>OX387363.1:11017142-12277857 GCA_947563465.1 Archips xylosteana
AAATTTCGGCTAAGATATATATGGCTAAAAATGTTCAAAAATACCTCGGCTATCACCCCCTTAAAGCTTTGTACGTAGCTACCAAACACCCTGTATAAGTTAATGTGTCTACTGCAATAATTATTCGTGATAGACTTTTATTTTCTTTAAAAACCGTTAGGTAATAATTTGATCGTATTTAAAGAAAATAAAAGTCTATCACGAATAATTATTGCAGTAGACACATTAACTTATATATTAGAACAATTCTTATAAACCACATTTTTAATTTTCATTCATTCAATTTTTATGGAATAATCGAGAAAAACTACCAAAAATGCAACGTTGCCAGCTCAGCAGGTATAGCGCTCTTAAACAGTGATGTCAAATGCATCGACAGTTTTGTAGCAATCGTTCCTTGCAGCGTTCTCCAGATGATTTACGTATATTCGGTTTGTCGATATATTTGATCCCTGGTATAGTTAGCGAAGTCTCAGCGACATCAGGCCTTGTCCTACGAAATTCGATTTTCGAACTTCCTATCGTGCTGTTCCGTTTACGCTGATAGAAAGAACTAGAAAAGTGAACGGGACGGCACGATCTGAACTTCGAATTTCGAGTTTCGTAGTAGCCCCCCAGTACGGACGCCACAAAGTTTCGCGCCGGGCAGAGCAGGCTCAAATACCTACTCTAGTTTTCTTCATTGACGACACCATAGAGAAGAGTAGAAACTGACTCCAGGAATCTATTAAAACTCACCGCATCTTCTTCTTCCCGCTATCCACGATATATTTGATCCCTGGTATTGTGAGCGAAGTCTCGGCGACATCCGTACTGACGATACAAAGTCTCGCGCCGGGCGGCGGAGGCTCAAACACTCTAGCTTGCTTCGTTGACGACAGCATAGAGAAGAGAGGGAGCGCCCAGAGAGGCTGGCGGCAAGATTTTATTAATGGTGCTAGGGTATCTTCTTCTGCGTCTGTAATGTGGGATGAGAGTTAATGCGTGAGGTAATAATTATGAGCATACGTCATAGAGTTGCTTGTTTGTCTGTTTTTTACCAGATATATTTTGGTGAATGTGCGCAGGAATAACACGATTTAAGGGCCTACCGAGTTTTTCGCGCTAATCGATTTTGGGTGGGCGATTTCGGGCGTGGGGCCGCGTGGGGGAGGCACGATGGCTCAAGATAGGTTGGTTGGACTGCGCGTTTTTGGGTATTTTCATCTTATTACTAAAACAAATACATATTTTAAAAATGTAGCAAAACTACGCCCTAGAAAACATCTTGTTTTATTAACATTCAAAAAGTCATGACCTTCCGTGCAGTATTAGCGTCGTACTACGAATTTATTTTATTTTTTAGTCACTTTGGATTTTTATTCTATCGAGCGAACTACAAATAATCGTGTTTTGATAAATACTTGTCACTAGAGTGAATCCTCAAATATCTAACATATGAATTTCAGGACTATAGCATTGCTACAGCACGAGTTTAAATGAATGCAATAAATGCGCCATAAACACGGTAGGGCCTTAATTGCTCCATTTCCATTTTACCAACGGACGTCAAAGCAGGAGAAGCGTCTTAATACTTATGTGGTTAGTCAAAATCAAAATCAAAACGTTTATTCTGCAAGTAGGCCGCAAAGGGCTCTTTTACATGTCAATTTTTTTAAACTACCAGCGCTTTCGTAAGGACCATCATTGCCAAGAAGAATGCGCCGCAAGAAACTTGGCAGAAAGCCATTTTTTCAAATCAAAAAAATAATAAATTACAAATTAAAAAAATCATACAAATATAGAATTAAGTAAAAAAAAAAAAATATATAAAAAAAAAATACAGGTATGTATTGGGTCCCTTAGTTAAAAAAAACTAAAACAATACCTACATCTTAACTATATCTACGTTAAGTGGAATTGTAGAATGCTTCCACCGTCAAAAAAAAAAAAAATTAAAAAGGAAAAAATAAAAATATTGGAGATGTCTTCCAATGTCACAATAATAAAAAATGATTGTGTTTAAAACACATTTCAGGTCAAGTAACCATTAAACTTTTGGATTCCAAAGGCAAACGCTTACGCCTGCCGCCCCCAAAGTTGGCTCACACGCACTCATGTCATGCTCTGAAAGCAGAGCGGTACCGAGGGCATGTATCGCTTCCGTTCCCATAAGCCTTATGGGACCGTCTTAGGAACTTCGACGTCGCGGGCCAGTGACTAGTTAATAAAGTATTAATTAAAATATAAACGTTTAAATCCATAAGCTTAACAATATACAGCCTTAAATATAGCAAAGGGATATATAAAGTCCCCGAGTTAGTAATCCGTTGGCCCGCATAAAGCGGTGCGCTTCATATTTCCTAATACGAACTGCTAAGGAATGGAATTCGCTCCCTTTGCTTTTATTTCAGATACAACCTAAGACTCTTGAAGGATAGAATGAATAGACTGTTACTGAACCGGTGAGATATACCTTTGGGCTCATCTGCACTTTCCATCAGCCGAGGTAAGGGTTAGTCAGAGATCTGTTTTTATTTTTTTTAATCTATGGAATTTTATTGATGGATCTACCTCGCTCTGTTCCAGTAGACAAGCAGCCAAAAGGCTCCGATTTAAATTACAATACGTTTACTTTTAATTTACCACTGACAGATGGCTTGCCTTCATTTTATTTCATCAGGCGATCCGTCTGCTCCTTTGCCCCCTATACTATAAAAAAAAAAAAAAAAAAAAACACCCTATAAATACAACTATTACAAAATCTGCAAACGTGGGTAACAATATTCTAAATGCTTGGCTTTATTTGTAGGTCGTTAAAGTTGAATATGAAATGAAGGCAAGCCATCTGTCAGTGGTAAACTTTATGTAATTTTACTGTACTAACCTGAATCACTCAAATGTCCTTCGCTATCGTCATCGCTGCCCACCAGATCGGCTTGACCATCGTCCTCTGGCATGTCATAGTCATCAAGGTTGATTTTGGGCAACTCTTTGGACTTTTTCTTTATCTTCTTCCTAGCTTTGCGTGCTCGCTTCATTTCTTTTTCCACCTGAATTTAAATAAATAATAAATAAATAAATATCACGGGACAATTCACACCAATTGACCTAGTCTCAAAGTAAGCTTAGCAAAGCTTGTGTTATGGGTACTAGGCAACGGATAAACATACTTATATAGACAGATACATACTTAAATACATATTAAACACCCAAGACCCGAGAACAAACATTCGTATTTTTCATACAAATATCTGCCCCGACACGGGAATCGAACCCAGGACCTCAAGCTTCATAGTCAGGGTCACTAACCACTAGGCCATCTGGTCGTCTAAATAAATCTATAATTTAAACGAGGAATTTTAAGTAAGTTTTGAAAAGTACATAGTCTAACCGCAATCGTCATTTGGAGGTAACCAACAAGCTAATGGAATTGCCGTGAATGAATTTTTCCAAACCAGTGGTAGATTCTTCGACATTTATAAATACAAAATTGAATAAAGATATTTTGCCTTTGGCCAGGGACGATGAAATCTTCTTTCTTTTTCAAGGATTTTCATGCAAAAAATGCAACATACCTTTTTAAGGTCGCGGGTGAGCAAAGTAATTGTTGCAGTTCATTCACAATGTTTGCCTTCGCACTGAAGGTTATTTCATTAAATACGTTTAATTTCGATTAGATAAGGTAGTTCATACCTCATCATCATCAGACTCGATGTCTTCAGGCTCAGAATCCAAAGCTGCGTCTTCCTCGCTGACGGCTTTCTTCTTATTTATCAGCTTAGTGTAATCCACGTCTTTGCGGTAAGGGAACGAAGCCCTCAATTTACGAACAAGGTAATTTATCTGAAACAATGTTTATTAAATTGTATTAGATACCGATCCACTAAATATTTTACTATCATGGAATTTTCATTTTATTTACTTATTATAGTCTTAGTGATCTCCGGGAGTGGACCGGCATCGCGAGTGCTGCCCATCTATTTCGCCTCGCTAGAGACAGGGAGAAATATTCAGAACTGACTGCCAACCTTCGCTAGTCGGAGAGGCATCTTAAGAAGAAGAAGATTACGTATAGTCTGTCTCCGCGGTTTACGGCGTCGTCAACAGGAACATCGCATGCATGTGTAAGATAACATTATAGAGAACTGGTATTTTTCGGCGCTAATACCGGTATTTTTCCTTTTTAAACGAAGAAAATCTATAACCGGTATATTACAGGTATTTAAAGAACCGGTTCCAAGCCCTGATTATAGCAGTGCTTCGTTGGGCACGTAGATAACGTAAAATTACATAAAGTTTACCACTGACAGATGGTTTGCCTTCATTTCATATTCAACTTTAACGACCTACAAGTAAAGCCAATTTTAGAATACTGTTACCCACGTTTGCAGATTTTGTAATAGCTACTTTATTTGTATGGTGTAAAAGTTGGAAATGAAATGAAGGCAAGCCATCTGTCAGTGGTAAACTAAAAGTAAACGTATTGTAACTGGTATTTTTCGGCGCTAATACCGGTATTTTTCCTTTTTAAACGAAGAAAATCTATAACCGGTATATTACAGGTATTTAAAATACCGGTTCCAAGCCCTGACTATAACAGTGCTTCTTTGAGCACGTAGACAACTAATTATCTTCGACGCGTTACCTCCTGCTGACCAGTAACGAAGATTAAGATCCCTCCCTCAGGCAGTCGCGTATGAATTTTGACTGTCTTCTTGAATGCTTCTTTCAAATAGTCGCTGTAAGTGTTTTTGTTGAAGTGCACCGTCACTGGAAACTGCCTGGCGTCAATCTGTAAGAAAACATGTGTCATCCGTAGAAGTAACCTTCTACGTGGGGTGGAATTTCATAGCTTGAAAGCAATGACATAGAATTCTTTGTCCACATAATAAATTAAAACCACGCAAATTTTCTGCTTACAAATTTACAAATCCAAGGGTTTGAACTAGACTTTGATGAATCAAATAGTTTAAAAACATTTCTTTATTAAAAGCTTTACTTACCTTGCATTGCAATGTTTGTTAAAGTCAAATCTTGCAATTCGAATTTTACTCCTTTTAGTAAATGAATTGACTTGAAATTTGGTACAGAATGTAAAAGTCAGTAAAAATCTTGAATTCAACATGAAATTTTTAACAGCAAGTTCTACATCGTAAGTATTTTGAAAAACCTCCAATCCAAAACCAATTATGGAAACTTAAGGCCCTACCGAGCTTTTGGCGCTAATCGATTTTAGATATTCTGTGCACTCGTGTATGTGTGCGTGAGAGCGGTTAGAATCAAAGCCGCACGCGACGGTAAGCGCGAGCGACACGAGTTCCCCGTCCGATGGCCGAAGGAGAACTAACGCAACTGACTATCAGACAAATAGACTGCGCGTGTATTTAGGTATTTTCTTCGTATTACTAAAACAAATACATATTTTAAAAATGTAGCAACACTACGCCCTAGAAAACATCTTGTTTTATTAACATTCAAAAAGTCATGACCCGCCGTGCAGTATTTACGTCGTACTACGAATTTATTTTATTTTTTAGTCACTTTGGATTTTTTTCTATCGAGCGAACTACAAGTAATCGTGTTTCGATAAACACTGGTCATTAGAGTGAATCCTCAATTATCTTACACATGAATTTCAAGACTAAAGCTTTGCTAGTAATGTAATAACAGCACGAGATTAAATGAATGCAATAAATGCGCCAAAAGCTCGGTAAGGCCTTAAAAGGAACCTTAAAGCGACGGAGTAGAGTTAGTTTAGTAATATTATTGATTTGGAGATGCGAGTTTTTTCAAAGTAGTGACGATTTTATTAGCTGTATTCTACAACTTCGTCTGAGTCCCGCGGAATCTTTTTAGTTACCCTTAAAATATCAGTCAGTCCATTCGTTCAGTCTTCAATTTACTTGATTACAAATACGGCATCCTACTATTATCTCGCCTCATTGGTTTTTCGTTCAATTCTTATTTCGTCTCATTCTGTATTCGTCTTCGTCTTGTTCGCTATCCGTCACTATCTTTTTTGGTCAAATTCTGCAACTTGTCTATCTCTTAATACGTCTTATTCGTTTTTCGTCACGGTCTTCCTTGGACTCGTTCGTCGTTCTTCCCTTTCGTTTTTTGTCTCATTTACTTATTCGCCAAAATTATTTCGATACGTTCGGTGACGGTAAATAAATGTTCGTAAGTAGGTAAATGAGACAAAAAATGAAAGGGAAGAACGACGAATGAGTCCAAGGGAGACCGTGACGAAAAACGAATTAGACTTATTAACAGAGATACAAGTTACAGAATTTGACCAAATAAGATAATGACGTACGACGAAAACGAATGAGTGACGAATACATAATAGGACGAAATAAGAATTAAACGAAAAACGAATGAGGCAAGATAATAAGGATACCGCAAATACTTGCCTTTATAACCGGTGGAGGCTCTTTAAACAGCCTAGCGTTCTCCGTGAAGTCCTCAACCCTGAGTGTGGCGGACATGACTATGAGTCTGAGTGGATGTCCCTTCTTTCTTCTGAGTGGGACTATTCGTGACAAGAGACCCAGTAATATGTCTGTGTAGACACTGCGTTCGTGTGCCTCGTCGATGATGACAACAGAGTATTTGCTCAGGAGGAAATCGGTTTGAATCTCTTTTAGTAGGACACCTGTAATGTAACATTGTAAATGGGCCAATCAACTTTTAAACCGACACTAATCTGTCCGCGACATTTTTCAAACAATTGCAGATTTTTGTAAGTAAACATGTTTTTTCTGTAATTTAATAGATGAATAGCATGAATACATGCCATCCTACGTAAGTTTAACCTATTAAACCGTGAAATATCTTGTTAGAAGTACGATTTTTTGGTAACGCCAGAGACAATTTTGGTAACGCAGGAGACGCCAAAAACGTCGGTTTAAAAGTTGATTGGCCCAAATAATGAACAATATACTCTGAACTCACACTTGCTAATTTTCTTTTTGTATAATTATCACTTTACAACTGAATCAACTGACATTGCTAAAAATAGTTGTTAGTCCTAACTTTTAAATAAATAAAACAGTTACCATCAGTCATGAACTTGATCTTCGTATCCTTAGTGACATTTCCTTCAAACCGCATAAGATAGGACACTTCTTTGCTGCTCAGACCTAATTCATACCCAACTCTTCCTGCCATAGCAACAGTGGCCACTCTACGTGGCTCAGTCACCGCTATCAGCTTATGTTCAGCGTAACCTGCCTCGTAAAGAAACTGGGGTATTTGAGTTGTTTTACCGCTACCTGAAATTTAATTTTTTTTGTTAAAAATATTCACTTTTTGCTGATGATAATGTTTACTTAGATAAAACTGCAGAAAAAAAGAAAGTACTGTCTATCCAGAGTAATTGGTTTAATCGCATATTGTTATCCGAGCGTCTAATACATTGAATATGTCAACGAATATGTCTATTTAGGTAAAAAACACCAGATTTAATACCATGGTTGTAATTGAATAAATAAATAAATAATAATGACGAGAAAATGCTTTGATCAATTATAACTGTAGATCCACAGTCGCGCGCCTGAAAATGTCCGAGCCAAATGAGCGCCACTTTGATAAAAGTGGCCTTCTTTTTTCTCAGTACGTTGCGTGAAATTGTCAAGTTTAGCTGTCAAGTGTCAACCGAAATTCGACTGTAATGAAGTAAAGACTAGGTTCAAATTTCTGTGTAGGTGATGATTTTAATTGTTATGTAAACAAATAAAAAAGTTCGGACACTTTTTGAAGGGGATTTTGTTCGGCAATGTGTATCTTCAGTTATAATTGATCAAAGAGAAAATGGGTTAAATTTTCAGCGTTATTCATATTTCTCTATGTATTTTTATACAGGTTGTCTCAAAACGCAACGATAAGCTGGTACCAGGCGAGTGGTCAATTTATACCAGTTCTGGAAAAATAAGAAAAAAATCCATATCACTTAGTTAGCGATAATAGGGTCGCATAACATATCACTTTTAGCATTAGATATTTTCAAAAAAATGTCTATTATCTCTTAAATAAATGACATGATTTTTTTTTGTATTTCTTCCAGAACTGTTATAACTTGGTCCGCCCTTTTTCAGATTATCTGTGAGTTTTAGTACACAGACTCTGCAGTAGAATGTGCAGTGTATATTAATGTATTTATGTAGTTTTTATGTAGGTAGTCTATTTATGTTGATATGATATGTATTAGTCTACTGTATTCATGATATAATATATTAGTGTGTACTTGCGTGTATTCTTTGTATGTAAAAAAAAAAAAAAAAAATATCATGGGACATTTCACACCAATTGACCTAGTCCCAAAGTAAGCTAAGTAAAGCTTGTGTTATGGGTACTAGGCAACGGATAAACATACTTATATAGATAGATACATACTTAAATACATATTAAACACCCAAGACCCGAGAACAAACATTCGTATTTTTCATACAAACATCTGCCCCGACACGGGAATCGAACCCGGGACCTCAAGCTTCGTAGTCAGGTTCTCTAACCACTAGGCCATCTGGTCGTCTAACGTATCGTGTTTATGTGTATTGTTTATGTTAAGTATATTGGTTTGGGTTTTCTTTTGATTTCGACTCTTTTTACTCTGCATTGTATGCCTACTCTTGTCTCTGATGTCCTGTCAATCGTTCAAAGGTTAACTGGAAGAGATGTCTTTAAGGGATAAGTTCGCCTTTGTACACCTGTTTCTGTTGTTAACTGTTAATTTTCATGTTTTACGTAAAATAAAGAGTTTTACATACATACATAGCATTTATCTGACTGCGTATGAGTTTACAACTGTACAACTTTTTTTGTTTTTTAATACCTACCAGTTTCACCAGCAACAATAAGAAACTCGTTCTCATTTACAAGCTCCATTATTCTTTGTTCTTCGCCTAAAATTGGTAGTTTAAGTCTGGCTACCTGAATTTTAGGATCTCTCTTCACTTCAACAACTATTGTAGGGTGCTCTAATACTGGCTTTTTTATTTCTTCCTTAATTGGCAAAGGTACTTGTTCTTTATTTTGTTTCCGATTTCTTGTAACTTTAGTTCCTTTTTCATTTGATTCCTCAATTACAATGTTATTTACATTTTGCTGTGACTCTTTATCATCATCAGTAATTTCAACAACACCTTTATCTTTGTTGGGTACTTCATTTGGAATTTCTCTTTCTTCTACTTCTGGTTCGTCAATTTCAGAATCGGAACTGGAATCATCTGTAGATGATTCTTCAAGGCCAACTACATTTGGATCATATTTTGCTTTCTTTTTTTTATCTGCACTGTCTAGTTTGAGAAGGCGCAGTCGTTTTTTCGCTCCTAGAAAATATAGTTAACTTTGAAAAATCTGTCTGTTCCTGTTACCTCATCATAGTTGAACAACAGAACTGATTGTGGTAAAATTTGGCATGAAGATCAGAGATAGTTTGAGACTGTGAGAAGGACATAGGATAGTTTTTATTCCAGAAAATAGCACAGTTCCAGCGGAATAGCAATAAAATCAGTATATATAATAATAACACTTCCACACTTTTACAGTTGTTTTAACACATTCAGTGCCAAGAACCTGCTAGGCGCGTTCTGTGTTCATAGCTAGTTTTCGCTACAACGCGGAAAAATACTGCTAATGGTTACGAGCTTAGCGCGTAGCAATAAGTAGCAGCTACAAACCCGTAGTGGGCCCAGTTACAAACACTAAAGAATATTCAGCGGCATGTAGAGAGTCAATTCCAACATAGGCAACTGCTAGCTGACAGCTGGCAGCTGCAGCATCAGCACTAACTATCTACCCTGGAATTTATCCACAGGACACTACAGAGAATATTAGCAAGTCGCTTTAAACTGCAAAAAGGCAGGATGCAGCTGTGATAAGAAGATTAAGAAGCAACAAATAGATTAAAAATTAGGATAAAACTGATTTGAAAATTTACAATAGTATCCAGACCCGAGGCCATATTGTCAACTGTCTAATGCGGGGGCACTCTCCTTCGCTTTCACTATCTCTTTCTGACACCATCTTATACCATTTGACAGAAAGAAATAGTGAATACGAAATCAAGTGTCAGCGCATTACACAATAAGCATACTGGACTTGAGAATAGACCATGTGAAGTAGATCAAAAATCTAAAACATGTTTCTTCTTTTGGCTCTTTGAAAATAAAGCATAAAATAATCAGCAATGGTCAGGAAAACGCCCTTCATTTTACTATTAAATGCATACAACCATTTAGGAGCGATTTATGAGTTGAAGAAGTTCATTCAGTCTACATAATTATGTCATTGGAGCTTATTGTCACATAGAAAGGAAGTCTTTACTGCGTGAATCAGGGTTATGTTTTTAAAATGATGGGCATTTTTCTGGCCCTTGTTAACCTTTTGTACACCAGTGTTGGCTATAGATGACAATATGGTAATACAAAAATTAACCTACCCAAATCCGCATAAGAATCAATTTTGTTTGTAACAAAAACAATGTGTGGCGTTCAAAAGGTTAATCAGTTAAATTACCAGCAACACTGCTAAACTTTTTCTCGCTGGTGTCAGCATCCTGCGCTGGTGCTGCTGACTTTAACTCAGTGAGTCTGCGCAAGCCAAGTGTTTGCACAGTAGAGATTGTAGTCATTTGTTTTACTTCATCCATGGATGCCTGGACTTGTGTGAGGGATTCAAGAAGTGCTGATCTCTATGAAACAAAAGCATTTTATCATAATTGAAACTACTACTACTACTATTATTAACCCGTAATAAAGCCCCATTTCAAATCAAGTCAAAATTCGCACCTCCAACCGAATAAAGCGGTAGTATGAAATGCCTTAGTTTACAAAATTAAGCCATAAAGCGACCAGATAAAGCTTAGTTTACAAACTTAAGGCATTTCATATTACCGCTTTATTCGGTTGGGGATGCGAATTCTTTATTCAATTTAGGCATCAATTGAAGCTCCTATGAACCTCGAAGAATCTATCACCGGTTTGGAAAAAACCCTGTTGAGAACAGTCCGGCAAGAAACTCAACAAGGTATATTTTATTCAAACAGATCTACATTGTTATTATATAACGTACATCTAAAGTATTTAATACAATTAAATTTTTTAACACAGTATGCTATTTGAGACTGGGGATTGCAAATGCGGATATGAATTATTTCCAAACATCCCTATCCATGATATATCATTAATTTTATAGTACGCCTTAGATATTCATGTTTTCTTCACAATGGATTTGAATTTTGTAGCTATTTGTCGGTTTTTTTTTTGGAATTTTATTATAAAAACATATGCAACTTCCCAAAAACAACTTTTTGGTTTTAGCCAGTCTGTAAGTTGGAACTTTAAGCTTCCCTGTGCTTCTAGTAGCCTTTGGCTTATCAACGTTAGTGGGAGTGGATTTATACTACCACAAAATCAAAAGCAGCTATCAAATACAAAACCTGACAAAGGATATTTTTAAAGCTAGTAGTATTAATGAACTGAAACAATTACTTTACTCACCCGCAACCTTAGTAATATTTTCAATAATTACAATGCAACTTGTAACTTATCACTAAAACAATAAGGTTGAATTCCCAAGCCAATGTACATGTGGTTGCTAAATCACCTCTACCTTATTAAGGGTTAACTAACCTGTCCCTACATTTAATAGGCATAATAATAGGCAGTTAAATTTAAATAGGAAGACATCATGAGGAAACCTGAACACACTTGTGAAGAAATTTAGTGATGTGTATGAAGTTCCCAGTCCATACTAGACCCGCATGAGAACTACGGCCCAAGTCCTCTCATTCTGAAAGGAGGCCTGTGTCCTGGAGCGGAACATTGTATAGGATGGGATGAGGAAGAAATCTATTTATTTTGCTCCTCTGCTACGAATTAAAAGGGTAACATTTCATTAACATGGACCTCTCTAACATAACGCCAAATCAATCAATTGGTTAAATGAGATGTTTAAAACTCACATTTTCCTTTTTCTTTTTCTTGTCGACAATTTTCTCAAGTCGTTTTCTCTGTTGTTTTGAAAGGAATCGTGTTGTATCTTTCTTCTCCTTAATAACTTTAGTTTGCCGCTTCTTAGCCGGCAGCGCAAGAATATTACTCGCATCCGTGGAGCCATATTCACTTTTTTCAAAGTCAAGTTTGATCTGGAAATAAGTGAAAACAGTTTAATTTTGTGTCTTACATGTGGAAAATTAAAGTACGTAGTCACCATACCTACCTCGTTAGTTTTACTATTGTCTACACTTGTTTTGACCACTTGTCTAGCTTTTGCATTAAACACACGCTTACCCATTTTAAAGATTTGTATCAATATATTATATTATTACATTATAATACTATTCACAAGACAGGAAGGAAGACACATTTACATTTGCCAAAAGAAAAACGTGCGTGCGTTTGTTATGACATTTAATAATTGACAATTGACGTGACATTTTCTTTCTTTTTTTATTTCCCCTACAGATAAGGACAAGAGTCTCAAGTCTGTACAACCTTGTCTTCAGAATAAGGCCAAAATGATATTTATAGACGCATTTTTCTTTAACTTTTTTACGGTTTTTAAAAAAGAATATTTTATTCAGTTAATCAATTTACAGCACATATTTTTTCATGTTTCAACTTCTTCACAAATGATTTGCCATTAAGGGCATCACAAGCCGATGCGCGGGGCGCTGTATAACTAACGTGATCATTTTTTGTCGCTTTAAAACGGGACACCGACTTTTTAAGGAGATTATGGACAGAAAAAACTTTTTTACAATAACAAACGTCTTACTACCCAATTTTGTATTTAGTTTTTTCCCAGACGCAAATCACTGGGTCATATACGTCATATACGCGAACACACACCGCGCGCAACTAAAGCCCTCCACAGACCGCAGCACGGGGCGTGCGCGCGACGGAGCTGAGCGCTACGGCTTGTGAGGGCCTTATACTCCTTTCACTGTAGCATGGTGCAGGTGACACTTGACACACCGTTCCGTTACACTTAGACAAAACTGCTGCGGTGTATTTCATGGCGAATTATTTAAATTCCAGTCTGAATTTGTCTTGAGTTAAACATTTAAACTTCGAATAAACTATCGTGCACAAAATAAATTTTACCTAATTATTTTTTACTATCAATAAAAAAAAATATGATTAAGTTAAGAAACGTAATATGCGTGTAACAAAACATTTAATGATGGAACACAATCTACTAGGAGTTTATCGATACTTATTAATTTTTAATGTTAATAACGATGCGCTTTAAAAAAAAAATATTCCATGCCGTGGTAACAGAACAGGTTGGTATGTCCGACAAATACGTAAGTTTATGAGTGACACTTTACCTACGTGATATAAATAATGCTTCAAAAATAATGGCTAATTTTATTCAATAAAGTTCAGTTAAAATAAAACATACAAGTAGTTCATTATCATCATCATTTCAGCCATAGGACGTCCACTGCTGGACATAGGCCTCCCTTATTGATACCCAAACATCACGGTTGGAAGCGGATAGCATCCACCTTGAACCTGTAGCTCTTACTAAATCATCCTTCCACCTTATTGGTGGACATCCCACGCTGCGCTTGCCATTCCGTGGTCTCACTCGAGAACTTTTCAGCTCCAACCAGCCAGCTAGCAATGACATAAATGTAGACCTATCTTTTACGAACACTTTGAGGCATTTATTCCACTCTATCACATCTTTAATACAAACAGTATTAAATTCCCTTTGGTTAAATATTTTTTTTGTATTTTTTTATATTTTTATCATTGAGGAATAATGTTATACCTACAAGCATTTTCTGTAGTCGGACTTAAAAATAAATAGCTAATAGCGGAGATATTCCAAAAAAACTGATGTTTTTCATTTGATCTTCAAATGACGTCATCAAAGGTTCAAAGGCATTTTTCTTTTACCTTTACTCTCACGCTTCACTTAAAAAAACAATGTCGATGTCTGTCATAATGTCATTTAAATTTAACTGATGTCAATAGGATAGGAAACAAAACAAAAAGGCTATTGTCATTTTTGAATCTAAAAAATGGACTATAGAAAGTCTTTTATTTGTTCAAATGACTCTATGAATAGTCCCGGCAAAATATTCGTCCGTGTTAGGGAAGATCTACGTGAGAACTGGTGTCGTCTTGCGAATTTATGTCGAATATTTTAGGACACCTATATCTCTTGTCACAGGACAGATCTCTTGTACTGCTGCGAAGACCATATTGATGTAAGTAAATGGACCTATCAGCGTGTCAGCCTTGACAAATTTTTCACCGGAGTTTCCACTGGTAAGCATTTTTTCAAAAATTATCGTGTTAAATAGACTTTGAGAACCAGAAGGTTAGAAACTTATAATATTGACGACAAGGCGACGTACGAATGACAGGTGGCAGTATTTTTTCTCTAAGCAGATGGGCAAAGGAAATCAAGAGTTTCGTGCCACTGATGACGTATATCCGGTCAACCATATCCGGTACTTAACAAATTAAATTAAAAAAAAATACGCGACCAAATTTTAAAATATACAAATTAGTTTCTCAAATTGGCCTAATCTGTAAGAAAAAAATATAAAAAAAATACATTATTTTTTCTAACCAAAGGCAATTATCCATGTGCCTCTAACTATTAAGTGATCACTGCCGGTTTCCATCTTATCTATCACAGAGACATCATTAACCACCACATTATGGTTACTGCTTTAGTTTTTTTAAATTATAGTTTTGCTTTATGTTACGGCCTATTTTTGATATACCTAAAAATATGTACGGAACTCTCGACTTTTCTTTTTTTTGCATTATAAAGAACTCCCGCACTTAGTTTACTTTACTTGATTTCTGTCATGTGGGTAACCGTATAATAAAGATACATTCTTGTCATTGTGTGGGTGGTTCCTCAGTTTGAATTAAACAGCCAAACAGATACGTTGTGTTTCCCTTCGATTATCCCTTAGTTAGTGCGCCTAGCATCTAGATTACTTCGATATACTACAATTTCATGAAATAATCGTAAATTTATATTATTAACTACACATACCTTGTGCCGTAGGCACAACCTTTTTTATATGAATTTATGTTTTTATACTTTTTTACCAATTTTGAACACTTTTGTTTTAGAATTCTTCCTATCTTGTTTTTTATTTGTTTGTCAAGTAGTCTTCAGTCTCATTATAGCTATAAAACAGTGCATACGTATTTGATTTATGTAGCATAGACTCAGCAGACCCTTAAGGTCCATTTTTTAAGCTCTTAAGGCCCCAGTCAGCTACATACATAATTAAAGTTATAAATTTATAGTTTTATCGATTCGAGTTTTAAAGCTTTCACTTCTCTAGTCTGTGGGTTTTGACACCTGCCACCTGCACCATGCTACATTGAAAGGAGTATAACAGCCACTGACATGCATGGATGGACGTGATGGGCATTAGACGAAATAAACTGACCTGACTGACTGTACTATCTATATTCAAAGATTAAACTCCAAACTGATGACGAGGCCATATGGTCCGGGACCTTAGCATGTCCGAACGAAAGCACACGTTTTTTGTTTTGATAACCAATAGAGAAGGGGACTTGTGACCGGGTTTTTTAGTCCGTGCAAGTCGGACACTGTCTGGGCCCTCCATTCCCAGTTCGTCCGAAGGGATTTTTTCCGAACACAAGTCACCTTTCCAATCCTTAAAGTAAAAAACAGCAAAGACTTCGCGTCTTTGGCCCCTCTGGCGACTCATTCAAAAATAAAAAAAAAGCATGTCCGAACCGACGAATCAAGAAAAAAAAAAAGCTGACACTGACGTATCAATTTGAGGTTAGTTGTTTGTTGTGGACGAGTTTCTGAAGTGTGTAATTAAATTTTAATACTCTGATCTGAATACAGAAGTAAGACGAATATTTCTCTCGAATTGTATTAAAAATGCATCTGGAACCGCTACATGAAATATCAAGACGTTCGATCGTAATCAATAAGAGCGAGGAACCTTCGATTTCGTGGCAGAATTCCTTTTTGACCGTGTGCTCCAATAAAGGTTTGAATCTTATGTACTTCTCCCACGACTTACAATGTATGGACAAGCAAATCGACTGGTGTATAATAAGCATACCATCCCCCAAGTTTTGTCCCGTCACAAGCTTGTCAACGAGCAAATTCAAGCGACGGTCCTTAAAGAACTTGGAATATGAGCAAATGACAATGCAACCTCCCTTTTGGCCTCATAACCCTGTACTGCTGAAAGATTTGCCAAGCACGATTGCCTGTGAGTGGTCTCCTCCAGATTTCATCCACAACAACGAAAGTGTCCTAGCTATATTGACTAATATTGGGAATGTTGAACTGTATGGACCAAGAAGTAGCGGTTTCAAAAGCATCTTCAATATCTCATCTGTAATAGAAAAAAAATTTAAAGATAATTCAAACAGTTTGTCCCAGGATTTAGATGAGTTTAAAAAATGTGTTATGACTGTGGTAACTTCAGCAATGTGCTGGGGGAATAAACACAATGATGCATTTAACTTTGTAACGGCACAGAAAACTGGTGATATTTATTTTTGGAAACTCAAGTGTGAAGGCGAAGTGGTTGACATAGATCTGATGACTACACTTGCTACAAAAGATGAAGAAATCATTAACATGAAGTGGATTCCTCTCTCAAGTGAGGAGTTTTGTTTGATAGTGGCTAATAATTCTGGACAATTATTTATATACAAATATCAGTGGGAAAGCAACAACATGAAATTAATCAATGTAGAGTATTTGTGGTCACATAAAGACAAATTAATTCTAAAACATATAGAATACTCTGTAAACAGCAATAATATTGTTGTAATTTGTCATAAACATAGGCATTTACTTACTTTACTTGTGGATCTCAATGGCAATAAAATATCTGAATGCTTATATGATGTCAATGATAATAAAATTACCAGCATAGCAAAACATAATGAAGAAATCTATGTAACCACAATAAATTGCAATCTATACAAGGTTATGATCGCAATTTCCGATGAAAAGATAGGAGTTAATGCAACACCTATTTTGATCAAAGAAAGTTTTGGAAACAAAGAGTTGTGTGCTGTTCAGTTCTCGAAAAACAAAATTATTTGTGCACTAGCTCTTGCAGATAGAAAGTTAATGTATAGGAAAGAAAATGCAACAGTTGACATAATTTTACTCTCTCAAAAAGTTGATCATGAACACGAACTTTCATGTCTACTCAGAATCCCAGAAAAAAAACTCACTGACTATAATGACTGCATTGAAATGCTGCGATACAAGACAATGAAGTTAAAAATCTTGCCATCTTTAGATTACAACCAACTCTACTCAAACAGCAGCAATGATTTGTACAAAATTAAGCTGTACCACATTCTTTTGATTTTCTACAACACTTTAGATAAGATTCTAAAGAACCAATCAAAGGGCTGGCTTCCGGAAACTTCTTTAGAAACTGTTAGGGAAAAAATCTTGGTGTTGCATGCTAGTAACGTCATGAGAGACTTGTATAATAAAAAGCAAAACGGTGTATCTGTAGATGACTTTGGAGATGAAACATTTGTGGGAACTAAAAAGTACATAAAGTATTACTGCCAGAAATATAATGTGGCATCAACTGATTTTGTTTCTTCAGAGATTATGGAAGTTACGGAGGTAGAACATACATACACTTGTCAATGTTGTGATCAAGTTATCAACGGGTTTTCTTGTGCCGATGGACATTTAAATATGTTTTGTGCCCTGACTTTGACACCAATACAAAGTGATACTTACCTTTTTTGTAAAAGATGTAGGATTGTAGCAAGGATTGAGCTGTTGAGTGAGAAGCCTTTATGTGTGTTTTGTGATGCATATTTAAGTATCTAATCATTACCCTCTTAAATATATATGTGTAAGCAACTGTTAGTTTTATTGCAAAGACCCAAAATTCCTTAAACAAATTCAATCCTTTTAACAAGTTTGGTTTGAAGTATCTTTTTTTTTGTATTTTTTTATTTTTTCAACTTCAATTTTTTCACTTTTACGGTCATCCCGTGAAATCCATATATTTCATACTAAATACAAACTGAAACAGATGCACAGAAAAAACCCCAGAAAAAAGACCAATGCTGGGAATCGAACCCAGTTCCTCGGCATTCCGTGCCGCGTGTTTACCCCTACACCACCACTGGTCAGGAGTTTACACGCAAATTTCCCCTATGCAACATACATTCCAGCCTGCCATCATCACTTACGCAGTGATACAGCGCCATCTATGTTCAGTTCTCATCGAGTAAGGTTGCGGGATCGCGTTGGATGCGGATGGCACGGGACCGATCTGTTTGGCGAGCCCTGTGGGAGGCCTATATTCAGCAGTGGACGTCTTTCGTCTGAAATGATGATGATGTTCCTTCATTTAATATGGATTGAAAATGTCTACCTACGTAGTTATTTTTAGTAGGTACTAAGATTATAAGCGAAATTTTGTATGGGTCTTTAAAAGTAAGTACTCTATTACGCTAAAACGGTTTGACGGATTCGGGTGAAATTTAGCACACAGATAATTTATAAATCTTTCTACTTTTATCCCGGAAAATTGCATAAGTAGTTCCCGCTGGATAGCGATAGGTATAATGAATTCTTTGCAGACAGTCCCAGGCAGCAGCTAGTAATAATATATATTGGTTTAAAATGTGTTGATTTGTGTTACTAAACGCCTGAGAGACGCGTGCGATCCTCACGTTGAATGTTATCTGTAATTCTGTACACGACTTTTTTCAGGCGTTTGTATTATGTATGCGTTTTGTTAGTCTCATAAATCAGTGTACAGCAAAATAATTTTATTTAATTTAGATACTTCGCACTGATTTGTAAGGTCTCGACCACGTTCCTTAGCGGTTGATGCTGCGCTCCATTAGGCATTAGATTAGTCAATGCTGACAGCAAAGATGATGACCGGCTAATTAATGTGTACCTCTAACCACTTTATACTTAGAATGATAATTATTGTAATCCTAACGTATGTTATAATATAAATGTAAATGTGAGTTTGTTACACTTCACGCTTAAAGTACTTAACTCAAGCGATCTCATGAAATTTGGTGAGTAAATATATAGTTTAACACCTTAGAAAGGAATAGGATAGTTTTCCTCAAGGAAAAATGCGTAATACCGGGATACGACACCCAAATTCTTCGTGATGTTGCGGGAACAGCTGTACTACTAAGTATGTAATAAAGAACCAAACTTTGTTTAAGTGGTATGGTGCTATGGGTAGGTATACATAATAGGGGGTAACTCTGACTCTACGCCGATTTTTTAAAGAAATATTTCACTAGAAAGCTACATTATCCCATATTAACATAGGTAAGCTTATCATCATCCCAGCCTATATACGTCCCACTGCAGGGCACAGGCCTCCTCTCAGAATGCGAGGGCTTGGTCAGTGGTTCCCACGCGGGCCCAGTGCGGATTGGGAACTTCACACACACCATTTAATTTCTTCGCAAGTGTAGGTAGGTATAATAATAATAATAATAATAATATTAGGGGACAATCTCACACAAATCGACCTAGTCCCAAACTAAGCAAAGCTTGTACTATGGGTACTAGACGACGATAAACATACTTATATAGATAAATAAATACTTAAATACATAGAAAACATCCATAACTCAGGAACAAATATTCGTGCTCATCACACAAATAAATGCCCTTACCGGGATTCGAACCCAGAACCTCTTGCTTCGTAGGCAGGGTCACTACCAACTAGGCTAAAGCGGTCGTTAAAATATGTAGCTTATACTGCTTGTCAAAATAAAATACTCTTAAAAAAATCCCGCGCGACGCAGGCGAAGTTAATAGACAATAAAATAAAGAAATATTATTTTATTTTTTTATTTTATTTTATTTTTTGTTTGCTTGTTTTTATTTTTTATTTCTGTTTGTTTTTTTTTTATATTTTTAAATTGTATTTTCTTAATAGTAAGTAATAATTGTTTGTGTTTTTTTATTTTTGTGTGTGCGAAATAAAATTTTTTCATTCATTCATTCATTCAAATAATACCGATATTTCTAGAAATTACCAGTCGAAAAAACAAACTAATTTTTACCGCTTCAAGTCACAAATACTTATTAGATTAGTTCCTATAACCTCTGTGAGTCATGATAACACAATCAGCGATATACCTGAGGAGGTGTATTATTAAATCGCTTATATAATCCTTTGATATCACCGTCCAAAAGTACCTACCTACGATGCGTTATCAATTTTGCCGAATGCAAGCTGTTACCATGGCTTACCTACTTTCGTTAATTTTGTGCAACAATGTCACCTACTTACCTAGTGCCTAATGGGGTCCCTACCTATAGATAGGAGTGTGGGGATAGGATAAAATAGAGAGATCTAGGCAGATGTCATCCTAGGATTATACGAAATTTATGCCATTATTGTTTTTGCCTATTCACGATTCTGCACAATATGAATTCCACACAACTGAGTTTCATCACATGCGTAATGCTTCACAGTCATTATTTCTACGCAATCTTGTTTTTGCCCATTCGCGATTCTGCACAATATGAATTCCACACAACTGAGTTTCATCACATGCGTAATGCTTCACAGTCATTATTTCTACGCAATCTTGTTTTTGCCCATTCGCGATTATGCACAATATGAATTCCACACAACTGAGTGTCATCACATGCGTAATACTTCACAGTCATTATTTCTACGCAATCTTGTTTTTGCCCATTCGCGATTCTGCACAATATGAATTCCACACAACTGAGTTTCATCACATGCGTAATGCTTCACAGTCATTATTTCTACGCAATCTTGTTTTTGCCCATTCGCGATTATGCACAATATGAATTCCACACAACTGAGTGTCATCACATGCGTAATGCTTCACAATCATTATTTCTACGCAATCTTATTTTTGCCTATTCGCGATTCTGCTCAATTTGAATTTCACACAACTGAATTTAATCGCACGCGTTATACTTCACACATTTTTTTAATTATCCGCTTCTAGAGGGTACATTCATAATTATTATATAATGACCTACATAACTTACGGCATACTTATTACATCAAAATAAGTATTATAGAAATATATGCCTTTTTTAGGGGTTCTTTGTCGATTGCCGCATAATATGTACATCTTCAAATACCTATTCAACCAACTCTTATCAATTGTAATTATGTCAAACAGTGGACGTCGGTTAGCTGTTACCGGTTCGTTACAACCAATTATCATACCCTATTAGATACTTTGACTTTATCTAAACTCAAGGACCGGAACCGGTTACCATTAGAGGGGTTTTAGATAGGGTATTTGAGATTTTTGTCATTTCGGTACTAAGGCAATATGACAAAAATCTCAAGTAGAATTTAGATCTTTATGAAAATAAACATAATGACGTTCACATATTACACTCTACTTCTGAAATGTACGTATAGTTGGCAAAAAAACAATTCCTTTTAATGTCGAATTATTATTAAGATGAAAGGTGAAAATGCATTAGTTTCATAATGACCTAAATCCAACACACAGGCCCAACGATCAAAATGGCACTGTCTCCTATAGTTTTGTCTAGAACTAGTCATATAAACACAGTTTTATAACATCAGTTTTTTTTTCAGGAAACAAAAACAAACTTTTTCGCTTAGCACAATACCATACCATACCATGGGGGTTCTATACCATAAATATATCATTTTATTTACGAATAATCTACGCATAAAAAAACTACTTTTACAGCTTTACTAATTATTTTCTTGATTCGTAAAAATAAATTACTGTGTAAACTATAAACAAATTGTATTGAAGTTGAACATGAAACTTTGACTTATAGGTGCTGAAGCTGAAATATAGGTATTTCGAGAATTTGACGTTTTAATCTAGAGATATTCATGTGACAAGTAAATTTGAGTTTTAGGCTTTTTGTAAGTCAATGGGAATTAAAATTTTATCAAGAATACGACTTTTTATGATAACGATTACGGGTACGATTTTTTTTTAATAATGTAATAATTTGGACATCTTGTATTAACTGCTAATTTATATGCTTCATTAAATAAAATTATTTGTCATTGCGTTTTAAGAAATAAGTATAAGTCATTTCATATTTCAGACATTTTGAAAATAATTAGTTTTGAAATTGCGACGTACTAAGAACTTGGTATTATGATATAAATAAATTAATAGGGTGCGTCCCACGAGATATAACTACAAAATATCTATTTTCATTTTAATAACGTTCAGAAGATATAATGAACGTTAGCTATAACAACAAAAAGTATAATTTTTAAACCTTTAACGCTTAAATTATATAACGTTATTTTTATATAACTTCAATTTGTATAAGATTAATATGGACTAATTTCTTTTAACATAACAAACATTAGGTATAACAGTCATGATATATAATAATATGTGTAAATGTAAAATTAAGTGGCGCGAGCGAGCGAAGCGAGCGAGCAAGACTTTTCGGGGCAGAAGCGACTTGGATAGGTTAGGTTTTTTTTTGTAACAGAGCGGAAGAAATGAATGGATTGCTTGATTGTTTGCTTGCATTAAAGTTTTTAATGAATTTCTACGTTTTAAATCTTAGGTGTTATGAACATTATACGCTTTGATCGTTATATCAATTGATATTATATATAAACAACGTTATACATTACAAAATTAGATATTTTATAATTATACTTTTCGTTCATTATATCCAGTGAACGTTATACTAAACGAGTTTATATAAAGTGAGTGTATATATTATGAATATTAGATAATAAGTTGTTATATCTCGTATTACACACCCAAATTAATAAATAAATAAATATTACGGGACAAACCTACACAAATCGACCTAGTCCTACGGTAAGCTCAATAAGGCTTGTATTGTAGGTACTAGAAACGACGAAGAAACAAGATAGTGTAGAAATAATTGTGAAGTATAACGCGTGCGATTAAATTCAGTTTTGTTGAATTCATATTGAGCGAATCGCGAATAGGCAAAAACAAGATTGCGTAGAAGTAATGACTGTGAAGCATTACGCATGTGATGAAACTTAGTTGTGTGGAATTCATATTGTGCAGAATCGCGAATGGGCAAAAACAAGATTGCGTAGAAATAATGACTGTGAAGCATTACGCATGTGATCAAACTCAATTGTGAGGAATTCATATTGTGCAGAATCGCGAACGGACAAAAACAAGATTGCGTAGGAATAATGACTGAAGCATTAGGTATGCATGTGATGAAACTCAGTTGTGTGGAATTCATATTGTGCAGAATCGCGAATAGGCAAAAACAATTTTGGTCTACTAATATTAAAATAGAGACGATATTAGCATTTTTGTAACCAAATTCGTTTATTTTTCAATTTGACATCATCCTTGAATCAAAGACAAACTAATCACAAAAAAAAAGCAAAAGACATAGAAAAACAAGGTTATATATGCACAGTCGTGCACAACAATAATGGCATAAACCTCTTATAATCCTTCAATATCGACTAGTTGGCAACAATAATTAGCCTGAATTTTCTACTCTTATTTCAAACTAGCTTTTGCCCGCGACTCCGTCCGCGTGGAATTAGTAATTTGGGAAGCTTATTTTTTTGATCCAATTTGCTTTTTCATCAATTATGGCTCTCCTTAGTTCCTCGATATACAGATCTTGACAAGGTATATGAGATGTGGTTTCACAAGTGTATTGTAAATAGTGAGGCGTAGTCTATTTGGTATACATCGAATAATGTTACGAAGGGAGCCTCGGAGTGCTATAAGTTTCGATTTTATAGAGTTAATATGGGCAGTCCATGTTAATTGAGTGTCCATATGTAAACCCAAGTATTTTTCGTGGGTTTTTTGTTGTAGGGGACTATTATTGATAATAAGGGGCGCGTGTGGGGGTATCGGTTTATTTTTAGCTTTGAAAATAACGTAGCACGTCTTTGATATATTGATGATTAAGAGATTGTACTGGAACCAGTTATAGAGTACTTTTAAGTCGTCTTGCGCTCGCGAAATTATGTCGTGTATTAATGTGCCAAAATAAAAAATCACTTATATGCTTATTTTCTCTACGGTACCTTCATTTTACATTGAATTGACTGACCTATCTATGTAATTATCGCTCATTTCCGAATTCCGTTTGATTATTGATTGACTTTCTATCTAAGCACATTAAGTATCTATGTATTTAGCTATCACACAACGCTTTACACCAATGCTGCCGACAATTGTCAAATTAGCGGGATCCGGTCGTGCCTTTTAGGCTGCGTATCCACCGGAGCTGTGCGAGGATGCGTTGCGAGAGATGTGTTTGTCATGAACCAATAGAAACACTTAATTTAAAAGGTCCTAAGTGAATGAAGTGTTTCTATTGGTTCATGACAAACACATCCCTCGCAACGCATCCTCGCACATCTCTGGTGGAAACGCAGCCTAATTACTTATGTAAATAATCGGAAACAAAAATATTATTTACATAAAAAATAGAACTGCCTTGAAAAAACACCCAAAAACTGAAAAACAAAAAATAGTAATTGAACAACAACAAACAAAAAGCATAAAAATATTTTCCTACTAATCTCTTTGAAGTTTTTTTTTTTTTTTTTTTTACTCATATAATAGATTTCTATATTTTTACATTGCTAGCCAATGTTAAAAACCATAACTGGTTTATGTAACAGATGGCGAGATCGCGCGGTTCGGTCCGCGAATACAATAATATTAAATGATTGGTAAATCAAGTATAAATGTACAATAAAAATAAAAAAATAAATGTAGGGTGCGCCGGCGCCGCGGGCCTGCCCCGCCCAGGCCTACCCGCAGCTAGGACAGATCCGCGACCCCGCCGAACCCTATAAAATAGCTCTTAATTAGTTTTTTACATTTGACTCTTTCGTATTCACAAGCTGACATTTTGTTTAAGAGCTCATCTGGCAAGGTGTTCAAAATAGATGGCAGTACATATTTATCCGTTCTCTTACCATATACGTTAGTGGTTTTTGGTAGTAGATATTTAGATAGGTAATCCAGACGGCGCAGCTGTTCCGGACGAGTTTTTTGCTGTAACTGTTCAATGCAGTCGCATTGTTCGGTTACAATCGACAAACAGAACCTATTGTAGACGTCCACTGTTTTACAATGTTTAAATAGTCCGGAGTAGTCCTCGCGATGTGCAAGTTTAGTTTTATTTGGAACAATTATTTTAAGTAATGCAAGTTGTAGTTTGTATATGCGTTCCAAATAGGTTCTGTATGTCCGTCCGTAACTGCTTATCCCGTAACATATTGCTGAGTCAGCCAGCGAAACATAAAGCATTCTTAAAATGTTATATGGTACCTTATATTTTATTATCGAGAGATTAGCCATTATAGAGCGGAGCTTCGAACATATGTGGTCAATGTGTGGTTTCCAGTTAAAGCTATTGTCTATAACAAGACCCAGGTAAGTATGGTGCGGCACGAGCTCGAGCGGGGGACAGGCGCACACGCCGCTCGCCGCGCCCGCCCCGTGCAGGCACTGGTGCTCGTGCGCCACTATAACAGGGTTCCGTACCCGCTTAGTGTACGGAGAACGTATATACATTAATTTCGTTTTTTTGGCATTAATTACAAGACCTACGTCGTGCGCCCACTTACACAGTTGATCAAAGTTATGTTGTAGTTCTTTCTGCGCTTCGTGCAAGTCGGCGCCCGACGCAACAATGCATGTGTCATCAGCAAACTGGTATACCGAACCCCCCTGAAAAATGTTACACATGTCGTTAGCATAGATTAAGTATTCGGTCGGTCCAATTATCGATCCCTGGGCCGTGCCTCGCGTTGTCTTTTGAGGGTCACTGAGCTGCCCCGCTATCTTGACCATTGTGTACCTGTTCCTGTGATAATCTTGGAACCATTCCAGGAGCGGCCCCTGTATACCAGACTGCTTAAGTTTTGAAAACAGCGTGGGATAACTCAGCGTGTCGAATGCCTTACTAAAATCGACGAAAACGACCAATACCTGCTTCCTCTCGTTTAAGTACCCATTCACCTCGTCCGTGAATTTGACAAGTAATTGAGAGGTACTTCGGTTTCGCTGAAAACCAAATTGTCTTTCATTAATTATTTTGTTGTTACTTATAAAGTCGGTGCCTCAGCACGAGCCAGCAGTGCTCTGCTGGACTTAGGGCTCCCCAAGAACGCAACGGGTACAATTAAAACACGACCTGATAATCCACACGGAGTGAATGACAATGATACACGACCTGACTCCGTATTGTCTAACGCTTCTGACGCTTGCCCTCGCGTTCACCATCTCTTTCTGTCATCATCTTATGCAGTTTGACAGAAAGAAATAGTGATTGCGAAGGCAAGCGTCAGAAGCGTTAGACAATAAGCCTACTGGTAATTAAAACCCTAATGTTATTGCCATAAGGGTTTCAATCATCAGGCCATGCATAATTGTCGTTCATTCTGGGTCATACCATACACTAACCCTACCCAACCCCACAATGACCGGTTCTGTGCCGCTGACATCCAACGGACTCCCTCCCACCTTCACCAGTACATCAGTCCACCTTATGGATGACTTACCCAGGCTAGGTCGCGCATCTAGTAGAGGTAACGCCACCAGAGTTGAGGCCACGCACACAACCACATCTCTTGTAATGACAGCGGGATTTTGACGTTGTGTTGTCGTTAAACGTCAACACAACGTCAAAATCCCGCTGTCATTACATGAGATGTGGTTGTGTGCGTGGCCTCAACTCTGATGGCGTTACCTTTACCTTAATACATTGTAAGACTGACCTTTGATCTTGATCCCAAATTGACCTTTGCTCATAACTTTAACTTTATTATACCGTTGCGTGATGGAAAATTTTATCTATAGGTAATCGTCTTCACTGATGAGATAACTCCACGCTGGGTGCACATTATATTTGCGATTATTTTTTACGATTTGGCCTGATTGTTAATCCGACAAAGACCCAGGTCATTGTTATTGGTAGCTCGAAACTTGTCCCAAGAGTCGTCTTTGCATCTCTGCCACCGGTGCTTTTCGACGGAGTACTAATACCGTTTGCACATCAGGTCAAGAGCCTGGGTGTTATTTTAGACCGCACTCTCTCATGGTCTCCTCATGTGTGCGAGGTGAGCAGGAAGGTGTTTGCTGCGGTGGGATCTTTAAGACGGCTTCAGAATTTCCTACCTTTTGCTACCAAGGTTGCGCTTGCTCAAACTTTACTGCACCCTATATTCGACTATGCTGACATTTGTTATTCCGATCTCCTAGAAGAGCAGCTTAATAAACTTGAGCGAATTCAAAATCTATGCATTCGGTTTATTTTTGGTCTGCGTAAGTTCGATCATGTCTCTATTTTTCGATCACAGCTCAAGTGGCTCCCAATCCGCCTTCGCCGTAACTCTCACATTCTCCACCTTCTTTACGGCATTCTCTTTAACCCTGCAACTCCTCGCTACCTCAAAGAGCGATTTAGCTACGTAACTTCTATTCGATGCTCTCAGAACTTTCTCCTTACCGTGCCTCTCTCTAACTCCAAATTTTATGTCTATTCTTATACTGTCCAGGCTATTCGGTTGTGGAATGCCTTACCGATTGACTTACGACGGGCAAAATCTCTGTCAATCTTTAAATCTATGCTTAAGGTGTACTATCTGTCATCTTGTAATAATTAGCTTTGTTATAGTTTGTTTATTTATTTATATGTGTCTGTTTATCCTACTGCTTATATTTGTTTTAGACGTGTACCTATTATAATGTAAGTACTATATATGCATGAGTAGATGTACTATTTTTGTTGCGTTTTAATTTTCTGATCCACTGTTGATGCACCACCTGCTGTAAACTAGTCTTTCCTTCTTTCTGGTAAAGGGTTGCCTGGAAGAGATCGCTCTTAAGCGATAAGGCCGCCTATTGCTTACCTTGTATCTTTCTCTCTGTGTACCTGTTTACTGTATTGCTTACTATTCCTGGTGTACAATAAAGAGTCATTGTATTGTATTGTATTGTATTGTATATTTCTGAGTAAAATGTATTACACATACACAGCCAACATGTTTTAACAACGTTTTAAGGACTTAAAAGTTTCAGTACAGTATTATTTTATTACCTAAAAGAAAAAATAGCCCTTACAGACAGTAGGTATTACCTATCAAAATCTTTTGTCTTTGCCTCTTCTCACTGGATTAGAGCGGAAACTTACTCACCCTTGGGCTAGCTCTGCTATAGGGTTACTTGGTGGTCCATCTATCTTCACGAAGTGTTGTCACTCGCTAATAAAGTAAATGAAAGCTTTATGGTATGGTTCTTTTTCCATATTGACCTAGAATCTACAAAGAACCTACCTACCACAAATTCAATCCGAATAATTTCAACTAGCGTGGAAGGGCATGTAGGAGTTCTGCGAGTGTACCGCTATTAGTCGCATATATGTATATATCCCGTCGCATATTAGTGTACAGGTATGTATTGAAGAAATGAGTCACACCGAATGGAAGATTTTTATAAAACGGTAGGTAAAGCATGCTTGCGTTACTATTTTAACATAATGTTAAAATTTCATGCTAAATGTAACTCATTTCTTCAATGTCGCATACATAAAAGGAACTGATAGTGTTAGAAAGGCTAGTAGAACAATTGTACGTATCAAAACAAATTGGATTTTTTCCAGAAATAACGTTTACTGAAAATGCATGGTATCAACGCAAGCTAATACTTATTGTTTATCCTATCGGAATGGATTAACTGCAATAAAACCCACTAACAGATATTTTTTATAAAGATTACAAAGACTATAAAAGAAGTTTACTTGCAAACAGAGAATTATTTTACTGTGATAACGATCAAAAATAAACTCGTCATGTCTTTCTTTGGCAAGCAATACAAGAAAGTGAAGGTTGAGAATGGACCGGAGTTCTTTGAGAAACTAAGTGAGTAGCCAATGTTCATGTAGAAATGGAATCAATAATTAGTCTGTGTATTGTCAAAGACATGTAACAGAGATAAGATATATACAACTGCAGCTGTCGTGACCAGATATTAGAATTGATCACTTCATGCTGAGGCTTGGTTTCATCAAATGGAAATCACCTCACCGGTGGTGGGCCGCACCACATCATGATAATATTATGGCCTGATGAGAGGCAATATTGTCTAGACAATAAGCATACGGATCAATGAATAATCAGCGTTTGATGATATGGCCAATCATTAGTGATCATAATACTACATAGTGGGTACGTGAGATATACAGGGTTATTTGTAATTCACTAGCATCCTTTTAACCCTATACTCCTACCACTTAAACAAATGTTTTTTGTTTTACGGCTTTTGTCATAACTTAATATTTTTGGTGTAATAACGTTTTGAAAATTTGAGATTTCCTCTTATTTTTACGATACTCTGTGTATTTGTATGGGAAAAAAAGTGCTTCATTTTAAAAAGTCGTAAAGCAAAAACTAGACGACCAGATGGCCTAGTGGTTAGAGAACCTGACTACGAAGCTTGAGGTCCCGGGTTCGATTCCCGTGTCGGGGCAGATATTTGTATGAAAATACGAATGTTTGTTCTCGGGTCTTGGGTGTTTAATATGTATTTAAGTATGTATCTATCTATATAAGTATGTTTATCCGTTGCCTAGTACCCATAACACAAGCTTGCCTAGCTTACTTTGGGACTAGGTCAATTGGTGTGAATTGTCCCGTGATATTTATTTATTTATTTTTTATTTAAAAAACATTTGTTTGAGTGATAGGAATTCAGGGTTAAGAGGATGTCAGTGAATTAAAAATAACCCTGTAGACCTCGTGACTCTATCTTTCACGTTTTCAGCACTCATGGCTCTGTCACTATGAAAATTTTCCAGTAAATAAATCGAGAATAAAAATTCCATGTTACTATCGAACCTGCTCACCCAAATCCAAATAACGCATCCAAATAACCTCGTCTTAATCAAATTGTTCACTGCTTTCCAGAGCTTTCCGAGCAGATTCTTGGACTCCTCCGTCAAAAGGAATCCGTCACAACCTTCACTAAGACGAGTGACTCTACCCTCCAGTATGTAGTAAAAGCTGGTGGCAACGTAGTCCTGGACCAGAAGATCGAGCTTGGCAAGGAAGTCGACTTCACTACCCCTGATGGCATCGTCACTAAGGTGTTCTTCGCCCTAGAAGGAGACGTGTTGAAATCATTCATGAAGTTCCCGGAAGGCACGACCGTCCACATGGACAGGAGTTTTGACGCCGCTGGCATGAAACTGGTAAGCGCATGAAGATTTGTTTACAACCGTTTCTTCAGATACTCCGCTTATAATTTTTTTTTTCTATCTTACCTGATGAAAAGTGCAGATGAGGCCAAAGGTGTACCTCACTGACTCAGTACCAGCCTTGCAGAGTCCTAAGTTGTATCTATTTGGAAATATAGACGATGGAAGCGAACTCCATTCCTTAGCAGAGTGCAGTGTGTGTTTGTACGTTTAGTAGTACATGTTTATTGAACGCTGTTTTTACTGGCTCTATGAGGTACACCTATTAGTCAAATAAACTAGGTATTAGCGCGTTAGGCAGCCGCCGTGACGTGTGACTCCGAGAAGAAGGGCTACGGATCGTGAATCTCACGGTAGTTTCATGTTTAAAGTAGGTATTAGTTTTAATAGCGTGGATGTGATCACTTAAATAGCGTTGTGGTAGTCTCAATAGCGTATCTACTGGGTTAAAAAAATAGTTGCATTAAATACTTTAAATGTAGGTACTTATCAGTGGCGAAGGGTACTATCAACCCGATTTCCCCCAGGTTGACTAAAATTTCGAAGTTACAAAACGCTTCTCTTCCATTATCGCACTTTCAAGAAGATGATAAATGGGGTTGATAGTTTTTTTTGCTTCGGCTCTACTTGCACAAATTTTCACACCCCGCCACTGGTACTTATGTACTTAATTTAATAACATTGAAGATCTGTTTGAAAACATATATATATATCTTGTTGTGTTTCTTGCCGGATTCTTCTCAACTTCCGAACCGGTGGTAGATTCTTCGACGTTCAGAAGAGCATCAATTGAAGCCTAAACTTAATAAAAATTGACTATGACTATGACTAAAGGCTACTACCAAGGTCTAGGATTAATCCTTCACCGTAGGGCAGACCGGGTACAAAAGTAACAGCGGCTCGAAAGTAACAAAGGCTCTGTAGGTGTATCCAATAGTCGAAACACCTCTTCGCTGGCAGTCGTATGACAGTCAATTCCACCCCTCTCACTTGCATCCAGCCGCTGTCGGCGACTCGCGCTGCTACTTTGTATTGGACTAAATGTGATTTCACGAACTAAAAATAACTTTCTTGACTTTAATTCATGTCACGTTTTCATAATGTTAAAAGAATGATACCTATTTTTGTGAATATACTTACATACACATGATGATGCAAATTGTGTGTATCCGAAACAAAGTCCGAAGAAAAGAAAAATTAGTTCTCAAGCCAAAAAAACATGTCATTTCTTAGACTGAGAATAAATCCCAACAAAATGTTATTTACTGGTATATTTTCATAAAAAAAATATTCAATATTTTCGTAGGTATATAAAGTGCAAAGTTTTTTTTGCTCACGCAATGTTTTTTGATTCTGGATTTGACACTTCACCCCATATTTATTACAAACTTCTTTATCCTGTTACTTTCGGCAACGTATCGGGGTCGAAAGTAATAACAGGCGATTTTTTAAGTCCCTATTTTTCTGAAAAAATAAGTAATAATTAGGTTAATAAAGACATCAATTTGAAGATCATGAACGGAATTTATATACCTATAGCTATATTGATTTCATCAAAATTATTACACTTAACCAGATAATGAGGTAAAAGTGCAAAATGTTACTTTTGTACCCGGTCTCACATTAAGTATCTCCAAATTCAGGTGTTAAGTTACTAATATCCGTATGATTTATTGAAGCATTATGGCAAAATTAACGGGCTATAGATTACACAAAAATTAATTATCGAAGTTAGGTTTTTAATTTATTGTTTTATTATATTTGATATCATTCTCGACTGACTGAGTCTGCAACGGATATCATTATCTCCAAGTGGACTTTACCTTAGTATAGAGTCAAGTGCAAAAATATGTACCCGCTCTGTTATTATGTGATTGATTAACAAAGATCCCCACATCCAAATATAAAAACATCTTCAAAAACTTTCTTATGTATAATATTCGTAGTTAAACACGTATGCATATTAAATTTATTACATTTATAATGACCACAAAACTTATGCATTATTTCTGTACTTACAACTATCCTAGACTAACCCCCTGTTTCACCATCCATTGATCAAATTTATTTGACGGATAAATGTGATGCCGTCTGTTTTGTTCGAATAGACGGAGACGGTATCACATTTAATCCGTCAGTTAAAATTAATCAATGGGTGGTGAAACATTTAAGTACAAGCGAAGTAAAAATTAGCAAAATTGTTGTTATGTAAATCATTGCACATTCCCTCTTACCATCAGGCGTTATGTGGTCAAACGCATTGTATCTCTAAGCGTAAAATAAAAAATGTTTCGTGGATCTTTTGGATTTTGTTTGTTTCTCCCATAGAATTAATAACTATAGGATTTTCAGTAGCTATATTTTATCCACTACACTTGTTTCAGGAACTCTACGTCGCTGGCAGCCCCACAAGAGCCACTGTTTTTTACGAAGCCTTATAATTTGACTACCTACTCCAATCGTTTTCCTATTTATTATAGTTATATGGTGCTAATAAACGTTATTGTTTTTTAATTCCTTTTGTTCATATTAATTTAAGCTTCTAACGAGGTACATAAATAAAAGGTACGAACTATGTGTTAGGCTGACCCTAGGGTAGAGCGCGTAGAAAAGGAAATCTAAGCGCCGGGTGGCAAGAGGCATCAAAACTTCCATTCTACTAGCTCTACTATGGCCTCAGACTAGGGTCGGGTCGGCTTATGGTGGATTGGTTGAGACGCGCTACTATGTGGGAACTTTGGATTTGATAACCAAATACTCATCCGTTTAAATTATCGACGCGACATGACATGATAAATCATAAAATATCTAAAAAACTTTATCTGTTAGTCTGGAACGCAAATATCGTGTTTCATGATTCATAGATACATTAAGATTGAAAAAACTTATCACTTTACATTACAAATAGAGTTCCAAATACATTTGCGTCACCCTATCTAGGTACTTATACATTTTGTATGACTGTGCCGCTATTGATAATGTTTCCAGGAAGTTTTTTTGGCATTTCAAATGTTGCCGACAATATTGGGAATTTTATAGAACACACAAAGAGAACCTACGTCCCTTCGCATGGACAAGGAATCCAAACAATCGGAAATCAATGACTGATCACTGACAAGTCGAGCTGCTCTACGTTGAATGCGGTCAAATGGCAGGAGAAGGTATTGGGGTGCCCCTGCCCAGAGATGAGAACAATATTCCAAGTGCGGCCGCACCTGAGCCTTATACAGTTGAAGAAGGTGCTTAGGTGTAAAGTATAGTATCGATCTATTTAGCACCCCCAAGCTTCTTAGAAGCTAATTGAGCCTTTTCCTCCAGATGACCACGAAATTGAACGTCACACGAAATGTCAACACCGAGGACCCTGATGCTAGGTTTGATTACCAGACTTGTGCGCTCAAAGCAAGGTGTCAAAATAAACGGGGAGTTTTTAGTAGTATACACGCACACTTGCGTCTTGGTGGGGTTAAAATTGTTTAAATTAGTTCTACCCCATTCTGAGACTTGCTCGAAAGACGTCTCAACTTCTGACACAAGTTTAGTCCGGTACTCATCTACGTAATCCCGAGAATTATTGCCCTGGCCAAAATATCGTGCATCCCCCGTACTGTCATACGCATAGCAATAAATGTTACGAATCTGTAACAAGTCATTGATATGGAGAGCACGTTTTACAGGTTGAAAGATTACCTACCTATGGTATGGTATCATGAGTGCGTTATTTGTTTCACGTTATCTATAGTCCAAACGCTTCCATCAAAGTTCGAAAAGTGTCCATTAAACCTTTTCTACTATCAGCTTTTGATCGCGATTCAAATTCCTTTAAGTAGTTATTTTTTTTTCTGGACAATTATCTAAACCCACCAAATCAGTTTAAGGAGTGACACCTGACCAATCGAAACACGACAGGTAGTAAGCCCTAGAAATCACGTATAAGAAATCAAAAACAAACTCAATATAACAATATATGTTGGTATTCCTTACAATCTTTAAAAGTACAGCAATAAGTTAGAAAATTGATTAAATCGAGATCTGAGTCAAACTGTTTTACTTTGCTTTAGCTGTGAAATGACCCGGACTTCTGCACTTTATCAGATATCATATCTTTTAGATTAGAGTATCGGGTATAAATACAAACTTTTAAAGTTTGATGAGCATTGTAGTAATTGCAGTAATAAATCAAAATGTCGTTTTACGGAAAGAAATTCAAGAAGGCTAAGTTCGACAAGGTGTTGGAGCTTATGGACGCTATGGGTAAGAAGACAGTTCTGTTTAAGATACAGTCTCTCAAAAAAAGCTAGAGGAAATTAAATATGAGATGATAAAGGTATTCGGTGAAGACGAGTCCAGTCATTAAGATGAGCGACGAATCATTATTTTATACTAGGTGCTCTGGCTAAATTTTAAAAGAAAGTTGCGTAACATAGAAACAATTAAACCTTGCAAATCGTAACATTGATAATGACCTTTTTTAAACTTTTTAATTCATGATAATAACGATAAGATAGGAAATTAATAAAAAGTACAGTATAATTATTATAATTGGAATCCCTGTAATATGTTTCTCTTGTTGACTGTTAATTTCATGTTTTTGAGAAGGTACTATACTTAAAGAGTATACATACATAATTGACAAAATAGCTGAATATCATGATAATGATAACGTACCAGCATTTAATAACATGAAGCATTGTGTTAATCCTATATATTATGAAACTTGCAGAGGTCACTGAAAAGACCCGAAGCCTCCTAAAGCAGTCGGAATCCCTTACCTCCTTCAAGGACAACGGTGATGGCACCATCCAGTACTTAGTCACCTTGGGAGACAAGGAAATTATCAATCAGACCATCAACTTTGGTGAAGAGAAGGATTTCAAGACTCCTGAGGACATCGTAACCAAAGTGACCTTCGACCTTGATGGCGGGAAACTGAAGTCAGTGATGAAATTCCCTGACGGCAAGGTCCTGCATATGGATAGGGAGTTCGAGGACAACACCATGACATTGGTAAGTAAAATGGTGTTAATTTAGTTGTCACCATTGAACATTCCAAGATTATTATTAGTAAAAAAAAGATTATGACCCTGAAACCAGAGAAATTTTCAGTTAAATGTAAAATTGGTTCGGTACTTGCTTTGAAACATATTTAAATATTTTTATTGGATTGGTAAGTAAGTGACGTCACAGCTTACTATTGCTATGCAAAACCGATGGAAATCGCGTTTTAAAGGCTCCTATAAGAACGTCAATTGATTGATGGTATCAAAGCCTATTAGGGCCAATTGCACGGTACAGGGTTAAAACATTAAATCGTTAACCCTGGGTTAAGAATAGCAGTTCCACACATTTTGAAACACATAATCCTGGGTTGGCAATTAACACGCAAGCTATCCATTGAATTTAAGTACACTTTGTATTTCTCTAATGATAATCAACTAATTGTTTTCTTTTCTTTTTTTTAAGTACATCTGGCTGGACGGCGTTGACATCAAGGCCAGCGTTACTTACGAGGCTGTCTGAATAATATAAGCTAATTTTAATATAATAGGTTAAGTATTTATTAATATAAGAATACAAGAGTGTTCTCAAAATCACAGTCTTGGTATTCAAATAAAAAATGTTTTTACAAGCTTTTATTTAACTTTCCCTATACTTTATGATGTGTTCTCGATTTTCGATGAAGTTGAAATTTTTCATGACATTTTACATATGTAAATTTGTTGGTAATGCAGTATAATTATGACATAGAGCTGATCTGATCTAATGATAGAGGTTGAAGGTGGACATACGAACTCCGATATAATATCGACATAACCCCATCGAGTTTGGTCTCGTTTGATTCGTCTTGACGAGTACTCTGACCCTACAAGGTAACCAGGGTCAAAAAGTACAGTCAGCAAAAAACAATACAAATAGAATTTTTAACAATACCTTTTTATTAAATCAGTTTTGTTACTAAATGATGCTATTCTGACTTTGAAAAAACCACGTCTGCCACAAACAACCACAACGTGAGTACGATCGTATGCATTTCACTAATTGTAAGTCGTGTGTCTCGATGTTGGTCATAGCCACTAACATTTGAGTAAAGAACCACCATAATATTTACGAGCAAACAGGTCAAATTATTGTTACAAGTCAAGCAAAGCACAGGGCTGATTCCGCGAACAAGGTTTGCTTGAGAATAATACCCATGATCGACGGTAATAACTTACCATAGTGAATTAACTGGCATTATATAGTAATAGTAGGAGACTCATTGCCATAAATATTTTAGTCTTCCTATAAATAAAATACCGGCCAAGTCTATAAAAATGACGTTTGTTGTATGGGAGCCCCCTTAAATATTTTTTTTTATTTTAACTTGATGGTTTATTTTTAAAGTCAATACATAATTAAATATTCTATGAATATTTCAAGCGTCTACCTGTTGCCGTTATCAATATCGAGCAAAAACGAGCAAAAAATCACGTTTGTTGTGTGGGAGCCCCCTTCCTTATATATTTATTTTACTCCATTTTTTAGTATTTGTTGTTATAGCGGCAACCAAAATACATCATCTGTGAAAATTTCAACTCTCTAGCTATCACGGTTCCCGAGATACAGCCTGGTGACAGACGGACGGACGGACGGACGGACGGACGGACAGCGGAGCCTCAGTAATAGGGTTTCCGTTTTTACTCTTTGGGTACGGAACCCTAAAAAGGAAAGTCCTGATCCCTCCTACAGTGGATAATTGCATCTCCAATTCAAAATGTGTTACGAAAATCTAAGGATAATGTCCATAATGTAAAATCAATTGCAATTCTGTACATACCATACCCACTAACGTGCGTGGTCACTGTGATTTTTAGTTGACGGACATAATCAAAGTACTTATATAAAAGAAGAAACTGACTGACTGACTGACATATCAACGCACAGCCTAAAACGCCGGTTCTAGAGATTGGTTCTAAATTTGGCACGAAGGTTTCTTATAAGGTCTAGGGGTGCACTAAGAAAGAATTTTTTAATCACCCCTTAAGCGGGTGCAACGGGGCCCAAAGTTTGTATAGGAAAACAAGATTAGTTAGATTAAATTATTTTATTCGAAACTTCACGGAGGAAATAAATGAATAAACACATGTTTTTGTTTGGGGTGACAAAGTCGAGAACAGTTTTTGCCCCATCGGCCATCAGTTCTACGAGCGATGTGCTCTGTGCTCTGCCACTTGAGTGTGGCGATTCTTCGAGCTATGTCGGTGACTTTAGTTCTTGGGTGGTTCATCATTTCTAATGCGACCCCGCAGAGAAACTCCGAGCATAACCCTCTCCATCGCCCTCTAAGTGACTTTGAGCTTCCTTAAGTATGGGCCCATCGTTAGCGGCCACGTCTCAGTGCGAGTGATCACTGGCAATAACACACGAATAATACAAATAGGTACTTATAATTTATGTGATTAACATCCTGTTATTCCATCAACTACCAAACCAAACCACTGATACCAAAGTTACTGGCTAGCTCGAAGAATTGCCGGACTTTAATTGTGGTGGGCGGGGCACATTGCTCGTAGAGCCAACAGCCCCGAATCTACGATTATTTCGAACTGGGGCAAAAACTTGATAGTGGCGCCCCCTCCCTTCACTTGTTCGATATTTCGAATTCTTACCCCAAGGAATCGTGGTATCGAAATAAAGTAACATGAATTCTAAACTCATTGAAATAAGATTCAAAATAACTTGATAGTAATAAAATGTCATGCCGTGCCATACCGTCAGTGAGCGCCGGCCCTTACCTAATCAGAGACAGGCTCTCAAGATATTTTCCTGCGTTGTGGCTTTCACTTCTTGCTAGCTCATCTCCATGGATTGGATATCTCTTTCAGAGCACTGCCATGTTATTTAGGGCCGATCTCGTTTCCTACTTCAAATCTGTCTAACAATAAGTAATACAAAATACGAAGGCAGTGAAATAATTTTAATTCAAATAATAATTACAACTACGTGAGAAAGTATTCCAAAAAGGACAATTATATTTTAGATTTAAACAGTCTCGTAGTGTGTAATGCCCTTCAAGGATTCAAGGCCCTCACGCCAGACGATCTGAAAAACAAAACATGAAACCTGTTATTACTCAAGATAATCACAACAACAAACATTCGGCAAACAACCTTCGGCAGTCGGGTAACAAATAAAAACGTTTAACATCATCATCCCACACCATATTCAATTGCTCGCTTTTTAATTTGATGTCAGTTTCGAAATTCAAGTCCAAAATTACATTTCCAAATACAATTCCAATTACAATTCCAAATTTACCATGAGCTTAACAGTGATGGAAAGGTTCTCTATCGAATCGCATAAAATTTTTACGCATATTCATCGTTTGGCATAATTCATCATTGCGTATTTATTATTCAAACTTGTTATAACCTAACCTAACCTATCGAGTCCTACAGGATAACCATTTAAAAATTCCTGAATAATGAATGGTTTCTGAGAAAATAGAGTTATGAATGAAGAAGAGAGTGATGAATTATGCCATACGATGAATATGCGTAAAAATTTTATGCGATATGGGGATCCCTGATGGAAAACGTCGTGAGGAAACCTGCACAAAGAAATTCACTGGTGTGTGCGTAAAGTTCCCAATTGGAACTTGGCCCGCGTGGGGACTTCGGCCCAAACACTCTTATTCTGAGAGCAGGGCTGTGCCGTGACGTAGACTGAAATGATGATGATGATGATGAAAGTCAAGCGTAAAATGTCAAACACTTACGAGTTTCATGGTATTGCCCTCAAAGACTCTGTGCAAGTGCAACTTATTGCCATCTGGGAAGGTCATAACAGATTCCAATGTGTTATCCTTAAGCTCGAAGTGCACTTTAGTGGCGATGCCGTCAGGAGTTGTGAAGTCGGAGGTAGCTCCCGGCACCATGTTTTGGGTGAAGACTGCCACGTCACCCTTGTAGGTGGTCAGTTTAATGGAGCCATCGTCTTCCTTGGTAACGGCCGTTAGGGAATCCATATTCTTGACTAACAGGCGAGTGTTTTCGGGAACCTCTGAAATATGGAAAAGGATTTTCATGAGCGGCTGAACATGGAAATAACTGGCTGTGACCCGCGCTTTAGTCTGCACAGAATATGGTTGCCTCACAAATATTTTTTTTTCTGAATAAATCATCACACTAAAAAAATTTAAATATAAAATGTTCCCATATACCTCGCACTGTCAAGATATCAGATCTTATGTAGAGCCGATCTCCTAGCTCTACATGCCCTAACTTCACAAATTCTACGCCTTAGTCAAAAAATGTGGCTTGGCCGTTTACTGCCGTTGCATGAGCCTAAGGAAGGTGAAAATTTTATTCATATAATACACACTAGCTGTTGCCCGCGACTCCGTCTGCGAAGAATTCGTTGATCGCTATGTTTACCGCGGGAACTATGCAATTTTCTGGGATAAAAAGTATCCTATATATTAATCCAGGCTATAAACTATGTGTGCCAATTTTCTGCGCAATCCGTCTTATACAGGGTGATTCAGGAGTCATGATCAGAAGTGTACCTACCTAAGGGGTGACGGGGAGATTTACACTGAGCAAGTTTTACTATGAAACCAGGCCCGAAAGCGCGAAATAAAACATCTAATCAAGAGTTAATTGATCAGTAATTGATCGCTAACTATCCGAATGGGACAGCAGATTTTTTGATTGCCAAAGCACAGCCGCAACACTCGGTAAAGATTAAATAAAACCTAATCAAGATTATTTACTACTCGTATCTCTGTAAAACGAACCTGGTACCTAGCGATTGATTAATAACATAACAACTGTCTTTTGGAAAATAAACGTTAGTATCTTGATAAATTAAATAATTTGATTCAGTTTCGATAAATATCAATCACTGATAACGAAGACACTATTGAAACCGAACGATATCAAAGTGCGGGATCTTTGTCATAGTATTTAACCCTTTCGGCGCGCATGATGCCCATGTGCATCATGAGATTGCAGGCTCTCGCGCGCGCATGATGACCATGCGCATCATGGGATTGCAGTCTCTTGTGCGCGCATGATGCGCATGAGCATCATTACAAATCTTGATCTAAACATACTATTTTGTCCAAAATTTATGTAGTTTTTGGTTGATCAGGATTACTGGATCTATAATTCATTTAGTGTATTTTTTTATTATTATTGTTCCATGGTATTTACAGAGAAAAAATACTTTGAAATTCGAATGTCATTATTATTTGTATTTGGTTAAAAAGTTTTCATTTTTATTTGATAAACCAGAAATTTGGACTTTGATATCCATATTCAGTTAAATAAATCGTCTTTATATTCATATTTTAACTTTGAAAATGCCATGATAACACGGTGCATCATTGCGCCGTAGCGTACTGCCAATCACAGTGGATGGTATTCTACAGCATAGAACCATCTGTTTATATTTTTAAAATAATTCATAGGTATAATCACAGAATATGTATTTTAGCGAAAAGCGTAGATAAATTGTTTGTTGAGTAGCTGTTGGCCGCGACTCCGTCTGCGAAGAATTCGTTTATCGCTATCCCGCCTAAACTATATTTATTAAACCAGGTTATAAACTATTTATGTGCCAAGTTTCATCATAATCCGTGAAAAAGTAACAAACATCTAGCTACTTTAAACATGAAACTACCGTGAGACTCACTCATAGTGAAAATAAACGGATCACTCACGTCTCAAAACGAGTTTAACTCGACATGTTTCGGGCTAATGACTATAAACATCTAGCTAGGTACACATCCATCCATACAAACTTTCACGTTTATAATATTAGTAAGATTAACCAAATAAAGATTTTTTAAAGTAGTAGTGGTACACTAAGTAGGGATATTATGCGGTGCAGTATAAATTTTACTAAACTTTTCAATCTCATCATGTTGCGTATTATTTTATTCAAGTCCGTGTTAAACCTTTTCAGCTACCTGGCTTTTCCGTGTCCCGTGGCCCTGGTATACCGTTAGACTCCTAAGTGCGAGCGAGAGGTCTGATAAAAGGGTTTTACCCACGGACCCACTCGGCTGATGTCTGTGTGTCTTGTGACACTACGCTCATCCATATGACTCCCTAAGTGCGAGCGAGAGGTCCGAGTAAAAGTTTTATGCGGCTACTTACAATAGTAGTACAAATTCGATAACTATTGTTAAGGCTTTCAAACGAAAATCGACCAATCACGAGTATCGCTGACCTGAGCCTGATAGACAAAGGGCGGGTTATCTTAGTGTCTTTACATTTATTTTGTTCCTGGTTACAGTCATAGTTTGTGCCTGTGACTGAGCGTTGCTCGTTGTGCGTAGCGTTGTAATTGTGATGTGAATCTTTACTGACCCGGCTATCTTTACGGAATCGTATACTGCACTTGGTACAATCGACCCGGCTAAACGCCCGTTTTTCGCCAAAAATCATACTCGTGTGCATATTTACCGGATTATCGTTTTTTTTTGTACTTATATATTTTATGTAGGTATTCTTATCTGTACAATTTTATATTTAAACTAGATGTTACCCGCGACTCCGTCTGCGAAGAATAGGGGTATAAAAATAGCCTACGACCTATTCTCAGACCTACCGAATATAGAGAAAAAAATATATAAAAATCGGTCAAGCCGTTTCGGAGGAGTTCGATATACTTATATTGAAGTATGTTAAAATATTGTTTTATATTTCACCCGCAAATAAACATTTGGTGTTTGGTTATTATAAATAGCGCATTACGCCATCCATTCCCTTGCCGTTCGAGGCGAGAAAGTGAGTGCGGTCCCACCGCGCGCAATGATGCACAGGGTGCATCATGGGTATTTAGTACGGGAAAAAATGTACTGCGCGCGGGCGCATTGCATCGCTTCGTCGGGCCTGCGCGCAGGACTATTGCAGCGCGCTAGAAGGCGCTCGCGCCGAAAGGGTTAACTGGAATTTGTGAATAAGTTAGTTGAGACACCAATCAGTTGAACATACTTTTTATAATCTGTGAAAACGCAATTCCCACATACTCGTAGATTCCGACGAGTTCCGCGAGGGTTTTGGATCCATGCTGGGCCACTTCGTGCAGCAGAGGGTCGTAATCCATTGCCTACGTGGCGTTAATTTCCAGCAGTTCGCCGATCGATTGTCCAAAGGCAAGTTTGACTCTACTCTACCTCGATTAGATATAAAAAATAAAACATGTCAGACCATGCTCAGTGAGGGTTCCGTATAGCCCTTACAACAATGAAATGCATTGGATGGAAAAAAAATGTTACACTTTTTTGGAGCACCAGTAAAAAGGCGTATCTTCATTTTAGGTATTTTTGTTGGGAAACGCAAATATATTATATACTTATAATTACTTATCAACGGTAGTACGGTACATATAAGTATCTAATAAAGTTTAAAATTATTTTCGTTGTAATTTTTTAATTAAGTGTTTTATTTTTTCGCATTCGGTTTAAAATAAAAATAAAAGCGAAACAATTTATGTTATTTTCGGAGCGATCATTTGCGAAAATAATTCATTTAATCAAAATAATAAAAAGCGGATTTAAAAGAACTGTTCGATCGATACCTATGTGGGCTATACCTACATGTTGCTGTAAATAAATTTTAACATCTTCTGTTTCGTGTGCCCCCTAAGAAATGTTTATTTTATTGTATACATACCTAACTATTAAACTAAGTACTTACCAGCTTTTATTGACATGTTACTCTAAATTTCAACAACTTTTAAATGCCTGATTGGTACAGTCAAGTGCAAAACATAAGTATCGATTTAATCCTCCCATCGTTAAATACCTATACCTTAATTCGACGACATAGGTAAGAGCTATGGAACATACGTATTTATGAGCAATTTGTGTGCACCCATAATTATTTTTACATTTGACCGGACGGATGGACATGGTGAAACTACAAGGGATCCGTTTTTCTCATTTTGGCTACGGAACCCTAAAAGCTTATTTCAACATCCCGGCCTTTATACGTCCCACTGCAGGGCACAGGACTCCTCTCAGAATGAGAGAGCTTGGACCGTAGTTCCCACGCAAAAGCTTAAAAAGCTTATTTATAAAATCTTATTTGAAATCTTATTTTTTTATTCAAAATTTAATCAATTCAACTTTGTATAAAAACAATTCAAACACTTACTCAGCGCATCCAATAGCTCGTCCACATTTTCCAACCTGACCTTCTTGAATTTCTTTCCGTAAAACGACATTTTGATTTAATTATTTCAATTAACTCTTAATCACTGCAAATGGTTGTATTACTATCTAAATGGGTTATATATACTGTATTTATCTGACTATTAATCGGAGTTATTATCAGATAAGTTAATTCAGTATTTAACTTTGTCCTGTAAATTATTGGTACGCCATTCGGTTATCTTCTTTGATTTAAGTAGAAGTATTTTACAAATTACATGGAAGATCCTTGGTAAAAACTATTTACTCTTCTCACTAGAACTGAAAGACGTGGGTGGTGTCAGAAGTTTCCTACCATAACTATAAATTAAAATTTTTAAAAACCCCCATCGCAATTAATTCATAATTAGGTCACACATATTATGTTTGAAAATAAAGTAACAATTTCATTGCTTACTTTATAGGTATGCTTCTATCGTAAAATAATCGAACATATCTGACAGATAAGCATCTTGGGCCAATCTGTGATTAACTTTACGTACTCTTAATTAGGTACAATTACATCAGAAAAGTAACAAGCCATTTTTTTCTACTAGCCTACCTGCGGCTTTGCACGCGTGAACCGTCAAATAAAGCTGTTACAAAAAAACTTCGGGATTTTACGAAATCCCGCGGACATTCCCGAAAAACTTACATCATGATATTCATGATCCAAATTTACGTTATACGAAGAACACCCGTACAAAATTTCATGTCGGTTGGTTTTCGAAATTTTTTCGGGATTTTCCGTACGTATTCTCGATGCCGTAGTAATATATGAATATAAAGTAGTTATCCTATGTGTTATTTCCGGGGTCCAGCTAACTACATACCAAAATTTGACCCATATACGTAAAGTCGTTTTAGTGTAAGAGCACACGCACGCGCCCAATGTGCGTTCACACTTACACACGCACGCACGCTGGAACGCACGCACACTAGCATAGCACTCGCCCACGCACACATACACACTTTCAAATTATTTTATGATATTAATAGGACTATTTAGACTTCCGTGATTCTGATTGATATTCGAGTCATGCGTGGTTCGCAAATATTGCGCGACTCAGTGATTACACATTTCATTTCAAGATTGAAAAACGATGAAATACTGAACTAAGACAATATTAGTACCAATAACCATTACTTTACTTTACTTTACTTTACTCGCGGTTTTACAAGCGTATACCATACCATACCATTAGGTATCCTAGCATTCGAATTGAACTCCGAGATTACAATACATCATGGTCTTCATGTAATCTAATCGCCCTCCTTCCTTAGAAACATGTATGTAAAGTGGGCGGTTAGATTTGCCGCTGAGTATAGGTACTATATCTATCGAGCGAAAGATCCAATAACCTCCAAGAAAAGAACGAAAGGTTCGAAAATGAAGTTTCACTCGATGTTGTCGTGTCGTTTTGTTACAGAGTTGTTGTTGGCCGCCTTTCAGGTCTATCATGAGATCAGCTCCATGTCATCCGATTTACAAAGATATAAAATACACATGCATGCAAAATTTTAGCTCAATCGGTAACGTGGTAGGTCAAATTTAACTCTCAAGATTTGACCCGTACATACATACATAGTAGTTTACATAATACATACATTGCAAGTTAATGAAAAGCTTGTAAAAAAGAAAACTCCTAAATAAATGACCACTAAAATATTTAAGTCAAGGCTAACTTAAATTCAGAACTCCTATACATATATGTATGGTAAATAAACTTTGAGTATTAATTATGTACCTTAAGATCCTGGATATCAGAAACAAGCAAATACATCTGGTGTTCTTAGGCCTTATACCACTTACTACGAAATTAGATTTTTATTTAATTTATTTTATAATTCTGACATCGTTTTTGTAAACATTGATGTCACTAAGATTTAATTTATTTGATAATTTTCATGTCAGTTTATTTAGGTATAATGTTCAATTAACATTTTACCTAGTTCAATCAATTAAAATAAAACCGTTTGTAAAAATATAAAAAAACAAATAATTTAATTCAACTAAAAAGTTATAATTAGCTAGGGTACCCTAAGAATTATATTCTAATTTCACAGAAAAAAAGCTTACGCATTAACACTTTACTGCAATTTATTTTATGGTACAATTTTGAATACAAAGTTTATATAACAATTCGGACCATTTTGAAATAAGTTAAACATGCCATATTTTCTTTTATTTTTTATAAAATACTGTGTATAAATGAAGAAAAATTAAATTTTCTTAAAGTTATGCTAATAGGATTGTAAACTTTAGACAGCTTCGTAGTAAGTAGTGCTTTTGAGGTCAATCCCGTCCTTCCATGCGATCTGAAACAGAGATACGTTTTGTTAAAAAAAATATCTATCAACCTAAACGTTTAGGTTGCCTGTCCATTGAAGCGGAGCGAGGCGGGGGCTAAATTTAGGAACGGGTTAACACGGTTTGCGAGCTGTAGTTCGATCGTTTGCGAGAGGATAGGGATGAACTGCTATTCAGGTACGCGAATAGGATGATGATTATTTTTTCTTCTAGGAAAAAAAGGCTCATCCCAATCTCAGCCCAAACCTCTCGCAAACCAGTGATTTTTGGCGTTGAATTAGGGCCAATCAACTTTTTTTTGTTTTCTTCTATTTACTCCTTTACAAGTAACTCTGTAATCTCTGGTTAGTGAAACTATGATTTTGTAGTAACTAGATAAACTGTTTATCATAGTGCGTATGTGAAAACCAAAAAAATAAGTATTTTTATGAAAAAATCCGGTGACCCAGGGGACATACCACTATTTCCATACAAATTTCGGGGACATCATTGTCCCCTGGGTCACCAACGAAATAGAAGCTAAACAAAATAAAATAAATATGGCAATTATACCATTATTGACTACAAAAATCTAGCGTTTTGAAAAGTATACTTTAAATAAGGAAAAATAATTAGTTTTTTAATTATTTCGGTTTTCATAGAAAGTTGCAGAAAATCGTTGACAAAAAAAAGTTGATTGACCCATTACCACTCGCAAACCGTGTTGTTCCGTTCCTGAATTTAGCCCCAGGAGGGCGTAGCGAGGTGATATTGCGGAGCGATGTGTTGCCGACTGTGTCTGTAGACGCGGAGCTAGATAGCGGGGCAGAGCGAGAAATTAATAGACATGTGTAAGTAATGCGAGTAATATCACATTGTAATATCACCATACATCGGGGTTTTCGGTGCGGGAATGTTTGACATTAGCCAAAGAGTGGGTATTGACTTAAAAAACCGAATTTACTTTAGCAGATTTCTACCTGATGAATAATAATTGAACTAAAACAATTTTTTTTTTTTTCACTTAAAGTATACATTTATTGCGTATGAATTAAGCTATAACAATTAAGAAAAAATAACAAAGAATAAAACTTAACTATAAACTAAATATTACAAACTAAATTAAAAACTAAACTAGATCTAAACAACGACCGCTTTAGCCTAGTTGGTAGTGACCCTGCCTACGAAGCAAGAGGTCCTGGGTTCAAATCCCGGTAAGGGCATTTATTTGTGTGATGAGCACGAATATTTGTTCCTGAGTTATGGATGTTTTCTATGTATTTAAGTATTTATTTATCTATATAAGTATGTTTATCGTCGTCTAGTACCCATAGTACAAGCTTTGCTTAGTTTGGGATTAGGTCGATTTGTGTAAGATTGTCCCCTAATATTTATTTATTTATTTATTTTACAAACAAAAATAATACTATTAAAAACTAAATTAAAAACTAAACTATATCTAAAAAAGGCCCCTGCGGGTCGCGGGTGAGCAAAGTAATTGTTTTAGTTCATTAATATGGACCTCCGCAAAGTAACGCCTGATTCAATAAATTATTTAAATAATAATTGAAACGAAAAAATACTTGAAAAAATCATTATGAACAAATTGTTACAAAGCAAAGAAATAGAACTGCGATTGTAAACTTTTCGTGCAACAATTGATTCCTCCAAAAAATTTAAATACTTACCTACTTATGCACCTATTACAACTGCCGACGTGGAAAGATCGTTCAGTTCGACAAAATTGATATTTACAGCAAGACGCCGCAGAGTAAATGTTCCAAATATAGACCAATAAAAACATTTTGAAAATGGTGTCAACTACTAAATTTACTGCATGTAATTAATTTAAGTTATTTTTATTATTATCTCATAAGACTTGGTAGTAAAGCTAAAAAACTACATGAATTAAAATACAATTCGCAGAGCAGTAGTTATTCATTAGTCATAATATGATATTTTCTTAACCTAACCTGTCTGTTTATTTCTACTCTTTCTCAAATCATTCCCGCACCGAAAACCCCGATGTCTGAATATCACTCGACCGCGTGATGCCATTACACATCGCACCGAAGAAATAAGCATTACACCAAACATCACTCGTTGCGTTCTATTCCCCGAGCATGGAATTGCGACCGCTGCTCGGCTCTCCACTTATACATTCTACCTATGTCATTACCTTAAAATATTACGTCATAAATAAAGAAACTTCATTACTCATTAATTTTTTCTGATATTATTCATAGTGTGAATGTGTGATGCCTGTGATGGTGTGATAGTGAAAGTGAAGTTTCGAGTGATGTGATATCTCAATGTAATATTACATTTCCCGAGATGTAATGTGATATGGCACGACTTTTTGGAGCACCGCTTTGCGGATCTCTAGAAATAAATGCGAAGCGGAGTGGCGGACTGTAATTTTCCATACGCGAAACTATACTCCATTTAATTTAGAATTATAAACCACAACAACATTATATTGCGGCTCGTGAACTGTAATCTCTTTACAATTTGTACTAGAGTAACAATTGACGACACGCAAATAAAGTGACATTAAAACAATTTTATTTTGCGGCTCCCAGACTATTGTACTGTACTATTTGCTAGGTAAGAAATAGTTGACGAGCCGCAATATAATGATGTTGTGGTTTTTAATTCTAAATTAAATGAAGTATAGCCCTCGCTCGTTTCTGCGCACGCTTCTCTTCCTCGCTCCGCTTCCAGGTTTTCTATGAATTTTTAAACTACTTTTGCATTTCCCTGTCCACTGAAGAGGAGCTTCTATCTTCTATATACATAAATAAGTATGGTAGAAGAGCACGAAATTTGAAATTAATTATTCACTCTATGTACCGTTGCAGTGTCATGACATGAGGCTAAACTGAGTTTAAAACTCATTCAAATACTTACTTGCTTCATGGTATTGCCTTCAAATATTCTGTCCAAATGCAGTTGGTTGCCATCCGGGAAGGATATAACTGACTCTATGGTGTCGCCTTTCAGCTCAAAGTGTATTTTGGCGTTGTTGCCATCAGGGGTTTTGAAGTCACTATCGGTTCCTGGAGTTATCTTTTGGCTGAATGTTTCAACGCCATCCTTCGATACTACGTATTGGACGGAGCCATCAGCGTTCTTTTGGAAGGAGGTTATCGAATTCATATTTCTAACCATCTGTCGGGTTGGTTCGGGGACCTCTGGAAAAATAAAACAGATTCAGTTTTTAAAATAACGCTAACGCTAACAATGACCACAGCCCAACAGACTGGCAGCATTCCGTCGTTTATCAGCGATAGCAATTCGTTGAGAGAGATAGCCTGCCGGCCCTTTGGTCTCCATCGCAAGACCTCATGGACCTAGAGATCTCAAAACCGACAGCAATGAAATCTTATTATATATTTCATTTTGCGTTTTTCGTTTTCATTTTTCATTGTGAGTGAATTATATTTAGGATCGAGACGGATAGGTAATTTGAATGGCAATGTCCAAAATATCACAACAACCACTCACTTAGCAAGTCCATGAATTCCTCCGAATTCTCCAGCCTGATCTTCTTGAACTTCTTTCCGTAGAACGACATTGTGATCCTGTTTACTGCTAATCACTGCAATGGTTGTAAAAAACATTTTATTGCGTTATTTATACCGTGCGTTTATCTTGTATTAATCTGCTTGTATCAGATAAGCTTCTAAAAGTAATACAAAAATTAACTTTATGTTTATTGGAGCTGTCTGGAAAACGGAGTGAGGAGGGCCTACCACAAGGTGGACCAGAGACCGTCTTGTATAAAGCCTTTGTACACAAGGCTACGCAAGTTTTCGATATCCAACCATTTTGGTCTCTAAGCGACTACCCAGCGTGCCAGTGCAAACCTCTGAACTTTTATTGCGGTAGTAGCTTAGAGATCAAAATCGTTGGGTATCGAAGATTTGCGTAGGCTTGTGTACAAAGGGCTAGCGCGTGAACACCCGCAGTCGCATCCGCCATCTCTGTCTACCCTCATTCTAAACCGTGTGACAGAAGAAAGTGGTGAAAATGATACCGAGTGCGTTAGACAATAAGGCCTTTACACCCATGGCCTAATCTAAGGTCCGTTTAGACTTACAAGAAAAATTGTGCAAGTTGCATTACATTGCGACAGTTGCATTACAGCCGTAAAGCGAACGAGTTTGAAGTGCAATTCAATTTGCACGTTTTTTCTTGCAGGTCTAAACTGGGCTAAAAGAGGATCATCGCAAAGGATTATAAAGTTAACGATGCTTACTTAATCTTGAGTAACTTCATTAAAAAAACATATGGTTATGGTTTTAGTTTAAGTAGGTTGGATATAGGAGGAACATTTTTTTACAAGCTTACAGGATTTATGGGTCAAATTTTGAAAGTCGAAGTAACCCACTTTCATTGTTTAGATCGAGTTCAGATTAGGCATGCCTAAGATTCCATAAAGTCTAACAGCCGCTCGTAATTGCATTCACCATCTCTTTCAGTCACCATCTTGATGGCGAATGTGATAGCAAGTGCCGGCGCGTTAGACAATTTATGGCCTCAATTAGATGACAATGCAAAATTAAGGCGAGGTACCTCGTAGAAACGTAATTTTTAATTTCATTTTATTTAGAAACGGTAATGATTAAACACGTGAAAAAAATATATGTTGCTTTTGAGACCTTTCTGTAAGTACGTCGGGCACTCGTTACATAATTGGACAAACTTCGCTCGATAGAAAAAAAATCCAAACATACCCCTTTTTTGTACCTTTAAACTCATTTCATTTCAATACTATACTACTTGATGTATTGAAAGTCACATCAAAATAAACGTCTGTAATGATGTAATGTCCGTCGGGTTTAATTTTGTTAATTTTGTAAAACATATAATACTTAACTCAATATTAACGAAATTCACGGCACGATTTACTGGCGCCCCGCTGCCAGCCCGCCGCTCAGTCCCGAGCGGAACGTGTTGGAGGTCGGACGCATGCCAATTTTTGAAGCGCTCCACATTACGACTAAATGTCCTTGATGTGGGTAGTAGTATCATCATTTATTTCTGTTATTTATCACTATTCAATGTAACCGCCACACACAAAAAGAAACGCCCATCCACGCAACTATACACAGTACACAGTGTACAAAGAAAAACAGTACGAGCACAGAGTAAAAATGTAACCAGTTATTCAACTTCATACTAGAGCGCCCGAATCAACGCACGCACACAGCCAAACGTATTACACGGCCGCTAAGTAATCTTCGGAATACAAAACAATGCTGCAGCCCACGCAGCGCGCCGTCTATGACGCTTAGCTGTGTGCGTGCGTCGATTCGGGCTCTCTAGAATGAAGTTGAATAACTGGTTACATTTTTACTCTGTGGTACGGGTCTATCAAATTTTTTACAAGTGCCTGTAATATAAATTCGCATTTATTGACAAAATTGCCACATTACAAAGTTTACTAATGGTACCGCTGCAATCGCCGAAATGATAATTCTTATTATTTCAGCATGAAGGTGACAAAGATGACTGTTTCACACATCTAAATATACACGATGATTTTTAATCGGTGATCAGGAATTGAAAAATCTTGATCCCTAGACAAAATGGAATTTAATAGATGAGATCTTAAAGCAATGAGGTCTCTGGTTAATTAATAAATAAAAAAAAGTTAAAACTTCTTCCATCCACCGAATGCATGGTCATCCTACATTTGTTTTAGTTAAGTAGTTCCGTCAAGTGTCATCGCTTTGGCGGGAAATTTGACAGGTCTCACGTCAAAGTTTGTTGAAGAAACTGACTTGTTCAAAGAGGTTTCAGGCTCATAGACTAAACCATGCGAAGGGTGACAATAATTTTAGTTAAAAAATGATTTTCCAAATAATTATTGTTTAAAAAAATAGATGGATTTTGTCGTGTAACTGCGACTTAAACGTGGTCGCCATCGAATACTGATCTAGAAAAATTGGTTCCTGATCACCGATTAAAAATCATCGTGTATAAAAGAAGAAACTGACTGACTGACTGACTGAAATATCAACGCACAGCCCAAACGGCTGGGTCTAGAGAATCCAAATTGCCAAAAGGTTCCTTATAAGGTCTAGAGGTGCACTAAGAAAGGATTTTTCAAAATTCACAACTTAAGGGGGTGAGACGGGGGTCCGAAGTTTGTATGGGGAAACAAGATTACTAGTTAGACTATTTTATTCCAAATTTTTCAGGAGTACTAACGATAAATGAGTAAACACGTGTTTTAGGTTTTTTGGGAAATCAACCCCTAAAAGAGGGCAATGGGGTGACAAGGTCTGGAAATCAACATGGGTATTGTTTCTATGGTTTAGGGACCTTATCGGGTCGCGCTGGCTACGAAAACAACAACAATTTTAAAATCCAACGTGGCGGACGTGAAATACCATCTCCCCCGGTGGGGTGCGATGGGGTTGAAATATCTAAATATCAATATGGGTGTCGTTTTTATGTTTTTTTTTGGGACGTTAATTACAAAAATGACATCGATTTTGTAATTTAATATTGTGGACTCAGTGACTTTTAGGTTATAAACTATATGGAAATGACAGGTGTCAGGATTTACTTCTTCACTGCCGACCACTATGTATACGCTCATTTTTTCATAAATCTCAAATTCGGTTTTTACAATATTGACTTAGACCGCTGACTACCGACACAGTGCCACTTTTAGCAATTGTTGTAGTGTGTGATAGCGTGAGAAGTATGATGTCATATGGCTTACGAGGCTCCTGCGAGTGTATACATATTTTTGACCACTTGATCCGTGAAGAATGACCGACACCTAACGTTATTTGTATTTTAGCGCCATTATGGTTTAGTTTTGTATCTAACTGAAATTCTGGAACTGTACAAGCTGCGGACAAAGAAGTATCCACTTCGAAAACGTTTCATATTTTACATTTATAACACAAAAGTAATCTAAGTAATTGCACCTAAACATTTAAATTACAGCGTGATCTTGGTCTCGGTCGCAACTTACAATACTGTAAATTATATTACACTGTGGCTGGTAAGCGTGACCTCCGTCGGCGAGTTCACGGCGCGCGCGGCGATCGTAGCTTTTGCGCGGGCGGGGTGCGGGGTGTAAATTAACGTGGCGCGCTTCAAGAACCTCGCCTTAACCAAAAATCTTGTTTTTAAATATTTCTTCTTCTCTTGATTCCCCATCGTTGATGGACATTGTGAATGGCAGAATGAATTTAAATTTATTAAAACATACTAATTTCTGGGTCTGAATCTGAAGCCACTTGCCCTATGATATGAACACCGAATTTGGATTCTGATTTTGATTACGGTGAATAAAGGTACCAAATCAAAATAACGACTTTACAATCCACATTGTTAAGATTATATTGAAATGAAAACAGTAGCGCTCTCTTGATAATGATCTGATCATATATAGTACTGGTTAGGCTTTAACTATACGTTATCAAAATATATACACATCAGCTGAAAAAAGGAAGTGATTAAGAAAATTAATGTACTAATTTTTTTTTAATAATTTATTGATTCAGAAGTTACTTTGCGGAGGTCCATATTAATGAACTGAAACAATTGCTTTGCTCACCCCCGACCTTACAAACCTTATAAAGACCTATAAGGGTCGCGGGTGCGTAAATTAATTGTTTCAGTTCATTAAATTTATTTTATCTCTCTCTTCTCTCTTATCTTAATACAGCGATATTTTTCGTGTAAATGTGGCCAATGAAATGCAAAAAATATCTACAATTATTATACACGTTTTTACCTGAGGCTTCGCTTACGTAAACCATGAGGTCTGCTGAGGTCTGCTTATTGAATTGAGATTACGAGACTTTAGAAAATTGTCACGAGAGTACAAAAAAATTACATCGTGTTTCATAAATTTTGTACTAAGAACATTTCAGTTGAGATTTCGCGATTTTACACGCGTGTATTCTGATTCCAAATAAAAATATCAATAAAGGTATATCGAAATAAAAAGTAGAATTTCATCCTAATTTGTCCAGCTCACAAAAACACGCAAACAAGCTTGTGCTTTTTAGGGTTCTGTAGTCCCCTTTACGTCTAAAGAAACACTCATGTTCGCCATATCCGTCTATTTGTATTTATGTCTGTCTGTCCACAGCTTAGTTTAGAGGCTGTTAATGTTCATTTAGCATGGATATACAGGTACAGATGCATAGGTAGAAAATTGATCACTTATTTATAACGTTGACTGTACCTTTCCTATACGTATTGTGAGGATGAATTTTTTCTCGTCTAAATCCATAATGAGGAATGTCGTTGGATAAGTGTTTGCCACCGCAAATGTATCGACAATTTTAGACCCCAGCAAGCATTGCGCAAGACGTTGGAAAGACGCTAGACGGTATGTATGTTTTAAGGGTTCCGTACCTATTACGGGACCCTGTTACTGAGACTCCGCTTTATGTCTGTCTGTCTGTCCGTCCGTCACAGGACTCTATCTCTTGAACCGTAACTCTGATTATGCAAAATAACCCCAATTATGTATTACTGTGGCCGCTATAACAAGAAATAGTAAAAATATAACTAAATTAAACATTAAATGGGTCCCGACTAACCAATATAAATCGATTCCAACTGCGTACATTTTACTTATAAGCAGGGCTCTGCTAACACTGGATTATTATAGTTAAGGCTGTTTACGGCGTATAATTTGACATAACTTAAAATTTGTACGGAACCCACCGTGCGCGAGTCCGACTCGCACTTAGCCGGTTTTTTAATATTGACCTCGTAAGGCCCAGCCTACTAAACTTGGTATATATGTCAAAGCAAATCTCAACTTTTCTGACTATAATTTTAAACTTATACGGTATACCTAATAGTCAAAATTTGAGGTGGACTTTACTGGGTTAGTAGAATTATATGTGTCATATATAAACGCACTAGCGTCATGAGGTTGCTAAATTCACGAGGTGTGTCCATTATTATCTACTAATAGATTACAGTCGTTGTTGTTTACGACGCCATTTTCAAACGGTTCAAACTTAACCTCATTCCCAAGTACTTAAATCTTTTATCCAACCCATAACCAGGCCACTACACTTTTTATTATCAAATTTAATTTTGTCATTACTATGTGCAGTAATAAAATTGAAGTTTATTTTTAACAAACATGTATGTGGGTAACATAATATCCCTTCATATATTATCATCATCATCATCCCAGCCTATATACGTCCCGCTGCGGGGCACTGGCCTTCTCTCAGAATGAGAGGGCTTGGGCTATACTTCCCACGCAGGCCCAGTGCGGATTGGGAACTTCACACACACCATTGAATTTCTTCGCAGGTTAAGCAGGTTTCCTCACGATGTTTTCCTTCACCGTAAAGCTCATGGTAAATTTCAAATGTAATTTCGCACATAAATTTCGAAAAACTCAGAGATCGGGAGAGGTCGGGATTTGAACCCATGACCCTTTGCTTGAGAGGCCATTCATAGGTCAAACCACTAGGCTAGGCCACCACGGCTACATTCCCCTTAGCTTTTTTAATTGCGACAGGGAGGCAAACGAGTAAGCGGGTCATCTGATGGAAAATGATCACACCGCCCAACAACTCAATGTGAATCACTAATCTATTAAATTGCCGGCTTTTAAAGGAAGTATAAATAATAATAATAATAATAATAATAATTTATTTCAGACATTAAATATCCATAATGTGTTAGTAACAATTGTAACCTTAAACCTATGTTAGTAAATACATCAAGCTAAGACACAAAGAAAAATAAAAATAAAATACTAATACAAAAAAAAAAAAAAAAACGCTTCAACAATACACTAAAAAACCCTACTCAGCTCTCGCTGAGAGATGCAAGGCATCCCATGCCTGCAGGAATGTGCCATCAGTCCTCTCTGCAACAGTGGCCAAGATGCTATTGGCGCTGCCACGCACGCGCCGCAACAATGACGCTACACGCTTACGCATAATGGCGTGAAAGCCATCTGTCTGCGCCTCAGCGAACATTCCCGAATAATAAATAAACCCTCTTCTTGAAATGAAAGCACCGATTTCATAGTTCTCTGGAAACAGTGCCGGAAGTTGATTCCACAGTTTCATTGTAGGAAGTGCCGTAAAAACATACACGCAAACGTAAACGAAATGTAAAGCACGCTTTGTTAAGAGTTTAAAGAAATCTAGGTATGGTCGACCAAGTAAATGCTTTATCACTTTTTATGACAGTACATCAGAAGGAAAAACCGGCCAAGAGCGTGTCGGACACGCCCAAGATAGGGTTCCGTAGCCATTACGAAAAAATCAAGTAATATTTTTCTAAGGATTTCGTATGTGTACGGAATCATCCAAGTTTAGGTAAGTATGTTTTATACCTTAGGCTACTATTTACTCTTAAACTACAAATAATTTCCAAGCAATCTTAGCTGCTATAACTTTCCTAGTAAATTTGATATATTTACTACCATTCTGAATTTTTTCAAATTTTTCCACCCAACAGTTTAGATTTTAGAGGGGGGGGACGGTCGATCTTAATGAAAATTTTCACTTTAAAGTTGGATATTTCGCAAAAAGATCACTGAATAGAAAAATCATGTTAGCAACCCCCTAATGGTTTTAAAAGACCTATCCAACAATACCCCGCACTATAGGGTTAGTCGAGAAAAAAAAATCACCCCCACTTTACGTCTATGGGAGCCCGGCTAAAAAAAAATAATTTTTTATTTTTTATTTTACCACTTTGATAGCATGACTAATATGTATATTCATGCCAAATTACAGCTTTTTAGTACTAACAGTCTCTGAGCTTAGCCGCGGACGGACAGACAGACAGACAGACAGACAGACATAGCGAAACTATAAGGGTTCCTAGTTGACTACGGAACCCTAAAAACGGATGGATCTATGTCGGAACACACGGCCGTTATAGTACATTGTGCATCAAAGGCCAAGTTAATCCACAAACCTATAAGGCTTAACATTCATTAACGGAACTACAATGAACACGCATTTTGCGGTCGCGGTCGCGGGTGAGCAAAGTAATTGTTCCAGTTCATAGTATCATTGTTCCATGGCGATCATGGCCGCTAACGATGGGCCTCATAAGAAAGCTCAAAGTCACTCAGAAGGCCATGGAGAGGGCTATGCTTAGAGTTTCTCTGCGGGATCGCATTAGTAAAGATGAAATCCGCGCAAGACCTTAAGTCACGGACATAGCTCGAAGAATCGCTAGACTTAATACATTCAGTGCCGGGAGGGGAATTCTCCGTTCGTAGGCAGTTTTCGCTACAAAGCGGAAAAACGCTGCTACGGGCTACGAGCGTAGCGCGTAGCAATACGTGGCAGCGAATGTGTGTGGAAGTGGGCAGGGCACATCGCTCGTAGAACTGACGGCCGATGGGGCCGAAAGGTTCTCGAGTGGCGTCCGTGGACCGGAAGACGCAGTGTAGGTAGGCCTCCAACAAGATGGAGCTACGACTTAGTGAAGGTGGCGGGAACGCATTGGATGCGGATGGCGCATGATGATGATGATAGTATCATATTTGTTTTAGATTTGCCGCTAATTTCTTATATCAGCATTCACTGGCTAGGGTCTAGTAGCAGTAGAGCTTACAAGTACAAGCTTTTTTGCTGACTCTCTTTATTCTCATTATCATATTTATATATCAATTCAATCCGATTGAAAGTGGAATTCGACTTGTGACTTGCATTTACCTTTGCTTTTACTTTATTTTAGTTTTACTTAAAAAAACAACTAGCAATGAGTTATGAACAGTACATAATTGTTCTTAAAATATCAAGGCACTTAGTACTTTATTTCAGGAGTCGTAAGTTACCCCCTGTCTCGCGCATACAAATTTACCAACTTTTAAACTAAAACGTGGCGTTTTGGTACCTCATCATTTCAGCCGAAAGACATCCACTGCTGTACTTAGGCCTCCCCCAAGGCTCGCCAAACAGATTGGTCCCGTGCCATTTGCATCCAACGTGATCCCGCAGGCTTAACTAGGTCGTCGCTCCATCTTGTTGGAAGCCAACCTACACTGCGTAAATGCATATGACAGGAAATCCCACCAACCCAACCAATAGTACTAAGTAATTGTACAGAGACGGGCGAGGGTCGGTCAAGGAAGTAACCAACGGGTAAAAACATAAAAGACCGACCTAAGCACCCCCAGTGCCCAGCGGGAGAATGCATGCTCCTCTCCCGGCCTTCCAGCAAATGGCTGAGGCAGGACACTGTGGGTAGATTAAGTCCCCTCCCTACCCCTCCCCTCCTCAAAATTTAAAGCACACGTTTTTGTTTTGATAACCAATAGAGAAGGGGACTTGTGACCGGGTTTTTTAGTCCGTGCAAGTCGGACACTGTCTGGGCCCTCCATTCCCAGTTCGTCCGAAGGGATTTTTCCCGAGCACAAGTCACCCTTCCAATCCTTAAAGTAAAAAACAGCAAAGACTTCGCGTCTTTGGCCCCTCTGCCGACTCATTCAAAAAAAAAAAAACCTACACTGCGTCTTCCGGTCCGTGGACGCCACTCAAGAACCTTTTTGCTACCTACATGAACGTTTAATTATTCTTTTTTTGTTTAAGCGCCAGTAGAAATACACATTATGTATAAATTTCAGCTGTCCATCTATTACGGTTCTTGAGATACAACCCTGTAACAGACAGACAGACGACCAGTTTAGCGAAATTAAAAGGGTTCCATTTGTCAAAAAACAGCTAGAAACTGAACATGCCAACGGCTTTTGTTAAAATAAGTAGCAAATACGGAATAACAACGTAATCAGTTTTAATTACCTAATTGATATAGACTCCGGAATGAAACGCCTGATTCAATATCAGATTTATTATCAGCTATCAACCAATGATTGTTTTATAATTTGTCCAGGAAATCATTGACTGATGCTCAGGTTTTACACTACGAAATTCAATTTTCGAACTTCGTATCGCGTGCCTTTCCGTTCATGAGTGAATCAACTTTTTATGTTGTTTACTCTGTACCCAGTTATCCAAGTGACATCTTCATACTGTTTCATAGAAGAATGATTAGGTTGTCTAGGAGACAAAGTTTGTGTAACTATATAGCAACGGGTGGCAAGAAAAAGTTGATTCACCCTCATGCTAATTACTTATATGAAACAGAAGAATGATATGGACAGCACGATACAACTGAAAATTTCCTCTATTCGCAGTAGTTAGGTTTTTAGTCCGGTTGGCACAAAGCACCGAACTATCGCTATTCCTTTAGTAGCAGTAAATCGGTTAGTAACGTAAGTAAAGAAAACGAAAGAAGTTATTGTACATACTTTCCTTATAATTATTTTAAAATGAACATGTAAAGAGAGCTACTTTGTTTAAAAATATCTCAGTAGAAATATCCCTCTCGGACCAACCTTCCTACTAAGCATTTCCACCAGTGATTAACTTGTGGCGATATTTCTACTGAGATATTCACCGTTTCACGCTAATAGTACTAATCATAAGAGTGAAAGGGATGGCACGATACGAACTTCGAAAATCGAGTTTCGTAGTAGTCCCCCAGGGCTCATCGGTCCAAGCACTACTTTTCACTCCAAGAACATTAATTCGAGCGATTCAATCGCCTCATTTATCTGGAGTCATTTTTTTAAATGGCTTTAAATTTTGATGGGGTTTTCGGTTATATATTAGAGGTCCTGTAACGTCTACCATAACTGAAAACTATATCGGAACCTTCAGTATTTTCTTAAAAAAATGTGGCCAGATAAAAGAGACCTCTCGTAAAGAAAGAAACGCTCGAATAAATGTCCCTTATTTATTTGGTTGACCATACCCTTATGCGGAAATTAAACTACTTCGTTCACCTAATGCGGTCACCGATCTAGTTTCAAACTACTTCGGCGACCGAACGTCGTTCGTTTTCACATTAGTCTGTCCGCCTTACACGGTGGCCATAATTAGGCGCTGGCACCTGTCGTTCGCTGAATGCGGCTGACTACCGTGCTCTTCACACTGTTGCGGTCACCGCATGTTGCATGCGGCGATCGACTTAATGTATTTGCTGCATTAGAATAAACCTATTGACCGTCACAAAACAAACGAAGTGATGTGCTCTGTGCGCCACGAAACCAACCGTCTAGTCGATAAATAGGGATTTATTTACATTGTAGAAGGATTTATTTCGCATTTAAATGTTGATGTATTCATGATGTTGGCGTGTGAACCATTTCACTTGCTGTCATAACTAGATAACTGTGATCAAGGCGATAACAATCGGAGGTAGAGGTTTGTCACGTCAACTAAGGGTCTACGCTAGCTGACGCGGATTACCCGGAACGAACGCCCGTCGTGCGCGCGTCTAATAAGAAATTGTATGAACAGCGCTAAGTGGCGCGGGCGCGTGCGACGGATTTTCGGTACATTTTAGATCCGCGAGCGGGCGCACGCGGCGGGCGTCCGCGTCAGCTAGCGTAGGCCCTAAAATTCGAGAGGCGCCAATGTTGATTATAAGCTATTTTATAGTAGTTGAGATAATTGCTAATAAAACTGAATAAATTTCACAGGCGAATGTCGTAATTTTGCTGATTTTTCAATTACTATGAAAACAACAAAAACACGGGCGCATCAACTGCAGGATAGTCGAAAAAGCAATCGATATCGTGATGGTCATATTTATATTTCTCTTCTTTCACTGCTGTGACTCCTCAAGGTACAGTCAAGGAAACTGAATCACGTACCAGGGTGAACCCTTTTGATTGCAAATGTCATGTTGACATTCCATACATCTGCCAAAGAAACCATCGTGAAATTGGTCGTGAAAAGGTTCCACCCTGGTACGCGATTCAGTTTCCTTGATTGTACAACACGACGAGAAATGGGTCAATAAACTTTTTCTTGTTTGTTATTCTATTTCCTTGTCTAAGGGATAACAGGGACAGAGTTTCTCGGGTAGTTCTACGAGCGTTCCAACCACTATCAAACTCAAACTTTATTGATTTAAATTGTGAGGAAGATCTTAAAAAGTATGTACAACTTCACTATCAGTCTTCTGTTGCGTTTATAGAAAAAATAAGCTACAGTTAGTATAATATTTTAACAAATTGAAATTGTACCGCAAGCACACTGTTCCGTTTTATAAAACCGTTTCACTAGGTGTACTTAGAGCACATTGCTTCAATAATATGCACAGGCTACTGACACGGTTGAAGCGCTCGTAGAACCACCGTCCATAAAATAATAGGCGTAATAATTATGGTAAAAATGTAAGTTTGATGAATTTTAAACATAAAAAACGTATAGAAAATTATGACTTTGAACTATGGAAAAGAGGTTGATCGACCCAGTATACATTTAACCTTTTCAACGTTTTGTCAAATACAATAGCTCTCTATCATACGCCATAGCTACCTACAGAAATGCATGTATGTAAGTAGTTAGCGTCGAAAAGGTCAAATGACCGGCTGTCATAGATCCAACGAAAAAATTCTGACAGGTGAAATATCGCTAGATGGCGTTAGTGTCGTAAGACCTGTTTGACGTTTAGTCAGTTTAGTCGTTAGAATGCGACTTGAGAGTTTATATTATACACAATGCCATGGTATGTATTGTTTAAAAGCCAACCGCTAATCCTCCGCTCAGGAAAAAAAAACAAATCACATAAACCTCATACCACCATTACCTACTCATACTACCATTGTCCCTAAGTCACAAGGTTGAAATTCATCATCATCAGCAGCCAGGTTGAAATTGCAAAAGCTTAACCCATAAGAAAGACCTTTCGTCACTACAGCGCCGTCATTATTAAATGTGCTATGATTTTGCGATTTCAACATTGTGACTTAGAAAAGACTAGTTAGAAGAATAGAAGATTTGTTATAAGTGGTAGCCTTCAACGAAAGAGAACAATGTTGTTTTTACAAGATAAGTTCTCAAGTGCTAAACGGTCAGCTTATAAAATTTCAAATAGAATAAACCAATCTCAAATGTGACGGAAATGTAAAAATTGGCAAAAGGACCTCAAGATACAATACGTTTACTTTTAGTTTACCACTGACAGATGGCATGCCTTCATTTCATTTCCAACTTTAACACCATACAAATAAAGTAGCTATTACAAAATCTGCAAACGAGGGTAACAGTATTCTAAAATTGGCTTTATTTGTAAGTCGTTAAAGTTGAATATGAAATGAAGGCAAGCCATCTGTCAGTGGTAAACTTTATGTAATTTTACTCTACTAGAACGCTAACCAGCCTCAAAACCTGTCACATACACTCATTGCCCAAAAATACGAATAGACTGTATAATGTTTTTTTTAATATCACTGATTATCTATACCTTAACCCTTTGAACGCCAGAGTCAACCAGTCGTGACAGCCAATAAAATGCCTGACACGCCAGAGTCATCTATAGATGACCAACATTCAACTCGATGGTCCGTTGCCTCGTAGGGAATCAGAACCTACCAAACTGACTCAGATTGGTGGACACTCAGATGGCTTCTACAGGAAGTATAAGACACGTGTCAAACGAAAGTCACAGTAACAAACATTCAACTCGAAAAAAATCCTTCTGCAATGGTAACAAAGCCCTATTTATCGACTAGACGGTTTGTTCCGTGGCGTACAGAGCACAATAACTTGAAAGTGACGTGGCGAGTGGTATGATGATAATTTTGTCTTTATTAGCTCAGTTATCATGAGGTGGCGATATTACGAAGTGTGTTAATTATCAGTAACAAAGTTGATAACATATCAATTGATGGTAAAAATGATAAACTGGATGTTTTTGAGTAGTATTATCGAATGTGGCACGGGTAGCATTGAACACATCGACGACTGTAATCTAAATTGGCGCAAGGGACAAAATAGCGAAAATGAAATATGAATTTTATTGTAGTACGAGTTACACTAGAATTCATAACTCATTTTCGCTATTTTGTCCCTTACCTACACCAATTTAGATTACAGTCGTCGACATGTTCTTTCAATTAAAACTATCATAAGACACAGAAATAATTTCTAAAACAAGAAACATAGGTCGCGTCCTGCTGCGCGATTTATTTATTTATTTATTTCTTCATTTATTAAGTCATGTCCATATAAAATTAGGTGTTACAATAAATGTTTATGTCAGACCATGACACCCTGTAAGGGCACACAATAATAATTAATTTAACTAAGTTTAAAATCCTATCCTATCCTTATGAAGTCATGCATTGTAGGGTCATAATTTGTATACATTTACACTGAGGACCATTTTTAAACATTTTTATATTTGATTTTGGTAACATTAATCTATTTGAGGCCTTATTGTATAATGCACTTAGAATCGCAATCGTTTTCACCACTTTTTTCTGTCATGCGGTATGGATGAGCATTGAACGATTATGGTACGTGACTGCGCCACAGCGATCGCGAGCGCAGCGTGTTAGGTCTCTGATTCCTTCCTTCCATCCTTTTACAAAATTGCAGTATCTTGGAGACTATTTCTTGTCCTTAGAAAAAAAGCGAACTGCAAGATTAAATATTGTAAGCAACGAAATTTGAAATAAATATAAGCCCGCAAAAAAGTTGTAACATCAGCTATCACGCCTAACTGAAACCGCTTAACTAATTTTTTATGAAAAACACAAACTTATACTGATCGTATCTCAAAAAAGTTTGAATACGTCATTTTAAGGGTAGTTACGATCAAAAAAATTACAGTCACACATTTTCCAAAATAGGTAAGTACATTTGATTTTCAAATTTTATGTCGTTGTAGAGCAACGAGACCCGGACCAATCGACGGAGAAAAAAAAGCTGATTATATTCATGTAATAATCTAGTTAGGTACGACCTTTTTATGTGATACGCCCTTACTGTTTTTCAGCGTCGATGTCTAGTCAAGTTTTTTGAAAAAATAGATTTTATTCTCAAAATGTAGAGCTCGTAAAGTACACTACCTTACTGTAACTTACTTACCATTGGACTAAATATTGAATATCTGAAAATAACATTTTATTTTAAACATGAAACTACCGTGAGACTCACACATCGGTAAACAAACGGATCACTCACGTCTTAAAACGAGTTTAACTCAACATGTTTCGGGTTAATCCGTAACCATTTTAAGACGTTAGTGATCCGTTATTTTTACTACAAACTTACATTTACTTTAAACTGACATTTTATTTTTTCACTTTCAAAGAAATCATCACCATAATAATTGTTAGTGCTGAGTAATAACTAGCTTTCACACCTCTATAACTCAAGAAGTTGCTTAGGTGACTTCACATGTTCTTTACGTGTAGGTACCCTTCAGTTTCAAGTTTAAAGAAAACACTACCAGTTTTTAAATTAGCCTTGTAGCGGGGACGCGGGGGACGGGGCAGTGACAAGCCGGCGACGTTCAGTACAGTGTTTATTAATTACTCTACTACTATTTACAATTTGGAGTGTAGTGGAGTGTGTACATGTTATTCAACCTCCATAATCTCTTCCCTAGTGGCTCCAAGAAGCTGTAGTCACAGCGGCCAGTGGGCTAAACCTAGGGAAGGGGGCTACACCTATGAACATCTGTGGGGTAGCTATCGGATGATCCCCAATCAAATCCGTATCGACGCTGCACTATCTCTGACCGTACGATGCAAATAGGCAATGCGAAAAGCCTTAAGGGCGTTAATCAGGATCCATGTAGTGGTTTACGGCCTTTCGCTGCATCCCAATCTCTGCCGATCGTATCGGTTCCCCGATCCACCGGAACACAGAGAGCGGGACGTGAGAGTGGGCTTGCACCAGCGCGACCGTTTGTCCACTTAAAATAAATTCACGCGCAGATGACCCTGGCTATTCATACCGGTTTTAGATTCTAAAGTCCTGCGGCGATGGGATGTTGACAGTGGGGTTAAGGCAACGATGTGCTGAGGCCTTAGTTAGCATCCCGCACGTAGGCGGTCAGGTGAGAGTGGTCGCTCCCGGAGTCGACGTAGGCGGGACTCGGGGTTCGGCAGCACGTCTGGCGACAAAGCAGCCCTATTTAGGATCGCTCTGCTTTCCTCTGCATAGAGGAGGGGCCTAGAAAAGGTGGCCTAAAAATAGTCCGTCTCACCCATCATCTAGACGCCAAACCGCAGGCGTCTAGACATCGTCAACGCGGTCACAAGATACTGAAAAATAAGAGATCTCCCATAAAACCCAAACGACTTTGCATTGCTACATGGAACGTTCGAACCTTGCTAGATAATGACCGAAACTTATGTCCAGAGAGAAAAACTGCTCTCATAGCAAGAGAGCTGGCACGCTACAAAATCGATATAGCTGCAATAAGCGAAACCCACCTGAGCGATACTGGGGAGCTGTGTGAACAACTTGGTGGCTACACGTATTACTGGAGCGGACGTCCTGCCGGTGAACGGGCGGGTGGTGGCGTGGGCTTTGCTGTTCGCAATGGCCTGGCTAGAGATTTGAGTGAATTACCTAAGGGTGTCAGTGACCGCCTCATGACTCTACGACTGCCAACTTCCAACAACAAATGCGTCCACCTTATAAGTGCCTACGCTCCTACACTTCCTTCGCCGGATGTGGACAAAGAGGCGTTTTACCAAGATCTTCGTCGGATCCTGGAATGTATCCCAAGACACAACAAAATTATCCTGTTGGGTGATTTTAATGCTCGAGTCGGCGCAGAACATGACCTTTGGAACGGCGTCCTCGGCAAGCATGGAGTTGGTAAATGTAACGACAATGGTTTGCGCCTTTTGTCGTTGTGTGCTGAATTCGACCTTGGCATCACAAACTCATTCTTCCGGCTTGCTGAAAAATATAAGACCTCGTGGATGCACCCTAGATCCAAGCACTGGCATCTTTTAGACTACGTCATTGTCCGCCGCAAAGATCTGCGTGACGTCCTCATAACAAGATCGATGCGCGGAGCGATGGGGTGGACTGACCACCGTCTCATCAGATCAAAAATGCTCCTAGAATTTAGGGCACCACGACGAGCACCCCACAAAATTAAACCTAAATTAGCCTTCTCTAGACTAATTACCTCACCGGAACTGGGAAACTCGCTGGACATCTTATTTTCTGCTGGCTCCCCGCAGACTGACTCTTTGTCTGTGGAGGAGGAGTGGCGATCATTTTCCAATCATCTTTACGGTTGTGCGCTCGAAACCATTGGAAGAGTTACAAAGAAAAACCAAGATTGGTTCGACTCATCAAACCAAGAGATCAAAACTCTAGTCGAGGCGCACAGACGTGAATTAAACACTCAAACAACAGATGCGCGCAGTAAAAAGGAATCTCATAAAAAACTAAGATCAAAGGTTCGTGAACTTAAAGATAGGTGGTGGAAGGAGAAAGCTGCTGAATTACAGCACTGCGCCGATACTCACCAGACTGGTAGGTTCTTCGAAGGCATACAGGCAATTTTTGGTCCTCGTGTAAGGAAAATTGCACCAATGTACTCGAGGGACAAACAACACCGAGTTACAAATAAGGCCGACCTGCTGATACGTTGGGCTGAACATTTTAGTGATGTTCTGAATCCTGACGCAGCAGGCGCTGATCTTTCTTACGTAGGCTCTCTCGAGGAATTACCAGTTTGCAGATCCTTAGACGATCCGCCGTCTTTCGAAGAGTTCACGAAAGCAATCAAACGTCTCAAGAACTCGAAGACACCTGGTATGGACCAACTTCCTGCTGAAGTTTATAAATATAGTGGGAAGGACATCGTACAAGGGCTCTACCACCTTGTTTTACGAGTGTGGGATAGCGAAGTAGTTCCACAGGACTGGCGGGATGCGGTGATTTGTAAGCTGTACAAGGGGAAGGGAGATGTCTCCGATTGCAGTTCTTACCGTGGCATATCGCTCCTTGCCAGTGCCGGCAAGGTCCTCGCGCACATTGTTAACACCCGCCTTAGTGAAGTGGCTGAGAGGCATCTACCGGAGAGCCAATGTGGTTTCCGTCCTAGTAGGGGCACTATTGACGCGATTGCTGTCGTAAGGCAACTACAGGAAAAAAGCCTTGAACATCAACGGCCACTTTACTTGTGCTTTGTCGATTTGGAGAAAGCATTTGATAGAGTTCCACGTGAGGCTCTCTGGCTTGTGCTTCAAAAATCTGGGTACCCGAAGAAGTTTGTCAACCTCATACGCCAATTTCATGTTGGCATGAAAGCACAGGTTCAACATGAAAACGAAATTTCTGAGGAGATCCAGGTCACGGGCGGTGTTAAGCAGGGCTGCGTGATGGCACCCACGCTCTTTGCCATTTATTTCGCGGTTGTAATGAGAGACGCTCTGCAGGATTGTAGTGATCGAATCCAGCTCAACTTCCGGTCTGAAAAGGGTGTGTTTGACATTTCCAGATTCAGGGCGAAATCGAAAGTACAAAAGATTTCTGTATTGGAAGTAGTCTACGCCGATGACGTATGCCTCATGTCTGACAGTATGGTGCATCTCCAGAGCTATATTGATGCCCTACATCGGTCCTGTCAAAAATTCGGCCTGGTTATTAGTGCTCATAAGACCCAAGTGCTTAAACAGCCACCCCGAGGTTGCGAAGTGGATAAAGCAACGTTAAATCTTGATGGGAGACCACTAGAGGAGGTGGCGCACTTTAGGTATTTGGGTAGCACTATCCGGCACGACAACACCTTAGCTTCGGAGATGCCATCACGCATCGCCAACGCAGCTGCTAATTTTGGACGACTCGCTGATCGGGTCTGGAGGTCCCATGATCTTAAGCTTGAGACTAAAATTAGCGTCTACAAGGCGCTAATCCTACCAGTCCTTTTATACGGCGCTGAGACATGGTGCCTCTATAAAACAGACATCAAGAAGCTCGACACTTTCCACCTTAGGTGTCTAAGATCTATTCTTAAGATCAAGTGGCAGGACCGTGTCTCTAATTCCGAGGTTCTGCGTCGCTCCGGAATGCAGGGTTTGGAGGCTATCCTGATTCTGCGCCAGCTCAGGTGGTGTGGGCACGTCCTCCGTATGGATGACCACCGTTTACCCAAAGCCGTTTTCTATTCTGAGATGGCAGAGGGTAAACGGAAGCACGGTGGTCAGCATCTACGCTACAAGGACGTGCTCAAAAGACACCTAAACGCTTGCGGTATTGACCCTGCTGGTTGGGAGGTGCTCGCTTCACAGAGGTCTTCGTGGCGTTCCACCGTTTATAGAGCTATTGAAGCTTTTGAGAAGAATCGGCTGGAAACGATTGACCTAAAACGCCAAACCCTAAAAGCAAGGCCTAAGCCCTCCTACACCTACACCTACAACTCGCGTGGTCAGCTCTGTTGCATCCCTTGCAACAGGGTTTTTAAGACTAAGTTCGGTCTAGCGAGCCATATTAGGGCTCATAATAGAGCATAAGTTTTATTTTGTACATAAGTTTTTTGTTTTGTTTTATTTTTAAGTCCTGTAAATATAAAATATAATTTTTGTAAATTTTATAGGTATAGTCCGGGTCGCCGTCATCGAAATCGATGTGGAGGACTATTATTACTATTTACAAGCGCGTACACTACCGGTCGAGACTATCCCACGAGGTGGAAGTAGCCTAGAGCCCGCAATGTATCCACCACTAGGCAGGTGACTCTGAAACGTCTCAACAGAGGTGAGAGCGATCAACTAGCACTGACTAGTACCTACTTTTGATACCCATAAGTTTGGCTTCGATCCTGGGGTCAATATTTCTCGACGTACAAACGTTAGCATGAAGCGACCTACAGACAGCGCCATCTAGTGGGTGACGGCGCAAGCGTCCCTCGCAGTTGCGGCTGCGTATGGTTACGAGCCGTGCAGTACTAGTAGCGACATCTATTGGTGAGGGGCCTGTGCTTTTGTTGCTTATTCTGTACTTTGTGTTACAGCCTTTATTTAATAGAAAAGATTAACTAATAGTAAATAGTTAAAAACCACACCCCCTCCCTTCCCTATCCTCCTCTCTCTCCTGGGGCTATAAACTAGAAGGATTCCAATTTTATACCAACTGTATAATGGGAATCTTTGAAAAAACCGGCCAAGTGCGAGTCGGACTCGCACGCTGAGGGTTCCGTACAAATTTGTACTTAGTAAACAAAATGGCCGTAGGTATCTATAACAATCCAGTGTGAAATAAAATAAAACAGCAGTTTTTTAGTAAGTAAATAAAGGCGCCACTTTCTTCGTAGCTGTTGCCTTTTTGACGTAATATTCTGTGGCTTTAGTATAAGTTTTCGTAAAACATTCCTTTAGGTAGGTACCTACTAAGTATTTGAAAACGTAATTTGACTTAACGTTGCCGATGCTTGCCGATGCGTCTTTTTTCACTTCGGCGATCGTGGGATATTTCTACAATTTTCAACACCACAAACACCACATCGGTGATTTGAATCAATTATCAAACGTAATCGTAAATGTAAGATAATAATTATAATTTTCATGCAATGTAATGTAAGACAACCTCGACTGAAGTATCAGATTATGTATTTTAATGACGAACATGTACCTGAATGAATCATTGTGTACTTATAACTACTTATTACGATTATGAAGGCGTGTCGGGTGAACTAGACTCAACTATGACTAATTTTAATGTACAAACACCTACTTTAAAATAAGTTGCTTCTAATCCGTAATTTTTGAAAACACTAATTTGACATCATAAAAATACTTTTTACTACCAAAAATGATAATTGATCACCAAAATGAAAACGCTGATTTAATTTGAAATTATATCCAAGAATTTAACACATTGGTAAAATTATATCACCAAGTTAAAATCGCTGTCAATTGAAATTGCGAACAATGTAAACAAACCATTTAATGAAATATCCATATTCTAGCACTTGTTTATTGTTTAGACACTAACATTAATTTATTCAACAACAAAATATACATTATTTACACCGACATATTTTAAAACACAAAAATAAAAAACTTAAATTTACTTAATCTAAACCTAAAAACCTGTATTTACAAATATCTCCCAGATCGCTGCTAATGGGCAGGTTGCCCGTAATGCTGGCTGCGGTTCCTCGTTGTATGGCAACGCCAATACGTTGACCGTTATTGTTATAATGTTTTAGGATAGTGTTGTGGTACAAATTGATTAAATAACACACGGATTTAGAAGTATTTGATGAGGGAAAATGGAAATTAAAGACATTTTAAATAAGTACAAGGTTTGTTTACATTGTTTGCAATTTCAATTGACTGACAGTTTAATTATTTAGGGTCCTGTCCTGCGTAGTTTAGTTGTTTGGCGATTTGACGCAATTCAAACCTAACCTAACTCATCAAAATAGGATCCAAAAAACAAGCAACGGAATGCGCAATAATTTGTTTATTCAAATTGGATGATCGTTTTATAAATCTGGTGATCATTTATTAAATTTGGTGACCAATAACCACTGTTATAATTTTAAAACGTGAATTTACTACTGCTATGTTTTTTTGATGATCGGTAGTTTTTTAGTAAGTACCTACAGAAAACCTATCCGAAATATTTTTAGGTAAGTATGTCTTTTTCCGCAACGAAGATCTATGGAAGCGATGCCACCAAATCCCGATAAAGCGAGAAATCGCGCAACGGAAATAGAAGTGGATAGGGTACACCCTCCGAAGACCAGAGGACAGTACCACCAGGGTCGCGTTCACGTGGAGGCCGCATGGGAGCAGGCGGCGGGGCCGGCCGGCGCACACGTGGCAGCGCACCGTGGACGCCGAGCTGCGGGCAGCCGGACTGAGTTGGAGGGACGTGGAGCAACAGGCGCAGGACAGGAGCGGATGGCGACGTCTCACGAAGGCCCTCTGTACCACTGGGGTACCATAGGACAAACAACAACATATCTTTTTCCTTATTCATTGCCAGAAACATGATGTAAGCCTGCACGTAAGTTATCACAACGCCGCCGCTTCTATCGAATGCATGCTCGGCTTTATCGGTTTGTTACGAATTTGGATTAGATTAATAAAAAAAAGGAAACAAAATACAAGTAATTATGATAGCGACCATACATTGAATCATGATGATATTTTGTTTATTTGTCTATCTGTATTTGGCAAGGTCTTACAAATCTTTCGATTATTTAAGTCTTATCAAGTTGACTGATTCTAGAATCACAAACTTTGCTAGTTGCAGACACTTCGTACCGAGTTTCGACGTATATACTTTGGGATTATTCCCAAAGTATTTTTTTAACTCAAAAATACTAAATGAGCACGAAAATCGTAACAACATTTTTATTTGCAATTAGAAACTTAAAAATTTAAAAACACGTTACAAGTTGGCCTTATATTACTATGGTAATGGTTATGAAAATAAGGCCAATTTTACCATTATCAGATAGTAAAAAAAGTAAAAAGATATTTATTTGAATATAAAAACATTACAATTTTTATGATTTTTGGCGGTCATCACACTAGACTCAGTACGCTTAGTATAAGTTTTACTTCACCAAAATACTTCTCGATCGCGTTTACGTAAAAATTTCAATACTATGGAAACATGGACAGCGCCTCCGCGCGCGCGCGTCTATGTTTCCATAGAATTGAAATTTTTACGTAAACGCGATCGAGAAGTATTTTGGTGAAGTAAAACTTATACTAAGCACTCTGAGCCTGTATCACGGAGACCAGTGACAATTGGCAACAGTTGCGTAGTACTAAGTTGAAACGTTTAAGTAAATAGGTAAATCCTTATCCTAAAACTGCGTGTCTCTGTGTGTGCGTGTGTGTATGTGCGTGTGTTTTTGTTGCGTGTTTAATTACAGGCTGCAATTATATCCTCAGTTTCATAGTCTATATAGACTCATTAACCAACACTCTACTTTTTATTTGAAAAATTCTTCATATTTTGTATTTGGTTACATACTTTATCATAAATATACGAAAGGGAGTAAGGCGGTAAACGCCTTGAGAAGGCGTTTGACCTAATAGTCGGGATAGAGAGAGAGAGTAGGTATTACTTAGTACACTTACAGAAGCTAACCTGGTGAATCGCTTTTGGTTCTAAAATTCTACCCGTTTTTTTACATTTCCATACATAATGTGGAGCATAAGGTGAGGAGCCATGTGAATGTTATTTTTATATCAAAAAAAAATTTTTTTTTTGCATTAAAACAAAAAATAAACAAACTCGCGACTTTAACCGTCTTCTTAACGTAAAGAGAAAGGTCATTAATTTAGGAACAAATACACTGGTTAACCAAGCATTACTCGTTAAATTTAATAGTTGATTATCCTTTCAATGGGACAAGCTAGGATACTAGTGTATTGGAGAAATTAGCTTCATTTTACCTGAAGAAGACTCCCTTAAAGTTAACGGACGTACAAAAAACATAATGTACACCTATACTAAAACTTATGTAAACTTAGACTTCCGTGACCACAAACAACTTCATAATAAAATTATGTTAGTTATTTATATTTCTATATTGCCGCATTGTTGTAAGACTTAGTAAGGTAAAACCGTACACAAATCGTACACAAATTGAATTAAATTAATTAATTGAATTAAATTGGTTATTAATATAGACCTAATTTGAAGTATTTTATCTGGCCTTATGTCAGTCAATATTATCTTATTGCATTACGTCATGGGGTGGCTCAGCAAAAACCTCATTACTTACCCTAGAGAGAGCCCAGCGTGCGGTGCTAAAGGTCTCTACTTTTCGACCTTTCCTCTACTCCACTAACCTTCTTTATAAATCGTGTAATGTATTAACCGTTAGACAAATATTTATAATGCACACAGTTCTTAAACAGCATGCTGCACTCCCCTACAATACTAACACTACTAACAAGAGACGAAAAGATATAGTTTGCCCAAGTAATATGGGGAAGAAAAAACATGCCTTCTCTTCTAGATTTTACGTATTCCTAGGGCCTTTTCTCTACAACAGATTAAACGCCAAATGGGGTATATTTTCACTTAGTTACTCTCGTGCTAAGAAAATCCTCCAAGAAGAACTCCAAAAGTTTTCCTACGAAGATACAGAGAAATTATTGACTGTTTTTAAATGAACATTTTTATTTTCTTTTCAAGATAGATAGACTTATAATGACATAGGCCATAATGTTTTACATGTAATATTAAGTTTTTCTTTTTTTCTTTTTGTATTAAGGTAAAATTATATTATTTTATAATTCACCTTAGGTATTAAGGTCTTGTTTTGTTATGTTATATGCAAGTGTTAATTTTTAAGGATATTAATGTAATTTTTATTTTTCACGCCTGAAACACAGGATCATCCTAGTTCAGGCATATGTGTTTCTTTTTCCTATAAGTCTCCTAGATAAATTGTATTGTAGTGTAAGAAAGTATTTTGAATAAATATTATTTATTATTTTATTATTATTTATTTATTCTTTTTCCGATAAAAATAAATCAAATTGGATTATGAATGACGGAGTTCCGAGGGAACAAACAAAAAACATACCTACGCTTACTACCGACTTAGACTTAGGAAGGTATTTTCGTGGTTTTTGGAGTTTAATTTTTTTTATATATACTTTTTCAAATATAATCAAATTTGAGTCCAGTTTTAAAATTTAACTTATCAACATTCTTTTACATGGACCAAATGAGTCTCAAAATCTAAACCGGCCACAGAAACAGTCCTAAAATAAATACAAATTTGAAACGGTAACTCAAAATGTAAATCATTATCAAAATGGTCGGAATAAAATCTGGTCTTAAATTTTTGTACTTAATGCCAATTTCGACAGTCATTACGTGTCGTAATCGTACAAAGCTGTATAACATGACATGACAACACCAAATCAATGCGGCAAACTATAAAATGTAAATAACTAATATATTTGTATGGATATTTTACACTTATCATTGTTTATGGTTACAACATTAACCCCCTGTTTCACCATCCATTGATCAAATGTATTTGACGGATAAATGTGATGCCGTCTCTGTTTGTTTTGTTCGAACAGACGGAGACGGCACCACATTTATCCGTCAGTTAAACTTAATCAATGGGTGGTGAAACAGCCCCTAAGTATACGATCTTTGAGACCTCGGTTATATTATAAAAAATGGTAAAATCTAAATATATTTAGTGATTTCACGAAAACAAACGGTACCTAACCTTATTCGCGATTTGAATTACGACGAGCGACTGAACTATCAGCTCTATCCATGGGTACCATCCATCCACTCTGAGTACACCAACATATGACAAACAGCATTACTAGATAATTATCACTTTAGCTGATTATATTCCTTAATATTTAGTATCATACGGTGATTATCTGTAATATCTGTTCTTCTGGAAAGTATTAAAGGGTTCTACACATGTGATTTTTTTTACAAAAAAAGGAAATAGGGACATGGTGAGTGGTTCGAGTGATGATAAGTGGTCACCGCTGCCAACACCATAATCCAGGGGTTCCCAATCTTTTCCAGTTTTCGGCGGACTTTATATTTTCAGAAAAAAATGTTCTCGTTTTGCCATTATTATCCTTAATTTTCCACACAAAATTATTAGTCAGTTTTGTGACGGTCCATACAACATGTATGATTAACTGCGTCACAAAACTGACAATTAGAAGTGGGACACTTTTTTGTATTGCTTAAATCGATAGTGCTTGTGATTCTAAGTAGAAATAACCCAAAATTATTTAGGTTTTTAAAAAAGTACAGGGTACACTTTTTTTTGAAAATGCCCATTATTGCCCATAATCGAAAAAAAAATAGAAAAATCATTTATTGCCCACAAATTGTACGCAAGTACGCATCTACACTTTGGGTTAATTATATTTTTTTATGACGTACAAGTCATAATCACATAGTCAGCAAAGCTCAAACTCAGTACCGAAATCACTCCCACCTAACCTTAACTTAATCTTAATTAACTTAACGTAATAAACCGTTTAATCTTTATCGACTTTGTTTTGTTGCCCAATAGATATCTATTTTATTGGATAACCTATCTCAAACACTAAAAACACATTACATTTGTTCGAAAACTATTCGAATTATTATCGTCTCTCTGATGACAGATTTCGTAATTTTTTCTTTTTACCCTTTCGCGTTTAGTAAAAGTATCGTTTGTCCGAAAAACTTTTCCCGTCTAATTCGCTTGGCCTTTGCATTGTTACGTATTTGGTTTCACAGCCTAAATACTTTTCATTTACCTCGTGATACTTTTGGCACAGCATACGTTCAGAAAAATTTCCAGTTTAAAAAAGGGGGCCTGGGACGGCAAAGCTGACTCGTACAACCACTTGGATAGGTGTGTCTTTTGACCCTCAAAGAGAAAAATACTGCCAGTGAAGAAGGTTAGGTTAGGTTTGAACTGCGACCCCAACACAATCGAAGTGCTACCAGTGAAATAGACCTGTACGCTTAGTATAAGTTTTACTTCACCAAAATACTTCTCGATCGCGTTTTCGTAAAAAAACCAATTACTAGGGAAACATGGACAGCGCCTCCGCGCGCGCGCGTACATGTTTCCATAGAATTGAAATTTTTACGTAAACGCGATCGAGAAGTATTTTGGTGAAGTAAAACTTATACTAAACATACAGAGTGCTTAGTATAAGTTTTCCTTCACTTCAATACTTCTCGATCGCGTTTACGTAAAAATTTCAATTCTATGGAAACATGGACGCGCGCGCGCGGAGGCGCTGTCCATGTTTCCTTAGTAATTGATTTTTTTACGTAAACGCGATCGAGAAGTATTTTGGTGAAGTAAAACTTATACTAAGCGTACAGTACGCTTAGTATAAGTTTTCCTTGACTTCAATACTTCTCGATCGCGTTTACGTAAAAAAATCAATTCTATGGAAACATGGACGCACGCGCGCGGAGACGCTGTCCATGTTTCCCTAGTAATTGATTTTTTTACGTAAACGCGATCGAGAAGTATTGAAGTGAAGGAAAACTTATACTAAGCATACAGTACGCTTAGTATAAGTTTTACTTCACCAAAATACTTCTCGATCGCGACTACGTAAAAATTTCAATTCTATGGAAACATGAACAGCGCCTCCGCGCGCGCGCGTCCATGTTTCCATAAAATTTAAATTTTTACGTAAACGCGATCGAGAAGTATTTTGGTGAAGTAAAACTTATACTAAGCATACTGATTAGCTTAGAACTGCGACCCCAACAAAACCGAATTGCTGCCAGTCAAGAAGATTTAGGTTAGAACTTTGAAATTAAATCAAAGTCAACAATCAAAAAAGATCGAATGGTTAAGAAACCGAAATATCGGATAACTGATATTACGGACAAAATAAGATTTAAGAAAAAATGTAATTACTAACGATATCCATGCTGTTCTAACAGGAGACTTTATTTTATTTATAGTGAATATTATACAATAGGTACAATTAGAAAACTAAACGATAATTATCGAATAATTTTTGTCGAAACGAAAATCGGTCGGACTAACATGTTTGTTTTGTTTGTTACAGGCAAATTATTACATATAAGTTTTTAGTTTGATTATTAGACCACGGATCCCACAAAAATTGAATCACTCTTGTGACGAAAAAATTATTATACCATAATGAGTCGCTGTTGATCCGATAAGATTATAACTCTTATAATATAAATAAGCAATTAAAACGATATCGATTCATTACATCCAAAACATTTGTAAGAGAAAGTCATCAAAATAAATAATTATAATACAATGGCGTTCTTCGGAAAAGTTTACAAGAGCGATACCCACGAGAACTTAACTGAATTCTTCAAAGCAATGGGTAAGTGACTCAAGCCCTTTTCAATTTTCATTTTTTTTTAAATAATAAATCCCTCCGGATAGCCTATTGGTTAGAGAACCTGACTACGAAGCTTGAGGTCCCTGTTTGATTCCCGTTCAGGGCAGATATTTATAAAAATACAAATGTTTGTGTTCAAGTCTTGTTTACTTAATTTAATTAAGTGCCCATAATAGAAGTTTTGTTAAGTTTGAGCCTAGGTCAATTGGTGACAATCATCCCACGATTTATTTACAACTAGCTGATGCCAGCGGCTTTGCCACAGTTGTATTTTTTTCTAAAATTTCTATCATAAGAACCTTCTTGTGTCAATAACAAACGCAACAAAAAAAGAATTATCCAATTTGGTGCAGTCTATCGGAAGTTACGCTACGCGCGTACCATATACATTTTGGTGATTTTTTTTTTTATTTAACGACCGCTTTAGCCTAGTTGGTAGTGACCCTGCCTACGAAGCAAGAGGTCCTGGGTTCAAATCCCGGTAAGGGCATTTATTTGTGTGATGAGCACGAATATTTGTTCCTGAGTTATGGATGTTTTCTATGTATTTAAGTATTTATTTATCTATATAAGTATGTTTATCGTCGTCTAGTACCCATAGTACAAGCTTTGCTTAGTTTGGGACTAGGTCGATTTGTGTAAGATTGTCCCCTAATATTTATTTTTTATTTATTTATTTATTTATTTATATAGATACGAGTACTTAGAAGATTGAATGCGGAATATAATAAATAATTTAAGTAATTAGAACTCTTTAAAAATCGTGACTGGCTCAAAAAAGACTTCACGTGCGTGTAATTAGGTTGTTAATTAAGTGTTATATAAATAAATTATGTATGTTAGTCTTTAAGGTATTTTTATATGGGCCTATGCAGCCTGAAATAAAGTTATTCTATTCTATTCCAATATTATTTTATGTTATTATATTTGTATCGATAAATAAATAAATATCACGGGACAAATCATGTCAATTGACCTAGTCCTAAACTAGGCAAAGTTTGTACTATGGGTTAGGACAACGGATAAACCGAACCGATCATGAAGACATTTCAACGATGTTGTTGTGAAATATTAGTCTTAGTCTTTTTTCAAACTTTTTACAGTCAGGTTTTTTTTTAAAAAAATATTTAGGAATGTAAAAATAACTTTATCGTAATTAATTACGTAGAGCGGTCAACTTATTACAATAAATTTAATTAATGCAATATTTTTCTATTTTTTTTTCCAAATTTAACAGGCGTTCCTGAACCGCATATTGAAGGTATGGTGGCATCGGAACCCACTTCAAAATTGACGAAGAATGGTGATACTTACACTTTGACTTCCACTGGAACAAGAAACACTGAAGTAACCTTCAAGAATGGCGGTGAACACGTGGAAAAATACAGTGACAAACTGACTGTAAGTATAAAATTAGGAATTTGTCGAAAAATTGCTTTTTAGACCTAGTTTTTACGATATGAATGCTCCATATCACTGTAAATAAAAACGCAGAGGTTTTTTAGGATTCCGTAGCCAAATGGCAAAAGACGGAACCCTTATGGATTCGTCATGTCTGTCTGTCTGTCTGTCTGTCCGTCCGTATGTCACAGCCACTTTTTTCCGAAACTATAAGAACTATGCTGTTGAAACATGGTAAGTAGATGTATTCTGTGAACCGCATTAAGATTTTCACACAAAAATAAAAAAATAAAACAATAAATTTTGGGGGTTCCCCATACTTAGAACTGAAACTCGAATTTTTTTTATCAAACCCATACGTGTGGGGTAGGTCTTCAAAAATGATTTTCAGGTTTTTAATATCATTTTTTTCTAAACTGAATAGTTTGCGCGAGAGACACTTCCAAAGTAGTAAAATGTGTGTCCCCCTGTAACTTCTAAAAAAAGAGAATGATAAAACTAAAAAAAAATATGTGATGTACATTACTATGTAAACTTCCACCGAAAATTGGTTTGAAAGAGATCTAGTAATTTTTTTTTTTTTAATACGTCATAAATCGTAAACCGTAATTTTTTATAGATAATGGTACGGAACCCTTCGTGCGCGGGTACGACTCGCACTTGGCCAGTTTTTTTTAATTTACATCTGCTGGGACGATTTTATAGTTAAGACGTTAAGTTTTAGTTTCTTAACTAAGGGACCGACATTCCTCTACGCGCATTTATCTGGGCAATGATGGTCTTTCCGAAAGTGCTTGTAGTTTAAAAAAAGTGGCACGTAAAAAAGCCCATTGCAGCCTACTTGCAGAGTTAATGTTGTGATTTTTGATTGATTTTTTGACATATTTAAAGTTTTACTTCATACCTAATTCTCGATTCGAAATTTGCTTGAACATTTTTTTTCTAGATTTTATTATGGCTTTGAGATACAATATAAATCACTCTTTATTGTACACCACAAAAGAAAATCATCATCATCACCATCCCAGCCTATACATACGTATAAAATAAACATACATAATGTATACGTCCTACTGCAGGGTAGGTACTCAGAATAAGAGGGGTTGGACCGTAGTTCCCACACAGAAGAGAACACAGAAAAACAATTACACAAAAAAAATACATAATTACAATTTTAATAAAATGCTTAATTTACCTATTAAAAATGCACAAATGTTTTTAAAATAATACATAATATTTCAGCAGGTTAGGTTAATTTGACTGAGCTCCCTTGTAAAAGATTTTTAAAATTGTGGTTTACACATGTTTTCATCCACTGTATGGTGTACCTACAATAGTGACAAAAGTGAGACTACGTTTCAACTCCGATAAAAAAAACCCTTACCGGAGTTTTGAGTTAGACTTATACTGTATTTAATTATCTGTTTAATACGCGTAGTATACGCAATTCTGATTTTGAACGAATTAACAATAAAATCACCCTTGAGTTTACCTATTGCCTATAAATACCTATTGCCCACGATTTCATCTGCATAGAATTCATTTAGCCACCCCGCGGTAACCATACAATTTTTCTACGTCCTTTCATGGGTGTCAAGTTATGATCAAACCAAAATTCAGTTGTATATGTACTTTAAATTTAACAAATCGCGGTAGCCTAGTGGTTTAACCCATAGCCTTTCAAATAGAGGGTGGTGGGTTCAAGGAACTAACAAATTTCTCTCGACTTTCCAGTTGACATCCTCGTTTACCTTGGATGGTAATGTCCTCACGCAAGTCCAAAAAAGCGACGACGGGAAACTTGTGATCACCGTCACAAGGGAATTCTCCGACGACAGCATGAAGGAGGTAACTTTTGACAATTTTTAAAGTTTTAAACATTTAACTTGAGACACAGAATAAGTAATAGTACTAACGTACAGAAGGATCACTCTCAAACAAAAGTCAACTTTCAAGCGTTCATATTCCGTTGGGCACCGCTGATCCGAAACCAAGGGCACAGGGTTCCTACTCGCCGATGTTTGATAGGTATAAAAATCAAGAAAGATAACAGTGTGTATTAATTCAGTAAACTACCTTTAGTAAGTAAGTAAGTTATTTATAAGATCGTTTAGAAGTCATTGTTTGTTGCAAAAATCACAGAAAAAAAAGATGCTTAATTACGCGCGACGCGGCTAGCGTGCGAAGTGAAGGCCAAGTGACAACCTAATTATGCCATACGCCTCCCCGAGAGGCGCGCCGGCCGAACATACCTAAACTGCGGAGTGAAACCCCCCTGCTTGAGACAAACTTTTACTTTAACATATTTAACTTTATACATAAATAAATCTTATAGAGAGATGTCAAACAGTCTATTCTATAGTATTTTTATGTGATTAAGGTTTACGAACAGATTGCTTCTTATAATTCAGAGCGTCACTGATGCGCTCTCAGGTGGCTGTCGTAGCCGATTTTTGCAACTATGTTCTGCCACACTCGCCACAGGTCAGCACCCCTCCGACGTAGTTATAGTTTATGGCCACAGGTGGTCTGGCCTTCAGCTCGTCGCGTTTAGCGTCTAATCCGCTACAGCGACTAGCCTCAAAGTCACACACTTTATTATGCACCGTCTGCCTCCATTTTGGTCGGTCTTTTGCTAAAGTCTCTCACTTGGATGAATCAATATTGGTTCATGTGACGCTTCAGCACGTCCTTGTATCGCAGAAACTGCCCGCCTTGTTTACGCTTGCCATTCTGCAGCTCGCTGTAAAAGATGCGCTTTGCCACTCTGTTATCAGCCATGCGGGAGACATGTCCGCACCATCGTAGCTGCCGCCTCATAGATAGGCCTCTAACTAAACTAGCTAGCCAGCTAGGCCTCTAGACAGCCATATGAATCATCGTAACTTTAGGATAAACGTAATAAGTACGTAAATATATGTCTGTCTTGATGTATTTGTATTTGATTAAGGTGCTCAAACATTTCCTTATTAGAAAGATTCAATACGTTAATAAAAAAAAGGCAGCATTTGAACATGAAACTACCGTGAGACTCACTCATAGTGAAACATACAATATGTCTTTGTGTACGCGTTTGACAGCAGCTACCGTGGCGTGTACTCCGGGAAGAAGGGCTACGGATTAGTCCGAAACACATTATCAATAATGAATAATGAAATCCGCAAAGGAACTTAAGTCACTGGCATAGCCCGAAGAATCGGCAGGCTCAAGTAGCAGTGGGCAGGGCACATCGCTCCGTAGAACAGATGGCCGATGAGGCCAAAAGCTTGTCGAGTGGCGTCCTCGGACCGGAAGACGGAGTGTAGTTAGGCCTCCGGCAAGATGGAGTGACGACCTGTTATGGTTGCGGGAACGCCTTGGTTGCGGATGATGCAGGACCGATCTGTTGCCTTGGGGGAGGCCTATGTTCAGCAGTGGACGTCTTTCGGCTGAAATGATGATGATGATGTCAAGCTAAACTCGATTAAAAACGTGAGTTATCCGCGCTATGAGGAAACAAAATTGCACTATTTTTAACCCCCGACACAAAAAGAGGGGTGTTATAAGTTTGACCGCTATGTGTGTGTGTGTGTGTGTGTGTGTGTCTGTCTGTCTGTCAGTCTGTGGCTCTGTGGCACCATAACTCTATAATGGGTGAACCGATTCGGATGCGGTTTTTTTTTTATTTGAAAGCTGGTTTCTTGGCAATTGTTCTTAGACATGTTTCATCAAAATCGGTTTAGCCGTTTCAAAGTTATAAGCTCTTTTGTCAGCTGCAGAAGGGATCTTAGACGCATAACGGACATTGACTTAATGTTCAAACATACGAGTGATTGCGTTGGGGGTTTTTAAAATTTTTAATTTATAGTTATTCTGCGTGCGTTCTATTTCCGATTTCCGAGCTCCACGGCCGTAACGCCGATTGCCGGACCCGTATCGTTAGACAGCCTCCCTTGCGCTCGTTCCTCTAGTTCTTCGTCCGGCAATCATCTACGTGCGGACCTTTTCATAATTGAACGATAATCATATATAATATTTTTTACAGAAAATCACCCTTGCAGGATGGGACGGCGTCGCTTACCGCTATTTCAAAGCTTAACAACTTAAACTATCTACTATGTATTTAAACAACTTTTTTTATAATTATTTATTTTTAAACACCGATTGATATTAAATGGTTGGTTACTTTATTAGTTTGTTTTATTTTACGAGTATAATCTAAGCTACTACCTACTACTACAATGCTACTACTTAATACAACATGATAACATAAGTGAATAATTTTGAGAACGCGTTTTGGTACGTATTCAAAAATTCTGTTTCAAATACAAGGCCTCTTCTTCTTTTGGTTTTATAATTTACAAATTTTTCTCATTGATCTTACCTTTAGTTATCATCATCATCATCATCCCACAACCTATATACGTAAACCGGCCAAGAGCGTGTCTGACACGCACGCGCAGGATAGAGTTAAAAAAATCGAAAAATCCTTGCATACAGTCAAAAATGATAAAGACTGGATTAGCAATCGCCATAGTACAGATCGGTCGCGGAAAAATAGTTCCATTATTAAATCTAGATGGCGTGAAATATAGCCTGAGGGTTTGAAAGCAAAACAATAAGACTACAGATATTTAACGGTCACATTTTATCAAGTACTTTCCAAAAATCCAAATGCAATACTGGTACAAATCGTTTTGCAAAAAAAATAAAAATTACTCCTTTGCGGCGGTATGGCGCCCATTTGGAACCGTCAGAAAAGTATGGCATGGTGATTTTCGTGCATGGCTACTCGACGATTATTAGCTGTGCAAAAATTAGCTTGGTACAAATGGTTCAATTGTTGTTTTTAAATTAACGTGTTCGCGTCGGTATGGCGGGCTGTAAGCCACACCGGAGAAGTATGGGCATTACGCTACCGCCTTCTGTTTTTTTATCGACTATCGGAAAATAAAAGAATTTTTGTGGAACAAATCGTTCGGTTCTCGTTATTTATCCGACACGTTCGATTAACGCCCACGCGGTAGGGCCGCCGCTACCAGCGCTATCATTTTCCTTTTTGTCTTTACGTAATTAGACCCCTGAAGAACCGCCATACTGGTACAAATGATATAGTACTTTGTGTCACCATCCCCCGGTCTATCACGTTTTTAGGGATGCTTTGCTGCCCTTTAAAAAAAAGCTTTAAGAAAAGAGTAGGCTAATTTTTTGAAGATCCTTAAGTTGTACCGGTCCGGAAATACCGCCGCTGCAAGCCGAGTCCAAAGTTGCACCATGCGTGGCAAAAAGTTCCGCGATAAACGGACTGTAGTGGACTGCCAGCTAATGAGGAGAAGAGAATGGAAAGAAAGTTGGTTGGGTACAACCTGTGCGATGTAAAAAATAAGCAGCAAGCATGAAGCAATAGAACATACAACTCCTCGGAGCACTCCCAATGATAGATGCGGTATAAGATACATAAGGATGCAGCATCCCTCCGCATTGATAGTGGATCAAGTCAGAAAGTTCCTGGTCGTTGACACTACGAGCGGCTCTTCTTTGAATGCGGTGAAATGGAAGAAGTTGATATTGAGGTACTCCAGCCCAAAGATGGGAAGAGTATGCCATATGAGGTCTGACTTGAGCTTTATAAAGTTGTAGACGATGAACTGACTAGAAATATTGACCAGCTCTGCCAAGCACTTCCAATTTCTTCGAAGCTACTTTAGCTTTACCCTCCAAATGACCACAAAACTGAACATCACCCAGGATCAACACCCAGGATCCCAATAGACCATTTCTCATCCCATCCCAACGATCGATATAAATAGATAGATAAATATCTTACTTTATCCGTAGGTTATTTTGAAGAATGACTTAATGTCAAGCATCTCGCAGGCATTGAATGGATACCTACATTCAGCAAAAACGCAGTAAAAACAATGATGATTGAATAACTGAATGGACTTTGAGTGTTATCTAAGAATCGCTATAAGTATTTTAAGTGCAATATAGCTGTAGGATTACTGCTCGGAATTATTACTTAAAGATAATAATGATAAAAAAAATTATATAAGGAAGGTTTAAAACGACTTGTTTACATTTATTGCCAAATTCTTAAATTTGATTCTCGATTTTATAACTGTGCAAAATGGCGTTCTATGGGAAGGAGTACAAATTCCAAAAGCAGGAAAACTTTGAACAGTTTGTAGAAGCTTTGGGTGAGTCTTGATAAGATAACAATGTTTTTTAAGGATAAACTAAGCCCAGGTTATCTAAAAGAGACAATTTTTGGTTCAAATTCATGCACTTAAAACATCTTTTTGATATATCAAGCGTTCTTGATTATATATTGTTTCAAAACACGGTATTTAATTTCATTCAATAATCAGTAAATGTATACAAGTACATACATAGTTTACGAATATAACTGTATTTTTGTAAAACTTTCACGTTTTTGTTTTTTATTAATGTGTTACTAATTCATATCTCACACTAAGAAATAATAATTAAACAACCCCCTAATCTCACATAACAGGTCCCTGTCCTGTAACAGGAAAATGTATCAAAATCTTCTGCCATTTCTTAAAAAATGCGACTAGATAAATGAGACAGTTGAAACGCTAGAATAAAATGCCCTTTTGAGTGACTTAGACCTTTCTTATGAGGCCCATTATTTATTTATAAGCGACCACGTTTCAATATCGCACGTACTGGCGCAACTCACCCATTAAACATATTGTGCTCTCAGGTGTTACCGGCGATATAGCGAAACACGTCATCAATAACCAGCCAACTCAAAAGCTGGTGCAAAATGGGGACGGATACATTCTCAGCCTTATTACACCAGAGAACACTACGGAATTGAACTTCAAGAGTGGTGAAGAGTTCGACGAGAAAATTTCGTCCGGCACCGTGAGTAGCATCGCCTTACCAACCAATATGTTGGGCCAACATCGGCCAACCTGAGGCGCTATGTATGTTAAATTTCACGTACAACCGTGTGCCTTACATTGCCAAATATTGGCCCAACATACAAGGTATTTCAAAAAATTGCGGCGTTATAAAACGCTTTTTTGTTGACTGTAGTTACTTTTTATTGACTGTATTTGCATTTTCATCCATACTACATATTCGTACTAACTAATTGAAAGTTTCAAGCCAGTGCCATCATTGTCCGTTGAAGAATTTTGTCCTGCGGAGACGATACTGACCGGACTATCAGAATTTCATGATATTATTATTATTATTATCTAGCCTGGATTGATGTCCCACTGCTGGGCAAAGGCCTCCCCCCATGTCCACCATTTCTCCCGATAACCATTTTAAAATTATGTCGTTCGTGGTGGGTAACAAATAAAGGAAATATCCATAATAAAGCGTGTAAAAATGAATCACGACATTATGGTAGGCTGTGTTAACGGTTTACATGCAAATTTCAACCCAAGTCGGAGTCTAAAATTAAAATGTAGGTACATAGTTTTTTAGACATAGCCGTGGTGGCCTAGTGGTTTGACGTATACATACGGCCTCTCAAGCAGAGGGTCGTGGGTTCAAATCCCGGCTCGCATCTCTGAGTTTTTCGGAATTTATATGCGAAATTACATTAGAAATTTACCATGAGCTTTACGTTGTACGAAAACATCGTGAAGAAAACTGTCACCTGCGAAGAAATTCAATGGTGTGTGTGAAGTTCCAAATCCGCACTAGGCCCGCTTGGGAACTACGGCCCAACCCCTCTCATTCTGGGAGGAGGCCTGCACCCTGCAGTGGGACGTATATATAGGCTGGGATGAGGTGAGACTTTTTGAGAAATTCTCAGCTATGAACAATACAAAACAGTTAATAGAGAGGGAAGGAGGCAGAGAGGAATCATTTATTCGAGAGCCAGTCCGTGAGACGTCTAAAAATGTCTAGGTACTTCTTGCATTTTTAAGTCTTTCGGAACACGGTCAAAAAAGAATTTAAGATTACCCTGACGTATAAGCATTGTTATTGGCTTCCACGCGATCATGCGCAAGCGCAGCGCGTCCCTGCTGCGCCGCCTCGGGGCCAGCTCCAACAACCTCCTGCGCACGGTGGCAGAGCGTCTGGACGGCCCGTTCTATTACCACTGGAATCGCTTGGATGTCGGGACCAATTCATAAGCTAGCTAGTATTAACATAGAAATAAGATCTTGTAACTAACAAACTATGGATTTTAATCTGGTATTACCTATTATTATTACAGGCAAGAACCACAATCACAGTGGACGGAAATGTCGTGACACAGACGCAGAAGACTCCTAGTGGGAAATTGATCACCATCAAGAGAGAGTTTTCCGATGATACGGTCAAGGTGGTAAGTTAACGACTCAATTCCATGGACCCGAGGCCATGTCTAACGGTCCGGCACTCAACATCCCATTCTCCATTTCTTTCTGTCCTCACGTTAAAGCGTGAAAACAACGCGCGAAAACAATTGTGATTCCAAGTGCGTTAGACAATAAGGATTCTACTTATATATTGGGCGCGCGTGCTTCATAATCATAAGTCAATGCGCTAAATAAAGACTATAAGGGGACAACCTGAAGAGAGTAAGTCAAACAATCGTTCTTAAATACATGTGGTTTATTACTAGACAAAAAATTGGCCAAGAGCGTGTCGGATACGCCCAGGATAGGGTTCCACAGCCATTACGAAAAACTCCTTACATGTGTTATTAATTTTACTATTAATTATACTGTGCGTATTAAACATGCAATATTTTATAGGTCAGGTTGCTATTTACTCTCAAACTCAAACTACTAACAATTCTCAAGCAAACTTAGCCGTTATATAGTTTTCCTTGTTAATTTGACATATTTCCGCCCATCCTGATTTTTCAAAATTTGTATCGCTCGATTTTAACAAAAAATTGCACTTTAAAGTTCAATATTTCGCAAACGAATCACTATATTGAAAAATCGTGTTGACAACCTAATGATTTTAAATAAAAGACCTATCCAATGACACCCCACACTATAAGATTAGACGAGGAAAATAATTTATCCCCACTTTACGTCTATGGGAGGGAGGTACAATAATAACACTGGGTTAAAACAAACTTGTACCTACTTTCTAAGCTAAACTTTACGTGTTGTGGATTAGGAAAACTAAATCTATTTAAACAAGGTATCAATCACAAAATGGTCCGAAACATTTTAGCCAATAGTAGTGTGAGTTTAACTGAATACTTGTAAAGTAAAAGTTTATCGAGATTTATAAATTGAGGTTGATATTATATGTTTTAGTATTTTACCCGATGTTGAAAGTTTAAAAAAAAATCTGTAATGAATCTTTGCAGGAGTGATTTTTAATGGACTTTCTCAAACACTGGACGAAATATTCCAGATTCATTTTGTTAAATCTTGTCGAAGTTACATTGTTACATAAGTTAGTAATGCTAACTTAGAAATAGAAATATTTATTGCATAAACTGTGAGGAGTGTACAAAGTCGACATGTTGTACAAAGTATCAACAGCTACCCGTTAGGGGCATACAATATAAACCTTATTATTTTTATTTCAGACTATCACCTTGAATTCCTGGGACGGCGCCGCCTACAGATACTATAAAACCTAACTTACTGTATTTTATAAAATCTAATTTGCATTAAATTATTCGTCCTTTATATAATATATTTTTTTTGATAATCGTTAATTCCTTACTAATATTATAAATGCGAAAGTAATCCTCTCTGTTTCTTACCACTTCACGCTTTAACCGCTGAACCGATTTAGATGACATTTGGTTTGGGAGAGCGAATGTCATTAAATTAAAATCATTTATTTACAGATAACAAAATCCATATATATTACTAGTGATCACAGTAGAATTATGCCTACAAACTTGTTAGTAGATAAAACAATGCAGTATTATTACTTATCTCGTTGGAACTAATTATATAATAATAATTGAATTAAATTGAATAATAATTGAAATATTGATCCAATGAATTAAATAATTTGGAACAAAATGTCAGCAGAAGTGTCTTCCAATGAAATACTAACGAAATTAAATTATAAGAAGAACAGACAACCGAATTGAGAACCTCCTCCTTCTTTGAAGTCGGTTAACAATAACAAAAATAACAATAGAAGCACAAAAACAAATAAATCACTGCAACTAGGCACATACTTCTAGGTACATAAACCTTATATTAAATTGGGTTAAAATAAAAAAAAACATTAGAATTACTAATTTGTATTTATTTTCAAAATTTACACAAGAAAACTCTCCGGGGTGCCGTGAATCTATGAAACTATAATGTATCATTAAAATTTGATAAGTACCTACGAAGTAAGTTTACATTCTGTCTGACGTATTATGCTCAGTGATACTTACACAAAAGGGTCACGCAAGTTTTTCATCCTAATAATCGAAGTCTTTTAATACTAATTATCTTAACAGGTCAGATCAGATCAGAGTATCAGATTGTTTTCTTTTTAGCTTCCGGAGTGTCACGATTCGTAAAATAATTAGGAACGAGATATAGAATATACTGTGATAACCTTTAATGAGCTTACGATTTTGACGCATTTACCAGAGTATAGGCCTTCTCTATCGTCTTAGGGTTCACTCATATTTAATGGTAGTGTGATGGTAATACAAATAAAGAAATAATCACGGGTAGACTGAAGAAATTGTGAGCAGATGTGGTCTCGCATCATTGAATATGTTCTCACGTCCAAACACAAACACCTAAACACAACACCCACTGTATCACTCTGCACACTCGAAACGGATTAAAATAGGTATATCTAATGTAAATTACCCTGAAACATTTAAAACAGTTACCAATGTACGTAATGCTGACTATAACTATGCTGGCGGTAACTTTGGCTGAGAAGCAGAACCTCCAGTTTTCGACCAAACATATAAAATGATGCTTTTTAACTAAGAAGCAGAAGCGAGAACATATTAGGTGAAAGCGAAGTGGATAACTTTTGCGTGTCACAGATTATCCTGATACGTGTTTAGAATTTTATTCTCTTTCGGCTTGAAGCGCGATCTCCTTAAGTTTTCTTCTATGGACCTTTGTGGAAGCGGTCTGTGGTATAGCATCCAGGAATATCACTCCTCCCCTCAATCGTTTCGAGTCTGTCAGATTATCTGAAAGGATACAAAGAATGAAAACATGTTACCTGGATTTACTTTGAAGTCGGAGAATCTGAGTTAGGAAAAAATACCAATGAAAGGAGAGGTATTTTGTCCAAATGTAAAACAAATAAAAGCTAACAAAAAAGATGTGTTTGTGTTGTCTCACAAATAGCCTAACCATTTTTATTGATAGGAAGCTATCCTTTAGAAGTATGTTGTAATAAAATACTCATATTATAACATATGAGATCCAAGGGCGTCGCCAAGGGGGGGCAGGGAGGGGCTGCTGCCCCCCCCTAGAGAATCGAAGAAATGTAGCCATTGTTAATTTTTGACCCACCGATAGACGCATAATACAAAACCATCTGTAGTCACATTCGTAAATCACTTGTGAACTTGTCACTGATAAAAACTCGTTCAAGATGAAAAAGTTAAGCACAACCTCATGTGCGCTATTTTTTTGGTAGCCTTGCCGTTTTAGTGGTTGGAACAAAGGAGGTAGGGGCAGGTCATATGTCGCCGCGCGCGCCGTTCGGACACCGCTGTTCAGGGTGACCATTTGTGGCAGATTTTTGCCATTTGAGCAGATTTGGCCCTTAAATTACAACTCTAGCAGAATAAGCTGGCGATTTGAAGAGGCAGAATGTGGCAGATTTCAAGGAAACTCTTATTATTTTTGAAATACAAATAAAAAACTTATAAATTTCTATATCCTATTAGTTACTTTCATTTTTTTATGACTTATTAGAATTTGATAGGAGATTATTTTACTAACTGAGCTAAAACGAACATAATGAAGAATTTGAAACAAATGTTGACGAATAGTGTTTGTTTCATTATACATACATATAAGAGGGGGCTAACGAGCACCTGATGGGAAGCAATCACCGCCGCCCATGGGTATACGCAACACTATGGGTGTCACAGGTGCGTTGCCGGCCTTTAGTAGCGTAGAACTTAAGACAAAAAAAAATATTGTGATGTATTTTGAATGGAATAAAGAAATTCCTTTTACTTTTTTATTCATTCATTCCCGTTCCCACGGAGGTAATAATAATGATGGCATATTTTTGGTATTTTCTGGAGTCGAGTTTGGCAGATTTTTGGCCAATCTCAGGCAGATTGAGATGGTCACCCTGCCGTTGTTCTCGGAGGGACTTAACTCTTAACTGCTGTCATTCAAGCATCCTTTGCTGCCGCCACCGATCGCCCACTTTCATGTTAATTTTGCGTGCGGAAATAAAGTGCGGATCAAACTTAATATAAACAGACCTTAATAAATATTTCTGTTATAGCTTTAGTTTTTCATTGCTCATCCCATAAACTGAACCTAGTAATAAATGATCTTAACGTTGTTCCTGAAATTCGAAACGCCATGGGAACCACCAAGGATATCATTTCATTTTTTCGGAAATCAGTTTTGAGAAGGAAATTGATACCTAATATGTCCAGACTCTGTGAAACAAGATGGAGTGAGAAACACAAAACTATAAGAGTTTTTAAGGAAAATTTCCCTCTCATACTGGAAGCCTTAGAAACTTTATCGCGTGAAGGCAATAATGCGACTCGAAAACATGCCTTTCAACTCCACGCGGCAGCTTACAGAAGTTCATTTATTCTGGGCATTATTTTGATAGCTAAATACTCGGCTTTGATGGAACCTGTCGTAAATGTGCTTCAATCCATAACTTTAGACGTGGCCAAGGCTTCGCAGCACATCAAAAGCATTCTAAAATTACTTAGGAGTCACCGTGACAATCCTGAAAAAGTCACAGACGAAATAATAAAAGATGCTATTGTTGTTGCGGCGAAAGCCGGACTGGATGAGGAAATCACATCAGTACCGCGCATTACTGGAAAACAACGTAATCGAAACAACCACCCCGCAGATAACGCTTCAGAATACTGGAAGAAGTCATTAATAATACCATACTTGGACTCTATTATTACATCTCTTGAAGCACGTTGTGCTGAGGACAACACTCCATCATTCGAATTATCGAAATTGCACCCAGCGTAAATGCAAACGATGTCCGTGGAAAATCTCACTGAAACTTGCGAAACCATCGACCAATTTTATAATCTACCCAATTTAATATATGAAATAGAACTTTGGCAAAAATTGTGGGGTAATAAACCCAACTCTATTACCGTTCCCGTTGTTGATGTACTAAAAGAGGCAAAAACCTTCTTTCCCGAAACAGGAAAAGCATTGAAAATTTTGATCGCTCTGCCGTGTACAACGTGTACGGTAGAGCGATCGTTTAGCAGCCTTAGGAAGCTCAAAACATGGTTAAGAAGCACTATGAGAGAAGATCGTCTCAATGGTCTGGCCATGATGAGTGTACATAGGAAAGTTATTTATGAAAACTTGCAAGATTTTCACGAAAAAGTGATCAAAATTTTTTCAAAAAACCCGCGTAGACTATGTTTTAATTGATAATTTTGCGGTGGTGATACTTAGTTTTAGTTCTTTATGACTTTGTTTTATTGTAATTATTAATTGTTATTTTTTTGTTTTGATATTTAATTTTAATTTTGAATTTAATTTATTGTTACATAGTTTATTATTATAGATAGATACATACTTAAATACATATATTAAACACCCAAGAATCTCAATAATTTTGTGAAGTTTACTTTTATGTGTTAAAAGAAACGACTTACTAATCACTATGTTTACGAGTTTTATTTATTTTTCAGTTAAAAGCACGTTGAAATTTTCTCTTGCTTCATAAGCTCTCGACTGTACATATCCCATCCTCTATATTTCTACTAGCCCCCCCTTGATCATCGGCTGGCGACGCCCTTGATGAGATCACTGAAAGAGGACCTTGAGACTTAGTTTGAGAAACGGCCTAACGCAAAATCTGCGACTTAGAGTATAATATGCAAAACTGTAAAACTTGAAATCGCTATAAAGTTCGGTGTTCGCTATAAAGTTCAAAATTTGTTTCCAGTCTGGAGTGCTGTCTGTAATGCGAAAATCGAAGTTCGGATCACCCTCGCCCTCTCGCTCTTTCTCATATTAAATTACTGTGAGCGGGACGACATAATACAAAGTTCGAATTTTGAACTTCGTTGTAAGGCCTGTTCACCTCTACGTCCAGGGGCTGCGCTCTGTACTGGTCACCACACTTGCTTGTCTTACCTTTGACAATGTCTTTGATCTCATCTGCAGTAACATCGTAGCCTGGTCGCCGCACGACGCATGCAACTGGTAGATCCCCGCAATCAGGGTCTGACACGCTCGTTACTGCCACATCAGACACGGCCGGGTGCTGCCGAATTACGCCTTCCAGTTCCACTGGAGAGATCTGTGGTTCATAATTGAAGTTCAACTTCCAAAGGTGGTTATAATAAAACGATTAAACATTGATGAAGTATCACTTAATCCAATCCCTTGTGAGTCTACTGCTAAAAAGGGATACTTAATTTGCTTTCGGTCTGCGTACAGCATACCAAGAAATTCTTTTACAACCCTAAGGTGCAATTCCAGTAGGTTTCCCAGATACGAAGGTGGTCAAGAATGCCATAAGAATTAAATATCTTATTGGTACACATAGCACTTAGGTACCACTAGAAAATGCAAAACCTACACGCAACAAAATTATAAGTTAAACTAAAATTACTTCAAAAACTCATAAAGTAAGTTTCAGTTAGTTAGTCAGACTAGTTACGCGTGAGCAACTCAGTCTTTCACTAACCGAGGCCACGCAAAATCCTTAAAATTAGGATTAAGGACTCGTTTTGCATGTTTTGTAATGTTCTTTGCTTGAAATAAACAGCTTAAATTTTAAATTTTTTTTTAGTTAATCCAGTCATGTTTCAAATTCAACGTAATTTTTTCTTCAATTTGGAAATTATACTGTCACCCAAAAGTAAGGGAATTAAAGGCGATTGTTTTAAAAAATCACGAGCTCAGTGGCATGCTATGTACGAAATCCTTGCTTCGTATCGACCTACTAAGTACCCCCCTTACTTGATTACTCATGTACTTCAGTAACAACTTGATTCTCTCCACGAAGAAAAAATTGTAGTTTTCATCTCTATAAAACATGTCTCCGGTTTTGAACCAGTGGTCTTCTGTGAAAGCATCTTCCGTCGCTTCTGGGTTTTTGTAGTAGCACTTGATTATGCCAGGACCCTTTAGCCACAGCTCGCCATTTTTGTTGGGCTCGTAAATATCTTCTTGTGTCTCAACATCAATCAACTGCAAAGAAAGAGAGAAAGCATGTATGAGGATTAGTTCAATCCACTCTACATGATAGATGAAACTTTCAGAGAGTCACCGAACACCAAGTGGAATATCATCTCGGTAGGTACTGGTCGGCCGGAGTTACATACATACAATCACGTCTCCTTCCCAGCAATGGGATAGGTAGAGACTATTTGTTTCCACCTGCTACGATCCTGACATACATCTTTTGCTTCCACAACACTCATTAGTCTTTTCATACATGCTCGCCAGATTCAGGTACTCTTGACCTGACCCTTCTTCAAGACATCCCCAATCTGATCGTGGAATGTCCTTCTTGGTCTCCGTCTTCCAACATTTTCCATCTATACTCGCCTTATATAATTCTTTCGTAATTCTATTATGATGTAATTGTATTATGAGTTATGTGTGATTTATTCGAGCTCCAAATGCCGTATGTCTAACGCCAGAAATCAGTGACAGGAAAGAAAGTGGTGAAAACAATTATGATTCCTAGTGCATTAGAAATAAGACCTACGATTGTTAGGCTAGCGCCCGGTTTTGCTATCGATCTGTGATCTGTGTCAGCGCCCCGCACACGCCCCACGCTTCGATTTGTGGTGGCCTTTATACTAGGTATACCGTTTGACTGTAAGAAGAGTTTGTGGTTCCGACTGCGTTAGACAAAAGTTATCAAACAGTAGAATTATTTTTTAAAGAATATTATTTGTTCGATGTATCTTTTAAGCGGTTGTCCGGTACTTGATTTCGAGTGTGATTTTAAAACGTAGGGTAGGGTGAAGGAACTATATGGCGGTTGCATGTTTGTTTGGGGTGGTTCGGTAGCTGCTATATATAACTATTGTTTTATATTACGAAATCAATAAAATTACGCAAATCTGGTAAATTATTATAAATAATGCATTGGATGAAAATTGCAGCTTGTAAATAAATGGTTTCCAATGTTGCTGTTTATTTTCCTTGTAATCGAAGTGAAGAGCAGAGTGTCGAGCATTTGGACCCATTTTCCCCTCGACGTGTCTGTCTGCCCTCGCCGTATCGGCTCGGGTAGTTTTGGGGACGTCTCGGGTGGCATGGCTTGTTTTGTGCTTTTGTTGTAATCTGCTTTTTATTGTCGGTATTAATGATGCTTAGCACTGTTTGTTTTGTTTTTCTTTTGTTGTATAATTATTTTGAATTAGTAAGTAATATTTTGTTCTCGATCCTCTTGGTTGTGGCAGAATATCAGTGTTTTGCTCCTATGAGCAATGTTGACCACTGAGCCACGGCCCTTTTGCACTACTGCAGCGCATACAGACAATATATAATGTTTTACTTTTAAGTTTGTACTGGCTTTTGTATTTTTGTTAATCTTGATTGTGTGTGCTTGCAGTACCAAATAAACGTCTTTATCTATCTATCTTTTCATAGTAGTTTCTATTTCGATGAAAATTTTAAAATAGACTTTAATCTAATCGTAATTTTATAAAGGCTACGTCTCACGAGATATAACTATAAAATATATAATTTCAAAGATGTAATATCATGTCTAGTTCGTGTTTTTCAACCAAATGTAAGCGAAAAGGGGGAGTAGGGGCAGAGCCACCCACAAGGGGGGCTCGGGGGGCAAAGCCCCCCGCAGAAAAAGAACTGAATGTTCCTTACTCCTGTAGTACTAGTAGGTTAGGTTAGGATTATCTTCTGTCCCTTAGAGCGGAAATAGGCACCCCGCGAAGCGGGGTGACGTCGACACGCTGGCGATTAGGTTAGGTTAGTTAAATAACATATGCCCCTTCAAATCAATATCAAACTATAGAATTATTTTTTAAAGAATGTTATTTTTATAGGAGGGTAGGTATGCGTTTTGTTAAACATATGAAATGAAACGTTTAGAAACTGTCATTCGATAGAAAGTGTTTCTTGGTAAAAAGTTTTTTATAAACTAAACAATATGAAGAAAGATAATATTTGAATTAAAATTCTATGATGTGAAATTCATAACATTAATTATATTTGAAACAAAAATCAAGGTACTAAAATTTTTCAAAATAAATACTCTGTGTATTGATTACTCTATGAAATGACAATATGAGAAACATTTTCTACAAAATTAAAATCTATGAAATATTTGTCTATAAAATAGCGTACCTACACCCGACAATAAATGGCCTCATGTGCGCTACTGTTGAATCACTTACTCTGTATTGCAACCACCCTATCGGTTTCCCAGTCGATCCAAGGCAAGTCACATTGTCCATGAATGCCAAAGTCGTCAACTCACTGATCCCGTAGACATTCAGTACTTCAGTGTTTGGTGTCAATTTCTAGAAAAATAATGGGAATTTAAAATTAATCCAAAATATGTCAGCAGATGGTTGGGCTAGTTTTTCATTGGATTTTTTTCATTCAATACGTCTTTACTTTTGTTCGACGTAGTATCAATCGGTGCCCTATAATTTCTGGCAATCTTTCATATGCCATATTCCATAATTTTCATTTGTCATACATAACGTAACTTATTTCTAAAATATTGTTTTCTTCAGAATTAAATTATTGATAAACTAATCTAATCCAACCTACTGCATTATGTTAGATAACATTTAAAAAAAATCCTAAAAAACAGTTCTACTTATACATTTTATGGCATACACTGACATGGACATGACAAGTGAAATTATGAGAAACAAAGTAAACCCGGTACCAATCAATTTGTGGAAACATCAGTCGCACCGGCCCGACCATCTGCTGCAAAGCTGCATTATATCATCATAATATTGAGACTGACATTTAATGTCAAAAGGTCAACACGAGTCACAATTCAAATTATTGCTTTTGATAAAATAACATTGGATGTAGAACTTTTAAGGATTTGCCACACTGGATGCGTTCTGCGGTCACGGTCAGGCGCATATCTTTACAAAATATAAGTATACCTAGAGACCGACAATGTTGTTCATACATAATGCGGGCTGCGTTCAATAAGACCTGATCGCGACCGTAGAACGCATCCAGTGTGGCGAATCCTTTATTAGCAAAAATTAAGGGGAAAATGCGTAATTTTGTTAATAACCTTAATTTCTTGGATCAGGTCTGGAAGGACAGCACTGCCTCCCAAAAGCATAGTCTCTAGGCAAGTTAAGTCGCAGGGATTGCCATCGTTCACTCTCATTAACGTTGCAGCAAACGTCGGACTTAATATTGTGAAGGTTGGCTGCAACAAACGTAGTCTGAAGTCAGGAGTGGTATAGATTATGCCCCATCCACACTCTCCACGAGGCTACACGAGAGAGAGGGGGCTCGCGAGAGTGTGGAGCTGGCATTACATATAGGTTATTAAAGTACTGGACGAGAAGAAAAATATTATGGCATGAGAGAGAAAAGGAGCGAGATACTCATAATAACGTATCAGGCAAGGATGAAGTATATCTCGTCTTGTTGGTTTGCATTACGTAACTGATTTGACACTCGCTTGTGACAGTCGATATATTCACCTATCAGATGGATCACCGCCAGCGATCATAGTAGAGTCACAAAATATAGCTCCCAAAGAGTACAGAATCTTTACACATGTCAACAATGGCTGTGGGTTATTGTAAGGACACAAGTGAAGGATACACGGAAAGAACATTTTGTTTAGTGACCATTTTTGAAAAATTATATTTTAATCTCAAGATGTACTTACCTCACAAAGAGATGTAGCTCACAAAGTACTATAACAGTAACTTACCTTTTACCATTAGATTAAATATGGATATGAGGTAATATTTTTCTTTTTTCACTTTTATAAAAATGGTTACCTACTAAGTACATACCTAGTAATTGTTTGCGATGACTAACTAACTTTTAAACCGCTATAACTCAAAAAGTTGTTTAGATGACTAGACAGTGATGTTCTTTCCGTGTAGTTACCCAGAAGTAGTTACCCTTCAATGGAGCGCCAGACCATTCCCTTGGCCGATATTGCCATGGCAGCAATCCTATTTCCTTCGTAATTTATTACACTACAGGTAGGTATACTCATAACATAATACACGAAATTCTGTGTTTTTATTGTTACTGGGTGAGGCGAATTAGTCAAGGCTGTATTGTGCTACTAAGCCAGATACACATTAAAAAGTGAGTAGGTGGGAGGATTTTTAGAATGATAAAAAGCAATTACTTAACATAAAAAAAGGAAGCAAAAATAAGAATCTGCATATTCTGTGAGTGACTAAGCATAATATAATTAAATTACTACTTAAATAATGTATATAAGCTTACAAAAGAAACATTTCTATTAGATGTTAATTATAGACTGACTAGCTGTTGCCCACGACGCCGTCTGTGAAGATTTAGCTTATCGCTCTCCCGCGGATAAAACTATCCTATGTCCTTTCTCAGGACTCAAACTGTCTCTCTACCAAATCTATACTAATATTAAATATATATATATATATATATATATATAATATATTTTTAATTTAATTTAATTTGTAATATTTAGTTTATAGTTAAGTTTTATTCTTTGTTATTTGTTCTTAATTGTTATAGCTTAATAAATAAAATTTCATTTTTAAAATATTAAAGCTGAAGAGTTTGTTCGTTTGTTTGAACACGCTAATCTCAGGAACTACTGCTCCAATTTGAAAAATTCTTTCAGCGTTAGATAGCCCATTTATCGAGGAAGGCTATAGGCTATATATCATCACGCTAACACTAATAGGAGCGGAAGAATGTTTCAAAATCGGGGGTTTTTGAAGTAAAACTTCTATCTATAGGCGCTAAATATCTCAGGAACTACTGCTCCGATTTGAAAAATTCTTTCAGTGTTAGATAGCCCATTTATCGAGGAAGGCTATAGGCGCTGGGGTGCGGGGGCTTCAAATGGGGGATGAAAATTTCATTGATTTTGCCGTAGGATATACCGTTTTCAAGATATTTAACAAAAACACGGGGGGGGGTGAGGGTGCGGGGGAGGAGTGCGGGAGTTTTAAGGGGGATGAAAATTTCATTGATTTTGCCGTAGGATGCACCGTTTTCAAGATATTTGACAAATACACCGTGAGGGGGGAGGTGCGGGGGTTTTAGAAGTAAAACTTCTATAGGCACGCTTGACTTGGGACGAACGCGGGTGTGCGGGGGGTGCTGTGTGGGGGGGGGGGTTCGGGGGTGCGGGATTGCTGTGTGGGGGGGGGGGGTTGGAGGGTGCGGGGGGGAGGGCGGGTAATTTTTTTTTTATATCGAGGAACTAAGGAGAGTCATATGTAATTGATGAAAAAGCAAATTGGATAATAAAAATAACCTGCCCAAATTACTAATTCCACGCAGACGGAGTCGCGGGCAAAAGCTAGTTTAATATAAATCGGTTCAGCGGTCTAAGCGTGAAGAGGTAACAACAGACAGGCACTCTTTCGTGTTCATAATCATAACATTAGTAAGGAAGTAAGGATTGTACGTATTTTTTTTCTAGTTAGACATATCATTTACTCATCATTGTTGAAAATTGTATCTAATTGTATAATAAGATAATCTTTTTAGAAAAAACTAGACATTAACTTATTTTATAACGTAATTTTATTTTTTACTTCAATTCTTTGGCTATTATGACGTCAATATAATCATAACAATGACTGAGGAATTTTTTTGTGAACAGGTTTGAAGTTATTTTTAAGTTAAACTTCAGGGGCATATTTTCTATCGCTAATAAAAAAAAGTAGATCTCTATCTCAGTTATATATAAAAATCTCGTGTCACGGTGTATGGTAATATGGCAAAACAACGTTTGCCGGGTCAGCTACTCTAATATATAAAAATCTCGTGTCACGGTGTTTGTTACCGAACTCCTCCGAAACGGCTTGGCCGATTTTTATTAAAGTTTTTTCTCTACACTCGGTAGGTCTGAGAATAGGTCGTAGGCTATTTTTTATCCCCCCCCCCCCCCCATTCTTCGCGGACGGAGTCGCGGGCAACGGCTAGTATAATGATAAGTAATAACAACGCACACGCACATGATTCTGAGGAAATGGCTGCTACATTTTTTTATAGAGATAATTTAACGTATTTATGTCAACTATTTTTGTCGTTTTTCGATAGGTATTATGAAAGTGCTAAGCTACATAACTCGTTATTATAAAATGGAAAGGATACGACACGGCAAAATTTCAATTCGAAACTCAATTTTCGATTTTTTGTGAGTTGACAAGTTACCGTTTATCAGCATCCAATCTGTTCTTCATTATTCCGGAATAACATTCGTAAAAACCATTTTGAGCCTACAATAAGATCCTGTGTGAATAGAAAAAACTTAAAAGCAGATAGCAGTTTGAAAAACACTTCTGGACCTTGACTTAAGTGTGGACTTCTACCGTTCCGGACCTAAAATCAAAGTCCTATTCTCGAAATTCGGAAAAAAAATTCAATTTCAAATAGCCGTGCACTGGCATGTTGCGATCAGCCCCCTTTCCCAAGCAACGTGTACTTCCCAATGCGGTAACAGTTCAAGATTGTCATAGTCAGAATTTTTAGTTGATTCTCCATTTTTATGGGGTATTTTCCCACCCTTCTCGAACCTACTCCAGTTACTTAATAAGCTTTAGTTCTTTACCTGAAAAGTGTTGATGAGATAACATGCATGATCTTGGGTAAGAGATTGAGAACTCTGCAGACGTGTGTATCTCAATACAGGTGACATAATAAAGTTGATGATAGCCGTTAGCCATTGAAGTGGTGATCCAATCAGCACCATCTTCGTTGGATGCGGGAACTGCGAGTGTCTTACCCTGGAAACAAGCTTCGTCGTTATAGCCTTTCATGTTGTTTTCGTGTGCAAAAAGTAAAGACAAGACCATAAAAATATGAAACATTACGTGCATTCACACCTAAGAATTTTGAAGAGATTAACAAGTTCTCTGACTATTTCGATTGGACAAGATTCCTGGAAAAAGTGACTGTCTGTTCAAAGCGCTTTCCATATCTTTACATCTGTGAATTAATGAAATTCGTTGTGTCTTTTCCTGTGTGGTTACACTTCTTAAGTATTATATTTACCATAAATACGGTCCAGTGATTGCAAAATTCTTATGGGTAGCTGCAGCTCCTTTTGGCAAACCCGTAGTACCGCTAGTGGCGATCAACACGGCGATGGTATCCTCAGGGTCGAAATCTGTTGGTCTGAAGTTCCAATATTTTACTACGCAGCCTGCAGCAGTTGTGTGATTTCTAAATCTTTTAAACCAAAATGCCTTTGAAGTGTTAAGCTAAACTTTCCCATAAGTATAGAGTAGAAAAATAACAAAAATACTTAACACGATCTTATCTAGTAAATATTTTGAGGAATACAAAATACTAGCTTAGAACATAGCGAAGTGGTGGTTAACTCCATCGGCAAGAGTGTGGTTCTTAAATGTAAGAAAAAGAATTTGGTAGCAATAGACGGCTGGAAAGATAAAGGGAAGGCCTTTGCCCAGCAGAAGGACGTTAAATAGCTTAGTAAAAAAAGACGGATATTTTAGTAGATGATTGGACTTTGTGCATGTTCTGTCTGGATGATTGATTACCATCAAGTGACTTTGTAATTCTCCCGGTAAGTGGCAGTATTTCCACTGTTATGTGCTCCGGTATGTAGTATTATAAGACAGCTGATGAAATTAATGATACAAGAATCATTCCATGTCATTGTTAGCTATCTAGTTTAGCAAACAATCGGGTACAGGCAGCTCTGCACGAAACCCAACTGAAACGACCAGTCTTCGTAGTAGCATAAAAAACTTACTTAAAATCCTCGATAGGACTTTTATCCCCGTAAGTCTCGATGAACTCTGAAAAACTGCAGAGGTAGTCGCCCTTGTCGAAAGTGACGATCAAAGCATCTGACTCAATGCTATTCAACACCAATTGTACCTCTGGAGCCTTCTCACTTTGACAAAAGATAATCTTTGGCCTGTTCACATCAAATGTGCTTTGAAGTTCGCCTGTAAGCACAAAGAACTGATTATAAAAAGATGTTGACGCATGCTATCCCTAAGGCTGGTTGGCTATGCGTTATGGAATGGAGGTCTCGACGAGGCCAAAAAAAGTGGGGCCGATCGCCTCCCCGATATTTTGATGACATTAGGAAGACAGCAGGATTAGTCTGGGAAATGGGATGAGATAACTGATATGGATGGAAAAAGATTGGAGATGCGTATTCCGACGGCAGGCGAAAACGCGCTGAAGAAGGAATAAGGAAATCAACGCAATCAGAGATGGCGGTACTCACTTTGACCCAAAGTTCTATCAATAGGAGACGCGATCACTCCAAGATAGAAGGCAGCATAGTACGGTATAGCCAGGTCTATGTGGCTTGGAGCCATAAGGACTATGACGTCACCGTACTTAAGGCCGAAATTTCGAAAGCCGATGGCGCAACGGACTGTCCTCTCCAGAACAGAGCCACTTGTCTCGGTTTCTCCTGTTGCTCCATCGATCTGAGTTTGAAGAAATGTTAATTGACATTAGACATTGCAAATTACAAAAAAGTCCTGACTGATGAACTACTTACTATTAGCTCACCAATGCCCAGTGCATACTCTTAAACCTAGAAAGCTTAAATTTTGCTTAGAGGTTGTGAATGTTGTGATGCAGACTAAGAGGACGAATAGAAGGACGAATTTTATTGAACGAATTTTGATAAATTCTAAGGGGTAAGGCGTTTTGCAAGGAGGTACGAATCTGCGGCTTTTCGTCTGTGCGGTCTACTGAAATATTCTGAATTAATTTTAAGTTACTTTCTATTAGCATTTTATATACTTAGCGACTGAACTGGGTTATTTGTTATGATTAAAAAGGTAGTTGACCTCATTAATCAACAATTCGAAGACACAATTCTACTAAAAAAGTCTTTAGTTTAGTCCTTAAACCGGATTAATTTTCCATAGTTTGAAATAAATTAAATTGGCAGTAAGTGACGTCACAGCTTATTATTAGTTTTACAAAATTTTATAAGGAAATTATATTTTGAAAACTCATAAAAGTATGTCAGTAATATTTTTATTCCAATAATCGATTGTTGGCCTAATCTACTTACTACTGGTCAATGTTCTTGCGAGACCTCGTAGAATATTCAATTGATTCGTCGCATCTATAAGCTATTACTAAGGTCAGGAGCGAACTAAAGTGCTCTAGCCATTGTTAGCGGAACATTAAAGCAATGGATTTTACAGGTATTCGTTTTTTTTTTTATTTGAAAGCAGGTTTCTTGGTGATGGAAAGTTATCAGCTTTTTGTTAGCTGCGGAAGGGATTTTAGACGCATAATGGGCATTTAGGTACTTAATTTTCAAACATATTATGTACTTATTACGTTGGGGTTTTTAAAATTTTTAATTTATATTTATTTTATTGAAGGTGTGTTAGATAAGGCTTTTGGAGGGGTTGAGCTGGGTCTCATCCAATCTCAATATCGTGCCAGTTAATTCCCCGTGTTTTATAAATTATTACTTTCTGCTGCTTGTAGGTACCAATATTTTGCACAACTCATTTTTATACAAATATAGAAAATTGTATTCTGTCTTTAGAAAAAAATACTTTCTGCCTCCGTTTTAGGGTTACGAAGCCAAAATGGCAAAAAATGAACAATTATAGGTAGTTTCGTCATGTCTGTTTGTCTGCCCGGCCGTCCGCGGCATAGCCTAGAGACTATTAGTCCTAGAAAGCTGTAATTTTGCATGAATGTATGTAGCAATTATCCCGACAAAATTGTAAAATAAAATGTAGAAAAAATAATTTTTTGGGTTAGGTACCTACCTCCCGTAGATGTAAAGCGGGGGTGATTTTTTTCTCGTCTAACCTTATATAATATAGAGTGATTTGTTTGCGAAATATTCAACTTTAAAGTGCATTTTTTTTCTTAAAATCGAGCGTGTGTGCCCCCCCCCCCCCCCCCCCTCTAAGACCTAAACTGTTGGTTTGAAAATTATCCAAAAATTCATGATTAATTATATCAAATTATTCACAGTCGATTCTTTCTGGCACTGGATGGTCCTTCCGAAAGCACTGATCGACTAAAAATTACCTACACGTGACTTGGTTGTAAAATTAACTTTTAACTTTTATTTTTGATTGACTTCTGTGAAAGGGCTCACCTGCATAACGAAATCTGGATCATCCTTGAAACTTTGCAACAAAATCTTGCCTAGATGATGTCGATCAGTCGGTATACCAGACTCAGCGACGATTCGAGATGTCAGCTCGTTCATGAACCAATGCACCGAGTCGTTGACCCTCCTCGATGGATACATTCTACAAAAATAAATATTTACTTAACTTTACCATTTTATGAAAAAGCCGTGACATCGTAGTGACTATGGCAGGGTCGTTGATTCAAAGATGGGCTTGTATCTATGAGTTTTTGGAATTCATGTGCGAAATTACATTTGAAATTTACCATGACATTTTCAGTGTAGGAAAATATTGTAAGGAGTATTAAAATAATGTGCGGGAACTACATTATGAAAGAACACTTTTCTAGAACAACGCTCTAATCCAAAATACTACGGTGTGCAACTTAATACTTTAATTATTGCAAGTATCTACTTAAGGTGCACAGCGTATTATTTTGAATTAGTGCGTTGTTTTAGAAAAGCAGTGTGGACCCAGCAGTTGGACATATATTTGCTACCGTTAACCACCATAATTAATTATGATTTGTAACCAACTGTGATACCTAGCTATTCACTGTAAAATTATACGGTGACATCGCACTGCGTGACATAGAAAATTTTATGACACTGTGAGAATCTTCAACGGTGGGTCAGAGAACAACTTAAATAAAATTAGCTGTGTTCCGGAACTTCGGATGCGTCCCACGGGAACTTTGCACTTTCCCGGGATCAAAAGTAGCCTATCCTATTAATACTCACGGGACTTATCACGCGAATAACGTTTAATATTTACCTCAACGTTTCGGCTACATTTCAGCGGCCGTGGTCACGCACGAGTTGACTCAAATAATATTGTTAAATTTTGTTATTATTAAATGTTATTTGCGTGCTAAATCCCGTGAATGTACTTTATAACGAACAAATCATAAGTAAGAATAACAGCCGAATGTACTATGTAAAGTACAAATTATTCAATGAATAAAGAACTTCAATGACGCTTAAATAAGTTCCAAAATTACAAAACGTATGACTTATCTAGGCCGTACGAAATCATTCACATTTCAAATGAACTTTGTGTTAAAAGAAAAACCGGTTTATTTTTGAAACTAGCGACCCGCCCCGGCTTCGCACGGGTGCAACTAGGTATAATAATGCATGTATTACTATACATTTAAACCTTCCTCTAGAATCACTCTATCTATAAAAAAAACTGCATCCAAATCCGAAGCGTAGTTTTAAAGATCTAAGCATTACATAGAGACAGACAGCGGGAAGCGACTTTGTTTTATACTATGTAATGATGTGAATAATTTCGTATACTCGGTGTCAATATCGTTGTAAACGTGCGATATTATGTCCTATAGTAATTTGCAATGGTATATGTTTTTTTAATCGGTTCATTTCTTCTAAAGATTATCTAATTATATTAGTAGAGTATAGATATTATCGACGTTTCTTTAAAAGGCGAATTGATCCAAGCGCCATCCTGGGTGACACTGAATTATATCATCTCATCTATACCGTCCCACTGCAGGGCACAGGCGTCCTTTCAGAATGAGAGGGCTTAGGCTATAATTCACATGAGGGGGAACTTCACACACCCCATTGAGTTTCTTCGCAGGTGTATCCAGGTTTCCTCACGATGTTTTCCTTCACCGTAAAGCTCATGGTAAATTACAAATGTAATTTCGCACATAAATTCCGAAAAACTCTGAGGTGCGAGCCAGGATTTGAACCCACGGCCCTCTGCTAGAGAGGCCATAGGTCAAACCACTAGGCCAAAACGGCTTACTTATTTATTATCACACACAAAATATTTATTATACCTGTTTATTTATTATCCTAACCTAACGAAGCCTAACGTAAATTATCTAAGTGCTTTTAATATACTTAGCTAATAATGCACTATTCGCACACCGTCAGTAAGTTCTAAACTATTGTTGACTTCTCTCTCTGAAATCCCATTAGCTTCTGGCTTGAGAAAAACCGGTTATTATATAAGTACCCTATAGTTCGCCGGTAAAATTAACTATAAGGGCGCGTGCACAAAGATGATTTGAGGACGTTTTCGGATTTTTCGTAACGTGCTTAAAGCGAGTCATAGGAATACCTAGTGGTAATTTATAAATGTAAACGTTAACTTTTTTTCCGCCATCTTTTTTGTAGCCGGGCTTAGGTGGCAGTGGGCAGGGCACATCGTTCGTAGAACTGTTGGCCGATGAGGCAAAAAGGTTCTCGAGTATCGTCCACGCACCGGAAGACGCGGTGTGGGTAGGCCTCCAAAAAGTTAGAGCGACGACTTGGCTAAGGTTTCGGGAACTCATTGGATGCGGATGGCGCAGAACTGATCTGTTCAACTCACAGGTTCAACTTAGTAAATATTTGGTGACCTTTATTTTAACTAGTATATCATCCGTCATACCTTATCTATGACGAGTCAGACAACCTTGCCTTTGAACCATGGGATTCCCAAAATGTAGGTACGAGTTTTTGACGAGAAAGGCATAGTTTTAAACATCTATTGCGAATTTTTGGTGAGCAAGTACTAGCTCAGAGAACCAAAGTTATCGACATAGCCCACCGCATTAGCACGCTGAAGTGGCAATGGGCCGGCCATATAATATAACCTAAAGAACCGACCGTTGGGGTAGACGAGTTTTTGAGTGGAGACCACGGATCGGCATACGTATCTAGTGTAAGACGTCCTCAGACTCGGTGGAGCGATGATCTTCGCAAGGCGGATGGCAAGAGCTGGATGAGAGTGGCCGAGGATCGTGCTCAGTGGCGTGCCATGGGAGAGGCCTATGTCCAGCTGTGGATGAGCATAGGCTGATGATGATGATGATGATGATAAAGTACTAGCGCAGGGTAATAATTCGTAACAATGGGCGCTCTACGTCTCGGCGCTAACCGAAAAAGATGTCCGAAAACTATAACGCTTGAATCTACGTACAGATTTCCTCTTCGATCTCTTGGGTGTTTGTGTAGGGAAGGCTTGAAGAAAATGTGTCACACCAATTCTTTAAAATATTAGGAACTAACTAAATGCTCCTCGCATCCACTCAAAGAGGTAAAGATCCCTTAAAGGGGTGGTTTTGTCTTTGTAAATTTATGTCAACGGTTGTTAGTAGTGTTTTTATCTTTATTTTCGTACCTTCAGAAAAATAAATTTACTGACAAAATAAATTAATTAAAGTACATATGCTCCGAGTGCTAAAATACAGGTTTTACGCCTAGTTTGGCAGCTGTGTCTCACTTTATTTATGATTTTTAATTCCCCTAGATATTTTAAAGGAATAAAGAATTATTATTATTATTAAATTAATAATATTGGCAAAATAACCTCGGCCGGAAAATAAACTATTAGAGTAGTTATGGGTCAACATCACCAACTTTAAAACATTATATTCTAGTATCGGTTTCCTCAAGTAAAAAATATTATTTTTTTGCTTTGTAACTGTGTAATGTGAAAACGGCCTGCTTCTACATTATTCAGGCCGTAATGACATACAATAGATCGCGAAATGATAGCCCTAATCAAAATGAGCGGCAATCATATATTTAGAGTTTGTCAAAGAATATCCTTGTGTAACAAGTCTTCGACATAGTTTTATACAAATTAATAAATTGTACGTATATCTATTGTACCTATCTATGATCTCTCAAGCAGAGGGTCGCGGGTTCGAGTCCTCTCATTCTGAGAGGAGGCCCGCGCCCTGCATGTTACGTATATATAGGCTGGGATGATGATGATGATTTTATGCCTAGACTACCGTAAGATCGCGGTACTTTGGCCCTGGACGGTAACTTTAGCCATTGGGGTTAACTCGGTCCAGGGTGTTTTTCACCCTCTCTTTCTGTTACCATCTTATATCGTTTGACAGAAAGAAATAGTGAATGCGATCGCAAGAGTCCGGGCGTTAGACAATACGGCGTCTGGTTTTATTATTGCAATGAAAATATGCCACATGTCCAGAGCCGGATTAATAATGTTGGGACTCCCAGGCAATGCAATTTTCGGAGGCCATTTTCAGCCAAATATCAACTACACTTTTCAAGAAATCACACCAAATAAACTGGTACTTAGTATGCATCGAAAATTAGCCAGAACACATAATCGAGGATACAAACTTATTCCGATTTAATTTTCACTTTGAAACCTTTTTAATTTCTTTATTGTGCGCTTAGGGCCCTTTGGCGATGCGGGGCCCCTAGGCAGTTGCCTATACCACAGAATATATAATAGTACTGACGTACAGAATGGAAACGGTCCGCCCCGCACCGATTCGAATTACCCCACCCCTCAAGGCGCAGATAGCCGGAAACCGCCAGAAACCAGAAGAGTGCGCGCGCGATGTATGTAGGCGTACGCGTGTACAGACGTCGTCGTGCTTAAGTAGATTCAAGAACGCGTATTTGTACGTCGTGTCCGCCGCGTGCCTATACTCTCCGTAGGTACTGGTTTATTCGGTTCTGCACATGTCATATCATCGGTTTTAGCAGACCGCTCACGGTTTTGTTTTTTATTAGACCCTTCTTTATTTTATGTGGTTTTCATATGGCCCTACCCTTCATCGGGTCAAAGTACCTTACGGTCACTCACCTAATATGTCTATAACCTTAAATGTCTAGGGTAAGTTTCTTACCTTCGGTTTCTTTTTTAATTTGTACTAGTGTTATGCTTTAATTTGTATTTCACTGTTCAAATTTTATAGGGTATTTGAAGCCATTTTAATCGATAATTCCAAGACAAAATTCAATTAAAAAAACATTCCATTTTAATATTCAAATGTAAATATTGATTTTTTAGTAGCTTTGAACGAATGAATAGTTAATTGAGTTGGCTATAACAGCGTTTTGGCAGCTCATAATACAAATGTCAATTGATTGGTGGTATGGAATAGGCAATTGTGGCCGTTCACAGTAAAATCATGGTCCTAGAAGGACCGTTTTTCTAAAACATGTCACTCAAAAATAACCTTTGAAAATGGCGCTGAATAAAATAAGTAAAAAAAATAGGTAGAGTAGTAACAATAACGCACCATTGCATCGATTCTGGCTCAGTTCAAAATAAAAACTCATTTGTCGACCATACCTATGTCAGCAGCTCATTCTTTCATATTTCCAACATACAGTGCGTAAAGGCGATGGAAGTCTAGAACACCGAAGGCAGATCGATCAAATAAAAGACTCGTCGTCCGCCAAATTCTACACGGTGGTAAGAGTTGCGCTGGACAGGAACCAGTGGAGGCAGATTATCCGCTCCAGATGCAACCCTAATACTGACCACGATCCTCAAACATGAGGGACAGACCTAGAAGGAAGGAAGGAGCCAATAAATAAATATCTCTCTCTTTCTCTCTCTCAATAAGGATGATGGTTCCACAAATCAACTGACGTACTTCTTATGAGCTATCAAAACATGATTCTCCCACAGATTTTGTACGGCAATAACTAGTTATGTATGACGTCAAGTCTATGCCATATCATTGATTAATTATTTATTTGTTTCAAAGCAGCTAATTTTGTATCCCGTTTTTCATACTTCATGTCAAGGTCGTTTAGGCAGATGTCTAAAATAAATAAATAAATAATAAATAAATATCACGTGACAATTCACACCAATTGACCTAGTCCTAAACTAAGCAAAGCTTGTAGGTACTATGGGTACTAGACAACGGATAAACATACTTATATATACATATAGATACATACTTAAATTAAATACATATTAAACACCCTAGACTCGAGCACAAACATTCGTATTATTCACACAAATGCCTGCCCCGACCGGGAATCGAACCCGGGACCTCAAGTTTCGTAGTCAGGTTCTCTAACAACTAGGCTATCCGGTCGTCTAACCGTGTCTACCGTACCTAGGTAAAAAAAACGTCAAAATGTATCGTTAATAAAGAAAACTATCCATGGTTTGATAAATTAGCGATCGTTAACAGATAACTGGCCATTCTGTTGGCAATGCCCATTTTACTACAAATTCTCGATGCATTCATAGGATGAAATATTAAATGAATATCATAATCAAGGTCAAGGTTAAATTTAAAATAAAAAACCGGCCAAGAGCGTGTCGGACACGCCCAAGATAGGGTTCCGTAGCCATTACGAAAAAATCAAGTAATATTTTTCTAAGGATTTCGTATGTGTACGGAATCTTCCAAGTTAGGTATCGTCAATACTTTGAAAAAAGCTCGTATCTCAAAATCGTTAATCTGGCAAAGTGAACTTTATTACGCACGTATCAAAGTTCAGTTTTGTTTATATGCTGATTTAAGATACGAGTTTTTCAAAGTAGTGACGGTATGTTTAATACCTTAGGCTACTATTTACTCTTAAACTACAAATAATTCCCAAGCAATCTTAGCCGCTATAATTTTCCTTGTAAATTTAATACATTTACTACCATTTTGAATTTTTTTAAATTTTTCCACCCAACAGTTTAGATTTTAGAGGGGGGGGACGGTCGATTTTAATGAAAATTTTCACTTTAAAGTTGAATATTTCGCAAACTAATCGCTGAATACAAAAATCATGTAAGCAACCCCCCAATGGTTTTAAAAGACCTATCCAACGATACCCCACACTATAGGGTTAGTCGAGAAAAAAATAATCACCCCACTTTATGTCTATGGGAAGTACCCTAAAAAAAATTTTTTTGGTTTTTTTTATTTAACCACTTTGTCGGCGTGACTAATATATATATTCATGCCAAATTACAGTTTTCTAGTACTAACAGTCTCTGAGCTTAGCCGCGGACAGACAGACGGACAGACATGGCGAAACTATAAGGGTTCCTAGTTGACTACGGAACCCTAAAAAGGGCAATTTGATTATCAAGCGCTTTTGCAAGTACACTTGCGGGCAAAGAAAACGGGCCTCCATTCACATTGTCGAGTATTTTGACTACCTAGGTAGTTAAGCTTCGGTTTTTTATATGTATACCTACAATATAGGATTGCGTTTGGCCACAATCACGCCTGATGGAAAGCGTAGGTAGATGAGGCCTACGATGGGGCACGCTTGCCTAGTATCTACTACACATTACATTTGCTTATTCGCCCTAGACTTGAAAACAGCCAGATTGTAGTGTTCAAGGAACACAGTCGCCTGCCTGTGTTCTTCGCCTTCCTTGTAAGTATATAGGCTACAGAATATCTTAACCACAAGCCTGTCAGATAGCAACCTAAGTGGTTTCGTTCAGGAAAATCTCGAAGTTGATGTAGTGACTCTGCTGCATCTCCGACCTGTATACGTCCTGTTGGACCATGTGTAGTTACCACGTGGACTCATTACGGAATGGGAACTTCACAAGAGACGTATGTGGAACTTTTTGCCACGCACGACGAAGTTATGGAACCAGCTTCCTAGGACAGCATTCCTGGAGCGATACAGCTTGAAGATCTTTAAAAAATAAGCCTGAAGGTATATCTCTATCTCTCAAAGCGCCAGCAACGCACTTGTGACACCCTTAATGTTGCAGGTGTCCATGGGTGGCGGTGATTGCTTCCGACCGGATGACCTGCATGCTCGTTTGTTTTCATATAAAAAAAATAATGTTTTTCTTTATTCCGAAAACTGAGAGATTCGAACCCACGATTCTTTGCTTCAGAGACCATAGATCAAAGCACACAAAGGCCCGAGCAGAGTAAAGGCAGAGTAGCCCGTTTTATTTGCTCTGCAGATCAGTTCTGTTGTCAAGTGGGCGACTTAGTATTAGATATTCCGATTTCTCTAATTAATGTGGGATAGTCTTAACATGTGACACTTGGCTAGATTTTTCACGGACCTAAATAGGAACTTTACAAGTACCTTTACCTAATTTTATTCAATCAATAATGATTAAACTACAAATGTACATGGGCATTTTTATTTTTTCTTGTACCTTTTGACTTTTTTTTTAATTCGGAAAGTTTTATGTGATTTCTGCTCAGAATCACGAGTTCTTTCGATCCTACTAGGAGAAAAAGGTGTCCAAAGTTTTTTTCCCGTTTCGTTACCATTTTTCATAGACTTTATATATGACCGTAACGGAATGGAGGAATCGAAAATTGTATGAAAGTTTTGGGACACTTTTTTTCTCCTAGTAGGATCGAAAGAGCTCGTGATTCTGAGCAGAAATCACATAAAACTTTCCGAATTAAAAAAAAAGTCAAAAGGTACAAGAAAAAATAAAAATGCCCACGTACAGGGTAGCAATTTTTGAAATCTCTCCCTTAAAAATACCGTTCGAAAATATTGACACTGATTTGCACTGAACTTAACAATACATCATCAATCATCATCAACATCTCAGGCTATAAAGTGTCCCAGGGAGAAGTGACCAGTCACTGTTGATTAATTTACACAGATTTATCGATAAACAAATTTAATTTTGAGTTATATCGACATTAGTTGTTTTTTGCCATTCCTTTTATTTTAGAAAGACGGTTGATTTGTTGCGCTACTTTTTGCGATATTTGGTTTATTTATGGCATATTTTCGAGAAATTTATTATAAGTAGGTATATAAATAACAATAATAAAAAATCAGAATGGAAAATTAATTCATAATATCGGAAAAAAGCAAAATAAAAGGATGGCAAAAAAAACGTGTGATGTACTTTCTAAATGAAATTTATTTATCGATACCTAGTTTTGTGTAAATATGTATTCAACTAACACTCGCTAGTCGCTTGTCTTTGGGACACCTTAAATTTCAATTTCAGCTTATTATCAATATTATTATGAACTAAAACAATTACTTTATACAATATTATTTATTAGTGTTAGTCGTAAAATGATACTCCCATTACTTGACATACTTCTTCCAGTGATTACCAGTATCCTTAATAACTCTATTTCCTCTAATACATTTCCTTTGTTATGGAAGGATGCTGAGATAGTCCCACTGCCCAAAAAGTCAAATCCCAATTCCTTTTCCGATTATCGTCCTATATCCATACTCCCATTTCTATCTAAGGTTTTGGAGCGTCTAGTGAATCGGCAATTATCACATTTTTTAAACCGTAATGACCTCCTTAACCCTTTCCAGTCTGGTTTCCGTCCTGGTCATAGTACGACTACCGCTCTCGTTAAAATTACAGATGACATACGGTTGGGCATGGACAGCAAGAAGTTAACGGTATTGACGCTGCTTGATTTTAGCAACGCATTTAATGCTGTTGACTTTGACGTTTTGCTGGGGATTTTGGGTTCTCTCAACATATCTCCTCCGGTAATTGATTGGTTTCGTAGTTACTTGGTTGGGCGTCGGCAACGGATAAAGGTGGAAGCCTCTCGTTCTTCTTGGTGCAACCTGTCGGCGGGAGTGCCGCAGGGGGGGTGTACTATCACCTCTTTTATTTTCCGTATTTATTAATTCCATTTCACATAACCTTGTTTCTTCTTATCACCTTTATGCTGACGATCTTCAGATATATTCCCAGGGTGTACTTGATGATCTTCCGGACGTCATTGAAGCTACGAATCTCGATTTGGCCAAAATAGCCAACTGGAGTGGACGCTATGGTCTGCACGTTAACCCAGCAAAGACGCAGGTTATTATAGTCGGCAGTTCACATTTTATATCCAGAATTAATTTCAATAATCTGGCTCCTATACTTTTTAATAATACCCTGATACCTTTCTCGGTTCAGGTAAAAAACTTGGGTGTTCTTATAGATCAGTCGTTGACGTGGGCACCGCAGGTTAATCAGGTTAGCAGGAGGATGTTTGCTGCTGTGGGGTCTCTTAGACGGCTTCGTAACTTTCTCCCTCTCGCTACCAGGATTGCGCTGGCTAATTCTCTTCTACTTCCTATTTTAGATTATGCCAATGTTTCCTTTTTAGATCTCACAGAGGAGCAATTAAATAAGCTTGAGCGTATCCAAAATGTTTGTATACGGTTCATTTTCGGTTTGAGGAAATATGACCACGTTTCCTTTTATCGTGCGCATCTCAAGTGGCTCCCCATCCGTTTTCGCCGTAATACTCATATTCTTACCCTTTTATACAGCATACTCTTTAACCCTGCAACTCCTCCATACCTTCAAGAGCGTTTTAAGTTCTTGGCCTCTCTTCGTTCTGCACAGAATTTTCTTCTTACCGTTCCTCCTTCTTCCTCTAAATTCTATCATAACTCGTTTACTATGACTGCCATTCGTCTCTGGAATTCTCTTCCTTTGGCGTTAAGGCAAGCTAAATCCCTACCCATTTTTAAAAACCTCCTCAAAGCTCACTATTTGTCACTAACTTAATCCTCAATCGTCGGTCCTTCCCTGTTCATTTGTTTACATTGTGTCTTTAAATCAGAGTTCCTTTTCTCACGTGCGGCCTTTTGACATTTTCTCATTGATATTCTGTATATGTAGTGTATAAGTATTATATTTTTATGTATATGTTTATTTATGTATATAAATATTGTATATTTGTATTGTTTTTAATATTTTATTGATTAATATCTCTTCATTTCTCCTGTCTGTTGTTTCCGCCACCTACATAAACCTGTTCATATTTGTATATGTATCCAGTATTGGTTGTCTGGAAGAGATCGCTTTTGAGCGATAAGACCGCCTATTGTCTGCCTGATTTTTTAATGTTATTATTATTTTTTTCTGTGCTTTTTTTTTTGGTGCTCAATAAAGAATATTTGTATTGTATTGTATTGTATTATTATTATTATGTCCCACATGGCACAGGCCTCCTCTTAACCCATAATTATTTAAAGGACATTATTATTTAGAATTATTCGTACTGTCGTAATTATTTAGACGACCAGATGGCCTAGTGGTTAGAGACCCTGACTATGAAGCTTGAGGTCCCGGGTTCGATTCCCGTGTCGGGGCAGATATTTGTATAAAAAATACGAATGTTTGTTCTCGGGTCTTGGGTGTTTAATATGTATTTAAGTATGTATCTATCTATATAAGTATGTTCATCCGTTCCCTAGGACCCATAACACAAGCTTTGCTAAGCTTACTTTGGGACTAGGTCAATTGGTGTGAATTGTCCCGTGATATTTATTTATTTATTATTATTATTAGATGACTCTACAAAACATACGTAAAAGGTACATTTTTACTACAGACGGTGCTGTGTTACGTTACGTTGCATAAAATGGTACTATCTACATTTATGGTCCGATAATAATAATGTAACTACTGTAATATAACGATATCTTACTGAACAGATATCGTAATCGGTCAGTAGGTTATGCGGTGTATTATTGCATGTCGCACCTTTTTTCTTTTACCTAGAAAACTAAGTACGGTCTGATTTCCACGATTATAGCAAATCGAACCATTTGATTCCTGACCCATTGTGACCATCCTCACCTCACTGCAAGCGTCATAATAATTTGCCGTGAAGATGTTTTATAGGGGGTTACGATTCAGTTATTGGTTTGAGAGTACTTACAGTTTCTACGGTACCGTAGTCAAACTGACTGGCTGGCTGGCTAAGGACAGGACGATATTTAAGGACGTGGACTGCCAATTTGCCACTCTTCAATAATAAAGTAGCACTGTAAGAAGAAAAAGATGTCAAAATTAAAACTGAAGTAGGTAGTCAGTTAAGTTGAGTAATTTCTGTTTTGTTTCCATTGCAGCTTAATTTTGTTACGGTACATACAGGGTTATTTTTAATTCACTGACATCCTCTTAACCCTGAATTCCTATCACTCAAACAAATGTTTTTTGTTTTACGACTTTTTAAAATGAAGCACTTTTTTCCCATACAAATACACAGAATATCGTAAAAATAAGAGGAAATCTCAAATTTTCAAAACGTTATTACACCATAAAAAAAAATAAAGGGGACAATCTTACACAAATCGATCTAGTCCCAAACTAAGCAAAGCTTGTACTATGGGTACTAGACGACGATAAACATACTTATATAGATAAATAAATACTTAAATACATAGAAAACATCCATAACTCAGGAACAAATATTCGTGCTCATCACACAAATAAATGCCCTTACCGGGATTTGAACCATAAATATTAAGTTATGACAAAAGCCGTAAAACAAAAAACATTTGTTTAAGTGGTAGGAGTTTAGGGTTAAAAGGATGCTAGTGAATTACAAATAACCCTGTATATTTTACTTTTCATCCTATATACCCTTGAGGGATCTAGTGACCTGGGGACCAATTTTTGAAGTCACAGCGGTAGAAAACTATAGGAAAGCTGGGTTGGAAATTATCAAGACAATTATGTTCATTTAGTATTATCATAACCTACCCAATTGAATTGTATGCCCCAGATAGATATAGTCGTCAACAACTTCGAGCAAAGTATCTCCGATTACGACGGGAGTTGGTACAACATGGGCGTTCGACATGATCTTCGTCTTGTCCATGTTTAATTTAAGACCAACTCTCTCGGAGACTCTTCCGAGGTCAGCGAGCATCGCACTGAGGTCCTCCAAGGTCTCAGCCATAAGCACCACGTCGTCGGCAAATCGAAGGTGAGTGAAGTATTCGCCATTTACATTGATGCCACGCCCTTCCCAGTTCAGAGTCTTGAACGCATACAGACACTTCAACACTTCGATGTACCGGTAGTCTACTTGGCACCGTTGGAGAGACTGCAGTACAGCCCAAGTCTCGATTGAATCGAAGGCCTTCTCGTAGTCCACAAATGCCAGGCAAAGGGGGCGGTTATACTCCTCGGTTTATAGCTCGAAGAATCGTTAGACTAAAGTGGCAGTGGGCAGGGCACATCGCCCGTAGAACTGACGGCCGATGGGGCCGAAAGGTTCTCGAGTGGTGTCCGCGGACCGGAAGACGCAGTGTAGGTAGGCCTCCAACAAGATGGAGCGACGACCTGGTGCATTGGATGCGGATGGCGCAGGGCCGATCTGTTTGGCGAGCCTTGGGGGAGGCCTATGTTCAGCAGTGGACGTCTTTCGGCTGAAATGATGATGATGATGATGAGTATTATCAGATAATTATCCGGTTATTGTTTAGTCGTCCGGTTATTTTCCGGTTATCGGTGAGGAAATCTACATACACCTGCGAAGAAATTCAATGGTGTGTGTGTAGTTCCCAAAACGCGCTGGGCCCACGTCGGAACTACGGCCCCTAGCCCTCTCATTCGGAGAGGAGGCCTGTGCCCTGCAGTGAAACGTTTATAGGCTGGGTTGGATGGGATAGATCCAGTTATTATGCATGTTTGGACCCGAAAAGCGTGTATCGGAACGCGCTTCGTAAATTAAGAAAAAAGTGGGAGACAGCTGTCAGTTGAACTGTCACTCGCGCTTGAATTTGGACGTGTGTTGCTTTCCCGTTTCGAGCACTTGGTTGGAACTTTCCAGAAAAGTAATTTGGACTCGAGTTTTGGTTCGTGGCTGCAAAGCGCGTTTTGGTTTCTGTTTTGGATTTTGAAAACCTTGTGTTGTAATATTATTGGATATAATCATTGACACGGTGCCGTGATTTGTGGGACGGTTTTGACCCCGGGCGCGTGTGTAATAACTAGGGGCATTTGTGAAGGACTAAGTGTTGATAAATCCTTATATCCTTACCCCCACATAGCGCTATTCCCTTCCCTATTCTCGAAGAGTGGACGGACGGACATTTATATGTAAGTGGTAGATTTTAAGTTAGTTTAAGTTTCTCAGATCCGCGAATCGCGTGACGGTTGTGCGCTGCCCAGCAGTGGGGTGCAACAATGCAACAACATAACGTGTAATAAAAAGTACTATTGTTATTGTAAAAAAATATATTTCTCGTGTTTCACACACACTATAGATTTTACGCTTGTTATCCATGATAATTATTAGTGCGTAATTATCGCGACCCTGTTGGAAAGTGGTCAAAAAACTGTATATTGCTCTCAGTACACTTTAAATAAAATTTTTACTAGGAACTCTATCCATATTTTATTCAGTGCAGCTTTTCATAACTTTGGAGATTCACAGATGTGATTTCAAAAATTGTTCCCTTTACTGCCTTATTGGTCTTCTTATCTTACAGATGCTATTTTCGTCGGCCATATACAGTTGTGGAGGCGTGACGAAGATCGATAGAGGAGGAAGAGGATGGAGCGGGACATGCTCAGTTTCCCTGCGTAATCTAATCTAGTATGAAGAGACCCGGAGGAAATTTAAAGTTACTGACATAACTCGGAGAGTCGCCAGAATTAAGTGGCAGTGGGCATAGGCGGACAGGGCACATTGTCTTAAACATGAAATTACCGTGAGACTCACTCATAGTGAAAATATATGGATCACTCACGTCTTAAAACTAGTTTAACTCGACATGTTTCGGGCTAATTCGCAGCCCTTGTTCCCGGAGCCACACGTCACGGCGGCTGCCAAACGCACACTTACTCGCTTCTCGCTGCTCGCTGGTGTGTGTGTTTGGCAGGCGCCGTGACGTGTGGCTCCGGGAAGAAGGGCTACGGATTATCCCGCAACATGACATGTGCCCTTAGTGAAGATATACGGATCACTCACGTCTTAAAACGAGTTTAACGAGTTATTGTTGTGGGATTGGTTGTGGGAAGCTACCAACAAGATGGATCGACGATCTGGTAAAGTTCACAGCCACCCTGGACCGATCATTGTACATTTTTTTTGGGGAAGGTCTTTGTACAGCAGTAGACGTCTTTTGTCTGATATAATGATGGAGATGATGGTCTGGATCAACCCATAACCAACTTAATTATAAGCCAGCGTTTCGTACCAGCAATTAGTGAGATAAGTGTTCTTTTACACTAGTTTATTCCAGTTATATTTGACGTAAATAAGGTAGTAAACGACTTATAAGTCGATACATTTACGGTGTTATGTAGAATCATCCTGTAGTTATTATACTAAATGGGACTTATTACCACGGCTGCTGCAATGTGGCCGAAACGTCGAGGTAAATATTGTTTGCGTGAGAAGTCCCATTTAGTAAAATAATTTTATGAGTGAAAATCACGAAATTTTAAAACAGTATAGTCGGGGTAAAAAAAGTTTCGTCACTTTTCGACCTTAATTCGTTGACATAGAGTCGAAAAGTGACGTAGGTACCTTTTCTTACCCCGCCTATACATACACATCCCGTAATTATGAACCTTCCATGGTCCTGTTGCACAATATGACAGTCTTTTGTTACTTTGGACCTGCTTCAAAGGGCAAGTAATCAATCATTGAATTTATCCCACAATTTCTTGATAAGTAAATTGATAAAACTCTTATCCAATAACAAAGGTCATATTGTGCAGGCATTGTGGATATACAGATTGGTAGTGAATCAACATAAAAAAACCTTCAATTGTGTGTATTAATATTGTTTGACCCTGTATTAATGTTGGCCTGGCGGGGGTGGTTAGTATACGATCCAACCCCGTATCTATCGACCCAAAAAGAACGAAATTGCACGATCTAATAATTCCAACCCTTATAGGTTTTTGTTCATGGACATTAAGTAGGTATTCTAGATTTTCGCAACACACGGGATACGGAAACGCTTCAAATCCCCACCCAATTTTTGGAAACTATGTTTTTATAAGTCCAATAATAAGGGGCTGTTTCACCACCCATTGATTAATTTTAACTGACGGATAAATGTGATGCCGTCTCAGTCTATCCGTCAAATAAATTTGATCAATGGATGGTGAAATAGGGGATAAATTAGTAGGCGTAAGGTAACTGATAAACTAACAGTTTCTCTTGTACCTACAGTCGATGAAACTGAATCACGTACCACCCTACCCTTTTCATTGCCAATGTCATGTTGACATTTCATACATCTGCCAAAGAAATCATTGTGAAATTGGTTGTGAGTAGGTTCCACCCTGATACGTGATTCAGTTTCCTTGACTGTACAAGATATTTTAAAATGAATTCGAAATGTTTCAGTACCTAAATGGTCAGGTTAATTTGACTAAGTAAGTATTTATTTATTTATTTATTAATTTATTCGGGACGCCAACAGGGCACACACATATCGTTGTTACATTCATATCATAATATACATTTATTAGTTTCGTATTTGCCCCAATTATAGGCCCCAATTATATTATTATTAAGTAGGTACTTTTTTAAATGTTTCTCAAGTATTTTTAATTTTGGTTGACCAAATGTTTCTATATGTAGGTATACACACATTTATACCATGCACTCGTACTATGTTGTTTCGATATTCAAAGTATACCGCGGCAAAGGTGTGACTACTCAAAAATTATTATATTTTTATATTATTATATTTTTTGAGTCAAAAATCTTTACAGGAGTGTTCAAAATCAGACTGTTTCAAATATTTGAAATATTCCGGATTGGATTCCTCATCATCATCCCAGCCTATACATGTCCCACTGCAGGGCACATAGGCCTCCTCTCAGAATGAGAGAGAGATTGGGAACTTCACAGACACACACACACATCATTGAATTTCTTCGCAGGTGGGTGCAGGATTCCTCACGATGTTTTCCTTCGCCGTAAAGCTCATAAGTGTTACTGACCCTCATTTCACAAAAAGTAAGTTAAAACAAAAAACACTAATCTGACAAATTACTGTAACGAAACGATAAAGTTCAAATAAAATTCCACACATAAATTCCGAAAAACTCAAGAGGTGCAAATCCGGGCTCGAACCCACAACCCTCTGCTTGAGAGGCCATAGGTCAAACCACTAGGCTATCACATTTTAAAACATCTGATAGAGTCGAGACCACAAACCCAGTATAAGCGTAAAATAATGAAGAACGACAAAAATAAATTTCTTGAAAAGCGATACCATTACTACTAACTTTATCTAAAGTCATAAGTCCCGTCCCATTTCCCAAATACCTAACAACCTAAATATTAAAAACATTAAGTGACTACGTTATTTGCAAAGGATCACACATTGGGGTACTTAACTTCATCATATCAGCAAAATGCAATAAACGGCTCATAAAACCAACCGATAACTCGCCAAACCAAATAATCTAAATCTCCCATATCTATATAGTTGAATTATCAAATACGTGAGTATAAAACAAGGATCAAATACCTCGTCTGACTCTGTCGCCCTCCAGTTTTGAAGGAATCACGGTCAAGATGGCATACCTCGGAAAGAAGTACATTTACGAGAAGCACGAGAAGTTTGACGAGTTTCTTGGAGCTTTGGGTAAGTACATAATGTAGAATCATAGAATTTATTTATAGTTGTGCACATGTTACATTGTTAATTTGAAATATGTCCAGTGTATTCAGCCTGCATGCAGGCGTGCCAACATTTGTCGGAGCGATACAATTAAAATAAAATAATGTCAAAAATGCCAAAAAATAATAAATAATAAAATAATAATAATAACATAATCAATAACAGTCAAATATTTTATTCCTAGATGCAAAGTAGTTTGAGAGTAAATAGCAGCATGACCTATAAAATATTGTTTGTTTAATACGGAAGTATAAAATTGTAAAATTAATTAAGACATGCAAGGATTTTATCGTAACGGCTGCGGAACCCTATCCTGGCGTGTTCGACACGCTCTTGGCCGTTTGTTTATATCCCCCGACAAAAAAAGAGGGGTGTTATAAGTTTGACCGCTATGTGTGTGTGTGTGTGTGTGTGTGTCTCTGTCTGTCTGTCTGTCTGTCTGTGGCATCATAGCTCTTAAACGGGTGCACCGATTTGGATGCGTTTTTATTTAATAGAAAGCAGGTTTTTTGGCGATGATTCTTAGACTTGTTTCATAAAAATCGGTTCAGCCGTTTCTAAGTTATCAGCTCTTTTGTTAGCTGCGGAAGGGATCTTAGACGCATAACGGGCATTGACTTTATGTTCAAACATACGAGTGACATAATTGCGTTGGGGGTTTTTTAATTTATATTTGTATCTTTTGGAATTCCAGGTGTCACGAAAGCCGCTCAAGACGCTATCCTTTCTCACTCTTCATCCCAAACCCTTGTAAAGGATGGCGATTCCTACACTCTAACCCTAGACGGACACGATGGCGTCAAGAGTCTTACCTTCAAATCTGGAGTTGAATTCGACGAGAAAATTGGAGATTTCGACGTAAGTAAAATAACAATTACAATTTTACCCTCGACGGCCATTTGTTGGAAAATATAACACGTTTTAAGTACCTAGTGTTAGGTAAGCTCAGTTTTATAGTGTCACAATATGTATAGTGTGTGTGAATTTCCCAATCTGCACTGGGCCTGTGTGGGAAATACAGCCCAGCCTTCTCAGTATGAGAGGATTCTGAAAAGAGGCCTATGCCAAGCAGACGTGTACCTGGTGGCACATTTAGATCGGTCAGTATGGGCCAGTCTGAAACTATAACACATAGAAATCTTTTCCAAGCAGTGGCGTCGCCCACGGCCTCGCAATCTGAGGGGCCTCGGGCCTCGAATGGTTCTCGTTATTTTTTTTGCTCAATCAAAAATCCGTACTTTAATAATACTGTCCGAGCCGATTTCGGCTACAGCGACTGCTGGACAGGTTCAGCAGCTGGCGCCTCATTGGTCCGCGCGTTGGTGTGCTCGCATGTGACTGTTGTAGCCAATTTTGGCCTTAAATGTTCTTGAGCATATCGGACAGGTGAGAACGCGCCACTATAATTGTAAGTTAACGCCGTTGGTGGTCTGGCTTTTAGCTCGTCTCTTTTTGCGTCGAGCTCGTCTTTTCGTAGCTTTTCAAAGGCTTCGATGTTCTGCCTTAAAAGACGTCTCCATTCCGGGCGATTTGCAGCAGATGACTCCCATGTTAAGGGGTCAAAACTGCAGCTTTTCATATGCCTTTTGAGCACATCTTTGTATCGCAAGAGCTGTCCGCCGTGCTTGCGCTTGCCTTCTTGAAGCTCACTGTAAAAGATGCACTTTGCGATCCTTTCATTTGGCATGCGGAACACATGACCACACCAGCGTAACTGACGCCGCATCAGATATGCTTCAATGCCGCAGATCTTAGCGCGTACTTTAATGTGTGATGCGCCACCGTAACTAGGCCTTCGCAAAATATATCTTGCCACACAAAATTTAGGTCTTGCACCGCCACTGGGTAGATCTTGGGAACGAAAGAAAATGGGCCTCGCTGATACGACTTCGCCCACGTCCACGCTACGCCACTGGTTCCAAGGAACCTGCCATCGATTTTAGTGAGAAGAAAAACTGCATTCTTAGATTTAAAAAAAAAAACAAAACTTATTTGGTTCGGCGTTCGTATTGAGAAAAACATTAGGTACATTCCAGTGTCGGTAACCGCCTGTAGGTAACCAAATCTAAAAAGTTATTTTTTTTTTATGAAAGAGACTTTTCAATATGTCATGATTCATAAGAACAGATCTTTGTTGTCTTATAGTTTCAGACTTACGACTTACCCATACTGACCGATCTAAATGTGCCACCCTGTCGACGACGATGATGATGATAAGAGAGATAACCAATTTTATATTCTTCCGCGGGAGCGACGTGAAGGAATAAAACTAGTAGGTAATAAAATAAAGCTTGATGGATTGCATTTTTAAATTCAGAGCACCCTTTGTACCTGTGGTATCTACCAGATAGCATAACTATGATTCTATTATCAATATTTGTTTTAAGAACTGCATTAAGATTGACTTATCGACGTATCCTGTTAATATTAAGTATACTTAAATACGTTTGTGAGTATGTGAGTGTGTTTGTTACTCCTTCACGTTAAAACGGTTAGACGGATTTAGATGAAACTTGGTAGGTATGTAAATAGCTGAACGTCTGGAATAGCATATATCTAGGCTACTTTTTATCCCAATATTCCCACGGGATCGGGATATAGTCCCAAAATCTCAACCGCTATGTGTAGAGACATTGGCACGGACGTTTTTTTATAAAAAGTTAATGAAGAGCACGTTGTTTATGCAAATCTATGGGGATTTTTGGGAAATTCCGGAATTTTAATAAATTCTACTGGCGGACTGGTATGTAATACACGAGCGAAGCCGCGGGTGTAGACTATATACCTACTTAGTCTTTAAATAAAGCCTGATGGATTGCATTTCTCCGGGAAACCTTTGTACTTGCCATATCTATTTGATAACTGCATGAGTCTTCAATCAATATTTATTTTCAGAATTGAAAACTTAAGATTAACCTACTTATCTACGTACTTATTGGTAAATATTTCAAGCAGATGACCATATTTTGTGGAAAACGGAGCTCTTAGTGAGCATGCGAAATTATTACTGAATGCTACAAAAACATAGACAACCGTTAAACTTGCGTTTAACATATCACTTATTTATGTCTAGGACGCTTGTAAGTTTTTGTGGTAAGGCCATAAAGCTTATACCTACTTATACACATTAATCTTCGTTGTGTCACTTCGACCATCTTAGGACCTGGGATCTTAGGATCTTATCGTGCCATCCCTTTCACCCTTCTGTTAAATACTATTAGCGTGAACGGTATAGCAAGATTCGAATTTTATAGTACTTAGTAGGTATTAGCTGTTGCCCGCGACTCCGTCTACGAAGAATAGGGGTGTAAAAAATAGCCTATGGCCTATTCTCAGACCTACCGAATACAAAAAGAAAAATTTATAAAAATCGGTCGAGACGTTTCGGATAGTATATACGGGAGCCCAAGAGGGGATTTGTGAAGTTACTCGAGCGTGGCAGATTAATATACGGGGGATACCTATCTTATACCCTCTAGAGTACTCCCATTGAATATGAGCACTTCATGTGGGGGGTTTGCCTAGGGCACCCCGTCAAAAAACTTAGTAAAAAAAAATTCTTTGAAATATTCGAGCGCGTCAGATTAAGATTACCCACCTTGTTAATTATTAGCAGAACAATGCACATTAATTAATAATGCAATTAACATCCCCTATGAAAACCTGACGCGCGCCCTTCCGTATGGACACCCCCACCATGCAAAGTGGCAGATTATCATACATTTATTATCTATGGCACGCTGGAGTATCAAATTATCAAAACCCACAAGAGATGTGGGACTGGAGCGCGTCGCAGACGCGGCGCCCCTTAAATCAGTTTTCATACTAAATGTATAGAAGCATCGTGATCCAAAGCAGACAGAAGAGACGGCGCGGAGACGCGGCTGCGAACAAAAGACGCCAACTGCGACGCGCCCGAGTCCCACGTCTCTTTTGAGTGGCTTGCACCTAAGTTTAAAATATCTGTGGTGTTTGTTTCAGGCTAAAACAACTTTCGCTGTAGACGGCAACGTCATCGTCCAGACCCAAAAGTTCCCCAATGGACGCAGCATCACCTTCAAGAAGGAATTCTCAGACAACAAACTTGTTGTGGTAAGTGTTACCTATTGCGTGATGTCGTGTCTACGCTCTTGGCAAGCGCCTAGTGGTCGATCCTGAATGAACGACAATAATGTTTTCACCTCAGCACCTCAAACAGGCAGGTTTTGCTACTAAAAAACAGTGAGCAAAATCCGATTTTGCTCACTGCGTGAGACAAAGTAGCTTTTTAAATATTTTTTTAAATGTCGAGGACAATGCCATCATTCATCATTCCCATGTGCTGAATTCGAAAGATTTCAACTTCAGTTTAATCTGTCACTTTCATTTCGATACAAAAAGAGCGAGAGATAAGATCAAATCGATTCTAAGTTCGATTTCAAATTCTATACCTAGTAGGCCTAAAAAATAAACGAACGATTGCACGTTCGGATACTCATAATACGTACTTAACCTTAAAATTGTAATTCGTCTGTTAAGGTTTTAAATTTAATTATGGTACTTTATTAATAATTGGATTATATTTTTATACAAGTAATCAAATAGTAAAAATGTTGTAGAAAAATACAATGTTTAACATGTATCTATACAATTATTAATAATTTTAACAATCTTGAACATCGTTATAAATCATAAGAATAGTAATAAGTACTTATTTAATAAATTTTTGAATATGATATGAGTGAGTCCAGTGACGAAGTCAACAATTGAACACCAGACGAATTAAGGCAGTAATACAAAATGCAGATTTAAGTTTGTTACTTGAAAAGTCTCGCGAAAAATATTTAATAGCTTATGATATTTTTAAGCAATGGAGACTAGCAAAGGGTGCAAACACTTTTTCGGATACTGTATTGTTAAATAGGAACAATTATGGAGTATTTACTCAATGTTGAAAACCACAACAAAGACAAAAAGACGACGTTTATATACCTTTAACAATTTATTATGTTCTCGCTGCTGAGGTGAAAAGTTGTATGTGTCACACGAGACCAAAGTTTTTTTGCATCTCGTGTATTTGAATCACTCGCGCACTCAGGATTCTAACTTAGAATCACTCGCTAACGCTCCTGATTCAACTATAGAATCTTTCGCTGACTCGTGATTCAAAATCAACACTCGCAGTAAAAACCAACTTTGCTCTCTTGTTGCACAAATAACTATTTTTTACTCAAACATGCTCGGAAATGTGCTCTAGGCGCGAAATTCAAACTTTTCACAGTTTTTAATTTATTGGGGGTAAACGGTGTTGTTGCCTATTACGTTAGTTAACAGTCACTATCCAAGGGCAAAATACACAATTTTGACACCGGCCTAAGTAAAGTACCGTTTTGGGTCTTGAGTTCGACCAATCGGACCGTTCCGTCCTGTCCAGGCAATATTTTAATAATACGACCACGTTTCCACTGTAAACAAGGGTAATTGTCCTCTTTTATTAGAACTAAATCGTTGACTTTAGGAGCAGGAAAACGCGAAGTCCATTTAGGACGCTGTTGCAACGTATGTAGGTATTCATTTCGCCATCGAGACCAAAAATGCTGAGTCATTTTCTGAATTTGTTGAAACCGTGACAACCGATTAAAATTTGTTTCTTCAAATGGGTATTCTGGCAATGATACAAGAGGTTGACCGATTAAGAAATGACCGGGTGTTAAGAACTTCCAAATCAGCGGGGTCCGAACTTTGAGGACAGAGAGGCCTGGAATTCATGACAGCTTCTACTTTGGTAAAAAATGTACTCAACTCTTCGAAGGTGAGTCGTCTTTCCCCGAGCACACGATGCATGTGAGTCTTTGCTGACTTAACAGCCGCTTCGAATAATCCTCCCATGTTAGGGCTACTGGGAGGGTTAAGCAACCAGGTGATCTCACTTTGAAATAACTGACGTTCTATTCAGAACGATGATCTCTTAAATATATGTACAGCTCCTTCAAATACTTGTTTGTTCCAACAAAGTTAGTTCCGCAATCAGAGCGAATCAAGGATGGAAGACCTCTTCGAGAAACGAATCTAGATAACGTTGCCACAAATCCTTCTACTGAAAGTTCCGAAACCACCTCTAAATGTACCGCCTTTGTAGCCAAACAAACGAAAATACACAAGTAGCATTTCTGAACCCGAGCACCTCTTAAAGCACTGCTGTTTACGAGTATGGGTCCTGCAAAATCGGTTCCAACTCCTTCAAAAGCACGTGAACATCGAACACGATCAGCAGGCAAATCAGCCATGAATGGTTGATGGTGACGAGGATTGGCCTTAAAACATGTCACACATTTAAAAGTCACGCTCTTAGTTAAATATCGCATGTTTAAAATCCAGTAATTACGAGACAAAATTGCTGCCAATGTATTTGCTCCTACATGACAATACATTCTACGGTAATTTTCCACCAATAGTATCGTGAATTTATTTTTACCGGGAAGCAGAATAGGATGATGCGCCATATAAGGCAGATCCGAATGACACAGACGCCCACCTACGCGTATCAATCCCTTGTCTAAAAATAAATTCAGTTTTTTTAAAGAGTCTCTAATGGGTTTTCCTGCAGTCAAAGCTGCAATATGGTCTTCAAAATGTATTCTTTGAACCACACTTATTAAATTGATCAAAGCCAACCGACGTTCCAAGACTGGATTTTTGTTGATAGTAGTCCGTTTTCGAGAAGCATTTATAAAACGGTAAACATAAATTGTCACGTTTATTAATTTTTCGAATGAACTGTAACGACTTAATAAATCAAACTTTTCTTCTGAAACCACAACGTTAACGGACTTTGAACGTATTCCCGGCAATATATGAGAAACTTCCGTTTTTTTCTCTTGAGGCCACAATTCACGAGCCTGGCGTAACCACTCTGGGCCCCACCAAAGTGGATGCTCCAGTAACTGGGCTGCAGAACATCCTCGCGAAGCTACATCTGCACAATTTAATTCCCCTGGGACATGTCTCCAAACCATAGGCAAGTTTGTACCTTTGATTTGTGATACCCTATTACCTTGAAAGACTTCCAATTTATGAGGCGAAATGTCCAACCAAGCCAAAACTATAGTACTGTCACACCATCCAATAACGTCCGTGAACACAAATGATAATTCACTTAAACATCTGTATACATGTGACAACAAGTTAGCAAGCAAAACAGCACCATTTAATTCAAGTTGCGGTATAGTCAACTTGGTTTTAAGTGGAGCAACACGAGATTTAGCCATGACCAGACGAATCGTAACTTCACCGTCGATATTTTCCGATCGTGAATATACCGAAGCTGCATATCCGCAGGATGACCCATCACAAAAACCCTGCAAGGAGTACATTTTTTCATTTTTTGATTTTAAGCAACGTGGTATGGAAAGTTTCGTTAAGTTGGGCAAATCTGAAACTATGGCTCTCCATTTCGTAACTAAATTTTTAGGTGCAGGTGTGTCCCACTCAACATGTTTAGCTCCGTCACTTAATAATTACTGTAAAAGCAATTTAATCCGAAACACCACAGCGCAAATCCATCCCAAAGGATCAAATAATTTAGCCAGAGATGACAAAATGCTACGTCGAGTGACTTTTGATTGTTCAGACGGTAAGTTAATCCTGTAAGTGAAACTATCTGTGGAAGGGTTCCATTGAACCCCTAGTACCTTAATAAAACCGGAATCCTTATCATCATCAAAAGAACGAGGAATTTCACAATGCTCTATTGGAAAATCAGATATCAAGCTAGTCTCATTTGATGACCATTTTCTTAGTTCATAACCGGCAGTTTTCATAAGTTGTATCAGTTCATCCATGAGGTCTCGAGTTTCTTCGATAGAATCAGCACCTCCATTAATATGTATGTATGTATGTAAACTCTTTATTGCACATAAAAAATAAAAATACAAATAAACAGAGAAGAGAACAAAGGCGAGCTTATCCTTATTTTCTTTTTTTTTGTTTTAATATCATCAACATATGAATTTGCTAGTAAAATCTTTGCCGCTCTTGGATATCTTTCCTGCTCATCAACTGCTAACTGATGAAGACTACGTATTGCCAAGTAGGGACTCGATTTTAAACCGTACGTATTTGTAGCCAGTTCAAAAATGCGAATCGGTTCCGACCTACTCCATCTCCAAAGAATTAATTGATATTTACGATCCCCAGGGTGAATCCAAGTCATCCTAAACATCATTTTCACGTCAGTTGTAAATACAAATAGCGGAACGCGGAAATTTAAAATAATCTTGGCTATATCATTTTGTAATTTTTCGCCAGATAATAAACAATCGTTCAAGCTGAATCCGCTGGTAGTTTTTGCACTTCCGTCAAAAACTACACGAATCTTTTCAGTATCACCTGATTTCTTAAATATTCCATGATGCGCGAGAATGTAGTGCTCCTGACCCGAATCAATGTCAAATTGCGAGGGTTGCATGTACCCAAGCTCTATGTACTCACGCATAAATTCAATATATTTTTCTTTAAATTTAGGCTGAGCATTCATACGTCTTTCTAAACACATTAACCGACGAACCGCAGTTTGCTTAGAATCGCCTAAAGCCACTTGATCAGGAACTAAGGGTAACCGAACTGTATATTTACCATCCGAACCGCGCGAAACCGATTTAACAAACAATTGTTCACAGATCACATCCATTAGATCTTTTATCAAAACCATAGGTGGTTCCTCCGCCTTCCAAAACCGCTCAACAGCTTCTACTAAAGATACTCCCGAAAAGTAATCTACACTGCGAGGTAACATACCTTTTTTATCACCATGTAATGGCCCAAATAGAGCAAAATCAAATATAGTATCAATCGCATAAGGACCGCCGGGCCGCAAAGTAACCTTGTTACCTTCAATAATTTCGCCGAGAATATCGCAACCGAATATAATGTCCACCCTGGACATATGACCGAAACCGCTTTCCGAAATACCTACTTTGCTAGAAATACCGAGCCGAGTTGCAACATAAGTAGTAGGTAATTTTAAAACAACCGCATTTACCGACAAGAAAGTATTCACATTACGCTCCGACCGAAAATTATTTGTGACAATATGGCTGCCACCTTTTGATTGAGTACCACCTATACCTGTCAACGGTGTCACACAGTAATGTTTCTTCAGTCCTAGCAAATTAACAAAATCACTCCGAACAACTGAAACTTGTGAACCTAAATCTAACAAAGCCCGTGCTTTAATAAGTTCACCACTCGCTGAAACAATATTTACAATAACCGTAGGTAAAATAACATCTTCTACTAAAACTGGATCTGTCAAAACATTACTTGTGGCTAGTTGCTATTTGGAGTTATCGCAAGCCGGTACGGGTGACTCTCGCGCAGAGCACGCGCACTGCGCAGCGGGATCGGCCGCCGCCGCCGGCCCGCGCAGCGCGGCGCTATTGCTCGCGCGTGCTTTCTCGCCCTGAGTGCGCCGAAAGGGCTGCTCTTGTGGCTCACGATATTGAACCATGTTCCGTTGCTCATTCGTATCAATACAACAAATTAAATAATTGTGCCCGACGTTGCCACATCTTGCACACGGAATAAATTGTTTGCACATTACCGCTGAGTGATTGCCGAAACATCTGAAACACAGATTATTATTTCGCACCCAAGTCTTTCGGTCAATAGGAGAGCCCTTTTTAAATTTAAAACAATCTTGCAATGAATGATTCATTGAGCAAAATGCGCACAGTTTTTCCGTGAATCGCTTATTATTGTCACTAACATAATATGTATTCGATAGCTTTGTCATCGAATCAAACGAGTTGGCAGTGTCAATAAAGTGACATTCGTTTTGCAAGAAAACAATCAGTTCATCAAATTTCGGTAAATTTTCTTGTAGTCCACCGTATTTTTGCTCAAATCGTGTTTTTAACTCCAACGGCAACTTTGTTAAAGCAATATGCAATAAAAGATAACTCCATTCATCTACTGGCAACCCAAAACTTTTCAACGCATGAGTGGATTCGAGCAAAGGATTCAATATCTGAGTTCTTAACGGGCCATGATTTTTCAACGACGGTAGATTTAAAATGCGCGAGATATGACGATCAGACAGCAAACGCTTATTATGATAACGCGAGGTGAGAATATCGAGCGCTGTGACAAGAGATAAAGCCGTCATAGGCAAATGCTGAATCAACGATCTCGGCTCGTTTTGTACATGAGAAATTAAGTAATGAAACTTTTCTGTGTCAGAGATATCTTTCCTTGATAATACTAAGGAAGAATATAAACTGTAAAAGCTGACCCACTGAAAGACATCACCATCGAACTGAGGCAAATTAATCTGAGGCAAGCGCGGGACAGGCGCAGCCGCCTCTCGGGCCGCCGCTCCGGCCGCCGTATCGTTCCTGTTAGTATCCACACAACTCGACATTTCCGCTGATTTAGCATCACATTCATTATAGTGTAGAGTAGCGTTTCGGTACCGATTATCATATTCTTCAGTCTTTTCCTCATCCGATTCAACCTCCAATAAGCCTTCGTATGCAATGGTCAAGTTAGTAAAGTGATTCTCTAATGTTCGTAATCGCGCAGCTAAAATACTCGAACTAAAGTCAGGCGATTTAATCATTTCCACGGAAGCATGAAACCAATCGCATTCTAATTTTAATTTTACTTCACAAGCCTTTGTTTTCGCCATTTTGAAATTAGAACGTAGGTAAGCGTCAGCCTCCTATACGCTTAAAACAATTGGCGATCAAATGCAAACCAAATTATCCCGAAGAACTAAATATTTACACAATTACACGCAACAAAACGAAACGAACTCCGAGCGACGATGGACCAAAAAATATGTTCATTAAAACCTTCGATATATAGTGACTGTCACCAAGGCCGTGGTTATTCGTTTCTATGCAGCATTAAAACTAAACAACAATTTATGAACCACAAACCTCAAGGAAGCCGACTTCGATAAGCGCTCGCTTAGCCCGTCCGTAGAGCCGCAAAGTCCGCACCGCCACTTGCTATTACATATTACACTAAATAATGTCCGTTATTTATCATTAGTACTAGATAACACTATTTACAATGTTTTTTATTTACACAGCACAATTCACAATATAATATACGTCCGCCGATAAATTTAAGAAGTGCCGCCCTGACAGCTCCTTTCTTTTTTTTTTGCCGCGGTGCATGGCATGGGCTTAGCGCCAATCAGCCACCGACAGCCAAAGAGGATGATAATCCAAAAAATTGTTGCCTATTTAAAATACTTGCACAGGTGTCACTGTTTAACTTCATATGGTATTTGCGCTTGTAAAACAATGTTCTTTATTTTATTGTGTAAAGTTTTTTAAGAATAAAACTATTAGCTTGAAATAAAAGTTGTCAAAACGTTGAAAGTCCGAATTTCTATGTTTGACAACTTTTATATCAAGCTAACAGTTTTATTCTTAAAAAGCTTTACACAATAATATAAAGAACACTGTTTTACAACCGCAAGTACCATATGAAGTTAAACAGTTACAACGTTTACCCACAATAAATTAAAACCTGTAAAAATTTTGAATTTCGCGCCTAGAGCGTGCCGTTCCAACTTAATATCACGAAATTAAGACACGAAGTTTCTTGTTTATGGCTCCCTAAATTTCTTCTTGGCCTAGGCCAAAAAAGCAAGTATAAAATACCATGATTGTCCGCTGCTCTAACTTTTTAAATTTGCTTACTAACATTAAACTGACAAAGGAAAATTACATACAGCCAAACCACCACTAGACTCTGCAAGCATACTTGCAACACAAAAAATCTGTGGTAGGTACTAAGTATATTTATGTGCGGTTAAACATTGTGCTCGAATAGCTCGTTCAAATGGCATGTTTAAAATATAAAAAAGGCGGCAAATTAAACAATTTTACTTGATTATCTAGTAGTTATTATAACTTTAATATTTCCCCACATTGTTTGAGAAAAGCACTATACAATCTCCGGCCGGAACAGGGATTAGAGGACTCATTTTATCCGGCTTCGTCTACACTCGGCCGTCTATTCCAAACTCGTCCAGCAATCCCTTCACGGCCTCTGCAGTAATGTACTATTGTTTGAATTATTATCAGTTCGTACATTTTGGCGTTCATTTAGGGACGACCTGAGGGGACGACAAATACAGGTTGAATTTTAATGCACGCAACGCCGGGAAACGCACATGACGTAGTCCAAGGGTCTTCAACCGGCGGCCCGCGGTTGCGTCCATGGCGGCCCGACATTGTATTGACAAAATTAAATTCACATGTCTACAAATTATACCTATTTACAGATTAAAAAGAATAGAAATTAAAACGATATACTTAGATTTATTATCTTGCGGCCCACCGAACCAATATCAGAGTGGGTATGTACTACAATACCGAAGTACGAAAGACCGAATGTATTAAAACATCGAATGGGTCAAAAGACCGTCACGATTTTTTTCTGAAACTGTTAACTTTTTAAGATTGTTATAAAACAAACCTAACCTAATCTAATGGGTTCTGTATGATGCCGTTTTAATAAATCCTGAAAAGTTTACGGTTTCAGAAAAAAATCGTGTCTGTCTTTTGACCCATTCGATGATTAACATTCGGTCTTTCGTACTTCGGTATTGTAATACATACCCATCAGAGTATATTAGGCCCTTGACTTCAAAAAGGTTGAAGACCCTTAACGTAGTCAGATCAGTGTAAGTAGAGTGCCTATAGATCTTTAGTCCGTTCAAACGTGTAGCGTCAATAAAATCTTCCAACTTATCTACATATATACAAACTTGAAAATTAAAATAAAGTCAACATCAAAATGAAATTCGAGCATAGTGGCGTTTAATTTTTGTTAAACTGATGATATTGCTTTAAACATTTCAATAGGCGCGTTGTTTTAAGCCTTTGAACGGCTATTCATGTAGCAAACAAACTAACGAATCATGAAACTACAGTGAGACTCACTCATAGTGAAAAAAAACGGATCACTCACGTCTTAAAACGAGTTTAACTCGACATGTTTCGGGCTAATCCGTAACCCTTCCTCACGGAGTCGCACGTCACGGCGGCTGCCAAACACGCACTGCGTGCTACCGCCCTGGTCGCGCGGCTACTCGACGCAACTGATAGCGACACACAACTACCCCCGTTTTCATTATCACTTTTATTGTCATTGTCAAACGTAGGGTAGCACACAACACTAACAACATTAATTTGTAAACCTTCACTCACACTCACCGTTGACGCAGTACGAACAGCCCCATCTGTATTATGTGTGAGTAAGTAATATGGGACAATTTAACCTTTTTTACAGGCCGCTACCAACAGCGAGTGGAATGGAGTCGCGTATAGGTACTACAGCGCGTAAACCGACGCAGCCTTTGCCCAGCAGTGGGACAACAGATCCTGTGGGGGCCTGTTCAGTCACGGCATTAAGTTCGCCTCAGATCTCATACATGCCTGCTGCTTCGCTAATTTCTTTTCAAAAGTATGAATGATTCTTAATTTATTGCAAATGTACACGTTGATTTTGAATAAAAAAATTATTAAAAATTGTAATAAGTTTTTCAGTTTGTTATCACAAATAGGTACGTTAATTTAATGAACTGAAACAATTACTTTGCTCACCCGCGACCTTACGATTAGGTACCTAGTAACATTCTAACATTTGGTAGTACAGTGAACTATTGGGGTACTTTGAAGATGAGTTCTGGTTGAGTTCGAAACTCGTCAGTGTAGTTCTGGGTGGTGTTAGTTGGGTTTATGTGTGTTCATACAGTGTGGAGGTGGAGGAACTGCATGAACACACATTTTTACATAAACGTATCTATAGTAAGGTCGAGTGTGACCAAAGTAATTGTTTCAGTTCATTAATATGGACCCCCGCAAAGTACCTAACGCCTGATTCAATAAGTCACGTATATTATTCGGTAATATTATTCGGGGTCAAACGTTACAATTAGACGTTTACTGGGTTTGCAGACTAAATAATTAAAAGTAAGTATAGTAAACTCTGGTAATTACGTGACTCGCTTAATTCCGTGAACTATGTTTGAAGCTTTTCATAATCATAATCATAATTATTTATTTGCATAAAAACATGGTATTAGATTGGTGATATAAAAGTAATACAGTTTCACACGCTTTTGTCACACTATGACATGCAAGTTACAATTTCAATACAATTAGACAACATTAGCATATAAATAATATTAAACCTTATTTAACAGGAATATACTCACGTCATAATACTGTTTTTCCTGCAACATAATACTGTTTTTCGTGGTGTTACACGAGCAAATATCATGTATTTAAATGCTACCTTATGACGCAGAAAATTAGTCTTCTTTTAGTTTGAAAAAGTCTCATAGCGCTGGGTGAGCGAGAAAGGAACAATTTGTCGTAAATTTTTCAATACACGTCGTGTGCATGAAACTGAATTGCGTACCAGGCAGGGTGGAAGATGACGATGCAGGAAATGTCAACATGACCATTTGCAACAAAATGGTTCCATCCCGGTTCGCATTTCAGTTTCCTTGACTGTAGGTACCTAATCAGTTAGTTTATTTCTATGTTGCCGTGCATCTATCTATATTTGTTGTAAATGTGCATAGTAAGTATGCTTAGTTTTGTGTATTTTTTTTATTGCTCTCATTTGCTGTAAATTGCACCGCCGGCTGAAATCTATTCCTTAATTCTTTCTGTTATACCTACAAATCGCTCTCAAGCCATAAGGCCGTCAATTTATTTTTATGTACCTTGTTTTCTATATTGCTTACGATATGGTGTTAAATAAAGAGTTATTCTACTGTATTGTATTGTAAAATTATTGAATCTAGTAGACAACTTTTCTACTCCCAGTGACTAATTTTACGTAAGTAAGTACATACATTTACTTATGCGATGAATAATTTCTAAACTCTATGATAATAGGTATGCCTGAACTTTAACACTGACATTTAACTCTCCAAAACAATGGTTGTTACTTTTATATGTACGTAATTAACGTAATTTTATAATATCTAAAGACAGACTGGAATTTGACCTTCGCGGGTTGTTTGTAGCTTTAAACGATGTTAATCGGAACCGCCGTAGCTTTATTGACGCATTCACGGCCGGGAACGCATAAGTATACTTACCTATGTGTTTTCTTGCCTTTTGCCAAGTGCCGCTGTCAGTGTGGCAGTCATTTGAACGCACATGTGCGTATGTGGCACCTGAAGAAGTCTCGAGTCTGACAGCCAGCAGTGAATGCGTTAGGGCTATATCTCACCGGGACACCACGGAAGCGTACATAACCAGTCGCGCAGCCGTGGTGTCTAGCTACCAAACTAGCTTCCAAACCGAGCCACCAATAGAGACACCAGATTCACCGTAACCTCAAAATGGACGCCGATGAGATAGTTATTGCTGATGCTGAGGGAGTGTCGCTGGTGGCGCGACTAGCAGCCGAGTGAGTGAGATAGCATACAGCGCCATACTAATTAGTGGTGGCGTAACCAACGTGGCAGCGCGGCCAGTAATGTTGCATGCACGCGTCTAGCTTGGTTGCGCCGCCAAATCCGTTGCGCAACCATGTAGATGCCAGGTGAGATACCATCCATAGTCCATAGAGCCCTTGGGCCCTGGTTTCTCTGACCACCCGCCGCCGGCGACCGGCGACCGGCGACCGACGCGTGTCCGCGACTTACGACGTTCGAATGTTTTGTTCGGGAATGTTTGAGGGTGGTTTCTCTGAAAGGTCACGCACCGGCGACCGACTGCGTGTGGCACAGCGTGCGATGCACATCCAGACGCCGCTGGTCGCGTGTGATGGGCCAGAGAAACCAGGGCCTTAAACCTGAGGATAGGTAAACCAGAAACGCGTACAGTCTGTTATTGAAGGCGACAAGATAACTTAGGTAGGTACCTTCAAAGTGAGTTATTTCCTGTTTTAATAATCAATTTTGCTGAAAGTAAATGCATTCTCAATTCAAAATACTGCTTACGACGAAAAATGTACATATCCTTGAATGCATTAATCATAATCAGTCACCCGTTTAGGTCCCGTCGCCCGCTACGACTCCGAATCATTATGGCGCCGCTGCGCTTAGAGATAAAGAGGCAGAGACAGAGAGAGATTAAGATGGCTTATGTAGCCACAATTTTGAGCTCTTTGGGTACGTACGAATATGTACTCGTAGCGACTATTAGCGCTATCTAGTCATCACTCATCAATTAGAGAGGCCGCTACATTGAAGTTTCTGAATGCGTAAATACAACTTCCAACTCTCTTTATTCGGACTTCAGCCTCCAGACATAACTTCTACCTGGACATATGTCTCCCTTCTTTATCCTTACAAACACCACCGTTATAATAGTCCTAAGAGATGACTGCTGGTGGTCGAGCTTTTAATTCGTCTCGTTTGGCATCCAGGTCAGCTCTCCGCAGGATTACGGACTCTCTAACTTGACGCTTCCGTCCGGAATGCAACTTGAAATGACCGAGATAGTGAGTAGACCAAAGAGCATCCCGTGTGCGCTGTTTGCTTTGATTGGGCATATTTGCCACGGCAGGGTCTCCCCAAATCTATCAACGTGGAATCGGCTTCAGCCTATCGAAAAACCATTATTTCAACGCAATAAGAGCGAAAAACTCGTGTTTAAAGTACCACTTCCCAAAATACCACACTTTTCAAAATACTACATTAAGTAAAGTACTTATATATTGCATTCCCATTATACCAGATGTTTAAAATAAGACATTCCACCAAATTAATCTCTTCCTTGACTAATCTTCGGTTTTATAATGTGGTGCTACGAGAATCTGGAAAGCTAGAAATATGGTAAATAAGTAATGCAGTAGTTTGGAAATTGTAGGCACAAGCGGGCTCAACTCGGCCCGCGTAGTCACGTAGGTTTTCCAATCGCTGAAGCCGATTCCAAATCGACAGATGTGGGAAGACGCTTACACGGATATTGTAACGCGTCTTCTAGTTTTCTCCATATTCTAAGTATTAAACATACCATTTCATTCACACTCTTGGAATAAATAACACGGTTAATAACTTAAATGCAGTTTAATTTTTCTTACTCTAGACTAGACAATTTTGGATAATTTTGGCAAGTTAAGAAATTCGGTGTATTAAAACTCGCACCCAGTCTACAGGCTTAAATTTAAATAGGTAGTATCATACGCCAAAGTTAGAAATTAAAGCTACGAGCCATGCCATCCTGCTCACGCACCCTATAATTAATAGGAGTGTGAGAGGGGCGATAAGATGCTTCGAATTTCGAACTTGAGAGTAGACCCCTAGTTACATGTGTCAAAGTTAAACACCACTGAAAGTTCCCGTAACCCGCTTATAAACTCTGACGCATTTGCCATCCCAGCCGTCTGCTGTGGTTGTCTGAAATAAAAGGAAGTAATGTTATCATCTTTAGTCCATGGCTTCCTATCAAAATACTGTCGTATATACAACATTGCTCGTTAGTAATAAAACAAATATTCTCATAGAACCAATTTTGTAATGAAGTCTATCAAGTTACAAATCAATGTCAACAAAAACACAATATCTGATGGCCAGTAAAATAAGGTTTCAACACTCCCCCTGCATCAGATCAGGCTTACTCACCAGTCCTAGTGAGATTCGTGCTTTGAGAAAGCTTTCCTTTGGCAGAGCTTTCGTAAACGTATCTGCTACTTGTTCTCTCGAGGGTACGTAGAGGACATTGACTTTCTTCTCTTGATGCAGCTCTCGCAAAAACTTATAGCGCGTGTCTATGTGCTTTGTCTTAAAATGAAACACTGGGTTCTTGACAAGCTTGATAGCGCTTTGGTTGTCCACATAAACGGTGGGTATGACCTCTGTTCCTCGAATTTCTTTGTAAAGTCGATTGAGCCATATAACCGTCTGGGCTGCAAGGCTGGCCGCCACAAACTCCGCCTCAGTGGTCGAAAGAGTCACACATCTCTGTGTCTTTGAAGACCAGGCCACCGCTCCCCCTGCGGCCAGACATACGTAACCAGAAGTCGACCTTCTCGTGTCTTTGTCTCCGGCGTAGTCTGCATCACTATATGCTACGAAGGAATTTTCTTCAGCTGACGAAGACTTGTATAGTATACCAAGGGACTGAGTTCCTTTTAAATATCTCAAGACTCGTTTAGCGATCGCATAGTGGCGTTTTTCAGGTTTTTCAACATGTTTCGATAAAATATTTATCGCAAAACAAATATCCGGTCTACTCACAACCGATAAATATAATAATTTTCCGACTAATTCTCTGTAATGAAAATTCCTGACACTCGTGTCATTGTCGTAGTTCAAATTATCTGTCATTTGACTTTTATCTATAGGAATGAGCACCGAGTTTGCATCACACATGTCGTAACTTTTCAAAATAGTTTTTATGTAGGCTTCTTGGTTAATAAATATCGATCCATCACTTAGGCGATTAATTTGCAATCCAAGGTAACAGCCAACTTCGGAAGTGCGGACTTGGAATTCTGTGGTCAGGGCACTCAGGAACTCTTCCACGCATGTCTTATCTGGCGATAGGATCAAACCGTCATCAACATAGATCATGACGATGAGTTGCCGATCTTGGCTGATGAACAAGCATGGGTCCGAGTCAGTTTGCTTTAACTTGTACTTTGACAAAAAAGAACAGAATTTCTTGTTCCAGCATCGCGGCGCCTGTTTTAAGCCATATAGACTTTTGATTAGCTTGCAGACGCGACCTGATCCGTCTTCAAATCCCACAGGTTGCTTCATATAAATAACCTCGTCGATGTCGCCGTATAAAAAGGCAGTCTTCACATCGAATTGAGTCATGTGCATTTTTCTAGTAACTGCTTCGCTCAACATAGTGCGAATCGTATCCCAGCGAACAACAGGGCTGAAAGTTTCGTGGTAGTCGATCCCGTGCTCTTGATTACATCCTCTGATGACAAGTCGAGCTTTAAAACGTTCAATTGAACCATCAACTTTCTTTTTTATTTTGTAAACCCATTTGTTGCTAAGGGCCACTCTATTTTCAGGTAATTTTACTAGAATCCACGTGTTATTTTCTTCGAGAGAGTTCATCTCTTCTTTCATGGCAGCACACCACTCTTCACAATTCTCTGAATCGATTGCTTGTTTGTAAGTCTGAGGTTCATCTTCAGAAAGACAGACACAACAGCTAGATTTAGAACTGGAAGGTAGATATTTTCTGTCTCTAAGATTATATTGATGTCGTACTTTTTCTTCAAGTTCAGGAGGGGTTTCAACTTCAGTGGTATCGGGTGATTGAGCTTCATCTTGGACATTCTGACTAGGAAATTCGTTTTGTGCTTCAGTAGTTTCAGACGTTCCTTGGTTTTCATGCTCACCAAAAACAAATGGAAGCTTACAGAAGTCAGAAGAAACTGTCTCTGATCTGAACAGTACATCTCTTGAGATGATAACGTTATTCTTTTCAGGTATCCAGATACGATAGCCGTCTTTATCTCCGCAATATCCAACCAAATATCCTTTCATAGCTTTCTTATCGAGCTTCTTACGTTTCTGACTAGGAATATGTACAAAGCATTCTGTGCCAAAAATACGTAAATGTTCGATGTAAGCTGGCTTATTATACCAAAGCTCGTATGGTGTCTTCCCTTCAATTTGTGTTGGTCCAGTTCTGTTAAGTACGTAGCTTGCAGTATTAATAGCTTCGGCCCACAGTTTCTTCGGAAGGTCTTTGTTGTATAGCATGCTTCTCGCTGCCTCAACAAGAATTCTGTTTTCCCTTTCCGCAGCGCTGTTTTGCTCTGGTGTGTACGGCATACTCATTCGGTGATGTAAACCAACTGCTTCTGTAACACGATGTACTTCGGCATTGTTGAATTCTTTACCGCCATCTGTGAGTAGTTCCTTAACAACGTGACCAGCTGTTTTAATTTCAGCAAGAAATTTGGGTAGTACACTGGCTACTTCGGATTTTTGTTTTAAGAAGTATACCTTTCTGAATTTTGTGAAGTCATCTTTGAATACAACAAAGTATCTTCTTCCGCCAAGTGACAATTCAGACATAGGGCCACAAACATCCGCATTAATTTGATCGCCGGGTTTTGTGCCTCGTTGTTGTCTTGTACCGAATGACAATCTAGTCATTTTTCCGTATACACAGCCATCACAGTCAGATTGTCCTGGTGAAAATTTTATATTGTTGCGTGTAAGGATTTCCTTTACATGTCTTTTGTTTTGGTGACAGAGTCTTTCGTGCCAAATTTGTAGGCTTGTTCCTTCTTTGACAACACAAGCATTAACAGTCTTCACTCTCATCAAAAGTTTATATAGATTACCATCTCTGATACTGACAGCTTTAACTTGGCCGCTTTTATCTTTGAAGACACGCTTATCCTTGTCAGCTATCTCTATATATCCATGATCCAAGGCTGAACCAGCTGAGAATAGATTTTGTCCTGCTTGTGGTACATACCAAACATTATTCAGATGAGCACGTTTCCATTTACCTTGTACCGACATTTCAACATCAATAATTCCTTGGCCGTATGCATACATAATTCGATCATCTCCCAGTCGTAAAGCTCTTGGGTTATCGAAAGGTGTGTAGCTTCTGAACCAATTGGCACTTGACGTGATATGGTGAGATGCTCCTGAGTCAACTATCCAGTTCGAATTTGAATCGTCAAGTCGAGATAGAAATGCATCACCATCACCCGGAATGGCTTCGTTGCCCTTATTTCGCTTCTTAAGCTTCTTCAGCAAGAAACATTGTTTCTGAGTATGTCCAATTTTGTTGCAATGTGAACACTTGACTTTGTTTTTCTTTTTGTTTGATAAAAGTGCGTTTTCAGACGTAAAATTGGAAGTAGAAGGTTGATCTACGTCTCCAAGACGTTGTTCGTGAAGGCGAAGACGCTCCATAAGAGTAGAAATACTTCTGTTCTCCTTAGGTACAGACTCCCAAGCATTCTTGAACTCAAGATATGCTGAAGGTAGTGTGTTAAGTATCCTATTCATTAACAATGATTGAGGGAGAGATCCTTCTTCCTTTAATTCGTCATTGAGTTGTTGCCATAATGCCTGCAGCTTAGAGACGTGCGTGGCAATGTCGTCAGCTTCATCTTTAGTGTAAGTGAACAGCTGGCAATACAACAAGTCTAGTCTTCTATCATTCTTCTGCTCGTATACTGAGTGAAGTATATCCCACATTTCCTTACCGGATTTAGCAGTGAGTATATGACGTTTAGGTTCTGAGGAGACGCTACAGCCGATGATACATTGGAGTAATGCGTCGCGTTCTTCATATTGGGTAAGCTTCCTTTGATAACTTGTAGTTTCGTCAGCCGACGCCTCGTTTTTTAGGGGCACAGGAACAGTTTCGACGCCTTTTACAATATCTTGCAATTTATGCATAGTAAGTTGCAAATTTATATCGAATTTCCATACCAACCAGTTTTCAAGACCGCGTAGCTTTTCAATATTAAAGCGATCCAATTTTTGGACACTCATATTTGCAAAACACAAATTAAAGGTAAAAACTGATCCCTAAATGAAAGAATATTACTTATAAGAGGAATATTTGTAAATTCCCATAACCTAATAAAACAAATATTCTCATAGAACCAATTTTGTAATGAAGTCTATCAAGTTACAAATCAATGTCAACAAAAACACAATATCTGATGGCCAGTAAAATAAGGTTTCAACAGTTAGAACCGACGGCTGGTTCGTGGACGCCACTCTATAAACTTACTTCCCCAACGGTTATCTGTTGTCAGTGACAGGCATTACCCACCATTTACCACTTCTAATTACAAATTCTTCGAGCTATGTCGGTGACTCGATTATTTCGACGATCAGGGGTGTCAGTTAACTTGAATATAATACGTACCACAGTGATGGCGTCTGGAGTGAACTCCCTCACGTGCGTCGACCTCCTTCCATTATGTTCAACCTGCACTTGGATCATTTTGTTGCCTTCAAACGTTATTGTTGACATAACCTGTTAAGCAATAAGTATTAGTTGGTTTATCCACCATTACCTCTGATATACCATTTTTAAGAATTATTTCACCGAACAGCAAAATACACTACACACAAGTCGTGGTAGCCTGGTCTGGCCGTGGGTTGACCTATGGCCTGTCAAGCAGATGATCGTGGGCTGGACCCCAAGCTCGCACCTCTGGGTTTTCAGAAGTTTAGTGCCATATTATATTTGAAATTTACCACGATTTACGGTGGAGGCAAACATCGTGAGGAATCTTACACCTGCGTAGAAATTCTATGGCGTATGTGAAGTTAACTAAGGACCGAGCCCTCTCTTTCTGAGAGGAGGCTTATGCCCTGCAATGGGATGTATATAGCCTGGAACGATAATGATGACGACACTAGACACGAAATTGTTCTCTGATGGAGCTATCTACTCATAGGTATCAAATTTGAACCAATAACGTGAAGGAGTAACACACGCACGCACACACTCACAAACTTTTGCATTTGTAAGGCCGTGGTCGCTTTCACCCGCCGCACGCGGCCGACAGCGGCCCGCCGCCCGCGGCGTCTGAATGGTGTGTTCGGGAATGCTCGGGAGTGGTCGTTTTCGCCCGCCGCGTGCGACATCCCGAACGCGGCGGGCGAAAACGACCACTCCCGAGCATTCCCGAACACACCATTCAGACGCCGCGGGCGGCGGGCCGCTGTCGGCCGCGTGCGGCGGGTGAAAGCGACCACGGCCTAATACTTATTAGAAGAGTTAAATTACGCCACGCGGCGGACACGACGTACAAATACGCGTTCTTGAATCTACATAAGCACGACGACGTCTGTACACGCGTACGCCTACATACATCGCGCGCGCACTCTTCTGGATTCCGGCGGGGTCCGGCAATCTGCGCCTTGAGGGGTGGGGTAACTCGAATCGGTGCGGGGCGGAGCGTGACCATTCTGTACGTTAGTATTATTATTATATTCTGTGATTACGCTGTGATTGTAGGTAGGTACGTACCTTTACATCGTCAACTCTTTCTTCGATAAACTCTTCGCCAAGTCTAAAAATGGTGTTGCTACTCCTTAAAGAAGAGTACATAATGAACGTGTAACTGTCATCGACGTTTTTACGCAATCTGACCACAGGCGCGATAACCTCTCCTAATTTGAGGTAATTATATCCCACTTCTGAAATGTAAAAAAGCTGATTCAAAGAAATGAAGTCTTTTTAGGGTTCCGGAGCCAAAATGGCAAAAACGGAATCCTTATAGTTTCCTTATGACTGTCTGTCCGTCCGTCCGTCCGGCCGCCCGCGGCTTAGCTCAGAGACTATTATTTTTTCATCCATAACACTTGCTTGTCAATGGCGTTATTCCATGCCTGTATACTAAATGGCAATGGCCTAAATTGTTCTTAAGGATTTACGTGCAGTTTTTCGTCCCAAGAGAGTTCTAACTTTAGTTTTAAAATTTGCAAACAAGTTAGTAGGTTTGTCATTTCAGACTAAGGAAGTTTGACCAAAAAGTTGCACACTGTTAAAGCTGCATTAGCAGGTAGTTATAATTACCATTAACTTTTTCCATTGTGACACGAAAATTAACTTTACAAATGTAAATACAAATGTATGGTTAATGTTCGTGTCACAATGGAAAAGTTAATGGTAATTTTAACTACCTGCTAAGGCTGTGTATCCACCGGAGCTGTGCGAGGATGTGTTGCGAAGAATGTGTTTGTCATGAACCAATAGAAACACTTCATTTAAGAGGGTTTATACCTGCTGAGCTGGCAACGTTGCATTTTTGTTAGTTTTTCTCGATTATTCCATAAAAATTGTATGAAAATTAAAAATGTTTTGTATACAAATTGTTCTAATATATAAGTTAATGTGTCTACTGCAATAATAATTCGTGATAGACTTTTATTTTCTTTAAAAAGGAACAAATTATTACCTAACGGTTCTTAAAGAAAATAAAAGTCTTATCACGAATTATTATTGCAGTAGACACATAAACTTATATATTAGAACAATTTGTATACAAAACATTTTTAATTTTCATTCAATTTTTATGGAATAATCGAGAAAAACTAACAAAAATGCAACGCTGCCAGCTCAGCAGGTATGAACCCTCTTAAAAGGTCCTAAGTGAATGAAGTGTTTCTATTGGTTCATGACAAACACATCCCTCGCAACGCATCCTCGCACATCTCTGGTGGAAACGCAGCCTTATGCAGCTTTAACAGTGTGCAACTTTTTGGTCTTTACCCATTAGGGTACCTCCCATAGACGTAAAGTGGGGGTGATTTTTTCGTCTAACCTTATACCTAATGCGGAGATTTGGGGAGACCCTTACGGTTTTACTACGTAACTATGAGAGGATAAAATTTATAGATATTTCTGCACTTGACCGTTATTTACTCACGAAAAAATCTATTTCTTAATATTGTTTTTTAATTATAACTGTTTACGGTCTTAGCTAAATCATATAACAGTTTCTTTTGACAGTAAAAGTGAAAATCCATCATAGATGTGCTATGGTACGTTGCTACGTATGCGTTTGATATCCACCAATATCCTCTCACCATAGCTGCATAGCACATCTCTGGTGAAGAAGCACCTTAAAGCATAATTATTTTTTTTTAATTTCTGGAGCAGCAGTGCAGTAAGAGCCTAAACATTTTGTTGGCACGTTTGACACATTCATGACGTCATTTTAAATTAAAATGTTTACGTAATGATAGTTCTGAAGGTTAACTTACGTGCCGCATTTAATTCTCATGAAAAAATGGTTCCTTTTAAAAATATTAAACTAAAGAAAGAAAGAAAGAAAAAACATTCGTGACATTTTTATAAAACAAAGAAAATTAAACTGAGACAAATATTGTCACGAAATGGAATTTGCATGAACTACACATAAGTAAGTAAAGGTAAACCACAAATATATGACTATTGTCAAGAGGGCGCTATTATTCTTATTTATATGGCAATAGTTCAGTAGGTATTGTCGGAATAATGACATTTTGACTTGTCTACAATGTTTATCTGTTAGGTCTGTTAGCTCTGATATTAATTTGGAAAGGTTTCGTAGCGAAATATTTTCATTCCCCAAGCGTTTTTTTCCCAGTAGTTCATTATAAACATTATTTACAATGATCCGTTGTTGACTACGAATCGTTTTGGGCATTTTATACATGGAAGTAATAAGTACTACGTAACGAAATGGACTCTAATGGAAATGAACTGTTGTCGCAAAATTGAAGCCGAACGAGAGCTCAGTAACTGTACCTCTTATCCCTCTCTGGCGATGGTTGATTGGTTAGATGGTTCATGTGGGGTTGTCAGTAGCGTTGAAAAAGTCCGGAAAAATTCCCGTTTTTTTCGGATATTTATGGAAAAAACCACGAAACTTTCCGCTCTTACTTTTCCGAAAAAAACGATTAAAACCGAAAAAAATGAAATGGAAAAAAACGAATGAAGTTTTCTATATGAATGCGTTTAGGTTCATTTCGTCCACATTCCCATTTCGTCCACATTCCCATTTCGTCCTTTTCCCACTTCGTCCACATTCCCACTTAGTCAACATTCCCATTTCGTCCACATTCCCGCTTAGTCAACATTCCTAGCCGATTTTAATGCGGTTTTCGCTATCACTTAGCTTTATTCTCAGGGAAGATTTTATTTATTTTTGTGATGAAGGTATTCATGTTAAGAAAAATACTTGCTAAGCACGGTGCGGGTCAATACTATTCATCTTACACTACCAATTTCGTTACTATTTTGTTACGAAATGGGATTGTGGACAAAATGGCAATGTGGACGAAATGGGAATGTGGACGACATGGGAATGTGGACAAAATGGGAATGTGGACGAGTTGGGAATTGATTGTGGACGAAATGGGATCGCTAACGAAGTGAGAATGTGGACGAAATGAACCTAAACGCTTTGACATTGTCATCAGCAATCAAAGATAAATGCCACTTTAAAGAAATTGTAAAATATCTTTTTGAACGCATTTATTTCTAATTAAATTTTAATTGTAGTGGAATTGATATTGATAATAATTATTAAGTATATTGTTCTTCTATTCGGTAAAAATGCCGCGTGTCAAAAGTGGTGTTTGGGGACATTGGGAAACAATCGATTAATAAATTAATTTTTATTCGGACTAATTTACACCTAGACTACACCGACGACATGGAGGCAGAAATTATTGAAATAAATGAGAGTGACAGTGAATAAAAAATAAATAAAATCTAATGATTTATTTCTTATTTTTCTTAAAAAACCCGAATAAATCGGAAAAAACGAAAACTTCGAAAACTCCCGAGAAAAAACATTTGATTTTTTCCGGCTTTTTCAACGCTACAGGTGTCCGTATTTCATACATATAAAAGAAAACCTATACGACGATCGCAAAATTTTTGTGTTAATAAGGCTTTACACATAGCAACAAATAATATTGCTTTAACATGTCGGTGATAAATTATTATTTATATTTAGAAACATTTTAGAACTAAATGTTTTTACTTCATTTCATTACATCAATCGCATATTGTTCTACAAAAAACGAAAGAATTGAAATCAACTTAACTCTGGCAACTCTAAGTCACTGTTAGAACAAGACACAGCGTTCACTGGTTGCCCTCTCACTCGGCTAAACTCGGCTTCATTTTTATTTTGCGCGCAACAAGAGTCTTACGACCTTAGCATAAGGTTTTATTTTCTTTATTTTCGGAGACACTTTACTTAGTCCAGTTTAGGTAGTAGGTCTATGATTTTTTGTTATTGTTCAAAGAAACCGCCACAGTGACACTGACAATCATTAAAATTATTGCCAGTGTAAGAAATTAGTTTCAATGAAATTCCGCAACATGGCGAATACTTAGTCATATATTTCTGGTCAGCCTTTACCTACTTATAAATCATTATTTTACAAGTGATATTAAGAGATTATAGAACTAAGAGAGGAACAAAGGCGAACTTATCCCTTAACATGATTTCTTACAGTTAACCTTTAAACGATTGATAGACATAGACAACATTATTCGACATCAAAAAAAAAATACACTGACTAATACAGGAGAAAAAAAAATAATAAAAATAAAAACAATAATAATAATTTAAACAAAAAACATAGTTGAGATGTCGAAAAGGATTTTAACTCAGCAGGTATAGGTAACGCCACCAGAGTTGAGGCCACGCACACAACCACATCTCATGTAATGACAGCGGGATTTTGACGTTGTCTTGACGTTTAACGACAACACAACGTCAAAATCCCGCTGTCATTACATGAGATGTGGTTGTGTGCGTGGCCTCAACTCTGGTGGCGTTACCTATAGGTAGGTGCCTGCTACAGCGCTAATTTTCAGTCAAACCCTTCATATCAGTGCATCACACTTGTTGGACCGAAATCAGCACAAATAAGTTGGTGTAAAAAATATGTAAGAAATCGATAAGAAATAAATAAATAGATAGATACATACTGTACACATAAACATATCGTCACTACTTTGAAAAAATCTCTGATAGAACATGAGGAAAAATAGGAGACATAGGTAGTTACTAGAGAAAAAAAAGACAGTTGAAAAGTAATTCTCATATTACTACTCAAATGCCTTTTTATAATAAAATACTTAAAAAAATTACCAATGAACTTTAAATAGGCCATGAAGTTGTCAGTATCACGTGATGCCAGCTTGTAATCTACTTCTAGACACTCCTCCATTGCTTTTTTATTTTTTTTTATCACACGTCAGATTATTAAGGCGGTTGGTTTTCAACTGGCAAGAAGCGAATGGTATCGAAAGCTCCAATGATAATTACATTTTAACTATACATGTTTTAGGTAAACGATATATTTTACTTACTAATATGCACAATTAACAGGAGTTCGTACCTACTGTTTGTATGTTTTGAATATGGATTCGTTCGGTTGCGTACCTTTAGGTATACACCGTGAAATCGTTTAATTTTACCCACCTTTTTTAGGGTTCCGTAGTCAACTAGGAACCCTTATAGTTTCGCCATGTCTGTCCGTCCGCGGCTAAGCTTAGAGACTGTTAGTACTAGAAAGCTGTAATTTGGCATGAATATATATATCAGTCACGCCGACAAAGTGATTAAATAAAAAAAACTAAAAAATTTTTTTTTAGGGTACCTCCCATAGACGTAAAGTGGGGGTGATTTTTTTTCTCGGCTAATCCTATAGTGTGGGGTATCATTGGATAGGTATTTGAAAGTAAATAGGGGTTTGCTAAAACCATTTTTTGATAAAGTGAATATTTTCGGAGATATTCACTCCGAAAGTTCAAAATAATGTGTCCCCCCCTCTAACTTTTGAACAGAAAGTCTAAAAAATATGAAAAAAATCACGTAAGTTAATAAAAACTGAAGAAAAACTTTCTAGGAAAATTATTTTCAACTTAATCAGTTGAGCAGTTTATAAGTTTTTAAAAAAAAAACAAATTAAAAAACACCTAAGCTAAAGGAAATCTTTCTTTACATGCAAAATAAAATTAATTCATCTTTAATATTTTATAATTAAATAGATTAATATTTGTAATTATTCAATGTGTTTTTCGTAATTATTATTATTATTATTATTTTTTAAATATTTTTTATACAGTTGTCATTTTGAGGTTATTTCCACGCCCTAAAGGCTTCCACAGACCGAAGCGCAGGGCGCTACAGTGCGTCCGCAGCGCGCTTCGGTCTGTGGAAAGCTTTAAAATTGTCTATACCCAGTTACTGAAAATGGCGATAATCCTCCATTCACAAACACCGTGATTGGCAGTTTAAGGGTTTTCATAGTCAATTAAAAAAATTTTACTTTAATCCCTAGAGATCAAAAAAGAGCTTTAGTCCCGATATGCAGAGACTAAAGTAACATTTTAAGAGCATGAGAAGTGAAAAATTATTTATCGGTAGTTTGCCCTCTTATTTTAAACATGTATCTTTTTATAATATTTCTAGCTTGTCCACTCGTTCGACCTTCAATTAAATTTAATAATACGCTTGAAAATCTATTCAAAATACGCGGTAAGATGCATCTCCATACTCTTTGACCGTATTCATTGTTGGTTGGTAAAAACGAACTTTGCTCTCTTGTTGCACAAATAACTATTGATCCAATTTCCAGCCGGGTCTCGAATAGCATATCCATGTAACTTGTTCATCAGAATGTCATTATACACAAAGTCAAATGCTTTGCTCGTGTCAAGTAACAAAGCAATCATGGGTTTTCTTTCTATTAAGTATTAATATCAACTATCAAGCACCTTCGTATAAGAGTAAAAGCGGCTAAAGCAGTTGATTTATTCGGCCTGAAGAGGTAGCTATCATTATATCGAAATTTGTTACATAAGTTTTTAGGGTTCCGTACCCAATGGGTAAAAACGGGAACCCTATTACCGAGGCTCCGCTGTCACCAGGCTGTATCTCGGGAACCGTGATAGCTAGAGAGTTGAAATTTTTACAAATGATGTATTTCCGTTGCCGCTATAACAACAAATACCTACTAAAAAATGGAAAAAAAAATATTTAAGGGGGCTCCCATATAACAAACGTGATTTTTTTGCTCGTTTTTGCTCGATATTGATAACGGCAACAGGTAGACGCTTGAAATATTCACAGAATATTATTTATATGCTAGGTATATGGAGGGCTAAATAAGTATGAGCTTCTTTACAGAACACTGAACATAATTCCTAACGCCGCTCGTCACACTAATTTAAATAATTATACTCCCATCAAAAACATTACATGTAAAAAGATGCAAGTCTCGCTAGGCAGAAAATTCTTTAACTTATTCTGTTCTTATACTGCAAAAAAGTTTTGAGATGCAATGTTAAACCAAGTCTGTTATCTTAGTCAGTACCGGGTGGTGTCCATAGAAATCGTTTTCCACCGAGTTGTTTATTTTAAAACCGTTAAATTAATATTAGATATCTTTATTTTTTAACACACAAAATGACTTGGCAATCGCATGGTTACCGCATGGTTAGGTGCCTTTGACCACCTTCCAGGTCCATCATCAGACCCTGGTAATGATTTAGAATCAAAGTACTTGTCAAGGCAAATCAAGAATCGGTGCGGTATTCCCGGACCGATATGACCTTCAAGCTTTCAAAAAAAGAGCATACTCCTACCTAAAAGGCCGGCAACGCACTTGTGACTCTTCTGGTGTCGCAGGTGTACATGGGCGACGGTAATTGTTTACCATCAGGCGATCCGTCTGCTTGTTTGCCCCCTATACTATAAAAAAAAAAAAAAAGATGAGCTCAAACTTGACGGGGTTGAGTCGTTTTATTACGGAGTGCCTGCCCATGGCCACCTTCCAGCTCCATCATCAGACCCTGATTACCATTAAGAATAAAAGTAGGTTCGTCGAGATGAATCAAACGAGCCCAAACTTAATGGGGTTGTGTCGTTTTATTACGGAGTTCAAGAGGCCAACTTTCATCTCCATCATCAGACCCTGATTACCATCTAGGAGCAAAGTACTCGAAGAGACGAATCAAACGATTCCAAACTCAATAGGGTTGTGCCATTTTATATAGAGAGCCTTTGGCCACCTTCCAGCTCCATCATGAGACCCTGGCTACCATCTAGAACCAAAGTACTCATCGAGACGAATCAAACGAGCCCAAACTCGATGGGATTGTGTTGTTATAATTTGGAGTGCCTTTGATCACCTTCCAGCACCATCATCAGATCAGCTTAATATAATAATAATACGAGTAGGTATTGCATTGTAATCCAAAATCTTAGCTCAATCGGAAATCAAGAACTCATTGTTGTGTGTAGTATAACTTTGTAATCGCTGGTATTTAAATGGGATTACAAACTTATATGTGCAGTTTCAGTATCTTTGAAACGTGACTGAAATGAAATATTTTTAAATTTTCTACGACTTTGTAGGGTTAAATCTATTTACATTTAAAATATGGAGCCTGTAGGTCTGCTAGAAGTACCTTAGAATTATGATAATGCGGATGCGGATGCGGCTTTTAGTCAAACCACTATGCTACCACAGCCATTATATAATGTATAGGTATCTGAGTAATTAGGTACTAAAAATACGACGGCACCACGGACCAAATAGTATGAATAATTTATGACAGTAGAATTTTTCAATTTGGCTTTCAAATTTTAAGTTTGAACTTTGCTCCAAAGGGCATAGAATTAATTTCGACTTTCTAATTAGACATAATAGTTCATTAACTTCCCACTAATTAATCAACAGCCCAAGGTCTCGCTTACCTATTATATGTTGCCTTTAAGAAGTAGACAGACAAGGCAATAAGGACGGATTTGTTAAAATCCCGCGGGATAGGGAATAGCTAAAGTTACTGGCTCGTTTGATACCACTTTAACAAAAATTAACCTATATAGACAGGGTGAGCTGACACAATTACTTTGCTCACCCGCGACCTTACGGTAGTTACGTTTATGTAAGAAATGCGTGTTTATGCCGTTCCTCCACCTCCACACTGTACGAACACACACAAATCACACAAACCCAACTATCACAGTCACCAAACTGCACTGACACGTTCCGAACTCAACCAGAGCTCATCTTCAGAGTAGGTCCCACAACCGTACCTACGAACATGGAGGGACTGCATGAACACGCATTTGGGCATTTCTATTTTTCGTTGTACCGAAAATTAAGAAATTGTTAACAGGGAGTTAAAATTTGTCCGTTTGGTTACGCACTTTTTCAAGTCTTTACAATAAAAAAAAAAACATAACAAATCGGACAATTCTTCACTTCTTGTTTAACATTGTTAAACTTGTCCGATTTGTTACGTTTTTTTTTATTGTAAAGGCTTGAAAAAGTGCGTAACCAAACGGACTAATTTTAACTCCCTGTTAACAATTTCTTAATTTTCGGTACATCGAAAAATAGAAATGTCCATTTCTTACATAAACGTTCAGGTCGATTCACAAGAGCTGGCACGAATGGATCGAATGAACGAATGAAAGTATCTGTGTGTTACCTATTTGAATACACTTCACACAGATATGAATATGACATAAATGACAAAATGACATTACTTTCGTTCAATCCATTCGTGCCAGCTCTTGTGGATCGACTGTAACTATCGTAAGGTCACGGGTGAGCAAAGTAATTGTTTCAGTTCATAAATTATATATACAGGGTGATTCAGGAGTCATGAGCAGGTGTGAAAGGGGTGATGGGAAGATTCACACTGAGCAACTTTTACTGTGGTTCCAGGCCCAAAAGCGCGAAAAAGAAAATATCTAATCAAGAGTTAATTGATCTATTTATCCGAAATGTATGGAACAGAAGTTTTTTTTTCGATTTCGTGGCTGGTCTCATAGTGAAAGGTGCTCAGTGTCATCACCCCTTTCACTCCTGCTCAAGACTCTTGAATCAGCCTGTATAAAGGTACGCAAAACATGGGTGAGGCCGTGAAGCGTTTCAACCGCCGCCGTGTCCCGTGTGTTATAGCTTGTCTAATTTAAAATGACGCGCCCCACCACCGCATTTGACATACAGGAACCCACCGCTCTACCAAAATCGTCTAATAGTATAGTCGGTGTAAGAAAAGATTCGTCACTTTTCGACTCTATGTCAACGAGTTAAGGTCGACAAGTGGCTAACCTTTTCTTACCCCGACTATACATCCGTCAGCTAAAAATCCTAGTGACCACCACCACCACGCGAGTGATGTGATGTGTGGTCGCGGAATAGGCTAGACGACTAAAAAAAACTATTTAGTCCGTCAGTTAGATTATTAAAAAATATTGTACACGTATTTTTTCTTTTGTTTGACAAACAAAAAATGACAAGGATACAGTGCATAGAAGTTTCGAGTGACGTCACTATTATGGTACAATTTTTACCTAAGGGTGACATCAATCACAAGCCCCCACTCCGGAAGTTTGATGATCTTATATCTTTGTCGAGTTTTAATAATTTGATAAACCAAAAAATACAGGTCCCATATTTTCCCATAATCTAACTGACGGACTAAATAGAATGACATATTTTTAACCCAGTCGTCATCCCTATTGCAATTGGTTTTAGTTCATGGACTAACCTTAGATTTCGGTAACACACGCGGCACGGCGGTTGAAACCCTTCACGGCCTCACCCTACAAACAGTAAGTGAAAACTCCTGTATTTTTAATCTTTATTTCAAGGAACTTTGATCAGGCAAATTGAACGTGTCAGTTTCAAAAACTCCTGTTAATTGTGTATAATATGCACGATTAGTTACTAAAATCTAATGTACCTATAAAAATCTCGTGTCACGGTGTTTGTTATCGAACTCCTCCGAAACGGCTTGACCGATTTTTATAAAACTTTTTCTCTGTATTCAATAGGTCAGAGAATATGTGGTAGGCTATTTTTTATACCCCTATTCTTCGCGGACGGAGTCGCGGGCAACAGATAGTATATACATATAAAGTATACAGTTTACCTAAAACAAGTTACCTATAATAACTACCTAATTAAAATGCAATTGACCTCTAGCTAGCACTCGCTTATTGCCAGTTGAAAACAAACTGTCTTATAAAGCTGACGTGTAAAGAAAATTAAAAAAAAACAATGGAGGATTGTCTAGAAATAGATTACAAGCTGGCAACACCCGATAATGACAACTTCATGGACTATTTAAAGTTTATTGGTAAGTTTTTCTATTTATTTTATTGTACTCATTAGTAGGTATCTGACAGGGCAGAAATTTTGTATAAATATTTATGTAAGCCGTGGCGGCCTAGTGGCGTGCCGTGGTGGCGACCTAATTGCTCTCAAGCAGTGTCGTGGGTTCGAATCGGGGCACGCACCTCTTAAGTTTTTCGGAATTTATGTGCGAAATTATACAACGTGCCCACCAGGTTTCCGCGAGAGTCTACGCATTCCTGAGGCCATATGGAGTAATAAATGTTATGTGAACCTAGGTCGAATTATGCTTTTTAATTTTTTTATTTTTTCATAATAATAAATATGCAATCCCAGCACCTCCACCACTTTCATAGTAAAATTTAAACATAAAAATGGAAATATCTCAAAAACTAAACACATTTCGACCTAGGTTCAGATAACATTTATTACTCCATATGGCCTCAGGAATTCGTGATTAAGACTCGCGGAAACCTAGTGGGCAATGGTGGTGGGTATTTGAAATTTACCATGTACATAACGGTGAAGGAAAACATCGCGAGGAAAGCTGCACACATCTGAGAAGATATCCAGTGGTGTGTGTGAAGTTCCCAATCCGCACTGGGCCCGCGTGGGAACTAAGGCCCAAGCCTTCTCATTCAGAGGGGAGGTCCGTGCGCTGCAGTGGGACGTATATAGGCTGCGATTACTTATGCAAGTCCGATGACAATGCAACAATGTGGTAGTGAAATTTACTGAGCCCCCCCCTGTCGTCTCCGTAGGAGGAAACTCTTCAAAGTTTAATGACACGCAACGCAATAGGGTTTCCAACAATAGATTGAACTATCGATAGTTTTGACAATACTATCGTGACCTCGAAAAATAGTCACAATATCGATAGGCCTATCGATAATATCGATAGTGATTTCAGACAAATACATTTGGTAGGCATCAGTACTATCGATACTATCGATAGTATTGCTTTCAATTGTATCGATACTATTGACGGACTTATTTCGATGAACAATCGATACTATCGATAGTTCTAAAAACTATCGATAGTATTGTACTATCGATAGTTTGTAAAAATTCAATAGTATTGTTAATTATAAATGGTTAAAGCAGTCGATCCTTGCTATTAAATAGCTATTCAAAGGCAATGCAATACTATGTAGGTATGTTTAACATGTTATTTAACAAAAAAAACCGGCCAAGAGCGTGTCGGACACGCCCAAGATAGGGTTCTGTAGCCATTACGAAAAAATCAAGTAATATTTTTCTAAGGATTTCGTATGTGTAGGTACGGAATCTTCCAAGTTTAGGTATGTTTTATACCTTAGGCTACTATTTACTCTTAAACTACAAATAATTCCCAAGCAATCTTAGCCGCTATAATTTTCCTTGTAAATTTAATATATTTACTACCATTCTGAATTTTTTCAAATTTTTCCACCCAACAGTTTATATTTTAGAGGGGGGGGGGGGGGACGGTCGATTTGAATGAAAATTTTCACTTTAAAGTTGAATATTTCGCAAACGGATCACTGAATAGTAGAAAAATCATGTTAGCAACTCCCTAATGGTTTTAAAAGACCTAACCAACGGTACCCCCACTATAGGGTTAGTCGAGAAAAAAAATCACCCCCACTTTACGTCTATGGGAGGTGAAAGGTCTATGAGTGGTAAAATAAAAAAATAAAAATATTTTTTATTTTTTTATTTTACCACTTTGTTGGCGTAACTGATATGTATATTCATGTCAAATTACAGCTTTTTAGTACTAACAGTCTCTGAGCTTAGCCGCGGACAGACAGACAGACGGACAGACATGGCAAAACTATAAGGGTTCCTAGTTGACTACGGAACCCTAAAAAGGAATTTTATTTCCACCACAGCAAGGATCAACCACGTTAACCATAATGGAAAGTTAATACTATTGCATTTTTACAAGCTATCGATAGTGCAATACTATTGGTTTGAAATTACTATCGATATTATCGTAGGCCTATCGAGATTGTGACTATTTTTCAAGGTCGACTATTATTCAATGCTAGACCAGATGCGTATGCGTGTCACGTCACGCACATGCACCAGTTGTGATAAATTAAACTGTAAGAAAGATGGCGCACTAGATGCGTGTCATGGTGTGCCATCTTTCTTACAGTTTCATTCATTTCATTACAACTGGTGCGTGAAACGCACAATCATCTGGTCTTCGTCGGCCTTAAATGTGCAATCAACAAAAAAACTTGCATTAAAATGTAATTTTTACAGAAACATGTACTTATTTGGCCACACATTAAGAGCATAGAAAATTCTTTGAATAATTTTTTTCTCATTTCAGAAGTGGGATATATTCACCGCAAACTAGGAGGACTTGCAGCACCTGTGGTCAAATTACGTAAAAACGTCGATGACAGTTACACGTTCATTGTATACTCTACTTTTAGGAGTGTCAACAACACTTTTAGACTTGGCGAAGAGTTTACTGAAGAGAGACCTGACGGTGTACAGGTACGTATCCTACAGTAAAATTACATAAAGTTTACCACTGACAGATGGTTTGCCTTCATTTCATATTCAACTTTAACGACCTACAAATAAAGCCAATTTTAGAATACTGTTACCCACGTTTGCAGATTTTGTAATAGCTACTTTATTTGTAAGGTGTTAAAGTTGGAAATGAAAGGAAGGCAAGCCATCTGTCAGTGGTAAACTAAAAGTAAACGTATTGTACCTCAGCGTAACCTTAGGGGCCATTCAAAAACTAAAAATGGGCGGGGGTCTTTGTTTTGCTTATTTTTGATTACTAATTGGAGGATGGGGAGGGGGGGGGGGTCTAGATGATGATTACGTCAGCAATATTTATTATTTTACTTTTTGGAATTTCTACAAAATTTTGTAAGTCAATTTTGCTGAAGCCGTGGTGGCCTAGTGGTTTGACCTATTACCTCTCAAGCAGAGGGTCGTGGTTTCGAATCCGGGCTCGCACCTTTGAGATTTTTTCTTTTTTTGTGCGAAATTATATTTGAAATTTACCATGAGCTTTACGGTGAAGGAAAACAGTACCTGGGCGAGCTCGGGATGAAACTCGGTACCCAGCGTTTTCCCAGAGATAAGACCAAGCTAGATCAATTTTTCATCCCCGAAAACCCCCACATACCAAATTTCATCGAAATCGTTGGAGCCGTTTCCGAGATCCTGTTTATATATATATACACAAGAATTGCTCGTTTAAAGGCATTAGATTAGATGTAGATAGATAGTGAGGAAACCTGCACACATCTGAGAAGAAACTCAATATCAATAAATGTTAACAAAACTAAATGTATTCAATTTCGGACACGAGGCAACAAAATGGACTTAAGTGTCACATATCGAGGTGATCTTATAAATATGGATACAAATAATACATTCTTTGGTATATATCTGGACGAATTTTGCAATTTTAAGACTCATATAAATTACATATGCAATAAGTTAAACAAGTTTGTTTTCCCTCTACGAAAATTACGGCAAACAGTATCTTGTGAAGCAGCCCTATTAGCATATCACGGCTATGTGATGTCCACTTTTCGATATGGATTAATTGTATGGGGCAATTCAATTGATTTACAACAAGCTTTTGTTAAACAAAAGAAATGTATTAGAGCTGTTTTTGCACTCGATCCACTCGACTCATGTAAACAAATTATTGTCACTTATCTGACTATTGTCACTTATCTTAATGAATATGTCTCGACAGCGCAACCTACTATTTGTACCAAGAACTCGGCTCAAACAAACAAGCCGTAGTCCTCTCCATATGTCCTTAAAAATATTTAATAAATTACCGAGAGAGATAAAAGATCTTCCTCTCAATAAATTTAAGAGTGAATTGTACAAATGGCTGTGTGAATTATGTTTCTACAGTGTTAGTGAGATGTTCACGCTCAATACCAAAAACAAATAAAATATTTTTGTTAAGTAATTCCCAAAGTTCTAGTTTTTAAGAAAATTCTAAATTTGCACGGATATTTCATAGTACCAGCAAATTTAGAATGAGACATATTGCATGCTTACTTAAGTAGAAAATGGTTGATCCTTAATATTGTTTTACATTTATTTACCATCTTGTGAAACCCGTTATCAGCAATAAACTATTTTACTTTAAATAAATAAATAAATAAATATTAGGGGACAATCTTACACAAAATCTAGTCCCAAACTAAGCAAAGCTTGTACTATGGGTACTAGACGACGATAAACATAAATAAACACTTAAACACATAGAAAACATCCATAACTCCTCCTTAATCCTCCTTAATCCTGTAACTCCCTGCTACCTCAAAGAGCGATTTAGCTATGTTACTTCTGTTCGATGCTCTCAGAACTTTCTTCTTACTGTTCCTCTTTCCAATTCTAAATTCTATGTGTACTCTTTTACTGTCCAGGCTATTCGGTTATGGAACTCCCTACCAATAGACCTACGGCGTGCTAAATCTTTGCCTATTTTTAAATCTATGCTTAAGCAGCACTATTTATTATCCTGTGCTTGAAAATTGTATTATAGTCCTTTTATTTACAAGTATATTGTATATCACTTATCTATGTATGTTTTATGATGTGTATTATTGGATGTTTTCAGTTGTTTTATTAAAATGTTTGTTTTTTTTGTTATTATTTATTAAATTTTATATTGCACCACCTGCTGAAATGCATTCCTTGCTTTCTTTCTTCTTTTTTAAAGGTTGCCTGGAAGAGATCGCTTCGAAGCGATAAGGCCGCCCATTGCTTACCTTATTTCTTTTTTTTCATGTACTTGTTTTACTGTATTGTATTATTTGTGGTGTACAATAAAGAAAAAAAAAAAATAATAATAATAATAACTCAGGAAAAAATATTCGTGCTCATCACACAAATAAATGCCCTTACCGGGATTTGAACCCAGGACCTCTTGCTTCGTAGGCAGGGTCACTACCAACTAGGCTAAAGCGGTCGTTAAACTTACTTTTCACTTCTCATGCTCTTAAAATGTTACTTTAGTCTCTGCATATCGGGACTAAAGCTCTTTTTTGATCTCTAGGGATTAAAGTAAATTTTTTTTAACTGACTATGGAAACCCCTAAACTGCCAATCACGGTGTTTGTGAATGGAGGATTATCGCCATTTTCAGTAACTGGGTATAGACAATTTTAAAGCTTTCCACAGACCGAAGCGCGCTGCGGACGCACTGTAGCGCCCTGCGCTTCGGTCTGTGGAAGCCTTTAGGGCGTGGAAATAACCTCAAAATGACAACTGTACAAAAAATATTTAAAAAATAATAATTTCGTGAAACACATTGAATAATTACGAATATTAATCTATTTAATTATAAAATATTAAAGATGAATCCATTTTATTTTGCATGTAAAGAAAGATTTCCTTTAGCTTAGGTGTTTTTTAATTTGTTTTTTTTTAAAAACGCTGTCGGCAAAGCAGTTCCCTGCTCTGTCGATAAAATAGCAATCCGCACTGTCGGCAAAGCAGTGCTGGAGTGTACGGTAGATAGAGCAGTTACGTTTGAAAGTTAATATGGCGTGACTTCAAAATAATGCGATGTCAGTTGCATTTAATAGTAAATAGAAAGTATAATTAGATATAATTTAACAAAGAATTGGCATATAGAAAATAAACTTAAAAAGTCGTTTCTTTATTCACGGGTAAGTGTTTCAGTCAACAATATATTTTGTGTGTGAACTTAGATCAATTAGGTTAATTTAATTGCCGATTCTAATGAATGAACAATTATCATTCTTACATGCATATATAGTCCAATTAGTTTTAACATAGTCTTTAAGTTAGAATCTGTTGGCTAATTATGCAAGCATTTAAAGCGTCACTTTACAAAAAAATATAAAAGAAAAGAAAAGACAGCGGTATTTTTTTTTTGCTATTTGAATTTTGAACAGATGTTCATTGCTCGTATTGAGCATACGTTGTAAAAAAGTAATTTTGTACGTCGTTTTTTTCCTCGCATTCAAAGTGAAAAGTAGAGTGTTTAACGCGGGACTAAACTACCATAATGACAACTCGAATTATAGCCTCCCTCGCTATCACTCGGGTGGCTAAATATCTCGTGTCATTATGGCTTGTTTTAGTCCCTTGTTGAACAATCTACTATTACTTTACTTTTTACTTTAGTACTTAATGGCTGTGCGAGGTTCCCTATCCGCACTGGGCCGCGTGGGATCTACGGCCCAAGCCCTCTAATTCTGAGAGGAGGCCTGTGCCCTGCAGTGGGACGTTTATGGGCTGGGATGAAATTTTGCTTTGAACACAGTCATATTTATGGCAACCTTGCTTATTTATGCACGGTAGCGAACAAAACGCATCTAATGCATAGGTACTTACCTACCTAAGCATGGACGGGTGGGAGATAAGAGATCTGCTGACCGCTGACCTTTGCTGACATCGGGGAAGGGGGGTTTAATAATTGTAAAAAAAATTGCTTACGAAATAATACTGGAACGGCCCACTATTTATTACAAATGCGAATTTTTTTGTTACTCTTTTACGCTAAAACGGTTGGCCAGAGTTGGATGAAATTTGATGTAGTGTAGATACAAAGCTCGATCAGAGAACAATTTTACCAGTGTCTAGCTAGTGTATTTTGCCGTTATTCGGTAAAATAATTCTAGATAACGATAACGATATGAGATATAATGGTGGATAAACTAACTAATAGTTATTACTTTACAGGTTATGTCAACAGTAACGCTAGAAGGCAACAAATTGATCCAGGTGCAAGTTGAACAGAATGGAAGGAGGTCGATGCACGTGAGGGAATTCACTCCGGACGCCATCACTGTGGTACGTATTATATCCTCCTGAGGCCCACGAAAATATTGTTTCAATGAACTTTAAACTTTGTCACTTATGAGTGAGTTCGATGTCACACTAGAATTAGTCCTTTAGGACTTACTTCTAATGTGATATCGAACTCACTCAAAAGTGACATAAAGTTTAAAGTTCATTGAAACAAAATTATTGTGGGCCTCAGGAGGTTATTCAAGTTTACTGACACTCCTAATTATCGAAATAGCCGAGTCACCGACATAGCTCTACGAATTTGTAATTAAACTAGAAAGGTTTAGCTAAATGTAAACAATTCTTCCTTCCTTTTGTCCTTTTTAAAAGCCAGCAACAGATCAGTGACTCTCTTTGAGTTGTTGATATTTATGGGCGGTGGTGATCATTTTCCATCAGATGACCCGCTTGCTTTGCCTCCCTCTCATAATCTAATATATAAAAATCTCGTGTCACGGTGTTTGTTACCGAACTCCTCCGAAATGGCTGGAACGATTTTTATGAAAGTTTTTTCTCCACATTCGGTAGGTCTGAGAATAGGTCGTAGGCTAATTTTCTTCGCAGACGAAGTCGCGGGCAACAGCTAATATAATATAAAACACTTTCATTCATTAACCAGGTCGTGGTATAAGCGGAACCTAGACTATAACACTAGTTTTCTTTATTTCAGACAACCACAGCAGACGGCTGGGATGGCAAATGCGTCAGAGTTTATAAGCGGGTTACGGAGGATTGAAGAGGTCTTTAACTCTCACACATGTAACAAGGAGTCTCCTCCCAAGTTCGAAATTCAAAATTCGTATCACTGTCCCTCTCTCCTGTTAAATACTATTTTATCGTGAAAGGGATGACACGGTACAAAGTTCGAATTTCTAACATCAGTCTATTAATTAGGCCGCCTATTTAAATTTAAACCCGAAGATTGGGTGCGGGTTTTAATAATGTACAAATTATCTATTCGTATAGTCTATGTAGTTATTAAATAATACTCGATATCGATAAAGATACGTTTCCAAGGCAAGTTTGATTGCGATAGTCTTGATTTGCCGTGAAAATTCCACCACATAGCAGCAGCTAGACAGCTCAACAGAACGGCGAGTAGACTCGTGACCACGGATGCTGCAATATAGTCAAAGCGTCGAAGTAATTAATAGACAATTGTGGTTAAAGCCCGGGTAATATTAATTATAAATGTTTTAATTAAGCGATAGCCAAGTGTGTAGTAAATATTCGAATTTAATTTTTAAAAGTCAATATAACATCAATTCAACAATCAGCATAGAATACATGAGATATAAAAGTTATACAATATATTTAGTATCACTGAACACAATACGTCGGAATGTTAACTTACGATATTGTCAAATTTTAACGACCGAGCTGTAGTTTGACAGGTTTACAGCACCACGCAGAGTTTTTTTCTGTAAATTCTGAAAATAAATAAAATATTAAGTAAATTAAATGTTATTTGACCCGCTTTTACGTCCCACTGTGCGCACTGGCCTCCTCTCAAATTGATAGCTAGACGACCGGATAGCCTAGCTGTTATAGAACCTGACTACGAAGCTTGAGGTCCCGTGTTCGATTCCCGGTCGGGGCAGACATTTGTGTGAATAATACGAATGTTTGTGCTCTAGTCTTGGGTGTACAAGCTTTGCTTTGTTTGGGACTAGATCAATTGATGTGAATTGTCCCGTGATATTTTTTTTTATTTTTTTATTTTATAGCTTGGGCCCAAAGCGGATTGAGAACTTCACACACGCCATTGAATTGCTTCGCAAGAACATGTTCTAGCACATTCCGTACCTTTATCTATAAAAACGGCAAAAAAAAACACGTTTGTTGTATGGGAGCCCCCCTTAAATATTTGTTTTATTTTAATTTAATTATTTATTTTTAAAGTTAATACGTAACTAAATATTCTGTGAATATTTCATTTCAAGCGTCTACCTGTTGCCGTTATCAATAAACGAGCAAAAAATCACGTTTGTTGTATGGGAGCCCCCTAAATATTTATTTTATTCTGTTTTTTACTATTTGTTTAACAACGGTTTTTTTTACTTTATTTTATTTTTAGTATTTGTTGCAATAGCGGCAATCGAAATACATCATCTGTGAAAATTTCAACTGTCTAGCTATCACGGTTCGTAAGATACAGCCTGATAACACACGGACGGACGGACAGCGAAGTCTCAGGTAATAAATAGGGTCCTGTTTTTACCATTTAGGTACGGAACCCTAAAAAGACATGTAAAAGAGCCCTTAACGGCCTACTTTCAGAAATATTTTTTTTCATTTTATTTAGAGGTTTCTATTATTGTATAAATCTTCCCAGGTGAATTTTTCGCTTCGAGCCATTACATTAAATTTGAACCTTAATACTATGACGATACCGTTTGTTTTGAAAGATAAGGGCTCGAAGCGGAAAGTTCACCTGGGAAGAGTTATACTATACACCATTCGATTGATCGTTGATCGAAGGTAGAATGATTGATCGACAGTTTGTATTGCTAAACCTGCCACACCAATCGATCGTCGTCGAACATAGCATCGATCAGCTATCGATCAATCGTTTATTCGACCGGTATCCACGCCAAACCTACCACATCATCGTTCAATTTACATGAGGAAAAATTACGGATTAATTTTGTAGTAGGGGAGCCCAAGAGGGGATTACTCGAGCGCGGCAGATTAATATACGGGGGATACCTTATACCCTCTAGAGTACCCCCATTGAATATGAGCACTTCATGTGGGGGGGAAGGGTTTGCCTAGGGCACCCCGTCAAAAAACTTGGTAAAAAAAATTGATTCAATAAAATACTCGAGCGCGTCAGATTAAGATAAGCTGGGTTAATTATTAGCATAACAATGCACATTTCACTTCCAAATCTCAGAGTCTTTGGAATTAACATCCCCTATGAAAACCTGACGCGCGCCCTTCCGTATGGCCACCCCCACCATGCAAAGTGGCAGATTATCATACATTTATTATCAGTGGCACGCTGGAGTATCAAATTATCAAAATCTGACGCGCTCGAATATTTCAAAGAATCTATGTTTTTTTACTAAGTTTTTTGACGGGGTGCCCCAGGCAAACCCCCCCCCCCCCCACATGAAGTGCTCATATTCAATGGGGGGTACTCTATTAGGGTATAAGGTATCCCCCCCGTATATTAATCTGACGCGTTTGAGTAACTTGACAAATCCCCTCTTGGGCTCCCCTACTATTGAGAAACCTTCATAAATTAGTAATAAGTAGTTTAAAGTATGTACCTTTTTAAAAATACTGGCCATAAGCAGGTTTGTCCTTTTAATGCTTTCCTTTCTGGCATCTTCCTTCTTCTGCACAACTTCGGGAAGAGATTTGTAAATTTTCTCAGAATGTTTTTTCATTTCTCTTTCACTTATAATTTTGGGTTGATTTGCTGGAATAAAGCATGGAAACATTTTTTTATTACAGTGACAGTTCAGTTGTCCGCACAGGTCAACAAATGCCGAATTCAAATGAACGTATGCACCAATTCAATAAAAAACTTGTCATGTTGTGAACCCTGTATTCTTATTGACCGGCACTAGATCGAAAATAGCGCTTCGGAGCAAAATGCACAAAACGAAAAATGTACACTACACGCAAATTTTCCGTTTCGTGCATTTTGTCCGAAGCGGAAAATAGCACTAATGCTGGCCTTACACTACGAAGTTCAAATTCCGAACTTCGGATCGTGTCGTCTCGCTCACGCTAATAGTATTTAAGACGAGAGTGAGCGCGACGATACGATACGAACTTCGGAGTAGCCCTCCACGAAATTCGAAGTTCGTATCCTGCCAACCCCTTCACTCTTCTCTTTAATATTATTAGCGTGAGCGGAACGGCACGATACGAAGTTCGATAATCGAAAGATAAAGATAATGCCCGCAAAATAAAAGGTACTTAGTCCAGTCCATTGATACGGACCGCCGCAAAGTAATAAGCAATAATTTGTATACTTACAGTGCCGTCGTCCAATACCAAGGTGTTTTGCCAAACGTCGCATTTCGTCTTCAGTCAATGTCGGCAAGCTCCCCAATTGCATTGACAGCACTTCTCGCTGCCGGGAACGCTCGTTTGCTCTAAAAAATACAGTTTTATAAGGTACAGTCGTCGTCATAAACATCGGGCAGCCAAGGTGCTCAAATGTATTTGAACACGCAAGTGCGCGATTGACAATACGGTCGTGTTCAGATATTTTTGACCACCTTGAACGCTCCGATGTTTATAAATGATGGCGACTGTACAGTAGAACCAACTGAACTGTGGACCATTTTCGCAGAAAATGCTATAGTCGGTGGTGTAGTCAAGTATCGCAGGATCTTGGTACATAAAATATATTGAAGGCCCCAAAGAATGATGGGCAAATTGGCCTGCATATCCAATACGAACCTGCATGCGGTACAGTGAAAGCTAATTATTTAATTTAAGCTTATGTTTCTACAATGGAAATAAACTACAAAAACCCCGGAGAAGCGAGTTATCAGTCCTCAAATACGTAAACTTATTCCAGCCTATATACGTTCCACTGCAGGGCACAGGCCTCCTCTCACAATGGAAAGGCTTGAGCCGTAGTTCCCACGCGGGCCCAGTGCGGATTGGGAACTTCACACACACCATTAAATTTCTTCTATGTGTGGAGTTTTCCTCACGATGTCCTTCACCGTAAAGCTCATGGTAAATTTCAAATACAATTTCGCACATGAATTCCGAAAAACACATAGGTGCGAGCCCGGATTCGAACCCACGACCCTCTGCTTGAGAGGTCATAGGTCAAACCACTAGGCCACCACGGCAATACGTAAACTTACAAGTCAGTATTTTATACTAGGCTAGGTTACTGGAAAAGAAATTCATGTTGTCCGGTTGGTCGGACAAAGCAGAATTAGTACGACTCTTTGTAATGCGATTAATCGAACCAACAGGAAAAAAAAAACATGTCCTCCGATCGATAGGAAGAATCGGAATTACAAGTCTTTGCAGTCCAGTTAATCAAACCAAAAGGAAAAAAAGTTCATGTCGTCCGATCGATAGGACGAATCGGAATTACAATTCCTTGTAGTCCGATTAATCGAACCAACAGTCGGACTACGTGGCCTGAGGGGCTAGGACGCGGCACTGAGGCAATTATTAGAATGAGAACTTACCAATTCTTGTCACTTCATTTTCAACTGTTTGAACGCAGGGATCGTTACAGTTATAATTCATTGGGACACCTATAGAAACGATTAACTTAATAATAACGTTAAAACTAATTAACAATTACTTCAACGAAATGTAAAACTATTAATTTTACACTTTTCTTAATTATATCCTAATGAATTAAAAAAAAAGATAAGGGCGGAGACTAAAATGTTGGACTAGGTACGTTAAAATGATAGTTACCCATACAAATCGACTGAATGGAAAAAGTTCCGTCGTAACACGAAAATTATCCAACAATTACGGTAAATAAATAAATAAATCCTAACGGGAAAACCGTCAAAATATAAAAATAGTAAAGTTTCTGAGCTTGATAGTGATTTACTTGAATACCTCCACAATACATATTCGTTTGTCCCGTACAACTCATGCAAGGGTTAGGGTTATGGATAACGACCATTTTCCACCGCGGTGAGGCCGACGCAGCTTCGGGGCTGAAGTGAGAAATATTGGTAAGCTCTCAAACTACTAAAACTACTACATTTCTTTTATTTTAGCGTATCATATCTTCGTCACGTAGGACCGACGAGTATAATGATCGTGAGTATGGACGCGAAAAGATACGAATATAATTAATAATTCGCAATCCATTTTGCACCGCGTATCTTAAACTAACTGATAAATCAGAGACCTTATTGTCTATCGCTTCTGATGCTTGCCTTCGCTTTCACCATCTCTTTCTGTCACCATCTTATACCGTTTGACAGAAAGAAATAGTGATTGCGAAGGCAAGCGTCAGAAGCGTTAGACAATAAGCCCGCAGATACACGTATAAGCATGGACCTATTTTGATACCTACTGTGTATCAAGATTCGGAGTTACGATTTGATAAGTGATACACCGCGCTCTATCAAAAGTCGGTTTTCCCCAATCATCAAATGGGATACTGCATACGCATACTGTATACGCTGTTAGATTAAGGTAATAGTTATATGTTATATATGGACCTTTTTTTTTCATATGACGATTCTAGTTATACGTTATGGCTAAAGTGAATGTCTGGATACCTAGGATACGCGTGCTCGATACGATACGCTAAAATTATGTGCTTAAGAAATCAAAAACGTTAAAACTGAATTTAATCTCACCTGGAGTCACTAATCATTCTGATACAGTTTTGACGAGTCGTACATCGCTCCACGAAGTCTGGCCGGTTTTTTTCCAAGTAGTCCCTAACAGTGCTAGCCTGTGCCATTTTGACATCATCCGTACTTGAAATCCCCTCGTTGGGCCAGCTTCTTGATCGGCTTTTGGGACAACATCTAGGACTGCAAGAAGCCAACTTTTGCTCTATTTTCGCTGCCATTTCTTTAAAGGGAATGTTCTCTTGTCTCCTTTTTGGAACTTTTACAACAATATTCTGCAACGGCCGCCGGTGGTCGTCAAAGCAATTCTCTTCGCTGATCAAACTATCAGACGTTTGAAGAATAAGATTGTAAGCCACGCATTTCTTTTCCACGGTAGTTTTCGATCTGTGGTTTCGGCACTTGTGCCCTTTACAAGAACATGAATGGGTACGATTACAGCGATCGCAATTCATCGATGTACTGCTAGACGTTTCAAAATTGTGACCGCAGTGTGATTTGCATCGCTTCTGATATTTTTCGCACTCTTTCCTTATTTTATTTATAATTCTTGCCGTCGGCGAGTCTGACGTGGTTGGTTGATCAGTGGAAACAGGAACATCAGAGGAATCTGCGCGATGGCAATACATGGACTTAACTCTTCTTGCTGTAGATTGAACACATTTACTAACAAGTTTCTTGGGCGAATTTCCGTTTCTTTCATGTTTTTTAGACTTACAAAATTGCTTCTCGCTTTTTATTTTGCAACACTCGTGTTCTGAACTTTCCTTGTATTCGGAGGAGGCATCACATGATTTATCTGAAGTTTTAGGTAATTCCTTCTTTGGATCTTGCTTTTTGGTCCTCAAGCACCGATCGTCTCTTTTCTCAGCCCTCTTATTTTTTCCATATTGACTGTCTGAACTATCTTTGCTTTCTAAATCATCGCATCCACATTCACATGCCTTATCGCAAGTTTTCGGTGCGTCTTTATTTGTTTTCTGCCTTTTAGATCTCAAACACTGATCATCACTTTTGTCTTTGTCAGCTAAATTTTTTCTACATTTGTGATCAGAGTTTTCATCGCAATTAAAATCGTCACACCCACATCCACACGCTTTATCAGAAGTAACAGGTGATTCTTTTTTTGTTTCCTGTTCTTTAGATATCAACATCCGCTCGTCGATTTTATTAGCATTAGTGTTCTCACATTTATGATCTGAACCTTCCTTGCATCCTGTCAACTCGTCGCATCCACAACCACATGCTTTATCTGAAGTTATACGCGATTCTTTTTTTGTTTCCTGTATTTTAGATATCAACATCTGCTCGTCGCCTTTATCAGCTTTAGTTTTCTCACATTTGTAATTTAAACCTTCCTTGCATTCTGTGTCGTCGTCGCATCCACATCCACATCCTTTATCACTAGTTGTTGGTTTAGGTGACGATGAAATTTTACGCTCCAAAGAACTACTGCTATTCAAAGAAGCATTAGCACTTACTTCAACAAAACGTTTAATTTCTGAATCACCTTGTCCTGAGATATTTTTACTGCAAATAGGGGCAGCTTCAGTATCTTCCGCTTCCGGTGAAGCGTTCAGACTTCTTAGTGCACATTTTCCGCCGGTTTTTTGTGATTTTTCAGATGTTTTTTCATGACTGGAACTTTTCTTTGTTTTACGCGGAGACAAGTCGTTTATTTTTAAAGCTTTATTAAATAATATTGAATCTTTAGCCTCTTGATAGCAAACTATTTCGGAGCCATGGCTTTGTTTATTCGAACTTTTCCTTTTCTTTGAACTCTGCATATCATCTTGTTCTCCCACTATACTGTCTCCGCTGTCATCTGTATCTAATAGATAATTTAGAACAGTTATAATTTCTTTAAAACATTTCTTCTTACTACTTTTCTCCACATTTGTTTTTGAATAACGTTTAGTAATATCCTGTATCATGTCTAAAATGAGGTCCTTGGGAGTACCTTCGTTTGTGATCAAATTAGAACATGATTCGGGTTTAGGTCTTTGACGATCAGATTTAGGGGATACAATTTTATCACTTGTACTCTTACTCTTCTTTTCTGAATCACATTGAGATTTGTCAGGAGCACTTTGCGAAGTCAAAGTATCTTTAAAGTTTTGTGATTGTACTTTATAATCAGATATCAAATCCGCTGTAGTAGAAATTTCTTGTTGATTAACTATAGGACGATATGGTTGAATTTCCTTGTCTGCGTTATCCACTTTATCCGTTTGAATACAAGAACTCGTGCCTAAATTACATGTGTCAGTATTAGAACGGTGCAATGGTTTATTTTCGTTAATTTGCAACATTTTAGGGTAAGTGTTACATTTAGACCCTAGAGCAGGATACATTGTTGTAAATAATTGACTGTCATTATTTTTCGCCGTTGCATTATTTTCTATCGAATTATAATTACAGCTAGAAGTGAGAAACACAGTTTTTTTGAAATCCGCGGTTTTGTTTGACTGTACGGCTTTAGAGCAGTCAGCTGCAATTGAAGTGTATTTCTCATCATTTTCAACTTTATCTGTGACTACTCCTGTACTCAGTAAGTCTTGTCTCTCCTGGGGTTTTAGTGAATCTCCGCCTATACTCACCTTAAGCGTCATATTAGTTCCCTGTATAGGTATAACTATATTATTATCCGTTATATTTTCAGATTGTTTCGGAGATTCATGATAACAACCAACACAAGTTTGTGAGACTACTTCTTCTTCTATCGCCTGATTTATCAATGGTCCATTGTTATCTTCATCTACTGAAAAATTGTCGTCACATCTATTTTCAAAAACAATATTATCTTTCGAAGATCTACTCGACGTATTGGTTTTCGCGTCAAATTTATCATTTAAACAGGGACAGGCATTTTCCGAGCTAGATTGTGAGATTTTTCTGTACAATTCACTAATCAATTTCACACATTCAGCACTTTTTATAATGTTAATATCAGATACAGAAGGGTCTGAAATTTTGGGATGGATACTAATTTCAGTTTGGAGGCATCTAGTGGATTCCTGAATAATTTTATTGTTTTCGTTGCTGGGCTTTCTGGAACATATACCAGCACAGTTATTTTTGAAGTGTTCCAATTTTCTTCTAGATATTCCGTCACCAGTTTGTCGCTTTCCCGATGATGAAGAAGAAGATTCTGCACTTTTAGTGCTTGAAGATTGTTGCGTATCTAAAGCCAATTTGATATTAGTTTGAGATGATTTTGACATCTTGCTTGATGATGGGTCATGATCTAGATTATTAGCCTTCTTCAAGCAACAATCTTGAAGTGTATCTTCTCTAGATGAGTTTGCCTGCGTTTTGTTACGTTTTCTAGGTGAAGTCCGTTTTTCTGTATTTACTGTAGTATTAGAAGCTTTAGATACCATGTGTACTGGATTCTCACCAGTGAGTCTTGAGCATTTGTAAATTAAAAACTCATCAGGGTGATGCTGCGAGGCCAATGCTTTTTCTGAACACAAGCAAACATATCTTACTTCTTCTGGTAAGGGAGGAGAGCCACATGCCTTGGAATGACCTTTCTGAATCCCTACACCTTTAATTTCTTGATTTTCTGTGAATTTTATAGACACTTGTACTGAACTGTCAGCCATGATAGGTTTGTTTATAGTTTGTCTGCAGTTACTAAACCCTGCCCTTGGTGAAGTAGCTATTTCTTTTTTCTCTTTGTTTTTTGTATTTTTTTTATTTTGTACGTCAGAATTGCCAGAAGATAGTGTAAATACAGAGTGGCTCCTCTGTTTTGTCATAAGTCTGCGTTCTATCCCGAAATTGGAGGTGGAACCTCCTTCTAATTTGCTTGCATCGCCCGAACCGTCATCGTAGTTGTTTCTAGTCAGATCTTTAATTAATTCTTTAAGTTTATCATTAATTTTTAAATCGAGTTGTGAAGGTACTTTTAAAACAGTATCTGATCGAACCAATTTCTGCTTCAAAAACCGTTCCTTATCCTTCAAGTGCTGCTTATAAGCCTCTTCTATCTTGAGAGCATCAATATATTTTTTGTATAGTTCTTCTGAGGAAGTTTTAGGAAAAACTGTGTCAGAGGAAATGTCTTTTGTAGAACTGTTAGCAGCAGATATGTCAGTATCTGTAGTAGTTGATAACACCAACTTAGGTAGGTAAGGTATGACTGGTTTTTCGTTATTCACTACAGATGGTAAATTAGGCGCACTTTGAGACGTTGAAGCTATATCATTTGAGTTAAATTTGTGGACTCTGAGTATAGATTTTTTGGGTTTACTATGCAGCACTCTCTCTCCAGTATTATCTGGTTCAGAAGTACTAGTTGTAGGAGTTTTCTTGCTTGTTAAACTTAGTACTGAGAGAAAATCTGGTGTACTATCATCATTTTTATATTTTGACTTAAGCAATCTTTGAATTATTTCTTTGACAAGCTTCTTTTTTAGATCAGAGTCATATTTATCTTTTAATGCTGATTTGAGAACATCTAAACTTTTTTCTAAATCTTTTGTGAAAGAATATTTAGATTCTTTACTAGAATCTGTAGTTTGTACAGCACTGGATTCTAGACTAGATTTATTTCCCACAAGATTGTCATGCCTTATTGGAATATCATCTAGTTGGTTTTGATTGTACATGTGTCCTGGCATATATTCAAAACTCTCTGCTTCTGATACTTGTTCACCACTCTTGTCTTTTTCCTGGGAAGTTTCCTTTAAAGTACTTGATTTCTTTTTGCCCACAATTTTTGCTCTCTTTGTTTTCATTTTCTTTCTTCTGTGCCTCCTTCTTAAGGTATTTAAGCATATCAAAACTGGAACTTTTTGTACAGATGGGGATGCTTTTTCTGTATGTTCTAAAGAACTTTGAGATTTTTCTTTGGGTCTCAATAATGAAGTTTGTACAGTTTTATCAATTTTGCTTTGTTGGCTTTCTTCTTTACTAACAGAAGCTTTCTCCGGAGAAACAGTGACATCTTTCTTGACATTATCAACAGTAAATGCACCATCTTTATCTAGATTAACAGAAAACTGTTTTGTCAAATTAACATTTATGGCTTGAGCATTATTATTTTCAGCCATTCGCACTTCTACAAAATCAACATCTTTTTTAGAAAATGTCATTGTTTTCTTTCCTTGTCCTTTTTTACCTTTGGTCTTGTTATCTATTGGATCTACAGGAGTTGAATGAGCTGTAGGAAGCCCTAAATCACTACTCTGTTTAATGTCAAGAGTGTATTGTTGTTTTTGAGCAAGGACTTCTCTTTCTAGTGTACTGAGACTAGAGGCTGAAGTTTTGCGATCACTTTCATTGCCATAGCCAACATCACCTAATGAATCCCATTCAAGTTTTCGTTGAGATGTCACACTACTTGTAGGTGATAAAGGTTTGTTCATAGAAGCATCCAATGTTGCATCCATAGCTGAAATTTTAATACAGTTTTGCATGAATTAGTGATGAATATAATAAATCACTAAAATGTGGGAAAAATTAAATTATTTCCATCAGTAACTTAACCCACATTTCCTTCATAAAAAATAATTGTAAAAACATTTTGTACTGTCTGTACATTCAGAACATAATAAATAATTATTGTCATTTTAAGTTGTGTTTGTTTTCCCCCAAAATTAAATTCGAAAATAATCTAACATGTGTCATTTTATTTTCATGCTGACATTACAAAAATGTGTTTTTCCAAATTTAGTAAAGGTGGAAGCAATTAAAAAATACACTTACACTTATGTGAGTTATTGTCATCAGCTGAATCATCACCAGAGTATGAGGGCCCTGGCAATGCATCTGTGATGATGGGCGGAGATTCCGAATCACTTTTGGCTGGTGAATCAAACTTCTGTGGGTGAGAAATCAAGGTACCTACTTGAGAAACATGAGCTAGATTATAATAATTATTTTGTTAGGAACATTCTTAAAAAATAAGACGCATAAGTTCCCAATCCACACTGGGCCCGCGTGGGAACTACAGCCCAAGCCCTCTCATTCTAAGAGAAGGCCTATGCCCTGAAGTGGGACGTACATATAATTTCGTTTTTTTTTAGCATTAGAAATAAGGTAAATAATTTTAAAAAGTCTTTATTGAAAAACGCTTTAAAAAAATAGCAACTATTACTTATGAAACCAAAGGAGTGTCAATGACCACATTTCCTTTCAAATTGTTACATACTTTAAGAAGGACATCATTATGCTGGAGAAGGTTCAGCGAAGAGCAACAAAAATGGTTTTCTCACTTAAAAACAAGTCCTATGAGGAGCGCCTTTTGGAGCTCAATCTGTCAACATTGGAAGAACGTAGGAAACGAGGAGATCTCATTGAGGTATACAAAATTCTGCACGGGCATTACAATATCCATAACATCAAGGATATATTTAGGATGAGTGGGAACACACGTTTGAGAGGGCATTCTATGAAACTGACCAAGCAACTAACTGTAAGCAACCCTAGAAAACACTTCTTACCCAACCGTGTTGTGAGCTTGTGGAATGAACTACCCGAACTTGTGATAAGTGCGCCTACAGTAAACTGTTTTAAAAATAGACTGGACATTTATATAAAAAGACTTAAAACACAAGTGTAGTGATATGCACACATCAGCTCTATGAGCTGCTAGTGTATTATTTTTAAATAATAATAATAATAATAATATTAGCTGTAACTTATTTTTCAAAAGGGATTTTTAATAAAAAGACATGTCAAGATCGCTTATCTTCTTTCTAATGCTAAAAAACCGAAGAATAGGCTAGGATGACGATGATGATGATTTTTAAATAAATCAGTTAATAACTACATACATTTATAACCTTGATTGTTATAAGAATAGTTAAATAGCAAGGTAACAGTCAAAAGTCCTTCAACTTAAGTCATTACTGTGTACACCATTAAACCAAGGTCAGTTGCAAACCATGAACAAACTGAATATTATTAGGTATTAATTTCATTTTAATGAGGGAAGACATGTTACCTGTGGTTTATAACTGTCCGGGATAGAACATTTAATCGAAATTCTACAAATTTCATTTGAAGATTCACTTTTTTTTTCACCGGAATCAGATGTATCACTTTGTTCCTTCATTCTTCTCCAAAATAAGCTCGTAGGGTCCCTGATTTCACTTTGCGCCGTAGATAACGAGAAATATTGTTCTAAATCTCTTTTTCTGCCAAACTTTTTGTAATAATCCAACACCGTTGAGTTCACAGCAGAACGCGGCCTTTCGTCGGAATCGTTCAATAAAACGCGTTCATTTTCGTTAACATCGCCTTCCATAATTCACAAAAAATATTTAATTATGTTTTTACTCGAATAAATCAACCAAAACATCGCGATTTCTATTCAAAACGGTTTTAAACCAACACTTTTTCAAAAAAATATGACGTCTTCAGTTCAGTAAACAAAACAATGCAGCACCAATGTTGCTAGTTGCTTGCGACAATATAAAATAAGGTTATTCAAGTTTTAAAGTCCATCACAAACCAAAGTGACACTGGCAGCGCAGCGCGTTTTGCGCAATGAAGCCCGCCGGCGGTTTGTAGCAGCGTATATGATTTAGTGTTATACAACGCGCTGGGCCCGCCCCGTCAGTTTCCCGCGCATCGGCTTGTGGTGGCCTTTACTACGAATTACTCTTTTTTTTTGATAAGTGTAACATCGGAAAAATTTAACAGAGTAAAGTAAAATATGGGCAATAGAGCGCCCTCCTATCAGCAAATCAGTTTGTACAGAAACCGCGCGTAGTAGGGCTATCTTTTATTTTTGATTGACAACGGACGGAACATATATGTACAATTACGAGCATTAATATATAAACGTTTCCTAATTTGCAAAATAATATAATGTAGCGGCACTACTTCGTACTTACAATAAAATTTATATCGTGTTTTAGCTCCCTTATCGTATCTTTTTCACGTCGTCCTGTTGTCGATCTTAATATCATTAGAATCGCGTCACCTTCATTTCTGCAGGGTCCTGCGAAACCACAAAAGCTAAATAACACAGTTTCACTTGGTTTTCACTACGTATTTTCACGTTACAATCATTTATTGATTCGATGAAAACGAACACCAACTTTTTCGGTCTTTTTCTATGTGTTGCGGCTATGCTGGAGATTCGGGCTTCGCACGTGCTGATGCATGACATTTTTTCCTGTGTTTTTAATCTAATAACAATTATTTTCATGGCTCCTTATAATTGTTATTCTCTTCAATACAAAAACTGACATGTTATGACAAGCTTGTTTATTCGGTTGTCATGACAAGTATTTTCGTTTTTCATGTCAGAAAAACAATATTTTAGATCAAACCTCCCTCTAAAACTAATAAATATATTTGGCCACGTGTACAAATTTACTTTTAATTTAAAATTTTGTATGTTCTGATTCTCGAAACGCCCTCGGGAGCGGACCTACGTCACGAGGCCTAGAAAAGCCATACAAATCCCAGAGCAGTTCAGTTTATCGTCCGCTTTCTAATAAGAAAGAACTCAAAATACACGTTATAATTTCAGAATAATGTCTACAACGCAGTGCCATTAATATGTAAACAATTATGTTTGCTCAATATTTCATAACAATGTATACCAATACAATGATTGGAACATTTTTGTTCATTTCTTAAGTCATTATACAAACTGATCAAGTGCGAGTCGGACTCGTCTGTGAAGGGTTTCTTACCTCCGTACAGAGTTTTTTTAAATCAGATCATCATCATCCCAGCTTATATACGTCCCACTGCAGGGCACAGGCCTCCTCTCAGGATAAGAGGGCTTGGGCCGTATTTCCCACGCGGAAAACAAAATACTGTTCAGTAAAAAATCGCCAAATGTAAGCACCAAAATCGTAAACTTATAGCTAGGTAAACGTCTGAACAGCATAGCAGCTGTCACCTAGCAACCGTCGCTGGCCGGAGTTAAAAACGCTGAAAAAGCACGTTTGTTGTATGACGATCCCCTTTAGTTTTTAACTTTATCTATACCTATAAAACAGTACCGTGACTGACTGACTGATTGACAGACAACGCACAGCCTAAACTACTGGGGCTACAGACTTGAAATTTGGCATACAAGTACCTTGAGTATTGTAGAGGTGCACTAAGGAAGGATTTTCTTAAATTCTAATCTAATATCTAGACTTTTCTTTGTTTTTTGTTTGTAGCGAAATCTCTGAAACTATTGAGCCGATTTTAAATTTTTTTTCATCATTAGAAAGCTACATTATCCTTTATTGACATAAGTTACTTTTTTTTCGGGAAAATACAAAATTCCCACGGGATAGAAAAACTAAATTCAACTTCAGGGCTGATTTTAAAAATTCTTTCACCAAAAGAAATCTACACTTTTCTTGATCGAGACTACTCTTTTCGGGAAAATAAAAATTCCCGGGGGATAGAAATAAGTAAATTCAACTTCGACACTAATTTTAAAAATTCTTTCATATGATAATGATATGACTATTCCCGATTGACACAGGCTACTTTTTCATCGGGAAAATGTAAAATTCCCACGGGATAGAAAAAACTGAATTCAAGTTCAGGGCTGATTTTAAAATTTCTTTCACCAATAGAAATCTACACTATTCCTGATTGGTATAGACTACTCTTCTTTGGGAAAATGAAAAAATCCCGCGGGATAAAAGTAAGTCAAACCAAATTAGGGGCTGATTTAAAAAAATCTTTCACTTATAGTGACATAGGCTACTTTTCTACGGGACAATGCAAAATTCCCAAGGGATACAAATAAGTGAGTTAAACTTAGAGCCTGACTAAAAAAAAATTACCAATAAAAAGCTACACTGGCTCTGATTTTCAAAATAGGTCAAAACAGTTATATCTATCCCGCGGGAACCTTACACTTTCTCGCGATAAAAGCAGCTAACGTCAATCAAAAACAGTGCAGCTTTCTATGAGTGAAAAATTTTTGATCTGTCTAAATGTAGAATTCTCTTACTTTTGTGCCCCGGGAATTTTGCGTTTTCCCGGGGGAAAAGTAGTTATCCAATGTCAGTCAAGAACTGTAGCTTTTCTATTAGTGAAAGTTTTTTATATAGATCTAAAAAAATATTTCTATCCCGCGGTAACTTTGCATTTTCCCGGGAAAAAAATAAGCCTTTTTCAATCAGGGACAGTTTAACTTTCTATAGAATTCACTTATTCCTATCGCGCGGGAACTTTGCATTTTCCCGAATTTATCCTATGTATTAATCCACATAACACATCTATTCTGTGTGACACATCCAAACAAACGTGACGTAGACAAATTTGAAATATTTGATCTGCATCTATCTCTTATACTTCGTTCATTTGAGGGTAGATTCACAAAAAAATAAAAATGACTGTCGCCTTTCCTTGCAAATTACGCGCAACGCTAAGACCACGCGTGTATACATTGTTATGAAAAATGAACCAAACGTAATTGTTTACATATTAATGACACTGCGATGTAGACATTATTTAGAAACTGTCACGTATATTTCAAAAAGGGAGCAATGGCGTATACAATATTGTGATCGAGGTTGTTGACTTAATTTTGCTTTAAATATCGTGTACATTACTATGGTGGGTTTTTTGGATACAATATTTTGAACGTTATGTATGTGTGTTTAGTTAGGAAATCTTACATAGATATATTATTTTGCAAATTAGGAAACGTATATATATTAATGCTCGTGACTGTACATAATAATCAGTGATCGGAACTCTGGGAGCTATACTTTAACAAAACTTGCCAAGCGGGCATGAAACAATGCTTACAAACATGAAAATATTAATAAACTACTGAAAATCTGAGGTTTCGATATAGAGTTAAATTGAACACTAATCTGCCAATAATATTCTTATTTTTCTTGATTGTAAATTGTCCTGAATGTCAGCTTTACAAGTTATGTTAAAGTTTAGCTCCCAGAGTTCCGATCACTGATAATAATATGTATGTAGCCATGTATATACCGCACATGTGTGTTAAAAAAGTTATAAAATTATGTAAAAAGACATGATATGTAACCGTATTTTTCGTAGTACCTACCTTAAAAGTAGATTTAATGCATGAGCCTTGGCTAAGAAAAAAGTAAACAATTTTGTCAATAAACGTTTTTAAAAATAGACTGGCCATTCAAATAAAAAGACTCAAAACACAAGTGTAGTGATATGCACGTATCAGCTCAATGAGCTGCTAGTGTATTATTATAAATAATAATGAAAAATCGTAAATGTAAGGCCAAAAACCTAATCGTCGAGTCAGATTTGTCAGACATGAAAAAAATAGACACAAACTGATATTAGTAAACTGAAGGCGCCCGCAGGAACTAAAGCTCGGCCAGCTAGGCTGAACGAATAAGTAGTAAGGCCTATTGGTGATAAAGCCTGTGATTTCGTTAATTTTTGCACTAAATCATAATAGTAGATTCTGTCTAGTGAAAGCTGAGACTGAGATTTATTTAAAAGTTTTTTTATGGCAGACTGTTGCGTGAATCAATATTTTTTCGCGTATGAACGATACCCGCTCCCCCCGTCCCCTTTACAATCCCCTCCTCTTACTCTTTGCTTTAATACTATTAACGTGAACGGAACGGAAGCTCGAAAATCGAATTTTACTGTATAAGACTAGAGGTTTTTATGTAAACCATGAATAAAACTATTTAAGAAAGAAAGAAAAGAAAAGAAACTAAGAAAGTGACTTCCACTGTTAAAGTTTCTTATTTCTGTACGATATTGAACTTTTTATGTTGGTATGTAATATAGTAATCATTTTGGTATTTTATTAATCAATTTAAAAAGTGCTGAATTATTTGTCAATAAGTAGTTATTTTCTCTATTTTCTGTTTAGTGTGTCCGAACGGACTCTGTGTGGGCATACTGCCTTATTGTTACACTGTATTTGGCGGCGAGAGAGAACCTGTTTTTAGCTTGCTGTATTTACTGTAATTTCTAAGATGTATGTACAAGCTGTTGGTTCTCCATAAATAAATAAATAAATTTTAAATTTGGAGAATAACTACTTATCGGGCTGTTTTTACTTTACTTATAGCCAAATTATTAAGTAGTAGGCAATTGCTGGCTGAATATTTGATTTGATCGCAAGAACTTGCGAGTCCGTTTAATAATACGAAGCCAGCAAATGCTGTTCCGGCCGAGACAATTTTTGTCCATTTGTCATAATTCTAAATGGAAACAACAAACAAAAATACTGAAAATGTAATGTAATGTGACATTAAGTAAAGCTTTCCACAGACAAAAGTGTTAATTTTATTAAATACTAGGTGTTGCCCGCGACTCCATCTGTGAAGAATAATAGGGATATGAAAAAATAGATGTTGACCAATTCTCAGACCTACCCGATATGCACACAAAATTTCATGAGAATCGGTCGAGCAATTTCGGAGGAGTTTGGTAACAAACATCGCGATACGAGAATTTTATATATTAGATAGGTATCTTTATATTTATAAAGTTGTTAATTAGACAGCAATGGAAATTTTATGTGACATTACTGGAGATTTTAGCGCTCCATCAATGTTTTTTATGTGTTTGATTGTTCGATAACATGCACTTAACCTTCTGATATGAAGTTAATAAATGTCAGTTTTTACGGACATTTTTAAGAAGAAAAATATCAAGTGGGGAAAAAATAGACTAAACCGATACAGAATGTACTGCACGCACAAAACCACAAACTACTGTAAAGTAGCAAACCAGCTAATAGATGGCGTTATTGAACACTTCAACTACTATAAAATTCGGTAACTTTTGTTTGCCTACTGTTGCTAGTGTCACTCACTGTCAAGTGTCACTGTCAATACTGTCAAATTAGACAATTGCGTTAAATATTGCGGATTGTGGGTGGTTTGTTTCACTTCAATAAATATATTTGATTTTAATTGCAAATTATCTTGGATTACGTCCTATTTTTTAAACTTAATCAATAATGTCTCGGCAAACCTCCAGATTGGATGCCAAGAAAGTTGTAAGTCGATTTCCGTTTATACATTTGCTAATAAGTTAACATTCGTAACATTGATCTAACATTATCTTATTATATTTTTCAGAATTCAGAGCTTCTGACGCTCACTTATGGTGCCCTAGTGTCTCAGATGTTAAAAGAGATCGATAACACTGACGATGTGAATAAACAGTTGGAGAGAATTGGCTACAACATGGGTGTACGGCTCATTGAAGATTTCTTAGCTCGCACGACTTCTAACCGATGTTTGGAGATGAGAGAGACCGCTGATAAACTCCAGCAGGCTTTTAGGTAACTAACATTTTCATGGCCTACACTTCGTTTTTTTATCATTATATTTTGAGACGACCAGATGGCCTAGTGGTTAGAGAACCTGACTACGAAGCTTGAGGTCCCGGGTTCGATTCCCGCGTCGGGGCAGATATTTGTATGAAAAATACGAATGTTTGTTCTCGGGTCTTGGGTGTTTAATATGTATTTAAGTATGTATCTATCTATATAAGTATGTTTATCCGTTGCCTAGTACCCATAACACAAGCTTTGCTTAGCTTACTTTGGGACTAGGTCAATTGGTGTGAATTGTCCCGTGATATTTTTTTTTTTTTTTTTTTTTTATATAGAAGGTAAGTGATTTGGACATGTCTTTCAGTTTTTATTGAAAAACGCTTTTAAAAAAATAAGTCACAGCAAATATGCCTATATCTATATCTGTGCCACAGAAGAACTAGGTATCTCCTTAATCTAGGTAAGAGTAGCTTAAGAACTATAACTGGCATAATTACTGGCCATAACTTGTTAAATGGGTGAATCAACTTTTTAGTGACACCCGTTACTATGGTTACGTCCCTTGGACAACCTAGAATTTTCTATGAAACAGTATGAAGTGTCACTTGGACAACTGGGGACAGAGTAAACAACATTAAAAAGTTGATTCGCTCAAATAGACACTTAAGCGTAATAGGTATAAAAAGTGACCCCTCCTGTCCACATTGTGGGAAGGAGGAAACGAGTGAACACATCCTAGCCGAGTGCGTCATGTATGTGGCAGCGAGGCGTGATTTATTTGGGAGTGACGAGCTGAGGGAGGAGGAGCTAAAGGATGTCAGTCTCAAAGATGTCCTTATGTTCAGCAGGAGAACGCGAAGATTCCAGGAGAGATGCTGTGTAGGAGCGCTGCTGGGACAGTAACCGTCAGCTCCAACCACGGGGAATTGGGCTGTATGACTGTGCAAAACGATCAACAGCCCGCCTGACTCAGCAAGGCGTCCCCATACATCATCATCATATCTATGCCTATATCTCCTTTTGCAGTGTTAGTTAATTTAACGCGCATTTGCTGTTAAAATTGTACCACTGCGTAAACATTCTTTTACTTTAAAATATGAAACCAAAGTTAAAAATGAGTTTTAATTTTATTCAAATATTGCATACTATAATCCGGACGCCTCGATAATTCCGAAGGGGTCTTGTTTTTCCCTATCCGGACTAGCGAGCTGAGTGAGGAAGAGCTGGCTGGCACGAACGGATTGAACAAAAGTATTGTCATTTTGACACTTTTGTAGGAAATCATGCATGTCATTATCATATTTGTGTGAAGTGTATTCAAATAGGTAAGGGTCCATCCATAAAGTATGTCACACCAATTTCAATCATTTTGAACCCGCCCCCTTGACACACTTATTACTATGAAAACGGCCATTATTTTGTTCTTGTGTCACAGATTGCTCGACCCCCTCCCCCCCCTAAATGTGTGACTTACTTTATGGACGGCCCCTAACACAGATAATTTCATTTGCTCATTCTATCCATTCGTGCCAGCCCTTGTGAATTGACCTGTACTGTATAATAGATTAAAAAAAAACCCTTTTTTATTAACTAGTTGTAAAAAAATCTATCTTTTTTAATTTTCAGACTGTATTTAAACATGCAGCCGACAGTGACCAGTTGGAGTAGTTCTGGCGATGAGTTCTCATTGGTATGGGACCAGTGTCCTTTGAGTGAGTGGGTAGAAATGCCCAACAACGGACTCAAGTACTGCATGCTGATACCAGGTGCTATTCGAGGGGCTTTGCAAATGGTGCAACTGGAGGTTCAGTGCTGGTTTGTTCAGGTAATTTAAAAGTAGTTTTAGTTCTTGAAATGCTTTATTATTATTTTTGGTGCGGGTTTTCAATCATGGGATTAGGAAAACTTGGGGTCTAATTTATGCAACATACAATCTAGTGGCTTGTGGTAACAGGTGGTTGTGTAGGGGTAAGCATGTGGCACGGAATGCCGAGGACCTGGGTTTGATTCCCAGCATTGGTCTTTTTTCTGGGGCTTTTTCTGTGCATCTATGTTTCAGTTTGTATTTAGTATGAAATATATGTAACAGGTCATTTTGTACAAAATTCTAAATATACATTGGTTCAAAATCTATACTAATATTATAAAGCTGAAGAGTTTGTTTGTTTGTTTATTTGTTTGTTTGAACGCGCTAATCTCAGGAACTACTGCTCCGATTTGAAAAATTCTTTCAGTGTTAGATAGCTCATTTATCGAGGATGGCTATAGGCTATGTATCATCACGCTAACACCAATAGGAGCGGAGCGGAAGAATGTTTGAAAATCGGGGGTTTTTGAAGTAAAACATCTTATCTATAGGCGCTAATCTCAGGAACTACTGCTCTGATTTGAAAAATTCTTTCAGTGTTAGATAGCCCATTTATCGAGGAAGGCTATATATCATCACGCTACACAGGGGGGTGAGGGTGCTGGGGAGGGGGTGCGGGGGCTTCAAAGGAGGATGAAAATTACATCGATTTTGCCTTAGGATGCACCGTTTTCAAGATATTTGACAAAATACCGGGGGGGTGGGGTTGTTGAGGGAGGGGGGGGGGGGGTTGAGGGGGGAGAGGTGCGGGGGAGGGGGTGTGGGGGTATTAAATGGGGATGAAAATTTAATTGATTTTGCCATAGGATGCACCGTTTTCAAGATATTTGACAAAAACACCGGTTTCTTTGAGGGGGGGGCGAGGGTGCGGGGAGGGATGTTGGGGCATAAAAGGGGGATGAAAATTTCATTGATTTTGAAGGTAGGATGCACCGTTTTCAAGATATTTGACAAAAACACCCGGGGGGGGTTGAGGGGGAGGAAGTGCGGGAGTTTTTGAAGTAAAACTTCTATAGGCACGCTTGACTTGGGACGAACGCGGGTTTGCGGGGGGTGCTGTATGGGGGGTGTGCGGGGGGTGCTGTGTGGGGGGGTGTGCGAGGGGTGCTGTGTGATGGGGGTGCGCGGGGTGCGGAGCGGTGCGGGGGGTGGAGGGTGCGGGTGGGTGGAGGGTGCGGATTCTTGGGGTGTGGGGGGGTGCGGGGTTGCTGTGCGGGGGGGAGCGGATTGGAGGGTGCGGTGGGGTTGCGGGGGCGGGCGGGTAATTTTCTTTTATCGAGGAACTAAGGAGAACCATAATTTGATGAAAAAGCGAATTGGATAAAAAAAATAAGCTGCCCAAATTACTAATTCCACGCGGACGGAGTCGCGGGCAAAAGCTAGTGATTCATAATCAAAATGTACAACAAAAAATTAGATGTCACAAAAATCTAAAAGCTTAATTGTATGATAAAAAAAGGAAAACAAGATAAATGGCTAAGATACGAAAATGCTCAATGGATTCGAAAATCCCTTTGTCAAATGTATTAATATCAATGAGCACATACATCAGTCACTTTTTGTACATTTTGACCCTTGAGTATTCTGTCGTAAAAGCAATTATTACGCTCAAATTTATGCATACAACTTTATGATACTGACTTTATATTACATATTCCAGGACCAACTGCGAGGAGATCCAGTCACGGAGCTACGAGTGAAATACATCAAGAGACTAGAAGATGCTGTGCCGGCTGGGGAAGACTAATCACATCTGACTGTTAGTTATATTCTGTTATTATAAACTATATGGATAAACTCGATACATACTATTTTTTTTTAAACGATTGACGCGTTTGGAACGTTTTACCACGAGACGCGGGTTCAAAATTCGTCCAGAATACCCAAAGTTTTTTTCGTTTAATTAAAATATTGTATTAGATTACTTTGTGGAGGTCCATATTAAGGAACTGAAACAATTACTTTGCTCACCCGCGAAAATCGCGAAAGAAAACTATGGAATCAATAACAAGCCATAATTTAACTCATATTCATGCTCATTCACTTATTTAAAACCAAAAGTAAATTGTAAATGAAATAAATAATTTGAATTGAATTAAATTACTTTTTAAATAAAAAAATTAACTGCCACACAATAAAAAAATAACATTAATAAAGCTCCTAGTTTGTAATACCCATAGGGCATGTAGATACAGGAATGTGTGCTTCAAAATCTAGATAAAGTACCTATGGCGTGTGTATTGTCCATTTAAAAATTATAATTGTAAACTTATAATTGTGACTTTCCATACATTTTCTAGAGTAAAACAGGTTCTATATTGGTTGAAATCGTTCTACATCAACGGACGGACGTTAGAGAAGCATATTCTAGACTTCCCACATTGTACTACAAAAATTCACTAACTACAAAGAAAATGAGTGAGTATTAGTATGAATATGACTTAAATTTTAGTTTTAATATCGATTCCATAGTTTTCTTTCATCTTACCATGCGATGAAAAATCCGAGCCTTGCTTCTTACCATAGTTCGGACAGGTCATCGCAAAATAATCGCAACGCGCTATAGAACAAGATTATATCTAGACCAAAGAGTATTGTAATATTATATTAACAAGAGTGGCAACTCTATGGTCAAATATGCATGTATGGAAGGTGCTGCCGCCCTACGGCTGCTCAAGAACTAATGTGACGTATCTATAGATGTATACCTATCTATATGTATATGTTGGTAGTGATGTACAGCTATAGATACGCGTACCTATAGCAATGTACAGTCAAGGATTTTAATTGATAGGCTAATTGCCACTATTCGTATTTTAGCCGTCTAATTCAAATTAGCATATACGAAGTATACGCGGCTAAACCCGATTTGCATTATACGGCTAAAATACGAACTTTGGCAAGTGGCCTATCAATTAAAGTCCTTGACCGTACAACTTGGTACGCCATGGCCATGGCCGATGAATGACAAATGACAAGTTCGACAAGTCAACCAAGATGGACGCTAATTTAGTTCTTCAGCAAACACCAGAGATCGCTGTAGTCGCATGAAAAGTAATGATATATGTAAGTGTGCCCGGCCTGATCTAGACCATTTAAGTGAGTCATCGCCCGCGCGGTACAGGGGCTAGGGGGTATGACGACAAAGGGGCCGAGAGAGGTGCGGGCGGCGAGCCCCCCAGCCCCTGTACCGCGAGGACTCATTTATATGGTTTAGATATAATAAGAGTCGTATTAACTATGTACCTACGATATTTTTAATTTCAGAATAAGAATAAGAATTTGCTTTATAGCCACAACACAAAACATAAATAAAACAATATCAAGCACAATGAACAAAACATTTACAAATACAAATAAAAAAAAATACAATAATTTAGAAACACTTTTGAGGCAATAGGTCCTAGTCTCAGCATGTGCTGGACAGACAGTCCAGCGCTGGTTTTCAGCCTGTGACTTTCTTTGGGCAGGGTCGGTTGTAGACCTGACGAGAGACAGTGTAGCTGTGTTTTAAGTACCAACAGAAAAATATTTACATAATATGAAAATTATGGAAGAACCGAAAAGTAAATGAGTTGATTCAGGTAGGTGGTGATAGATTCCCTTTTGAGTAACTGAGTGATTTTTTGAGTAACATGTTTCCATGTTTGCTAATGTTATCTTTCTTTAACTGTTTAATACGAATGTCACATATTGTAAACAGTATTTCACACATATTTTCATCATAACAGAGCTTGGGATAGTTCTTAATAATCCTCTTATTAACCGTTTTTAATGTCACAACATTTAAAATATTAAAGAATTACTTAATTTAAATTAGTAATTTTACTGAATTTGAGCTGTCGTAAAATGGCTTCAGGAATGCCACTTTGACAAAACTGTGATAGAAACGCAACTAAAAAAGGTCAAATGTTAGTTGGAATAATATCCGCTTTAGATAAGATAATCATTATCTTGGTGCACTATTCTATTACGACTCTATTGAGTTTTGTTCTATTTTCGTATCTTTTTTGCGATAACTTGTCCAAGCTATGCTCACTCATTACATTAGACATTTTTATTATATTTCTTATTTGTATTAAATATCATTAATATTAATTTGTATACAAGCAGCTATTGGCCCTAATAAACTATTCTCAATCTAAACGTGGCTCTTTGGAAGTGATTTCGTATTGAAGTTATATTTGTGTACGGACGTACCTACGTGGTACTTTTAAAACGCGCTAGATGTCGTTGTTGATACGTCGGATTAGCGCCATCTAGTTTTTCTTTATAGAAGCTGAAATGCATGACTAAAAATACCTTACTGTACTTATCTATGCTCCTACACAATTATAATATAAATTATCGAGTACATGACCATTAGAGGTTAAGTGTCAAATGGGATTATTCCTTCGTTAGACTAGAATTCGTTATATAAGTGAGGGAGGAACAAAAACGAAAAAAGAATCGCATTAGTTCCATTAAGGTACTATAGAGAGTAATCCATTTATTTAACTTATTTGAAAGCAATTCTACCGATCCACTGCAGCGATCCCGCGCATTCTTATTGGCTGGCAAGATCGAAAATGGCACTGGCAACTGGCAATAGCGCTAGACTTACACTACGAAGTTCAAAATTCGAACTTCGTATCGTGCCATTCTGCTTACATAGTATTTAGTATTTAACACGAGAGCGAGCAAGATGGTACGATACAAACTTCGATTTTCGAACTTCGGAGTAGCCCCACTGGACAAACAGATATCTAGTTACGTGTAGTCGTTACTTCGCATGGTTTATTGTAAGTTGAGCATCTATGTATATTAGTCTATACTTAAATATTTACTGAGCAATAAAATTATATTCGCTGATTTTATAAAACGTCGTTTTGCTAAATATATATTATATACCTGGGTCATACATATTTTACTGTTCACTTATCTCCTGTGGACATGGCCTAAATTAAGGGTCTATAGCCAATATTTTTTATTCAAGTCTACATCGGCGTGCGGGACGCCTGGCCAACTTTCAGCACGTTTAAATAAATCTTAAGTTAGGTGACACGGAGTCGCTAATTAAAAAAAAATCGAAATTTTGATAATTACACAGATATACTAAACTCAACTACGTAAATCGCCAATAACAGGCCGCCCTTCAGCAACTGGCCCCCTCATACTGAAAATGAACTCTATTCGCCTAGAAACAGAATTCAATTTGGTATAACGTGGCTAGTTGTGGCCAGTAATTAACACCTTATACTAAAAATTAATTCTATAATGGGTGAATAGAGTTCATTTTTAGTATGAGGTGGCCAGTTATTGGTGATTTACTGTATATCCATACCATATTTCTTCTAAATCGGTTCGGCGTGAAGCGTGAAGTCGTACCAGACAGACAGACAGACAAACAGAGTTATTTTCGCATAAATACAAGTAAGGTAATAATTTAATGTCAAAAACAAAAAATACTAATAATTCGGTTCATAACTGTTCTAGTTATTTAGACTCTATTGTATTTTTAGTGATCCGTACCCAAAGGGTCAAAAAACTTTTTAACAAAAAATTAAACCGCCGAAAAAACTGAAAAGCAAAAAGTAATACCTTTTTCATCACACTTGCTCGTCAATGGTGTTATTCCATGCTTGTATACTAAATGACAATGGCCTAAATTGTTCTTAAGGCAGTTATAGATTTACGTACAGTTTTTCTACCCAAGGGAGTTCTAACTTTAGTTTTAAAATTTGCAAACAAGTCATTTCAGACTAAGAGGTTTCAAGTCAGCCAACGTTTTATTTATTATCTTTAAAACTTAGCTATAACCCAAATTTTACAACATAAAACTTATCTAAGCTTCGTGAAAATTCGTTATTTTTATATTTTAAATTTATATCAAATAGTTTTGCAATAATTTTAGTAAAAATATTTTTTTAAACATGTTGGCAGAATCTGGACGTATGAGCTTTCGAATTCTAAACTAAACACAGTTTACATTATCTATGGTAGGTGACTCGAAAAAAGTGACAATCTGTATTGGCGGGTAGCCATTATTTTATTCAATTTAAGTGTTTAGAAACAAATTAATTTTATTTTTGGTTTTTTTTTTCTCGCAATGTGATGAAAATCATTGTGTGTATCACGGGCAGTAAGGGGATTACAAACACGAGTCATTAAAAGCCCTCCGCCTTCGGCGTCGGGCTTCTAATAGACTCTCATTAGTAATCCCCTACTTACGGCCCTAGATGCACAATGTACTATTTTGTTTGACCTTAATCTAGGTACCAGTTTGAAGTCGGTGCCTCAGCACGAGCCAGGAGGAGTGGACTTATAATCGTCTACCTGATTGGCTTCTATCACTCCTCCTGGCTCGTGCTGAGGCACCGACTTCAAACTGGTACCTAGATTAAGGTCAAACAAAAAGGTATTATTTTTTGCTTATAAGTTTATTCGGCGGTTTAATTTTTTGTTAAAAAGTTTTTATTTTATACTTTTTTTCCATCCTTGGGGTAATTTTTTTTCCAAATTTATAATACCAACTTCAAGGTATATCCTATCTATCCAATAAAAAGAATTATGAAAATCAGACTACTCTGTAAAAAGTTAGTCAATCATCCCCTGTTTTCCTACCCTTAGGGTAAGAATATTATTTCCAAATTTAAATGGGACCACCCTTGGGGTATACGCTTTCCAATAAAAAAAGAATCATCAAAATCCGACTACTCTGTAATAAGTTATGCGTGGTCATATAGTACAATCAGTAACTGAACAATCAATCATCCCCTGTTTTTCTACCCTTAGGGTAGGAATATTATTTCCAAATTTAAATGGGACTACCCTCGGGGTATACGCTTTCCAATAAAAAAAGAATCATCAAAATCGGACTACTCTGTAAAAAGTTATGCGTGATCATAAATAAAAAAAAAAAATACACGTCGAATTGAGAACCTCCTCCTTTTGTTTTCGTCGGTTGAAAACGGGACTCTATTACAAAGACTCAACTGTCCGTCCGTCTGTCTTTCACCAGGCTGTATCTCATGAACCGTGATAGCTAGATAGTTGAAATTTTCACACATGATGTAAGTACATATTTCTGTTGCCGTTATAACAACAAATACTAAAAATAAAATAAAGTTAAAAATTAAAGGGGGTTGTCATACAAGAAACGTGTTTTTTCAGCGTTTTTAACTATGTATCTTTATAATGACATTAATTAGTTAAAATTTTCACCGATTGTGTATTACTGTGGCCAAATTAAACATCAAGGTCCCGAATACCCAGCATAAAATGATCTCACTCGGCGTACATTTTACTTAGAAGCACTTACACTGGATTTTTATAGTTACGGCGTATATTTTTACATAGCTAAAAATGTATACGGAACCCTCGATTCGCGAGTCCGACTCGCACTTATCCGGTTTTTTTTTAATGGAATGGAATAAGCGTTTCGTCTGTTTATGATAGGTAAGGATCCTGATTGTACCCGTCGTCTGCGTATGAAAAGGATCAGTATCATTACTAGAGATCGGATTATATGCAAATGCATATTTGCATATGCAATTGCATATTTAGCCCATTTTCATCTATTGCATATTTTACCTAAAATCTTGTCATGTTGCATATTTTCACCAGATAAATTGCAATATTTCAGGGTAAGATAATTAATGATGCATTCCCAGAACCAATAAGTGTATAACAAACATAGCACCTAAATTTAAATATGGCCCGCTTGCCTCTCGGTGTAAGTAGAACGGTCGTTTTCCACTTGTACATATAAATATTTTAGTGATTAAAGGCACAATTTTAGTTTATGTAAAAAGTATTGGAAAAGTATTTCATTGTTATCGTCTACACTATAAGAATAGGTACTTTACAAGTTTACTCTTGATATCCTCCTATTCTTGATATTCTTGATAACTCTATCTTGCATATTTTGACAGTTTTCGTGCATATTTATAACATTTTTCTTGCATATTTGCATGCATATTTCAAGTCTTTTATGTTGCATATAATCCGGTCTCTAATCATTACATTACTATTTCTGCCTATTTTTTGCGATTTTATGCTGTATTTCAAAGTATAATGGTCTAAAATTATACTAAGTGACGGCTAAATTAATGATCATCAATTCAAAAATAAATTCAATAATATTTTCAATATTTCCGCGTGAAACTGTCGCATGCCAACGCGACACAAGACGACACGCGACGGGGTACAATCTGTGCTCATGATTTTGAATAAGAAAACGGGGTCTATAATGACTCCCATAAAATTTTAAGTCATAATGTATCATTAGTCGTACAGTGATTTATTTCTGAAACAATTTATTTTTCGAAATTTTTATAAAACAAACCTAACCTAATCTACTGCATTCTAAAAGGTGGCATTTAAAAAGGTCCTGAAAAAAATACCGTTTCAGAAATAAATCACTGTATGACTAACGTTGATTATGACTAATGATACATTATGACTTAAAATTTTATGGGAGAAAAGGGGCACCGAAGAAAACGTCAAAATTACATAAAAAAAGTAAAACGTAGGTATACTCCTTCCATACGTCTATCTACAATGTATACCTAGTATTGTAGCTTCTACTACGTCGTAAGGTTATGTACGCAGCATACACAAAACAGATGGATCGCAGAGAACAACACAATGAGTTCGTTAGCAGCGAGGAGTGTACTCGTTTGAAGTGTCCTAGAGTCTAGTCTGAATATCTAGCACAGGGCTCTCAATCTTTTTTAACACGCTTTTTAAATTACCTACTTATAACTATGTATCTACTAGCTTATACCCGCGTCTTCGTTCGCGTGAACAATTATATAAACCATGTTTTGTTTAATTTCCGTTAAATTCGACACGTTGCTCGGTACATTAACAAAAACTACCTGGTAACTATATTGACTTTTGTTAAAAGACCTTGTCCTTGTCCTTTGTCCTTGGAAGACCTCAGTGCGATGCTCACTGACCTCGGAAGAGTCCGAGAGAGTTGGTCTTGAATTGAACATGGACAAGACGAAGGTCGTGTCGAATGCCCATGTTGGTACCAACTCCCGTCGTAATCGGTGAGAAACTCCGAGCATAGCCCTCTCCAGTTTGGGAACCCGTGACTTGACAAACAGTGACGGTATAGCGAACTTAATCCGCGAAACGAACTACTTGGAAATGGGAAGGACTTCTTTTACCCACAAGTGATATGAAGGATAGAAGCGTCATAGTGTGTATTTTCTTCCAGAATCGATGCCGCCACTTTTTTGTCTCTCTTGCTATGACTGTGCGAATGTTTGTATTGTAAGTAGTAGGTGGGTCGCCTAGTGGTTTGACTGATGGCCTCTCAAGAAGATGGTAGTGGGTTCGAGCCCGCGGGTTCGCACCTCTGAGTTTTTTGGAATTTATGTGCGAAATTACATTTCAAATTTACCATGAGCTTTGCGGTGAAGGAAAACATCGCGAGGGAACCTCCACACACCTGCGAAGAAATTCAATAGTGTGTGTGAAGTCCCCAACCCGCACAGGGCAAGCGTGGAAACTACAGCCTAAGGCCGCTCATTCTGAGGCCTGCTTGTGCCCTGCAGTGGGGCGTGCCTACATAAGCTGGGATGATGAAGTGATGATAATGATACCAGAGGCCGTATTGTTTAACGCTTCTGACGCTTGCCTTCGCTTTCACCATCTCTTTCTGTCATCATTTTATACCGTTTGACAGAAAGAAATAGTGATTGCGAAGGCAAGCGTCAAAAACGTTAGACAATAAGCCTGCAGGTATATTGCCGGATGACAAGCAAAACTCGCTAAAATTTCTGTCGCTGCTCTTCAAAAAGTCGCATGTAGTTAGTAATTTCATACTGAGATACGAGCTTTGTTTTAAGTAGGTATTTGGTACTTAGTGACTTTTGCGTCACGATATACACCGTATTTTTTTTTTATTTCCGTTAAATTTAAGGGAATTTTATTGCGGCCAAATAGAGTTAATTTCTCGAAGAAACTAGTGAGAGAGGCCAGACAAACGAACTAGTGGACAAACGAACGCCGGTGTCCTGTGGGAGGGTGGTACTGCCCCGGACGAGCCGGCCCATTCGTGGTGCAGCGGCTAGCTACAACATGGCTCTAGCACTACAAAAATTTCACAATTTATGAGTGAAATTACATTTTAAATTACGCCATTGAGTTTCTTTGTAAGTGTGTAAAGATTTCCTCATAATGTAGGTATTCCTTCACCATAAAGCTCATGGTAAATTTCAAATGTAATTTCGAATGTGAATTCCGAAAACGACCCTCTACTTGAGAGGCCATAGGCTAACCACTTGGCCACCACTGCTTTTTAATACAAATTGGGAAAATAAATATATGACTTCAGCTATATAGGCGCCTCGCATTATTAGTTCACGCAACATAGTTATTTATTAGCACTATGGTAAATTACTGATTCACTTGAATATTTTGAACAACGGACTCCAGCGATAATGTTATTATTACATAAGTCTGCTAAATGACACAAAAACAGGAAAATGAACTTGGTTTTGTTAACAAAACCTTACTGATAACTACTTCCAACATAAATTCTGATGAAATAATAAAAGACGTACCTATTATCCCATACTACTAAGAAATCAAAGAAGGTACTTATACTTATCTATTGTTTGTTTCATACTTTGACGAGACAGTCCTAGACGCCTATGTTAGATGTGTTGTGTCGCTCTCTTAGCTCCTTTACTCGATGGGCCATTAAATGGTCGGTGCGATGGCCTAGCGATGGTTGCAACGTTTAGTTGTGATCTTATGTGATCCTTTGATGTGCGGCCGAAATACCGACACCGACGCCATCCCACGACTATCATATGTCATCCGACACCACTACGCCCTCCACAAGCTGGCCCGTCATTATGATAGTGGACCATCGCGATGGCCCATCGTGTAGTGCCAGCGTTTATTGATGTGATGAGGCTACCCATTTGATTGCTTACCATATAAATTTTCTTAATGTATTGCTCTAAACTGTTTGTTATATTATGTGGTGTACCTACAATAAAGAGTTATTGTATTGTATTGTTCGACTTTTTCGCAACGAATTTGTTTTGGGTATATTTTGAGATAAGATAGTGATGTTTTTCCACCGACAAGACGACTTCTGGACACCTAATCCTAATATTAGATTTGTTGTATGAAAATCTTTCTGACATAGGATACTCATGTTTGAAGTTCACGGAAGTAGTTGGAACTCACTGGACTTCGCAGGCGGCAGTGTAGGTAGGTATATACCTGGTCTATTAGCTAGATGTGTAGTTATAAGCCGATCGTTTGGCATAAGCTGTCTTGTTAGTTTCATTATCATTAATAATCAAACGTACTGACTGCCAGGAACGCATATAATAGAACGCACATGTGTGTTTGTGACACCTGAAGAATTTTCGAGCTCAACAGCCGGCAGCAAACGCGTTAACATTGTCAGTTTGAAAAAAAAATCACAAGAATTTATAACAGAAACACATGATCATTTATATAATTCATTTAATAAGCGGAACACTCAAAATGATTAATGAAATAATTCCATTGCGAATTAAACTTTACCAAAGCAGTCTTCTTAGCATCGCCTTGAAGGGCGCTGTATTCTAAAGAGTTCAAAGCTAGTTGTTTCAATAGTCTTAAGTCCGACGATTTACTGGCCACACCCATAAACGCCACATAAAAGTCTTCGGATATCGGATCCGCTTCCCACGCACCAGGGTCGTCACTGGATAAAATGACAGGGAGACCCTGGGCAAGGAACAATGCCAAAGGGTGATTGCGAACGTCTTGTACTAAAGACAACACGGTGTTCGATATCACATTCACTTCCAAACCTATATCACGTTTCAGTACTTCCTTTATCAACAGCGGATGTTTTGGCAAAGCGTACGCATGCCCCAATCTCTTGGCACCCAATAGAATGGCGTCTACTAAATTCTCGTCTGTCGATGTACCGTACCAGTCAGTTTCACCAGCATGGAAGAAATATGTCAAATTTTCCGCAGCGGCGGTCAATTGATCTGCGAACTCTATCAAAGGCTTACCCACGTCCTCTTGGCCGACCAAATCGAAACCGGCAAAAATATCAGGCAATTCTGCTTTTATTCTCAAAGCCAATTCCAAATATTCGGTCAGTGACTTCTTGTCTGTATCCCTAATCGGAGCATATATCAGTTTTGCTCCAGTAAAGTCTGGGTAATCTTTCATGAACTTGTTTATAGATTTCTTATAGGCCTTGGCGGTGATAACGGGGTCATAGGTCGTTCCATCGAGCTCGTACAGTTTAGGCAAAGTGCTTCTCACTTCTACATACATAATGTTCTGTTCCCTGAAAGCTTTGAGAACGTCATAGGAGTATTGTTCCCATACCGGTCTATATGTAACCATTGAGCCGACTGTAAAGAAATAATCCATAAAAGCACCCCAAGAATCTTTAATGCAAGGATACACCTTGGCCGGGTCATTCACTACTAATGTGAAGTGTTTTCTCAATTCAGCATCGAAGTTTGTCACGTTTCTCGACAATCGCCGCGCCTCACTCATCAATTGCCAATGTCCGGAGCAAGGGCTAGTCGGTAATTGATCTGAAAACTTCAACCGAACCTTGTCTTTTGCAAAACAAACATAAAGATGATTCATGTAGGTTATGTTCATCAAGTAATCAGGCCCCAGAATGCCGACGTCGTGTATATGCAATGCGGCACCTTTAGGTAAATCTTTGATGATTTTGTAAACTTTTGATGTGTGGATGTTGGCTTTGTATTTGAAGAAGTGGTATGTAAAGTTGAAGTATTGTGGATTCTCGAACGCGAAGTTGATTTCATTTAATTTGTGTTGCATTAGACAGTTGTTTACTTTTGTTTCTTGTTCTGTTAGGGTGATGTTTCCGCCGAGAGTTAATAGTTCTTCCTCGTGGAGGATCTTCGCTCGATCAGCTGCGTAAGAGTCCGAGCTGAGAGCGTAACACTGATAGAGCAGTAGGGATATAAGAGTGATAAAAGAGCGCATGTTGGGAGGTCACAGAACGCGTGTGCGCTGACGTCGTATCGCTCGAACGCCGAATGGAGACTGAGTTGCGAAGGAAGCGCAATGACCCACCACGCTCACAAATATCAATAACATAGTATTTTTGTTTGCACTTAAATTATTATCAAGGTACGTGCTTGTTTTCAAATATAGATGGTTGCTCGTAAAACGTAATAAACCTTTACATCGTTGAGTAGTGCACATTTTGTTTAACATTGTATGCGTATCACGTGAAATACCAAAATACTTATGTAATAAAAAAATATATATACAAACAATAAAACACAACATACAAGCAATAAGTAATCTAATTTTAAAGAAGTAGTTAATAATATAGAATGTTTTAGTTAATTATTTATGTAGATGCCCTTAAATTAATTATGTATAATGATTTGTATTTTCCTGTAAAAAACCCTTCCGCCTATGGTTTTAGAAGGACATAGCATAGGTTTTAAATTGGGTAAATTCATATTTACATTTTTAAGGTCATTTTTAATATAAAAATAAAATAAATTTTGATGAAAAAATGTACCTACTTAGGTAATTAATTTTCAATAAAATAAATGTGTCTGCAACATAAACTAGGAATGAAAAAAGTCACAAAAGCGACTCAAAAAATAAGGACTCTTTTTTTTATGGAAATACCTACACTGATTTTGAATAAGAAAACCCTATAAATTCCTCATTAAAAAAAAATGTACCTATTTCTAATAAAAGAAAGAAAGAAAGAAAAAACATTTATTCGTGACATAATCTTAAATTAACACGTGAAAAAACGGTAAAAGATATAACATTATCACGAAATGGTCCCAACTCAGCATGATGTCGGCTATGCAGCTGACGCTGGTCTTCTTCTTCTTAATAAAACCTGTACAAGAGTAACGTTACTGTATGATTCACTGACAGATATAGCAGCCTAAATCACTGGATCTACAGGCTTGATAATTGCCAGACGTAGGTATTTATTGAGGATCGTAGGGATCCACTAAGGGATTTTTTGAAGTTCTCAGCGAAGCCGCGGAACATAGCTAGTTTCTAATAGTCGTGTGTAAATGTTTCACGGAGTAGGTATTATTATATATTATAAGATAAGTATCTATCGCTACTTAAACGCGTATCGACACGTTTCTCTATAATAGGTACTCTACACAATGGAAAATTAAACGTCTTAGTGCAAGCGTGTGTTATGTGATTCATGACCATGACATAATGTGTATGTAGATATAAATATAATTTTTTTGTTAACGTGATTATTTGATGCTAAAATACATAAGTCGTGGTAGTTGAGTGGTGGCCTCAAGGAATGGGTCGCCAGAAGCCCGGGCTGGCACATTTGAGTTTTATGCGTGGTAAATACTTATTTAATTTATCTATGCTTTGTTTAAAATACACGTGTGTATGATGAAATTAACTTTCATAATTTATTACATGCATGTTACTACGAGTATACAAACCTTTGTTAACGTAAGTACATGTATGTTAGCGTTCCGTATCCATAACTCAAACGAAAAACCTGCGAACTTCGTATTTTTCTTAGTGTACGTATTCATGAATAAGTATAGAAAATATCATGTTTTCATACCATAAGTAAAGATATTAAACAATCTCATAATAAATTAAATACTTAGATCGGGAATTTAAACTACGAGTATTGCAACAAACAATAAAAAATACGTACCTACTATTGTTTTTTAACTGACTTCATCTGTATTATATTATTTGTGGTGTACAATAAAGAGTCATTGTATTGTATTGTAATGTATTGTCAATTAAATAATATAAAGCGTGTAAAAAAATACACGTTTCAGTTTACCATATTCTGTTTACAAATTCCCAAAACGAACGAATGAACCTGAAATATTGGGAATAGCACATCCTATATTACCTACGGAGATTATTCTTTATTTTTAAAAACAATAAATAACACTGCATTCATGGATTTTTGAAAAATCGTTTATCTTAGTTGGGTGTGACTCGTAACATCCCGTATTTTATAATACAAGTCGAAAGGGTTACTGATATGATAAGGTTTATTTATCTCTAAATAACATACTCAGTTAAAATAACAGAAGGCTATGAAGGCTAACAGTTAAGTGTTAATTTCGTTTTCACCCCTCACGGGAAAACAGCTACCTTAAATATTGGTAGAACGGCCTGTTTGCCTAGAAGTAGAGGCAGTTAATTTAAAAAGCTAACGCGCGTCATCTGTCAAAAGTTTTCTCTCTCTATGGCTTCCGTTATTTCGTATCGGACGTGTTCCTTCTCGCCGCATCGAATGTATGCTGTGAAATAGCTGAAAATAGTGCTGAAACTTGCTGTAAGACCCACCCCTACACACACGCATTTATTCATCATCGCATACACACATACAAAACGACATGGTGTCTTCAGCTTGCCGCCCTCGTACGTTGTCCTACTGGAAACTTGGTGAGTGTTAATTTCTTCCATTCCTTCGACTCCCGCCTGATTGCGTATTTCAACAGCTGCGGATTGGGTTCCGCACCTGGCGTGATTATAGTTTTGGTGCCTCCTGTGAGGAATTTAACCTCAATATTCGTCATTTTTTTCCGCATAACCTCACTTTTTCTTCGCTAAACCTCGGCTATTTCAGCAATTCTTCGCATCCCCGCACGGTTTTGTCTACTTATACTGCTTGTAGCTAAACTAGGTTATATAATTTTGTGCATATTTTCGACATTTTTAATTCATCCATCTTTCGATATTTCAAGATGGTGCCGCCGATTACCCCTCGCGATGAACGAGCGCTGCATAGGGAGTTACTATTACAAGAAATAAGTCTTGCGTCGTATTTTTCTCGATTACAACGAATTTACGACAGTTCTCTCTCGATTAGTAACGCTAAAATCCGCGAGGACTTCATCTCTGCCACGGAGACAATCGATGATATTCGTGACAAATATCTTAATTGTTTGCATACTATAAATTCAATCCAAATGGAGATAAATGAAACGTTTACACCAGATTTCAGTTCATGGAGTGCATTTGAAGACTTGTACTGCGCTGTCAGACGCGTTAAAAATCAGTTAGTAAATACCGCGAAGGCTAGTTCTGCTAATGTTCATGAATGCGTGGGTAAACGTCCGTTTCCTAAGCTAGGGCCGATCGAAATCCCTGAGTTCGATGGGAATCCTAATCATTGGAGTATGTTTTACGCTTCATTTAAGAAAAATGTTCATTCAAACCCCGAGTTAGATAATTCCGATAAATTGTACTATCTTGTAGGTAAACTAAAGGGAAAGGCACAGTCCTTTATTTCCGGGCTTTCAACGAACGAAGGTAACTACGAATCTATATGGAAATCGTTAGTTGATAAGTACGAGGACAAACGGTCCTTGGCTACATCATTTTTAGATGCAATCTTTGACATCAAACCGCTTCCGAACCCCGCAAGTGCTTCACAATTAGAATCCTTCGTCGATAAATACGCCGTATCAATAGCCGCGCTCAAGGATTTGCAATTACCTAATCTGTGTGACTATATTTTTATTTATTTTGGCTTAAAACGTTTGGACAGGGAAACTGCTAAAGCATTCGAGATGTCAGTTCGTGACGTAGATATACCTACATACAAGTCCTTTATAGAGTTCATTCAAGGGCAAGTCAAGATCGTTCAAAGAACTAATCCCACCGTCACCCCAAAGGTTTCAATTAAAGACGAACAGCCTAAAAAACTGCATATTCCTAAAATTTCCCATTCTTATTTAAACGCTAATTCGTCGACTACCTCCGATAATAGCTGCACCTTGTGTAGTAAAGCACATGAGCTTATTTATGACTGTAAAGTGTTTTTAAATTTGTCACCAGATAAAAGATATAATTTTATAAAGGAAAATGGTTTTTGTACTAATTGTTTAAGCTCAAGGCATAAATGGAGTTCATGCCAGAGTAAAAACTTATGCCGCTCATGTGGTTTGAAACACCACTCGTTACTTCATATGGATAGATCCACTAACGCTAGCTTCACTAGGAATCTAGCTCAGGAAAATCCTCGTCCTTTCATTTCCGCGCAACGTTTTGATTCGAACGTCACACCGCACGCGGCGCCCACAGCAGCGCCAACTTCACGTCAATTTAGCAATTCACCGCAATCGCGTGTCTCTGTCACACATACGTCATCGCCGCCGCAAATTAATGAAACCCATCTCGCTTCCGCACGCGCGCCGATTATCAATCCTGATACAAATACAGGTGGGCTATCGTACCTATCAGCTGATACTCATTTAGTAGACCGTACATTGCCTCAATCGCAAGTGCATGTCGCTTATACGAATGTTCTATTGGGAACCGCTTGTATTAACGTTTACAACCGCTTTGGTAAGCCAATTTTGTGTCGCTGCATTGTTGATCCAGGTTCACAAAATCATTTTATTACGTCAGACTGCTGTCGTAAGTTAGGATTAACGATCGATCAGTTACATCGCAAAACCATTGTAAAAGGTTTAGGTGATCATTCGAATACTGCCAAGGGTAAAGTTAAAATTGAGTTTTTCTCGCGTAACTCACCAAATAAAATGTACGCGTTGGAGCCTTTGGTTTTAAATCGTATAACAGAACAGTTACCCACTGCACCGATAGACATAAATTCTTTCGAGTTCCTGAAGAATCTCCCACTCGCTGATGAGGAATTTTATAAACCTTCTCCTATTGATATTCTAATCGGGGCTAGATTATTTATCGATTTACTATTACCGGGTAAGGTTACTGGATTGCCTAACCAACCTTCGGCATTTTTAACCACCTTAGGGTACATAGTCATGGGTGAAGCCGAAGTGTCTATGGAACCTGAAACTTCAGTTTCATACTTTGCAACGGCGGAGTCAATCCATGATGACTTAAGTAGGTTTTTCGAATTAAATGACATAAAGGACGATCACATTCTATCGGCTGAGGAGAAGGCCTGTGAAAATTTTTATACTTCAACGACTGCTCGCGACTCGTCAGGGCGTTTTATTGTAGGACTTCCGTTTAAGGATAGTACCGAACGATTGGGTGATTCTTTAAAAACCGCACGCAAACAATTTTTAAGCCTCGAACGCAAATTTAAAAATAATCCCGCGTTTAAAGAACGTTACGATGCGATAATTCGCGAATATATAGAGAAGGAATATTTAATTGAGGTCTCTGAACCCAAAACCTGCAGTGAGGGTTACACTGTACCGCACCACGGCGTGCTCCGTGAAGACAAACTTACTTCGAAATTGCGCATAGTTTTAAATGGCAGCGCCCCTACTGACTCAGGTGTTTCCTTAAATGATATTTTATATGTCGGTCCACCGTTACAGACAGATCTATTTAATATTCTATTAAATTTTCGTTTATTCGAAATCGCCATTACCGCTGACATTCGTCAAATGTTTTTAAGACTGTTAGTCCGAGAACGAGACCAGCCTTATCAGCAAATAATCTATCGTTTTGATCCTAGAGAACCGCTTAGATACTTCGCTTTTCAACGCGTTTGTTTCGGATTACGTTCGAGTCCATACTTAGCTATCCGCACAATTCACGAACTTGCTATTCAAGAAAAGAACAACTTTCCCGAGGCTTCACAGCTTGCTTTACGCGATCTATATGTCGACGATATCGCCAGTTCCTTCCAGAATATGGACGCAGCAGTGACAGCCGCTCAACAGCTGATCGACATGTTTAACGCCGGCGGTTTCGAGCTTGTAAAATGGTCCAGCAACTCACGCGAATTGTTGTCACATGTGCCAGAGACGCACCGCTTAACTGATCCAGTCGATTTAGATAAAGACGAATCGCTTAAAATACTCGGCATGCAATGGCTGCCAGCAACAGACGCCTTTGCTTTTACCATTGCACCGTCCGACCGCTCCTGTACAAAACGTAATATATTATCAACTGTTGCGCGCTTGTGGGACATTATGGGTCTTGTGGGTCCGGTGATCGTTCTAGCAAAACTTTTAATAAAGGAACTCTGGACTCTAAACTTAGATTGGGATGATTCCCCACCTGAACATATTATAAAAACGTGGTCTCAATTCCAATCGGAGCTACCGCTATTATCTCACTTAAAAATACCGCGACATTTGAATGTTTTTGAACACTCCGAAGTAACCCTGTTAGGATTTTGTGACGCCAGTGAACGTGCCTTCGGTGCCGTTGTGTATTTACACGCAAATAATAATGACGCTTTTTCCACCACTTTGGTGTGTTCTAAATCCAAGGTGTCGCCAGGAAAGTCGCACGTCACTTTAGCTCGATTGGAATTGTGCGCCGCGTTACTTCTCGCGAAACTTCTTCGTTCCGTTATGGACAATTTCTCATCTCGCTTCACTATTAAAAATGTTTACGCTTTCTCGGATTCTACGGTGGCCCTCCACTGGATACATTCCTCCCCGCACCGCTTTCAGACGTTTGTTGCTAACAGATTGTCTAAAATTCAATCTTTATTACCAACAAAACTCTTTCACCATATTTCAGGTGTAGAAAATCCCAGTGATTGTCTCTCACGCGGGCTGATGCCATCTAAACTACTTGATCATCCGCTATGGTTCACCGGTCCAATGTTCACAGCTTCGGATGAGACAACTTGGTCTATCACACCTTTCAAAGCTGATTCATCAGAGAACGTTCCCGAGACGAAATCTATTTCTCTCGCTTCTACTACCCCTGTAGAAGAAGTCCCTCTTATATGTCAACTCGCTTCTCGCTGTTCTACGTGGAACAAACTTGTAAGAATAGTCGTTTATATTTATAGATTTCTTAAATTACTCCCGCGCAATGACATAATTACCGTAAGCGATTTAGATTTCGCAGAAAATAAAATTTTAACTGCTTTGCAGAGAACTCATTTTAGCGATGAGTTAAAACAGTTATCTTCGGGTAAAACGTGTGCTAAATTTATTCAAAAACTTTCCCCCTTTTTGTTGAACGGATTGATCCGAGTGGGTGGTCGCCTAAGTAACACGGATTTGCCCTATGATCATCGACATCCAATTTTATTACCTAGAAAAGACCATATTGTCGATCTAATCGTTGATCACTATCATCAAAATAATTGTCACGCCGGTCCTAACTTATTATTCAGTCTGTTGAGACACAAATATTGGATCATAACCGGTCGACGTACTATCCGCACGCGTATTTCAAAATGCAATTTTTGTTTTCGTACTCGTCCTAAACCTACATATCCGATAATGGCCGACTTACCCGATACGCGAACACAGGTCGTACCTAAACCGTTTATCAATACTGGATGCGACTTTGGTGGACCGATAAATGTCACTTTAAAACGTGGCCGCGGTTTACGTAGCCAGAAGGCCTACATTTGTTTATTCATTTGCTTGACGACTCGCGCGATTCATATCGAGGTAGCGTCCGACTTAAGCACCGCGACTTTTATATCGGCTTTTAAGCGTTTCTTAGCACGCCGTGGGCCGGTTTCCATAATGCATAGTGACAATGCGACTAATTTTGTAGGCTCCAAGAATTACCTAAATGAAATTTATAAGTTTGTAACGTCGGGCTCGTTTCGATCGGCTCTCGCTTATGAGTTGTCCGACTATAAAATAGAATGGAAAACCATCATACCAAACGCACCACATTTTGGTTCATGGGAGCCGTTAATAAAGAGTGTGAAGTCGCATTTATACCGCGCCGTAGGATCTCAAATTCTTACGCTAGAGGAACTTAATACTATTCTCTGCCAAATAGAAAATGTGGTCAATTCCCGACCGTTATGTACAACATTAAGTCAGGATCCTAGTGAGCAATTGGCTCTCACTCCCGCTCATTTTTTAACTCTCACGCCTCTGAAGTTTTTACCGGCTGTGTCTATTAACGACGAACCTACGCATTTATTGGAACGTTATCAGCTATTGGATAAACTCGTTCAATCATTCTGGGACAGATGGTCTCTTGAATATTTAAACACACTTCAAGCTCGCCAAAAGTGGCATACTCGCGGTTCCAATATGAAAGTCGGTACAGTCGTTGTTATTATTCAAGATAATAAAGTCCCGCCACTTCAGTGGGAACTCGCATTGGTGACCGAAATACATCCGGGCAGAGATGGTGTCGCGCGTGTAGCAACTGTTAAAACGAATAGAGGTCTGTTTAAACGGCCTATTATACGCTTATGCCCCCTACCATCACAATGAATATCATTAAACACTAAGTTCACATGTTACATTACATTAAAGTATATATATAGTTTGGTAATAAGCAGTACAAGTATTTTCTCTTTTGTTTTCATATTACCCACGGGTAGAATCCCGTGCAACTTCTCACTTCTTTGAAAGACGTCCTTTCAAGGCGGGCGGCATAGAACGGCCTGTTTGCCTAGAAGTAGAGGCAGTTAATTTAAAAAGCTAACGCGCGTCATCTGTCAAAAGTTTTCTCTCTCTATGGCTTCCGTTATTTCGTATCGGACGTGTTCCTTCTCGCCGCATCGAATGTATGCTGTGAAATAGCTGAAAATAGTGCTGAAACTTGCTGTAAGACCCACCCCTACACACACGCATTTATTCATCATCGCATACACACATACAAAACGACATGGTGTCTTCAGCTTGCCGCCCTCGTACGTTGTCCTACTGGAAACTTGGTGAGTGTTAATTTCTTCCATTCCTTCGACTCCCGCCTGATTGCGTATTTCAACAGCTGCGGATTGGGTTCCGCACCTGGCGTGATTAATTGGAAATAGCAAATTGTGGGCAAAAATAATAAATACCGCATTTACGAACCTTGAAAAATCGTCTACCTTAGCCGGAAATCAAACAGATCAAATAGTATCCATGCATTCCTCATCCATTTCCCGTGACGGGTGAAAACACAATTAACACGTACCTATATAATTGTTAATTTTCATGATCTTCTGTTATTTGGATTGTGAATATTATTTAGGGATAAATTAACCTTATCAGTAACCCTTTCGATTTGTATCGTAAATACGGCATGTTAGTTTTTGCCGGCTTTGACAGGTTCGAATCCCGACTAAGACAAGCGACTTTTCAAAAAACCAGCCTGCAGATATACTGAAAAGATCGAAACGAGATAAATTATTCCATAAAAATAAAAAGCTCACTGAACTCAAGGAAATAAATCGAAATAAAAGACGAAACCTTTAAAGCGAACTTAAAACATATTTATATTTCATACTAAATATAAACTCAAACATAGATAAAATAATAATAAAAAAAAAATAATTAATGGGACAATTCACACCAATTGACCAAGTCCCAAACTAAGCAAAGCTTGTACTATGGGTACTAGACAACGGATAAACATACTTATATCGAGCACAAACATAAGTAAAACTTATACTAAGCGTACTGTACGCTTAGTATAAGTTTTACTTCACCAAAATACTTCTCGATCGCGTTTACGTAAAAAATTCAATTACTAGGGAAACATGGACAGCGCCTCCGCGCGCGCTCGTCCATGTTTCCATAGAATTGATTTATTTACGTAAACGCGATCGAGAAGTATTTTGGTGAAGTAAAACTTATACTAAGTGTACAGTATGCTTAGTATAAGTTTTACTTCACCAAATACTTCTCGATCGCGTTTACGTAAAAATTTCAATTCTATGGAAACATGGACAGCGCCTCCGCGCGCGCGCGTCCATGTTTCCATAGAATTGAAATTTTTACGTAAACGCGATCGAGAAGTGTTTTGGTGAAGTAAAACTTATACTAAGCATACTGTATGCTTAGTATAAGTTTTACTTCACCAAAATACTTCTCGATCGCGTTTACGTAAAAATTTCAATTCTATGGAAACATAGACGCGCGCGCGCGGAGGCGCTGTCCATGCTTCCATAGTAATTGATTTTTTTACGTAAACGCGATCGAGAAGTATTTTGGTGAAGTAAAACTTATACTAAGCGTTCAGTATGCTTAGTATAAGTTTTCCTTCACTTCAATACTTCTCGATCGCGTTTACGTAAAAATTTCAATTCTATGGAAACATAGACGCGCGCGCGCGGAGGCGCTGTCCATGTTTCCCTAGTAATTGAATTTTTTACGTAAACGCGATCGAGAAGTATTTTGGTGAAGTAAAACTTATACTAAGCATACTGTACGCTTAGTATAAGTTTTACTTCACCAAAATACTTCTCGATCGCGTTTACGTAAAAAAATCAATTACTATGGAAACATAGGCAGCGCCTCCGCGCGCGCGCGTCTATGTTTCCATAGAATTGAAATTTTTACGTAAACGCGGTCGAGAAGTATTTTGGTGAAGTAAAACTTATACTAAGCGTACTGTATGCAATATCGCGATCGACAACTCGCATCAAAAATCCGGGCGTTAATGCGGTGGTAGGGCGCGTCATTTTAAATTAGACAAGTTATACCTACATCATCTCAATCACTGCAGGGCATAGGCCTCCTTCCAGAATGAGCTGGCTTGAGCCGTAGTTCCCATTTAGGTCCAGTGCGATTTCAAACACACCATTAAACTTCGCAAGTCATTTTGTGTACTAAAACAATAAAGATGTCTAATATTAATTTAACGATATTTAAATAAGTAAGTCGGTGGTGTGGACACCTCCTGGTACTGACTAAGATAACCAACATAATAATAATATCAGGGGGACAATCTCACACAAATCGACCTAGTCCCAAACTAAGCAAAACTTGTACTATGGGTACTAGACGACGATAAACATACATATATAGATAAATATAAATACTTAAATACATAGAAAACATCCATAACTCAGGAACAAATATTCGTGCTCATCACACAAATAAATGCCCTTACCGGGATTCGAACCCAGAACCTCTTGCTTCGTAGGCAGGGTCACTACCAACTAGGCTAAAGCGGTCGTTGACTTGGACATGGTTTAATATTGCACCTCAAAACTTTTTTGCAGTATAAGAACTGCCAAGCGAGACTTGCATCTTTTTACATGTAATGTTTTTGATGGGATAAAACCTTTACGTTTATTGCATGTGATCGGAAATTTGGTATCCTATTATCTCGCCACTTTCGTTTTTCGTTTAATTCTTATTTCGTCTCATTCTGTATTCGTCTTCGTCTTGTTCACTATCCGTCACTATCTTTTTTGATCAAATTCTGCAACTTGTCTATCTCTTAATACGTCTTATTCGTTTTTCGTCACGGTCTTCCTTGGACTCATTCGTCGTTCTTCCATTTCGTTTTTCGTCTCATTTACTTAATCGCCAAAATTATTTTGATACGTTCGATGCTGGTTCGTAAGTAAATGAGACAAGAGTCCAAGGAAGACCGTGACGAAAAACGAATAAGACTTATTAAGAGAGAGTGAAGTCACAGAATTTGACCAAATAAGATAATGATGGATAGCGAACAAGACGAATAAAGAATGATTGACGATTACAGAATGAGACGAAATAAGTATCAAACGAAAGACGAATGAGGCGAGATAATAGGATACCGGAAAATTGATAATCCTTTGACCCACACTGACGTTTCGAGTTTGCTTTGACTTTCGTATGACATGTCTGAATTACTTCCTGTAGAGAAGTCATCTGAGTGTTCTGCCAATCTGAGTCAGCTTGGTAGGAACTGATTCCCTACCAGGCAACGAACCCTCCCACACTGACGTTGTAATTATCTAGTACAGTCAAGGATTTTAGTTGTTAGGCCACTTGCCACTGTTCGTATTTTAGCCGTGTAATGCAAATAGGGTGAAGCCGCTTATACTCGTATATGCTGATTTGCATTACACGGCTAAAATACGAACAGTGGCAAGTGGCCTAACAATTAAAATCCTTGACTGTACCTAGTTAATGCGACAAGATTCTATAGTGACATAGGGATCAAATTTGTTGACTGTACGCAGTAATATTAAACTCCAGGTACACTCACTAACACTGCTTCCTTATATCAAAAGTTAGTCAAAACACTTGGCTGTGGTGTAAATTACAGGCCGCGGCGCCGACTAAAAGGGGTTCGCTTTCAAAGCATTCAGGAGAAACTAAAAAAAAGTAATATAAAGAACTCGTCTCATCCGCCATGCTGATTTTGTGCACGAGGGCAGGGGCAGGACAAGTGGTACTTTACAGTACCGCCCCGAACGATGCATTCGTTAAAAAAATGAAAAATGGCTGCTCCATAGGTCGACGCATATGCATCGCGAGATGAATATTACGCAAGTCCCCAAGTGTTGTCACCTTTCCCTTTAATCTTCTGATTACGACTAGTGTTTTGATATTGTCAAGTGCTTTCGTATCCTTTTGTAGATTCTGTAGATATCTTTTCGAAGTTTTTTTTTTCACTTACGTGATATCACTTTTCTGATTATTATATGTATTGAGAGGGGTACTGTTATTGTAGTCCATTGTTTCCTCCTCAACGCAGTGCATTTTATCTTCCCCAAAGCTAATTACTAGGATAAGAAACACGTGTCACTCACGTATTAGTGACACCAATCCGTGGTTATTTTTCAAGATTTCAACAAATCAACAAAAATTGGCAAATCATGAACTAACTGTTCATGATTTGCCAGTTACGCGCCACTGGTGGCGCACAGGGCGTTCCACGGGTTAATGCTAAGATTTGTTGATTGAAATATATTCATTTCATGTTGTCTCCATAAATATGAAAGCACAAGTGTCTATAGAAAATTAAGTAAAAAGAATGTTCGTCAATTTGTTTCAATACGTGGGCTTTTTCATTTTAAAGTATTTTCGTAGTGGTAGAGCCATGTTGTAGCTAGCCGCTGCATCACGAATGGGCCGGCTCGTCCGGGGCAGTGCCACCCTCTCACAGAACACCGGCGTGAAGCAGCAGTAATCCTGCTTGCGTTTCGTACGGTCAGTGAGAGTGCCGGGGGCCCAATACCTCACCCCTTCCCTCTCCCCTTCCCTATCCCCCTCCCTCTCCCCCTTCCCCTATTCCCTCTCCTTTAGGGCCGACAACGCACTGGCATCGTGTAAAGCGCTGCGGGTGTCTATGGACAGTGGTGTTCATTTAACATCAGGTGTCCCACTAGTTCGTTTGTCTGGCCTATCTAACATAAAAAAAAAAGTGTACCATTTACTTTTTTAAAGGAAATTTTTGGATTTTTTTATTCAAAATCACAAGTAGGTAGGTACTACTTATTCATTTCATATGTGTCCAGAGACACAACGAGCTATATGTTGTAGTGTAGCGAGCTTTTGCTATCTGTGTATATTACGGCTTTCCTAATTCATTTTTCTTGAATATACGATATTGCACGAGAGATTGCATTAAGCTCAACTGTCATAATACTAACATTGCCTAAAATTTTAAACATATTACAATTCTGATTATTTAGAGAGCCTATTGGATCATAGAAAGCAGCTCCCTTTCCGGATGAACATTTAGAACCATCAGTGTATAGCACATGCCAACCTGTATACTTTTCTTTCAACTCCGAAATTACATTACCTTTAAGGCTATTAATTTCATATTTCATCAATACAGGATAACAAAAACCTAGTACTAGTACCTAGACAGACTAAGAAAAACAATTGTTATCGTGGAAATAAGCGTTTACGATTTTAATTTTACTTAATTGACATCTGAATTGGTAGGCATTTAATTTTTCAATCGACTGATTACTTTTTTATCGAGCCGCACTCACGTATTTTTAAAAGAGAAATCGTAATCAACACGACTACATCTACACCCTGTATCTTAATTCCATGTTATCGCATAAGCCCTTTTATTTCAATCAATCGTAAATACTTATATCTATGATCAAGATTGTAACATGGAAATTATTTAAACGCCAGTTCGATGACAGGGAGCGTGTCATACATTATACATATGTCAATATTTTATGGTGCTATAGTAATGTTATGTTATCGCCGAGTTTGAATTCTAATCTGAGTTATGATAACAGCCAGTGCCGAATCAATGCGTTCGCCGCACGGACACCTTCAATTTGTTAATATATTTTCACGTCTCATGAGAAAGCAACCTTGGTCCAAATAGGTACCGGTTATAAAATACCGTGCAACAAAGGCATTTTATTCAACAACCATGTGGCCAGTGATCGGGTGTTTTTTATTTACCTCTATAATCTCAGTGTTGTCGAATAGAATACAAACCGTGCAAGATGAAAGAAACAAATTGTTGCAAGACGAACTTGGAATGATGCTCGGTAGTGAAATAATTTTAAGTGACAGTGAGCAAAAAGCCAATGACACTATTATGAATTTGAAATTCAACGAGTTGGACAATGCTTTTAAACATCCTCAGTTTTTTAATTACTCTAAACACTTCTTTGAATATAAAGATGAAGTGAAGAAGACTGCGTTGTATAAGATTATTCAGCGAATGCCGAAAGGTGCTGTGTTACACGCCCATGATACTGGATTACTAGGTCCAGACTATGTCCTAGAACTAACCTACTGGGATGACTTGTACATCTGTTACGAAGATGAAAATATACAATTCCTGTTTTCACGTGCGATTCCTACTGTAAATTGCCAAAACAATTGGCAGTTGTTAAAAAATGTTCGCTATTCCTCCGGTAACGTTGAAAAATTCGATGCTGAATTGCGAAAACACTTCACGCTGCTTGTTGATAATCCTAACAGCGTATATACTGATGTGAATATAGTGTGGCGCAAATTCCAAAACTATTTTATTACCACCAGCGGAATGATGTACTATAAACCACTCTGGGAGCAATACTTTTACGACACATTGAAGGCCTTAAGACAGGACAATGTCATGTACCTCGAAATGCGCAGTGTTCTACCACATTTGTATGATTTAGATGGTAATATTTATGACTCTGTAGCCACCGCTGAGTCTTACAAAGCAGTTCTGGATAGATTTATGAGTGATTACCCAGATTTTTTCGGTGTTAAACTTATTTATGCACCATTAAGAATGGTGGATACAGACACAGTTAAAAAATACATTAAAGTAGCTAAGGCGATTAAGAAAAAACTGCCGCATTTCTTTGCCGGTTTTGATTTGGTAGGACAGGAGGATTTAGGAGTACCGACTTTAAAATTTCTGCCATTGTTAGTAGATGCAAGTGATGATCTTGATTATTTTTTCCACGCTGGCGAGACCAACTGGAATGGTATTTCTGATGAGAACATAGTCGACGCCATAGTTCTTAACACAAAGCGTATAGGCCATGCTTTTGCTTTAGCAAAGCATCCTTTACTGATGGATGAAGTTAAGAAGAGGAATATAGCATTAGAGGTGAATGTTCTGTCAAACGCTGTTCTGAAATTGGTTGAAGATCTACGGAACCATCCTCTAGCCACTTTCTTGGCTCGGGGCTTGCCCGTCGTGATATCTAGTGACGATCCAGGGATTTGGGAAGCAGATCCCTTATCTCACGATTTTTATGTCACGTTTGTCGGAGTCGCCAGTCGCCATGCAGATTTAAGACTACTAAAGAAACTGGCTTTGAATTCTCTGTACTACAGCACTTACCCAGATAAAGACAAGATTGTTTATGAATTTGAAAAGAGATGGACCCGTTTTATAGATAACGGTGAATTTTCAGAGTTTCTTAGCACAAGTGATTAGTTTTCGGTTCACTCGAATATTAATAATAATAAGTTAAATAAAAATACAGTAACTTTAGCTTTGTACGTAATTACTTAGTTACGTAGAATTAATGATATTTTTTATAAAAACAGAAGTAAAATACAATCGAATAAAAAATATGAATAATTTTAAATGGATATTTTATTGATGCTAGTAGGTATGTTATAAATTATAAGACGTGAGCGTTTGTGAGTTGTAATAATATAGTGTAGTTTAAATGTTATACCTACAAGACAATTGAGGAAAAAATAATGTAATGATACTTACCCATCTATAGGAAAATCCCATAAAATAAACAACATGACTACAGTGATTTTTATCGCAAATCTGGGCACTTGAGTTGAGATTACAAAACAGAGGACATAATAGTACATTACTGCAGCGGCCGCGAAATAGGGGATTGCCGGCCGAGTAGTTATAGATGGCCGAGTGTTAACGAGCATGCATGCATGCATCATCATCATCATCATCATCATCACCACCACCATCATCGTCATCGTCGTTGTCGTCGTCATCATCACCATCATCATCACCATCACCACCATCATCATCACCACCATCATCATCATCATCATCAACATCATCATCATCAACATCATCATCAACATCATCATCACCATCATCATCACCATCATCATCATTTTTAGACGACCAGATGGCCTAGTGGTTAGAGAACCTGACTATGAAGCTTGAGGTCCCGGGTTCGATTCACGTGTCGGGGTAGATATTTGTATGAAAAATACGAATGTTTGTTCTCGGGTCTTGGGTGTTTAATAAGTATTTAAGTATGTATCTATCTATATAAGTATTTTTATCCGTTGCCTAGTACCCATAACACAAGCTTTACCCAGCTTACTTTGGGACTAGGTCAATTGGTGTGAATTGTCCCGTGATATTTATTTATTTATTTATTTATCATCATAACTATCATCATCATCACCATCATCATCAACATCATCATCTCATCATCACCATCATCATCACCATCATCATCATCATCAACATCATCATCATTATCTCATCATCACCATCATCATCACCACCATCATCATCATCACCACCATGATCATCACCATCATCATCACCATCATCACCATCAACATCATCATCATCATCTCATCATCACCATTATCATCATCATCAACATCATCATCATCATCTCATCATCACCATCATCATCATCATCATCAACATCATCATCATCATCTCATCATCATCATTACCATCACACCTTCATCATCATCTTACCTTACCTTAAATGAGCGTAGTGGCAGAATGTCTTAATGAACCATAACGCAAATAATGCTTAGTTTTTTTTTTTTAACGGCTAAATGCTATGATGCCAAAGACCTATAAACGTCATGGTATGAAACAATAGACGATCACTTTGCTGGCCTTGGCCAGCAATGTTGTATGAAATTCCATTATTGACCTCTCGTCTAGCCGCACACCACGCCGCGCCTGCATTGTGATACTTCGTGGCGTATTATAAGGAACATAACGTCAATATTTCATAGCATGTTTGAGAAAAATAATAATGAATATAATAAATAAATTAATATCACGGCAAAATTGACACCAATTGACCTAGTCTCAAAGTCGGCAAAGTTTGTGTCATGGGTACCTATACTAGGTAACCGATAACCATACTTTAATAGATAGATACATACTTATTAAACATCCAAGACTCGAGAACAAACATTCATATTCATACATAATATCTGCTCAGACCGGGGATCGAACCCAGGACCTCAGATTTTGATGTCGGGTTCTCTAACAACTAGGCTATTCAGTAATAATAATAATAATTCATTTATTGCATAAAAATGAGTACAGAAGGAAAGATGGTAAAAATAAATTTAGTATGCACATGACCGTAATCTACCATAATGCATGGCGTACAATATTTTGTAGTTCATTTACAATTTACATAATTAATTATTTGACTACATTAAAATAAAAGCTAAATTACAAAATAATGTCAAGAGGTAAGTACCTAATAAATAATAAACATTCAAAATTTTCATTACAATTGGCAATAATAAAACCTACGTAATATTTAAATAATAATAAATCTTTATTAAATTTAAAACTTACTAGCTTTTTCAGTCGACAATAATGACTACTTAATACGGGCGCTCGAAATCGCATTCGCCTTTTCTACGAATCTCATTCTACGAATTTGAATTTTATGTTCTGTGAATTTGAAGGATCACCAGATTAGTGAAATTAAACATAAAAAAAAACTTAAGCCTAGTTTAATCTGCAAGAAAAATCGTGCAAGTTTCATTACATTTACCGACCGCTTTAGCCTAGTTGGTAGTGACCCTGCCTACGAAGCAAGAGGTCCTGGGTTCAAATCCCCAAATCCCGGTAAGGGCATTTATTTGTGTGATGAGCACGAATATTTGTTCCTGAGTTATGGATGTTTTATATGTATTTAAGTATTTATTTATCTATATAAGTATGTCTATCGTCGTCTAGTGCCCATAGTACAAGCTTTGCTTAGTTTGGGACTAGGTCGATTTGTGTGAGATTGTCCCCTAATATTATTTATTTATTTATTTTGCCGCTCAATTGACCACTCCAAACCACTGCAACTTGCACGATTTTTCTTACAAGTCTAAACTGGATCTTAGACCCGTTTCCTTGATACTTACTTACCCGAAGTAAATATTATAAGAGATAGATATTAAAGGAATTAGAAAGATAATCCCAATCAACCAATTCGCACAGCAACTATGTATATCTTTTCCGTAGCAATAATACGTACTATATAAAGTCCCGATTAAGTTAATTTTATCATTCGTAATATTTATCAAATAAGAACCGACGTTATTATAGGTTGTAGGTATATTTTATTAAGATTAAATGTTATCGGTGAGAGGATATCACTATCTTTACTTCAATAGTATCTTTTCGAATGTCAAGGATTAAAAAAGAACTGAGGACACATATATCCTCCTTCGTTTACGTTTAACGTATCTATTATTGTTTTTCTACTCGTCAATACATATATCAGTTAACTCATTTGTTGTGGTATACAACACTCCCTGTATGTGATATTACGTCATTTTCGCGTCACAGTCATGATCATGATCATGAAATGTACGGGCCCTACAATAACGAGTTTTCGTTTATTGAAACGAAACCAAGCCGTTATTGAGAAATTCTTTTTTATTTAAATAAATAACTGGTTTTCGAAACGGTTAATTGTCACAAGTAACGGTTACGTTACGTTTTAACGAAAATGCGTAGCGACATAGCTCTATTGTGCATCACATATTAGGCTTTTTTTCCTAATTTGTAACTTAAGCCTTGATTTGGAAGAACGATTAGCTGTTAACTAAGCGGTGTCTTCAAAAGATATTTGTCTACTCAGGTAACCTACCTATCTAGGTCAGGTAGTCAGCTACCGAGCGGTTGTCGATTTATCAATAAAATTTACAATATATTTATTGTTGTGTTTTCCTTTAATCATCATCAGCTTAGCAACTAACATAGTGGTTTCTATTTTGGTATCAGATTACCTATGCGATAAGTTTGGTAGCACTATTTTCCAACGTATCGGAACGGGACTAAAGATTTCGATGAAAATGCGTATGTCGTGGTTTTCAGGGGCTAACAATCGATCTACTCGTAGCCTGGTTTTATCTCTGGTTAAAAGCGTGTTCTCGAGTTTTAGTACCTACTGATTTATTATTTAACTCACATTTGTAGTGCAATGTGAGCTGCGCCACACACACACTCAACCATTATGGCTAGGTACTATACAACGTGCCCACCAGATTTCCGCGAGAGTCTAACCACGCATTCCTGAGGCCATATGGAGTAATAAATGTTATCTGAACCTAGGTCGAAATATGCTTAGTTTTTGAGATAGTGAAAATAAACGGATCACTCACGTCTTAAAACGAGTTTAACTCGACATGTTTCGGGCTAATTCGTAGCCCTTCCTATCGGAGTCGCACGTCACGGCGGCTGCCAAACGCGCACTGCGTGCTACCGCCCAGTATGCTTAGTATAAGTTTTCCTTCACTTCAATACTTCTCGATCGCGTTTACGTAAAAATTTCAATTCTATGGAAACATAGAAGCGCGCGCGCGGAGGCGCTGTCCATATTTCCCTAGTAATTGAATTTTTTACGTAAACGCGATCGAGAAGTATTTTGGTGAAGTAAAACTTATACTAAGCGTACAGTACGCTTAGTATAAGTTTTCCTTCACTTCAATACTTCTCGATCGCGTTTACGTAAAAAATTCAATTACTAGGGAAACATGGACAGCGCCTCCGCGCGCGCGCGTCTATGTTTCCATAGAATTGAAATTATTACGTAAACGCGATCGAGAAGTATTTTGGTGAAGTAAAACTTATACTAAGCGTACTGTACGCTTAGTATAAGTTTTACTTCACCAAAATACTTCTCGATCGCGTTTACGTAAAAATTTCAATTCTATGGAAACATGGACAGCGTCTCCGCGCGCGCGCTTCCATGTTTCCATAGAATTGAAATTTTTACGTAAACGCGATCGAGAAGTATTTCGTGAAGTAAAAACTTATACTAAGCATACAGTACGCTTAGAATAAGTTTTTACTTCACCAAATACTTCTCGATCGCGTTTACGTAAAAAATTCAATTACTAGGGAAACATGGACAGCGTCTCCGCGCGCGCGCTTCCATGTTTCCATAGAATTGAAATTTTTACGTAAACGCGATCGAGAAGTATTTTGGTGAAGTAAAACTTATACTAAGCGTACTGGTCGCACGGCCACTCGACGCAACTGACAGCGAAACACAACTACCCCCGTTCTCACCATCACTTTTATTGTCATTGTCAAATGTAGGGTAGCACACAACACTAACAACATCAGTTAGTAAAGGTTCGCTCACACTCACCGTTGACGCAGTACGAACAATCCGTTTATCTTCACTATGAGTGAGTCTCACGGTAGTTTCATGTTTAAAGTTTTTGAGATATTTCCATTTTTATGTTTAAATTTTACTATGAAAGTGGTGGTGCTGGGATTGCGTATTTATTATGTATGAAAAAATAAAAAATTTAAAAAGCGTAATTCGACCTAGGTTCACATAACTTTTATTACTCCACATGGCCTCAGGAATGCGTGGTTAGACTCTCGCGGAAACCTGGTGGGCACGTTGTATAAGTTATACTTATTTAGAATAAAGACAGTATTTCCTGGTCACTTGAGTTCCTATCAAATCCCAGCATCACAACTTTCTATCAGAGAGGTGCTGAAGTGCAGAATTTTATGGTAGATATTTTCGTTCGTTCCCTAAATATCAGAATTGCAAAATACCTACTAGATTGCCGACTTTACCTATTTCTAAAATACCAAATTACCAGAATCTGATATTAAATCTCTGATAGATTAACTAGGTGTTTCAAGTACATTGTGTTTTACGAGCCTGGTAATTTCATTATCTGTTATTACGGGAATTTGGTTTTGAATGGAACATGGTGTATTGAAAACAAGCTGTTTGGCAATCCGATTTAGAGAAAAACACGGTGATAGGAAAGTCTGGTTTTCTGGGAGTTTGTTATTTTAGATCGGCAATGTAAGTCGACAATCTAGTACCTATTTTACAATTCTGATATTTAGGGAAAGAGCGGATATTTTGACATGAAACTACCGTGAGACTCAGTCATAGTGAAAACAATACGGATAACTCACGTCTATGATCGAGTTTAGTTAGACAGCCGTACCGTGCACATTTGGCAGCCGCCGCGCCGTGAAGTGTGACTCCGAGAAGAAGGGCTACGGATTAGCCCGAAACATGTCGAGTTAAACTCGTTTTAAGACGTGAATCCGTTTATTTTCACTTTTAGTTTAATTAGAGTTATTAACGAGTAATGTTTTCACTATATTGATATTTTAAGGCAGATATTTTAATTATTGTGCGAGTAACCCCGCAGTGTTTAACGAGTGTCAACCGAAAGAGCAGCAAATAAATTGAGGCGTCGCTATGCGTCGCTTGACGAACTAACAACTTATGGGCCGTAGCGACGTCTGAGGTGGACCGTATCTCACTAATTAGCGTTTTAGGGTAACACATTTTGTAGCGCCTGTGAGCAAAAAATAGCCAAATTTGTGGAGTAGTGTAGAGTCAGTAGGAGAACTTCGAAAAAACAGTTTCAGAAAAAAAAAACATTTGGGAAATGAAACATTTGCCAAATGAATCAGTTTGCGAAAAATAATTCGCCGAAAAGGCAGTATACTTAAAAAGTTAACGGTTTCAGAAAAAAATCGTCTGTTTTAATACATTCGGTCTTTCGTACTTCGGTATTGTAATACATACCCCTATTTACCACATTTCTAGCTTAGGTACCTATCTACCAGATTCTCGTTGCACCACATTATTAAATCGAGTATTACACAAGGAAGTGATTTTTTTGTTGGAATAGCTTTTTTTTATGTTAGATAGGCCAGACAAACGAACTAGTGGGTCACCTGATGTTAAATGAACACCACTGTCCATAGACACCCGCAGCGCTTTACACGATGCCAGTGCGTTGTCGGCCCTAAAGGAGAGGGAATAGGGGAAGGGGGAGAGGGAGGGGGAGAGGGAAGGGGTGAGGTATTGGGCCCCCAGCACTCTCACTGGCTTATTTTGGACATCTGATTTGATGGGAATGTAATGAATAGGTAATGCAGTATTTTGAAAAATGTGGTATTTTGGGAACGTGGTATTTTAGGAAAGAGCGAGCGTTCACAACAATAGTGGAACAAATAATGAGGGAGTGACATCCATCACACAGTTGTTGCAGTAGGAAGATATTTTCCATTTGTAACTCTTTTTAGGTGGTAAATATACCTACTATATTATATGTTTGTTTGTAGCGATTTCAATTACATCCATATACTACCTACTGTCTGTACCTTTTCACGCTCAAACCGCTCAAATAATTTGGATAAAATTTGTTATGGAGACAGTTTGAGACTCTGGGAAAGACATAGGATAGTTTTTATCCCGGAACATTGCATAATTTCCGAGGGATAGTGTAGCAACAGCTACTATACTTATATGGGTTTTTGGAAGCGATAAAATCGATCTAGTTAGGTCTCTTCTTCGGGAAAACAGTATAGCGCCATCCTTTGACGAAGGGCTGAACTGTCATGAAATCTCATTAGGTAAAAAGACCAAAGACCGTTCGGTTAAATCGAATATTTTTATCAAGGTCACAAGCAATGCACCCATTCAGTAGTCACACAAGCGAAGTATCCGTACGGTGTCTCAACACACAGATTGAGTTACAAGCGGGGGCATTTAGGTGAATGCAAGTTCGGCTCGTTGTTCGCGGATTACCTACTGGGTTTACACTATGATGCAGTTTTTAATAGCTACATGTCGTATATGTCTCTTTACGCTGCATAGAAGCGTTAATGTTCACAGTTGCGCGCCATTGCTTCTAGTCACGCAGCTAATGATCGCGTAATAGCACCATTGGCACCATGGTGTCAGCCAAACCGCGTAAGAATCAATTTTACAATTTCGAGTCGATTTATTTGTAACAGATTGGGAGGATGCAAGTTGCGACGCCATGATTGCTACTGAACTCTGAAAAGTATGAATATTGCTTTGACGTTTTCGGTGAAAGGGAATAGTTCTGAATAGCGACCAAGTGGAATCCTTTCAAGTTCAGTTTCACGATAATTTGTTTGGTTGTATAGAATGTCTACATGACATTCTCAGCGAAAGGATTTCATAGTTATTATTACAACAGGGGCTAACGCGACAAATTATTACTTATGTTACCTCAACGTTTCAACCACAATGCAGCGGCCATCGTCACGAGTAGATTGAAGAGTATGGCCGCTTGTAGACAAGTGTCCGGTGCCTGTACACACATTTATTGTAAGCTATACAACACCGCAAGTCCGGCAAAAAAAAAACGGTCCGTTGTCCGGTGAAAACGACGGACGTCTAGACAAGCGGCCTATCACATTTTAGCCATCCGTCGCCGTCCATCGTGTTGGATGGCTTGCCACTCTTCGCATTTTAGCCGTGTAATGCAAATCAGGATATACGACAAGTATAAGCAGCTATTAAACCCGATTTGCATTACACGGTTAAATACGAACAGTGTCAAGTTGCTCAACAATCACAGTTGGTGACCGTACAAGCAACAAAAACGTACAATCAACGTCATAAATAAGTGATCAAGACAAGTGATCACTTTTGTACCTTGTCGCTTTCACTCGGTACATAATTTTGTATGGCTTTTCAAACATCTACTATCTCGCTAAAACTCGAGAACGGCTAAACCGATTTGGCTAATTTTAGTCTTAAAATATTCGTGGAAGTCCAGGGAAGGTTTAAACGGTGAGAAAATATGGAAAAATTGCGAGGATGATAGTAAAATAAAAAATATTATATTTCCATACAAATTGTTCATACCTGTCAAACATTTCATGTTCATACCCTTGACGTACCCGAGACGTTATAAGTCTGTTCCAAGTTCTATGATCTATGGTGCAAATTCAGTAACATAATATCCCATAGTAATTTTCATTATGTTACGGAATTGAGTAATATAATAACATTCAAAAAAATAATACTGAAATCGATTTTGATAATCGAGTTTCCTTAAATATGCATGTGCCACGTGATTGGTTGCTTAAAAATGAGTAAGACCAGGTAAGACCAATCACAATCAAGGTTTATTTTAACAAGCGAAATTTCGTAATTGAGAACACGCTGATCAAGCTCTATGGTACGAGTACGGTCGCAAATTAAAAAAAAATAAAGCGGGAGATTAATATTTAGTCATTATACATTAATTAAAATATGTTTACATAAAAAAATATTAAATAATGAATAACTACTTAACTAACGGATAATAAATGAATTTTAAAGTCATTATTAAATATGAATATTTTAACATCATTCAATTTAATTTATTGTCCAATCTAAGGTTGTGATTACGAGGCCGGCAATCCCTGTTCGTGGCCAAGGCTTGTATAGAGTTTTTCTCAAACATGCATCACCATCACCACCATCATCATCATCACCATCATCATCATCATCAACATCATCATCATCATCAACATCATCGTCATCACCATCACCGTCACCATCATCATCATAATCATCATCACTATCATCATCATCATCATCATCATCATCATCATCATCATCATCATCATCATCATCATCATCATCAACATCATCATCATCATCTCATCATCACCATCATCATCATCATCAACATCATCATCACCATCTCATCATCACCATCATCATCATCATCATCTCATCATCACCATCATCATCATCATCACCATCATCATCACCATCATCATCATCACCATCATCATCACACCAACATCATCATCATATGTATCTTACCTTACCTTAAATAAGCGTAGTGGCAGAATGTCTTAATGAACCAAAACGCAAATATTGCTTATAGTTTTTTTTAATGGCTAAATGCTATGATGCCATAGACCTATAAACGTCATGGTATGAAACAATAGACGATCACTTTGCTGGCCTTGGCCAGCAATGTTGTATGAAATTCCATTATTGGCCTCTCGTCTAGGCGCACCTGCACCGGCTGCACCTGCACCTGCAACGTGACCCTTCGTGGCGTATTATAAGGAACATAACGTCAATATTTCATAGCATGTTTGAGAAAAATACTATAAGATTGCCATGTACCGTGTAATATCTCTCGCATCGTATCGTTTTATCAAAGAACCAACTGCAAGCTAGCGGCAAGCTAGCTGTTTTACGAAATGTACCCTAACTTCCCGATTTCAACACGTTCACTTATCAATCGAATGGTTTTTTTTTTTTTTTTTTTTTTATGTTAGATAGGCCAGACAAACGAACTAGTGGGTCACCTGATGTTAAATGAACACCACTGTCCATAGACACCCGCAGCGCTTTAACGATGCCAGTGCGTTGTCGGCCCTAAAGGAGAGGGAATAGGGGAAGGGGGAGAGGGAGGGGGAGAGGGAAGGGGTGAGGTATTGGGCCCCCGGCACTCTCATTGACCGTACGAAACGCAAGCAGGATTACTGCTGCTTCACGCCGGTGTTCTGTGAGAGGATGGTACTGCCCCGGACGAGCCGGCCCATTCGTGATGCAGCGGCTAGCTACAACATGGCTCTACCACTACTACATGATTTTGTTCTACACAAAGCTCAAAATCGCACCGAAAATGGCTGCCTCGCGAGGCGGCTCGCTCAACGGAGAACCGGCTACTACCGATTCAGTAAATATTTTTAAAATAGAATGACGCTCACAAGTTTTTAACCAACTTTTTATGAAAACAACAAACAGTGGCGATTCTAAATCAGTTTGCACAAAGATCTAGGCGTCTTGTGTTTCCACCACACGGCGAACACGACGCACAAAATACGCGTTCTTGAATCTACATAAGCACGACGACGTCTGTACACGCGTACGCCTACATCGCGGTACAACGCGCGCGCACCATACTGGTGAACAGCGGCGACAAGCAATGGTGCCTTGGGGGGAGGGGAAACTCGAATCGGTGCGGGGCGGAGCGTGGCCATTCTGTACGTTAGTACTATTATATTTTCTGTGGTTTCCGCTGTGGTAAAAATCGTGGGAAGATGATGACTGCGTATAGCTCAGGGATCACGAATTAGTTTCTTTAGGTGTCCGGTTCTACTTTCGAGTTTTTTAAAGACTCCCTACGCAAGTAGGTCACACACATGTCCGAAAACAAAGTAAATGCCCATTACGCGTCCAAGATCCCTTCCGGAGCCAACAAAAGAGCTAATAACCTTGAAACGGCCGAACCAACTTTGACGAAACATGCCTAGAACCATCCCCAGGAAACCCGCTTTTAAATTTGACGCCAGCATTGATAAAGCGTGGGATACATTCTATTAAATTATGTACTCAATAATATAAGTTCAGTTGCTGTTTACCTAAGGCCTGCACAGGTCCGCCATTTTGGTAGCCCCTGGAATAGCTCAAGGTACGCACGCCCCAGGCGATCAATTTAGGAACCCCTATAACACTGATATATTTTGGATTTACAATATTTATATTATAACCAATGAGTAACCCATTTCCTGTTTCAATATCTTAGCTTAGGAGACGGGAAAATGAAGTTGCAGTCAAGTTTCCTATTTCAGTTTAGTTTTGATATTTTAATAAGATTGAGAAGGGCTTTAAGAGCATGACTATAATGAATGACCTAACATGCTGACAGCCAGTTTCCAGTCATGCACAACCATCCATGAAGGATGCAAATAGTGTATAAATAAATATGATAATAAAATAGAACCAATTATCGCGTTTCATCATGCAAGGGACTCTTAAAAAAACAGCTTAAACAATAATCATTCCAAATTAGGACTAATTAATGAATTAGACAAATGGTTTTTTGATTGTTATTTAGATAACATTTACAGAAATGAGTAGGTTTAATTACTCCTAATTGCAAAATACCTTATTAACTAATATCACCAATTTTCAAATTACCCTGGTCTCTTAATACCTAAATATCAAATTGTCTCATTACCGAAACGCCTGAATATTGAAATGCACAATTCGTTCAAATAGCGAATGACAGATAATGACAAAATATTTATGTGAATCTGTCTCAAAATGCCTAATTTTTTTATACTCTCCTGATGATGTTTGTCTGACATTTGCCTAAAGCTTTTTACTAACTTGCAGTGTATGTATATGTATACTTCTTACTTACTCTATATAAGTATGTTTATCTGTTGCCTTGTACCCATAACACAAGCTATGCTTAGCTTACTTTGGGACTAGGTCAATTGGAGTGAATTGTGCCGTGATATTTATTTATTTATCTATGTAAGTATGTATGTACGGGTCAAATCTTGGAAGTTGAATTTGACCCACTTCCAGTGGTCGGATTTACTTGAAATTTAGTGTACTTACTACTTATGTAGGTTGGATGACAATGCAAGTACAGTCAGCGAAAAAGTTTGCATTGCATTTTGTACCTCACATTGACATTGAAATAAAATTTAAAAAAAAAATTTGTAATGTAAAAAGAAAGCTGTTTTTACAAAGCTTTGTTTTCTCGAAACTAGCTTACACTGAGATACCGCCTTTGCGCTACCACGGCAGAGTAGTTGGTCCAAATGATTTATGATCATTAATAGATAATCAGACATATAAAATAAATAATTACTATTTTAAGGGAAATTATTTTTTTTCTTGTAAAAGGGGGTAGTCTATAAAAATTTGGGATGGTGCAAAATTTACGAGATTACGGACAGTTTTAAAGAACATTACATCCTCAAGCCAGCGGTGGACCACGGCGCTTTCACGAAAATGTAGAAAGGCACATACGCAATTACTTTCTATGCAAACCGGAGAAAAGCCCCAATGCGGCTAGGCGTTATACTAAACGTCGGTCAATTTTTTTTTGCAACAATTGAATGCTATTTGACTGCATTTTGTCAATTTCAGTGAGTGTACAAATTAAAACTTAGCAGACATTACCCTCGAGTAGCTTAAAATACGTGTAGGTAATGTTTTATATACCACCTATACTGCCAAAATAAATAAATAAAATAAATAAATAAATATTAGGGGACAATCTTACACAAATCGACCTAGTCCCAAACTAAGCAAAGCTTGTACTATGGGTACTAGACGACGATAAACATACTTATATAGATAAATAAATACTTAAATACACAGAAAACATCCATAACTCAGGAACAAATATTCATGCTCATCACACAAATAAATGCCCTTACCGGGATTCGAACCCAGGACCTCTTGCTTCGTAGGCAGGGTCACTACCAACTAGGCTAAAGCGGTTGTTATTAACATGTTTGCTTTAGAAATAAAAATAGCATAGCAAGTTTTTATAATTTTTCTGTTTACAACATTTACAAAATAGTAACCTACGGCACCTTTTGCTAGGTTTGTTAGAAAAAACTAAAAATTAAAACTAGGGATGGAGTATGATGATGATGATAATCGCATTTGAAAAAATATTCACTTGCGGCAATGATGAAGTGGAAAATGGAAGAACCTGAGATACGTTTATATTTGCATCTCTTTCTTCTCAGTAGGGTGACCACACTGTTAGCAATAAACAATTAATTTTGACTATTGCTATGATTCTGAAATAGTACATTGTGCATCAAGGGCCGTAAGTAGTGGATTACTAACGAGCGCCGATTAGAAGCCCGACGCCGGAGGCAGAGGGCTTTTAATGGCTCGAGTTTGTAATCCCCTTACTGCCCGTGATACACACAATGAATTTCTTCACACTGCGAGGAAAAAAATCCAAAAATGAAATTATTTTGTCTCTAAACACTTAAATTAAATAAATAATGGCTACCCGCCAATACAGATTGTCACTTTTTTCAAGTCATCTACCACAGATAAAGTAAACTGTGTTTAGAATTCGAATGGCCATACGGCCACATTCTGCCAACATGTTAAAAAAATACTTACTAAAATTATTGCAAAACTATTTGATATAAATTTAAAATATAATAATAACGAAGTTTCATGAAGCGTAGACAAGTTTTGTGTAGTAAAATTGGGTTATAGCTAAGTTTTAAACATGTAAATAAAACGTTGGCTGACTTGAAACCTCCTTAGTCTGTTTGCAAATTTTAAAAATAAAGTTAGAACTCCCTTGGGAAGAAAAACTGTACGTAAATCCATAACTCCCTTAAGAACAAATTAGGCCTTTGACATTTAGTATACAGGCATGGAATAACACCATTGACGAGCAAGTGTGATGAAAAATGCATAATTAAATCGTATCACTTCTGATTACATCTCCGACCGATGTCACCATGTAGCTGGATGTAGGGGATACGAAGTTCACCGGGTCAGCTAGTAACGTTATAATGACAAGGTACAGAAGTGATCACTTATTTATGACGTTGACACTGCTTAAAATTAAATTCTCAACAAAAACTAACCCAGCTCACTTGGTCTTTAAAAACATCCCGAATACGAAGTTACCCAGTTTTACAATAGTGAAATTTATAATGATCAACTAATTAAGCCGTGTTCACACATAGCGCGTGTCGCGGTCAGGCGGCGCCGATGAGGCGTCTGCCGCTTCTCATTGGGCCTCGCGTCAAAAAGGTCACAAGTCTATAGTTAACCCCAGATCCAGATAGATTTCAAGACACGTCAACCGATTTGTTTTTACAAGCCTTAGATTATTTATACACTAAATAGATAGAGTATCAGTAGCAAACACTGCGACACAAAACGTCTAAAAACCCATTTGACAGTTTCATCTTACGATCGCGTTACGTCATTCCGGCTGAAGGGGCAAATGACATACCTATAAGCCAACTGTTTGCTTATATTTTTCGGGACGTTTTTATGCCGCCTAAGCTCTATCTAGCGTATAAAATAATCTAAGTTACATGCTTTTGTTTAACTTGCGATGTTCGGTAAAGGGTCATTTTGGTACAAATGTCTAAATATACAATGTTCCAAAAATGTGTACAAGTAAACATGTTGTTATGAACAAAAGACAAAACAATTAGATGCCACACAAACCTAGAGCCTATTTGTATGAATGAAAAAACGAACAGAAGATAAAATGGTAAAGATACCAAAATAGTCAATGTCTTCGAAAGTCCCTTTATCAATTAGTAAAAAAGTCATAAAGTGTATTAAAGCCAGTGAGTATAAATTCAGTCAATTGCATTTTGTACATTTTGATCCCAGAGTATTTTGTCCTGAAAATTTCCAGACACAGGACATCTAGAACATAGTGAATGGTGCCTATCCTATGTACCTACCAGTGGCGGGACGTGAAAATTTTTGCAAGTATGAGCTCGTTCCCACTATGTCGTGTGTCGTTACGTTTTTAATCGGGCGTTCCAGTGGCAGAACATTTTATATGAAGCTGTTCACACTTGTCGGACACGAAATCGTAGTGTGAACAGTTTCATATAAAATGTTCTGCCACTGGAACGCCCGATTAAAAAACGGAACGACACACGACATAGTGGGAACGGGCTCTAAAGCCGGAGCAAAAACCCAGAAAACCCCATTTATCCTCTTCTTCAAAGTGCAGTAAAGAAGAGAAGCGTTTGGTAACTTCGAAAGTTTAGTCAACCCGGGGGAAATAGGGTTGTTAGTACCTACCCTTCGCCACTGGTACCTACTCATCACAATTTAGACTAATCTGTGGTTGACGAATAAAAATAGAACTTGCGCAATTAATAACTTTACTTTATCCTACATTGTTTGATTAAGTACCTATTGTAAGAAATTAACACAAGAATACAAAATAATACTGGGCGACAGCTCATGTTTTAACTCTGAAACACGCGCCTTCTTAGAAATAAAATCAACCTAGATCGAATGGTCGTATACTATCGCATAACGTAGCAAATTTCATCGAAATCATTCAAAGTCAAAGTCAAAATTCCTTAGTCTATTTAGGCATCAGTTGATGCTTCTGTGAACGTCGAAGAATCTACCACCGGTTCAAAAAACCCTATTGAGAAGAATCCGGCCAGGTAAATTTGGTTTCATTGGAGCATTTCCTAGCTCTCCGATAGCGGTACTTAAGTAATTTCTTAATAGGTAAATTCCCTGAATGTTATAAATAAACATACGTCTTTCGCATGACACGATGGAAGATCACACTATTGACTACTATCAGGAAATAGATAACGTTCCTAATGCACCTCTTAACCGTCCGGTAGCGTAACGGTTTTCCGAACCACAGGTCAGCGGGGTCAACGACATAGACGTCAGATAACCAATGTCGCTAACTGTGGCCAAGTTGATAAATTGGTTACTTAACCTAAGTAAACTTATTCGGACAAAACATAGCCAAGTAAAATGTATCAAAGTTTGTCACTCATTCAATATTAATGTCAAAATACTATAATATCCCTCGTCCATTTGCGTAAGTTGAAGTTTCATTGAATTTTTTGCTCGTTCCTCACAGTTTATAGAGCTGCGAAAAGAAAACCCACCAATATAAAGGTCCGCACGCGGAATTCTTTGACGCAGTCCACGTACTAGAGGCGACGAGTCAAGACGGAGTCCGGTGAGCCGATCGGTCACGAAGAAAGTACCAACATGAATGGTCTCGCTGTATCAAGTGTCTTGTGTTCACTACTCATTGTGCAAAGTAACGCGCGTGCCGCTTTAAATAATTACAATCAACGCAGAACAAAGCTACTCGAAGTGGAAACCCTACAGTCGCTCGGAGGAACTCTACATCTGACAGAAAAAGAACTGCTCGTCAACGAAAGACTCATGCAATGGAAAGAGCTAGAGGTAAACAATTCGTTCAAAAATCCACAGTATTTCAACTTCTCGAAACACTATTTCCAGTTCAAAGATGAGATGAAGAACTCTCAAGTGTATCAGTTCGTCCAACGGATGCCGAAAGGGGCGGCGCTGCACGTGCATAGTTCCCTGATGCTCGACGCGGACAATTTGATAGAGCTGACGTATGAGGACCACTTATACGCCTGTCTCACAGACGATTATTTAGAATTACGCTTCTCTGACACCGAGCCACAGCGACCTTGCCCCGTTAAATGGACCCTTATGAGCGAACTCAGAAACGCATCAGATGATATAGCTCAATTTGACGCGAAGTTAAAGAATTATTTCACTTTAGACTCGGGCGACCAAGTCGGATTTGACACCGATATAAACACTGTGTGGAAGAAATTCAATCAAGTTTACTTTACAATTCAATCTTTGATATCCTATAGGCCTGTGCGCGAGAAGGCGTTCTACCAAGCATTGCAAAACTTTTACAATGACAACGTCATGTATATTGAAATACGGAGCGGATTATCAAGCTTGTATGAACTGAATGGGACTGTACATGACAAATTCTACATGGCCACTTTGTTTGATAAAGTAACCAAGCAGTTTATGAAAGTAAATCCTGACTTCTTTGGAATAAAGTTCATTATGACGAAGGTTCGGGCAGCAAACGTGGATAAAGTGCGTGAGGCCCTCGATTTAGCACGTCAAGTGAAACATGAACTGCCAGAGTTGTTTGCTGGATTTGATCTCGTGGGTCAAGAAGATTTCGGAAAACCTTTAACAGAATTTTTGCCAGTACTTTTAGAGGCTCAAGATGAAATAAATTATTACTTTCACGGCGGAGAAACTAATTGGTATGGTACACCGGCGGATGAGAATTTGTATGATGCTGTGCTGCTGGGGACGAAGAGAATAGGCCACGCTTATGCTTTGAGCAAGCATCCAGCACTTATGGCAGCTGTTGCCGATAGAGATATAGCTTTAGAAGTGAACGTGATATCCAATGCAGTGCTATCTCTAGTCCAAGACTTAAGGAATCATCCTTTGGCGATGTTTTTGGCCAGTGGTATGCCAGTAGTTATTTCAAGCGACGATCCCGGCGTCTGGGGAGCTCAACCACTCTCTGATGACTTCTATGTGGCTTTCGTGGCGATCGCTAGCAAACATGCTGATCTTAGAACGCTAAAACAACTGGCTATCAATTCTATTAAGTACAGTGCGCTAGATGATAAGAGAAAAACGAGATTATTCAGAATATTTGAAGACAAGTGGATTGCGTTCTTAGATGACATCATTGCGACAAAACTTTAATGTCTCTTTGTTAAGTTCTGTGAATTTTTTTTCTATGCTTGTTTATGATTTTATCGTTGAACCTGGACGAGTTCCATTATTTTTAATGACTATAAGAAATAAGTTGTAATCCTTAGTGCTTATCGTGACCATTATACATAGGCCAACGTTTCCGATTACTTTGACACTGTAAAATCAAATCGTTAGTCCATTTAATAATCAATATAATTAATTTATTGAATCAGGCGTTACTTTGCGGAGGTTCATATTAACGAACTAAAATAAATATTCAAACTCAACTCAACTCTCTGTTGAGTTTAACATTTGGTAGTATAGCATACGGTTGTGGTAACTCTGAAGATGAGCTCTGGTTTAGTTCGAAACGCGTCAGTGTAGCTTGGTGGTGGTGATGGTTGGGTTTATATGATTTGTGTGTGTTCGTACAGTGTACAGGTGGAGGAACTGCATGAACACACATTTCTTGCATAAACGTAACTATTGTAAGGTCGCGGGTGAGCAAAGTAATTGTTTTAGTTCATCAATATAAATAATTGATCACAACCGAGAAACACAAACACAATCTCGGAATTACGGATAAATGACACTTAAATTGGAAAAAAATCTGTTAACTATTGCATTAAACTGGTAAGACCAGAAATAAATAATTTGACAGGTTCTTAATGTGTAAAATGATTAAAATATATGTAAATACATGAGTGATACCAAATAAGAGCCATTAATGCCAAAATATTTACAAAAAAAATCTCAAAACTTTCTGTGCCTTTTGGATCATCTAAGTAGAGTTGGAGCACTTTTTGTGTACGTGCAAGTAGACAATTGAACAACCTCTACCATGAGTTACACTAGTTTGCAGTGACCGTACTCGCTAGCGACTGCGTAAATGATTTGTATGGAGAATTGTACTTCCGTAAGTGACCGCTAGAGGCGCTGTACACAATTCTCTATACAAATCATTTACGCCGTCGCTAGCGAGTACGGTCACTGTAAACTAGTGTAACTCATGGTAGAGGTACAGGACGGAGCTTGATATTGACGAGTTAGCACCACACCTTGAGATGTTGTAGGTATAGTCAGGGTAAGAAAAGGTTCGTCACTTTTCGACCTTAACTCGTTGACATAGAGTCGAAAAGTGACGAACCTTTTCTTACCCCGACTATACCTACAACGGTGAATCGTTATTTCGAGAGCGCGCGTTGAGCATCGTACCTTATTTTAGGATGTAGGTATATTACTGTAGAATAATTTAATTTAAGTAGAATATTTCTTCTCTGTCGCTACAAAAGTACCGAAATATTTATGTTATTTGTAATTATTTTATTTTTCTTTTTTGTGATGAATGTGTGTGAGCATACTGCCATATTGTTACTCTGTCGTTATCGACGAGAACCTGTAATTAGTTTGCTTTATTTACTACCTACAGTGATTTAACTGCTTGATTTATGAATAACTTACCAAAGAAAGAGGTTTTTCCGACGTAATAAGTACGCTTTTCTTACTATATTTGAGAGTAATATTATATTAATTAATTTTTAACAACTCTTGGGACGACGATGGACAATTGAAAGTTTTAGGTAGCTTGGGTTGATGAAGTTTAGTGTAATAATTTATCCTTTCTTGTCTGTGATTTAATCATCAATGCTCTAATTGTTTTGCATCATTTGTAACAGCCAAAATGATAGCACCAATTCCGAATTTTTAAATATTCAACGATCTGTACCTATACTTAAAAGTGGTTTGAAACGCGATAAAGCTAAGTAGCGCGGCCACGAAACAAAAGTTTTGTCATTCGAGCAAGTTGCTGCATTAGGTATACAGTCAAGGTAACTGAATCTCGTACCAGGGTGGACCGTTTTCACAATCAATTTCACGATGACTTCTTTGGCAGACGTATGTTGACATTTGCAATGAGAAGGGTTCACCCAACAAAAACAAAAGCTACAATAGAGAAATATTTCTCTAGGCAGTTGTTATGTGATTCAGTTTCCTTGACTGTACATAGGTCAATGAGTATTTAAGTCAAAAGTAGATAGGTATTTCAAATAGTTAGGATATTTTATTTAAAGTGTGTTTTGTGTAATAAATAAAAACGAAACATAAAGATTTTGTACTTATCTGACTTCCTCATCCACTATCCGACAAACCACTGTGTCCACCTGATTGGACGATTAGATACTTAAGTACTTAATACTTTTCTTACTGAAGTTAACTACAATAAATATAATTAGGAAACCTTTTTTATTATAACTCGGAATTAAATGCGAACTTAGGGTTGAGTAGGTAGTGTCTAAATGTATGGAACTGTCATCGATAGTCCAGGACTAACGATTTATAGCTAAACCGTTTAAATAAATACCTACGCCCGCACCTCGCGAGAACTCATTTAAACGGTTTAGCTATAAGTCTTCCAACCCTAGACAGTGCAAGCGTCCCTTTCTCGAATAAAAACAATAGAAATACAATAGTATCTATACTGACAGCTTTGTACTTCTACCATGCGGCAAATATCAGAGTTTTTTTTTCATTTTTTTATACAATATTGGTTTGCGTTTGACCACAATCACGCCTGATGGAAAGCGAAGATGAGGCCTGCGATGCAGCACGCTTGCCTAGTAAATGCTCATTCACCCTTGAATTTAGAGGAACAAGCAGTTGAACGCGGTGTTGCGCTAGCCCCAGAGCAGAGAGTGTTGCCATTTCAACAACGTTAACAAATCTTGTAAATCTAATACCTTTGATATTAAACGAGCAATTCTTGTATATACTTATATAGCCGTTTCTGAGATTCTGATTATATATATATATATATCAGAACCAACAACAATTTCGATGAAATTTGGTATGGGGGGTTTTCGGGGATGATCTAGTTTGGTCTTATCTCTGGGAAAACGCTTGGTACCGAGTTTCAGCCCGAGCGAAGCTCGGCCGCCCAGGTACAAGATTTTTATCCAAATTTAATGATGCGATTGATTAGAAATTATAGTGTCTCGTTTGTCAATGTGTTCGTGGGGATAAGCCACGTTAGAGAGAATACAACAAACGTGATTTTTCCCCCGTTTTTATAGATAATGATACGGAACTCTTCTTGCGCGAGTCCGACTCGCACTTGGCCGGTTTTTACTTTTGCTGGCACCCTTTTCCTCCCGTGAACGTCACTTGGTTAATGAACGCCCCCATGTCCCCCCCACCACTTTAAGGTTGGGTTGTTTATGGTGACGGACTGCTTAACACTTACAAAAGCAAGTATTGTATAAATCTTCCCAGGTGAATTTTTCGCTTCGAGCCATTACATTAAATTTGAACCTTAATACTATGGCGATACCGTTTGTTTTTAAAGATAAGGGCTCGAAGCGAAAAGTTCACCTGAGAAGATTTATACTTATAAGCAATTCATCGTTTCACTTTCATTGCATCACGATTTCACTCAGGCGTCCCATTTATTAAAAGTCTAAATATGCTGCTCTGCTCGTATGTAAAGTTGTCTTCAAATCTTGCAAGTCGACCTTCACCCACTTCTGGTGATCGTATTGATTTGAAATCTAGATCTTGAGATCCGATAGTAACGATCGAATGACAATGCAAGCACCTTAAGGCCCTACCGTGTTTTTGGCGCATTTATTGCATTCATTTAACTCGTGCTGTATCATTACTAGCAATGCTATAGGTAGTCCTGAAATTCATATGTAAGATATTTGAGGATTCACTCTGGTGACAAGTATTTATCGAAACACGATTACTTGTAGTTCGCTCGATAGAAAAAAAAATCCAAAGCCGTCTCTAAAAAATAAAATAACCTCGTAGTACGACGCTAATACTGCACGAAAGGTCATGACTTTTTGAATGTTAATAAAACAAGATGTTTTCTAGGGCGTAGTTTTGCTACATTTTTAAAATATTTATTTGTTTTAGTAATAAGATGAAAATACTCTAAAACACGCGCAGTCCAATCAACCTATCTTGAGCCATCGTGCCTCCCCCACGCGGTCCCACGCCCGAAATCGCCCACCCAAAATCGATTAGCGCGAAAAACTCGGTAGTCCCTTAACAAAAAGTCATCTATTTTTGTTTACTTACAGTACTTTTTTTAATATAATTTGCTAACGTAAATGATGATTTACTGAGTAGCTGGTTTTGGAGAGGTCTATTCTCGGAGTTTCTCTGCGGGGTCATATTAGAAATGATGAAATCCGCGCAAGAACTAAAGTCACCGAAACAGCTCGAAGAATCGCTAGATCCGCTTCGGTCTTCCTCTATTGGGATATTCGTCTCTATGGATCCATTCCGTGGCAATTTTGTCCTATCGTTCAGAGTTCATTCGAAAGACATGTCCAACTCAGTTCCACTTCAACTTGGCCGTCTTTACGCCCACGTCAGTAATACGAGTTTTTGAAAAAAGATAAAAAAATATTTGACGTTACAGTCTTCCTTGAGATTGGCTCATTCATTTAGATAATGCAATCCGAAATGTTAAGTCAAGTTTAGATCAGAACAAACACTGTGCAAGTTGCATCACATTGCGGGGTCGTAAAGCGAACGAGTTTAAAATCGTCAGTCGGACGCTGAAAATGCAACGCAACTTGCTCGATTTTATCTTGAAGGTGTAAACTGAGCTTTACACAAATGTTAAACTGACCTCACGATACTAGCGCCAACTAGCCTGCGACGGAAACCCTCATTGTTGTTCTGCAACGGTATTACTAGTAAGAAACTTCTTCTATTGGACAACAGATGGCGCTATATTACACTATCTGAATCAATTCTACATAGTGCTGCCATCTCGGAGCGAGTAGTGGTAGCAGAATGACTAGCTAAGCAGTAAAAGCCCCCGCAGACCGCAGACTTTTTATCGGCCGATAGCTTAGTCGGGCTTAATCAGTATAAAGATGTATGCAAGTGCGCACACTATATCGGCCGATACCAAATCGTTATAGTGTGCGCACTTGCATACATCTTTATACTGTTTAAGAGCCCAACTTGTAACGTAAAAGGAATGGACTGTAATGAATATTTTTAATATCAAGCAACCAAACCAGGATACAAGCTCACTCACAGAACTTCAACCACAACAAGACATAAAAATAAACTGACAATTAAGCACTTTTTAAAAAAAGGTTTAAAAACAGTAAAAAGAGTCAAAAACGCAAGGAGTTCGCAACACAACTAAACTAATTTGTTGAGTCAGGCGTTACTTTGCGGAGATCTATATCAATGACACAATTACAACAACATTACAATTAGGTACAATACAAAAAAAAATACAATTCCATTGCTCACCGCGACCTTATGATAGTTACGTTTATGCAAGAAATGAGTGTTCATGCAGTTCCTCCACCTCCACACTGTATGAAGTTCATAATTTTGTTGAACGGTTTTAGGAAAAAAAAGTTAATTCCAAATTTAGAATGTATGTTCCTACCATGCTCAATCCTAATGGCTCTTTCCAACATGACATATATTTCGGTACTTGAATTAACGACACTGCACTATTATTCAATTTAAATTATTTTTAGGGTCCCCTACCACTTAGATGAAATTGTTTGGTCCGGTTGACTCTAATATTACCAAAACAGGGGCCGAAGGCAATTGTCAAATTGACCGAATGATTGTTAGGGGAGTGAATGAGTGAATGGGGTTTGCGCAGTTTGAATTTGGACGTTCACATTCGGCTTATGGATTAACGGTACCTAATGGCTATGGAATCGATATGCTCAGGGCCTAGCTCCACCATCTCTCATCTCATCCTAGCTTATACATGGTGTCCTTAAGAGGATACGATGCGTACCATTTCTCCATACAAACGTAATCCCTTGTTTCCTCACTGGATAATGGCTTTAGAGCCAAATTTTTTTTTACTGTGTAATCTGTATCTACCACAGCTATGCCCCTAGGTTTCGTTTTTTTCCATATTTCAATTAACATAAGAAATATGAGCTTACAAAAACTGAAAAAATTGCCCAATTTCAACGTCATTTTCAGACACTCATCAGAAAAGAATTCCTCATATAAACAAAAAAAGGAAAACATAGGGGCATAGCTAAATCTATCCTCTAATTATATTTGAAAAAAATAATTTTATTGGTCCAGTTTTCGAGAAAAAAACAGGGGATTACGAAATGCTGTTTTGATTAATTTTACGCGCCTATTAACGGTCTGAGCTGCAGTTGTCCCGCTCTGGCTGTACTGACACGGAGGGGTTCGGGCGAGACAGCGACATTTCATTAAAATACCTATTTCTCAAAAGTCTCTCAGCCATCGTACCCTCTTAAACTCAACGATCACCTGATACCGGGCATGAGGTCAAGTTATACCAGTTGTGGAAAAAATATAAAACTCCATGTCACGTAGTTAAGCGATAATACGGGTCCCAAGACACAGGCTCAGCCTAGTTCGGGGCCCAAAATATACTGATTACCTATGTACGCTTTTTCTGTATATAAATATTATGAATTATTTCATTTCGTTTCGTTTCTATTTCATTTCAATAGAGTCACGTAATAAAGTCACTTTTAGTAATAGATATTTTCGTAAAATTGTCTAAGATTGATTTATTTTTATTTTTCTTATAGTATATACCTACAAATATTTTGAATTGGTTGTCTGGATTTAAAATTAATAACAATAACTATAAATTAAAAAATTTTTAAAACCTCCAACGCAATTTGGTCACACAATCACACATATGTTTGAAAATAAAGTAAATGCCCATTATGCGTTTAAGATCCCTTCCATAGTTGATAACTTTGAAACGGCTGAAACAATTTTGATGAAACATGTCTAGAAGAACCATCGCCATGAAACCTGCATTCAAATAAAAAAAACCGCATCCAAATTGGTTCACTCGTTTAAGAGCTATGACGCCACAGACAGACAGACACATACAGCGGTCAAACTTATAACACCCCTCTTTTTGTGTCGAGGGTTATAAAATATAAAACTCCATGTCACGTATAGACTGGCAAAAAAGAGTAGAAATTAAAAAGTGGCAACACTGTTGTGTCGTCCCTCTTTTCTTGTGTACGAAAAAAGAGGGATGACACTACAGTGTTGCCACTTTTTAATTTCTACTCTTTTTTGTCAGACTTTAGTGTAACGATAATAGTCTCTGGATTTAGGTATTCGATATTACCGTGGCACAGCGATAAACGAATTCGTGTCGAGCGAGTCGTGGGCATCAGCTAGTATTAAATAAGTTGTAGGTACCAAGTGCCTTGCCAAACAATCACATCTCAAAGCCCCCGGTCACAAATCAGCCACGTCGCTTAAAAACCTTAATTTTAACCCTCTTAAGTCTCATTTATCCTTAAGTATGTAAATATGGAGTCCACGGAAGTAGGGGGTGGGGGGGGGGGGGACAAAGGACGCCGTCCTTTTGATGTCGCCGGCACCTGTGAGCTACTGAGATAAATGGCTTCTTGAGCCTCGTTAAAGCCGGCTCCCCATACAAAGCTTGAATGGAATAATTACAAAACTAATACTTACTTCGATCCAATGAAAAAAAAAATAACAATAAATAAATATTACGCGACAATTTACAACAACTGACCTATACTTCATTTAATTTAGAATTGAAAACCACGATATCATTATATTGCGGCTCGTCAACTATTTCTTACCTAGCAAATAGTACAGTACAATAGTCTGGGAGCCGCAAAATAAAATTGTTTTAATGTCACTTTATTTGCGTGTCGTCAATTGTTACTCTAGTACAGATTGTAAAGAGATTACAGTTCACGAGCCGCAATATAATGTTGTTGTGGTTTATAATTCTAAATTAAATGGAGTATAGTCCCAAAGTAAGCAAAGCTTGTATTATGGGTACTAGGCAACGGATGAACATACTCATATAGATACATAATTATACAGTTAAATACACCCAAGACTCGAGAACAAACATTTCTATTGTTCAAAGCTTCGTAGCAAGGGGCGGAATTTTCGTAGCAAAAATCTAAAGTCAAGAGGGATTGACCACTGTGTAGTATCGATTATCGATGGTTAATTGTCACTTAGGACGATATGTTAGGTGAATAGACCTTTAGTGGAAGAGACTTTTGGCCTTTTGCCCTGACACTATGAAGTCGGTAACATGCGAAGAGATTCGATAAAATCGATGAAGCATAATAGTCGATGGACTATTAGTATGTTTTATCGACTATTCCAGTTATCAAATCTCTTACTTCGTTCCTTCAATCTATCAATCTTTATTATGCTTAAAATGTGGTACGTTAGGTCACAATGTACAGAAAAATAAATAAATAAATAAATATCACGGGATAATTCACACCAATGACCTAGTCCCAAAGTAAGCTAGGTAAAGCTTGTGTTATGGGTATTAGACAACGAATAAACATACTTATATAGATAGATACATACTTAAATACATATTAAACACCCAAGACCCGAGAACAAACATTCGTATTTTTCATACAAATATCAGCCCCGACACGGGAATCGAGCCCGGGACCTCAAGCTTCATAGTCAGGGTCTCTAACCACTAGGCCATCTGGTTGTCTAAAAAATAATTTTGTTTAGTTTCTTCCAGGGATTCCTTTTGACGTTTGATTTGTGCTATGAAAATTCCCAAGTCTAAATTTAACTGCCTAAAATAGGTCGTCCTTAGTGACTATTAATCATCGATTCTCGATAAAACACAGTGGTCAATCCCTTTTGATGTTTGTTTTTTTGCTATGAAAATTCCGCCCCTTGCTTCATACTCAGGTTCTCTAACCACTAGGCCATTTGCTGTCTAAAAATAAATCGTAAACTCTGGATTATGGGTGATTTACTACATTTTGACTCTATTTAACCTCGGGTTAGTACTTAAATCTGAGCTATAATAGTTAAGTTTTTTTTGTGATGTTTCAACATCACCTCGGCCTATATACCTAGGTGCCTCCCCTCAGAATGAGAGGACTTGGGCTGTAGTTCCCCCGCGGACCCAGTGCGGATTGGAAACTTCACACTCACCATTAAATTCCATGGTATGTGCAGGTTTTCCTTTGCCGTAATTCTCATGGTAAATTTTGAAATGTCGCACATAAATTCCGAAAAACTTAGAGGTACGATCGACTTTGAACTCATGAACCTCTGCTAGAGAGGCCACATGTCAAACCATAAGGCTGTCACAACGTGTTATGTCTATAAAGAGTATTTATTATTGTAATGTACCTACCTACATTTGTGTGGACAGTCTAGTTTGAAAACACCAAGTAGTGTCATCGATATAACCTCTTCGTGGCAGTGGCACAAATTGGTGGGAGTAAGAAGTAGGTTAGATACAGGAATCAATTGCTTGGTTAAATAAAGTTTTGTGCGTGACATATTTATATCTTAGAAAACTTCCATATTACATACCATGTAACTACACGGATCATAACATCATCGTTAAATGCCGACGCAGACCAGATGCGTATACGTGTCACGCACCAGTTGTAATGAATAAAACTATAAGAAATATGGCACACTAGGTGCAAGCGTCTAGTGCGCCATCTTTCTTAAAGTTTCATTTATTACAACTAGTGCGTGTGGGTGACGTGACAAGCCGGCCTTTAGTGCATTCTTTGTTTGTGTTTTACCACTAATATTTTGGAGAGTATGTATCATCTCCGTTTCACCATCGTACGACCATAGGCCTTTATCTAACGGACTCGGAATCACAATCGTTGTCGCTATTTCTTAAATGCTGAAAACGGGTTTGACAAGGTGATAAGATAAGTAAATAAAAGAAATAAAAATATCACGTGACAATTCACACCAATTGACCTAGTCCCAAACTAAGCAAAGCTTGTACTATGGGTACTAGACAACGGATAAACATATTTATTATAGATAAATAAATACTTAAATACCATAAACACCCAAGACTCGAGCACAAACATTCGTGTTTTTTCACACAAATATCTGCCCCGACCGGGAATCGAACCCGGACCTCAAGCTTCGTAGTCAGGTTCTCTAACAACTAGGCTATCCGGTCGTCAAAAAAGAAATAAATACGGGTCAACCATTTTCTGCTTGAGTAAGCATGACATTATCAATTCTGATTTTGCTGGTACTTAAATATTGTTTATATTCCGATCATTCGCACGAAACGCCATTTACACAACGTTCATCATCATCCCAGCCCATATACGTCCCACTGTAGGACAGAGGCCCCCTCTCAGAACGAGAGGGCTTGGGTCGTCGTCCACATGCCATTGAATTTCTTCGCAGGTGCGTAAAGGTTCCCTCACGATGCTTTCCTTCACCGTAAAGCTCATGGTACATTCTGGGGCTCTAGTGAAAAAGGGGTTAAGTCTGCAGAAATCAAACAGCTACTTATTTTCTATGTTGTGTATAAAGGGGGTTAAGCCGAAATCAACTGTTCATCTTCTGCATTATTAACCCCTTTTTTACTAGAGCTTTTCTACCTACTCGTAATTTCGCACTCAGAAATGCGAACCCATATTCGAACCCAAGACCCTCTGCTTGAGAGGCCATAGATCTAAGTTACCAAAGTCAAAGTCAAAGTCAAAGTTATTTATTGCCAGAACATAGTGTAAACCACGGCTTTTAAGCAAATTTACGGACTAGTACCTACATTACATTACAAATGAGATGCACCTAAAAGGCGATCTTACTGGGATTTTTTTCCAGTAACACAACATTTGGTAGCATAGCGTATGGTTGTGGTAACTACTCTGAAGAGGAGCTCTGGTTGAGTTCGAAACGCGTCAGTGTAATTTGGTGGTTGGTAGTGATAGTTGGGTTTTAAGTGATTTGTGTGTGTTCATACAGTGTGGAGGTGGAGGAACTACATGAACACGCATTTTTTTACATAAACGTAGGGTAAACCAGGGTGTTATTGCTATTGCCCACTGACAATGATTGCACTGCCAGATGTTAGCTTTGTATCATTCTAGTTGGATTAGAATTCGCTAGTTGGTGCTGTAATTAATATTACAATCGATTTAAAATTGCTGGCGATTGGCAACACTTAAAAAAACAGTAATGGCGGATTTTGTGATGGCGGGTGAACGTGTTACTCAAACAGGTAAATTTTTTTACCATTTTACTAAGAACTTATTTGCTTGAAGGTTATTTAAAACTGTTCAAATTCTATGTAAGAATTTATTAGGTTATAAGTTTATAAGAAAATAGAAAATAGCCGGGTTTTTAATACTCAGTCTGTAACTATAACTATTTTTTCACTTCTCATGCTCTTAAAATGTTACTTTAGTCTCTGCATATCGAGACTAAAGCTCTTTTTTGATCTGTAGGGATTAAAGTAATTTTTTTTTAATTTACTTTGGAAACCCCTAAACTGCCAATCACGGTGTTTGCGGATGAAGGATTAATGCCATTTTCAGTGACTGGGCATAGACAATTTTAAAGCTTTCCACAGACCGCAGCGCGCTGCGGACGCTCCGAAGCGCTCCGTAGCGCCCGCTCCGTAGCGGCCTGCGCTTCAGTCTGTGGAAGCCTTTAGGGCGTGGAAATAACCTCAAAATGACAACTGTATAAAAAATATTTAAAAAAATAATAATTTAATGAAACACCATGAATAATTACGAATATTAATCTGTTTAATTATATTAAAGATGAATTCATTTTATTATGCATACTTAGTCCAATTAGCTATGAAATAATTTTCAAGTTTGAATCTGTTGGCTAAATATGCAAACATTTAAAGCGTCACTCAACAAAAATACCGCGGAACATATTTAAATTGCTATTTGAATTCTGAACAGACGTCCTTTGCTCGTATTGAGCTGAGCGTACGTTGTATAAAAGTAATTATTGTAGATTAGTATACGTAAAACATCATTTTTTTCCTCGCATTCAAAGTGAAAAGTAGAGTGTTTAACGCGAGACTAAACTGCCATAATGACACGCGAATTATAGCCATTATTATTATTATTATTTTTAAATATCTTGTATCATTATGGCTTGTTTTAGTCCCTCGTTGAACAATCTACTATTTTTATTTTGGAAGTCAAAGTGTTTGAAGTCCTTAAGTGGGCAATAGATATATAATGGTTTACCCTATCTATCGTGGGGTCGCGAGTGAGCAAAGTAATTTTGTTTCAGTTCATTAAAACAGATAGGTACCTAAAAGGCGATCTTACAGGGATCTTTTCCAGCTAACAAATGTTTCGTTTTCGCGAAGTAGGCTGACGATCTGACGTGGTTTTACCACGCAAATTTAAGATGGAACTTCCTACAATTATGCGCTGTATAACGAAAGGAAGACAGACCGTTAGAGACCATATGGCGACTGCAGCAATAATGGGCATAAACCGCAATTTGACGAGCATGCTTAACCGCGCAGTGCCAATTACTAATAACGCGGTATTGTAAAAAGTTTCTTGTTATTCTTTAGAGTCCCATGGGAAAAAGGACCACTATGTAACTTAGAATAATTAATTTTTAACCCCCGACACAAAAAGAGGGGTGTTATAAGTTTGACCGCTATTTGTGTGTGTCTGTGGCATCATAGCCACACGGCGGACACGACGCACAAAATACGCGGTCTTGAATCTACATAAGCACGACGACGTCTGTACACGCGTACGCCTACATACATCGCGCGCGCACCATACTGGTGAACAGCGGCGACAAGCAATGGCGCCTTGGGGGGAGGGGTAACTCGAATCGGTGCGGGGCGGAGCGTGGCCATTCTGCACGTTAGTACTATTATATATTCTGTGTCATAGCTCTTAAACAGGTGAACCGATTTGGATGCGGTTTTTTTTATTCGAAAGCAGATTTCTTGGTGATGGTTCTTAGACATGTTTCATCAAAATTGATTCAGCCTTTTCTAAGTTATCAGCTCTTTGATATTAGACGCATAATGGGCATTTAAGTACTTTATTTCCAAACATAATGTGTGACCAAATTGCGTTGGGATTTTTATTTTTTTTAATTTTCAGCCGTTTATTATTCACTACAACAATAGAGATAACTACGCTGCAAAGCTCAATATACAATAAAAAAATTAATACTTTGATCAATTGATTGATTGAAATTCCATGGTGAAGTTCCCAATCCGCACTGGGTCCGCTTGGGAACTACGGCCCAAGCTCTCTCATTCTGAGAGGAGGCCTGTGCCCTGCAGTGGAGGCCTCATGTTGGAGGCTTACCTACACTTCGTCTTCCGGTCCATGGACGCCATTCGAGAACCTTAAACTTCGCTTGTAGAACTGATGGCTGATGGGGCCAAAAGATTCTCGAATGCCGTCCACGGACCAGTGGACGGGCGGTGTATATAGGTAGATACGCCTCTAACAAGATGGAGCGACGGCCTGGTTAAGGTTGCGGGAACGCGTTGGATGCCTATGTTCAGTGAGTAGGTAGTGGACGTCTTTCGGTTGAAATTAGCGATGGGTGTTGTAGAATCAACGTTTGGACGGTCCACCGACCAAGCGTCGACTAGTCTAATTCTTAGATGGTTAAACTAAGATTACACAGACATCCATATCTAGATATTAGGAACGCAACGTCGACTCAAAGTCGTAGTCGGTTAATACAGTTCATTCATTTATGTATGTATGTATGTAAAACTCTTTATTGTACGTAAAACATGAAAAATAACAGTTAACAAGAAAAACAGATGTACAAAGGCGAACTTATCCCATAAAGGGATCTCTTCCAGTTAACCTTTATCCATTTATCCAAACAAATTTGAACTATCTACATATGTTTCATAGTTCATATTTGAATAAGAGTTGTGCATACTGTAGACCGTAGACTACTGCAACCACAGACCAGTGATTCATAGACATCGACGTGCCGTTAGAGCGTTTTCACATTATCCGTTCCGATATCGGTATCGGATCGGACGCCGATACGAAATGTATGAAATATGATACGATGTCGGATCGGATAATCTGAAAGACAGGTACATTATTTCATACATTTTACTTGTTCCGATATCGGTATCGGCGTCCGATACCGATATCGGATCGGATAATGTGAAAACGCTCTTAAGTAGAACATCTACAAAACGCAGACATCACGTCGACTAATCGACGAATTCAACTAGTCTACGGACTAGTTGATAAACGTAAATTAACTGCCTAGTTGCGTTAACGTTAAAATCGTGGACGACCCATCGCTAGTTGAAATGACGATGAGGGTCACTAAAGTGAAGGAACCCATTTAAAGAAACATTTTTTACGTCGTATTACGATCGCGTGTCACGGTAAGGATTTTTTGTATCCTTCCGACCTTAGGGGCACTTTGGATTGGCGGCATCACAAGTGATTATTACTCATTAGTAAACAAGGATGGCGGATGTTCCTACACACAAATTGGAGGTGTTTCGTAATTTACAAAATTATGATACAGACCATAGGAATAATTTGGCAAAAGCGTGGAAGATTAAACTCTAGCGACCTTAGTCGGTTAAGAGCGCGCGCACACAGAGAGCGGTCTGGAGTTCCGCGTTCTTTCAAATGTACTGAGTCCCTTACGATAACGCACACAGCAATCGTAAGCGACTCAGTACATTTGAAAGAACGCGGAACTCCAGACCGCTCTCTGTGTGCGCGCGCTCTAAATGAGTCCGCGCCCGCGTTACAGGGGCTGGGGGGGTATGACGACAAAGAGTACGGGAGAGGTGCGGGCGGCGAGCGCGCCTCGTGTGCCTGCCGCCCGCACCTCTCCCATCCCCCTTTGTCGTCTACGCCCGTGCCACTGTACCCCGCGGGCGAGGACTCATTTAAACGGTTTAGCTATACTAGTTTGACCTATGGCCTCTCAAGCAGAATATCGTGGGTTTGAAACCGGGCTCGCACCTTTTCGGAATTTACGTGCGATACATTTGAAAACCATGAGCTTTACGGTGAAGGAAAATATCGTGAGGATACCTGCACACACCTGCGAAGAAATTCAATGGTGTATGTGAAGTTCTCAATCCGCACTGGCCCCGCGTGGGAACTACAGCCCAAGCCCTCTCATTCTGAGAGGAGGCCTGTGCCTTGCAGTGGGATGTATTTAGGCTGACCCTAAGCGCCATTTGGTCATCGAATAGATAAATTTTAAAGCTCCAAACGCACAGACACAGGAGTCGTGGTGGTGCGGTGGTGGTGACGGTTGTAATATTCTAACTTGTATGAACGAGTTGGCGGTACTGTACCGCACAACCGTTCATAGAAATTAGAATATTACAACCGTCAGCGCCACCGCACAGCCACGCCTCCGCTGGGGGGCTACTCCGAAATTCGAAAATCGAAGTTCGTATCGCATCGTCTTGCTCGCTCTTGTATTAAATACTATTAGCGTGAGAGAGGAATGGCACGATACGAAGTTCGAATTTTGCACTTCGTAGTATAAGGCCTGTCTGTGTGGTGCGTCTGGATCTTTAGGTACTTCGCCTGTGTAGGCGTAATGTAGCACTGGTGACGTCATTGATGTTCTACATCGCGCTATCGAAGTTTCTTACCAAGGATACATGAGTATAAGGGATGTTTACAAAAAAAAAACATAACACTAGACTGGTTGACACTTGTAGAGAAACAATATTACTGACAACAGGTATTAACCACTCCAGCCGGTTATGTTGTTTTTGTAAACATCCTTTAATTTTTAACTCTCTTCGTAACAGTGGCGTGGAATGAACATTTTCTCTAGGAAATCCGTAGACTCAGAGAAGCGTGAGTTAGGAATGTCTTCAGATGCAACATACATACATACAATCACGCTTCCATCCCAGGAAAGGGGTAGGCTGAGACTAAATTCGACCGCAGCAATCAAAATTGTCGGAACTACATTTTTAACCCCCGACGCAAAAACGACGGGGTGTTATAAGTATGACGTGTCTGTCTGTGTATGTGTGTGTGTATGTGTGTGTGTGTGTGTAGAAGATATAACTAATTACACTTCTTCTCTTCTCTCGACGCGGCGACACTTAAAAGGGCCAATCAACTTTTAAACCGACTATAATCTGTCCGCGACATTTTTCAAACAATTGCAGATTTTTGTAAGTAAACATGTTATTTCTGTAATTTAATAGATGAATAGCATGAATACATGCCATCCTACGTAAGTTTATCCTATTAAACCGTGAAATATCTTGTTGGAAGTACGATTTTTTGGTAACGCCAGAGACAATTTTGGTAACGCAGGAGACGCCAAAAACGTCGGTTTAAAAGTTGATTGGCCCAAAATTATCTTAAAAATAATAGGTTCTCCTAATGAAGTTAAAAGTCCAAGACAAACATTTTTTTTTCTTCTTATAGTATTTTTTTGTCAGGGTTAAGTACTTAATTAGGGTTCCGTACCTCAAAAGGAAAATACGGAACCCTTATAGGATCACTTTGTTGTCCGTCCGTCCGTCCGTGTGTCCGTCCGTCCGTCTGTCTGTCAAGACCCTTTTTCTCAGGAACGCGTGGAGGTATCAAGCTGAAATTTATATCAAATACTCAAGTCTACTGTCCCTTGGAGCTGTGAAAAAATCAAACATCTAAGCCAACGCAATCAAAAGATACAGCCGTTTAAGACGCAAATTTCCGCATATTTTCGAAACTCGCAAGGGAATCAAAACCTACAGGGTACTTCCCGTGAACTCAGAATCTTGAAATTTGGTACGAAGCTAGGTCTTATAGCACAGATAAAGGAAAAATTGCGAAAAGCATAAATTTTTGTGTCTGTCTGTCTATATCAGTAACCAACGCACATTTTCGACACTCACAAGAGAATCAAAACCTACAGGGTACTTCCCGTGAACTCAGAATCTTGAAATTTGGTACAAAGCAAGGCTTTATAGCACAGATAAAGGAAAAATTGCGAAAAGAATAATTTTTTTTGTCTGTCTGTCTATATCAATAACCAATCTACAATGATCCCACACTGCGCACATTTTGCTTAGGAGCAGGGGTCTGCTAAGGCTGGATGTTCACAGATACATATAAATTTGTATGGAACCCTCGGTGCGCGAGTCCGACTCGCACTTGGCTGGTTTTTTTTGTAATTTTTATTTTTTACTTTAAATGCCTTAAAATAATGTCTTACATCTCTGCGAAGTTTTAACGGAAGTTTTGTTTTCATCTGCTCGATCCTAACATACATCTTTAGGTCAAGAGTAGGTACCCCAAACCGGCGAGCATTTATGAAAAGACAAATGAGTGTTGTGGCGGGATTTGGCCACCACGGCTATACGACCCACTGCTGCCCTCTGCTGGAATATAAATATTTTTCTTCAATTCGACCGGGTTCGATTTTTTTTTAAATTTATGAATGAAGTTATTCTTATCCCTGGTATCTATGACATGGTTCCTAGGAACAGATCTTTGTATGTCTTATAGTTACTGACTTGGCCATACTGACCGATATAAAAGTACCACTCTGTGTAGGTACCTGTATCAGGAGGTGTCGCTCTTCTATTAATAGTACGATCGATATATTGATTGATTGATATACAACGTGTCTCTACACTCTGGACATGGACGAATAGGACTTGTTCATTAGGGTATTTCTAAGTTACGTACAAAGCCTCGAACCAAACACCGCGGTGTTAACCAAGAAATTACTGATTTACGATTTAATAATTTGGGATAACCTGTATGTCATCATCATCAGCCTATGTTCGTCCACTGCTGGACATAGGCCTCTCCCGTGGCACGCCACTGAGCACGATCCCCGGCCACTCTCATCCAGCTCTTGCCAGCCGCCTTGCGAAGATCATCGCTCCACCGAGTCTGAGGACCTAACCTGTATAACCTGAAACCTCTGTCAAACTCTGAACCGCAAAAATCACTGCGAACAACTGATACAGTATGTTCCTTCCTACATATTGTTGATTTGTGGGTAACAATTGTATTTTGAAAAAAAAAACTGATAATTTTACAAAAGTAGAACATTCCTGAGAAGGAACTCTACTCAGGATTTCGGGCTTTGTCTAGAGAGTAGAGACAGGTTGTATTCTTTACCTTTCGAGACTAGACACAGCATATGCGACATGGTACGACTACAATCAACGTCTCAATACAATTGCCACGGCCAATTAGTCATAATAAAGTGGTACGACATTTTGTGACCGTCTGCTGCTATTCTGACCTATAAGTATTGCAAATTAAGGGCCAAAAAAGACAATAACATAATGACAATGATAATTGTTCGCAACTGACGTTGCTGCGGCAGCGGCTGTTGTAGTTTTTTTTAATTCATAGAAAGGAATCATCTTTAAGTTGACAATGGCTTTTGATATATTCTCCCTCTTTTATACAAGGTGATTTTATAAACGTGATAAAAATGAATGATATAAGTAATAAAGTGACTTATTGAATCAGGCGTTACTTTGCGGAGGTCCATATTAATGAACTGAAACAATTACTTTGCTCACCCGCGATCTTAGGATGGCTACGTTTATGTAAAAAAATGCGTGTTCACGCAGTTCCTCCACCTCCGCACTGTATGAACACACACAAATCACACAGAATTATGAGCTTTTTTGTCCCAAAACTTCCATAATTATACTTAATTTTCGATTCTTCTATTTTAGATACGGTCATATAGAATCTATGAAAAATGGTAACTTAACGGAAAAAAAATATCTGAAGATGAGCAGAAATCAAATAATTTTTCCAAATTAGAAAAAAGTCAAAACATTCAACAAAATAAAAAATTGTCCCATAACGACGACATAAGGAGGGCAGTGACAGCTTTTCTATATGCTTATTTTACTAACCCAAGCTACAATTATGATGACTTTTTGATTTCTGGTGACATCACTTCAAAAGGAACACCGCCACCTTATTGACTATAACATGATGACTATAAAACATAATGATTTGTACGAGGCCTAAGTGATGAGACTTTAATGTGACATAAATCAAGATTTAACCGCAGTACAGTCGGCTCTATAAGTCTGATAATTTAAATTTACCATTTAGACCAGAAGAAATAATGTCCACGCGCGGACGCTTGCCTTCGCTTTCACTATCTCTTTCTGTCACTATCTTATACCCTTTGACAGAAAGAAACATCTTTTAATTTTTTTTTGCAGTACGTTGTTTAGTGAGAAAGAGTTTGATTAAATTAAAGGAAGCTTAATAAAATAGACCATGAATGAATTGTTTACGTTTATTTATCGAGTTAAGTTAATCCGTCATGTTTTAATCATTTAATAATCAAGAGCGCTTGTTATATTGTGTTGCTTCACTACCAATATATTTTATCCGAACGAAAGAAAGAAGGTTGTAAAAAATTTGATACGATGAGTCGTGAAATTAATCATAGGTAGTAAGTATAAGTATAAATAGTAAGTATAAGCATAAAAAAATATCATGTTGATTGTACATATTGTTAAAATAAACAATGTAAACGACATATTGCAAACGAGAGCTCAGAACTTGTACCATCCCTTTCAAAATAACTCTAGGTACTCTTAGTAATGTTGAGAGAATACCTATAGAGTTGAAATTCGGCTTTCGTAAAAGCAAATTGGACGGAGTGGTAAATGCGGTAAGTAAAGATCTTCATATGATCACAAAACAACCATAAAACATGCGCTAAAACAGCGGCAGCACACAAACACACACACACTTCGACGAAATTAGAACAAAAACATATTCGGTGAAGCGGATGGTAAAAAAGTAACAAAAAAATATTTACGAAGGGTAACTTTATTTATTTATTAACAAAAATAAAAATAAAATCCACATTTAAGCAAAAAATTGTTAATAATACGATGAACTAAACATATTATACTTACATACATTATACTTAATACAATACAATACTTAATGTTGCCCTTATGTAGCCCCAGAATGGTTTTCAATTAAGGACAAATAATTAAAAAACGAAATTGTTGTCAATTTGCTACGGAAGAGATAAAAAATGTAAACATTACCACATTTAAATAATCACCAGACGTAACAAAATACCCTCAAAATTCCTTTCCAATACCACCGAAAATTTGTAATGAATATTGACGTCGCAAATCAGGTTTTTTCAACTAATGAAGACGAAATAAATTGACGAAACATCCCAATGACGGCTGAATTTCCGAAATCGAATACACCCGTACAACTTTTACGTGTTCAGCTTTGGTAAGACTTATTGTGTGGCGGGTAAAGTTGCAAATATGATAAAGGTAGGGTAGATTGAGTTGGGGTGGTTTATTAAATACGCTGTGATTTGTAGGAGCAGAATTACATTCGGTTACCGATACGCTCGTTGCGGATTAATTCGATTTGTACCGCGGGGAATCAAAAAATACGGAACGCGTCAAATATTGAATGGCTTGTTCAATGTGGGACTAACAGCGGCTACATGGTTTGAGAAATCAGTTGATACTTTGTAAATAATTATGTAATCCATTTGCATTGAAAATTTTTTGAATTAGACTTAAATTAATCATAGGGGCTGCACGCTAACACGTTAATAACACCAGCTGGGAGAGGTCATCACAAAAACAGATACGGAAATAGAACAAAATTCAATAGAGTCGTATTAGTGTACCTAAGGTTATCCAACTAATAATTATAAGTGAGAAAGTTTGTGAAGATGTTTGGATGCTAGTTAATCAATCACTCAATAACAGCTTAACGGATTTGGGTATCAGTTGGCTTAGAATCTTAGATCTATCAGTATCAGCGTTTTCTGTGTATAGAAAAAAATGGATTTAAACATATACCTACTATAACTATAAATTGAAAAATTTAAAAACCCCCAACGCAATTTGGTCACAAATATGTTTAATAATAAAGTAAATTCCCATTTTGCGTCTACGATCCCTTCCGCAGCGAATAAGAGAGCTCATAGCTTTGAAACGGCTGAACCAATTTTTGTAAAACATATCTAAGAATGAACCGTTGATTGAACCTAATAAAAAATGTAAAATCAATGAAAAAACAAGCGAATTTCGTAAATATTTTAAAACAAGCAGTTTACGTTAACTAGCTGTTGTCCACGACTGCAAATAATTCATATTGCGCTATCCCATGGGAACTATGCATTTCTCCGGGATCAAACTGTCCTATGTCCTTCGCCAGGTTTCAAACTATCTCCATACTTAATTTCACCTAAATCGGTTCAGCGGTTACAGCGTGAAGTGGTTATAGACAGAGTAACATTCGCGTTTATAATATTAGCAAGTATTCATATTGCTGTTTTATGGCAACATGACATAATTTAGGAAAAACAACTTTCTATAACAAACTAAACGCAGCAGAACAATAAAAATAACAGTTTAGATAAGGAGAAGTGAACGAAACGCAGAAATTTCATACAAAAACAGGACATCAGCAGCAAATCATACAAATAGTTATAACGATTCCGTAAGAGATGATAAATAGTACGATAGAAGCGGAATAGCGCTCCGGTCTTGTATCGTACCGCATGTAGCATGAAAGCTTATGAGCTAAATGTGGCACATTTAACCCCTGCAGCAAAGTGTTAGAAATCGAAGCCTTGATTTGACTATCTACAAATGCCGCGTTTTGTTTATAGCTGCCGTAGATATCAATTTTTGTAATCGCAACTCGTTTCAGTTTTTATGTAAAACAGTCTCAAAAAGGGAAAGATTTTGTTGATTGTACTTTTATTTCCAACTTGCAAAGTGCGGTTACAATAAAGTCAATAAACATCATATCAGTTGCTCAAACAAACAAACATTACAAGATAAATAAAAGCTTGTGAAATTGTTGACGTCTTAGAGCGAATTACAAAAATAAATTGTTTCAAAATTGTGATCCAAAAAGTGCCCAAAACCTTAGGATTTCATTCGTCAATGTTCTGTTCTTTAGGGTTCTCCTGAATGGTGACAAACCAAATCCTATTCATATGGCTACACTGTCCATCCGTCCGTCTGTCCGGCACATGGCTCTAGTTGGACTGAACATACATTTTTAGGGTTCCGTACCCAAAGGGTAAAAACGGGACCCTATTACAGTCACCAGGCTGTATCTCATGAACCATGATAGCTAAACAGATGTAATTTTCACAGATGATGTATTTCGGTTGCCGCTATAACAACAAATACTAAAAACAGAATAAAATAAATCTTTAGGGGGGCTCCCATACAACAAACGTGATTTTTTTGCTCGATATTGATAACGGCAACAGGTAGACGCTTGAAATATACACAGAATATTTAGTTATACTGGGTTATTTGTAATTCACTAGCATCCTTTTAACCCTAAACTCCTACCACTTAAACAAATGTTTTTTGTTTTACGGCTTTTGTCATAAGGACAAAAGAGAAAAGAGAAAAGAGGAGAGGAGGTTTTTGGTGTAATAACGTTTTGAAAATTTGAGATTTCCTCTTATTTTTACGATACTCTGTGTATTTGTATGGGAAAAAAAGTGCTTCCTTTTAAAAAGTCGTAAAACAAAAAACATTTGTTTGAGTGTTAGGAATTCAGGGTTAAGAGGATGTCAGTGAATTAAAAATAACCCTGTATATTCACTTTAAAAATAAATAATTAAATTAAAATTAAACAAATATTTAAGGGGGGTTCCCATACAACAAACGTGTTGCCGTTTTTATAAATGGCACTTGGCCGGTTTTTTTAATCGTGGTTCACAAATGTTTCCATATAAGGCGATGTTGAAAGCGTTGCGTCTAAGACGTGCTGACTTAATTTTAAATCAAAAATTCCGATAAAAATCTTTTAACGCATTTACTGTCGGGAACGCATATATGCGTTTTCGTGTATTTCGCCTATTGCGCTGTCATAAGTAGTTTGGCAGTCATTTGAACGCACATGTGCGTTTATGGCACCTAAAGTAATCTCGAGTCTGGCACCTGGCTGCGAAAGGGGCATTCATTCAAATAAATCCAACTGATCTCTTGAAAAATTCCGGATTAATATTTTGTGTAAATTTCGCAACTTTAGAAACTTCTTGGTGCCATGCTAACACTAAAAACCTTTGCCACATTGTAATAGTTCTATTATAACTAGGGGTAAGTTTTAGTACCCCAGTGCCCCATGCCTGATGCCCCATCCAGTGTGCCGTATCTTTGTGCCCCAGAGATAATAGCCAGCACAAACATTGGGCACAAACAAATACGACGCCAAACCCAATAAGGGTTGATTACAATCAGCGCGGTATTAGATATCGCGGGCGTGACCCGAATGTGGTACACGAATGTAAAGATACATTGTTTTGCCGTGGCAGCGTGGCAGTAGCGTAGACCAAACATTTTCTTTGAACATGAAACTACCATGAGACTTACTCATAATGGAATAAACGAAAGAATTTCTAGGAAGAGCTACGAATTAGTCCAATTGTAATTTCTCGCGTAGATTCCGAAAACCCCAGAGGCGGGAGCTCGGGTTCGAACCCACGACCATCTGCTTGAGAGGCCATAGGTTTTGACCTAGGCCACTAGGCCACCACAGGTTTTTAGGGTCCCGTACCTAAAGGGTGCCAACGAGACCCTATTACTTAAATTCCGCTGTCTGTTTGTCTGTCCGTCTGTCTGTCACAGTGCTCTGTCTCTTGAATGGTAAAACCTAGCCTGTACTGTGGCTACTATAACAACAAATACAAAAAATAAAAGTTTAATAAAGTTAAAAATCAAAGGGGTCGTCATACAAGAAAAATGACTTTTTTCATTGTCTTAAACTCGATCTTTATAAGCGTTTTAGAAAGAAAGAAAGCAATAAGTATTATATTTGTAACAACAAATGGTTAACATAGATAACATAGACAAAAGAAAATTAAAAAAGAAAAACAATAAAAGTAAAAATAAGACGAACTAAAACAATTACTTTGCTCACCCGCGACCTTACAATAGTTACGTTTATGCAAGAAATGTGTGTTCATGCAGTTCCTCCACCTCCACACTGTACGAACACACACAAATCACATAAACACAACTATCACCACCACCAAGCTACACTGACGCGTTTCGAACTCAACCAGAGCTCATCCTCGGAGTTACCACAACCGTATGCTATGCTACCAAATGTTAAACTGACACATTACTTGACACATTTTTTTAACATTTGGTAGCATAGCATACGGTTGTGGTAACTCCGAGGATGAGCTCTGGTTGAGTTCGAAACGCGTCAGTGTAGCTTGGTGGTGGTGATAGTTGTGTTTATGTGATTTGTGTGTGTTCGTACAGTGTGGAGGTGGAGGAACTGCATGAACACACATTTCTTGTATAAACGTAACTATTGTAAGGTCGCGGGTGAGCAAAGTAATTGTTTTAGTTCATTAATATGGACCTCCGCAAAGTAACGCCTGATTCAATAAATTAAAAATAAGACAATGAAAAAAAACATGCTTGTGTCACAAAATGGTCCCAAATCAGCAAAAGATTACTTTATTTATTTTTAAATATTGTACGGAGGTACGGAACCCTTTATGTACGAGTCCGACTCGCACTTGGCCGGTGTTATTTATTATTTTACCATTACTAATAAATGCTAACCTAGATCTAGCCAGACCTATCCAGGCACCTGCCGTTTTTAGCTCGCGTCAGATTTCTATGCCTTTTATTATTAAGTAGTTTCGTGGATGTAAACCATCTAGGTCAGCCATTAACTACTCGAGGATGTCATAAACCTCATAACTAGATTTTATGGGCAACGTACTAAGCTTAAACAAACTGCCATCACTCTAGGTACTGTGAAGTTTGATAATAAATACTTACCTACACGTAGATATTTTATTGCTTGAGGATACTAAACCCTTTCGACAGGAGATGGCTTTTTGGGTACGGAACCCTATTAATATCGCAACACTGTTTCATGCTATCGTTGCACAAATTTTTATGCCAAGTAAAATTATGACTACTTACTAATGAAATAAAAAAAACTAAATGTATAAATTATGGCTCATTCTTTTTTCGAACACTAATTTGCTCTACAAATATTTTTTTCACAAAAACGGTAAAGTGCTCGGTTTTGTAATTTAAAATTTAAATATACACATACCTAATTAATCTTACATTTAAAATTATCACTACGTATAACTATAAATTGAAAATTTTACAAACCCCCAACGCAATTGTCACTAGTATGACGTTTGAACATTATGTAAATGCCCATTATGCGTCTAAGATCCCTTCCGCAGCTAACAAAAGAGATGATAACTTTGAAACGGCTGAACCGATTTTGATGACACATATCTATTTTTGTGTCGGGGGTTAATAATAAGTAATCATTAATAACTATAAAGTAGGTAAGTAACGCAGTGGACATGCATGTCTCCGCCATTTGTATGAAAATTTGTGCATCACAGTTACCCAGGGCTAGGCTCCCATACAACAAATGTGATTTTTTTTGTCGTTTTTATAGATAATGGTACGGAACCCTTCGTGCGCGAGTCCGACTCGCACGCACTTGGCCGGTTTTTTTAGTTCGGTCAATATGAGATTAGATTAAATATTAAGTGGCTTTGTATGAACCAACGAAACGAAAAAAAAAGTACCTACCTACTAAAAATGCAATAAAAAGTATGACATTCAATCATCCTCCACTTGGACTTAAATCAGGATTTAGTAACTAACCTGATCTTACAATTTACATTTTTAGGGTTCCGTACCTCAAAAGGAAAAAACGGAACCCTTATAGGATCACTTTGTTGTCCGTCCGTCCGTCCGTCCGTCCGTCCGTCCGTCCGTCTGTCAAGACCCTTTTTCTCAGGAACGCGTGGAGGTATCAAGCTGAAATGCATATCAAATACTCAAATCCACTGTCCCTTAGAGCTGTGAAAAAATCAAACTTCTAAGCCAACGCAATTAAAAGATAAAGCCGTTTATGCCGCAAATTTCCGCATATTTTCGAAACTCGCAAGGGAATCAAAACCTACAGGGTACTTCCCGTGAACTCAGAATCTTGAAATTGGGTACGAAGCAAGGTCTTATAGCACAGATAAAGGAAAAATGGCGAAAAGCATAAATTTTTTTGTTTGTCTGTCTATATCAGTAACCAATCTATAATTTTCGACACTCGCAAGGGAATCAAAACCTACAGGGTACTTGCCGTGAACTCAGAATCTTGAAATTTGGTACGAAGCAAGGCCTTATAGCACAGATAAAGGAAAAATTACGAAAAGCATAAATTTTTTTGTCTATCTGTCTATATCAGGAACCAATCTACAAATCATAAATCATAAATCATTTATTTGCATAAAACATGGTATATATTTTGTGGCATGGAAGAAAGAGTTTCACATGTTTTGTCACTATATGACGTACAAATTATATTTTAAATTTAATCTTAATAAATTTAATTAATCTAATTATTTAAGTTACACTGTAAGTAGGTACAATTATATTAATATGTTCTAAATAAATAGTTAACTACGTATAATTCATATTATGCATGTCAAAATAGTAAAATAACAAAATAATAAAATAACAAAACAAATTTCAATAGACAATAAAATCAAAATTTTACAATTCTAGTAACCACGCCCAATTTGGTTACGTTTTAAAAATTCGTTTAACGAGTAAAAACATTCATTTTGGAGCCAGTGAGAGAGTTTACGTTTAAACTCCTTTATGGGCAGACCTTTAAAATCTTGTGGAAGAGCATTAAAAATTTTTATGGCCATTGGATAACAACTGTAACTGAACTGTTTTGAATTGGCCTTAGGTACAACTAAGTTATCCGGATATCGAGTATTAAAAGTGTATACATCTCCAATTTTTTTAAACAGTTCATGGTGTGTTTTTACAAACATACATGCTTCCAAGATATACAGAGATGGAACTGTCAGTAATTTAAGACTTTTAAACAAAGGTCTACAGGATACATATTGAGCAACATCACAGATACTACGAATGCACTGCTTCTGTGCTATCAAAACTCTGTTTATGTGGACCGAATTTCCCCATATGAGAATCCCGTATCTGAGAACTGAGCATACATAACCATGGTAGGCCTGAATTGCAATATTTTTGTTTGTGACTTTCCGTAGTCTCCAAAGAGCATATGCAAAGCGGTTGATTTTACCACACAATCTTTCGATGTGCGATTTCCAAGAACAACTATCGTCAAGCACTATACCGAGGAAAGTTACTTGGTTGTTTTCTGTTAATGTTTTGTTATCGTACTTAACTATTAGATTTCTTTTTAAACCATGTCTGTTATGAAATTGAATATAGCTTGTTTTGTCAATATTAACAAATAAATTATTATGTTTTAACCATTTAATTATTTTAACGATAGTATTATTAATGTCATTATTATATTCTTCATTATTGGAATTAATTTTGTATGGTATTATTACGGAAATGTCATCGGCAAATAATGTATAATTGTGATTTGAAATATTAGGTAGATCATTAATATAAATTAGGAAGAGCAACGGGCCTAGTATGCTTCCTTGCGGAACACCTACCCCATTATATTTGCTTTTTGACCTAATCATTAACAACTCCATGCTCTTTGACAGAGTCATAATTTCAACATGTTGACTTCTATTTGAAAGATAACTTTTTAACCAGTCATGCACTCCACCGCGAAGGCCATATTCTTTACATTTAAAGAGCAGTAGATCATGCGCAACGAAATCGAAAGCCTTACTCATGTCAAAGAAAACCGTGGTGCATGGCACTCGCTTGTCAACTTGTTCTAATATCTTGTGAACTAAGTTAAAAATTGCCGAGGTTGTAGATTTTCCCTTCTGAAATCCATATTGTTCCGTTTTTAGAATGTTGAATTTGTTCACGAAACTTACAATACGATTTTGCATGACTTTTTCGAAAACTTTGGATATAACAGAAGGCAAACTAATCGGTCTATAATTTCCAATATTCTTTTTATCGCCTTTTTTAAACAAAGGCCTGATGACGGAGATTTTCATTTTTTCTGGAAATATGCCTTGGTCAAATGATAGCCTGATCAAATGAGTTAGGACTGGCGTTATAGATTGAGCTGAGTATTTTATAATTGCAGTTGGAATCTCATCAAAACCCACAGAGTTTGTGTTTCGCAGAGACATTATTGTTTTATACACTTCATCTTGGCTTACTGGATTTATAAAAATAGTAGAAGACACTGATTCAATCGAATAAGGGTAGGGCAATTGTGGTTTTTTACTCCCGTTAGTAAGGTCTATAAAATTATCATTAAATACATCGGCAATAAGACTAGGATCAGTAATAATTGTTTCCTTGTGTCGTATCTCATTTATATTTCTGTCAATAACTTGCTTCATCTGTTGACCAGTATCTTTTTTTATTAATGTCCAAGATGATTTACATTTATTTTTACTTTTTTTCATGAATTCCGCATTATGGTTTTTTTGCGCGGTAAAAATACATTTTTTTAGTAACTTGCTGTATTTGAGATAATTTATTTTTGCAGCATTGTCTCTAGAGGAATAATACTTAAAACGCAGTTGATCCCACACTGCGCACATTTTGCTTAGGAGCAAGGGTCTGCTAAGACTGGATGTTCATAGATACATATAAATTTGTACGGAACCCTCGGTGCGCGAGGCCGACTCGCACTTGGCCGGTTTTTTTTTTTAAGTTATAGGAATCAAAGGTATTCGTTTAGCCATATCGATACCGGAAATCTCAAATGGCGTAAAGGACAAAAATGTGAAAATGAGTCTTATATGCCATCGTATACAGCTTTTTTTTCCCTATCGAATGGCATTTGAGACTCATTTTCGCATTTTTGTCCTTTACGCCATTTGAGATTTCCGGTAGCGATATGTGTACCTTGCGTTTCTACACGACATTCCCTACTATTCCACTTACTTATTACCTGATGGTAAGTGAGGAAAGATACAGTGGAAGTTAAAGGCAACTCCTGTTTTAACTGCTTTACGCTCGGGGAACAACGCAGGAAGTATGTTGTTTTGAGTTTATTACTTCCATTCTATAATGGCTTTGTTTTAATGATTCCGTACTAAGCCTATTTATTTATTGATGATTGTTAAACTATTAATAGGTAACACGGCACGTGATAGCATTCCTAATATTGTGAATGGTGTGTGTGCAGTTCCAAATCCGCCCCAGCTCTCTCATTCTGAGAGGAGGCTTGTCGAATCTGTTACGTAGTAATTATTATGTAATCTATGACCGTAGTGTACAGTCGCCATCATAGACATCGGAGCAGTCAAGGATCATGAATTATATGAACACGCACGTACAGTCAGCATCACATAGTTTGTTGCAGCCAAGACCGCCAAATAATCGTTACACGCCTTTATTTCTATAAGCAGAGAGCTGTGTGACGATCTATTTGGCGACATTGGTTGCTACAAACTATATGATGCAGGCTGTACGCGACTGACCACCTTGAATGCTCCGATGTTTGTGACGGCGACTGTACTTTCAACTGTCCTTTAACAGACCATAGCTATCATTTAGTTTTTCTAACACCGAGTTATGACAATCTAGGATCATTATTTTTCCTCATAATCTTTAGTACAGACTTTAATTTCGAACTGCACATTGCTACGCTAGCTCCGCCCAAGTCCCTGCCAAGCAATTAAAGCCTCTACGCCATTGACAAAAAGCTGACGTGTAAGTACTGTCACTTCCAAAGCGGAATAGTGCAAAAAGTTCCCTTTCTGCAATTTACTTGTTCCAAGAACATATCGTAGTGGGCGGGCCTTCGACGAACACTAAAAAACTGGTACCAAGTTCCGATTGGTTGGAAAATCGCTGGTAACCCTTTGGAATACGAGTCATAGCGACCGCCGTTCATATGTTTGTAGTTGTATATAGTGCCACATGGTTTGCTAGTAATAGGTGTATATCGTAAAGACTGGTGTACACAATGTCGTATAAACGCCCTGATGATGCTGTAAGGTAAGAGAAACGTTGCTGCTGTGTAGTGTCGTAGACTCATCATCATCCCAGCATGTATACGTCCTAATGCAGCAGGAAACAGGCCTCCTCGCAGGTAAGTGCAGGTTTTTCTTCACCGTAAAGCTCATGGTAAAGGAGGATGGGCAGATTTGTCCATACTTTAGCCTAGGGACCAATAACGACAAGCCATATCATTGGAAAGATTTTTTCATTTCCTACCACTTTTTGGATGGCGGGAAATCTCGAATCGCTGTGTAAAAAACGTATGGCAAGATAAAAAAGCATGAAAACGCATAAAAAACAAAAGCATGACACAAATTCATAGGCAGATACTAAACCTTCGTAATTTGTAAAGCGATACAGGAACTGAGTATCGAAAAATCTACATAGTAACGTTTCAACTCAAACAAGCGAAGACCATCATTTGACATTGGTGAAAAATGCGTGACCGGTCCAAGTCGTACCTACTTTATTCTGTGTGATTAGAATTCTTCACAATTTACGCGTGGATTATACTACGGAGTTTGATTTGGACCCGCTGCCTGACATCTAGCATTTTGACAGCGCCAGTAAAGTGACACTAGTTACAGTGTACCACTACGCAAAAAATAATTTCAATAATACCTAATTAATTTTGAAAAAAGTACTTAACTAAATGACAAACTATTGAAATTAGTTTCTTATAATTGACTTTACTATCCAAAAAAATATAAGAACCACTGGTAATTTTTTTTAGACATTCCCAATTAGCTAAAATATGATCAGTGGCAAGTGGCCTATCAATTAAGGTCCGTGACAGTACGTTTCTGAAAGAGGTGCGAGCAAAGCTCAAACCCACGACCCTCTGTTTGAGAGGCCATAGGTCAAACCAAGTGGTTTACCACGGCTTTTTTCGCCGCGGTACAGTGCCGCAGTACCTACTGTGGCACCGTCTTCCATTCCCACCGGTTTGCCTAATTTTTTTACGTCAGTCAAGTATAATCAAAGCTTACTAATGTATTACTAATTGCGAGGAGTTGTATCCGAAGACATACCAAACTCACGCTCCTGTCACTCTTTAGGGTACCTATCTAACAAAATTGTCCACTTCACGCTCCTGCAGTGTCGTTACAAGGATTCGCAAGTGCAGTTGAAGGCATGAATATGAATATCTCTATACACTTATACAGCCATTGCGTAAAATACCTATAGTTGTAAACACCAACATTGTGGTGAGTTTCCTAGATTTGTACTGATATTTTTGAGGGCTTGGTAATGTACCCTTACCTATTTACAAACCTATAAGTTTTTATGAATTTAACTGTTATCACATAATACTAACCCTATTTTTATTTAAAATTAGGTACGTAATTATTAACACAGCTAGCAACTCTAAAATGAACAGGTCGTAAGTAAAGATGTCAGCAAATTCAATCATCGAATTGTATCGTAAGCGACAAATGTGTGCCTTGTCCTTTTTGTAGTTAAAAACAATTTCAACAAAATATATTTTTTTAAATTATGAATTTCACTTAGCTAAGAATGACACAAAAAAAAATCATAAAATATTTCGTTCATTATTTGATCAAATCATTCGTATTACGCGAACTTATTCAAGCACTTTAAAATAAATGTGGTATCGTATCATTACATTATACACAGAATGACAGTTGGAGCTGTCATTGTGCTGCAGTGAATTAATTTTCAGAGTATAGCTACCGAACAACTGCCAACCGATAGAGTCTCTATCAACCTCGACATTGGCAGAATCATCAGTAGCATCAATGCAGCATTTTTTTTTAATTGACTTCTTAATTTGTCGGAGTATAGGGCGTCTACGGCGCGTCGAAACTATCATGTGTATAGCCCCTAATGGGTTAAATAGTGTTGAAAAAGCTATGAATACCAGTGTAAGAGGTGTGTTAAATAGGGTGCGTGATCTAGATAATGGTAAATGGCATGTTAAAGCCTCCCACATGACGGTAGCCGTTAATTAGGCTGACATACAAAGCTGGTGATTTGTTGCGCATTTTTACATGTAAAAATATATTAAAATATATTAGGGGACAATCTTACACAAATCGACCTAGTCCCAAACTAAGCAAAGCTTGTACTATGGGTACTAGACGACGATAAACATACTTATATATATAAATAAATATTTACTTAAATACATAGAAAACATCCATAACTCAGGAACAAATATTCGTGCTCATCACACAAATAAATGCCCTTACCGGGATTTGAACCCAGGACCTCTTGCTTCGTAGGCAGGGTCACTACCAACTAGGCTATAGCGGTACACTTTTCTTACCTATGCCAAGCATAAACTGGTGCGTTTTGGGCACACGCAGTGAAGGGTTCGTTACTCATCAATTTGTACTGCCAATCAATTTAATTACTAGACTACTATATAACCTTATCATAGTAAATAATTTTTGTTGTCTATAACAATGCTTATCGAATGACGTAAAATGTCACAATACCAAGGTTCTGTGGTGGTCTAAGAGTCAAACTAGTTGACTGTACGCCTGCTTAGCTGTGATAGTTTTCGTTCTAAATTCGCTAAATGTACCCCTTAAGGATTGTAAAGACTATTCAGGACAGTGAAGCTATCGGAGCACATACGCAGTATGAAGAAACAGAACGTTAGGGGGGTCTGCGGTGGTCGAACACTCAATGGACTCTGACTCGACGCACTACATTTTAGGTTTGATTAGGCATCCGTACTTGCAAGAGAAAAGTTTTACATTCCGCGGAAAGTGCGTGAAGCCATTGAGATTAGTCGTCATCCGAATTTCAACCGGAATAGTGGTTGGTCGGTACCCCCGAGTTGGAAGACAGTGTTGAATAATCATACTGCGTCAATGGTGAATGTGAACGGTCCTTTACAGGGTGATGTTGTTAGTGTTGTGTGCTACCCTACATTTAACAATAACAGTAAAAATGACGATGAAAACGCGGGTAGTTGTGCGCCGGTATCAGTGTCGTTGAGCAGTCACGCGAGCAGAGCGGTAGCGCGTAGTGCAAGTTTGACAGCCGCCGTGAGAGCCCGTTCCCACTATGTCGTTGTCGGATTCCGATTTTAATCGCACAATTCACAAGTGTGAACAGCTTCATATAAAATGTTCTGCCACTGGAACGCCCGATTAAAATCGGAATCCGACAACGACATAGTGGGAAAGGGCTCTGATGTGTAGCCCCGGGAAGAAGGGCTACAGGGATTAACCCGAAACATGTCGAGTTAAACTCGTTTTAAGACGTGAGTGATCCGTATATTTTCACTATGATTGAATCTCACGGTAGTTTCATGTTTAAGGGTCCTTACGGAACTAGCTAACCCATTTTTTTATAGAGAGAACCCATCTTTGTTATTCTAGCTGTGCAATAGTTATGTGAATTTTGAATTTAAAGTGGTGTTCTATCCAGTGTTTACATTTTGTAAAGAGGAAACTCTAAGGTTTAAATAAAAAAAGAATGAGAAAATATTCTTATTTTTTTTTAGTCAGGTTTTTGTTTTTTTTTTGTTCATAGTTTATATGGCTCGTCACAAAACTGAGACAAAAATGTATGGAAAATTATGGTAATTTTTTTTAATCACCAAAATCAACAGCCCTCTTAATTCTGAGTACAAGACTCCAGAACTACCTACGTATTATTGAAAAAAAAGGAGCATGTACCTAATTTAAATCGAAAATGCCCATAACAACTAAATAAATGCATGTAAATGTCATCAGTAAATTAAAAGTTTTTAAGATTCCTAACACACTTGGGACTTCATCATGCCTTTTGTTTCGGTAAAATAACCTCAACGTTTCGACTATCTACATTGCAGTGACCGTGGTTACGAGTGTGTCAGAAATTATGAGTGAATATAGTGCAAGTGTATCAATAAAACTAATCCCAATCATTGCAAAAACCTTAAGTATTTAAGTAAGTACAGTTTTGTCACCAAATCTGGAATAAATAAATAAATAAATAAATAAATAAATATCACGGGACAATTCACACCAATTGACCTAGTCCCAAAGTAAGCTTAGCAAAGCTTGTGTTATGGGTACTAGGCAACGGATAAACATACTTATATTTATTTATTTATTTATTTATTTTTTATATTTGGAAAACAAACAGGCAAACATAGCACAAATACATAAATAATTTAAACAATTCATTAGCCCAAACAGTTTTCACTTATAACTAATAACATTTCTGTTGCTCAAACAAGAAGTATACTGTAAATATAGAGAGAAAAAAAAAGAAAGAACCGAATGAATACAATAGTAATGATATATTATAACCAAATAGAAAAGTATAATTGTATAACTATTATATAGATATAGATAGATACATACTTAAATACATATTAAACACCCAAGAACCGAGAACAAACATTCGTATTTTTCATACAAATATCTGCCCCGACACGGGAATCGAACCCGGGACCTCAAGCTTCATAGTCAGGGTCTCTAACCACTAGGCCATCTGGTCGCCAAATAAAAAATGTGGAGTGTGGATGTGAATGTGTGGTGGAATAGAATTTTCAGTTGCTTCATTAAATCATTCCTGCAGTCTCCTTATAAATTTTGCAGCGCGTTCTGCTATGTAGGCCTCAAATACCAAACACTGACGTAGACCGTAGCTATTGGCTGTCGGAATGTCATGTAGATTATACCGTTATATATTATAGTGTCTATATACACTTAGTTAGGTACCTTACCTAGTAAATTAGGAACACCAAGTTGCTATAACGATCATCATCATTATCATTTCAGTCGAAAGACGTCCACTGCTTAACATAGGCCTCCCCCAAGGCTCGCCAAACAGATCGGTCCCGTGCCATCCATCCATCCATTAACCAAGTCGTCGCTCCACCTTGTTGGAAGCCTACCTTCACTGCGTCTTCTGGTCCGTGGACGCCATTCGAGAACCTTTTTGCCCCATCGGCCATCAGTTCTACTACGAGCAATGTGCCCTGCCCACTGCCACTTGAGTGTGGCGATTCTTTGAGCTATGTCGGTGGCTTTAGTTCTTGCGCGAATTTCATTATTTCAAATGCGATCCCGCAGAGAAACTCCGAGCATAGCCCTCTCCATCGCCCTCTGAGTAACCAAATAACGATAACTAGCTATTAACGATATAACCAAAGTCAATACAGCTGTCAAAATCTCCGGTTAAACAGAAACATCTTTAAGTGGCAACATTGTCAAAATGGACAGACGCCATTTAATAAAAAAAAAAATCTTAAAAAAATAGTAAATTTCAGCATGCAGAAAAGGCTCCGGCCCTAAAGTATAGAAAATGTGGTTTCGGTTAAATGTCCTGGGATTTTTATATACGAGTGAGTCCTAAATAAATGTATGTATGGTTGCTTCTCGCCGACGACTCCGTCTGCGGAGAATTCGTTTATCGCTATCCCGCTGGATATATGCAATTTTCCGGGATAAAAAGTATCCTATATGTTAATCCAGATTATAAACTATCTGTGTGCCAAATTTCATTAGAATCCGTCAAACCGTTTTAGCGTGAAATGGTAACAAACATCTACACATCCATCCATCCATACAAACTTTCACGTTTATAATATTAGTGGATTATTATCAAGATGTGAATTGATACATCTAGAAATTGTGTATAGGTGAAAAACTTAAGAAAATGACCGGTTGTATGTCGTAGTAACGTATCCGTATAACATACTGACGTTCCTAATTTGAAAAATGACTTAAGCTCCATATCAATTCTGTGCACTACTACATACAACAGGTCATTTAAGTTTTTCACCTATAATCCTTCGTTTTTCGACAACGTCAGTCATCTTGTTTTAATGATCCCTGCTTTATTTCTCATGGACATAATATACTATTAAGTAGGGGAGACCGAGGACAGTTGACACAGAGGAGAGTAGAAACAACGTCGATTTTTTAGAACTTATTAACTGCTAGAGAGCTCGCAATAGCGCGCGTTTTTTAGTTCAAGTCTCGAGCTATCAAACACGCGCTATTGCGAGCACGCTAGAAGTTAATAAGTTCTAAAAAATCGACGTTGTGTCTACTCTCCTCTGTGTCAACTGTCCTCGGTCTCCACTACAAACTTATTTTATTGCTATCTTAGGTATATCTGTACGGAATGGTCAATTCTTGTGTCCGATTTACACTTGGCCGGTTTATAGGTGTGCCTAGTATGGTCAAAAAATTCCAGTTGGACCATTCTTTAAACCAGCTGTCGCGTATATAGTCGCCAGGAGAATGTGCTTTGAGGTAGGTCAAGAATGCAGCTAAATATAAGGCGTCTCTATTAATTAGGTAATTTTCTGCTCAATACTACTTATTTCGACTAATTACACTTTTTTCTTTAAGCGGTTAAACATGGTTGAATTAACCTTACGTTATATGTACCTATTTGAAAAAGCTCATGGCTCGTGTCTTGCGTTTCTATCTACATAGGTACTTACAATCGCTTTTTCTGTCTCATTCATAACTTTTAAAAATTAAAAAATAACAATTAACAGTTAAATACTTACCAACAGATATGGCAGTCGTTTGCTTTAAATAGTAGGTAATTGATTAATTTTCTGCGTTTTGCTTGCTTCACAAAGCATTTTTAATTGTAAGTAAATATCTTAGCCCATTGGTGGAACAATTCAAGCAAGAACACATATTTAATTATTGCAGTGTTATCAAAACTACGTCCTATGAATGCCCAGTTTCGTGTCAATACCACAGTAAAATGTGGGTGAAAATCAAGTGGTTTGATTCCGTTACATATCAACATTTTATAGTTACAATTGGGATTGTTCATTTTTTTTAACACCCCCTTTTTATTTTTTTTTATCGAAAATATAGAGCATTTTAAGAAACTAATTTGAATATTTCAGCAATTCATCACTCCAATATTTTTTTATAACTTATTGAAAATTTGAGATACGACTTCTCGTAAATTACATGCCGCGGCAGAATCTGTGTATAAACCACAGACATAATGACAAAAAAAATGTGTCACAATCGATGGTTAGTTGTCATCTGACAATGTCACTTTACATTACAATAACAATAACACTAAAGTTGCCGATTCTTCCAAGAGAATAGGAAAAAAATACGATTTACGGCTATAGTATTTTTTGTACGTATAAAATAAAATGGTTAGAAGTGTTCCCTTGAAAGTTCTTTGGCGGATTTAATCCATACTTACATTAAAATGATCCTCGCAACAATAAGTACATCTAGTAAACTTTGAATTAACTTTACGGCACCACTTCTCTAGTAAATCTTCTCTAATGCGAACAATTAATTTGTTTGGGCTATTGACACAGTCATTTCCACAAGTAGGAATGAAACTCTTCCTGTATAAATCCATTATTAAAATATGGAAAACGCGAAGAATGTTTTTCAAAATAGTATCCTTAAACTGACAGATGATAACTACGTCGAAGTGACAGAAAATAGTATAGAGAAACTAGACGGACGGCTTTTTTTTTCTTGTTGCAAAGAATTTCAAAGTTAATGCCCACAGAAAGGTCAAACAAAGGTCAAACATTATTTTGCAAAAATACACACGATCATTTAATATTTTTTTACTACAATGTTATAAAATGATTTAATAAACCTATTCCTCGAAATGGTTTTGCAAAAAAGTGATCAATGCCAATTCCGTAAAAACGCGTGTTGAAAATTTCAATTTGAATTAACTCCAGAAAAATACAATTTGCCATAGTTTCCTAAAACATAAGATAAGTATGAATAGGTATTCTTAAAATCAAAACTACCTATCTTCAGTTTAATATTTTTCTAAATTTTGACTCTACGCGCCATTTTCGAAGATTTAATTTCAATGGTCCATAAATGTAGATAAGTTGCTCTGGAAGGTATATTTGAAATTTGAATATTGGATTGGCAAATCCGTTATAAAAAGCACACCTAGTCTGGAGGCGGTTTGCATTATTCATTGATGCAGTGCGACTGAAGAGCGGGGGTGTCTGCGCCAGGAGGCTACTGTTGTCATGTTTTAGGTACCTAGGTACATTGTGGTGTGGTGTGGCATTGTTGCTAAAGTGGAAACAAGTGAGAGCTGACATAGTGTGCATAGGACGTAAGTTCCGAATTTTGATAAACGAATTGCTGTCATTTCGAAAAGGTTTTACGAATGGCATTCACGGGCCGAAACACGTAGTGTAGGTGGGTGAATCAACTTTTTTGTGTTGTTTACTCTGTTCCCGGTTGTCCAAGTGACAGTTCATACTGTTTCATATAAAAATGCTTAGATTGTCCAAGGGACAAAATTTGTGTAACCATAGCAACGGGTGGCACTAAAAAGTGGATTTACCCAGGTATACCTTCAACAAAGCAAAAAGAAAGAAAATACATTAATTTACAACAACACAAGACACGTCAATATTATTAAAAAATAAACAACACAAAGCACAATGATCGCGTGTAATTGCGGTTGCAAGATGGAGCAACGACCTGGTTAAGGTTGCGGGAACGCGTTGGATGCGGATGGCGCAGGACCGATCTGTTTGGCAAACCATGGGATAGGCTTGTGTGTGTTCAACAGTGGATGTCTTTTGGCTGAAATGATGATGATGATGATATCGGCATAGGTAGCTGCGGGTATCTATGGGTGGAGGCGCTCACTTACAATCGGGTGGCACACTTGGTAGATAGATATAATCTTTATTCTTCCAAACAAAGATATTTTTTTTATTAAGGTTCACCAACAATAGTTTACAACAATAAATTGCATTTATTTTTACAAAATGAAAATGAACTTATATGGAATATTGTAACCATTAGGTACTTAAAGGTAAACTCAGTAAGTATGCAAAACTTAAATTAACTAATTTAAGTTTTGTATACTTACTGAGTTTACAATATAGTTATATTATGCAGGGGATAAAGTAGAAATAGCCGTAGGAGTTAACTAATACAATATTAAATGAAAAATAAATCTATAAATATTATTAGAAAAGAAAACAGTGTCATTTTGGCAATAATAATTTAATAAGTTTGGTCAGCGCGTTACTAGATACATGGCTTAGTAACTAAAGAGAAATAAAACTATCAATTCACCACTTAAAATTATGCACGATACAAGGTACCTACTTACGATAGCAAAGAGAAACATAAAGTAACAATTAAACATCAGACACATTATAAGTGAGAAGCGATGTGATGGACTGAAGAATAGGCGCTGGCATAGTGCTGCGCAGCAAGCCGCAGCGCTGGTATTCTACCAGTACCCATACCGAGTAAGGACGCCGACCAACATGGTAAACTCAGCCCAATCTCGTCATCAATGAGTTTATTTAATGTGATTCAGAAATTATCAACAAAGATTTAGAATTAAGAATTAATCATTACTATTTTTTTTGCTTGCACTTGCTTGTATCCACCTTATTTTATAAAAAGTACAGTCCTTTTCCCGCTAGTTTCTATTGTACTAAATCCCTCTCGTCCAAACAAACGTTAAACGTTTCCATCGTGTGAAAAGTAAAATAAATATTGTCCGTTGTCGCGGTATTTGCGCGTAGCGACCCCTGGCGGATGAATAATCAAAACTCATAAACACTCTACTTCTGGGCCAGGGATATACGAAAAGTTAGTAAAGTTTATCCGAAGATAGGTAGTCAGAGAGTCAAACATAAGTCAACATGCACGTATCAAGTTACTGAATGAAACATGTCGAGTTTGTGAGTGAGTGTCATGGTAGTTTTATGTTCAAACTGATAGCGTATTTTTTATGAATTAAAATATGTCCAAAAAATAAACGTTGATGATCTTAAAATAATATGAATTATAACGTCATCACTTTTCGTAAATATGTGTTTTGAGATCTCGAAAATGTCTCAATAAGTTCGATAAAATTTGCTTTGTAGGGGTTTTTAGGAGTGAATGATTTGATTTATCTAGCTAGGTTTAATTTCTGGGAAACCAAAGCTCGGTCGCCCAGGTATTTTTCATATATAATAATAATACTAACTACTTAATTGGTTATGTTATATTATATACTAGCTTTTGCCCGCGACTCCGTCCGCGTGGAATTAGTAATTTGGGCAGCTTATTTTTTTTATCCAATTTGCTTTTTCATCAATTATGGCTTTCCTTAGTTCCTCGATATAAAAAAAATTACCCCCCTCACTGACCCCCCCCCCCCTCCGCACACCCGCGTTCACATTCACCACCGTACCTACTCCAAGTCACTACTTCTAAAAACTGTTCTATAAATTCTTAAAATAGACGTATCTTTCTTATTTGTGAACCGATTCAAATGAAACAAACACTAAATGTTAATCCAAGAAAATACCAACATATCAGTGAAAACCGCATCCTTCTAGGTTAAGCCGTTTCTGAGATTAGCGCGCACAAACGCACAGACAAACAGACAAACAGATAAACAGACAAACAGACAATAATTCTAAAAAACATTGTTTTGGGTTCTATTGCGCTAGTAAATAGCCCTAGTGACAGTTTTTCTCAAATATCTTCAATGTACAGACACCGACTTGTTACAGATTTATTATATCTGCATTACATGTAAATTTAAACTATTAATTTTACTTTATATTTTTTTAGCAGAACTAGAAGTAAAATAATTTTACAAATTGCATATTAGCAGAGTCACTTAAAAAATAGAGGCACAATGGTATTAAATTTAATTTTGTAGCTTTTTAAAGACCTGCTGCGAGAAATTCTACTACTCTGTATAGTGACCTCACATCAGAAATTTTAAAATTAAAATAATTAAGTTCTCTGTGGCCAGTATCACTTTTATCCCGCCTCCACTCGTTATTCTTCCTGGCAACACTGAGAAAAAACTGCGAATTCCTACAAAATGGCGGCAGTCGTTGGCGCCAAATTAAACGGCGTGTGTTTTATCGTACTTTGATCTCGGCCCCACAGGAGTGTTTGCCGACGATGTTTGTCCTTCTGAAAGGAGCCCGTGAATGGTTGAGACGGTCTTTTCAATGGGAGATTTATATCGGAGACACTGGCAACTATGGAGGCGCAATTTGTGGATAGCAGATACGCGATAAACAAGGGGGAATGGATCGGTTTTATGAGTTGGCCAAATGAGTGGGTTTTTATGGTTAGGTTGGTAGATGTCTAGGTTTAGTGTGAGGTTAGGATAGCTATAACTGTTGGCTTTATCTGTGTTTGTTTAAGTTTGTTTTGCAATTTTGCATGTCGATGTTGTGATATTTATAATGTAGGTAAGTACTTAAGAAGAACCGAGGGGTGAACACATATCCTGTCCTGTCATATTATATTGACGAAACGAGCTACAATAGGCATGAAATTTTAATAAATTGAAATTGTTCCGCAAGCATACTTACTGTTTCATAAGAATCTTCCGTTCGTTGTGGCTAATATATCAAATAAATATCACGGGACAATTCAGTTGTATCGAATGTAAGTATTAATAAAATATCGAATCGATGGATTTTCGATAGTTATTATTTGAAACGTTTTTTTTTTCTGAAACCGTTTGCTCTCAGGATTTATTAAAACGGCATCGTATTAGAACCCGTTAGTAAGTAGGTCAGTTTTATAACAATATCTTAAAAAGTTTAAGGTTTTAGAAAAAAAAACTTTTCTATACTAAACTTATTATACTTTACTTACTTACATTTTATTTTAGCACTTTGTCATAGTTGCTACATAATCACAGCTTTCTAGCACAGCAGCACGCAAAATCACAGCTTTCTAGCACTAGTAGTCTCTACGTTAATCCACGGACGGACAGACAGACATGGCGAATTTATACACCAACACTATGATTAGTAGTAAAGAGGTGTACACATTTCTTTGACTTCTGTCTGGCTAACGTGCATGTGTTTGTGACCTTGGCTGTATACATAGACAGACTTCTTAACTCTAAAAATGCATGCAACATTGTATTTTACTGAATATATATATTATATTTGTATAAACATTTAATTTTTTTATAAGGGTTCCGTTTTTGCCGTTTTGGCTATGGAACCGTAAAAAGGTAGATACGCACTAACAAACCTTGATTATTAATAGATAATACACATAATAAAATTTCCTCGCATCATATCCACCATTTCCCTTTCATAGTATAATTTTGCTCCCAATCTAACGACCATTGACGAAACCACTACGTCATTATGATGATTGAAAGCTCATCAATTCTGTATGTCCGTCCAGCATGTATCGAATTACTGTAATAAATTAGGATTTCTCGTTAATCATGTGTTTGCTGAGTTTTGTTAGCAGTTGCAGCAGACGACGTTATTTAAAAAAACTGAACATTTTAGAATGCTAGGGTATGTACTTAATTACCTACTATTTTTTTGGCAATATACAACTTTAGATCGGACAATTTGTGCTAATGAGAAATTGTTAGTGTATGAAAATTTTGCGGTAATTTAATGACTTTAAGGGGCTGTTTCACCACCCATTGATTAATTTCAACTGACGGATAAATGTGATGCCGTCTCTATTCGAACCAAACAAACAGAAACTGCATCACATTTATCCGTCAAATAAATTTGATCAATGGACGGTGAAACAGGGGGTAAGACTGGTTAATTTTAATGTACCTACCTACTTTTAACAGACTTCAAATTGTAATTTGATAAGATGACTTCCTGCCAAGATCTTGCGGCGCATTCTTCTTGGCAATGATGGTCCTTACGAAAGCGCTGGTAGTTTTAAAAAAAGTGACATGTAAAAGTGCCCTTTGCGGCCTACTTGCAGAATAAACGTTTTGATTTATGTTTTTTTTTTTAAAAATTCAAAAAAAAAAATTCAAAAACATTTATTTGTAAGAATACAGTAGGTAAAAAGATCTTAAAGTAAGTTTAGCACATGTATTCAGCATGCAAGCAAGCGTACAAATAGTTAGTTTTAGGTCACTAAAATTAATTTACAATTTTCGTCAATATTCACTATTTCTTATTATATTATTATTATTATTAAGAAAGAGAGAGAGAAAAAAAAAAGAAAAAGAAACACAAAATAACAGCAGACAAATAAATATATTACAACCCCTTGTGACTTAAGAAATCCTTGACACTTACAATTACAATGCTCATATTATATATATTTCTCTTATACACATCTTTGCGGCAAGGAGGTTTGCATAAAACAGACATAACATGTGCTCGAGTCTTTCTTGATATAGCTTCTCCGCGTTTTTTATAGTACTCTGGGTGCGAGTTGACAAAAACACACACGACCCTAATATACAAACATGGCAATGGTAATATATTTAACTTCCTAAATAATGGGGCACAACTGTCAGTGATCCAAGCATTACATAATACCCTCATGCATTTTTTTTGTACTTTAAATACTATATCAACCTCCACAGAGTTTCCCCACAGTATCAAGCCGTAACTGAGCACTGATGACACGTAACCATGGTACGCCATCAACGCAGCCTCTGTACTAACAGTCTCTCTCACTCTCTTTAAGGCAAACACAAAACGATTTAATCTGCCACAAATATAATCAATTTGGGCTTTCCAGTTAAGATGTTTATCAATCATTATACCTAAAAATTTAATTACGTTTTCCTCATTAACTGTGTCACCCTCATACTTAATTTTTAAAGGTACAGAATTAGAATTATAGGAAGTAAATTGCACAAATTTAGTTTTATTAATATTAATATGTAAATCATTCATTTTCATCCATTCAATAATGTCAGTTAATCCCTTATTAATATTCAATTCGAACGTGTCCAACCCATCACATCCAACCACAAGTGTCGTGTCATCAGCAAACAATATACTTTTATGCGATGTGGCTCTGGGTAAGTCATTTATATAGAGGAGGAAAAGTAAAGCATCTTGATGCTTCCTTGTGGAACTCCTGTATTATTTGCCCTATATTCTGATCTATATGAATGTTTTAATATTGTCTGACTTGAGCTGCTGGTTGACATTGACTTGATTTAAACATACTGCATTCTATCGGCCAAATAACTCCCCACCCACTCGAGCACTTTCGCCCTAATCCCATAGACTTCAAGTTTATGCATTAATTTGGAATGGTTAACAAAATCGAAAGCCTTTGACATATCCAAAAACACCGACATTACAGGAGTATTTTTGTTGATACTGTATGTTGAGTATTTCTGTTATGGATCGAACAAGGTCAAAGCAAGCAAGTGTGGTCGAGCAGCCCCAACGAAAACCATATTGCTCCGGACAAAGTACATTATGTTTCACTAAGAAGTCATTTATCCTTGTATGCACTGCTTTTTCCAAAACTTTAAATAAAATCGGGACCAATGTGATAGGTCTATGATTATCCATAAGTAGCTTATCTCCTTTTTTGAACAAAGGCTTAACTATGCAATATTTCAATCTGTGCGGAAAGATTCCATCAGAGAAAGATAAATTAATTATGTGAGTAAGCGGCAAGGTTATATACTGATCGCATATTTTAAGAATTTTGGTTATGATACCATCGTACCCACTCGATTTACTATTCCTCAGCGACATAATAATATTGTAGGTTTCGTTTTCATCGATTGGTTTCAAAAACATTGAATACGGGTTATATTTGGGCAAATTTTGATTTATAAGATATAAGATCCACATTAGAATTATGTTGACATGTCAAATTTATAAAATAATTATTAAAGCTATTACAGATATCAATTGGATTGGTTAAAATGTCATTATTATATTTAATTTTATTAATATCACTAGCATGCAAATTATTCATTCATTATTGTCGAAGAAATAATGTTCCAAGTGGCTCCGCATTTATTTTGGCTATTTCTTATGTATCTACAGTTTTTAATTTTTTTAGCATTATGTAAGCATTTTTTTTAAATATTGTTGTAAATTTTAAATTTAGTTTTATTTTCACATTTGTTATGCTTTAGGTATCTGTATTTTAGGTAAAGAGCACGTTTAATTTTACAGGACTTTTTTAAGCTTTTTGCGAGCCATTTGCGTTTTTTAGGTTTATTGTTAATTTTAACTTTGATTAAAGTGAAGCATAGATCATAAAATAGACAAACCAAATCATAAAAACAATTGAACGCTTCCGTTACATTTGCCGAATGCATAACCTCCGAAAAAGAAAGAGCCGCTAGGCACTCGCAAAACTTTCGTATGTTGTCACAACTATAGTCACGCCTGTACTCAAACCAAGTTGTGTAGGCGTTCAGTTTATTTACTCTTAGAGTGATCAACTGGGCAGTTTCGTGGTCAGAAAGTCCCAAGCGGTGTACACCCGATTCAACCGATTTAACATTACTCGCAATTTGGTCAATACAGGCATTTAGCCTAGTAGGGACCAATATATGCGGAACAAAGTTGTAATTCTGAAGCAGACTCGAGAGGCCTGTAGCAGCAGAGTTTTTCTTCAATAAGTCAACATTCCAGTCACCGCAGATAATTATTTTTTTTTGTTTTTATATCTTGATGTCAAATAATGTAGCAGATTATCAAGTTTATTTAGAAAATAGAAGAAGGCTCTATGTTCGAGTGTAGGTATTTTTTACAATCATTACATAATTAGGTCTTCAAATATCGCACATTACTTCATCAACCCAGCTAATTTACATCCCACTGCAGGCCACAGAACTCCTCTTAGAATGAGTGGGATCGGGCCGTAGCTCCCAAGAACCCTTGGGCGCAACATAGTGATACAAGTCTATGACCATTGTACCATCTAAATATTTAACCTATGTTTGACAAAAAAATTATTTGTATTTGTAATTGTATCGGGAACTTCACACACACGTTGAATTTCTTCGCAGGTGTGTGAAGGTATCATCACGATGTTTGTCTCCACCGTAAAGCTCATGGTAAATTTCTTGAACCCACGGCTCTCTGCTTGAGAGGCCATATAGGTAGGTCAAACCACTAGGCTACTGCGTCTTATTTTACACATTATTTAATTACGCACATTATGGCACTTTAATTAGTTTAATTATTTAAATTTACTCTAATAAAAAATAACCTACGAAGAAATGCAATGGTAATTGTGATGTTCCCAATCCGCACTGGGCTCACGTGGGAACTACAGCCCAAGCCCTCTCGTCCTGAGAGGAAGCTTATGCCTTGTGCAGTGGGACGTATTAGGTTGAGATGAGGTTTAAATTTAATTAAAATTAAATGTATAGTCGGGGTAAGAAAAGGTTCGTCACTTTTCGACCTTAACTCGTTGACATAGAGTCGAAAAGTGACGAACCTTTTCTTACCCCGACTATACCTATTCTGCCGTCGTAAGAAAAAGGGGCACAACTAGGTAGCATTTTTAGTGAAACAGAAAAAGCCTAAGTGCACACTTGTTCTTTGTAAACTTATGCTGTTTCTTTTTTGAGCAAGTTTGCAGTTGTGCCCTTTATAAATACGACGGCAGTATTTTTGTAAACGTATTTTTAAGATCTCAATGATTCAAACGACAAATTACCTGAGATAAATCACGCCTGAACTTTAATCACATCAACTACGAACTATGGCCATCTAAAACCGGCTTTATTGTATCGGAAAACCGTTTTTAGAAATCTTTTAACGCCAAAAGTTATTAATATGTCGTGTTTCAAAGTGGACGTGGCCATATTTGATTTATGCCGTGTACATGACATGAGTATTAAATGTGATTCCTGCCACGATCGGTCCCTAGCGTAACATAGGACGTTTAATTTGGATAGTGCTTGTCGTAAAACTTTGTAAGGGCATAACTGAGTGTTTTTATGTAAAAAATCCGGTAAAATATTAGTTGGACTCGCACAATGTGGACTCCACATAAATTACTTTTTCATATTTCGTCGGGTGACAAGCAAAAGTCACTAAGTACCAAATACCTACTTAAAACAAAGCTCGTATCTCAGTATGAAATTACTAACTAGATACGACTTTTTGAAGAGAAGCGACAGAAATTTTAGTGAGTTTTGCTTGTCATCCGGCGATTTCTAAAAAGAAAGTAATTTTAAGGTCGATTTGTGTGAGATTGTCCCCTATTATTATTATTATTAAGTATGCGAATTTGTAGTTTCGGACTTTTTCTGTTAATTATTCCTTTCTCTTCCTTCCAGTGGCGAAGGGTAGGTACTAACAGCCCGATTCCCCTCGGGTTGACAAAACTAAGTTACCAAACGCTTCTCTTCCATTACTGCACTTTCAAGAAGAGGATAAATGGGATTTTTGAGTTTTTTTTTTTGCTCCGGCTTTACTTGCAAAAATTGTCAAGCCCCACCACTGCTTCCTTCTTACCAAATCGATACCTCCTACGTATACTGGTATACGATACGGTCTTTACTGTAAAATCACCATTATGCAGTTATACCAGTACCTATACGTAGGAGGTATCGAAATATCATGATCTAGTATAACGTTACTTCTATAAAAACTCAATCGACTAATTATTTATTTGTTTTAAAGCAGCTAAAACAAACTTTGTTTTCAATTGAAAGTTAATCTGATTTTCAGGGTTAAAATAAAATGTCTTACTTGGAGTCGCGTCTTAGAACTATTGTTTTAATATGGTGTCATTATCCCTGTTCTTTCTCAATGGAAAAATATCTTATCGATTTTGATGAACTTATAAACTTCTTTTTTTCGATTACCAAATACCACAAGCCCGAATTGTTTCATATTAACCGCAGGGAGACAGCCAGACAGACAATAAAGTGTTCGTATAAGGATCTTATTCTTTAAAATTCACTGCACTTCATTCACTTATTATTTTGTTGGTAAAAACTGATTGGTGGCTTCTGCTACGTAAACTACCCTTGGTAGAAAGGTTATGGTTGTACCCAGTGTTGGATTAAAGTCGACTTCTCGAGTCTACATAGGAATCGGACTCGAGTACCTGACCCTTATAGATACTCTATTGGCTGGACGCGTTGTCTAGTAAGTACTCTTAGTCAATAGTACAAGCTTAGTTTGGTTGGTCGATTGATGTCAAATGTCCCATGATATTTAATGTTTCTTATTTATGTATTTTCATTTATTAATGAACATTTCAAGCAAACTTTGACCCTTCGTCTTTCCCCTTTCGTCCATGACCACTTCACACCATTAAGCGACAATACCATCTCTAAATCCCAATATTTTGACGAGTCAACGGCAAACTAGCTTTTCTAAATTTCAAAATCCGAACGCTTGCATTTCGGAAGTGACTGCGCGTGCGTCGCTTCCGGCCGCGTGCGAACCAAAATGGCGGCGGCTGGCTTCCGGCGGGCGTCGGAAGCTAGGGTGGTAGACGTATAAATTATAGAGATGCTGGGCTCATTGTCAGAGCACTTTGGTTTTAGCACGCTACAGGCGAGAGAGATCATCTAAGTATAGTTCACAAGCTTTTATTAAATTTCACTTTTCCGAATTTGGCACAATTTGTAATGGTGGGACTGTTTTCAAATTTGGTAGGGAATAGCGAAAAAGTTTGTATTTAAAATATTTGAGTTATTAAAAAACTTATTTATTTTAGCACCAGAAATTAGGTAAACAATTTTGAGCTGACTTTATATTTAAAAACAAAAACATTTTTAAAAACAAAAATATTTTAAAATATATATAAAAATATTTTCATGTTTAAAGTAAAAACAAAAGCTTTGAAATAGTAGATTGTTCAACAAGGGACTAAAACAAGCCATAATGACACAAGATATTTAGCCACCCGAGCAGAGCGAGGGTGGCTATAATTCGCGTGTCATGGCAGTTTAGTCTCGCGTTAAACACTCTACTTTTCACTTTGAATGCGAGGAAAAAAACGATGTTTTAGGTATACTAATCTACAATATTACTTTTATAAAACGTACGCTCAATACGAGCAATGGACGTCTGTTCAGAATTCAAATAGCAATTTAAATTTGTTCCGCGGTTTTTTTTTGTTGTGTGACGCTTTAAATGTTTGCATATTTAGCCAACTGATTCAAACTTGAAAATTATTTCATAGCGAATTGGACTAAGTAAGTATGCATAATAAAATGAATTCATCTTTATTATAATTAAATAGATTATTATTCGTAATTATTCATGGTGTTTCATGAAATTATTATTTTTTATAATATTTTTATACAGTTGTCATTTTGAGGTTAGGTATTTCCACGCACTAAAGGCTTCCACAGACCGAAGCGCAGGGCGCTACGGAGCGCTACGGAGCGGGCGTCCGCAGCGCGCTGCGGTCTGTGGAAAGCTTTAAAATTGTCTATGCCCAGTCACTGAAAATGGCAATAATCCTCCATCCACAAACACCGTGATTGGCAGTTTAGGGGTTTTCAAAGTAAATTAAAAAAAAAATACTTTAATCCCTAGAGATCAAAAAGAGCTTTAGTCCCGATATGCAGAGACTAAAGTAACATTTTAAGAGCATGAGAAGTGAAAAAAATATTAATTGTACAAATGTAACCACAACAATATGAATGATTAACATAAATAATAAATAAGTGGGTACCTAAATATACTTAAGACATTGTAAAATAACTAATACTGAGCAGAGTTGAAAGGAAATCTGACACAACCTCAGCAAATTTTAGGTTTTTGGGTGAATCTTAAGAAGCCACCTGCCAATGCCGCCCGGCAACATGGCTTCGGCGTGGCGCAAGCCTTTACTCATCAAAAAACCACAAATATAATTCTTACAATAAAATTACGATGTATATTTGAAGAAGGAAGCAATAGGTATAATCTTTACGTTTTGTTTGTAATCAGACTTAGTAATTTGATTATAGTGCCAAATAAATAAATATCGGAGTATTTTCGGATTCAAAATCAAAGTAAGAGCTCACTTTGGCATTAAAATCTATCGAACCAAATTTGTTTAAGACGCTATCAACACTAACGTCGGCGCACACTGTCTATTTGTATCGGAGTAAACGAGATGCCGCTATTACTGGGCAGCCGGGTATATTGAAATTTATCGGGCAAATATTTAATTAAAAAAAAACTGTGGATTATTTGTGAAATATGACTCGTTAGCGGTTTAGGTATGAATATGTTCACTTCATGTTTTTAATTGCAGACGCATACACCAAAAAAATAAAGACATAGAACCGTTTAATGATGATTTTAAGACCTATCTTTGCAATTATTTTCTATCGAGCCGATTTCGTCCAATTATGTATCGAGTCTGTCCACGGTCTTTGAAATATGATGAATATTAACATATAATTTTTTTGATGTGCTAGAACAAGCAGTTTTTCTTAAAAAACTGTTTAAATGACATCAATTTCAACAAAATTAGGTGTTGTCAGCCTCTTAATCGTGTTTCGGAAGCAAACACAAATTAAGATAATACGACCAAGATCATCGCAATTTTTTTACTTCCATAAAATAAACCAATTTTATACAAAGTTTTTTAAAAATAGCATTGAATGGCATTGGTGGACTCTTAAGGTTAATATTTGAAAAAAAAAATAGGAAGTTTTGAAAAAAATACGTAGTATTATGGGGAGATTTTTGGGTGTTTTTTTAAGTCTTAAAAACGTGAAACGAAATCTCTATCAAAAAACATATTGATTTACGTACCTATGTACGGTGGGCTGCAAAAGTGCATGGACATCTCGGGGCGATAATCGCGTGAGCGCGCGCGCGCGCGTGTATGTCAATAACATCAAACGATCAAACACTGCTTACGCGTTTATCGCCCCGAGATGTCCATGCACTTTTGTAGCCCATCGTACCTACCTACGCTGTCTAAGTACTATTAAGTAGTACAATCTTTTCATACGGCCTAGCCTCCTCTTTTTACGACCTAATTTTAATTGAAATCTAGAAATATAGCTGCCTTGTAAACCTGTATTGCGTTTTTAAACTGCCCTCGGGGCGACACTATTTTGTTTTATTTCTTATTTACAACATTTTCTATATTACAGAAGCTACGTTGATAAGGCATTCTTTACACTAAGGGGCTGTTTCACCACCCATTGATTAATTTTAACTGACGGATAAGGGCATTTCTATTTTTCGTTGTACCCAATTAAGAAATTGTTAACATGGAGTTATAATTAGTCCGTTTGGTTACGCACTTTTTCAAGCCTTTACAATAAAAAAAACGTAACAAATCGGACAAGTTCTACAATTAAGAAGTGAAGAGTTGTGTGGTTTGTTACGTTATTTTTAATTGTAAAGACTTGAAAAAGTGCGTAACCAAACGGACTAATTTTAACTTCCTGTTAACAATTTCTTAATTGGGTACAACGACAAATAGAAATGCCCATAAATGTGATGCCGTCTCCGTCTATTCGAACAAAACAAAAAGAGACGGCATCACATTTATCCGTCAATGGATGGTGAAACAGGGGGTAAGTTTCTGCTTGGCATAGGTAAGAAATGTGTAACATATATGATCCGAAATCCAAAAGCTTAGTCAAATAATAGTTTATCATATTGACTGTTCATAATAATTATCATCGTATTTACACAGTTAGTTATAAATATATTAGTTCCAGTTCAAAAACCACACAAAGAGAGTTTTTAATGTTCACAAAATGACTCTTAATTATGCTTATTAAAATAACATTTGTCGTTATATTAAATGAAATAAAATAGCCGGGGTAAGTATAAAAAAGTAAATAAGTAGATGATTGGAGCAATATTAAATAAGTTTTATACCTTATATGTAGGTATATAAAAAATCCTGATTACTGACTGACTGACACACTCACTGACTCATCAACGACCAGTCCAAGCCCTTGGTTATAAAAGCCTGAAATTTTGCAAAAAGGTTGTTGATTTGTTAAAATTCTCACGGGATAGATAATGAACGGGATTTAATGTTCGATTCAGAGAGAGCCTATATCCGTAATAATGGTTACTAGAATCTTCAAATTTGCCCTTCAAGTAATTACGTATAACAGTAAAAAAATACTTTCAAAAATTTGGAAATAACGGGATTTCAATTCAACGGTAGGTAACCTATATTATTACTACAATTCTTATTCCAATTTAGCATGCAAGTAGATATTTATAACAGATAGTACAATACGTTTACTTTTAGTTTACCACTGACAGATGGCTTGCCTTCATTTTATTTCCAACTTTAACACCATACATATAAAGTAGCTATTACAAAATCTGCAGACGTGGGTAACAGTATTCTAAAATTGGCTTTATTTGTAGGTCGTTAAAGTTGAATATGAATATGAAATGATGGTGAAATTTAAGAGTGTCAGATACTTGAAATGATTATTACGGTTCAAAATAATAAGATAGCGCCCTGTGACAAACGGACGGACGGAAGGACGGACAGACGGCGGAGTCTCAGTAATAGGGTCCCGTTGGCACACTTTGGGTACGGAACCCCAAAAGACTAGTAAAAAATCCATAACAAAAAAAAATGTTTTGATTCTTCATACATTCTGTACCTATTTATAAAAATGCATTCTTCTCTCGTTCAGAACCATCAATACCAAGCAAATCAAACAAAACGCCGCAAAATACCGCAAACAAAATTCGCAGCATCATACAAAGCGCAAGATCATGAATTAGACTACAAAAGAACTAATAAAACATAGAAAGGACATCCTGATTACCATAATTAAACATCACTAAACTGATTTACGGGCACTCGAGACCCCCATCACTTAAGCCTTTCTCTCATTCATAATTGGTACGATTTCAAACTGGAAATACCCTTTCTTATACTCCAGCACAGGATGTTCTCATTTAAAGGTTGTTTTTACTTCATTCGGCATATGATATGACATATTTTATTGCTCCACAGGCAAATTAGGCGGATATTTCAATCTCGCTTTTTGTCCGCGCCGATGAATAGTGATGCGATTGTTTTTTTCTGGATTTATTTCGGTTAATTTTTGATCGGATGTCTTCGTCGGTTTTTCGTGCATGCTTTGGTAAGTTGGTAAGGATACGCCAATATAGTTGTTTTGCTTAATTTCAGAGGGCGGTCTCGTCAGCTATCCGATTGGTTTCGTCGTGATTGGCAATTCGGTTTGATTTGAAATGCGATAAAGATGTCCGTGTTTTTCAGTTTGTGATTGTCATTTTGGTCGAGTGCTTTTTTTGGAACTGAATTAATAAGGTTTTATCTTTGTATGGATTTTTGTCTTTTTATTTAACGCATGTATGCAAGCACAGCCAATGCAAGGGTAGCCTATGAGTGCTTCTTTTCACCCGATTGTCGAAGGAGGGTTATTTACTCTGTCACCGTTGGTGTCTCTACTCCAGTGTAGGTAACTGACCAGTACCTGTTTGTTTTTGGTTAAATTGAGTCAGATCAATTCAGCCACAGTTTAATTCAGCCGTTTCGATTATAAATCTATATTATTTTTAGTTAGAACAAGTGAAGCAATTTGTGTAGGTATTTGGGTACTTTGTTTTCTAGGGATGGGAAGTGTGATAGTGATATTGAAAGGAGAGTTTAAATGCAGGTAATATGGTAATTGGAGCGCTGCATGCCTTTATGAACAGCCAGAGGGTCTCTCAGAAGGCTCGTCTGGCTATGCATAGGGGGGTGTTAGTTCCGACACTCATGTATGGAAGTGAAAGCTGGGTTTGGCAGAAAAAACATGAAAGTAGGATAAATGCTGTGAAAATGAGAGCATTAAGGAGTGTGATTGGTGTGAACTTGAGTGACCGAATGAGGAATAATCTAATAAAGGGACGTTGTGGCATGAAAGATGATGTTGTGACTCGTATAGAGAAAGGAATGTTAATTTGGTTTGGGCATGTGGAGAGGATGGACGAAGGAAGAATTACGAAAGATATATAATGCGAGTGTAGATGGAAATATTGAAAGAGGTAGACCAAGAAGGACATTTCATGATCAGATTGGGGATGTCTTGAAGAAGGGTCAGGTCAAGAGTACCCGAAACCGGCGAGCATGTATGAAAAGACTAATGAGTGTTGCTGAAGCAAAAGATGTATGTTAAAATCGTAGCAGGTGGAAACAAAATAGTCTCTGTCTATCCCCTTGCTGGGAAGAAGGCGTGATTATTTTTCTAGTCATATTTTTTCTCATGTGAGAAATAAATTTGATTTATCTAAATAAATGTGTCAGAGATGATTTGGTGGCCGGATAACCTAATGGTTAGAGAACCTGACTACAAAGCTTGAGGTCCCGGGTTAGACCCTTTAATCGGGATAGATAAATATATAGAAATGTATGAATGATACAAATGTTTGCGCTCGAGTCTTGGGCGTTTAGGTAATATGTATATAGACGTTACTTTGCGGAGGTGAAACGATTACTTTGCTCTCCCGCGACCTTTGCGCATTGGTTAGTTGGTTGGCTTTGGTCGCGGATGAGAAAAGTAATTGTTTCAGTTCATACTTACCTATGTTAATCCGTTGCCTAGTAGGGTCAACCTCATAAATAAGTGGGTACTTTTGTACCTTGCCACTTTAACGTCATGTTTGAAAAGCCATACGAAATTATGTAACGACTGTAAACGAAAAGGTACAAAAGTGATCACTTATTTATGAGGTTGACTGTACCCGTAACATAAGCTTTGCTTACTCTGGAACTAGGTCAATTTGTGGTAACTGGCCCCTCATATTAATTTGTTTATTTAGTTATATTGATGTTATAGTTATGATGAACCGCTGAACGGATTTAAACGAAATTTTGAGTAGAGATAGTTTGAAACCCTGGCGAGGACATTGGATATTTTTGTCCCGGAAAATTGCATACTTAGTTCCCGCGGGAAAGCGACGAACGAATTCTTCGCAGACGAAGTCGCGGGTAACCGCTCGAGCAACATGAAACTCAACTTACATCTCTAAATAAAACATGACTGGTATCAATCGAAGTTACTTACAACTAGAATAAAGTTACAAAATAAATACGCCACACTCAAACCCAGTATCATAGCACCCCAAAAACAAATGACAATCAATGTCCAGCACACACACACACACACACACACACACACTGACGCAACTACACTACAGAGGCAGCCCCTGTGTGCTTGTTTGTCCACGAAACAGAACTGTTGATTCAGTTGATTGCCGATCGAAACTTTAGAGAACTGACCACTCGGAATCGGATTACTGGTTCGTTCGTTACCGTCCATTTTTAGGGTCCCGTGCCCCGACAATAAATAAACGGAACCCCTCTAGGATTACTTTGTTACCGTCTGTCCGTCTGTCAAGACTTCTTTTCTCAGGAACGCGTGGAGGTATGAGTGGAGACCAAAATTTTTAACGTTACGTGGCACTTAACTATATAGAGTACAACCAAGCTAACTCTGCATTGGAATTATTTGGCAACACTGTATTTTAATTTTTAACGTCAGATCACGTACATTATGTGCGTTAGATTTACAGTGTTACCATATTATTCGCTGCAGAGTTAGCTTGGTTTGACTCTACACAAAACACCTGGCCGGAAAAACATCCGTTGTGAAACGAAAATCGCTCATACAGTTTTATTGTAAGTATGTTTAATTACGTGTCACAACGGAAACGTGCATACTTATAAGACATCGATTACACGTTAATTCTGGCGTCAGTTCAGTCCATTTCTGGCCAGAATGACGAGAGAATTACCGTGTAACCCTTTCGGACTGACGGACTGATGGGCCGGTCTGATGAAAATTAAATGATTTTAAATATTTAGTGAGTAATTAACGTGTAACCGTTGTCTTGTATATTTTAATTACCTCTGTTAATGTGTCTTTTAAACTTTTCGAACTTCACTCATATCAAGCTGAAATTAAATATCAAATACCTACTGACTGAAGTCTGCAATCCCTACAAGCCATGAAAAAAAAATTAAAATCTATTAAATAGGAGTTTTATAGTTTTATTTGTAGAACAAACAGAAATAGATGTACAAAATAGTTCTTATGTTCTAAATTTTTATAAATAACATGCATCTACCTCCTCGACAGCTCTCACTCACCACACATGTAATTCGACACCGACAGTGTGTGCTGTAAAGAATTTAGAAAAAAACAAAAAACCAAATAAAATGAACAATAGAAAAGTTCCAATAACTACATCTAAGTACACTGACAATAGCGCGACAACTATTCTACCATTTTTCCCAATCATAGCCAACAGTGATGTACAGGAAAAGATATACAAAAAAAAACAATAAGGTAAGTATAGTAAAACAAATTATTCCGACGCTGACCTTCAACAACGGGAGACATCAAGCCCCAAATGACCCAATGCTAAAGGCATGCAGGTATAGCTAGCTGTACTACCATGGTTCCTCTTCAATTGTGTTAACCAACCGGTTTCTAAACTGAGTCAAAGATGTATTAAATATATCGACCGAGACTAGTGCTAGTAAATCTAGTAAATCTATTTTCTATATCACCTACCAATATAAAATGATCCCGTACTGCGTATATTTTGCTTACGAGCACGGCTCTGCTAACATTGGATTTTTGTAGAAACCTACGAAATTTTAGGGAACCCTCGGTGCACGAGTCCGGCTCGCACCTGACCGGTTTTTGCTGTCGTCACCGCTAACAATGTAAATAGTATGTGTCAGGGGTAGCGTATTGTCCGATGTCCGTTTGTTCGGAGTTGGACCTGAAGTTGGGAATGGTTAATTGAGAATGATTTTGTTTAAAGTTACGAGTAAATTGTGGTCCGTGGTTCTGAAGTTAGTTAGATCTTTAGTCCGTATGGAAACAAGTATGAGCTAATTTATTGAATAAGGGGTTACTTTGCGGAGGTCCATATTAATGAACTGAAATAATTGCTTTGCTCACTCGCGACCTTACGATAGTTACGTTTATACATATAAAAAATGCGTGTTCATGTAGTTCCTCCACCTCCACTCTGTACGAACACACACAAATCACACAAACCCACCACCACCACCAAACTACAGGGTCTGAAGATGGATCTGGAAGATGGGCACTAAAAAGTTAAAAATAAAATTAAAAAGAAATAAAACTTTTTAAAAAATAAGCTTTTATTAAGTACTTAGATGTAAATAAAAAGAACTAAAAAACTGAAAATAAATTAATTCTGATAAAAAATAGACCATGCATTAAATCTTTGCGTTTTTACCATAGTCCCAATTTTACTGACTGATTAAAACACAAAGATTTTAATGCATGGTCTATTTTATATCAGAATTAAATTATTTCGGCTTATTAGTTTTTTTTCTTAAAATCTACTTAAAGCTTGTTTTTAAAAAAAATAAGTCTGCTAAGACGTTTTAGCAGATTGATAAATACCTAAATAACACAACTTGAACCGTAAATATGCGAAAAAAATGATGTACTTAGATCCTTATTTGGCACCATTAGAAAGTTTAACAATACCTTGACATAGAATAGTCCCCATCTCTGTAAACTTTGATGGCCGATACTGCAAGCCCCTTAAAAACTAGCCCACACTTTATTAGACCTAATCCAAAGTACCCATGTGTATTCCCTCCGCATCATTCCCTCATTAAAACCTTCTATACCCCAATAACTTCATCAGTCTAAAAATCAAGCAGTCGTCCATTTAATCAGCCTCATTACCACTCTTCGATTCAGAGATTCCAAAGCGGTCGAAGGGCCATCAATCCAGGTCGCCAATTACGGACCCAGGCCGGCTGTCACCAATTATACATTCCGCCACTATTTTATTTGCTTAGCTTCGGCTTGGGCCGAGCTCACACTATATGTGGTTTAAAATTAATGATGGTGTGAATCCTGCTTTACTGTATGCAATGATGAGCACATGAGATTATTCGCTTTGGAAATACGCCGCCATTAAATGGAATGTCAGTGAAGTGGAAAGCAGCGGCGAGTCAACCAGTTTGATTCCTAGGCTACTATAGAACCTTGTCATTGTGATATTATAGGTACCATCATCATTACCATCATTATCATTTCAGCTGAAAGATGTCCACTGCTGAACATAGGCCTCCCCCAAGGTTCGCCAAACAGATCGGTCCTATGCCATCCGTCTCCAACGCGTTCCAGCAACCATAATCAGGTCGTCGCTCCTCTTGTTGGAGGCGTCTTCCGGTCCGTGGATGCCACTCGAAAACCTATTGACTCCATCGGCCATCAGTTGTACGAGCTGTGTGTTCTGCCCACTGCCACTTGAGTCTGGCGATTCTTCGAGATATGTCGGTTTTCATCATTCTCACCATAATCGCGCTCTGAGTGACCTTGAGCTTCCTTATGAGGCCCATCGTACCATCATTCATCATTAAAACATCAACAGATATCATCATTCGACATAAGGATAGTAAAATTATTCACTTGAAAATAATTAAATTTGTTGACTGTACCACTTTGTAGGCTTTTTCTATAACTGAACCTAAGAACCCTATAAATATTGGAGAGTCCTTCTGTATTCTTAATGCCCACCACAATCTTCGGTCTTCTGAATAATTTAAAATGGAATTAATCCAGTACAGACGGTATGGCATGGCGACAATTGTAAATTGGTATAGTTATGGAAAAATCCATCATGCGGTGAATAGCAAACTATGCAAGTGATAATTGGACAACGGTCGAAACACGAATGATTTGTGATGGCTGATCATCACACTTACCATCATGTGAAATAGCCAATCCAAAATATTCAAGCATTTTAGGTCAAAATTAATAAAACCGTGGTAGAGTAATGGCTTGCCCTAGGCATAGATATAGTCTCTCAAGCAGAAGATTATTACGATTATACCTCTTGAGTTTTTCGGCGACATTGCAGTTCAGCTTTACTATGAGCTTTTCGACTAAGAAGGACAAATCGTGAGAAAAGTTTTATACACCAGTGATACTTCAATGGTGTTTGAAGTTCCTAATCAACACCAAGCACACGTTGGAACTCCAGCCTACAAAGGAGGTCTGTGCACACTAGTCAGACGCACATAGGCCGTAGATAATGATGACGTCAAAAATTTGCTACTTAGGCAGAAAGTGGCATTCTCATTTAATTCCTGCAAAGTGAGGTAAACAATGAAAGGGTTTCAATTTACACGTCAATGCGTCCGGATTTACTGCTGTCGCGGCGGCGCCGGCGCAGGCATGCGGCGCAGTTATAAGCTTCGTTGGGCCACGAATATACCAATACGATAGGCGGCGCGGCTAGCGGAATACTTAGTAATCTATATATATAAAAATGAATCCCTATTTCCCTTGGTCACGGCATCACGCATGAACGGCTGGACCGATTTCACTAATTCTTTTTTTGTTGTGTTCGTCATTGTCATGAGAAGGTTCTTATGAAAGAAAAAATTAAGAAAATTGCGCGGAAAATTAGAAAATTTAAGAATACTTAACCACCATATAAAATTATTTCTAATCTAACCTTAGCGCTTTGGACAATATAATTAAACTTTTTTAATGTAAGTAAACTTTTTTAATGTAAACTTTTTTGATGTTTGACATAGAATTGACAGAATGCTTGCTGCAAATATCGTCAAATGGGATGTAAACAAACTGAAATAATTAATTTATCATTTCTAACAAAAAGAACGTATTCGAATTCAATATTCATAGTTAAGACAGGACGACGTCTGTCGGGTCAGCTAGTAATAAATAAATGTTATTACAATTTAAATCCTCGCGCTGGGCCTCACGGCGTAGAGGAGCGTCCCCCGGGTGGTGGATGGGGGAGTGGTCGGTAGTACAGCCTAGCTACGCTACCCGGCTAATTCCAGTGGAATCGCTAACCAAAGACGGATGTGGTCCTCCAACATATCGGGGGTTGTGCGGCGGGTTAACACCCCTCCCACGGAAAACTAAACAAGTTACGAAACCGAATAGAGAAAAAATACGATCCGATCCCAATACCGACGACTCAAGGCATGTTAACTCGGACTTAAGATTTGCTTCATGGAATGTGCGTTCCCTATTTAGACCTGGGGCCATGTACCAGTTAGGGAAGGAGCTGCTAAGGTACCGAGTAGCCATTGCAGCCCTTCAGGAAGTTAGATGGCCGGGGAATGGGGAATGTAACGTCGACAATGGAGTCATCTTCTATAGCGGCAATGACTCCGGCCAACACACCCATGGCGTAGGCTTTTTTGTGGCTAAGAAATTTATAGGCAACGTGATTCGGTTTGATGCTGTGTCGGACAGGATATCTGTTCTTCGCATAAAGACAAACCTATTGAACGTCTCGATAGTCAATGCATACGCACCTACTGAAATAACCAGCGATGAAGCAAAAGACGATTTCTATGAACACCTAGAAATGATATACGACCAACTACCGAATTATGACGTAAAAATTCTCATCGGGGACTTTAATGCAAAGACTGGAAAGGAAGATATATTTGTGCCGACTGTTGGGAAACATACTAAGCACGACCAATCAAACGACAACGGTCTGAGACTAATCAGTTTTGCAACATCAAAAGACATGGTGATAAAGAGTACGATGTTTCCCCATAAAGACATATATAAAGGTACATGGAAGTCCCCTGATGGGCGTACCATCAATCAGATCGATCACGTGCTTGTGGATGATAGACACAAGAGTACCATACAGGACGTCAGGACATTTAGAGGAGCTGACTGCGACAGTGACCACTTTATGCTGGCTATCAAATTAAAAATTAGAATTAAAGCTGTTAATCAGAGGACACAGAAACACGATTTTCAATTAGATATAGAGCAGTTAAAAGATCATGATATTAAGGATAGGTTTCAACTAGAATTGAGTAACAGTTTCAGTGGCTTAGTTGTAGATGACGATATTAACAAAACATGGGAAAACATAAAGACAACAGTAAGTAGAGTGGCACTTAAAGTAATGGGTCGTAGAAGAAGGAAAAAGAGGAGGAAATGGTGGAATGATGAATGTGAGAGAGCCATAGAACAAAGAAGTAAATACAAAATCCTCTCCTTACAAGACACACGATGGGAGAGTAGCTACAAGTTTTTCCAGATGGAGGCCAAGAGGACTATAAAAAAGGCAAAAAGAGCACATTTAGACGGCATAGTAAGAGGGATGGAAACGTTACTTAGGGGAAACCACTCTCGAAAATTCTACAAAGAGCTCAATACTTTTAAAAAAGGGTATCAGCCTGTCACTCAATTGTTGGAAGACGACGGCGGTAATTTAATAACATCCAGTGTTGAAATTAAGAACATGTGGAAAGACTACTTCCAACAATTACTCAATTGTCCTCCTTTAGATGAGCCAAGCCCTCCTAACGATGTTGACTCTGATGACAGCGAGGTCCCACCCCCGACCTTTGACGAAGTTCACCAAGCGATCATGCGTCTCAAGAACAATAAGGCTCCTGGAATTGATGGCTTGCCGTCAGAAATATGGAAGAACTGTGGCGGCATTGTGCAGTCTACAATCTACGAACTTGTGCTTAAGATATGGCAACTAGAAGAACAACCGCAGGAATGGAATGTGGGCGTCATCTGCCCTGTCCACAAAAAAGGCTCAAAGAAGAAGTGCGCTAACTACCGAGGCATTGCTCTTCTCACAACGGCGTACAAAGTCTTGTCTAACGTGCTGCTTACCAGACTGGAACCACATGCTGAGAGAATCCTTGGGGATTACCAATGTGGTTTTCGCAAAAATCGCAGCACGATGGACCAGATTTTCCTGCTGAGACAGCTCATGCAAAAAAGATGGGAGTACGCACAGAGCATCCACTCTTTGTTTGTGGACTTCGCAAAGGCCTACGACAGCATAGATCGGGAGGCTCTATATTCCATTCTTTTGAATTTTAAAATTCCAAGAAAACTAGTTGCTATAATCACTGCAGCAACGAAGAACAGTGTGATGCGCGTTAGAGTGGGGGGAGAGCTCACGGAAGAGTTTCCGGTGATGACCGGTCTAAAGCAAGGGGATGCCTTATCACCAGTGCTTTTCAACTTGGCCCTAGAACATGTCGTCAGGAATGTTTTAGCACTGGAAGTAGGTGTTGAGTTGAGCGGCAGGCACAAGGTGATAGGGTACGCGGATGACCTTGCTTTATTAGGGGAAAGCCGGGAGGAGGTGGCCAAAGCGGCCGGGGTCTTGGAGCGGGAGGCGTCCAAGATAGGTTTAGGGATCAACCAGACAAAAACAGAATACCTCCACATGAAACGATACAAAAATACACGGGCTCGGCGTGGTAGTCTTCATGTTGGGGGTACCGTATACAGGGGAGTAGACAAATTTCGGTACCTTGGATGCACCATAACCGACACTAACACCAGAGAGGAGGAGATAAACATCCGCATCCAAAACACCCTGCGATGCAGTGCTGCCCTCCACAAGGTGTTGGTGTCCAGGCTTCTCAGCAGGAATACAAAGTTAAGGATCTATAAAACTGTCGTAAGACCTATCCTTATGTATGGCTGTGAAGCATGGACACTAACACAAAAAGAGGAATATCAACTCCTTGTAGCGGAAAGGAAGGTCTTGCGTAAGGTTCTGGGACCTGTCAAGAGAGACGACGGCACGTGGAGGATCCGTAAAAACATAGAGATCCAGGAGCTGGTGGCTGAACCCAATATCATCGGCGTGACAAAATCATACAGACTTCGCTGGTTCGGCCACCTACTCCGAATGGGAGAGGATCGTGCTGCCAAGAGGGTGTACGTGGGACGACCGGCTGGTCGCCGCCCGGTTGGGCGACCCAGGTACCGCTGGGGGGACAGTGTCCAGGCGGATTTGCGACGTCTTCAGGTCGTCGACTGGCAAGAAGCTGCGCAAGATCGGGACAGATGGCGTGCTCTCGTTTCGGAGGCCAAGACCCTCTTTGGGTCCCTGAGCCAAATTAGTTAGTTAGTTAGTAGTTAGTTATTACAATTTAAATGATTTTTTAATGAAAAATTTCAATGAATACAATAATAATTTATAATAATGTATGCAAATTTTAATTGTGAACTAAGTAAGCTATTGTTACTATGGTAAGTCATCCTCGTAGGTAATATGTTGCTGTGTCCTTGCAGGGTGTATAACTGTTGTCTGTTCCACCTCTATAATATGTTAAAGTGATATGCAATAAATAATTTTGATTGATTGATTGATTACTTTGCATTGTGTTACAGAGTGTGAGCCATGAGATTTTGCTGTGACCTAATTTTTTTTTTACTAGCCTACTGCTGGGCAAAGGCCTCCCCTCTGGTCCTCCATTGTTCCCTGTTTCGAGCCAAATCTGGCCAATCATTTAATTCGCGTCCAGGCTTTGATCAATTATAACTGTAGATCCACAGTCGCGCGCCCGAAAATGTCCGAGCCAAATGAGCGCCACTTTGATAAAAGTGGCCTTCTTTTTTCTCAGAACATTGCGTGAAATTGTCAAGTTTAGCTGTCAAGTGGAGCGCGTTTTGCCGCTACCGAAATTCGACTGTAATGTAGTAAAGATTAGGTTCAAATTTCTGTGTAGGTGATGATTTTATTTGTTACGCAACCAAATAAAAAAGTTCGGACATTCTTTGAAGGGGATTTTGTTCGGCAATGTGTATCTTCAGTTATAATTGATCAAAGAGTCCAGGTCGTCTTACCATCTGCGCCTGGGCCTGCCTCAGTTTTGAAAATCAGTTCACAATTACGGAAGATATCGGTGAACATACATAAAAAAAACATACAGTCAAACATAGAATCCCTTTTGAAGTCAGTTAAAAAGCACAAAGTCTTAGTGGAGTGGTGGTGATACTCGTAGCTTAGTTTGTATGATTAGGTCAGATTATCCTTTGGACGTGACAACGTCTAATAAATTGATGAAGGCCGGCTGCATACACGAAACAACATGACTCATTGTAACGTACATGTGACGTTACGTAACGTTACATTCTACAGAGCAGCGAAGCAGGCCAGTTGCAAGAGAGCGGCGAATGTCAGGATGTACAATGCGGGGCGCGGGGGAGGGGGAGGGTTTGAATGTTTTGTTATGACGTTATCACGTTAAACTATCATCCGTAAACCGACTTTACAGACAACCGGTTTTTAAGTGGAAGCGTTTTTGAGGGATGTTGCCATAGCTGGACACCGTTAAACAAGCAATTAACTTCGTTAATCGCTAATCAGTTACTAAAAAAGAAAACTTCGTTAAACGTTAAAACGTTACATTTCGAAAGATTTAACGCAAGTTAACGTTAATCGTTTATCCGTTTACTTGTGCTAAAAATTGCAATTTTATATCGTACCGTTGTGTTAGTGGTCTATACGTACATATAAAAATTGTTGGTTTGGGCTCTTCACTCTAAGCTTCTAAGCTAGTATTGTCTTGCTCGCGGCACACACCGCGCCGCACTTTTCTACCCGCCTGAACGTACTTGTTTTTCACGGCGCAGTGCGGTGTGTGCAGTATATTTTTGGTAAATAATTGGCACTGGATTAACAATTAACGGACTTGATATAATTTTACGGAAGTTAACGAAGTTAACTTAAAAGTTAATCCGTTAGTCGAAATGTTAACTTCGTTAATTAACGATTAACGGATTAACGAGTTAATGCCCAGCTATGGATGTTGCTTTTAGGCTACCCTGTTTATGTTTGCGTAGCGGGAAAGTAATTGCATTTGTTATACTGGTAACCACTGTCTGTATCCGTTTTGAACGTGCAATGTATCGATAATTCACTTGTCGCGTCGCTTGTCGCGCCGCTTGACGCTCCACTTGTCGCTCGTAGTCTTGGCCGCGCGGTGTGACTAAGAGTGAAGCCTATTTTATAATCAAGTCGTAAAATGTTTCGTTGACCGCAGAATAATCTGTAATCATATAAAACAGGTAAAGAAGTAAAGGCAAATTTCATTATACTTACTACGTTTTTTAAACAACGTAGTTTTGTTAGGTATATTTAGTTTATTTATTTATTATTAAGGATCACCAACAGATAATACATCATACAAAAACTTAAGTAACTAGTAGGTAAACATTCCTGGTAGATGCTTATCCAATTACAGGTAACCACAACTTAATCTTGTATCATGCCATTCGATAAATTAAACAGTAACAATATTCAGTCCCTCTACCATGAGTTACACTAGTTTACAGTGACCGTACTCGCTAGCGACGGCGTAAATGATTTGTATGGAGAATTGTACTTCCGTAAGTGACCGCTAGAGGCGCTGTACACAATTCTCCATACAAATCATTTACGCCGTCGCTAGCAAGTACGGTCACTGTAAACTAGTGTAACTCATGGTAGAGGTACAGAAGCGTGCTCTCGTACATACCTACTCGTAAAAGAAATATATAAAATTAACAAAAACCTATAGAGAAGTACTTTTAGTTTAGGTATGATCACGGAAAATGAATGCTGGATTGTTTAGCAACTGCGGAACATTGCCACAAAACAATACAATACATATGGATTCCTTTTGTAAATTGAATATCATATACTTAGCTTCTAAATATGTCTAGTAACTAGTAAATACCAATTAAAAAATGCACACGGAAAACTATTATACCTACTATCCTACTAATTTATATGATAGTGATAATTATGTAGTAGTATTTATCAATGTTTCTATTAATTGCACACTGGCACTTAAAACTCATAGACCCTTCTTATATTAGAGAAATGGAACGATTACATTGGTACCTGCTCGCTAAAGGTCCTCTAAATGAGCCAAAAAATTATCGCCATACCATTTAATTTTGTCGCCAAACTGAGTTTTACACTCTGCCAAAGGCCACTCGTAATTAAATGGAGGGACTTTAGCTAAACAGATCATAAATGTGAATCTATAAAAACTAAAATAGGGTGAAGAAGGAGAATAAATCCGCATAGATGCGACACTGGTTCGCAAAAGTAATCGCATATTGGTGGTGTATGACCACACTTAGTAAAGTTAAATAAAATAAATATAAATAAATATCACGGGACAATTCACACCAATTGACCTAGTCCCAAAGTAAGCTTGTGTTAGTAGGCAACGGATAAACATACTTATATAGATAGATACATACTTAAATACATATTAAACACCCAAGACCCGAGAACAAACATTCGTATTTTTCATACAAATATCTGCCCCGACACGGGAATCGAACCCGGGACCTCAAGCTTCGTAGTCAGGTTCTCTAACCACTAGGCCATCTGGTCGTTAAAAAAGTTAAACTTGACTCTCTGGTATCGACACATATCTACACAGTGTTCTTTGTTCACTTCATCGTACCTTATACAAACTGCTAAGGAATTAAATTCGATCCCATTGTCTGTATTTGAATGCAAATACTCGACTTGTCACCGAAAATACTAAAATCGCTATACATTTCTCTTGAATTTTTGAGGAGTTCCTTCAATTTCTCATGGATACCATCATCAGAACTAGATTCTGGTAACAACGAGACTAACCTTGAAGCATATGCTTTCAAATAACGCAAAAATTTTCCAAATCGGTTCATAAATGACAGAGTTCTGAGGTAGCACACATTAAAAAAAAGAACATAGATACAACCGAATTGAGAACATCCTCCATATTTGAAGTCGGTTAATAAATTGAATGTATTTCAAACTTTAAGTATACATGGGACGGTGGATATCGCGTACGTTTATCTACTAACAGGTGGCCCGCATGCTAGATTCTCAACTATTCTGCAAAAAAAAATTAGACTAACCCCACAAACACGGCTCAACTGACGAATGTCACCGTAAATCAGACAATTTCTCCCTCTGCACGTCCCTATTCTGCCTATACCAGTGAGGGGAGGCCATAGACTCCACAGATACGCAAGACATTTTGGCGGGAATCGCGTCTACGCATCATTATGGCGGCCAAACGGAAGTGGCGTCAGGCGCCGCGGCGCGTGCGTTACAAATCACTACTTTACAACTTCCGGTGCTCAGTGTGTCCCCGACAATAGTGCTGAACGGACGTGCAAAAAACGCGCAAATTTCTACTAATAATTTTAGGTCACGCGTCGACAGACACGGGTAATGGTCGTGAGATGATTTCGTGGAATCTCCCCTCAGAGGGTGAGTTCTTTGCATTTTTATGATTTGAGGAGTTTCCGATTTTTTTTTGTTTCGCAGATCGAAACGCTTGAGATGACGCGGGAAGAGGGAAAGTTCAGATTAGGTTTTTTAAGAAAATAGATTTGGATGCTATCATGCGTTGCAGTATTATTTGTTTTGTGTATCAGGATCCGTTCCATAGCATAATCCCATAGTAGGAGTCGTAGTAAAATACGATACCTATTGACAAAGGGACGGTTGCTATGAAACAATAAAAGGAAAGATAAGATTTAGTCTACTCGACTATTCAAATAGGTACATCATAATCATAACATTTTTAACTACAGCCTCCAACAAGATGGAGCGACGACCTGGTTAAGGTTTTGGGAACGCGTTGAATGCGGATGGCGCAGGCCTGGTCTAATTAGCGAACTTTTTGGGAGGCCTACGTTCAGCACTGAACGTTTTTCGGCTGAAATGATGATGATGATGATGATCTCTTTGAAAGATCCATCTCACAGTCTGTAAATAAACATATGCTCTAATTGAATAACTACAAGTGCGAACCAAAATAACATAAATGATTTACTACATAACATCACTGATTCCTGATTGACCCCAATACAATCTAAATCAAATCATCAACATTTATACAAACAACGACTAATATAAAAAAACATCAACACTATTCAACACCCAAAGATAATACCAGATTTATGACCACTGACAATATCATAAAGTTTATTGTTGGTTGTAAAATACTAACATAATACCCAAATCAAATTTGACCAACAAACAAGCGACCAGAAGTGCAATAAATTTTAAACGTATTAAATAAAAATCTTCCGTTACTTATGTCGACTAGTATAACTTGAGCCTTGCATACACTAAAAAACTCTTCAGATAGATCATATTCATTATAAGATCAGGAGGGTGGGGTAGATCGTAATACGATGGTTTTTATCAACCCCTTAATATGAGAGACACGTGACCAGCCACCCTTTCAGAAGTGTAGGTATCGAATACAATAAATATTTGGACGATTCAGAACAAGCTCCCTAAATTCACTCTGATTTATGTTGTTTGGATAATTTTGAAAGTTTTATTCGAATTTGTATATATGTTTATTATAAAACCCATACTTTGAATTTGTTGGATATTTTTACCGAGAAAAATCGTAAAATAACGTCCTTGCCTGGCTCACCAAAGACTGCCGTAGAGACTTCATTTGGCTAACACATTTAATGGGCACGTAGCTTAACAACGAAAGTTGATATACCGGATGGTTAAAATATCGAAAAGTTTTTTTATTTTTGCTGAAACAGTAAACTTTTTATGTTTTTTTTTATAAAACTACTTAACCTAATCTAACCTAATGGGTTCTATACAAAACGCAAAAACAAACAACAAAAACATCTCTGTAAAATTTATTATTTCTTGTAACATAGGTATAAGTAGTTTAACACATTAATCATAAGTATGAGTCTGTAAAGTTACTCGAAATAAATGATTTATTATTATTATTATACGATGGCATTTTAATAAATCCTGAGGAGTTTAAAATTACAAAAAAAAAGTTATATTAACCATTATATATTTTAATACATTTGATAACCTCTCTGCCTCTGCTTTATAGACTCGCAATAAATAAATAAATATCACGGGACAATTCACACCAATTGACCTAGTCCCAAAGTAAGATATTAGGCAAGCTTTTGTTATGGGTATTAGGCAACGGATAAACATACTTATATAGATAGATACATACTTAAATACATATGAAACACCTAAGACCCGAGAACAAACATTCGTATTTTTCATACAAATATCTGCCCCGACACGGGAATTGAACCCGGAACCTCAAGCTTCATAGTCAGGTTCTCTAACCACTAGGCCATCTGGTCGTAACACAACTTGCACGGTTTTTCTTGCAGGTCTATGTAAACTGTCTGACGCTAGGCTTCGAGAGGTCGTCTGGATGATGCGTAAACGCAGTGATGTTGACATACACGTCAGATTGTTGCTGGCAACAGCCAGACGTATTTAATTTTCAAAAAGTGTTTTTTTTTTATACAATATAGGCTTGCGTTTGACCACAATCATGCCTGATGGAAAGCGAAGATAAGGCCTACGATGGAGCATGCTTGCCTAGTAAATGCTCATTCACCCTAGACTTAAAAGCGGCCAAACTTTAGTGTTCAGGGAACACAGTCGCAGGCAGGGAATCCCACTCCTTAGCTGTGCCGTTGATGAAGGAAGAGCGAAAACGCTTTTATTTTGGGAATACTGACAACGTAACCAAGGGTGGAGACCCCGCCTATTTACTTCTAGTCGATCTGTGGAAGAAAAGAGCAGGTGGAATAAGGCCGTGCTGTTCCGAAGCACATTCACCGAAATGTAGCCTGTAGAATACCGATAGGGTACCGTAGCCACTCTTCTGCGATGACGAAGGCTCGGCGACTAAAATCCTCCACCTAAGTTTAGATCTGGAAGAAAAATTGCGCTCGATTGACCAAATCAAACTAGCTCCCTTTACGGCCTCGTAAATTAAAAAAAAATGACCTGGTCTTTCATAAGTAAAAAAGAGTACCAATTTTTTTAACTACACTTTTACATAGGACACATTTTAAATACACTCACATTATTTATTAAACATCAAAGAAGAGCAGGCGTGCAGCTAGCATCTTTATAAAATCCAATTACCTAAGTAGAGGGTGTTCCCCCCTTCTTCTCAAGGGAGGGCATCACGCGAGGGCACATATTTCATTGATACCATCCTTCACTAAACTAATGTAGGTGAGTGAAAATAAGCGGCGAGTTCGGGTATGGTCGGCATACCTAAGTTCGAAAATTCCAAAGTTGAGTGTTAACTTAAAGATTAAAGTCAAAGTCAAAATTCTTTATTCAATTTAGGCATTAATTGATAATCTCCTATGAACGTCGAAGAATCTACCACTGGTTCCGAAAAACCCTGTTGAGAAGAATCCGGCAAGATACTCAACAAGGTATTTTTTTTCTAACATATCTACATTGTTAGATACACTCTGATGATGCGGTACTTCATGAAGGTCCGTATAAAACAGTTGGCTAAATTGGCTACGTAGTCGTCAAACCCAGTTTCAGCTGACAAAGTTTTAAAAAAAAAAACTAAAAGTACTAAGTTTAACACATGAATACCTACGGCTTTTGTCCAACACATACCTACATGCGTTGACATGCATGCAACATCTACTCTTCTCCACTTCTACATAAAACGATACATTATGTCACAACACGTCATTCGTTTTGTTTGGACACAGACGTGTGTTTGGGTATTTGTTCTCGGAGTAGCCTTGATATCGTACCCGTAGAGGGTTCGAAACGCGTTAGCATTTTTCATATTAAGTTACGTTCTGTCGTACACGGTTGAAATATTCTATAGGTAGATAGAACTCCACAAAATATCGCCCGAATAAATCAATCATCTAGAACATTGTGGATCAAAACACCTTAATTTATATTTTGAATTTGTTCGAGTAATTGACCTTGCGCAAAACGTATCTAAATCTATTTTGCTGACCCTCCTGGACGTAATGACCCGGTCATGGTGCGTGGTCGGCAAACAATACTCACCCTCCGCCATAAAAGAAACGTCTATTAATTTTACACAAGCTCGATCTCTGGCTGATGCTCTGTCCGGTGCAGTAATCGTTGGACACAGAAGTTTGACGTTTTCCGACGTTTGAGAACGTTTGGTAACGATACAGATCTATTATTCCAAAATGTCTGGTAGGTAAGGTCGGTCTCTGGTCGACGCTCTGTCCGGGCGTTGACGTTGTGCAACGTTTTACGACGTTTGAGAACATTCGATGGCGTTGTAGATATTTCTTAGTACGGATAGTAAGATTTTGTGCAAGGTGTAAATCCCTAACCACCATTTTAAGTTCGCTAATTCTGATATACACCTGAAGATGTTGCGCTGCTAGCCTTGTAGATAGCAAATCTAATATAAATAATCGCAAAATGTGTTGCTAAGATTAAGTATAGTGAAGTTGTGTCCTAGCTTGAATAAAAATGTATTGGTATTAGATGAGATGAGATGGTTTTTGACGACCAGATGGGTGTTTAATATGTATTTAAGTATAAAAAAGTAATGTGAAAACACTGGGCGAACGTCAAGAAAACGTACAGATGCGTTGGTGGCACTGACTGTATTAACCCACATAATATTTCTATTCCTCCTACTATTAATTCTGTCATCGTCATCATCTTAAACGCCAAACTTATCAACCCGAAAAACTGAACGTACCTACTAAATATAACTACTGACTCATAATAACTTCATAGTACCACGCTCTCGAGAAATCTCATCGCCATAATCCAAACGAGCTTGATCCATGTCACCGCCACCCATGGTGATGCGGTAATATCTATATTTACGACTAATCAGCCAACGATGATTACTCGTCAATTTGCCGCGTCCACGTTATTTATATCTTAAAGCTACAAACTCGATAATGAGATGGGTTAGAACGTGACCGTGTTTAGAGCGAGAGGCGTGGAGACGCCATTGTTATATTTATTCAATATTTAATTATTACTTTTGTGAAACATACTAAAATTAATCGAGACCCTTGGTCCGTGGGGCCCTGGTGCTCTGAGTCTCTTCAAAGACTTGTCAAAGAGACTCAGAAATACCACAGGAGAACGAAGAGTTGGCAGCGTCCTCGCTCAACGCATCGGTCTTACGATCCAGCGAGGAAATACTGCCAGCGTCTTCGCCACAGGGGCCATTTTTAGATACCTAGTTAGTTTTAATTTCTATACATTGTTAGTGTATATGAGATATTATTGTGAGTTTTTAAATTAAATCTATGGTACCAATAGAGTCCAATGAATGATATTGTACGTCCCAAATGGACAAGCTATTGAGACGATTTAAACTGTAAATACTACCACAAATGTACACAGTTTGAACAATAAACTATTCTTATTCTTATTTATAAAAGTTTACTAAATCGTATCAAAGATGAGAGCACTTTAATGAACACAGACTTAATTGCACCTGAGGTCGTTTTGACAAACGCGGGGTGATCGCAATAACATTCTCTATCCCTTTCTATCATCCTTTACCGTGTTACAGAGGGAAAATGATGAAACTATTGTGATTCCAAGTTCGTTAGACAATAAGGTTTCTGGATCTAATAGGTACAGTATACAGGAACGGACATTGGAATTAAGTCGGTCCAGATGCCGCTGATATAAAAGTGCTTGAAGGGACAAAATTCAAAACCGAGCTTAAAAAGTGGCTGAAAGATAGGGTATTTTACAATTTAAATTAGTTGGATACTAATGAGAAGTGGATCCTTGTTAGCAAGCAAAAGCTTGTTGTGAGCCAGTACGTCATCATCATCATTTCGGTCGAAAAATGTCCATTGCTAAACATAGGTCTTCCCCAAGTTTCGCGAAGCAGACCAGTCCTGCGCCATTCGCATCTAAATGGTGTCCGCAACCTTAACCTTTTCGCCGCCAACGACACATATATCAGCACCGCAGGTTCTACGCCAACGACTTATCTATCAGTCATGGCGTGCAGAGCGATATCTACCTACATGCATTTCTGTAGGGTTCAACTACGCGTTTGAAATTCCGATGTCATGGCGTATGAGTGAGAGCTGTTGTATTTGACAGAGCGTTGAAAAGGTTAACCAGGTCATTGCTCCATATTGTTGGAGGCCTACCTACACTGCGTATTCCGGTTCATGGACGCCATTTGAGAACCCATTGGCTCATTGACCATCAGTTCTACAAGCATTGTGCTTTGCACACTGCCACTTGAGTCTGGTGATTTTTCGAGCGATTATGTAAGTAATTTTTTTTCAAATAATAAAAATATGTTTTTAACTCAATACCAACTCTATGCCCTCCTGTGTGCGTATCGCGCAGGTGATAATGCAGCCACCGACGCCGGCGACCGCCTAGTATCGAGTATGAACGAGACACGACATACATACCGTCACTACTTTGAAAAAGCTCGTATCTCAAATCAATATTTAAACCAAACTGAACCTTGTTGCACAGTTAGTACAGCTCACTTGGCCAGATTATCGATTTTGAGATACGAGCTTTTTTTTGAACTTGTGACGATATATCTTCTTGACCCTTCTGGGTTCCGCAGTGAAATCCAAAATGAGTGTGCGGATGGATACTAATGAGAAGTGGATCATTGTCTACTGTGACACAAATATGTCAGTGATGAAGAAGTGTATTTGAATTTGAGCGTAAATTATGGTCGTAACACGTAAAATTAATAGTAATTATGATTATATTTTTTAGCACGTAAAATAAAAAGTAAAGTAAGTAGGTAAGTATAGCGACGAGGCCTGGTTCAAAACACTGCTGAAAAGAGACAGAAACGATAGCAAGGTGGTTATGCTTCTGCACCAATCTCCGCGAACTTCTCTTGTCAGGTCTGTGGACGAACATCTCGCTCTCGCATCGGGCTACTCAGCCATGTACGGCGTTGAGCACAGACAATACGACACAGTAAAATTTGTCTGCAACAGACGCAAAGACTTGCATGTATGTATGTTTTATAGCATATTAGACTAACGAGCATACGGGTCATTTGATGGTAAGCCATCTCCGCGGGAGTCACTAGCGTGTTGTCGTCTTTTTAGAAAGAGATAGACTCCTTGCTTGAAGGGTTCTATGTGGAAGTTTTTCAGGAACACTGCCGAGAGATAAGTGCATATCACGAATTAGTATTGTAGGGAAAAAGTTGCGAGTAATCCACCTGGTGATGTAGATAGAAGGCCTTCTTCAATTTATTTTCTACTGGCTTTAACTTGCGCACCTTTGCCTGTGGTAGAATTATCATCGCGAGAAGCATTTACAATCTTACAGTTTGGCCTGAAAAAGGTTACAGTAAAATTTTAACACATTCACTGTCAGCAACGCATATACGCGTTTTCATGAGTTTCGCCCACTGCCGCTATCATAATTTTGCGGGCAATTGAACGCATATGTGCGTTTGCGGCATTTGACGAAGTCCCGAGTTTGACAGTTTGCAGCGAATGCGTTAATGGACATCGTTCGCTCGAACAGCGCCATATATTGATTCCAGACGGAGTTGACACGTCATTTTAAAGTAACGGTACCTACGTTAAAGTCAAAGTCAAAGGCAAAGTATTTTATTTTGTAAAACATAGGTAAAACTGAGTACAGTGATCGAAAAAAAAAATAGTAAGTATACTTACTTAGTTTGCTCTTCCGCGGATTTTGTAGTAGGTAGAGCATTTTTTAAAATGTTTGCCCTTTTCGTAAAAGTATTCCTAATTTTTCATACTTACAACTTTTTTATGCCAGTTTTGTGACGAGCCATATAAACTACATACATATATGAAAAAAGCTTAACAAAACTGTCAATAAAATGACATTATTTTTCGTTAAACTTAAAATCAATAGTAAGTATACTTGATTCTGAATAAAAAACCCATTTTTTTTAAATGCTCAGTTTGATTTAGTAAATATAGATGCGATTGCGTTGAAAATGTACTTTTTCGTCGAATTTCCGGCCCTTCCTCTTCTTTAGTATATTTTCTACGCAAACGCAGCTATTTTTCATGACTTAACTTCACTACTTCCTTTAATTTCGTCGCGTCGTAACAGTTTTCTTTGTTTTTACTTTACAAGAGAACCCAACCTTCACTTAAAAACCTCACGCAACACTACCTAACTATACATAATATGTGTTGGGTCCAAATGATTTACACGTCAAACTGCTAGGCAGCGACACCCACGGTCGTAAACCAGGATGGAGGTTTTTGGCCCAATTAGGATACCAATAAGTAAACTTGTTTTTATGCCAAATATAAATCTTGTTAGAGGAAGCGACCGTTTAATGGCTTATGAGAATTCTATCGCCACTTTAGATTCTTCATTTTAATCGCAACTCGTATTTCTCAGTAGGTATTTGATGTGATTTATTTTGTGGTTCAAAATACCTACGGTTTCCAAAAGATAATGCTGTGAATTGTTTTCTCATGAACATAAAATAGAAGTAAAAAAGGTATAAAAATTTGATAGAAAACTCCAATTTTTTTTTGGAGAGTCGTGTTTTACCGTTTATTCTCTTCTCTCATTCATCTCTTGATTGATCATATTAATTAGACTATAAATTTAGTAATTGGTATTTAAACAGATAGATTCAATATTTATTATTCGAAAATACAGATTAAACATAAAAAAGTGAACAAAACAGGTAAGTCGGTCCATATTGGTTAATGGGGTTCTAAGTTGGGTAAAGCTGCACCATCTATTAAATGTTGGTATGTCTATTTATTGAAAAATAAATAATAAGCATAATCCGTAACAAGTTTGTTTTATTTCGCGGCTTCCCGGATCCCGTGAAAGAAAAAAATTGGCTAACTTGCTCTATCTCCTGAGAATTTTGAAGTATTCCTTCTAAATGCATCTCTATAAACATGAAACTACCGTGAGACTCAATCGTAGTGAAAATAAACGGATCACTCACGTCTCAAAACGAGTTTAACTCGACATGTGTCTCGACATGGCGGCTGCCACACGTGCACTGACGTTTGGCAGCCGCCGTGACGTGCGACTCCGAGAGGAAGGGCTATGGATTAGCCCGAAACATGTCGAGTTAAACTCGTTTTGAGACGTGAGTGATCCGTTTATTTTCACTATGCATCTCTATGATACTAAGGAATGTCTGTAATTTTTTAGCCTACCTATAGATCCAGTAGTTTAGGCCGTGCGTTATCTTTATCTATCTGTCAGTCATTCAGTCACGTTACTAATACTTTTTTTTTAATAAAAATAAGTAAATAATATACGATTTGATTGATTTAATATTTTAGTCCGACTAAAAATACAACTAGAAAAGCCCTAACTGATTCATCAACGTCCAGAGAAAACTTCTCGACCCGGGACGATGGAAATATGCGTGGGTGGAGCTTCCCTTTAAGAAATAAAGATGACCTTTGCGAAATTGCCACGGGGTAGAACTTTACTACGGAGGCAAAAATTACATATTTTTCCTTTTTAGTATTCTTTAATTTTTTTCAGTTTTTCTCTGAACAAATCACCCACCCACCTAGTTACGGACCCCCGGGCGCGGTCAACTCTAAAGCCATCAAAAAGAAAGTCCTCAAATGTCATAGGTTACGTGTAATCGCGATGACTAATGATGACTTAGCTGATCGCGGGTAATTGTGCTACAGAAACCTCCGGTTACGAGAGAGACATTACGGCTAGCGGTCACGACCGGACAATTTGACGGCAATCAATATGCGATCGACAGTGCTCACGCTATACCAGACGAAGGTACAGATGTTTCATTTGACATAATAGAAACACTGTTCTCTCTTCTCGTCTTCAGCGCGTTTTCGCCCACCGTTGGGAATACGCCTCTCCAATCTTTTTCAAAACACTATTGTAATAGTTAAACCCATAAGACATTGGTTCATATCCGGTTCGAAGGACCATGACGATTTTTTAATTAATTTCAACACTGAGAAATGAGAAACGTTTATTGTTTGTCTATGTTCTCTCATTGTCCTCTATACTTCTTCTTCTTTTTATGGTGCTTTTCCAACTAGTAGGTAAAGATAGGCAGTCAGCTTAGTATATTTCTTTTTGCACTTACCTAGTCCCAAAGTAAGCTTAGCAAAGCTTGTGTTATGGGTACTAGACAACGGATAAACATACTTATATAGATAGATACATACTTAAATACATATTAAACACCCAAGACCCGAGAACAAACATTCGTATTTTTCATACAAATACCTGCCCCGACACGGGAATCGAACCCGGGACCTCAAGCTTCATAGTCAGGTTCTCTAACCACTAGGCCATCTGGTCGTCGTCTAGTTTAAACATTAGACAAGCACTGAAACATCTGTAGCAGGCTATGCTGTGGCGCCACCCACATCCAACCAGAGCTGGGCTAGGTGGACCTCTAAACACGTTATTATCACCAATGGAGCCCTAAATTATGGGAATCGTGCTGACTGCCAAATTTGTGTGCGCGTTTAAAATGATAAGTTGCGTGAATTTGTATGGATACGCTCAATATTTTTAGCATTTATTTTGAACAATTTTTAAAACAGCTTGTTGCTCACGGGTTTCCCTTCTAATAATAAAATTTTGGACTTAGTTACCCCCGGAACAAAAACAGCAATTCTCTTTTGTAATTTTCGAAAACCTATTAAGTAACTTTAAGCCAGTTTAGACCTGTAACAAAAATCGTGCAAGTTGCTTACATTGCGGCGTCCAATTGACTACTCCAAAGTCACAGGCCATATAGCACGCGCAACAGATGGCCGTTGGGGCCGAAAAGTTCTCGAAAACAGAACACGGACTGACAAACGCCCACCAGCTACCTAGTTCGACCGTTCCACCTGGACGATTTGGTTAAAGGCCGCTTCCAACTGTAGTGATTTTGGGTATCAATGATGGAGGCCTATGTCCAGCAGTGGACGTCATACGGCAGAAATGATGATGATGATGTAATGCAACTTGCACGATTTGTCTTCCAGTTCTAAACCGGGCATAAGGCTTAGCTTATCTTAACTCTCTAGGTATTAGTAACAATTGAATACTTAGATGAACAATGTATTGCATACCTAATACCTACTTATAATAATTAGAATCAAGATAATATATATCTGATTTAGGAAAAGGAGTGGCGGCCACTTGGCGGCGGCAGTGAAAATATATTGATGCGCTTCATTATTATTATCATCTCCGGACTGACACGTTCTATTGCTGGGCACACAGGCTTCCTCTCAAATTGAGAGAGCTGCAGTTTCCACGCAGGCCCAATGCGGATTGGTAACTCCACAAACACCATTATACACGCCATAGTTTTTTGTAAATTTGGTGCTTAATTCCAGGACACGTAGTACCTAACAATAATAATGCCCCTCTAATTAATCGGAAACCAGTGACTCAAAAAACTATACCACCAACACTGATCAAACACCTTAATGGGACAAATCAGTAAAAAATACCTCAAAACTCCATCTCAAACACTTTAATTTTTTGTTATAAATGCAAATGCTCATCCATACTAATTCAACCTCATTTAAGTCGAAAATTGCCTCCATACAAAAAACAAAGGTCGAAAAACCAACAAACCGGGCATCACGGCACCTCTGCCTCGGGGAGCCCAAATTTAAACATACGAATTATCCAGTTATGACACGGATGTTATAGCGTGTTCTCTGACTTGGGTTTTATAATTTTTAATTGTATTTTTCAATGATGAGATAGTAAGGCAAACTTTAGAGGTTATGTGACGGAAACGTTTGGTATTTCCGATTTGTGTGAACTTTTTGCATAAACTAGCTAAGTGTAATAAATTATTTAATGAGCTTTTAACCGTGGCTTCTAGTAGTTGAATTGAAGTTATGGAATTTCGGCAAATTTCCAAAAATAGTAGTGGTAGAGCCATTTTGTAGCTAGCCGCTGCATCACGAATGGGCCGGCTCGTCCGGGGCAGTACCACCCTCTCACAGAACACCGGCGTGAAGCAGCAGTAATCCTGCTTGCGTTTCGTACGGTCAGTGAGAGTGCCGGGGGCCCAATACCTCACCCCTTCCCTCTCCCCCTCCCTCTCCCCCTTCCCCTATTCCCTCTCCTTTAGGGCCGACAACGCACTGGCATCGTGTAAAGCGCTGCGGGTGTCTATGGACAGTGGTGTTCATTTAACATCAGGTGACCCACTAGTTCGTTTGTCTGGCCTATCTAACATAAAAAAAAAAAGAAAAAAAAAAAATCACATCCTAGTCTCTATATACGTTGCGTGAAGAATACCCATGTATAAATTTACAGTTAGGGTTAAAAAGTAGGCTATGTTTTATTCCAGGGACACAGCTGGCGTGAAAAATAACAAACAAGCGCACACAGTTAACAAATTGACTTAGTAGTAGGTATGTAGTAGATTTTAACCTTTTAACGCTTGCAAAAAATATTTTAGTTCTCTTAATTACTGATCTGACTTAAATCATCAGCTAGTTTAATCGGAGAGGTTTTTTTCACAATTTAATATAATTTCTCTCGAGTGGAACAAACCCTCACACAGTTACGATCAATTTCAACAATTTTATTAGTTACATTTTTGGGTCACAAAATTCATAATAACTACTCTTAGTATAGTTGCAAAACTCCGATAGTTTCTCTTGCACAGCTCTACAATTTGTCCAGAGCAATATATCACATAATCATCACGAATTACACGTAAAATCTTTCACAATCATTCCAAACCAATCCGTTCAAAGAGTTTCGGAGCAATCTGTAGCTTCGGTCATGAAGTAATTTATAACGTACCATGCCCCGTATAATTAGAGCTGGCTTGGCTCTCGTTGATTGCTTATTATATTGATGTTTCAATTTTATACTCATTTTTATGGTCATCGGCCAACCGTGGGGGGTGGCCACCCAGATAGCCATACCTTCCTTTCTTTCCCACGAGATCACCTATAAGCCTGTCTTTATCTACTTTCGCTGAATGAGCTTTAACTCGTTCCTTCTCTGTTGCGTTCGCTGGTTTTTGAAATGTTTTCTCTCTTTCTTGTGTGAGCTTATTAACGTTGGTGATGAAAGTGGCTCCTGCGCAGGTTCCGCTTAGTATGGAGGTAGTGTTGCTGAGGTGGTCGGGAGATGTATTGACAGATGTCTTATGGAGTATCAGCAATTTCGATTCAGCGGTTTTCCGAGAAATCCTTGGGGGTCTATTAAAAATGTAAATCCATGGATTGACTTATCATGAGATTTATTGTTCGTTTTATTGAAGGTTTCCTGTATTTAAGCTTACTTGCAAAATCGTTTTGTTTTTTAGGAGCAAGCTGCACCGAGTTTTAATGTTGGTGAAATGTAATTTGAAATATCAAAATTTGTATGAGCCTTCAATTTGATTGAACAAAATTGCAAACAAGAAACTCATTTCCGATATTTTTTCGTAATAAATCATCATCGTTAATCATCTCTCAATATATTTTTTACTTTAACTGCCAATCGGATAGCAGAAAAAAATTAACTACTTATCTACAGTAGGTACCTACTCCTTGTTACATTTTAGCATTGAAATTTTTCAACTGTGCATTATACTCACTTTTTTGTATCACGTTGTTGTTAAGTACGTATTAGTTTACCCTATCTTATTATTGTATTACCTACTTATGTTAATAAAATTGTGGTGAATCGCGATAGGTAAACCAAAGTGAAAATCAAAAGTTCGTTTTGCAAATAGCTCTTTTATAAATATGTTTTTCTTCGAATCTTCTGGCGTTTTTGGAAAGACCATTCTTGCAGGAAAAATGCACCACCCGATACATGGCGCAATGTATTTTTTTTAATTAACATAAAATCTGTATCTTTACGTAAGTACCTTCATTTACCTTGCAGCTTTCGTATGTAAGTTAAAGTTTTAAAATTTGCAAACCATTTTTCGACCAGCGCTGAAATTTAGTATACTATGTAAATCCAGTGGCAGTACATACAACAATATGGTATGTTGTGAAACTCTGGTGATCTGGCCAGGATCGTCTCCGCACGGTAGAATTTTTGAACAATGCAAGTATTATTGTACTTACTTACATTGTTGAAGAAAAACTTGTAATAAAAATTAAATATTTAACAAAAAACACATAATAACACATAATGGCTTTAATCTCGTCGACTTAACATCATTAACGATTTGATCAAAAACAACTTTCCTCAATTACTAAAAATTCTATAAGCAAACGATTAACCCGGCATCCAGATTCCTGTGACAAATTTGTACAAAAGTTTCTAATGAATTTGTCCGAGATTCGGTAGTTTTGTCCGAATTCTTGTCGGTCTAACGACTCGTTTTTACTCGCGCTCGAATCGATGTCGCTATCTGAGAATCTGTTTCAAGTCGCCGTTTTTGGTCTTGTTTTGTTTTAGATGGTGCTCAAAGTTTCGAGAATTGTGGACTATATTTGTAGGTTGGTTGGTGACACCTGGCAAAATGTAGTAAGGAGTAGGTACGAATAGAGATAGTCACATCATACTTAAGGCTTAAACGAAAGCACCTCCTCGTAAGTCCCAGTGTACTTCATCTTCTTCTAATAATCATCCCAGCCTGTATAGTCCCACTGCAGGGTACAGGCCTCCCCTGCTTTGGGCCGTAGTTCCCATGCGGGCTCAGTGCGGATTGGGAACTTCACACACACCATTAAATTTCTTCGCAGGTATTGCAGGTTTCCTCACGATGTTTTCTTTCACCGTAAAGCTCATGGTAAGTAGATTTCAAATGTAATTTCGCACATAAATTCCGAAAAACTCCAAGGTGCGGGCCGGGATTTGAACCCACACCCTCTGCTTTAGAGGCCATTGGTCAAACCGCTACTACTACGCAACTGATTTTTTTTTTTTTGAGTAGGTATTTGGATTGACTCTGCAATTTTTTTTCTATTAAAATGATATTTTTATCAAGAACTTGTTTATCAAAAACAAGTAAACTTTGAGCACCATGGCCCTTTTAAGGGTACCTGCACCGCGCGGGCGCCAGCGCCAGCGCCGGCTTATAAATCACCCGCCATCTTGTAGATCATCCGATTAACAAGTCAACTGTTAACGAACATAGATTCATCCCTTGTTCCTGGCTACTAATACTGCCAACATAACAGCATAAAAAAAAATAAAAAAAGCATTCTATCAAATCCATCGACTTAAATTCGAATTTTGAACTTAAGAAAAAAGTTGTCGTTTTTTTTTTGAAGATTATCATGATCATGACACGTTACCGTTCTGCCACAAATTCAATGTGAAGTTGTAACCGATACAGCTGCTTGAGGGTTTGTCTTTAAATTGAGAATAGATAGCTACTAAATTGGATATTTTGGTTGATTGACGTTTTCTATATTGTCTTGGCCCGAAGGTCGCTTTTTATGTCATGTTTATGATGGAAAAAGTAGTTTCAGTTCCAATTCGGGGGAGCGTAATAATTTGTTTAATGTGTCTCACAGTCGTAGATGATTTTGATACTTTTTTTCTCTGTTTAAGGTTCCTTGTCTTAAAGGAAAAACGGCATCCTCATAGGATTACTTTGTTGTCCGTTTGTCTCTCTTTTCTCTGTCAAGATCATTTGTCTCAAAAACATGTAGAGGTATCAGATCCGAGAAGAAGACAGAAGTAAGATCCCTTAGTGCAAGTATGTAGGAAAAATCCGATAATCACTTCCAAAATCCACCTTTTAGGGTTCCGTAGTCAACTAGGAACCCTTATAGTTTCGCCATGTCTGTCTGTCTGTCTGTCTGTCCGCGGCTAAGCTCAAAGATCGTTAGTACTAGAAAGCTGTAATTTGGCATGAATATACATATCAGTCACGCCAACAAAGTGGTAAAATAAAAAATAATTTTTCTCATAGACGTAAAGGGGGGTGATTTTTTTTTCTCGACTTTTATAGTGTGGGGTATGGTTGGATAGGTCTTTTAAAACCATTGCGGGGTTGCTAACATGATTTTTCTATTCAGTGATCTGTTTGCGGAATATTCAACTTTAAAGTGAAAATTTTCATTAAAATCGACCTTCCCCTCCTCTAAAATCTAAACTGTTGCGTGGAAAAATTTTAAAAAATTCAGAATGGTAGTAAATACATATATCAAATTTACTAGGAAAATTATAGCGGCTAAGATTGCTTGGAAATTATTTGTAGTTTAAGAGTAAATAGTAGCCGCCTAAGGTATAAAACATACCTAAACTTGGATGATTCCGTACACATACGAAATCCTTAGAAAAATATTACTCACTTGATTTTTCGTAATGGCTACGGAACTCTACCTTGGGCGTGTCTGACACGCTCTTGGCCGGTTTTTTTACTTGTTTTTAAACTTTCAACTTTCACAGAACAATAAATAAGGACAGAAAATAAGTTTAAGAATCTTATATTATTGTCTAACTTTAATAGCACTGGTTTAGCTGTCTCGTATGCAGGTTAACGTTCAGACATACTTCAATTATTTCACTACTAGTCACTAGCTAGAATAAAAAAAATGATTTACTTAGTCTTCAGCTCATTTAAATAGTGTCAAAATGTACCTAAAACTCAAGCTTCAACCGGGGTTCACGACTAAACATACTTAATTAAGTTTTTTTTAGCAATTTCATCAATTACACTCTACAGACTAACCAACTTATCTGTGAACCAGACCAAGCAATACTACACTTTATGCGAACGGCGTAAAAAAAAATCAATTCATAGATAAGTTGGTTAGTCTGTACCTACTTTAAAACTGACAGCTAACCCCATAATACTTAGAGCATAGTTTTTTATTCATACAACTTTTATTCAAATTAGCGGTTCTTTGAATTTCTCATAAATATTTCGAATTTCGAATCTGTAGAACTGGTAGTAGGTATACAACGGCTGTTCCAACCACAAAAAATTCGAAATCATTTTTTAAGAACGCCCGAGTTTCCGAGCAAAGCACAAAGACGTCAAGCATTTCATATTGACACTGGCCCGGGTATTTCGAGTGCTAATTTTGGACCCTTGAAGTGGGTTAGGGTTCAAGGGTAATCGTCCGCCCCCTTAGAGTGAAGTGTTGGATACTAGCTTAAGTGTCCGTCGTTGCTTGGGGGACTTTACCTTCGTTTGTTAAAAGGATTGCCAGAGGTAAAATGGTTTGGAATCGGTACGATGCTTTGGTTGTGTATCGGATGTGTTAATTCGATACAACATTGACTTGACCGTCAAGGTGCAAATAAAATAAACATACTTTTTAGAAGGTTCCAGTGGAAAAAAAATTAGGAAATCGCTTCAGAAACTTAAGGAGTGTGTAAAATTTTCTAAAGTAACCTAAGCGCGATAGACAGTTCGATGAATGATGATGATGGATGTTTGGATGTCGCCGTCGCTGGATTTAGGTTTTATTCAATGAAAGAAATGATGTTTTACCACAAATTTGAATTCTGTGCGGACGAAGTCGCTGCCAAAAGTTATTAAATTAATAAATATCACTGGACAATTGACGCCAATTGACCTATAATTAATTTAATTTAGAATTGAAAACCACCACATCATTATATTGCGGCTCGTCAACTATTTCTTACCTAGCAAATAGTACAGTACAATAGTCTGGGAGCCGCAAAATAAAATTGTTTTAATGTCACTTTATTTGCGTGTCGTCAATTGTTACTCTAGTACAAATTGTAAAGAGATTACAGTTCACGAGCCGCAATATAATGTTGTTGTGGTTTATAATTCTAAATTAAATGGAGTATAGATCGATATGAAACACCCAAGACCCAAACATTCGTACTTTTCATAGGTCAAGTGCGAGTCGGACTCTAACATGAAGGATTCCGTACCTCAATACAGTTTTTTAAATATAGTTCAGTATAAAACTTACAAAGATCAAGTTAAAAAACCGGCCAAGAGCGTGTCGGACACGCCCAAGATAGGGTTCCGTAGCCATCGCGAAAAAATCAAGTAATATTTTTCTAAGGATTTCGTATGTGTACGGAATCTTCCAAGTTTAGGTATCGTCAATACTTTGAAAAAAGCTCGTATTTCACAATCGATAATCTGGCTAAGAGAACTTTATTACGCGCGTATCAAGGTTCAGTTTTGTTTACATGCTGATTTGAGATACGAGCTTTTTCAAAGTAGTGACGGTTACATGTTTTATACCTTAGGCTACTATTTACTCTTAAACTACAAATAATTCCCAAGCAATCTTAGCCGCTATAATTTTCCTTGTAAATTTAATATATTTACTACCATTCTGATTTTTTCAAATTTTTCCTCCCAATAGTTTAGATTTTAGAGGGGGGGGGGGGACGGTCGATTTATAATGAAAATTTTCACTTTAAAGTTGAATATTTCGCAAACAGATCACTGAATACAAAAATCATGTTAGCAACCCCCCAATGGTTTTAAAAGACCTATCCAAAAATATCCCACACTATAGGGTTAGTCGAGAAAAAAAATCACCCCCACTTTACGTCTATGGGAGGTACCCTAAAAAAAATTTTTTTTAATTTTTATTTTACCACTTTGTTGGCATAATTGATATGTATATTCATGCCAAATTACAGCTTTTTAGTACTAACAGTCTCTGAGCTTAGCCGCGGACGAACAGACAGACATGGCAAATATAAGGGTTCCTAGTTGACTACGGAACCCTAAAAACACGTAGCTTGTGCGACAATCCCCTTTAATTTGTAACTTTATTTTATTTTTAGTATTTTGTTGTTATAGTGGTCATAGTAAAAGAATCAATTCAATAAAATTTTTCAGTAAAAATTTGAATCGGTGAAAATTTCAAGGTTCTATGTAGGTATTACGATTCAAGAGATAGAGCCCTGCTGTGACAAATGGATGGACGGACAGACAGACAACGGAGACTCAGTAATAGGGTCCCGTTGGCACCCTTTTGGTACAGAACCCTAAAAATGAAGTAACTTTATTTATTTAATTAAATTTCGGCTTAAAACTACTAACCAACTAACTGCTGATTATAACTGTGGTAAAGCAGTAGAGAGGTAAAAAGCTATACCTAGTTCGTTGATATTGAAGCCGTGATAGCCTATTGGTTTGACCTTCGGCCTCACAGAGGGTCGTGGGTTCAAATCCGGGTTCACAGCTCTGAGTTTTTCGGAATTTATGTGCGAAATTACATTTGAAACTTACCACGAGCTTCAGGGTGAAGGAAAGCATCGTGAGGGAACCTGAGAAGAAATTCAACGGTGTGTGTGAAGTTCCCAATCCGGACTGGGCACGCGTGTGATCTACGTCCCAAGCCCTCTCATCGTCAGAGGCCTATGCCCTGCAGTGGGAGTCCGTAGCCTGGGATAATGACATGTTGATCAATGCAATGTAATCTTGTTTTGAAACAATCTTTACAATAATCCAATATTTGAGCAAATAACATCTTCAGACTGTGTTAGGAAAATCTAATATACTTATAAAAATCTCGTATCACGGTATTTGTTATCGAACTCTTTCGAAACGGCGTGACCAATTTTTATAAAATTTTTCTCTATATTTGATAGGTCTGAGAATAGGTAGTAGGCTATTCTTTATACCCCTATTCTTCGCGCACGAAGTCGCAGGCAGCAGCTAGTAAATTTATAGATTTTTAGCCATGTGTGCGCGTATTAGTTCTCGTGTTCTCGTCTATTTATCGTATTTTATTAATTCTGCGGACACGCCTGATCACGATAGGTACGTTAAAATGATACAAATACGGAATAAGAAAAGCCATCTCGTAAAACTCTTCCATTTCCAATAATTCCCAATAGGTCGTTTAAATATGTACAGACGGACTTGTTACAATAGACGTGGCCTGGTCCGGTCGCTCCCGGTCGAGTGAGCCGTCTCCATGACACCTTTGAGCGTCCGGCGGTGGTACTACAGCCACTACAGGGTAAAGAAGCGAGTGAGTTGAGAGGTGAATTCGTTCGTTCCCACAGAATTGACAAGATTTCATATTTCTAAACTATAATTTGATTCGTTCTCTTTATTCTGTTTGGAAAGAGAAAGACGCTGATAGTTTTAAATTTTCACTAGGATAATTAATTAATTTATTACAATTTTTTAAGATGTGCTTATTCTAAAAGGGCATAACTCCAAAACTACCACACAATAGATCCATTACTTTAGTCTAGTCTCTATTTAAAAAAAGTGATTACGTAAATCTGACGTTGACGTTGTGAGTGGTTTGCTTAGGCGGTTTGGTTCTTTCTTGCTTTTCGATCACAACTATGGGAACCTTTAAAATCTTATTTAAATAAATAAACCGTCGTTCGTGCATTCATATTAATAAAAAATAGATCATTTATGTATGTGTCAAGTCTCAATGTTAATGTAAAATTTAAAATTATGACAGCTCTTTTTTCTGGTGAAAAGGGCAAAGGAAACATATCTATTCTGTGGTAGTAGGTATTGGTAAATCCGTAAATCCAGATATATATTTTTAATTTCTTGCATTTTTCTAAATATGGAGAAATAAATTTTAATAAATATTTTTCCGTGTTCAGGAGGCAAGGCTCTTTCGATTCCTGTAGTAATTTTCAGGTGTCAAAAAAATGTAATCTCGTCAATTGTAAAATGAATAGAGGGTTGTTCCGCCTATCCCGACTGCCTAACCCAACCAGTTGGGATACATGCATTTTTTTCCACTTTTCGCAACATAGCTAAAGTACAGTTTTACAATATTGCTTTACTAGCCAGTATGTGCTTATAAGCAGGAAGTATCAAATATATATGAAGTAGGTACGTAAAAGTAAATAAAACCAAATTAAAGTACGATTGCAATAATTTAATGTAAACATTAAGATACAGCTACTAATACAGGTTTATAAATATAGGCCATTTGCATATCGCTTCTGAACGTATTGTAGTGTAGTTATGGTAATGGTTATAGATAAAAAATATTTTTTTAGATTCGTGAATTGAATACATACAATCAGCCATGATTTAAATTAATAAATTAATAAATATCACGGGTCAATTCACACCAATTGACCTAGTCCCAAAGTAAGCTAAGCAAAGCTTGTGTTAAGGATACTATAGGCAACGGAAAACATACTTATATAGATAGATACATACTTAAATACATATTTAACACCCAAGACCCGAGAACAAACATTCGTATTTTTCATACAAATATTTGCCCCGACCGGGAATCGAACCCGGGACCTCAGGCATCGTAGTCAGGTTCTCTAACCTCTAGGCCATCCGGTCGTCAAAACTTTAATTTGACTTTGACTTATTGGTTTTTAACTTACCGACATCATGTTTAACCTCGCTTTTCTCACGCGTCCGTTGGTACCCCTTCAAGCAAGGGTCAGCCCAAGTGGGGGTAAGAAAGGGGGCACGGAAAGGTGGAATGGAGTGGCTCGGACACTCGAGGGGTCACCCCTGGCTTTTGACAGTCCGCAATGCCTCGCTAGACTTCTTGGTATGCGGCATTAGCCGAATTGGTTGCCATCGTTTTGTTAATTGTTTATCGAATTGCGTTTAAAGGGTTTGGTGTTTGCTAGTTAGGACCATGTTGTTATAAGTTACTATTTCCGGATTGACATTTAATTACTTTATTTATACGTATTTGTTGAAAATATTTGGAAGTGTTAAAATAGACATGTAGGATGTTTATTCGTTGCCTAGTGGGTCATAGCTCATAGCACAAGTTTGAAAAGAATAAAGGAAAAAATAAATAATGCCCATTTGACATAAAGATTTTTTTTTACAAATTCACAACGTAACACAAGATTATTATAAAATAAACCTAAGAATCGTAAGCAATCTGTAGAAACGATCATAAAAGTTCGTCTAATTCGTCTATTCAAATGACCTATATGTATCTCGTACAGACTTTTTAAGTTTTTAACTTAACATTATTAACATTTACCTACATGAATTTTTTTTATTCATTATAGGCTTGCGTGGCCACAATCACGCCTGATGGAAAGCAAAGATGAGGCCTACGATGGAGCACTTTGTATTTACGACACATGAACAATAAATCACTTTTTATTATTATTATTATTTCCCTTAGTGGCGGCCTTGAGGCTTCTGCCACATTTCGATCTTAATGCATTGGGAAAGTTTAACAACATTTTTACGAAATGGGTAGGGAATTAAATTCCTAAACCGTACCTATGCGTCAAGGGGTCGCCAACTTCATCAGTTTCATCACACAATGAGCCTTGTCTACGCATCCGCGGTCTCACGACCTGCTGATTGCAGTCAACTGGCGATTGACTTCGCTTCCTACTTAACTGGACCACCCAGAGTGGGTATACATCAAAGAGGAATTAGCCAATAGAGTGGAGAAAACATCCAAGCCAAGCCAAACGGAGCAAAGCCGTGGTGGCCTAGTGGTCGTGAGTTCCAAGCCCGGGATCGCTCTGAGTTTTTCGGAATTTATGAGCGAAATTACATTTGATTTTTTTTTTATTATGAGAGGGAAGCAAACGAGCAGGCGGATCATTTGATGGAAAATGATCACCACCGCCCATAAATATCAACAACTCAAAGAGAGTCACTGATCTGTTGCCGGCCTTTAAAAAGGAGAGGGAATAGGGGAGAGAGAGGGGGAGAGGTATTGGAGCCCCGGCGCTCTCACTGACCGTACTAAACTAACACATGTGCGTTTGGGGCATCTGCGTAATGCGTTAGGCAAAAGGATAAAGAAAAAAGTGTCGCAAAAAAACTGTGATCAACAACACTTTGTCTGTATAAGCACTCTATTGGTTTGTTCCTTTATGGTATACAGATAGATGGGTATACCTACAGCATTTGCAATTGTATTGGACAGAGTTGGTGAGAGTTTCAGGGATGCTTTGAAGGTTATACTTAGTATCTGTTTTGGAGGGTAGGTATACTCTACCTTATAACTGTCCATACAACTTTGTAGGGAAACTGACCCATAATTTTTGCTCGTCAGTGTTAGCGTGCAACAAATTGACAAACATTTTATTTCAAACAGTTAAAGATAAAAGTTTTCTTCATCATCATCAACAGTGTATACATCGCACTGTAGGGCACAGGCCTCCTCTTAGAATGAGAGGGCTTGGTCCGTAGTTCCCACGCGGTCCCAGAACGGATTGAGAACTTTACACACACCATCGAATTTATTCACAGGTTTGTGTAGGATGCCTCACGATGTTCATCTTCACCGTAAAGCTCATGGTAAATTACAAAAGTATTTTCCAAAAATCTTTAGAGGTACTAACCCAGACTCGAACCAACGATCCTCTGCTTGAGAGGCCATAGGTTACCACTAGGCTACCACGGCTTTTTAAGCTGGCTGGCTGAGTAAAGGATTTAATTAAAAAAATATTACAACTGACTATCACTGACATTTGTGACATCAATACCTTCCTTACTTTGGCTGGCACTTCCCATGAAGTGACTAAAGCCAAGCCCACCAGCTACGAAAATAGTCACTTGAAAATTACCTGTCATTTCTCATTTAAAATTTCATGACGGCCGCCTTTGAACTCGTCAAAGAAAGCCAGATGTCACACACAAGCCTCAATTTTACGGTATCATTAATCGGCGTACTTTACCCTTAATTAGGGATTCCAAAACTCCAACTTTGTAAGAACTTGCTTTAATAAAACATGGCTATTGATTTCGTACGTATTAAATTTTCGTCGTCGAGCCAATTATAGTGGCATAAACCTAGCATTAGTCACCCCCCACCCCACTCCCCACTAAACCAACATGGCGTCACGATTGTCACCTCACGTTACCTACACTATGCCTCAAATCCCTGGGAAGAACCAAACCAAATCTTATTACGTTCAAATAAGCGTCACAATGCCCGCATGTGTAACGATTCTGCACCTGAGGACTTATTCTTTAGAACCAAGTGCAGTATGACCCCTTCGCACTTATTTAACTCAACTGCAGTCCTACGGTGGTCGGGTTAGGGTCTCATTTGCGTATTCTTGTTGTTGTTGAAAAGGTAGTGGAGGCGTGACATTAGCGCCCGAAGGAATTATAAAATAATAGATGAAGGAATAACGCGGTAGGGTTAAGCCGAGTATTTTTAAAGGGTGCAATACTGATGGAAAAATGGCAGAGACAAACGCGAGTCTGCATTTTTTTTTACATGGAATCTTTCAATTCGGTTAGTAAGAGGGTCATCACAAATTTAGAGATAATTATAGCAAGATTCAAATTATAACAACTAACATCATCCCAGTCTCTACTAGTGTCTACCCTCTGGACATGGACGAATAGGACGTGTTCATTAGGGTATTTCTGAGCTATGTACAGTCAAGGGCAAAAATATGTATTACACTTTAGTACCTTGTCACTTTAACCACTGTGACAGTTCATATATGGCAGTTCAAATGTGACGAAAATAGACAAGGTACTAAAGTGTATACATATTTTTGCCCTTGACTGTACAAAGCCTCGCACTAAACGCCACCGTATTAACGGAGAAATGACTGATTTACGATTTAATACTTTGGAACAACCTGTATGTAGATACAATACAATACAATACATTCTTTTCACTTCTCATGCTCTTAAAATGTTACTTTAGTCTCTGCATATCGGGACTAAAGCTCTTTTTTGATCTCTAGGGATTAAAGTAAAATTTTTTTAATTGACTATGGAAACCCCTAAACTGCCAATCACGGTGTTTGTGAATGGAGGATTATCGCCATTTTCAGTGACTGGGTATAGACAATTTTAAAGCTTTCCACAGACCGAAGCGTGCTGCGGACGCACCGTAGCGCCCTGCGCTCCGGTCTGTGGAAGCCTTTAGGGCGTGGAAATATCCTCAAAATGGCAACTGTATAAAAAATATTTAAAAAATAATAATTTCGTGAAACACAATGAATAATTACGAATATTAATCTATTTAATTATAAAATATTAAAGATGAATTCATTTTATTCTGCATGTAAAGAAAGATTTCCTTTAGATTAGGTGTTTTTTAATTTGTTTTTTTTTTAAAGCGCTGTCGGCAAAGCAGTTCCCTGCTCTGTCGATAAAATAGCAATCCGCACTGTCGAAAAAGCAGTGTTGGAGTGTAGTGTACGGGTGATAGAGCAGTTAAGTTTGAAAGTTAATATGGCGTAACTTCAAACTAATGCGATGTCAGTTGCATTTAATAGTAAATAGAAAGTATAATTAGATATAATTTAACAAAGAATTGGCATATAGAAAATAAACTTAAAAAGTCGTTTCTTTATTCACGGGTAAGTGTTTCAGTTATAACAATATATTTTGTGTGTGAACTTAGATCAATTAGGTTAATTTATTTGCCGATTCTAATGAATGAACAATTATCATTCTTACATGCATAGTCCAATTAATTTTAACATAGTCTTTAAGTTAGAATCTGTTGGCTAATTATGCAAGCATTTAAAGCGTCACTTTACAAAAAAATATAAAAGAAAAGAAAAGACAGCGGTATTTTTTTTTGCTATTTGAATTTTGAACAGATGTCCATTGCTCGTATTGAGCATACGTTGTAAAAAAGTAATTTTGTACGTCGTTTTTTTCCTCGCATTCAAAGTGAAAAGTAGAGTGTTTAACACGGGACTAAACTACCATAATGACAACTCGAATTATAGCCTCCCTCGCTATCGCTCGGGTGGCTAAATATCTCGTGTCATTATGGCTTGTTTTAGTCCCTTGTTGAACAATCTATTATTATTGATCACCAAAACATTACAGACAAAATTAATAACAATAAAAAATCAGACTGACAATAGGCGGTCTTATCGCTTAAAAGCGATCTCTTCCAGACAACCAATGCTGGATACATGTAAAAATATGAACAGGTTTATGTAGGTGGCGGAAACAACAGACAGGATACATTGATACATTGTAATTAAAGAGTACCTATTTAAACTTGATCAACCTCTGAACCGCAAAACTCATTGCGAACAACTGATACAGCATGGCATGATCCGACTTAAGTATATTTGATTCGTTTGTGGGTATTAATTACATTTTTTTTATCTAATCTAATAATTTTACAAAAGTAGAACATTCCTGAGAAGGAACTCTACTCGGGATTTCGGTCTGTGTCCAGAGAGTAGAGACACGTTGTATAAATAAATAATATCACGGGACAATTCACACCAATTGACTCAATCCCAATGTAAGCAAAGCTTGTGTTATGGGTACTAGGCAACGGGTAAACATACTTAAATAGATAGATATCTACATACTTAAATACATATTAAACACCTAAGACTCAAGAACAAACATTCGTATTATTCGTACAAATTTATGCCTGACGCGAGAATCGAACCCGGGACCCCGTGCTTCACAGTCAGATTCTCTGACCACTAGGCCATACGATCGTAAATATATTCGTCCCACTCCGGCACTGGCCTCCTCTCAGAATAAGTTATTTTTTTATAAAGAGATTCCATACCAGTAGTGAATTTCAAACTTATTATAAAGTAATCACAGCACCATCTAGTGAATGCTAATTAAACTCAAATGATAGACAATTAGCACTTGACAATGTTTTTCTTAAAGTTGTCAATGACTAGCTCATGGACAATTACTCCGTCCTACCCTACAAATAATTACAAAAGGAAAACCAAATAATTATTTCGATATTTTTATAATCATTTTAACATACCTACCAATATCACTACAACACTGTTAGTAAATGGAAAAGCTGTCGTGTTTGTAGGTAAAGGAGAGCAAGAACGACATTGATCAGACCTATACTATGAAATTCGATTTTCGAAGTTCTTATTGTACAGTTTTGTTCACGCTAATAGTAGGTATTAAAGAGAAGAGTGAAAAGGATGGCACGATACAGACTTCAAATTACGGATTTCGCAGTAGACCCCCAGATTGGGAATGTCTTGAAGAATGGTCAGGTCAAGAGTACCCGAAACCGGCGAGCATGGTATGCAAAGACTAATGAGTGTTGTGGATGCGAAAGATGTATGTCACTGCAGTGGCGGCAAAATGCCACGGGCCCCCGACCCAGGGGGCCCCAGCCCGAGCGAGAGGCCGCGATTTTTGAATGAGTCGCCAGAGGGGCCAAAGACGCGAAGTCTTTGCTGTTTTTTAACTTTAGGGTAGGAAGAGTGACTTGTGCTCGGGAAAAATCCCTTCGGACGAACTGGGAATGGAGGGCCCAGACAGTGTCCGACTTGCACGGACTAAAAAACCCGGTCACAAGTCCCCTTCTCTATTGATTATTAATACAAAAAACGTGTGCTTTATATTTTGAGGAGGGGAGGGGTAGGGAGGGGACTTAATCTACCCACAGTACCCTGCCTCAGCCATTTGCTGGAAGGCCGGGAGAGGAGCATGCATTCTCCCGCTGGGCACTGGGGGGTGCTTAGGTCGGTCTTTTGAGAGGCCGCGATTACAGAAATGATATTAAAATTAAATTGCAACGTGACGATTTTTACTGAACATAGGCCTACCAAGGCTCGCCAAACAATCAGTCCCGTGCCATCCACATCCAACGCGATCCCGCAACCTTAACCAGGTCGTTGCTCATCTTTTTGGAGGCCTACCTACACTGCGTCTTCAGGTCCGTGGACGCCACTCAAGAACCTTTTTGCCACATCGGCCATCAGTTCTACGAGCGATGTGCCCAGCCCACTGCCACTTGAGTCTGGCGATTCTTATGTTCAGCAGTGGTCGTCTTTCGCCTGAAATGATGATGATGATGATAATTTTTACTGAGAGAGCCCCATCCATAATACTTGCCACGGGCCTCATATGGTATAGTTACGCCACAGTATGCCAGAATCAGGAGCATACGAGTAGCAGGTGGAATAGTCTATGTTAGTGAAAATAAACGGATCACTCACGTCTTAAAACGAGTTTAAAGTTCGGGCTTATCCGTAGCCCTTCCTCTCGGAGTTACACGTCACGGCGGCTAGTCTCTGTTGTTTACCTCTTTGCTGGGAAGGAGGCGTGATTGTATGTATGTAGTGTTAGTGAGTGCGCGTCTGTGTGGATGCTTGTTACTCTTTGTCACTAAAACGGGTAAGTACTTACATGAGTTTTCCTGATATTTGAAAAAAATTAAAGCTTGTATTCGTAATAAGGCATAGTTTAAGGCGCGTGTGGCTTGAAGCGGTATCGAAGGGAAAACACATTAAGTATGTACACGAGGGTTTATAAATTACTAGGCGACTGAAGTGACAGAAACTCGTGATTTGCGTTCCGGAATCGATATGGTGGCTATTTCAACTGGCTTTGTTAACTAGGGTGATGGAATTATAGACTACTCGCACAAAGCATCGTGGCGGGAAATTGCTTTTAGCTTGTCTTCGCACTCCGTTTAAATGGCCTTCCATACATTTTTTTGTGTCAGTTTTGTGATGAGCCATATACTTAAACTGTACGAAAAGAAGTAACAAGACAGATAATAACATTTGGGACATTTTTTTTAATCAAAATCAAAAGCCCTCTTGATTTTGAGTAAGAAAACCTCAACATTTTCTCAATTGAAAAAAAGTAAAAGTACACTTTTTTTTATAAATACCCTTATATTTCGTGGAGTGAGTTATCCAAGGCTTTTTTTAAATTATTCTGGAATATTTAAGCAAATGGTTGGGTTAGAGTCGAGGGCATAAATATCTACAAAGCTATAGATGGGTCACATATTATTATATTTAAATACCAACCTTATGATTAGCGGCATAGAGATGAAGGTGTAACAAACACACGTGCACACAACTTTCGCATTTATAATATTTATTAGTAGGATAATATACCGGGTGTTTCTTGAAACAGGAACAATAAATTTAGGCGTGCCACCTGATGGAAAGCAATAACCGCCCATGGACATCCATAGCATAAGTTGAGTAACGGGTGCATTGCTGATTGCTGGCCCTTTGAGAAAAGAGTAGACTTGATTTTTGAAGATCCCTATATCCCTAAGTTGTACCGGCCCAAAAATACTGCCACTGCAGGTCGATTCCAAAGTTTCACCATGCGAGATAATTTAAAAGTTCCGCAAGAAGTGAAATGTAGTAGACTGCCAGCTATTGAGGCGGCGAGTATGGTAAGAAAGTCGATTGCGAGTGGTGCGATGGAGATACAGCAGGAATACATCGAACAAATCCTCAGAGAGCTCCCCATATAGATATATTGCATCTTCAGTAAACATATCCAAGTGGTTCTAATTTAATTTCTGCTAATTTCTAACAAAATTTACACACGGCAAAATAAAAACGAAACGCCACGACTGAAAGGCGACGATATCGCTACGTTAACATCCATTGACTATGAATTTTAATTGGAATGACTACTTTCTCCAAGACTTTGGGTACTTAATTCATATTTTCATTATGACTGCGTATAGTTTAGAGGTATAATATTTTCATGTTCATGTATTGTTTCTATTACTACCAACACCCGGTATAACTTTGGTAAGTGAGTTAATATACTATTACCGACTCCAGTCGTAAATATGCTTTAGTAGCTACCCATGTGCCTAAAGGTAGCAATTTCATGAAGTATTCATTGATTTTGAAAGCAGACCTAGAATTATGTGCAGCTACTATCAAATTGTTTTGATATGCATTGTTCAACCAAACACTCTGTTTAGAACTGAATCACGGAGCATCGTTTTCACTTTGAGCAAATTCATATTAAGTATTTCACTGGTAAATTTATAAAGGGCCATATTGAACCTTTAGGTGCTCGTAATTATCATTTACCATATCCTGTCCTTATCCTATACCGTTTGTTATAGAGGTGGGCGTTTTTTTTTTGAAATTGTGGCGATAAATGGTTTCTTATAACGGAGTAACAGTAACCATTTCATAACAAAACCAAAAACAGATTATTTCATGATGCGACTCGAGTAACGATAGTGCAGACTAAGTTTTCTCGCAAGAACAAATAGCATCACAACATATGTTTTTTAAATAATTGTTTTTTGAAGTCTTTTCAATATGTAAAAAGCTATTGCCTGATAACGAATTTTCGTTTTCTTTGAAACGATACCAAACTGTAGTAAAAAAGAACTATTCTTAGTAGTGCCTATAATTAGTTTTCGAAACGGTTACTTGTAAAAAAGCTGTGACAGCCTAGTGGTTTGACCTAAGGCCTCTCAAGCGGAGGGCCGTGGACTCGTGGGTTCAAACCCGGGTTCGTACCTACTACTATTTTTTTCGGAATTTACGTATTACATTACATTTCAAATTTACCATGAGCTTTGCGGTGAACTTTCGTGAGCGACTGCTTCCATCATGAACATCCTCTTGTGGACCTGAAAAATTATGTATTACATCTATTATTTCTTTGAAACTTTCTGTACTTAGGTATTTTGATACGTACCCCTTTCAAATACATGTCTACCATTCCAAAACAAGCCTATCCTATAAATCTCCGGCCTTAAACAGCGACAAAAACCCCATTGCTAATGAATCCAAAAGTAATTCAAGCTATGTAAGAACATGATATTTTTTAAACATTCATCGTTAATTTGTTAAATGAATCGTTCGATATTCGAACGCCGGCGCCGACCAATCAGGTTGCGTGGCGGTACCTCAGACGCATTCCTAATGACGCGCGCGCACGGTGTATGTAGAGTTACAACGATGTAGAAGAGATTCCTTAAATACGCACAAAAAATAGGGAAGTAAGTAAGAAACACAGAGAAGTTATAGGTTTCAAGAGAAAAAAGATGAACACGGATTAACATAATCAAACGAAGTTGACAGCTTTTTTTTTCATAATCGAAACTAGAACACGTGAAATACCTGAAAATTATAGTCGATCGCGTTGGCTATCTCTTTCTATCCTTATCCTTTACCTTAAGAAAGAAAGAAGTGGTGAAATAGATTAAGATTCCGAGTGCGTTAGACAATAAGGCCTCATGCACTCAGCACTCTCACTTACTCTGCATGCCTCAGGCACATGGTGTGCCTCCTTTCTTACAGTTTCATTCATTACAACTGGTGCGTGACACACAAACATATCTGGTCTGCGCCGGCCTTAAACATCCCAAGATTATTACCTCAACAGAAGATTAATTCGCAAGAACATTCTCAAACTAGATTTAGCATCCGTGCTGTTAAGACAGCACGCCAGCAGCAGCCCGCGACTCCTTCTGCAAAGAATTTGTTGTTCCAGCGGGAACTATGCACTTTTCCGGGATAAAAAGCATCTTACTCGTATATGATAAACCAGGTTATAAACTGTTTTCCAAAAATTTTTTGTAGTGGTAGAGCCGTGTTGTAGCTAGCCGCTGCATCGCTCGGCTCGTCCGGGGCAGTACCACCCTCTCACAGAACACCGGCGTGAAGCAGCAGTAATCCTGCTTGCGTTTCGTACGGTCAGTGAGAGTGCCGGGGGCCCAATACCTCACCCCTTCCCTCTCCCCCCTCCGCACTGGCATCGTGTAAAGCGCTGCGAGTGTCTATGGACAGTGGTGTTCATTTAACATCAGGTGACCCACTAGTTCGTTTGTCTGGCCTATCTAACATAAAAAAAAAAAAAAAAAAAATCATCAGAATCCGTCTAACCGTTATAGCGTGAAAGAGTAACAAACATCCGTCCATCCGTCCATACAAACTTTTACATTTATAATATTAGTGGGATTTTCCACTGTAAGGTAAACGTACCAATGCTGGACACCTCAACACACAGTAGATGACACCCATCTGTCACCTCTCTTACTATGACATATTGAAGGTGAGTACCTATTGTGTCAGTGTCGAGCACAGGGGGGTTTACCTTATCGACTGTGTGACAAAAAAACCGGCCAAGAGCGTGTCGGGCACGCCCAAGATAGGGTTCCGTAGCCATTACGAAAAAATCAAGTATTTTTTTTCTAAGGATTTCGTATGTGTACGGAACCTTCCAAGTTAGGTATCGTCAATACTTTGAAAAAAGCTCGTATCTCAAAATCGTTAATCTGGCAAAGTGAACTTTATTACGCGCATATCAAGGTTCATTTTTGTTTACATGCAGATTTGAGATACGAGTTTTTCAAAGTAGTGACGGTATGTTTAATACCTTAGGCTACTATTTACTCTTAAACTACAAATAATTCCCAAGCAATCTTAGCTGCTATAATTTTCCTTGTAAATTTAATATATTTACTACCATTTTGAATTTTTTCAAATTTTTCCACCCAACAGTTTAGATTTTAGAGGGGGGGGGGGGACAGTCGATTTTAATGAAATTTTTCACTTTAAAGTTGAATATTTCGCAAACAAATCACTGAATACAAAAATTATGTAAGCAACCCCCCAATGGTTTTAAAAGACCTATACCCCACACTATAGAGTTAGTCGAGAAATAAAAATCACCCCCACTTTACGTCTATGGGAGTTACCCTAAAAAAAATTTTCGTCTTGACTAATATTCATGCCAAATTAGAGTTTTCTAGTACTAACAGTCTCTGAGCTTAGCCGCGGACAGACAGAAAGACGGACAGACATGGCGAAACTATAAGGGTTCCTAGTTGACTACGGAACCCTAAAAAACAACATTTTATAAATTTACTTTTCTTCAAGACTTGACCAAGCGGGATATTCTACGTATTACAAAGTTCCATTCGGAACCCAACGGGTGTTGTTCGATTTATATTTATTGAAATAATAAAGAGAAAACCCGCAATAACTCCTCTATACGAGCGTTGGGTGGCATAAGGGATGATACTTATGTACGGACGTGTATTCTGAATCGTTATTTACTTACCTACATGTTGGTATAAGCACTTTTGAGCGATAAGGTCGTCTATTTTATTTTAATTAATTTTTCTGTACTGTTTTTGGTGTTAACTATAAAGAATAGATATTGTATTTCTTTTTGTGAAATAAGGACGTAAACGAGCAAGTACTTCACGTGATGTTAAGTGAGTACTTTCAACCATAGCACCAGCAAATACTGAATGATTGCAGATGTGTCAGTCTAGAAGGCTAAGATAGAAGAACTCATGTACAAGTCACCGGCTGTCATATTGTACTCGCTGGAACTCTGATGCTTGGCTGTAGTACACGCTATTATTAGAGAAAACGCTCGGCCCGCCGTCTATCGCGTGTAGTCTTGACCGAGCCGTAAAGTAAGGATTTCGGCTAAACGTTGTTGAGACAGTTACATGGTATTAACTGTATTTAGCTCGTCGGATTAGCTCGTTGAAATGGCAAGGGGCAGGCCGTTACATATGGCCGTTGGGACCGAAAAGTTCTCGAGTGGAGGCCACGGACTGGCAAGCGCAGCGCGGGACGCCCACCAACGAGATGGACAGACGATTTGGTAGGTAAAGGCCGCAGGTTCAAGGTGGATGCAAGCCGCTTCCAACTGTAATGTTTGGGTATCAATGAGGGAGGCCTATGTCCAGCAGTGGACATCTTACGGCTGAAATGATGATGATGAACTGTATATTTTATGACCTTTCTTTTTAATCGTATAAATATAGGTAAATATCATATATGCGAATGCTCATGTGTGCGTTTGTTATTTTTCACGCTGAAGCTGCTGAATGGATTTAGATGAAATTTGGTTTGCAGATAGCTGAAATTCTGGAATGGCACATAGGCTACTTTTTATTTCGATATTCCCAAGGCATCGGGATGTATGCCTATAAAATCCCGAAATGTCAACCGTCATGTTTAGAGACGTTACACATAATTCTTTATGAAACATAAATGAAAACTGTGACTTAATTTTTGGGAATTCCAATGGGTATTTAGTGAAATCCTGGAATATCTATTTAACTGGCTGGTCTAATGCTCTACGCGTGCGAAGCCACGGATAGAAATTAGTGTAAGTATATTAAAAAGATAACGATATTCGTTATGGGAAACTCAATACACCTGATAGTTTGGTCAAATGTTTGCTTTCTTTTTGAGGCCACTGAACTAGTGACGAATGATTTTTTGACGACATATAATATTAAATTACACGTTAATACGTCATACACATCGAATTAACCTACCTACTAATATAATAAATGAAAAAGTTTATGATGGTTGGATGTTTGTTTGTCAATTACGAAATAACGGCTGATAGGATTTGGATTTTGGCGTAGGTACAAATAGACACAAATCTGCCTTGAGACGTAAATTTAATATCCCGTTAATTTGTTCCTGTGGGTAATATTTAGCTTTAAACTAGTTGAGCGTCTTTCGAGATGACGCATTAACTTCGTCTGCCACCAATAAAGCTAAAGCTAATGTAAAGCTCATTGTAAATTAAATTTTTTTCCGCACATAAATTCCTAAAAATCGATATCATAGACGACGCCGGTGACCCTCTTCGCCCGCCGTTCCACCAAATCCAAAGCAGCCAGCTGATAATCAGCAGAACCATCCCAAAGGTGGCAGCAATACTCCATGCAGGATCTCCATGACATGCCCCGCACTCTGACGATGCTTAACGCGCTCTTGCCGTCGCAGCCGGAGTGTGATATACAGGGTGTCTCATTTAAATCGGTCAGTATGGGAAAGTCTGAAAGTATAAGACATACAAAGATCTGTTCTTAGGAACCATGTCATTGATTTTAGTGATAAGAAAAACTGCATTCATAGATTTGAAAAAAAAATCTTTTTTTTGTATCGAAAAAAATGGTTGTCATTTCGAACACCTACTAAATTAAATTAAAGGATATGAAAAACAATGAATTTTATTAATTTTAGATATCATGTTTCACAGTAACATTTACTGCTTAAGACCTACACAATCGATACCTAAATAGAAATAATGTACGTTTTTTTTTTCAAAATTTCCGGGTTCGATTCCCGAACTGAGAACTAGTTTTTTTTAAATCTATGAATGTAGTTTTTCTTTTCACTGAAATCGATGGCATGGTTCCTAAGAACAGATCTTCGTATGTCTTATAGTTTCAGACTTTCCCAAACTGACCGATTTAAATGAGACACCCTGTATATTTGCGGGGCGTTGGGCTATCGTGTGTCGTCAATGCCTGGCATTTTGTGAAGATGATGGATGACAGGCAAACCAGTGTTCCTACTTGATACCTTTTTTTACTTTCGTATTAGTGTTATTACTGTAATGCTGTGTAAATAAATTTATGTGTAATAAATAAATATATAAATAAATCGGACTTGGGCACGGTAAAGATCAACGAGCTGCTCCGCAGAAAAGTATCGCCTAACCTTGGAAAAGATACTAAGCTTTTTAGGATTTATTTTAACATGGAACTCCGCAAAGTAACGTCTGTATCTATACTTCATTTAATTTAGAATTGAAAACCACAACATCATTATATTGCGGCTCGTCAACTATTTCTTACCTAGCAAATAGTACAGTACAATAGTCTGGGAGCCGCAAAATAAAATTGTTTTAATGTCACTTTATTTGCGTGTCGTCAATTGTTACTCTAGTACAAATTGTAAAGAGATTACAGTTCACGAGCCGCAATATAATGTTTTTGTGGTTTATAATTCTAAATTAAATGGATTATATACAGTATTGATTTATTTATTCAATGTTAAATTATCACTAAAAATATTCATAAGAGTCGCGTTTACAAAAACTATTTAGCAATAAAAGCGAACGCGTGTAGGGCCGGGACTTTTGGCGGACGGAGAAAAACGAACACGGGGCCAGAACCTCCTATAATAAGGCTATTGTTTTTATACGAATACAATATTTCGTTTATAAATCGGATAAGCTTGTATGCGACAGGAGAAGGGGTGGAGATGACCGAGTAAAATTATTTTGGAAGGCATGACGATCGCGGAAATGCTGCCAGACCTTATGACCTCTTCCACAGGGATAGAACTTAAAGAAAGAAAGAAAGAAAGAAGACATTCAAACTTAGCCAATTGTACCAAGTAAGTACAGTCGAAAGCATAAATAGCTATACAGACATCGCGTCAAAAATATGCAAACACCAACCTTATATTTAGTGGCATAGAGTTGTATAGATATTTTTGACGCCAGTAACGTACGTATATTTATACCCTTGACTGTAGGTATATACAGAATTTCACAAAACTCAACGAGAACCTGGTACTGCGCGAGAGGCCAAGTTATAACAGTTCTGGTAAAAATAAGGAAGAAAAGCCATGTTACTTAGTTAAGCAATAATAGACATTTTTTCGAAAATATCTAATAAAATAATGATAATATCTTATGTGAAATAGATTTTTTTCTCATTTTGCACGTTAGGTACCAGATTATCGTTGAATTTTCGAATATCCTATTCCAAATGTACTTAGTTATTTTTAGAAAAGTTTTCATTTCATTTCCACGTTATTTATTTAGACAGAAACTCGTGAGTTTTAGAGGGTTCTTGTTATTTAAGTATACGAGGTTTTTACAAACTTGCATTAAAGTTCAGGTTCCAAAGGGAGATAAAAGGCTAAAGGCAAAGGCAAAGTAGTTGAAACATGCCAAGGCCACAGAGCATAAGTTGATGCAACGAGGTTTTTACGCTATTGAGAAACGAAACACAATAAAAACTATTAGTTAACTAAGATTGAACAAAAACGCTTCAGTTAAAATACGTTTATTAGTTACTTGAAAACAGTTTCTTGTAGGTATAGCGGAAATAATAATAGTACAAACTGTAAACTAAACATGTAACGATTTAAGAAATACATAATTCCCACAATTTCCGCGACATACAACTCGCCAAAAAAACGTTAAAACTACTACTAATTACGAGTAAAAATCGTCAAAGCTGAAAACATTAAACGTCTGGTACACCACTGTTGAGCTCCTGTGTGCCCTCTCTGTTTATTGAAGTGAAACTTCTAATGCCACTACCAATAAGGTCGCGTTAAACATTTAACGCTACCATGGAGGCGGTATGAAAGCATTAGTATATGTACTGCCGAAGCAAGGAATCTCGCATTGTATATATACTAACGGATGTTAAAAATTTCGACAGTGCGATGCAGAACTCATACTGTCTGTGCAAATTTGTATGAGACTTGATAAAAGCATCATCTAGTGAGTAATTTAAACACATAGATGCATAAGTAAATTTAGTTCTTTAAGTTATTGCAATAAAGTTCATATTGATGTATAAGTGCCTTTTTCATTCCCACATTACGAAGTTTCACTTCTTCCGCGCGGAGGAACTGCACGCACAATTTTTTAGTTATATTTAACCGAGACGACATAACAGATATTATCGTATAAAACTAGAACTTAACAAAGAGTGGTAAAAGTTACATCGGTGACAGACGGACGAAAAAAGATAAAGATCTGGGCGACTCCATCCTTTCCTGTTCTGTAGGAGGCAATAAGACGAGCGCGCGCGGCGGCGATCGTGGCGCCAGTAGCCTTCATTTGTATTTATTTATATCTTGTCTGCCCTTATTTATGTATTTATTCATCTCTGTACCGCCAAACATCACTTACATTCTGTCCAAGGGGAGGTTTAAAACGTTTACGATCGGGAGAACGTTTGGTTTTCTAACTCGCTCGAGTTATTTCTTGGTTTGAGATTTGCGAGGAGAAGTGTCGCGCAATCTGGTAAGCAGTCCAATGGGCTTTTTCAATGCATTAATATATCGGACGACCGACAAAATGTTTTACGTTTAACAGAGATTCTTAGACATGGAGTGCACCGCGGTGGACGAGGATAGACCTGTAACAGCCCACTGAACTATCTAGTAGTAGTAGTATAGTGAGAGTAGTGGGTGCTGCCAAAGAAAATACAACACATTTACACTTACAATAAGTATTTTACATAGGTACTAATTATATGTCAACGATTGCGTTGATAAATTGCGTTTTGATAAGCGAGCGGACAAAAAGGTTCTCAAGTGGTGTCCACGGCCTGGAATACCTACGCAGTGTAGGTTGGCCTCCAACAAGATGGAGCGACGACCTGGTTAAGATTGCGGGATCACGTTGGATGGCACGGGGCCGATCTGTTTAGCGAGCCTAAATACGTTTAGCAGCGGACGTCTTTCGGCTGAAATGATGATGATTTAGAAACACTTAGCACACAGACAGACAAACAGACAGAAGAAAAAAGGAACTTTGTTTTATACACTTTGTAGAGACTGTCTAGTCATAGTAGTCTAGTGGTTAGCCCTGTGGCCTCTTTAAAGCAGAAGATCGTGGCTTTCACCTCTGAGTATTTCAGAAATTATTTGTGCGAAATTATATTTGAAATTTACCATGAGCTTTACGATGAAGGAAAACCAACACACACCTGCGAAGAAATTCAATGGTGAGTGTGAAGTTCCCAAACCATTGAGCCCACGTCGAAAACTAACTACCTAACTGCCTCAGGGTACATTATTGCAAAAGTATCCACATCTCTGTGTTTGTTGTAACTTTTGTTTTGAAAAAAAAAAAAAAATGAAAATTTTTATTACACATAAAGCAATATTACATTTTTAGCAGTATACAGTGGTCCCCAAACTAGGCTGAGCCTGTATCTTGGGGCCCAGTGAGTTGGTTTACATCTTAGTTTACAGTTGCGTGTTTTTAGGAAAGCCTACGATAGTTAGTCTATACAGGCACACAATTCTTAATGTCCACGTTCCTACAGACTTTTTTGTTTTTGCTTTTAAACGCATGTTAAACGACCGCTTTAGCCTAGTTGGTAGTGACCCTGCCTACGAAGCAAGAGGTCCTGGGTTCAAATCCCGGTAAGGGCATTTATTTGTGTGATGAGCACGAATATTTGTTCCTGAGTTATGGATGTTTTCTATGTATTTAAGTATTTATTTATCTATATAAGTATGTTTATCATCGTCTAGTATCTATAGTACAAGCTTTGCTTAGTTTGGGACTAGGTCGATTTGTGTAAGATTGTCCCCTAATATTTATTATTATTATTTTTATTATGTTTAAATTAAATAGGTAGTAGGTACTTACATATTATGCTAAATTGTAATGAGCGTGTTCTCGCTAACAAACTGTCATATCAGTTTGGCGAGTGGATTTAGACAGTAAGCCAGTGTATGTAATACCTGGGGAATAAATAAATAAAAAAAAAACCCTCTCATTCTGAGAGGAGGCATGTGCCCTTCAGTGGGACGAGTACCTATAAGCTGGGATGATGATAATGATTCACCTAGTCTCACCGCCGGTGGTGAGCACTGGTAAAGAAAAGAGTAAACAATGTCGTCTTTCTTTAGCTGCGTACGGACGGCGCGCACTGTACGCGTACCTACCTATACTTAGTATAAATCTTCCCAGGTGATTTTTTTCGCTTCGAGCTCTTATCTTTCAAAACAAACGGTATCGTCATAGTATTAAGGTTCAAATTGGCTCGAAGCGAAAATTCACCTGGGAAGATTTATACTATACCCGGGCTTGCGTGTCCTGGAACGCCATGTCCGTACGTCATGTTCGCGTACAGTGTACAATCGGCCCAGACGCCAGCTTGACACCTTAAAGGCCCAGTTTGCGTGCAGTGGCTAGACATCTGTCCATACCAATCCATACCAATGAACTTCAATGGCTGCAAGCAAATTTGTTTTGAAACTGGTAAGCTGTACGCTTAGTATAAGTTTTACTTCACCAAAATACTTCTCGATCGCGTTTACGTAAAAATTTCAATTCTATGGAAACAAGGGCGCGCGCGCGCGGAGGCGCTGTCTATGTTTCCATAGTAATTGAATTTTTTACGTAAACGCGATCGAGAAGTATTTTGGTGAAGTAAAACTTATACTAAACGTTATGGTGTTTGGGCCGATCGTACGTTTACGTGTACAGTACGTGTACGTGTACGTGTACGTGTACATGGCGTACGGACATGGCGTTCCAGGACACGCAAGCCCGGGTAGGTACGCGTACAGTGCGCGCAGTCCGTACGCAGCTTTATTTCTAATACCTTTCACCCCATGACTTGCAGCGAGTCACTTGCTCCAGCTGCGGGACCTCAAAGGCCCGATGGCGCGCATGCGTGGCTGGTGGTAATTAGGCGCGCAGCCGCAAGCGCCGTCGACGTCACATTAAGAAAGCAATGCGCACGATGCAGTAGGTATATTATCGACCAAAAAGACCTTTAGCACTCTAAGGTTCAATGTCATGTATATTAAAACATCAAAGGTTATTTTCACTTACAAAATAAGTTTGTTTTAATCTATCTTCTTCTATATCTATCTATTCTAACATATAATAAATCTGTAACAAGTCGGTGTCTGTACATTGAAGATATTTGAGAAAAACTGTCACTAGGGCTATTTATTAGCGCAATCTATATATATATATATATATATATATATATACATATAATAAATCTGTAACAAGTCGGTGTCTGTACATTGAAGATATTTGTGAAAAACTGTCACTAGGGCTATTTATTAGCGCAATAGAACCCAAAACAATGATTTTTAGATTTATTGTCCGTTTATCTGTTTGTCTGTTTGTTTGTGCGTTTGTGCGCGCTAATCTCAGAAACGGCTTAACCTAGAAGGATGCGGTTTTCACTGATATGTTGGTATTTTCTTGGATTAACATTTAGTGTTTGTTTCATTTGAATCGGTTGACAAATAAGAAAGATACGATACTTTCAGTGTTAGATAGCCCATTTGTCGAGGAAGGCTATAGGCTATAATATCATCCATCACACTGGGAGTACGGTGGTGAATGTGAACGCTGGTGTGCGGGGGGTGGGGGGGGGGGGGGTTGGGGGGTTTGGGTTGTGGGTGCGGGAGTAATTTTTTTAATATCGAGGAACTAAGGAGAGCTATAATTGATGAAAAAGCAAATTGGATAAAAAAAATAAGCTGCCCAAATTACTAATTCCACGCGGACGGAGTCGCGGGCAAAAGCTAGTATAAATTTATAAAATGAACTGTGGCCTTTCAAGTACCTACTACATATGTATGTACATACCTAACGTAATGACAATCACAATCCTTCGCAATTATCATTATCATTCATCATCATCATCATTTCAGTCGAAAGACGTCCACTGCTGAACTTAGGCCTCCCCCAAGGCTCGCCAAACAGATCGGCCCTGCGCCATCCGCATCCAATGCCTTCCAGCCACGTTCACCAGGTCGTCGCTCCATCTTGTTGGAGGCCTACCTACACTGCGTCTTCCGGATCGCGAACGCCACTCGAGAACCTTTCGCCCCCCTCGACCGTCATTTCTACAAGCGATGTGCCCTGCCCACTGCCACTTAAGTCTAGCGAATCTTCGAGCTATGTCCGTGACTTTAGTTCTTGCGCGGATTTCATCATTTCTAATGCGATCCCGCAGAGAAACTCCAAGCATAGCACTCTCCATCGCCCTCTGAGTGACTTTGAGCTTTCTTATGAGGCCCATCGTTAGCGGCCACGTCTCAGTGCCATTAAGTCATTACTGGCAATACACACTGGTCTAAGACATTGACTTGAGACACTGCGATATATTGGATGACAAGATATTGCGGAGCATTATCATTAATTAATTAAATTAATCTCTCAAACTCCGATTTCCACCCCATTTTAATAAAACACATTTAAAATTATTGATCACTTAAAAAAATCTCATTACGCGAAGCGCCGTTAGTCCATCGGTGTCGCGTTTGATCCGCCGACAAAGACGCCGACGTGCGCGGGCGCCCGAGGACCGGGTGCCGAATGCGTGATCAATCCAGAGCTATAGTCGGAATAGGTATTTAAAAAACCGGCTAAGTGCGAGTCGGACTCGCGCACGAAGGGTTCCGTACCATTTCTATGAAAACGGCAAAAAAAACACGTTTTTTATATGGGAGCCCCCCTTAAATATTTGTTTTATTTTAATTTGATTGTTTATTTTTAAAGTGAATATATAACTAAATATTCTGTGAATATTTCAAGCGTCTACCTGTTGCCGTTATCAATATCGAGCTAAAATGAGCAAAAAAATCACGTTTGTTGTATGGGGGCCCCCTTAAATATTTATTTTATTCTAGTTTTTAGTATTTGTTGTTATAGTGGCAACCGAAACACATAATCTGTGAAAATTTCAACTGTCTAGCTATCACGGTTTATGAGATACAGCCTGGTGACAGACGGACGGACGGACGGACAGCGGAGCCTCACTAATAGGGTCCCGTTTATACCCTTTGGGTACGGAACGAACCCTAAAAATGATATACACACATTGCAATATGTTTCGTTTTCGAACCCGCTCATAACTTTTCCCGAGAATAAGTTGAGAAATGCGACTTTAGTAGACAACAGACAGCCGGACAGCATAAGAAAGCATTTTCACTTAAGCTGAAACGAGGGTGCTTCACACGCGCTTCGCTCTCGCGAAATGGAGATAACAAACGCCGCGATAACAAACTAATAAATAAATAGTGCACTGTGTGTTAGACTTAAATTTTGCATCATGAATTGTAAAATAGGTATTTGTGTAACTATTGCATGATTTTGTTAGTAGACTTTAAGTAACTGCGGAATGGAGCATCGAGACAAACCACTCTGGTTTAACGGTGGTCTTATATTATTGTTATGTAAATTTGATTTATCTCTGTAATAAATAAATAAATAAATAGATAAACAAAAAAAATAGAAAACATAACAAAACATAATAAATAAAAAACCGAAATGACGACCACAATGTATTGGGGCTTGTAAAGTCTCGAAATTTTAATTCAATTTACGCAAGCGAAACTGCGAAATGAAGACTAGTATGTATGCCGTATATATCCAAGTTAAGAGAAACGGGCGCCAGCGTCGTTTGTACTCTTAATACACCATTAACAGGACATAAAGGAACTGACTTGGGCGGTCAACGGATGAGTACATTTGGCGGTGTAACTGACATTTCACGGAAATCCTACTATGTTAATATTATGAATGCAAAAGTTAGTGAATGTGTATGATAATTTTTCTTTCACGCAAATACTTATGTAGCTTGGTTGGATTTGGATTTAATTTATGTAGCACGGACTTTAATTGATGAGCCACTTGGCACTGTTCATATTTTAGCCATCTAATGCAAATTAGATAGAGTATAAGCGACTCCACTCAAGAACGGTTATCGGTTCTTCAGGTTATATGGCCGGCCCATTGCCACTTTTAGAATCCGTCAAGCCATTTTAGCGTGAAAGAGTAACAAACATCCACACATCCGTCTATCTATCAATACAAACTTTCACGTCTGTAATATTAGTGGGATTAAGGTAAACGTCCCTGTCGACACTGACCCAATACATGGCACCTTCAACATAAGAATAAATAATATCTGTTATTATTTATTCTTATGCCTTCAATCTTATGTCACAGTAAGAGAGGTGACAGATGAGTGTCATCTACTGGGGGTTGGAGTGTCGAGCATTGGCACCACTTTAGTTGCTTTCCGCAACTTCATCTGTGGCCAGAAATTTTACATTTTCCGGATCAACTTAAGAGGGTTTATACCTGCTGAGCTGGCAACGTTGCATTTTTTTTAGTTTTTCTCGATTATTCCATAAAAATTGAATGAAAATCAAAAATGTTTTGAATACAAATTGTTCTAATATACAGGGTTATTTGTAATTCACTAGCATCCTTTTAACCCTAAACTCCTACCACTCAAACAAATGTTTTTTGTTTTACGGCTTTTGTCATAACTTAATATTTTTGGTGTAATAACGTTTTGAAAATTTGCGATTTCCTTTTATTTTTACGATACTCTGTGTATTTGTATGGGAAAAAAAGTGCTTCATTTTAAAAAGTCGTAAAACAAAAAACATTTGTTTGAGTGTTACGAATTCAGGGTTAAGAGGATGTCAGTGAATTAAAAATAACCGTGTATAAGTTAATGTGTCTACTGCAATAATGATTTGTGATAAGACTTTTATTTTCTTTAAAACCGTTAGGTAATAATTTGTCCGTTTTTAAAGAAAATAAAAGTCTATCACGAATTATTATTGCAGTAGACACATTAACTTATATATTAGAACAATTTGTATTCAAAACATTTTTAATTTTCATTCAATTTTTATGGAATAATCGATAAAAACTAACAAAAATGCAACGTTGCCAGCTCAGCAGGTATAAACCCTCTTAAGCCACATTAACTTAAAAATACCTCAAGAAATCATCTTTATCATACTGTTTTACTAATATAATAAAGTGATAAACTTTCTGCGTTTGTTTGTATATAAACTGTAGGCAATCTCTCCCTAATAGATTGCTACCTACACTAATCCAAATCAACATCGGCTTCTTTTTATCCAGCGGCCAGGGCCTAAATTCAGAAACGGCCCAATACGGTTTGCGAGCGGTAATTCAATCGTTTGCGAGAGGATAGGGATGAAATGCTATTCAGGAATGCCAAAAATCACTGGTTAGCGAGAGGTTTGCGCTGAGATTGGGATGAGCCTTATTTATTTAATTCTTTATTTATTCATTTATTTATTTACAAAGCGAAATAACAGGAAAATAAGGCTCATCCCAAGCTCAGCCCATTCTTATCCTCTCGCGTATTGCGCCGTTCCTGAATTTAGCCCCAGATTTCAATGGTTAAGACATGTGGAACGCTTGGGAGAGGATTATGCCGTGAAAAGAGCGTACTTGGAACGACCAAGTGGACGTAGACCGGTTGATCGTCCCAGGTACCGCTGGAGGGAGGTCCATAAGGATCTTTCAGATCCCGGGGTCAAAGACTGGCAAGAGCTAACCCAAGATCCCAAAGCACGGCGTAGTATGGTGTCGTACACCAAGACCCACTTTGGGGTGCTGCGCCCAGCTAATAAGTTAGTACCTACACTTTATCCTGGAAATGTACAAGTTTCCTACGGGACATAGACAAAGTTGCAAGCAACAGCTAGTGACTACATTTCTGTTAAACTACGCCATGGTATAACTTTACATTAACTACCTATCGATATCGATTAAGTGTCTACTTGTCCATCTCTAGTGTCATGCTTGACCTTAAGCCGGCCAATCAGAGAGCAGCAAATCACCAGAGTATTGATGGTAAGCGAACAGTGTCACTTGCAACACCATAGAGATTTCCAATATTATAAAGATCTATGGGATTGTAAATGTATTGGCTGTGTTGCCAGCCATGGTTAAAACGATGAATGAGGCTTATGGTAGGAAATGTTCACGAAGTTGACTGTACCTTATATTGGAGAGCGGGTGGTCCGACCAAGCGGTTTCCCGCTGCGCCGTCACATACCTCATAAAATATCCCATCATCTAGCCGCCATGCTGTCATCGGCAAAACGGAAAGTCAAAAATCATCTACATACCTACAAGAAAGATTAGAAAACGGATAAAAGTGAACTATACTTTTTCATATGAAATTGTTGCCATATTTGAGTAGTTTATTTCAAAAATGTCCGTTACGAAGAAAGTACTCTCACTATATTCTTAATTGTTAGTCTATTACTATGTAGTATATGAATGAGAGTTAACTAGTGAACCTAGACAGTATATTCTTATGCGTTCCGACAGCCTCTAAAGGAAAATTAAGTTATGTATTCGGAAATTAAAACTAAATAGATATAATTTAAAATTCTTAGTCGTACAATCACACTTAATATTTAATACAGTAACATAAATAAAACAATAATATGTTTATAAATGTACTTAACTGATATCATGCTGCGCAGTTTTCAAATTACACTCAGTTATCTGCATCAATCTCTTATTATATAACAAAAACTAGCCACATTTGAATTCTAATCGATAATTGATGCTAAAATGCGGCAATATTAAAAACAAAAGATGCACGCAATAATCAAGCAGTTAGCAAATTCGATGGTTATCTCCCCCAATCGAATATTCTCATCCATAGACACTAGAACAAAAGGTGGCCGTAAAGAAACGTAAAAAATATTAATATTTGATCCAACAATGCGGCGACATTGTAAAAAGAAAAGACACACGCAGACATTCAAATAAAGAACATCGCGGGTTGGCGCCAACGTTCCGAGTTTACTTTTTTCGAAAGGGCCACGTTCCAATTTGCTCAGTCCGAGCAACGATTGATGCCGTCGACGTGCTGATGCTTCCCACTAATTAATTGAAAAGGTATTTTATTTTTGCTTTAAGTACTCTGGGATTTAAGAGTTTTAATTTTAATCCCAAGTGCCACTTACGCGAACAATTAGGGATTTGTTACGTTCAGATGGCAGAACGGTTGATTGAATTAGGCAGCCGTGCGAAAACGGAACGCAACCGTCTCTGCAAAAGGCACCGACTCTTTCATATGGGATTGGATTGGTATAATCCTGACAAAAAATACAATGGTTGGAGACATTTGGACGGACTGCAATTTGTGCTAAACGTTTAAACTATTTGCTTAGTCGGGTGTAAGAGCTACGTTTGCGGACGGTTTCATCCGTTGTCCTGTGAACGGTAAACATTTGCCAACCCAAGCTGGCTACCTGAAATAATTAGATTAGATTCTTCATATTCACGGTAGCTTTTAATTTTTCAAACAGAGTTGTCTTTGAATCAGATAAAAGTTCTTAGTTTTCTAAAAATTGTATGTTTTGTGACAATTTAAAAAATATTGATTGATAAACCCACGACGGTACGGAGAAGGTATAATATGCGTTTGGGTTGAGAGGATAAACGTGCAAACAAATGTTACCATTTATCTCCAAAAGAAGGTACTTACTAGTCTGATTTTGACTACATCACGAAATGAAAATGAAATCTAAACCGTGACAATTCAAGAATGCGAATACGCGTTTGAACATATTTATAGTTTTTTTTGTAATATTTCATATTAATATGATACTGAGCTATTGGTATAGGAAAATCTTCAATTTACTACTTACCTACTGAGTGATATCTATTACAAATCCTTGTGGATATGTATGTTTGTTACTCTTTCATGCATTGGACAAGATTTAGTAGGTATACGATTCTCGGGAACGATACATAGGCTACTAGCCTAATATTCCTACGGAATCGGCATTTACGCCAATCCCAAAATCTTAACCAGGGCGCGTACCTACACATAGAATGTCCGTTTTTACAGGACCCTTTTTAACGGATCCGTCTCTACTGGAGGTAATATTCACGCAGCAGTTACACGTCCGATTTTAACGGATCCTTCGGTACTAGAGGTAATCTAGAATACTGTCATGTGTGTGAATTAGCTCATACAATTACATACGCCATCGAATAACGGACCTGTAAAACGGATCGCTATGTGTACACGCGCCCTTTAAGGCTAGAGACATGAAATTTGACACGAGTTTTTTTAATGCAAAGTTAATGGAGACCACGATTTATTTTTTAGAAATTCCCTATGGAATTTATTAAAAACCGTGAACGTCAATCCAACTATCGAGTCTCGTGGTTAAGCCTCCTTTCGATACTAATTCAATACCATAACGATTTCTTGTTCCTGAGGTCCCGCACTAGAAATTTACAAGGGGACATTTTCCCCTCAAATTCGGCACAAATTGGACATAATTGCTCGAATTTTGTTCATATTGTAAAGCTACGGGCACACTGGATTGCATAAAATTAAACTGGATTCAGAAAAAATATTTCTACTTCCAGTAAATTTTAAAAAATCTAGTGATCTCAGTACTAGAAGTTTTGTTTCTTCTGCCACATGAGGAAAATCGCGGGCTTAAATTATTACCATAATAAAGAAGTAGAGGTAAACTTATTATGTTGTATGGGCAATCTCTGGATTTACTTAATGTACCTAATCAATCACTAATCATTCTAGACTCTTCAAATTTGATCTGCAAGTAGGTAGTATAATTATATTATTATATAACCATAAAAAAAATCAGGAATTTTGGAAATTCTCGTCCGATACAATACAATGTCTATTTATTTATTGTACAGTACCACAAATAAAACAATACAGAAAAACATGTATGTATGTATGGAAAAAATATATAAAGGTAAGCTTCGAAGTGATCTATTCCCTAGACAACACAAGGCAAGCAAGCAAGGAAAGACAGCAAGGAATGGATTAGATTAGAGCAGGTGGTGCAATATTAAAAATAAATAATAATATAAACAAACATTATAAAAAACGGGATTTATATTTATACTAATTGATGCCGATGATGATGTGATAATGGATTTTTGGATATTGCTTTATTCAATGAAGGAGATGAAGAAGCTTACCAGAATATTATTAGTGGGAAAGTAACTTTGTCTGCCTGTCTGTTTGTTTGTTTGTTTACACTCTTTATTGTACAAAAAGGAAAACAACCTTTGTTTGTTGTCCGTTAATGCTTTATTTATTTCACCGCTGAATCAATTTAGATGAAATTTGGCATGGAGATAGGTTGAGACTCTAGGAAGGACATTGGATAGTTTTTACCCCGGAAATTGGCATAGTTCCCATGGGTTAACGATAAACGAATTCTCTGCAGACGGAATCGCAGGCAACAGCTAGTAATTAATAAAATGGCGTCACCGTCCGTCAACGTGAACAAACCCCAAGCAGGCTTGCCGTCGCTCCGATCCGCTGCGGCTCGTTGCGTCCAAAAACATTCCAAAAAAACCCGCCTACAACTTTCAAGAGATTAATTTGTCATTTGGAAACTAGTTTCGTGAATCAAATTGGGGAAAAAAATGGCTGGTTTTTGCGCTTATTTGACATGGGAGTATTACGTTATTATTATTTTGGTTACTTGTAAAAGGTACTGTCGATGATGGAATATTTTGTTAGTCATCGCGAAGGTAACAGTCATGGATGATACATAGTAGCGATAGTGCTACGTGATCCTGAACAATCGCAAAGTCAACAAAAGAATAATTGGGTCACACATATTTTTCTGTTCACGTCTTTTCTGTGGACATGGTAAAAGTTAAGGGTCTATAGGCAATATTTTTAATCAAGTCTACATCGGCATAAGGGACGCCTGGCCAACTCTCAGCCCGTTTAAATAAGTCTTAGGTTTGCTGACTCAGAGTCGCTAAATCTATGTCCACAGGAGAGACAACTTTTGTTGCTTACGCTGTGTAGGACCCAATTTCCAATTTTTGACAATGGGGCCAATTTTTGATATCACTACCACAGAAATAGCATTCAAGAATGGTTAATTATATTCTACATATACACAACCTTAGTACTGTCTTCGTTCATGCTTTTTCTTCTAATATATAATAATAATATATAATATATGTGGTTTTACGTAAACAGAAACGTATAACTTTTACTTCCTTAACTAACACGTTAGGTGTTAAACACTACAAAAAGTGATTAGTGCACCCTCCAAAGAAATGTCACTTTTGTGCCAACGCATCATTATTCTCCGAATTCTGGTTTAATTTAGCCTAGTCCCTAAAATACCTAAAAGCTAAAGCATTTTTCAGTATTCTTAACTCTCTTATTCTATGATGTAACGTGTCGGAAAAACTGGCTGCGGGTAAAAGACGCCTCAACAGCGCTCGCAGATGCCAGAGTAAATCGTTTGGAAAATGGCGGAGGGCCGTAGGTGTAATGGCTCCCTTATACGTTGTATCTGTAGGTAGATATGTTTGTGCGAAGGTGAGTGGCAAACGGAATATTCTTGAGAGTAGCTGTATTGAATATTTAGGCTTTTCGTTAGTGCAGGAGTGATTTGTTGTCATGAACATGGTTATTGGGGTTCTGGAGGAAAAGCATACTTTAACAACAATTCCGACGCCTACGACGGCGAAACGTATTATTACATAAAAAGCAAGGTAAATCACTAAAATATATATGCTAGTCTGACCAACCGTAGGGGGTTTCTGGGAGGAAAAGATTAAGTAAACTAAGGTGTGCAATCAGGAATTCCGAACTAGCTGTAATAGTTCTTTCTAGTTAGGAGATAAGTCATTGGCTGTTCGTTATTAACAGTTGGTGGTATTGAGCGTTTAAATCGTTTTCTTTCTTTCTTGAGTTGAGTTTATTGACTGTTCAGTTTTGAAAGTAAATTTAGGTTGGATAAATTGAAATATTGAATTGAACTTGCATACAAAATATTTCTTAACAGGAAAACGGTACAACTAAATTAAAATTGAATACAAAAAACAGGGCGCACAATTTCAAAAGTTACATAAGGATCCATAATGCTAGCGTCTAATTTATAGCAAATTGCCATCTCCTTACAAGCTTTTCATAGGGATGCACCGACTTAACAGTAACATTGCATATGATGATGATGATGATTTCATGCCTATTGCGGCTACGATGACTGCTAATGAAGACTTGAGGAGATTAATATCTACTCAATAAAGAACACTCATTACATCCAGTATATCCACTTTACTCAAAATTTTGAAACCTTAAACTCACCAACGGTAGGGAGTTGATGGGAGAGGGCCATTAAATGAACTAAGGAGAGTAGATAAAGAAATTCGTACTATCCACAAAGCACTTATGATGAGAGTTGAGCTTTGTTAATGTTTTCACTACTTTTTTTGAGCCACTTTTCATAGTAGCGAGCTAACACGTCTACATCACCTATCTAAAATTATGTCAAAATCAAACTGACACAAAAATGCGAAACATGCGCGCAGTTAAATATCTCCCATGACTAATATGGCCATTAATTACTTGGCATGTTTTTCGCAGTTTAGTGTGTCTGAGTCACTGAGGCAGAGTGAGTTATTGAAATAAAGCACATTGGGTTATTTTAGAATAAATTTTCTATAGATGAACATGATCTTATTAATCTGACGAATCACTTAACTTTTCAATCGTATTTGCATCGAGACAGACTTACCCTGTCAAAGGCACCCCAAGCGCATTGTTATCCTGGTTTCAATGTCATTACCATCTCGCCCTCCAGTAGCAGTTTCATTCCTATATGTTCGGTTCGTTTTGTCATCGTGGACAGAAAACTTGCAGAAAGTGTCTTATCATATTGCACTATTTTCAATTACATTTTTTAAATAAATACAATAGGTATATAAACTCATAAAACGAAACATATTAAAATATCCCTACTACTATCTATGTATAATACATATGATACAACAAAATAAGAGCGCAATAAACGAAGCAGTGTTCTCAACAATTGAATTAAAACATTATCCGGTTTATCACTATCAAAAACTCTTTCTTTTCTCTCCAAATTACCTTGCGAATGACCAAACGAAATCAACAAAACGAACGCCGTCCCTCGGCTTTCTTTCCCCTCGTTCCTCAGTAGGTACCTAGTTAAGGAAGTTCCGAGCACCCTCAGTTATTCTCTCAGTTAAGTTATCCGAAACAGTTAAAGCTGTTAGTTGCGAGTGCCGGCCTCTTAATTACCCTTTTCCGAGTTATTTTGTAAACTTTCGCCTTTTGTTACGGCTTGGTCAATTTGAGTTGAAATACGGAAGGAAGGGTTTTGGTAAACAGTTTGGCTTTTAGGAAAATTCTTTGTAGGACCGCGCGATCTTTGTACGAGTCCGTACTAGGTACTTTTAGTCCTGACGCGGCGTCTCATACGCGTCAGCTATTACAAATAATAAGTTTACCTTATAAGACTTGATTGTACGATTTACTAGTTTAATAAACTCATTTAACCTTCACGGTCGTGTAATTCCTACTGTTTACTGTCCGTGACCTAACCTAACCTAGCAAGTCAATGTAAAGTGTCACCTGCATCCCTTACAATCTTATTAATGGCTTTATCATTAGTTCATTATTTTTAATTTTAGTTTTTGTTTCCTTTTTTTTATTTTATTTTTATCTTCTTTTATTTTTGCATTTGTTAAACATCAAACTTTTTTGTGGGGAGGAGCACTGCTTATCCTAGAGCTCAGGTTTTACCTATCTAGGGAGTAGAGTTTCTAGTTATAAGGACTATGTATAAAGATGCAAACTTTTATCCATAAAGTTATTATGTCATTTTAGTTAATATTCGAGTGTTAAGTGTGTATTTTAAGTGGACACATTTTTGTAGAAAAAGTAAAAGATTCTAATGAATTTTCTAGTTATCTGAAAGAAGTACAGAATCTCTAATAAATTACCAAATACTGTCAAGTTTTACAGCAAATTCGAAAAAAAAATCACCACAAAATTAGGCGTTTGAAATGTTTGAATAAATGACCTTTATCGCAATGACGGAGCATGTTAAATTACCAGCAGGACTTCACGCAAAAATAATGTTGAGCAGCTGAGGGAAGAAATTTCATATTGACTGGTTTTATTATTGTCTTTTAGTATTACTGCGATATCACTATGTCATTTCATGTTTAATTAAAGGTCCACAGCTGCTTTCAGCATTCTTCTTCTGTGGCTACAAACCACTAAATAGCAGAGGGAACAAATCTTATATTACAAATTGAAATTGGCCTTAGATATACCAAAGCCTTATAACTGACATTGAACCTTCAGGTGTTAAAGGAATTTCTTAGTCAACTATATTATACACGCACATGGTCTCAAAGCTTCGTACCTATTTATAATTATTATAAAAGGTGTAATTTTTAATTACAATAGGACGGCCTACGACACTGGCCACAAAATTCCTTCCATTTTCATACAGCTGAACATTCGCGACAAAACCCACCGTCGCTAGCGAAACATTGCTACGTATCGTATCTGCCTCCACACATGCAGGGGAGGTCTGCTGACCCGTGGCGCCGCCTTCAGATTGTTACGGCCAAAGAAACACTCCGCGCACACGGCGACGTCTATGGAGAGGACTCTATTATTATTATTTATTTAAAAAAATGGCTTCTGTCCTATTTTAGGACAATTTCGCCAGTGTCAAAGTAAGCTCTCTTTGGGAGCGACGTTGTACGGTGATTGTAGTTTTTGCAACCTGATAGTAAAATTCCAGAAACCACGTGGAGACAACTTGCGCATTAAAAAATGTCAGACACGAGAGCAATATAGAGTTTTGTGATCACTGTTAATTAAGGTTAATCGCCGCATAAAACACTATCAAAATTATACTTCAACTAGCCAAAGAAACAGAAATACCAAAATTATACACTGTCTACATCCGCCATGTTCGAATGCTGCAAATCGAATCCCCGAGGACTCTATTAAAAACTTTATTTGTTTTTGACACTTGGTTACTGTCATTGTCATGCATGACTTTTTTTAATAGTTTGAGTTTATCTATATGGATTTAGAGCCAGTGGCCTTAACATACACCATGATGTGGAGATTAGGTTACGAATTTACTACGCTCCTACATCTAAATAGTCACTTTACTTCTTCATATCCAGGCTATGCACATTTGCACTACTACTACTACTATTATTACTATTACTATTACTACATACTACTATTTGCATTTGCTTTGCACTTCGCACATGCTTTCTCTTCATATATTTTATACTTGTACTATCGAACCGACTGAATTGTGACATAAGTCCCAGTGAATTTATTATGAAACATACTGTAAGATCGTTCTACGAATCAAATGATTGTCATCATCATTTCAGCCAAAAGACGTCAACTCCTGAACATAGGCCCCCAATGTTTGCCACACAGATCGGTCCTGCGCCATCCGCATCCAACGCATTCTCGCATCCTTAACCAGGTTGTAACTCCATTTTGTTGAAGGCCTACCTACGCTGTATCTTCCGGTCCGTGGACGCCATCCGAGAACCTTTTGGCTCCATCGGCAACTAGATACCTACACCCATGGGCATGTCATTTTAAAATCAATATAAAATCTTTAGTAAAACTTCGACTCCATGCCCTGTGTCCCCACGCAGCGCACATTCAAAGGATCGCGAGCTTCTTGCGACCCGCGCCACTTTCATTCCATATTTTATTCTATATTTTTATTTATCCAATGCTGAATTTTTATAACATCGGCTAGACTGCCTTTTTATGTGTATTCGGAATCAGCGTTTTCGAACATAAGTATATGACCACTCGATGAGATGAGGATCCTCTTTTGTTTCTTTACGACAGCTTTTTGTTTAGGTTAATTAATGAGTTGCAATAAAAAAAGGCAGTACGATATTTTAGGGTACTTATGGTGCGCGGATAGCAAATTAACGATTGGCCACGTTGCATGAAATGGTAATAATGTTTAGTGCTTGGAAGGATTTATGCAATTGGCTTGAGATTCGATTCTTGAAGCCGTCGAGAGCCAAACGAGAAAAAACGCCAAAAGATCCATAGAGCAGTTAAGTATATTTGATAAGATTCTCTTAAGTCTCAAGACTACTTATGATGTCAAACTATAGTAGTTACGTTTTTGAAAACATCATCCGTCATCATTAGGTTTTAACGCAAGCAAACTTAACACACACACACGCACACACACATACATACGCACGCATACACACACACACACACACACACACACACACACACACACACACACACACACACACACACACACACACACACACACATACAAACGCATACACTTACACACACTCATACATGAGTGCACACTTTTCTGTATGGCTCGTCTAATATTTATTACTAGTTCTAATGCTAAGTTTAGTCATTGGTAATTGTGTATGATATTTGTACTCATTTGGATCCTAATTTTAATTCAAACTCACCTTGTGCTATTATAGTTACATTTTAGTTAAGGAGCGGTGTCTCTTGACACAGGTATCTCGATACTTAAAAAGAGGCACCAACCTGTATTTTGTTAAACTGTTTGTGTTACTGAATAAAACATTTTTATATTTTTTTTTATTTTTTTTACATTTACAGTTTTTGACTACGTATAAAAGCGCTGTTTCGATACCTAAAATGTTTTAAACACTCATTGTCATTCATAACTAGTATCTTTCGGGGGTTGATCACGAATTACTTACTGCTAAAATTATCTCGACGTTTTGACTACATTGCAGCGGCAGTGGTCACAAGTCGACTGAATTGTATGGTATCACGTTTGTTTAGTCGGTCCGATTTTTGTGTGTTGGGAGTGGTTCTCATTTTAGTTTTTATTATTATCTTCACGATTTTCTTTTGAGTGGGAGGATGTTGGCTGACTGGCAACTAATTCTATGAAATATTTGTTTTTATTTACTATTTGTCTTTGAAATATGAAACGTAGTGTCTCGAGGAAAAAGAGTTCAAAAATTGTAAGGTACTAATAAATGTATTTAATCCGAAAAGCCGCACTGTTTTCTTCTCTAACAGCGTGAGATTTAGGCGCGAGTATATATATGATGATTATGGTGTATCGATTAGGTTCCTACGATATCATCGATCCCTGCAGGTGACTGTTAACTGTTAAGCGTTGGAGAATAGGTATGACAGTTGTTTTTCCAACATTTTCTTTCATACAAACCTTGACCTCACCGTTATAAACACAAAAAAAAATTGCCAAGTAGATGCAGACATTCTGAAATGACGCGGTTAAATACAGTAAATAATTGATTTTTATTCTGTCACCTACCTATTCATATTTAACTCTACTCACGACCAATCAATTAGTGACAGAAAATCCGATCCACTTTTATTCTTGACTGTATGACTATGTAATCTGTAGAAACTAAGTAATAGGTATAACTAACCAAAACGTATTTCAAAGCCAAACATTACCACGTTACGTTGGTACTGTCGCGCACAAGCCTGAATGTGCGGGATGCCCCCAGCCCCCTTCCCCGCCCTCCCCTTGGTCCACGTCCTGTCACTGACAAATGGCTCGGAGGAGCGACCCCGACACCCTCTTGAGACTCTCCGTGTAGTAGAGAAGGCGTCTTAGATAAAAATAAGAGCAACGGATTCTGTGCTATTTATTATACACTATGGGTCTAGCACGCTAGTTTTTGTTACGATCTTAAAGCTTATACCGTGCATGTGTCCCTTTCTAAATAGCTCAATGCGTTAGAGTGTGAGTCTCTTCATCATCATCATCATCATTTCAGCCTCAAGACGTCCGCTGCTGAACATAGGCCTCCCCCAAGGCTCGCCAAACAGATCGGTCCCGTGCCATTCGCATCCAACGCGATCCCGTAACCTTAACCAGGTCGTCGCTCCATCTTGTCGGATTCATGTTGTTAGTGTGTCATTACCTCAGCTTAATAATTAAAGAAGTCATTATCATCATCATCCCAGCCTATATATGTCCCACTGCAGGGCACAGGCCTCTTCTCAGAATGAGAGGGCTTGGACCGTAGTTCCCACCCGGGCCCAGTGCGGATTTATTGCGCAATTTAAGCTGCTTGTAAGGGAGCTATTGTTTCGTTATAGCTTCCTTTGATCTGTGTTCAAAAACCGACACTGACCCGCGCGACAAGCTCGTGCAAGCTCACGCAAGCCAAGCCAAACACCCTTATACACAATCTTGTGCTTGTGAAACATTACAGGCACGGTCGCAGCCCGAAATTTTGGAGGGGGTCACTAATAATAATAATTATGTCAAGTAAACTAGACTTGCTTTTTTATTTTGTAAATTTTTAGAAGTTTTTTCAATTTCAATTGTATGTACTACGATTTTGGGTGGGGGGTCATGTCCCCTGTGACCCTCCCCTTCGGACCGCGCCTGATAGGTTGTTGAAGCTTGGCAAGCGTGTAAATGTAGCATTACAAATTGTGACATCGGGGATTTTAACAATTTCATTTTGCTTCCGAAACCGCATACTACACGGCGAGCCGAAGCCAGGAGGCGCTATAATTTCATAGGACGGGCGCCGCGGCGCTTATCTCAGCGCGGTACGGCGCCGCTGGCAGCGCCTGCTAGGGGCCCGGGGGTAGCCAACTCATACGACAACATAGCAAAACAAGCATTACATTGCGGAGTTTCAATGGCCCTGCGTAGTACCTACTTCGGTAGGCTCGCACTGTATGGCTACTTTGCTAGTTGATGATTTCAATCGCCATCCGATGTATTTGCGGGGCTGTATGGATTAGGGGCTTAGTGTTGATGTTCTATTTTTATCGGTGTTGGACTGCGTGTGTTTTGTCTGTGGTTGGAAAATGGCTTTAGTTTTGGTATTAATTAGTACAATTTCTTGTTTAAATTGCAGTGTTCGTATACAGGTAGGTAATAGTCGACTAAGAAATTCCTTTATCACCCTAAGGTTCATTGTTGTATGACTTAAAACATCAAAGGCTATTTTCACATACAAGCCAATGTGATAATCAGCCTTATTGTTTTGTTCTAATGTTGGAAACTGTCATAAAAAAATGGTATAGCACCTACCTAAGATTGCGAGTGTTTAAATTTGCAAACCACATTTCGGATTTGCCTACCAAGTTTCAAGTCGATGTTATTATCCGTTGAAGAGTTCCGTCCTACGTAGAAGATCCTGCCCGGCCCACCAGAATTTCACTTAGTAGGTATCAGATTATTGTATTATAAAAGTAGTGACGGTATGTTTTATACCTTAGGCTACTATTTACTCTTAAACTACAAATAATTCCCAAGCAATCTTAGCTGCTATAATTTTCCTTGTAAATTTAATATATTTACTACCATTCTGATTTTTTTCAAATTTTTCCTCCCAACAGTTTAGATTTTAGGGGGGGGGGGGGGGGGGCGGTCGATTTTAATCAAAATTTTCACTTTAAAGTTGAATATTTCGCAAACAGATCACTGAATACAAAAACCATGTTAGCAACTCCACAATGGTTTTAAAAGACCTATCCAACGATATCCCACACTATAGGGTTAGTCGAGTAAAAAAAATCACCCCCACTTTACGTCTATGGGAGGTACCCATATTCATGCCAAATTACAGCTTTTTAGTACTAACAGTCTATGAGCTTAGCCGCGGACGGACAGACAGACAGACAGACGGACAGACAGACATGGCGAAACTATAAGGGTTCCTAGTTGACTACGGAACCCTAATAAAAAAGCCCTTTGCGGCCGTCTTGCAGAATAAACGTTTTGATTTTTTTTATGTATTAAACCGAATTTGATTTACTCCACATCACAGCTTCATGACAAAAGAAGATTTTCTCTACATATCCAGTCGTAAAACCTTCCACCATTTTCCCTTCCGTGCGTGTCAGTACTTTTCGCGCTGCGTGTGACATTGAGTAATGCTTCCGAAACATGTTTTTGGCTAACAGACGCAAAACACTTCTGTACACAAGTGTATATGTGAACTACTAATGGGTGTGATTATTTGGATATCTTGTTTAGGTTTAGGTTACCGAAAGGGAAATAGAAAGTCCTATATTTTAGTACAGTTGACTACGAAGAGATCGATACGGCCAAAGCTAAGAAAATATGTTTACCTACACATACTTATACGTTATGATCACTTTCTAGTTGAATATATTATTATCTTTGCAAGATCTAAACAAATAATAGGAGATATACAGAAGGACAGGTAGACACCGTTATTGAACAAAATATATTACTTAGTTAAACGTTATCGCGATAAAACATTTTGGAAGTTTTAACGGAAGTTTAATCGTTAATAGGTACGTTACCCAACATTTTGTTGTTGCGGTACTTATACCTACTTATTAAAACTATTGGTTGAGCATGTGTAACTAGAATGAGTACCTTCTAAGTAATTCAAACCGCGATAGAACCAGTCAAAAACCTGTACTGTAGGTTACTGGTTAAACGATTATTAAGCAGATATTGTTGATGATTCAGCGAACGGTTTTTTGAAATTTTTGTTTTGTTTGTTTTAGCCCACGACTTCTTCCGCGCAGGATTCAAATTCGTGGTAGACAAAGCTTCTTTATTTCTTGCAATTAATGAAAAAAAAAATCCGACAAAGCATCACCCAAAAATCCATTATCATCATCGGTAACAGCTAGTGCATATACAACTCTCATGTTTTTGCTATCCCGTGAGAATATTTAAAAATCCTGATATTAGTATTTAGCTCTTATAATTACCTACTTGCACGCTAAAAGAGCTATATACGAAGATAGGGTCACTCTGAATGGAATATAATTATATATAAATACCTTCTACTCCTTATCCCGTGGGAATTTCGACAAATTTGTCTTTGTCTTTGCTTAGGTACATCATAAATTTAACCTGTATTTCAACTTTCTAGGACCAAGGATTTTGGTTGGGCGTTGATGACTCAGTCAGTCAGTGAGTGAGTAAGTCGGTCCTCAATCAGTCAGGTCAGTACTTTCCTTATTATATGTAGGCATATACTTCCTATTAAAAAATCTATCCAGGACTCATTCGGGTTTACTAAGCACAGAATGAACCAATTTGAATTTATTTTGTAATGACTTGTATATAAAAAATGCACAATGAATCCTCCTAAACTGCCAAAACTTGGCTCACACCATACCCAAAGCAATATAAACAAAAACTAAACCTACCCACACAATCTCCCACTAAGCCTAAAACATGAAGCATGAAACTGGCCACATAACGACACTGAGGTCCGTAAGACGATTACTCCACCGAGAAGGCACGCCCGCTGAAATTGATCCCGGGGGGTGACCCCCACCACCCCCAACACCCGGGGGTGTTCGGGGTAGATCGCTTCCTTTGTGCTGCCCTCGGTGTGACTTGGACGGGTGTTTTTGGTAATGTGTGGTGTGTCATTTTTAAAGGCTAGAAGGCTAGCGTGAGTGCCATTTTGTCGCTTGTCTCTCTGTTGTTTTTTCAACGATATACTTGTACCCCTACCGAAGCGAGGTACAAGATATCATCATCATTTCAGCCGCAGGACTTCAACTGCTATCAACTAACTGAATCGTGGTCCACCGTGGAATCTTTTTCATAGATAATGTCACAGCGACATCTCATTGCTTACAAGGAAAATCATTATGACGCTCAAGAAGAAACTTAAAGAATTTCTTCTCTGTAAATGTTTTTATGATTTAAATGAATACCTACTTCTGTGAAAAATATTAAAATTATTAGAGCCCAATGAATGATATTGTATGTATAACTACGTCCAAAACGGACAAGCTGTTGAGACGATTTAAGCCATAAACACTACCACAAATGTACACAGTTTGAACAATAAACTACTTATTCTTATTCTTATACTGATGAAACGTTCTACGTTGGGACAGAAATTTAAACACCTTTTTAAAATTGTTGGCGATTGAGATTTTGAAATTTTATCTACCTACCCCTACGTCCTTATCCAAGAACAGCTACCTACTTACAATCTAAGATACTGAATCGCTTACTAGGGCTAGGGCTAGAAACTTTCTAAAATACATTAAATTAAATTTTTAAATCCATTGATATTTACTAACCTACTACCAATGATTAAGCCAATGTCGGGGTCGAGGCTGAAAAAGACACTATCGGTTGGTCGTTGTTGTTGTTTTTTTTTTTATAAATGGCTTGAGTTGATGATAGCGTTTCTACAATGAATTTCACGATTGTTTCTTTGGCATATGTATCAAATGTCAACATGACATTTGCAGCGAAAAGGTTCCAACCAGGTACACGATTTAGTTTATTCGACTGTAGATAAGTACGTACCTACATAAAATGAGTTCGTTGCTAATAAAAAGGCGTTGCCAATTTCTCCATAAAGACGTTAACGCTCCAAATTCAAAATTATGCAATAACAGATTAGATTAAATAAACAGGATAATATTTTCTTGAAACTCGCTCCCGGAACTGAAACGTCAAAAATGAAAAAAAAAGGAATAGGCAAAGGCAGCGTCCAAACAGCCACAGCCACGCTATTCCAAGCGTTCCGCGTAGCGACAGATAAAGCGATAGAAGTGCGATACGTGACTTGAGATTTATCGCCTCTGGGAATCGAGCGCTTCAGAATAGAACACTATTTCTGATGCGAGTTTAATGCAGTTTAAGTCAAATGGATAGTAAATTAATGTTTGTTCTTAAGATTCTTAGTGATAAAATGAAACAAAAAAAATGTAGTAAGGTTGCGAATGCGAATCCTATAGTCTGTTGTAACCCTTTAACCTATCATCAAGCGGGCTGAATGCTTGTTTGCAATGGTCTCGTGTCGTGGTAAAAAAAAATCGAAAATTTTGGCGGCTCCTAGGTAGGTAGGTAGGTAATCTTTTGAAAGATTGTAGATGAAACATAAGTTATTCTAAGAAAGTTGCATATCTACCTTATCCCATCATATAATTATAGGTACCTAGATAGACCTACATTAATTATGCTCTATCCTATCAAATAAAAGAAAAAGGTTAAATCAAAAACAAAGGGCAGTTTTTGTAGGTAAGGTAAGTACGTATCGTATTTAATAATTTTATTGTGTCGTGATTTTTTTTTGTTACATTCCTATCTCTACCTACCTGTCAAATTACTAGTTTCAAGGGAATATTACATCTAGCTATACCTACTAAACCCTGATATGACTAAGATTACCTAAAAGTCTGTCATTTCATATAGGTAAAGTAGGTATGTTCTGACGTAACTCTATGAAATAGGTAAATGAAATAATTGTTAATTCCATTTCAAGTTTCATCGCAGTCGCAGCTACTGCTCTATATTTATTTCGTAACTTTACTTTTATTCGTAATATTTACAACCAAATATGAAAAACAATTGAAAAACGCAACGATCAAAAAATGATTTTTTTTTTCATACAAGCATGCTGTTGCATAAACAGTGGCGCCAATGAACTCTATGTTGGTACTCAAGCATAATCCGTGGTAAGTGTGATAATCAGCACCTAGCGAATGAAACGTCAGGACAACCGACCAATCAGCGTCCAGTATTACGACCCTTCACACCAGAGGCGAGAAATACGACACCTTTTCCTGAGGCAAACGAAAAATGAATTAACTATAACAAATAGCACATACCGAGTTAAGTTTTAACGTGACAGATATAAGGTTCGAATTGGATTGAGGGCGATAGGTGTGAAAATTGACGCCTATAGCTAAAACGCGGCGATACCAACCCGCAGCTGTATTGAATCGTAACTAATTCAAATACGGTTTAGTTTGGCTTGTGGTAGTGTGTTCGTTTATAAGATTTATGGTAGTTGGATATCGCACGCGGTTATACGCGGTATTCAGTCGATTTAAAGAACAGTTTTGTGTGGATGGTTAGGTGTCAAATTTAACACCTAGAAAGCGTTATTTGTTGGCTTTGTTGCTATTGGTGGGATTGTATTGATATTTAAATTTAGCAGATGATACATGATAAATTAGTTATAGTTATAGGTGCCTCCCTCTAAGAAATATTATTGTAGAGATAGCGTATTGAGACTATTTACAGGGAGCCAATTTGTTTTTACTTTATTGTATCTAAACGTTATTTAGAAAAAAAAAACTAGCAGTGTGTTTATTCACTTTTGAAAGCAGCCTACAGCCTACAATTAGGTATGATATTTGATTATTTAAAGGTGTCAAACCTTAATTGTTACTTTAATTTTTATCAATATCAAATCTTGCAAGATGACTTTTATCTAGTTTTAAAATTTTAATCAGGAATATGAAACGCTCCATTGAAATTACAGCAAAATGGTGACGTCATGGACTCATAGACTACAGCTACAAGAATAGTCTCAGAATCTCCGTAGAATGCTTTTTAAATTGATGAAAAAAGTAACATCGCATAGGATATTTTTCGCCCTAAAACTTTGGGATAGGTAGGTATTATTTTTATTGCAAACTTTTATGTTAAATACTAAGCCTTCGTGAATTATGTCCCGTTTTAATTTTAAGATAAGCACAAAGGAACATTAAATATTTCGACTTGATTTTAGTGACTCTACCATCGACAACATGGCTTCATCATGTAACAATTAGATACTGGCCATTAAGATAATAGAAACCTAAAAAAGAAAAGAAGGTACCGTATTAAACCTTATTCCAACAACTTAAAGATCGTTCGATTGTTTTATTTAGTTTTTTACCGCCACAGAGCTGTCAATGTTAACGCGTCAATGAGCAATTTCTTTTTTCTTTTTTTTTATGGTATCTAATATCTAACCGGCCAGTGCTCACGTTACAGTGGAAGTGAAACATGTTCAAGACAAGGGTTTTGTCGCTAGTATAAAAAGGGATCGATTTTTTAGGCCATGTCTGTTCGAGTATGTGATTATTAGTAAATAGATAGATCGTGATAGTTTTTTCTCCCTAAATAGCGACGTTTTTTGTTTGAGATGTTTTGTTTTCGTACCATGTAGGTGATTCTGATCTTTTTTATTTGTTTTTAAATTAAAACCATATTCACCTTTTAGGGTGCCGAACTCAAAATGTCATTCGATACCTAAGCATTGATATTGACAAATAAAATTATTCACTACGATAAGGTCCATAGTGGCCTAGGAATCGAATTGGTTGACTGTACACTAAATTAAAACATGAGGATGGCGATTGAATCGTCATAGGATTTCATTTCCAGCATATATACCTACATCCCACTGCAGGGCTGAGATAGGAGCTGTACCTAATTACCAAGTGGGCCCTATTTAGATTAGGGACTTCACAGACCATAGGCGCATGCAGATTTTACCGTGACATTTTCCTAACATTTTAACATTAAATTTTAAGTGTAATCTCGCATATAAATTCCGAATAACTTACGAAGTTAGGTAAAGCCTGACAAGAAATATATGACTATTGTCAAGAGGGCGCTATTGTTCTTATTTATATGGCAACAATGACATCTTGACTTATCTACAACGTTTAAACTGTCAGTCAAATTGAAATTTCAAACAATGTAAACAAACATTGTATTTAAAATGTCTTTAATTTCCATTTTCCTTCATCAAATTCTGCTAAATCCGTGTGTTATTTAACCAATAGGTACTTACCACAACACTATCCTAAAACATTAAAACAATAAACAAGTGCTAGAATATGGATATTATTTCATTAAATGGTTTATTTACATTGTTCGCAATTTCAATAAAATTGACATTGATTTTACCTGTTAGCTCTGATGTTAATTTGGAAAGGTTTTGTAGCGAAATAGTTTCATTCTGCAAGCGTTTTTTTCTTCAGTAGTTTATTATAAACATTATTACAATGATCCGTTGTTGAATACCAATCGTTTTGGGCATTTTTTGTTATTATTCAAAGAAAGGGCCACAGTGACACTGACAATCATTAAAATTATTGCCAGTGTAAGAAATTAGTTCCAATGAAATTCCGCAACATGGCGAATAGTCATTATATTTCTGGTCAGGCTTTACTTCGCGTAACTGTTAACCTCAACAGGGATGTTGGCACCACCAATCAACTGACGTACTTTTTATGAGCTGACAAAACAATTCTCCCATGGAGTTTGAATGGCAATAGCAACATATGACGTCACTTGTTCGCCAACTCAATCGAGTAACTATTTATTTGTTTTAAAGCAACAAAAATCTAATTTTGCAATTTTTCGAAAATTAATCTGGTTTTCAGGGCTAATTAAGCGTTTTTTTTTTACTGAAGTCGTGTCTTCGAATTATTTTTTAATGGCGTCAACATCCCTGTTGTTTCATGCTCACCATCTTGATGGTTGGCAGTCTATCACCATCCAATTAGCGGAACTTTTTCCCACGCACGATGAATTTATGGAGCCAGCTTCATAAGACAACTTTGCCGGAGCGTCAAAATTTAGAGATCTTTAAAAAACGAGTCTATATCTAATATCTATCTCTCAAAAGGCCGGTAAAGCACCTGTGCTTCCTTTCGTGTCGATGCCCATGGCCGGTGGTGATTGCTTCCCATCAGGTGACACGCATGCTCTTATTGCAACTCCAGATTAGAACCCTGTACCTACTTGAGACGCCATAATGTATACCACACGGCTATCACTCCGCTGCACCGAGCTTCTAGCGCTAATCGATTTTAGGTATTCTATGCACTCGTGTTTGTGTGTATGAGTGCGGTTAGAATCAAAGCCGTGCGTAAGCACTAGTGACACAAGTTCCCCGTCCGATAGCCAAAGGAGAACTAACGGAACTAACTATACGGACATGGGGAAAACACGACTGCTCAAGATAGGTTGGTCAGACCGCGCGTGTATTTAGATATTTTCATCGTAATACTAAAACAAAAACATACTTTAATAATGTAGCAACACTAGGCCCTAGAAAACATCTTGTTTTATTAACATTCAAAAAGTCATGACCTGCCGTGCAGTATTTACGCCGTACGGACGGATTTATTTTATTTTTTAGAGATGACTTTGGTTTTTTTTTTCTATCAAGCAAACTACAAGTAATCGTGTTTCGAAAATCACTAGTCATTAGAGTGAATCCTTAAATATCTTACAAATAAATTTCAGAACTAAAGCTTTGCTAGAAATGATACAGCAAGGGATTCAATGAATGCAATAAACGCACCAAAAGCTCGGTGCGGCCATAAACAGTACAAAAAACCCGCCAACATTACCTCGCGATCACACGCGAAAATCATTAAACCAACAATAAAAAGGAATAGCTAGTTGGTGCCTCCCAAGTGGAGCCTGCACGTTCATATGTTGAACATTATGTTATGTTGGACGTTATGTTGTGTTGGATAAATAATGGAGCATGGCCGCATAACGCGCCGCTCGCTGCGTCCTAGGCGCCGCGGGGAACAGGAGTGCAGAGGAAACGGCCTGATCAATTTGTTTTATTTTATCCTCTAAGTCCTGACTTTAAAAACCAAGGGTTGAGTGTGTAACGGCTACCATTTATGACTAATGTGACCATACGTCCCGTTTTGAACGGGACGGTCCCGCTCTCAGGTAATCTGTCCCGGTGTCCCGAAAAACAAGTCGGGGACGCGAAAATGTCCCGTTTTCATAAGATTTAAAATAACGACACGTGAGCGGTAGTCGAACATGTATTTTCTTTAAAAAAAACAAGTTGCGGGCATAAAAGAAAACCCAATTACGTATGTACCTAGATGTCTCCGTAGTTTGACCTATGTTAATTGTAATTGTTAAAGATTTCAAAAATCTTGTCAAGTGTTGTTCACATTTTGGAAGATGTCACCCAGTACAGTACTAAGTATTTACGCAACGGAAAAAAATTATATACAAAATTGGGTGGTATGTAAGACGTTTGTTATTGTAAAAAAAGTTCATTTCTGCCCAAAATCTCCTTAAAAATTCGTTGTCCCGTTCTAAAGTGACAAAAAAATGGTCACGTTATTTATGACCCATTTATAAGTTGAAATAGTTCGTTTATAGTCTACGGGTGTGATTGGAGCGTACTGTAATATTGTAAAAAAGTCTGTACGGTATGAAACGGGGTGAGGTTTTTAAAATGACGAGCGTTTTTCCGACCCTTGTTAATAACACACGTAGTGTTACAGACCAAGCTGATAATTTACAGTTTTGTAATTTTAGATACTATTTGAATATATTTAAAGTTCTTATTTAATTGAAAAATTACACTCTACTTAAAAAGTACGTACTAAGGTTAGTACGTTGGGCGGTAATTCTTACAATTGATTCGTAATTTATATTTATATAACACGCTAAGATTTGCGAGATTTTTGGTTAAATTTAACGTTTACTCATATTCATAAGAGCTCACGGATCTCTCTTTCTGTCACTATCTTATACCGTTTGACAGAAAGAAATAGTGAATGCGAATGCAAGTGTCAGCACGTGAGACAATAAGCGTACTGGTTAAGGTTGCGTAAGGACCGGTCTGTTTGGTGAACCTTGGGAGAGGCCTATGTTCAGCAGTGGACGTTTACCAGCTGAAATGATGATGATAATGACACAAACACTAGCTAATGCCTTCACTAGTTTACAATAAAAAAACTAGTAATAAATAGCGACTCCACAGTGAGCGCTGTGCCGCGGCTTGGGTGGCGCCCGCCGCTATAAATTCGGACAGCGGCGCGGAATCCCACAGATTCCAACTAAATATTAATTGACGATAGGCTGACCTTCCCCCCATAAAACGCTCTTATTAAACGTATGAGTATTTCTGGTTTAAATACTAATCTTACTTATAATTTCAGTGTGAAAGTTTGCGACTTTGTTTATTTGTACAAACCTACCTACTCCTACTACTCTACTTTTAAGGAAGAGCGGAGGCTTTTATCACAGGTATATTTTTACCTAAAAAGAGGCTCCAGCTAGTTGTTATTGTAATAAATAATGCAATGGTTAGTCATTTTTTTTTTATTTGTTAGCTTTTATTTTACTTGAAACATTCGTATGGGAGTTTGATTGTAAGTTTGGATTGTATTCATCATCATCATCATTTCAGCTGAAAGACGTCCACTGCTGAACATAGGCCTCCCCCAACCCATCCGCATCCAACGCGTTCCCGCAACCTTAACCAGGTCGTCGTTCTATCTTGTTGGAGGCCACTTGGATTTTATTAATAAAACCTTAAACCTGTCTTACATTTGGAAAATTTGGGTTTGGTATTTATCATCTAATTAGGTACAGGAATCTGTTTTGATTCTGAATAGAAATAACCGAAAAATTCCAAAATGTATGAAAAAATACTGCTTACGTCATTTAAACTTCACTTGTTCAAAAAAACAAGCAGAAATGTAGGTACGAGCGGTTCTGGTAGGTACCAAAATGATTTATACACGACTCTATTTCCAAGGTGAGAAGAGTGTGAAAAAATATCATTTTGAGCACCACAACCGCTCATACACTTCTGCTGCTGACTGTACCTACCTAGTTCTCTACTAAATAAAACTATGTAGATACAGATTTCACTCCATGTTATAAATAGGCATTTCACACATCATTTTCATTCATATAATTCTATTATTTACTACATAATTCTACGCGGGTCAATCACGTATCTCTACTTTTTCGTTTTTTTTTTATGTGGCAACACAGTTGTAAACCCTAAAACACCGTGTCGTGTTACCATGCCACATAAACCTTTCTAACAACTGTATTTAGTTACACTTATGTCGTTATAATTGAATGCAAGTTGACACGTTTGAAAAGTGTTTGTAATAAATATACTTAACGTGTGACGTAACACAGAACTAATAGAGAAATAGAAATGTCATATGGCTAAAAGCTATTTAGGCATAATGTTTATTTTGCTGTTCAGTCTGTAATGAAGCGCTGTCCGAAAAATTGCAGAAAGTATGCTTCATTCATGGCCGCGCGCATACGCGCCAGCGACTCTATGCTGTTTGGATGTTTTTCGTGAACCTATTTATAAGTTTGCGATTTTAGTGCCCTCCATGTTCGAGCCCTACTAGCACTTGACTGGTTTTTTTATGTTATCAGTCTTTAAAAAAGATCGATTGCTGCTCACATGAACCTTTCTATAATGTCCCATGTAAGAGCAATCGAGCCTATTCGCAATCATTGCTGTTTCTGAATCAATCAATGTCTTATTATTACCTTACTAGCTGTTGCTAGCGACTTTTTCAGCGAAAAATTTGTTTATCCCTATTCCACGGGAACTATAGGTACAAATTCCGTGATAAAAAATAAACCTAGTCATATGTTAATTCAGGTTAAACTATAATCCGTCAAATGATTTTAGCGTGCAAGATTTACAAACATCCATACAAACTTTCGCGTTTATCCAGTCCACACTGGGCCCGTGAGGGAACCCTCTCATTCTGAGACGAAGCCTGTGCCCTGCAGTGGGATGTATATAGGCTGGGATGATGATAATGATGATGACTTTCTAATAAGATCGAATGCTGCTCTCATAAACCACTCTACAATGACCTATATAAGGGCAATCGACCAGGTTAAAGACTCTGAATCAATCTCTTATTATCCTAGAGCCTTTAACTTGGTCGATTGCCCTTACATAGGCCATTGTAGAGTGGTTCAACGCAACGAACGAGTAAAAACATCAGAAAGAGGTCACTAAACCAGCATAATAACCAGGATACCACACCCGGTCAACAAGCCGCCAAGTTTCTTTAATTTTCGCTCGTTACCGAAAACCGCTAGTTATAGGAGACACAAAGGGCTACAGGCTGTTCGCTTTATTTGATTAGTAGTTACATACAGCAAGAAAGAAGGTGGTGATTTTTAAGTGGGTACAAGCCGCAAAATTACAGTAAAATCGTGTAATTATGGATGTGCTGGGGTAATTTCTGTCTTGCGGTCGTCGCTTCCTTCCCTATTGTCTGCTACCCTCGTTTGAAAAGACAGGAAGGCCTAAGACGCATTAATCGATTTGTGAAATTTTGACAGTTGCGGTTGGCGGACGATTTTTTAGTTTTGGGAACGTTTTTTTTTTAGTTTCTTGAGTGTTTTTTTTTTTGAAAAAAGTGAGGAGTTGTGGCAGAGTAGGAATGATTTAAGTTCAAATAAATTAGAAGCGTTTAAGTAAAAATTTTAAAACAAAGTATTTTTTCGGTTCTATGATTTTTTGGAGTTTTTCCTTCACTAGTGAGGACGTCTTCAAAATACATAATTCGATGTCAACGGAACGATCTGTAAAATAACTTAGGTATAAGGGTTCTCTTTTCCCTTTTGCTACAGCAACACGCAACCCTAAAAAGAACTAACTGTAGCTAAAATATTACAAAGTTGTCGGTTACTCAGTGGTCGAAACTTTTACCAATGATAAAATAAAAAAAATAAAGTTTCTCTGGCTAGTAAAACTGTTCATTTCTCCAACAAAGTTGTTGCAATTTTTAATGGTCATTTATTTTTAATTCCTGGGAGAGCATGTGGAATTAATAGCAACCAACTTCGAGAACACATACATAACATAATACACACGAAATACGAATATAGGTAATATACTTACGTATGAACACGTTTCCAAGGTATTTCACAGTACCTATGCTTACAATATAGCCCACAATAATGCAAGTAGCAACCAAGAAGCTATAGAGAAGTGGATGACATAAATAGGTAGTTAAAAAGCAGAAGAACCTACATTACCATGTATGCTCAAAATCATCCTCCTGCCATCGCCACCTCACCTCGATATCTAGCTCCTCCAACACATCGCTCAGACTAAGTATAATAATTAATTTTATTGATTCTAATTGATTATAATTAATGCTATATGAATTTTAATTTCACTCGACAAGCATTATTTGCTAAGGTTTGATGGTAGCCCAGGAATAGGTACAATTTTTCGACTGTACAGAACCCGCATATCAAGCCAACTCCCCCTCCTATTCAAATGCTACACATCGTTAGCGGGTAATAAAATTCTCCTTAAAACCATGGTCGCAATTGTCTTGCTATAATTCATATGACCATCTTGTAATTAGGTTTTAAATACGAATCAATTAAAGCAAGTGGTGTAAAGAGTCGGCGTTCCGTGATGGTGTAACTGACATTTAGTCGCAAAGAAGCGTATTTGGAGCTCTTATAACGACTGCTTAGAGACTAATTTTAAACTGAAGCCAGGTTTTCCAACGGCAATAAACTAGAGCTAAATGCAATGTTCAACTGGAAGGATAACTTTCATTTGCGTGTAGATAATTTCGAGATAGGCTGTATTGTAGCGGTATAAGAGGTACTTTGACGGTTTGTAGCTGTTGGGGCGTGGTAACCGCTGATCTGGAGTCATTTGAACATAGAGCTAGGCGCGTTAGTTGATGCTTACTAGGTACTGCTTGTATGTAGAGTTGACTTTTGCTGGAGTACAATCTAGCGAACTTGTGTCAAATTTGTCTTATGATCTTTAGAGAGAATCCTACTAATTGTGTGTATTATAAATGTGAAAGATTGTAAATTTAATGTTGTTTGTATCTATTTCACGCTTAGCTGGACCGATTTGGATGAAATCTGGCAAGTACAAAGTGTTTTAAAATAGTATCTGAAATACTTCAGCAAATTAGATTAGTATGACTGCACTCCCCTGTAAATGCTTTTTTTTAAATTAAAGTTGATGAAAAATGTTTCCATACAATGTCAACGCGTTTACCGCTTCAAAGGCGAATTACATCTGTCATCAAAGATGCCGATAAAAAGCCTTATAAGGGTGTTAAGTAAATCTAATATATCTGCTGAAATATTGACAATTCACACTTTGAAAACAAATTTCAACCGCTAAGTGAAGTGTTGCACAGCTGTTCTTCATACGATCAAAAATAAAGCGTACTTACCTAATTGTAAGTTTTGAGATCCCCGTTGGGAATTTAGTACCTAAATCTCATAATCTTAATACAACTGCCAGACCCAATGGTTAACGCGAGTGAAGCCTTATCTTAGTGGTAGGTATATACATAGGTATAAAAAAGAAAAGTCCTGGCTGATTGATTGACTTACTCACTCATCAACGCCCAGCCCAACTAACTCCGTACCTAACTAATAATTATTAGATACTAAGCTTTTAAAATTTGGCATGCAAATACCTACTTAATTATAAGTAACAGTTAAAAACTAATTTCAGGATTTTGGGAAATTCTCACGGGTTATGGCAAAACGGGATTTATATAGGTATTCACCGATGTGGCTAGATGTTGCCATCGCCAGATTTTAGTTTTTAATGACTGACTCGAAGAAACTTTACCACAAATTTGGATTCTGCGCGGACGAAGGCGCGGGTAAAAGGTAGTGTAAGTATAAACCGACGGCTGGCGTACACTGGGTTCCACCAACAAAGCACTTTTCCTGCACACACGGTAAATAATACGTTCCCGTGGCTAGGCAAAGTGTCAAATTACCCTAATTATGAGGCACGGAAGCGGGACGACCAGCTCCTGACAATACAATTAAGACCCCTATAGTATAACCAAAAGTAATAGAACAAGGAAATAATAATAGGTGAGGTTTTTAGGAGAGCTTTGTACTGCTGCTAGTTGCCGGCTGTAAAGTACGTAAATTTTAAGATTGTTTCGAGAAAGTTCGACAATTTTTGATGTGAAGTTTCGTCAAATACACGTTTAAATAGCTATCTCTCCGGCCTTTATAATTTCTAATGCTGGGTACAGGCCGCCATGGGCTTGGGCTGTAGTTTCCAAGTGGGCCTAGTACGATTTAGAAATTAGGTAATTTTAGCATTAAGTCCCGAGAAATATTAGTTATGAATTTTCTTACTAAAATTGTTATTCTCAAACTTATTGTTCACTAGCTTTTGCCCGCGACTCCGTCCGCGTGGAATTAGTAATTTGGGCAGCTTATTTTTTTTATCAATTTGCTTTTTCATCAATTATGGCTCTCCTTAGTTCCTCGATATAAAAAAAAATTACCCGCACCCCCCTCCGTAACCCACCCCCTCACCGACCCCCCACCGAACCCTTCCCCCCCCCCCGCACACCCGCGTTCACATTCACCATCGTACCTGCTCCCAGGTCACTACTTCTAAAAACTGTTCTATAAATTCTTAAAATAGACGTATCTTTCTTATTTGTGAACCGATTCAAATGAAACAAACACTAAATGTTAATCCAAGAAAATACCAACATATCAGTGAAAACCGCATCCTTCTAGGTTAAGCCGTTTCTGAGATTAGCGCGCACAAACGCACAGACAAACAGACAATAATTCTAAAAAACATTGTTTTGGGTTCTATTGCGCTAGTAAATAGCCCTAGTGACAGTTTTTCTCAAATATCTTCAATGTACAGACACCGACTTGTTACAGATTTATTATATGTATAGATAGATATTTTACAGGTATTTAATTAAGTTACCTACTCACAACGTTTGAAACCATACGGTTTTCAGGATTTCTGGAAATGTCATCTTATAGGAATGCTGTGTAGCAATTAAGGTTAGGTTACTTTTACAACAAATTTTAAAGTCCATATTTCAGAAATAAAACGCTTTAGTATGAATAAACATTATGAATGACAAACGATACATTCCAATCTTTATTTTTATAGCAGTCAATAGAACCTTTATTTTAATTACGACGTCAACAGAATAGACAGCCTATAGGTACCTACCTAATAGGGTGACACCACCAATCAACTGACGCACTTTTTACGAGCTGTCAAGGCACGATTCTTCCATAAATTTGTCTGGCAAAAGCTAGTTATGACTTTACTTATATGCCATCTTAATCGACTGACAATTTATTTATGATTAACGTGGTCTTCATCAGAGTTAAAATAAAGTGTTTTTTATTAGAATCGCATTGTGGAATCATCGTTTTTATGGTGTTATCCTTTGATCAATTATAACTGTAGATCCACAGTCGCGCGCCCGAAAATGTCCGAGCCAAATGAGCGCCACTTTGATAAAAGTGGCCTTCTTTTTCTCAGTACGTTGCGTGAAATTGTCAAGTTTAGCTGTCAAGTGTCAACCGAAATTCGACTGTAATGAAGTAAAGACTAGGTTCAAATTTCTGTGTAGGTGATGATTTTAATTGTTATGCAAACAAATAAAAAAGTTCGGACATTCTTTGAAGGGGATTTTGTTCGGCAATGTGTATCTTCAGTTATAATTGATCAAAGGTGTTATCATTCCTATTCTGGCAAGTCCATTCTTAGTTAATTCAGTAACATTGAAATACTGCCACTAACTAAATGACAGTTAAGTGACATTAATTGTCATATGTTAGCACGGTAGAATAGCACGAAACTAAGTCTATGTTAACAATGGAATATTGGCTGTTGGATTATTTTCCCTTAGCATTTCAAATCTATAGGCAGTTGGCAGTTTGAGAAACCTTTAGCACCCTAAAGAAACCGTTTGTAAATTCAATTCAATATATTCTGCATAAAAGCTGTAAGTAGGTATAACTAAAAAAATCTTCAAGATTTTTCTTTACACTATTAAAACGGCGTTAAAATATAACGTTGGTAATTTTCTATTAATAATACTTATACTGTATAGGTACTTTTAATATGTACTTATACCAAAGATAAATCAAAACCGAAGTGGAAAGGCAGACACGCTCAAGCCACAATAAAATAAAAAAAAACACCCCTATTTCCTTTCCGTGAATGACAACATAGACTTCGAAATTCGAATTAAACATCTGCCATACGAATCCATAGACGATTGTCACCGTTCCTTTTTCAAAAGTTTTCAACAATGGCGATCGGAAACGCGGGGTGCTTATCGTATGACAGTTGCGTCCCAAAATCATTCTTTTACTAACCCACGACACAAACAGAGGGGTGTTCTGTTTAACGTGTGCATCGTATATGTTTGTAGCATTGTAGCTCCCAAACGAACAAACCGATTTTAACGTGGTTATGTTTAAATTAAAGCTGGTTAAACTGCGCTGATTTTGAAAAAGTTTTAGAATGATCGATTCAGCCGTTTATGCGATATAAGCTTTGAAATGAGAATGTCGGTTTTTCAATATTTATAAGTTGTTCTGTTTGGAACTGGGCTGTATTGCGTGTGGTTTGGTTTGTCTATGGATTTTTAGGGGACTTTAATCGAGGTTAGATAGATTAAGCTGGATTATTCATATTTACGGCTTCGGGGCGGCGTCCATAATCCAGTGTTACATTTCGAAGGCATTTAATGCGGTAGCAGTTAAAATTTGGAGCATCGCTGGTACTTCTGCCTACCTAAATAAATCCTCATTTTCTATTTTTTTTAGGAGATTTAGTACTTAAGGCTTAGAGGAGAGTCACCAGATTTGTATTTTACTTTAACATGTTAAAGTTGTTTACTTCGTCAAACAATTTATAGATAAAATAAATAAATAAATAAATATTAGGGGACAATCTTACACAAATCGACCTAGTCCCAAACTAAGCAAAGCTTGTACTACGGGTACTAGACGACGATAAACATACTTATATAAATAAATAAATACTTAAATACATAGAAAACATCCATAACTCAGGAACAAATATTCGTGCTCATCACACAAATAAATGCCCTTACCGGGATTTGAACCCAGGCCCTCTTGCTTCGTAGGCAGGGTCACTACCAACTAGGCTAAAGAGGTCGTTAGATAGATAGGACCTACTTCATAAAATATTATACTTACTTAGTATTATATTTAGCAGTTTTTGCTGTTGATTTGTTCTTTAGAAAGGGCACGAGGACTCACGAAACTTGAAATCTGAGAAGCATTTGTTTTATTATGCGTTATTTATTAGCTAAAGAAAAAACAACCTCATAGGTATAGTTCACGGTTTGGTATAAATAAAAATAAAAAATATATATTTTCAGATTTCCCAGATCCATAAATTGTTAGTAACAGAAAGCACTTATAAAACTACCTTAGTACAATGTTGTATGTTCGTAAAACATGAAGGAAATGTGGAGTCAATCATGATTCTTTTCTTTAAGTTTCAGTCATAAATAAGGCCTTTAAACTATGTATTGTAGGTGCTTTGGAACTGAAAAAAATAAAATAAAACTTTATTTTAAACCGATTAAAAATTCATAAAACCCGCACATGGAAATTTATTCAGCCATCAAACGTAGATATAAAATAAATCCACGAAACTAACAACAATACAGTCTGCACTGCAGCGATCTATAGATCATTTCGCTCGATCCCTATTAGCCTGGATCGTTCTCGCCACGCCCACTTGGAAGCCCACTGAGCATTAATTGGATGAGAAATTTGATGATGGAACGCCCATACTATACCTGTCTCGGTCTCGCGCGTAACTGTTGTGAATGGTCGGCTCGCTCGGTCGCGTCTACTCGGCGGCGTTCGGTTTTGTTCGTTTTCGACGTGCGCACAGGCACAATGCGCGCAAGCTTGGAGAGAAAAATAGAATGTCAAGCTTTTTTTTTATTTGTTTGATTGTACCGCCGCCGTGTCGTCGTGTGCAATATTTGTGTCGAATAGATCGTTTTTTAGTCGCGTTTAGACGTCTAACTCGGGTTAGGCGGCCGGTTTGAGTCGCCGAAACCCTTTTCATACTTTTTTTTGTGTCCTGATGAAGTTGACAGTGTTGCGGAATTTTCGTCTAGACATCGCAAATTGATGTGCGGAGAAAGTTTAGCCCAATATATCTTAGCATTTTAATACATTAATTTTATAACAATTAAAGAAAATAGTAGAGCTTGTCTAATTTAAAATGAGCGCCCCACCACCGCATTTACGCACAGGATTTGAAACTCAATTTAAGCTACAATAGAGTAATATTTCTCTTGGCAGATGTGCGTAAATGCGGTGGTTGGGCGCGCGTCATTTTAAATTAGACAAGCTCTACCTACCTACGTAAAGTAAGTAACCTACCTAAAATTAGCGACATGAACTTTTTAATCAAATCTAAACTAATACTTATTACTAAAATAAGATACACTACACATCGAGGTATGGGTATGCCTGACATGTTTTGGACCAATTCGTGGTTCTTATTCAAGGTTGCTCCGAACGGAAAGCCAACCGTGAAACATGGCGGGCATACTTCGGCTACTAAGACGTAAGTGACCCGTGTTCCTTATTTTAGTATTTAAATTTAAAGGGTATACAGAGAAAAGATTTGATTGAGTGTTCGTTTCTTTGTAATAGATAAACTCAAAAACTACTGAACCGATTTTAAAAATGCTTTTACATACGTAAAGCTATATTATTATTATTATTTTACGAGTAACAGCTATACCTATCTACTTCGTTTATTTTAGCATTAGAAAAAGGGTGAATTAAAAAAAGCTTTAAAAAAATAATAGGTAGGTAACTTATTAAGTACTTATAAGACCAAAGAACGTAGGTAAATGACCAATGACCATTGTCCTTGCTAATTGTTAAATTTATTGGCTGTGACTTACTATTTAAAGTATTTTTCAATAAAAGACGTCAGGATCGTTTACTTTCTTCCTAATTCTAAAATAAACGATGTAGTAACTGATCATTTCGTGCGATCCATGGCATCGTATCATTTAGTTGACATTACTCGCCACTCCCCAACAGATGGCGCTAGCAGTACACACTCGTGACTAAAGTCCTCATTAGCACCTAATAAAGTTAATTTTATACGTCCTTTAGTAATGTCGTATTCACAGTTCTGTTAGTGTACAAAACAGGTTTATTGTTTTGACAATATGAAATCAGCCATTTTAAGTGTAAGTGGTTTTGTTTTTGTCGTTGATACGACCAACTGAATAATTAAGTAAGCAAAAATGTTTAATGAAGACTATTTTGTTAAGTGGTGTTCATTAATTAAAAGGACTGTAACAGGCTTATTTTGCTCAGTTTGGCATGCCAATAGAGAAAAAATTGTAGTGACATCTGTGCAACTTTCATAGTTATTTATTAGTACTTGCCCATTATTATACGATATACATATACTTAGGCGTAGATGTAGGTATAGGTATATGCCCTCACTCAAACTCGACACGCACGGGCGGTTCTTAGTAGGTCCTTGAGACCCCATGAAGGGGGAAAGCCCACCTAGATGCACCTAGGAGTCTAGGATTTAGTTTTGGTTCTAGAACTTTTATTATTACCCAAGACCGAATGGAGGTGTGTTAGGATCATCATCATCATCATTTCAGTCGAAAGACGTCCACTGCTGAACATAGGCCTCCCCCAAGGCTCGCCAAACAGATCGGTCCCGTGCCATTCGCATCCATCGCGATCCCGCAACCTTTACCAGGTCTTCGCTCCATCTTGTTGGAGGCCTACCTACACTGCGTGTTCCGGTCCGTGGATGCAACTCGAGAACCTTTCGGCCCCATCGGCCGGCAATACTATGAGCGATGTGCCCTACCCGATGCCACTTAAGTCTGGCGATTCTTCGAGTTATGCCCGTGACTTCAGTTCTTGTGCGAATTACATCATTACTCGATTTTAATAAGAAGAAAAACTGCATTCATACATTTTAAAAAAAACTTGTACTTAGCTAGGGAATCGAACCCGGACGTTTTGAAAAATAAAACTAACACTATTTCTAGATATCGATTGTGTAGGTCTTAAGCAGTGAATGTTACTATGAAACATGATGTCTAAAATGAATAAAATGCATTGTTTTCATATCCTTAAGACGCTGTCAACACCAACGTCGGCGCACACTGTCTATTTGTATCGGAGTAAACGAGATGCCGCTATTACTGGGCAGCCGGGTATATTGAAATTTATCGGGCAAATATTGAATTAAAAAAAACTGTGGATTATTTGTGAAATATGACTCGTTAGCGGTTTAGGTATGAATATGTTCACTTCATGTTTTTAATTGCAGACGCATACGCCAAAAAATAAAGGCATAGAACCGTTTAATGATGATTTTAAGACCTATCTTTGCAATTATTTTCTATCGAGCCGATTTCGTCCAATTATGTATCGAGTCCATCCACGGTCTTTGAAATATGATGAATTATTAACATATAATTTTTTGATGTGCTAGAACAAACAGTTTTTCTTAAAAAACTGTTTAAATGACATCAATTTCAACAAAATTAGGTGTTGTCAGCCTCTTAAATTAATTTATAAATGTATGAAATGGATTTTTTTTTAATGTATGAAGTTTTTATTTAAATGTATGAAGTTTTTTTAAATGTATGAATGCAGTTTTCCTTGTTACTAAAATCGATGACATGGTGCCTAAGAACAGATCTTCGTATGTCTTATAGTTTCAGACTTTCCCATACTGACCGATTTAAATGAGACATTGCACCCTGTATAGGTAAACGGCTAGAATACCACGACTATAATAGTCTAGGGTAAAGTAGTATCTAAATGTATGGAACTGCCAACGATAAATTATTTTTTTATTTTATCGTGAGGAAACCTGTACACATCTGCGAAGAAATTCCTGTATAATGTTCCCAAAATGAATTGGGCCCGCGTGCGAACTACAGCCCAAGCTCTATCATTCTAAGAGGAGACAAATGCCCCACAGTGGGACATAATATTATAGTGGTATAGGCTGGGATGATGATGATGATTTTTCTACCACGGACAGTAAAGATGTACGGCATATACTGTATCGTTGGCACGTTCACTCGTAATGGAGATGTCGTGACAGAATACAAGCGAACTATCTAATGCCTCTAATACCGAGTCACGAGTTATGTAGCGACTCTTGTTTGGGAATATCATAACCACGATTTTGAGAACTGTCGCGAGATTTTACAAGCTTTAGGTAACTTATGATTTGATATGATTGCTTCCCATTAGGTAACCCTCATTCTTGTTTGCCCCCTTTCATATAAAAAACACCCTGAATAAATAATCCGCACCACAAAACAAGTCTACTCAGCTCCGCAGCTTTAGAGTGAATGTATCATCCCGTATATTATCGCATCTGCACAGTGTGTAATAGCTTCGGATAGATAAGTTTTTATACGCAGATAAAATATTATCGTATCTGCGCAGTGTGTGACGGGCTATAATACACATTTTATTCTTCGCATCTCTCCTGCGAGTTTTTCGGAATTTATGTGCGTAATTACATTTGAAATTTACCATGAGGAAAAAATCGTGAGATTCGTGGTGTACAGTCAAGGGCAAAAATATGTATACACTTTAGTACCTTGCCACTTTAACCACTGTGACAGTTCATATATGGCAGTTCAAATATGACGAAAATAGACAAGGTACTAAAGACAAACTACAAACACAACACATACTCATACACACACATGCTCTCACTCACACACACACACACACACACACACACATACTCATACTTCACACTCACACACACAGTCGCATTACACGTGACCTGTTTAATTTTACATTTATTTGTTTTTGTTTTATTTCTTATAATTGATTATTTTAAATGATAAATTGTAGATATTTTAATCGATTATTTGTACTCCATATTATTATTGTATTATTTTTGGCTTTATTTTATTTTTAACTCATGCGAATTTTTTATTTTATTGACATCGTCTTTTTTAATTATTTTATTGCATTTTTTACATAAGTTATTTGTTAAGTATTGTGTGCCCTTACAGGGCGTCATGGACTGACTTATTTTACTGATAATATCTTGATTATAATGTACATGACATTGACAATGTGTAATAATAAATAAATAACTAAATAAAGTGTATACATATTTTTGCCCTTGACGTACCTATGTGAAGTTCCTAATCCGCACTGGGTCCGCGTAGGAACTTTGGCCCAAGCCCTCTCATTCTGAGAGGAGGTCTGTGCCCTGCAGTGGGATTATGATAATAATGATCTCTCCTGGACATGACAAAAGTTAAGGGTCTATAGCCAATATTTTCTAGTCAAGTCTACATCAGCGTGCGGGACGCCTGGCCGACTTTCGACCCATTTAAATAGATCTTAAGTTTGCTGACTCGGAGTCGCTAATTTTATGTCCATAGGAGAGATATATCTTGTCATCCGATATACCGCAGTGTCTCAAGTCAAAAGTCTTTGACCAGTGTGTGTTGCCAGTGATGACTTATGGCACTGAGACGTGGCCGCTAACGATGGGTCTTAAAAGGAAGCTCAAGGTCACTCAGAGGGCGATGGAGAGGGCTATGCTTGGAGTTTCTCTGCGGGATCGCATTAGAAATGATGAAATCCGCGCGAGAACTAAAGTCACGGACATAGCTCGAAGAATCGCTAGACTTAAGTGGCAGTGGGCAGGGCACATCGCCCGTAGAACTGACGGCCGATGGGGCCGAAAGGTTCTCGAGTGGCGTCCGCGGACCGGAAGACGCAGTGTAGGTAGGCCTCCAACAAGATGGAGCGACGACCTGGTGAGGGTAGCGGGAACGCATTGGATGCGGATGGCGCAGGGCCGATCTGTTTGGCGAGCCTTGGGGGAGGCCTATGTTCAGCAGTGGACGTCTTTCGGCTGAAATGATGATGATGATGAGGAGAGATATCTTTTGTTTCTTACGCGGTATTACCTTTGAGTACCTATTACATTATAAGTACAGGTATAGCTTGTCTAATTTAAAATGACGCGCGCTACCACCGCATTTTCACACAGGATTTTTCATGCGATTCGTCGATCGTAATGTTGCACACTATCATAGTTCACGAATCACGTAGATATCATGTTTCCATCCTCAAAGAGCTTCATATTAAAGACCGGCTTTCGTCGACTGTACAATTACGGATACTGAAGTTACTTGGTCACATCTCCAGGAATAAATAAATAAATATTAGGGGACAATCTTACACAAATCGACCTAGTCCCAAACTAAGCAAAGCTTGTACTATGGGTACTAGACGACGATAAACATACTTGTATAGATAAATAAATATTTAAATACATAGAAAACATCCATAGCTCAGGAACAAATATTCGTGCTTATCACACAAATAAATACCCTTACCGGGATTTGAACCCAGGACCTCTTGCTTCGTAGGCAGGGTCACTACCAACTAGGCTAAAGCGGTCGTTAATGAAAGAAGTTTAATGAAAAGAAGTTTATTTCACACACAAAACAAAACACATAAAATTACAAAAGAAAGAAGAAAAAAAACGGTACAATGTGTGTGAAAAAGGTCCCGCCTCAGCATAAATGCGGACTCCTGAGGTGGAGCCAGCGCTGGTCTTACGGCGGGACCCTTTTGTATCAGTCACAGAAACCCTGTCGTGCAACACGGCCTTAAGCGGTATGCTGAACGCAGCCGTTGCGACTGCAACGAGCAGCGCTGTCTGGCGGCGAACAGAACAAACTCAGCTCAGACATTTATAACCTAAAAGACCGTGCGCACAACATGGTCACTGTGACTGTAAGATTTACTAAATACAACTTACGCAAAACGGATGTAAAAAAATATAAAATTAGCCTAATTACACAAAAAAAAAGAAGACAAAATGTGAACAACGTGCAAGAATACTTGCTAATTCCATTCGTCAATATTGGGGACATAAAAAATAGGTAAGAGGTTAAGTACATAGTTAATTTTTAGCTCTTGTGTCACTTTTCAACACACCTAGTAATACTTTTTCCCATTTCATTATTAATGTGAACTCAATGGAGAGGTTGGTGGTCCAGGGTCAGGTGGAAGGCAAGAGGGCACGTGGCCGTTCACCAACTCGCTGGACTGACCTGATTAAAAAAGCTACTGAGTCCACCATGGTCCAGTGTACCCGCAATGCCTCTAACCGGCAGAAATGGAAGCAAATTGCTAAGAGAGCTGTCCTCGAAAAAGTTTGCGACCCACCGAACATCTCTCCGTGTACCTACCTCGTCTGCGCAACCACGACCACTCTGGCAAGAGTGTCCTGCTAAGAAGAGATCATAGTTCACGGAATACTTGGCGCTCCCAAACAGATGTAGAATCGTAATTAATATTTGCACGCTTGTATCAAAATCAACTGTACCCCTACCGTGAGTTACACTAGTTTGCAGTGACCGTACTCGCTAGCGACGGCGTAAATGATTTGTATGGAGAATTGTACTTCCGTAAGTGACCGCTAGGGGCGCAGTACGCTTAGTATAAGTTTTACTTCACCAAAATACTTCTCGATCGCGTTTACGTAAAAAAATCAATAACTAGGGAAACATGGACAGCGCCTCCACGGCCGCGCGTCCATGTTTCCATAGAATTGAGCTTTTTACGTAAACGCGATCGAGAAGTATTTTGGTGAAGTAAAACTTATACTAAGCATACTGTACACAATTCTCTATACAAATCTTTTACGCCGTCGCTAGCGAGTACGGTCACTGTAAACTAGTGTAACTCATGGTAGAGGCACAGATTCAGTAAAGGGGCGCGCGTCATTTTAGCGTAGTCAAGCTCTACAGGTAAACCAAATGACCTGGAGATGGAGCACAAATGAACAGGGCGCTCAAGATGAGCGTTCACCGCGTAGCTATAATGTAATTGGATGCCTGGAAGAAATCGCTTTTTAGCGATAAGACCGTCTATTTATTTTTGCTTGCATATTTACAGTCAAGGAAACTGAATCGCATACCAGACTGGAACCTTTTCACGACCAATTTCACGATGATTTTTTGGCAGATGTATAGAATGTCAGCATGACATTTGCTATGAAAAGGGTTCACCCAGTACGGGATTCAGTTTCCTTGACCTTATATATATATGTTTCCTTACAATGCTTACTTCCCAATTCAATCTAAGTTCCCAATCCGCACTGGGCCCGCGTGGGAACTATGGCCCAACCCCTTACATTCTGAGAGGAGGCCTGTGCCCTGCAGTGGGACGTAGATAGGCTGGGATGATGATGATGCTTAATTACATGCTTGTTTGCACTATTACTTGGTGTTAGCTTGATGGCTAGCACTGTTGTTTGCTTGATTGCTCCTTCCTTTGAAATGCTTATGGTTCACGCAAGCGAAGCCGCGGATAAAAGCTAGTAAAGAATATTTGTATTGTATTGTAATACGATCGCCGTGCACGATACATTACAAGCAAAGGTAACAAGTCAGTCGCCACCTTAAGTCTAGTAGAGACACGAGATTTTGCACGGATATTTTTCATGCAACATAAATACCTACCATTTATTCCCGCCATCACATTAAAACAACGTACCTACCTACCTATGTCCATCGCTTTCTTTCACAATAAAATAGAAGAGAGCCGCATTATACCCAAGAATTAATTAAGGTCGTTAATATCCCCATTATTGTCGAATTACTGTAATAACAGGTGTGCTCGTCGACATGGCACGTAACACCTGAACCAATACATCAAGACTAACGTAGCATGCGAGTATAAATCTATTTTTTGTCGCAATTACTTTTTTCAAAATACCAGACAGACATTTTTAGGGGTCCGCAGTCAAAATGGTAAAACGAACCCTTCGGTATATGCCATGCCTGTTTCTCTGGTTCTCTGCTCATAGAGTCCTTGTCACCATTTCAGCCGAAAGACGTCCACTGCTGAACATAGGCCTCGCTCAAGGCTCGCCAAACACGTCGGTCCCTTGCCATCCGCATCTAACGCGATCCCGCAACCTTAACGATGGGCCTCATAAGAAAGCTCAAAGTCACTCAGAGGGCGATGGAGAGGGCAATGCTTGTAGTTTATCTGCGAGATCGCATTAGAAATGATGAAATCCGCGCAAGAACTAAAGTCACCGACATAGCTCGAAGAATCGCCAGACTCAAGTGGCCGATAGGGCAGACAGAAAGGTTCTCGAATGGCGTCCACGGACCGGAACACGCAGTGTAGGTAGACCTCCAAAAGATGGAGCGACGACCTGGTTAACTGCTTGTACTAGTACCTAAGTTATTTGGCCTGAATGTATAAACACTTTCATCTGCCGTGGTGGCCTAGTAGTTTGACCTATGGCCTCTCAAGGTCGTGGTCGTGGTCGTGGGTATAAGCCCGGGCACTTCTGAGTTTTTCGGAATAGGTTACATGTGCGAGAAATTACATTTGAAATTCAATACGTCGCTCAGTTTCGACGTGAAAGAAGGACAAACAAATAAACACACCTTCTTATTTTATAATATTACCTAGTATGGATAAGAATTAGTTACAATTTATACAACAAGAAAATTATAATTAAGTCAAATTTTGCCATGCAACACAGGCATTACATATTTGTGTTTATAAGGAATCCTTTACCGCGTGGCTCAATTCGGACTTGGCCACTTTTCAGTATTAGAGCGCTTCGTACACATAGAGTGAAAACCGGATGGTTTTCTTCATAGTCAAGTATGTACATGAAAATAATACCGTATCAGTTACTACAATAAAGCATTACTCAAGAGATGTTAACAGAATACTTCGAGGGTCGTAAATTATGTTTGTCTGTACGTACCAATGTTACTTTGTAACGTAATAGCACTTGCTGAATTATCAATGAGGCGTTTAACCTAATTATAAATACATACTTACATAATGTACATACTTGTTAAGTGAACAAGAAACCGGCCAAGTAGGGGAGCGAGTAACCTATATTGAACCGGCGCTTAAATTGGACCATTTCCGTATTTCTACCACATTACACTATTTATTTACACTGGCAACAAAAAATGAAGCGATGACGGCGCCACAAACAGTTCGCCATTTTGCATCATCGCTTCATTTTTTGTTGCCAGTGTAAATAAATAGTGTAATTTGGTGGAAATACGGAAGTGGTCCAATTTAAGCGCCGGTTCAATATATGTTACTCTCCCTTACACTTGCCAGTTCCGTAAACATTTCATCATCATCATCATCCCAGCCTAAACATTTCCCACTGCTGCAGAGGCCTCTAAGAATGAGAAGGCCTGAGCCGTAGTTCCCGAGCAGACCCACTTCGGATTAGGAAATTCACGTACGCCATTGAATTTCTTCAGTGTGTCATCATCATCATCATCATCATCATTTCAGCCGAAAGACGTCCACTGCTGAACATAGGCCTCCCTCAAGGCTCGCCAAACAGATCGGCCCTGCGCCATCCGCATCCAATGCGTTCCCGCTACCTTCACCAGGTCGTCGCTCCATCTTGTTGGAGGCCTACCTACACTGCGACTTCCGGTCCGCGGACGCCACTCGAGAACCTTTCGGCCCCATCGGCCGTCAGTTCTACGGGCGATGTGCCCTACTGCCCACTGCCACTTAAGTCTAGCGATTCTTCGAGCTATGTCCGTGACTTTAGTTCTTGCGCGGATTTCATCATTTCAGTGTGTGTACACGCTAATCTCCGAAACTACTGAACGGATTTTCTTGCGGTTATCGCAGAAAGATGAAGCTTAAATTGGAGCAACATTTAAGCTTTGTTTCATAAGAAATAAACGAAAAACGGATGAGGCGAGATAAAAGGATACCGCATTTTTTCCGGGATATAAGTCACCTATATGTTAATCCCAGCAATAATACGAGTATTATAAACTTATTTGTTTGTAGGTACTTAGTTATGGAAGAATGGATTTGTGTTTGTTTGTTACTCTTTCATGCTCAAAATCAAAATCAAATCAAAACGTTTATTCTGCAAGTAGGCCACAAACGGCTCTTTTATTACATGCCATTTTTTTTTTAAAAACAACCACCACTTTCGGAAGGACCATCAGAAACGCTAAAACAGTTTGACAGATTCTGATGAAATTAGACATAGATAGTTTATTATCTTCTTAGTCGTTCACTCTTGACAGGAGTGGGCGAGGTCATTAGGGGTAGCTCTCCGCTGCGGTCGCTGCCTTCGCGATCCTTCTCCACCGGTCTCTATTGGCTGCCTGGCGGGCGCACTCCGCCACAGGGATCTTGATTATGGACTTAACGGCATTGTCCATCGGGTTGGTGATCGACCACGTGGTCTCTTACCCTCAACCCCACCCTGAAGCACCAATCGTTCCATTGCGTTATTTTTGCGGTAGATAGTTTATAACCTGGATTAATATATAGGATACTTTAACCAGGGAAATTGCAAAGTTCCTGTGGGATACTGATAAGCGAATTCTTCGCAAATAGAGTCGCGGACAACAGCTAGTATATAATATGACGCCAAAATTACAGCTCTATTAATTGTTTTGTCAAGAACTAAAGTCACCGACATAGCTCGAAGAATCGCCAGACTCAAGTGGCAGTGGGCAGGGCACATCGCTCATAGAACTGATGGCCGATGGGGCAAAAAGGTTCTCGAGTAGCATCCACGGATCGGAAGACGCAGTGTAGGTAGGCCTCCAACAAGATGGAGCGACGACCTATATAAGGTTGCGGGAACTTGTTGGATGCGGATGGCAAGGGACCGATCTGTTTGGCGAGCCTTGGGGGAGGCCTATGTTCAGCAGTGGAAGTCTTTCGGCTAAAATGATGATGATAATGTTGAAATTGTTTTGTTAACTAATTCAAAATTAAATACGAGCGGTTCTTTTGTAGCAATTCAGAGATTACCACTTTGGAGTGATATTTTTACAGATGTGATAAAAAAAAAACGGTCCCCAATTTTCACGGCATGCGTTCGAAGAAAACCTGGGCTTCAGAATACCAACATAGCTGAACACTTCCGTAATCTTTATTGAGAAGAGATTTAGGTTTATTTTTGCGTATTAGATATGTTGGGATTTATTTGGTGTTGCGAAATATTACAGTTTTATTGGTAGGATTAAAGCATTTTACCCGTGCCTGTGAGTACTTTTAAAATTTCAGGAAAAGTAATTAGAGTGATTATACAAATACCTGGCTCATGCACATTTTTTGTTCGCGTCTCTCCTGTGGACATAGCAAAAGTTAAGGGCCTATAGCCAATGTGTTATAGTCAAGTCTAATCGTCGTGTCAATTTTCGCGGAGTCGCTAATTTTATGAACTGAAACAATTACTTTGCTCACCCGCGACCTTACGATAGTTACGTTTATGTGATGCGATGTGATGTGTCTAACATTTGGTAGCATAGCGTACGGTTGTGGTACCCACTCTAAAGATGAGCTCTGGTTGAGTTCGAAACGCATTAGTGTAGTTTGATGGTGGTGATAGTTGGGTTTGTGAGATTTGTGTGTGTTCGTACAGTGTGGGGGTGGAGGAACTGCATGAACACGCATTTCTTACATAAACGTAATTATCGTAAGGTCGCGGGTGAGCAAAGTAGGTAATTGTTTCAGTTCTTTAATATGGACATCCGCAAAGTAACGCCTGATTCAATAAATTCGCTAATTGTATGTCCACAGGAGAGATCATTTTTGTTTCTTAACGGTGTGTATCACCTATAATAATAATAAATAAAATAAATAAATATTAGGGGACAATCTTACACAAATCGACCTAGTCCCAAACTAAGCAAAGCTTGTACTATGGGTACTAGACGACGATAAACATACTTATATAGATAAATAAATACTTAAATACGTAGAAAACATTCATAACTCAGGAACAAATATTCGTGCTCATCACACAAATAAATGCCCTTACCGCGATTCGAACCCAGGACCTCTTGCTTCGTAGGCAGGGTCACTACCAACTAGGCTAAAGTGGACGGCACAATTTTATTCACACCAATTGACCTAGTTTCAAAGTAAGCTAAACAAAGCTTGTGTTATGATCTCTAGGCAACGGATAAACATACTTACATATATAGATAGATACACACTCAAATACATATTAAACCCCCAAGACCCGAGAACAAACATTCGTATTTTTCATACAAATATCTACCTATACTTATACCTAAGTATCTATAATTCCCACACCATTGAATTTCTTCTTTCCTCACGATTTTTCCTTCACCGTAAAGCTAATGGTAAATTACAAATGTAATTTCGCACATAAATTCTGAAAAACTCAGAGGTGCGAGCCGGGATTTGAACCCACGAAATGAAAGACATATATATACCTAATAGAAATGCGATGGCAACCTAAATTCGCCCCTTACTACAAGTACCTACCACAAGGGTAAGGGCGATAACTGTATGTCGATATTTATTGAATATAAATCATACCGAATCACGAGATTTCAAGATTATCGAGTGTTCCCCGTCGCGCTGTTTGAGCATCAATTATAACCTCGAACGGCGGTCTTCAATTTGTGGCGGATAATAAGATGTCTCGAACAGACTTTGTCTTTTTGTGGAAGACACGGGTTTATTGGAAAAGTAACTGCAAAAGAAGTGATAAAATGTTCATTAAAAAAGTTTTAAAGTTTGACGTAAGAGTATGAATTAGTTTTTATTTTAAACCACTGCGTTTTTTTTGATCCATAGAAACCTCGTCCTGACAAATTATGAAATCAACAAAAAAAATATGGATGTTGACACCATTAAAAAATAACTCGAAGACACGACTCCAGTAAAAAAACGCTTTATTTTAGCCCTGAAAACCAAATTAATTTTGACTGTAAAAATAAATTTTTTGTTGCTTTAAAACAAATAAATAGTTGGTTGATTGAGTTGGCGAACAAGTGACGTCATAAGTTGCTATTGCCATTCAAACTCTATGGGAGAGTTGTGTTTTGACAGCTCATAAAAAGTACGTCAGTTGATTGGTGGTGTCAGACCAATATCCCTATTCGGCGCTATCCCGCGGGATCTATGCAATTTTTCGGGATAAGAATTATCGTATAGGGTTTTTCCGAACCGGTGGTAGATTCTTCGACGTTCATAGGAGCATCAATTGATGCCTAAATTGAATAAAGAATTTTGACTTTGACTTTGAAATAGTATAAAGTTCCGTTAAAGCTTGAAGAGGTAACAAGGAGACAAACAAAGTTATTTTCGTATTTACAGAGGTAAATAGCAGTATGGAAGTATGGATTTAATTACTTATCATTAACTCAGCCTATACCTAATACGTCCCAATACGGACTCTTCTGAGGGTTTTCTTTTTTATTTGACGACCGGATAGCCTAGTTCAAGGGTCTTCAACCTGCGGCCCGCGGTTGCGTCCATGGCGATCCGACATTGTATTGACAAAATTAAATTCACATGTCTACAAATAAAATAAATAATAATAATAATAAATAAAATAGTTTTTATTATGTTGCGGCTCACCGAACCAATATTATCAGAGTATACTAGGCCCTTGACTTCAAAAAGGTTGAAGACCCTTGGCTTAGTTGTTAGAGAAGCTGACTACGAAGCTTGAGGTCATGGGTTTGATTCCCGGTCGGGGCAGATATCTGTGTGAAAAATATTCATGTTTGCGCTCGAGTAAGTAAAGTAAGTATTTATCTATATAAGTATATTTATATTGTTTATCCGTTGTCTAGTAGGTACCCATAGTACAAGCTTTGCTTAGTTTGGGACTTGGTCAATTGGTGTGAATTGTCCCGTGATATTTATTTATTTATTTTATTTATTGACATTTTTATTTCAAGTTCAATAAATCATATAAGTAGGTATCTACCTAGTTAATTCACAAGAAACTTTATGTAGCCAAATACTGAGTTAACCAAAATAGTGTCGGTTTTTGTGATTCGAGTGCTCTACCTATTCGATATTATGGATGAATTGGACAGGTACGTACTTGTTTTTTTATTGTTATTCAGTAATGTAGAAAAAGAAAAGGTAGATAACTGCCAGTTTGGTAATTAATTACCTATAAAAATTGCAATGAATGATTTGCCAAATGAATTTTCCGTTAGATATCGCCATCAATAGAATGAATGGAATGGTATGTTAAATGGTAAGTGTGAAGTTCCCAATCCGCATTGGACTTCGTGGGAACTACGGCCCCAGCCTTGTCATTCTGAGTGGAAGCCTGTGTCCTGCAGTGGGATGTATACTCACGCTGGTGTGGTGGTGTGGTGGTGGTGGTGCTGGGATCGTCATCCTCTTTGTATCTAAAATCTAGGTAACTACCGAGCTCCAAAAACGTGCTACGTAAGGTCGCGGTTTGTTAATCTATACTAGGTGCTAGATAACGCTGCCTAAAAGTTCATTACTCCTCAAGGGTATGTATTACAATACCGAAGTACGAAAGACCGAATGTAACATCGAATGGGTCAAAACACCGACACGATTTTTTTCTGAAACCGTTAACTTTTTAAGACTGTTATAAAACAAACCTAACCTAACCTAATGGGTTCTGTATGATGCCGTTTTAATAAATTCTGAGAAGTTTACGATTTCAGAAAAAAATCGTGTCGGTCTTTTGACACATTCGATATTTTAATACATTCGATCTTTCGTACTTCGGTATTGTAATACATACCCCTCCTCAAGTATTATGTTGTCTCAAGTTTAAAAACGACTGTCGCTAAATGTATGAAAATTATCGCTAAATCAACTTTACGCGGTTATCGTGGTACAGGGTTGAGTTCACTTGCGGTCATTACAGAAATTGTCAACATTTTCTCACTATTAGATTACACAGATTAGGCAGCGTTATCTGGCACCTAGTATAATGAAGAGCAACTTTGGCCCATACCAAAACTACCGGTCCATATCGGGTTGCAATAAATTTTTAGTCATACCTAATTCATAATTTTTCAAAGCTTTTTTTTTAAGTTTTTCATTGACATTGCACATCAGTCACATCACTAATGTTAGGTAGCCACCAAACTGCCCGCTTGATATCGTGGTATAGTTATCAGAGTAATAGTTGTCCGCTATCCAACCAGAGATGGCGGTAATAAAATGATCGATAGAACTATCCCTCTCTAATAAGTATTTTAGATTCTTTATAATCAATCATTATCTTAAAAAGTCATCTGTGGTGAGTTAGTTTCTTTTTCTAAAGTTATTCATTAAAAATAATTTATTGTATTAAATAGTATCTAAGTCGCAATGAGCTTTAATTAGGTACACTACCTGTCGTTTAAATATACAAATCTTAGAGCTAGATTAGATTTTTATATGAATAGAAATTTACGCTTTATTTACTTATCCATTTAAGACTGACTATAACTTTAATATACTATAACGGGACAGTGCCTAATGATCAACTCTACCTAGATAAATTTTATGGTGTACAATTTAAAAGAATAACCTGAATACTTTCGCATTTTATTTATTAACTTCAGCAATTTAATTGCAAATGAACAAAATGAATATTTAATTTTACCCACACCTGTTAGGTACCTACTATTTATAACTTACCTAAACCTACCTAAGTAACTTACAAACCTACGTATCAATTTACATCTAAAAATAACCTATCAATTTGGTGAATTACGGAGCTCTCTGTTTTTTATCAGGTTAAACGTTTTCCGACGTTGTTTGAGAGCTTGCTGAGTGGCAGACTCGATCTTTTCCGAGTTAACATTTTAAAAATGTTTGCTTGCTGCATAGAATTAAGGTAAACGTACCAATGCTCGACATCTCAACGCCCAGTAGATGACACCTACCTGCCACCTCTCTTACTATGACATAAGATTGAAGGTGCCATGTATTGGGTCAGTGTCGAGCACAGGGACGTTTACCTTACGCCAAACAAATAGCCGGTAACTTCTCTAAGACTTGTACTCTCTATAGTTTAGTTAAAAAAATAGAGATATAAAACTAGGTAGCTAACTCGGCAGCCTTACCTGGTTATAATTTCAATATTATTTATTAAGGTAGAGTCTTTTATTTTAATTATTTTGACTGTTTGAGCGTGCCGCTTTTAACGACATCGTATGCAATAATTAATTTACCTATATTCGGGCCGCCGGTTTTACTATGATTGCATAGATCAAAGACAGTTTCAGTTGTTTTCTTGAGACAATACTAGAGCCAGGGCCGTCGCACAAAAGATATAGCAAGTAACGAGCTCAATTGATGAACCAGCGGAAACGTGTCCAATTAGAAGGAGACGGCGGCTCGTGTAGTGTCGCCCCCGCGCGCCGCATTAACGAGATTAGCGGCGCGGGGCGCGGGCGCCGGGCGCGAGGTGTGGCGGCGGCGGACACCTCGCCCGCGACGAAAAAACAACGCCGGCGGCGCCGGCCCCGCCCGCCGAGCGGGCGCGCGGGGCGCGTCGTCATTGGGCGAGGCGGGAGGGGTGTCGCGCGCGGCGCCGCCGGCGGCCAGTCGTTTGACGCCTGCCGCGCGAGCGGGTGCCACGGGGTGCCGCGAGAGTGCACGCGCGTGATGGACGTTGCATGAGCGAGCGCGACCGCTGGTGCCGACGCCGGCCTGGAGCGCGCGCCGTGGTTCCCAGGCGGCGCGGGCATGCGCTTCGAGGGCGCCGAGCGGCGGGACGCCGTCGCGTTCCACCCGCTGCTGGCGCCGCGACCGAGCGACTTCTCGGTGTCGGCGCTGCTGACGGCCGGCGCGCTGCCACCGCCGCCGTACCTGCCGGCCGCCCTGGCCGCGGCCGCCGCGCTGTCCGCGCCCTGCCCGCTGCTCAAGCCGCCGCCGCCGCCGTACGCGCCACTTCCGCCGGACGACGACGGTGTCGTCGACGACCCCAAAGTTACTCTAGAAGGCAAGGACCTCTGGGAGAAGTTCCACAAGCTCGGCACCGAGATGGTGATCACCAAAAGCGGCAGGTCAGTACGACGTGCTACCGCTGTGACCGTGTATCAGTGCTGTGTGTGATATTGCTAACGAATCGTACCGTGCGTATACCGTCTACCGGCGTAGGGTAAGTAAGGAACTAGGGACGTCGATTGTCTTGTTTTGGTTCGTTACAAGTTGAGAAGGCGTCTTTGTAACGGCATTTGTTTACTAACTAACTAATAGGTTAATTATTTTTGCCAAAACAATGTGATTATGCTCAAGGTAGAGCTAAAAGCTAGGCAAAATAAGGGTGTCCATTAATTTTCAAGGATATTAAAGTTTATTAGAGTAGAAAACTTTAGTATTGTCAAGTTTGTATTTATTACAAACAACAGGATCGCATTTTAAATGCTGCCCTCAACAATATGTAGCCTTTTTCGACATCATTTTAAGATGTATGAAGAGTGTTCAATTAAAACTGCTTCTTTCTAAACCTTACTTAAAATATTTTTTCTAAACTTTTTAAGAAATTTACCCTTATGCGAAACTGATATTTTTTTCTAAATACAGGGTGTGCTTACTTTTAAAATTGAATAATTATTCGAATAGGAATAATTCCTATCGCGCATTACGCCCGAGGCAATGCATAGAGTAGGCGCATTTTTTCGCCAAACACTGCACCCGTCGGGAAGTGCACTGGCGTTAATTACTTTAGAATTTAAGAAAACATGGGTTTCGTTTTAGTATAGGTACTAAATTATACAATTAAATGCATATTTTTGAACAATTTTGAAAGGTTATCGACATTTTTTTTGTTTAACTATGGTATTGAAAATACAATGATATAACAAAGCAACTTCTTCAGTTGGCAATCTTTAGGATCTGCATCATTTAAGTCTTTTAAACGCTTAATATTTGTATCGTCAATATTTGAAGTTTGGTAAACTTCTTTAACTAGAAGTAGCCAATTGCTTAGATAGAGTTTTCTATGAAATAATTAAGATCATACCAGTAGCTATACCGGTAAGGACCGCTTACTAGGTCCGAGTTAAAAAAATAAATCGTTAACCCTAGAGTATGGGTGACAGTTTCATAAATTTTGACTCTACTTAACACTTAACTCGGAGAAAAGTCCCTGCTTGTCCTTTTAAGAAGACTACTGCGTTTTGAAGTTAAAGGCGTATTAGGTTGAGTTTAGAACTCTATTTTTAACTTTATACTGGTCCAGGATAGAATGCCACATGATACCTATGTAATATTTTAAAATAGAGGTTATTTAAATAGACACAAACATGAGTTGAGTGGCTCGGTCATTGCACTATGCAAAACATTATTATTTAAAACTAGTTTACGACTAAATGAGGACTTCCTACGTTGTTATTTATGAAGGTAGGTCGATGTATTTTATACCTAGAAAGGCTAAGAGAATCATGAAAATAAAATTAACTTTGATTACCTCATTTCATAAAAGGCAAGTTACGCATATTATTAAAAGTACGTGTAATGAAATGACCAAAATAAGATGTCAATGTATCAAAGTAACAATATTTTTCATTTATTTGCTATGACATTTGAGTGAAAAAACTTTGTATCAAAAATATATCAAGGCCCAATAATTATTTTCTATTTATAGGTATAATTATTTGAAGTTAGAAATAACCTTATACATAACGACTGTAGATACCTAGAGGTTACGGTACCTAATATTTCAACCTACTAAGGTAGGTTCTTGTTTTATTGAATATTATTTTTTTCTCATTATTAAAACGTTTCTAAAACCCTCTACTACTACTACTTCTCTACTAAATTTATAGTCACTCAGTATACATCATACCGAGTGACTATTAATTCAGTTCAATTTTAATTCACTTCTCAAATTCTATGTTTCTATTAAACATTCTTAATATCTCCAAATTGCTCTATAAAAAAACAAATAACCATATCGTCCACCTATACAGCGTGCTTATTTTTATGCGAACAAGAAATAAAATTATCCGTAAACAAAATTTATTATTTGTTCAATAATAAAGCCACGTGTTTTCACGTTTCTCTATTTTATTAGCGTAGGCAAACAAAATAGGCCTCACGCACTCCTTGCCTCGTAAAATTGTGTAAAGAGAATGTTGATTTCCTTTTATCAATTCAAATAAGGCGGTAGGCACTTATGTTTCATTTTGCCAGTTATAATAAATGCTTGAGTATTTAAATTGGAAAAAGTTCTAGTATTTTTGCGACGATCCCAGATTTTATAGGATTGGTTTTAGCTATTTAAAACAGTTTGTCTGTTGTGTTTCGTGCAAACATTGTAACAAGTCAAATTATGTGAATTCTATGATCTTCGATCGAATCGAATATAGTTTAGTAGACACTTATTGTTATTGATTCCAAAACATTTCTAAGTTTAGAGAAAACCATTCAAGTCATAGAAAATTTAAGTAAAACCCCAAAATAAGATACCTATCACAAAATGAAACGCCGCCGACATTGCAAAAAAACTTTTTGAGCACCAAAATAAAATCACACGGCGTCTATTTCATTCACCCAATAAATTTACATTTGATATCAAAGTAGGTATTAAGAGCATAAACACTTCAAGGGGAGACGGTGCCAAATTCGGAGGGTAGCATAAAAGGTGTGATTTGAAAAAGGAAAAGCTGAGAAAATAAAAAAAAACCGTGTAAAGGGTTTCGGAGCAATTTTCCTCGAAAATGTCACTTTGGAAATGCTTGCTTACTTATGTTTGGGCAATTTTCCCGCGTATTCTGTAAACTGGAAATAGATTTGGATGTTATTTGTACAATTATAAAAACTAAATTTTGTACTTACTTTACTTATTGGGTCAAAGGTCTATTATAAGTATGAAAAATTTATAAAAACCGTTATCTGGATTTGAGCATAAACCCAATTACACAGTGACTTAGACAGCAAGTTCAATAAAAGCATATGTTTTTGTTTAATGTAAGTAGATAACTTTAAGACCCACATAGTATCTATTTTTTCCCGTTTTCCAATTAGAAAATAATATTGTCTTATTAGAATACAATAAAGGGTATACTGTAATTACATACTTCAAACTGGTTAATTTAGTAATAATAAATAAAGTTAATTATGAGCACATTTAAATCTATGCATAACTTACGTAAAAGTATCTAGCTTTATGCAAATAACGATTAAGTAATTTATTCATTTATTTACTGATGAAAGACACGTTACAAGTTTTATATAATTCATAATTTGTATGTACATGCATTACCTTGAGAACCACCTTGTATAAACTTCATAACTTGCATTTATTAAGACATTAAATTAATATTTGCTCTACATATATCGACTTCAAAGACCCTATAGTTATGGTGATTTACTTGATAGTTTATAAAGTGGGTACAAGGTATAGTACCAACATGTAAGTACCTACACAAGGCGACACGTAGGTTAATTGAAAATTTTAAATATAATTATATCTTACCTCTTAAGTCCGTCCCTTGGGCTAAATTAATAAAACAAATGAGAAATATTACAAGAAATCTTTATTGTCTGTTTTTGTTTTGAATGTATGGAGATTTTAAAATTCAGTTCCATGATATTATAAGAGAGTACCTACTATTTGAAAGAGGGGGATTTTTGTCCACCTCTCTCCCTCCTCAGTCCGCCACAGAATCATCTTCGCTTGTCATAAATGGTAAATAAATTTTTAATCTAAAACTTCTATCTATTTAATCTAGTTTAGTCATAAAAGTTGAATTTACCTAAATTTAAAAAAGAACTTGGCATATAATTTTTACTTCACTTTTATTTATTTTTATAATAACGACTTGCGAGTTCCAATCTTTACTTAAAATAAATGTATTTATTTCCAATAGTTCATTTCTTCCACTGACCTTTTTGATTAGCTCACCCTATACATACAAAATATAGTATACTGTTTAAAATTATAGTTCGTAACGTTTCTTATCAGGGTGATTCTACTAGCGTTTCAACCGCTATCAGTATCCTGTCTATATTGAAGAAATGAACCATACCGAGCGGAAGGTTTCTATAAAAAACTAGCTGTTGCCCGCGACTCCGTCTGCGAAGAAGGTATAAAAAATAGCCTACGACCTATTCTCAGACCTACCGAATGTAGAGAAAAAAGTTTCAATAAAAACGTTCGGAGGAGTTTTCGTTCGTTTGGGTTTCGGAGGAGTTCGGTAACAAACACCGTGACACGAGATTTTGTATATTAGAGAAGATAGATGTACTACGGTACAATTTCAATTTATTAAAACTTGATGCTAAATGAAACATACCAAAGGCTGGACTGTAATAAAAATGTATGAATTGAATGCTTGCAAGTAAAATTCGTTTAATTTACACCAAACAAACTGACAAACAAACTCAAAACAAACTGACAGACAATAATTAAAATATAAAAAAAAATGCGAGGAGTAAGACTAACTAACTTATTTAGACATAGAAATAAAAAATACACTGACTAAAACATAAATTAAAATGAAAAAACATAGGTCCTTAGTTAATGATGCCGAAAAGGAATTTTACTCAGCATAAAGCTGCAATAGGTGTGTGCTACTATTACAGCGCTGATTTTCAATAAAACCCTTTTTCATTGCGTCAAACGTATTGGATTTCTTCAATATATGCGGATACTTAGAGCGGTTAAAACGCTCATAGAACTACCCATTTCTGACCTAACACGCTCGATCAAAATCGAATCAGTTTTTTGCTGTCTTTATAAGTAAATTAATTAATGTGTGCCATACATAGACAACTGTATAACAACGCTATAACGGGACGAATTGAATGGAATTATAATGCTAATAAATCATATATCCTTTATACAGCGTTAGCAAGTCATAAATGAATTCCTAGCAATTACCAACCTACTTATAAGTAAGTAGTTACTTATCACAATTATTTATATAATACATCAAGGCATAATGTAACTACTTAGTGGTATAAATAGAGTCTGTGTAGCTTCAACATTATGAGTTGTAAAAAGGACATACGTTGCTTAGATGTAGTAAACTCGGATCTCAATCGGAATACGATGGCACCCGAACTGTCAATCAATGATTGTATTAAATGAGTGACGTTTTCATATCCATTAATATGGAACTTTATTGTTTAGTGCCAAATGTCAAAGTGAAAAATGTAATTCTGATGGCTCTTTGATAGCTACACGGCTGTAAGATGGGTACACAGAAACTCTCTTTAAATTAAATATATTAATTATTACACAAAGCCTAATAACGTGTCACGTATTTGCGGCCATTATTATTCTACACGTCACTGGTGGCCTGTTATCACTGTTAGTTATGTCTCATTAACACATGTAGATAACATTTTCTCACGCTAGCATAGGTGTTCTCGCTAAAAGCAAGTATATCCCGAGTACCCATGCTATGCGTGTTATATTGCATTCATTCTTGTCGTCTTATTTAGTAAACAACTTACTAACCTCAAAAAGCATAGTTTGTAGCCAAAACAGTAGGTAGGTACAGTTATTTTATATATTTTTAATGATTTACTATCTGTTGCCCGCGATTCCGTCTGCGAATAATAGGGGTGTAAAAATTAGCCTAGACCTATTCTCAGACCTGCCAAATACAGGCAAAAAATAATCATAGAAATCGGTTAAGCCATTTCGGAGGAGTTTGGTAACAAACACCATGACACGAGAAGAAGATAGATTTATTTTTTCGTACCTAAATAAAGCTACCATATTTAACATTTTGGATACCATGCTACCTTTCTGTCTGGAATTGCTATGTTTATGATAAACTAGCTATTTTATCTAAATAAGACAGCTAAGAATTAATGCAATATAAATTATATACACCATGTATAGCCGGCCAAGTAAGAACTTTACCATTGTTTTTGGACAGTTCCAATGTCAAAAAAAAAACGGCAAACGGCCACTGTAACTGATAGATAATAGTCTTAATGTTTGAAGTCATGTAGCGTAGCTGGCATGGCATTGGACCTTAGGGTGGTAAAAGGATTTTCTTGGTCAAATATTCACGCGAGTACTCGGTGAAATAAAAAACGTCTTTAATACCTCCGTCCTTTTTGTTGACGGCACCTATTTACTACATTATTGAATTATCATTAAACCTATAATAATATGTTTGACTCTACATGTAGGTACACTATAGGTCTTATTGTCGAACGCACTCGGAATCAGAGTCGTTGTCACCATTTCTTTCTATCACACGGTATAGGATGAAGCTAGAAAGTGACGGTGAATGCGATGGCGAGCGTTTACGCGTTAGACAATATGGCCTCAGATTTCATAATTGATTGATTTAGGTGTTATTTTGCGGAGCTGCGTAATAAAGACCTATACTTTTCACCTATGATTTTGCCTTGCTACTCTCATACGTACCTACAGTCAACCAATTTGATTTCCATCGGTCAATAAAATTTACGTCATTCAATAAGCATTGTTATAACAATCTATTCTATAGAATAGACAAATCATATTTGTCACTACGATAAGATTTTAAATATGTTGACCTAAGAATCAAATTAGTTGACTGCACAGTGACAAAGAGTATTGTTTTTTTTTCGCTTGATAGAGCATTGTCCAAACAACGCATGTACCTATATAATTTAGAGTCAATCCGACTACTGGAAATGAGTGAAATTAGATTTGGAAGACTTGCAAGATTTCGACTAAAAGACAAACATTGCAAGTTTGTTGTACGACTTGTCAGCCGGCGAAACGGTTTCTCGTGAGATAAACAGTTTATTTACATGCATAATTTAATCAGAATCCATCCTCGATATGAAGTAACAAAAAGATTCCACTAAAAAAAACGTTTCCTAGAGATAAATAAATCAAAAATTAAAAAAACCCCTAACGCAATTAAATCCTAGATTCATTCCGCAGCATACAAAAGAGCTGATAACTTTGAATTTTGATAAAACATGTCTAAGTACCATCGCCAAGAAACCTGCTTTCAGATAAAAAAAAACCGCATCCAAATGGAAAGCCCACCCATTTAGGAGTTATGATGCCACAGACAGACAGACACACACACATAGATACATAGCGGTCAAACTTATAACCACTCTTTTTGTGTCGGGGGTTAAAAAAAAAAACAAATTATCGTTTCGGTTTTGAGAATACCTTCGCGCTATAAAGATACTGTGTCGACGACGTTTCAGTTTGTTGACATATCGCGTTACAGGCCACGCCCACAAGATGGCCGATCAAATTAGCGTTAATAAGGCCTAGGTGGCCAAACTGGAGACACTACCAAGTGGAGTTGGCGCGTTATGGAAAGAGACAGACGATGAGTTATTAACTTAAGTCAGTGAAAGTGATTTTAAAAATAAGTATGACATAAATAAATAAATAAATATCACGGGACAATTCACACCAATTGACCTATAAATAGTCCCAAAGTAAGCAAAGCTTAATTGTGTTTTAGTACTAGGCAACAGATAAACAATTATTTCTAAACATCCCTGTCCATGATATAATCATATCACATCAGTGCCACTCCGTGTTCTTTTATATAAAACTAGCTGTTGCTCGCGACTCCGTCCGCGAAGAATAGGGGTATAAAAAATAGCCTACGACCTATTCTCAGACCTACCAAATACAGAAAAAAAAGTTTCATAAAAATCGGTCAAGCCGTCTCGGAGGAGTTTGAGAACAAACACCGTGACACGAGATTTTTATATATTAGAGATTGTCAGAAGGTTTACAGTGACAAGGTGCTAAATTGTGATATCTTTGACCTCGACTGTACAGTGTACATTACTGACAAATCTCAATTTATTCAACATGCAACAGCAATGTAATGTAATGTATATGTATGTGTATGGCAACGTCTTGGATGCGTAACGTGTGGTCACGCGTGAAATGCCCATTGCTACGATCAAACTAAGTAATTGGCTCTCAGCATGCTAGCTTAGCCCGCTTAATAGTCTGCTAGATTTGTGCCAGTTTCTGCTGGGGATGCTATACGTTTGGAGATATACTGTGACACATTATATTTTCATGATGGACCGAGGACCGTTAAGTTGCGTACTTTTGGCAAACCATGTTTATCAGTGGATGTCTTTCGGCTGAAATGATGATGATGTTATCATATTAATTTACTAGTTGTTCCCCGCGACTCCGTCGTCGAATAATTCGTTTTAAATCGCTATCAACTGAAACAATTACTTTGCTCACCCGCGACCTAGGTCGATTTAGGTCGCGGGTGAGCAAAGTGTTCATTGACATGGACCTTTCAATTCAATAAATCGAAATGCGAATTACCGTGATAAAAAATGAAAATGATCATTGCAACGTTTCAAACTGTCTCTACCAAATTCCATCTAAATCGGTTCAGTGGTTTAAGCGTGAAGAGGTAACAGACAGACCGAGTTACTTTCACATTTTTAATATTATTAAGTACGATACCTAGGTATCTTAAGGATTACCTTCGAAATTTACCATGAGCTTTACGGTGAAGGAAAACATCGTGAGGAAACCTAGAAGTACCTGCGAAAATTTTCAATGGTGTGTGTGCGAACTTCCCAATCCGCACTGATCCAGCGTGGGAACTACGGCCCAAGCCTTCTTACTCTGAGAGGAGGCCGTATATAGACTGGGATGATGATAAAACGAATTCTTCGCAGAAGGAGTCGCGGACAAGAGCTAGTAGCTTATAAATTTACTTGACAAGTAACCGCAACGAAGAAGGCCTAGCATGCTACCTACACTTGAATGCAAATTATATCAAATCTTTGACGCGCATTTGTCGAAATCGTGTAGCAATAACGGCATTGCCAAGAGTAGCAGACACTTATGCCATCATGTAAATAACGGAAAACGGAAAATGTAATGACTGTAAATGGTAACTACATTTACCTTGCCCCGCCCGCTTCCCCGCACCCTTGCTTTGTGTTGCTCTATTATGTATACAAATACGGTCTATATTAATATACAGTGCAAGTGTAAATATACTGATTATGGGTGAGTAATCAAGCGTTTCGATCGCTCGGGTTAAACGTGATAATTCCACAGGTCGTGGGTTTAAGGCTGGGCTCATCTATCTGAGTTTTCCGGAAGTTAAGTGCGAAATTACATTTGAAATTTACCGTGAGAAAGTTTGTGGAGATATTTGGTTGTTTGTTAGCCAACACGCAATAACGGTTGAACGGATTTAGATGAATCTTGGTGCACAGATAAACAAAAAATCTTAATATTTAATATCCCTGTAAAGCGTTACGTAAGTAGGTCCCTCGGCTTTCTAGATAACAATGCAATCAATAGATGGCGTTGTAGCGAGCGTTGTGCGTTAAAAATGTTACCATAACTATATTTCTGACCAAGCTCTATGATTGAAAAGTTATCTCGAACGCAAGCGAATTAGCGGGCTAAACCTAGTCTAAGTATACTTCGTTTTTTTAGAATTAGAATTAAAGTCAAACAATCTTGACGAGTCTTTTTATTGAAAAATGCTTTTAAAAAAATAGTAACTATTAATTATGAAACCAAAAGAGTGTAAATGACCTTATTTCCTTTCAAATTGTTAAATATTAGCTATGAATTATTTGTCAAAAGTGTTTTTCAACAAAAAGACACGTCAATATCGTTTACCTTCTTTCTAATGCTAAAAAAACGAAGAAGGTATAGTATAAAACTGTCCTAAGCACACAATGAAGAATTGCAATCAAATTTTATTATACATACAGTTTACCCGGCGACACTCGATCATTTCTCACTTACACGACACATTACATGATTCTGGTATGCCGTGTTTTTGCTGTAATGTAACTTTCAATAACTGCAATTCCGTTGATATACAGTTTCCACACGCGAATGCAATAAATCAATCATTTTACTTGCCACCTATCCGACATTATTGTTAACTGCGTCTACACACGTATCTACTGAGCTTTATGTACCTCAAAAAAGATGCGTTTTAGACAATGCGTTTTTGCCATTACGGAATCTAGCCAATGAAACTGGTTTAGTCAGGTTCTTTGAAAAATAGAAATATAATAAAATTGATTGATTGATTCAGGCGGTACTTTGTGGAGAACCATATCAATGAAAAAGCTAGCAAAAGATACAGTAAGCAACTAGGTAACAAGGTTCTAATTCATGTAAATGAAAACTTGTAAACTAAGACCAATTTGAATAAGGAGATTCTGAAATAAAAGGTAATAATGAAATCATGATTTTACCGCAGAGTTGCAATTCTGTCAAAGGTTCGGTGCGTAATTCGAATCTTAATTAATTTGGTTCTGTTTAAAGTTTTCCACAAATTCAATATGCTAACGAGATTAATGCGACACCTGATAAGGTAGGCATGATAATTCCTTCCTGAGCATGAGAGCAAGAAAACCATATTATTAGGCATATTATTTTGATCAAGCGTAAGGGAAATTTAATGTGAAATCGTATTATGGAATCAAAAGCTAACTGACAATAGAGCACAGTAATTATATTATTTTAGGGTATTGACTCATAATTAAGAGCTTGGCTCTTAAGTTTAGGAACAGTTTGAGACAGCTTTTAGTTAAAATTGAAATTAAGAGTTTTTTCGGGCGCGCGAAAAGAAGCAAACTTTGACGCATCGGCTTTTGGGACTTGGAAAATAAAGTGGCACAAGTCAAAGTTAAAAAGTAAATGTAGCCCGCTTCGTAAACGCGTCCCGTGGTGGGCTAGTCAAGGAGAATAGGTAAGTGAGCGTTTGCGGAGGCCGCAACGCCTTCGGGCGGCGCTGTCAAATATTTAAAAAGCACCGCAGAGGAAAAAGTTTTATCGGGAAGACGGGAGGTGTTTTATTGTTACGCCTTTTGTGAAATGCTTAGTTTTGTTGCGTCAATACATTTTGAAGCAACTTTATAATATTAAAGCCCAGTTTACACCTGTAAGAAAAATCGTGCAGGTTCCAAGTTCCAATATTTTGCGGCGTCCGACTGACCACTAAACTCATTCGCTTTACGACCCCACAATGTAATGTAACTTGCACAAAGTTTCTTGTTGGTTTAAACTTGACTTTAGGCTAAAGTGCCGAAACCTAGAATTATCCTAAAAATATTATTATGATATTAATGATCTTAACTCTTATTTCTTTAATAACACAACCCATTGTTTTTTTTTTTTTTATTTTAATTTTTTTTTATTTCTTTAAGAACAAAAGTCACGGACATAGCTCGAAGAATCGCTAGACTTAAGTGGCAGTGGGCAGGGCACATCGCCCGTAGAACTGACGGCCGATGGGGCCGAAAGGTTCTCGAGTGGCGTCCGCGGACCGGAAGACGCGGTGTAGGTAGGCCTCCAAAATGATGGAGCGACGACCTGGTTAAGGTAGCGGGAACGCATTGGATGTTGATGGCGCAGGACCGATCTGTTTGGCGAGCCTTGGGGGAGGCCTATGTTCAGCAGTGGACGTCTTTCGGCTGAAATGATGATGATGATGAATGATCTTCTAATGGAAGACCTAAGAGTTAGAGAGATTCGAAAAACCTCGAACATGCCATGTAATTAAAATCGATTTACAAGAATTAGGCCGTTTTTGCATAGTGGTTGTGAAACAATAGGGAATAAAGCACTTAACGTAAGATTAGTTTCCTATAAATTAAATGGAAAAAAAACTTGCAATTGGTACCTAAGTAATGCGGTCAATTCTGCGTATTTACATCATTAATGAATATTCATAGCCTTACTATAAGAAAGGGTACGTTTAAGGGTAATTATGTCTATTAGAATTATGATTATGTTTTATGAGATACTTGGGGACTGAAGCGTTTCAACCGCCGTATCCCATGTGTTACGAAAATCTAAGGAATGCCCATGAACTAAAACCAATTGCAGTTCTGGGGGTCAGGAGTGGTGCGGGCGGCAGGCACACGAGGCGAGCTCGCCGCCCGCACCTCTCTCGGCCCCTTTGTCGTCATACCCCCCAGGCCCTGTACCGCGCGGGCGAGGACTAGACGGTCCAGCTATAGTACATTGTGCATCAAGGGCCGTAAGTAGGGGATTACTAACGAGAGCCTATTAGAAGCCCGACGCCGGAGGCGGAGGGCTTTTAATGACTCGAGTTTGTAATCCCCTTACTGCCCGTGATACACACAATGATTTTCATCACACTGCGAGGAAAAAAATCCAAAAATGAAATTATTTTGTCTCTAAACACTTAAATTAAATAAATAATGGCTATCCGCCAATACAGATAGTCACTTTTTTCAAGTCATCTACCACAGATAAAGTAAACTGTGTTTAGAGTTCGAATGGCCATACGGCCACATTCTGCCAACATGTTAAAAAAATACTTACTAAAATTATTGCAAAACTATTTGATATAAATTTAAAATATAAAGTTTCATGAAGCGTAGACAAGTTTTGTGTAGTAAAATTGGGTTATAGCTAAGTTTTAAACATATAAATAAAACGTTGGCTGACTTGAAACCTCCTTAGTCTGTTTGCAAATTTTAAAACTAAAGTTAGAACTCCCTTGGGAAGAAAAACTGTACGTAAATCCATAACTCCCTTAAGAACAAATTAGGCCTTTGACATTTAGTATACAGGCATGGAATAACACCATTGACGAGCAAGTGTGTTGAAATAGAACTTTACTCCTCCATCGGCCGTCAGTTCTACGAGCAATGATAATGTACAATATTTTTACTGTGCTTTAAAATTACACCCTCTCTAAATAAATCTTCTTAGAAATTATGCAATTTAATTCCCAAATTAATAACCACAAAATTTAAGATCTTACATTGAATGCCTATTAAATTCCACAGTAAACGAAACAGTTTATAGATCTGCCATTCGAACCCCTAATTCTCAGAGGGTGCCAATTAGGGTTGTGCTATCCCTACCTTTAATTACGGAAGTGTACGGGTCCATGAGAATTTGTGGGTACGTTTTGATGACCCTGTTTGAGGTAATTGTTTGATATTTTGTAGTTATTGAAAGGGTATCAATGTTGGTTGGTTATTATTTTAAGTAGGTATGGGAGTCAACCGTTAGTGTTTTGTTTGTCACTTTTGAGAGCAATTGTTATGAGGTTTTGACAACTTAAATAATATCATATCATAAATCAAAGCATTAACAACTTTAATATGGCGGTTTATTTACATTGTTCACAAATTTGACACAAATTCTATCTGAGGGAGCTTTAGTAATTCCGTGCCACTAAGAAAAAAGGCACTCTTATATACTTAATCACTTAGTTTTCTGTCTGTCTTTTTGTCAGGAACGTATGGATGTTCCATACGTAGGTACGATGAAATATATTTTCATACAAAAACAGAGTGATTGAAAACTTGCCGTTGACGATGAATTGCGATATTTGACAAAAAGCAAGGCCACACAACATAAGTAAAGGAAGAAAGATCCACAAAAAACGTGTTTGTGTGTGTGTTTGTTTTTGATGGAAATGCTATGAATTGCCAACTTATTTGTACTGACTTAAATTTGCACGAAACCCTACCTAGGTCCGTATCGCACTTGACCGGTTTCGTAAAACGACCACACAGGGGATGTGATTTTTTGCAACTTAATTTACCAATAATGCGCAAGTGCATACTTTGTGTTAGTGTTTGATACTTTGACGTAACTTTAACAGAATCACACTAAAATAGTATTTTATACAATCGTTACAGTCTCAACGCCGAGTACCGTGAGAAGGCCACGACTTTGCTGAGTGTTCTAAATAAGGTACGAGATTTCAAGACCTAATTAACTATGTAATGGTCGTTTCTTTTTCTACAAGTAAAAAAACCGATATGAAGCAATATTTATTTATCCTGCCAAAATTATAACAAATTATACCCAAAAGCGGATGCAATGCCAGACATCTTAATTACTCAGACATACCATACATTGATGTAACAGAAACATTGTAAAACCGGGACAAATAAAGGGTACGGAAAAAGTAACTGAATTAGAGCAGGTTATTGGTCATTCTATATTCGCTGCACGTCCTGGCTTCTTATTGATTGGGGTTCGTTACAAGTGTAAACTAACTGAAACTGTACTGGCATTTTGTCGCGTACACTTTCAAAGGGCACAGAGTGTACGCGTTTGTGGGAAGTAGGGAACGATTTAGCGGTGACTTAAAAAATGAGGCGACATTTTATTTCTATATCCTCCGTTTTGTGCTTGACGGCGAAACAAAGAATTTGGAAGAACAAAAATGCTGTTTTCGATTTGTTCCTGATTTTTCATATTCCTGTTTCGTCATATTCATAACTCGTCATATTCCTGATTCGTCATCTGCTCCGCCTTAAGTATATTATTGTCTAATAACCGAAGAACAAAGTATATTTACTGGCCTAATACTTATAAATCCTGTAAGCACATGTTCACTATTTCATTTGACTATACAATGAGTAATGACGAGTTAGTGATATGACGAATCAGGAATATGACGAGTTAGGGATATGACGAATTAGGAATATGACCAATTAAGAATATGACGAATCAGGAACAAATCCTGTTTTCACTGGCTAGCGTTTATTTAGGTCAGTGAACCAGTAGTCTTAGCCTTATCAACACAGGGAGGTTTTATACCTGTCTCGAGAAGATATGACGGACGGAGACTGGAAGTCTATTGCTTATCTGTACGCTTAGTATAAGTTTTCCTTCACTTCAATACTTCTCGATCGCGTTTACGTAAAAATTTCAATTCTATGGAAACATGCACGCGCGCGCGTGGAGGCGCTGTCCATGTTTCCCTAGTAATTGATTTTTTTACGTAAACGCGATCGAGAAGTATTTTGGTGAAGTAAAACTTATACTAAGCGTACTGTGGGAAAAACAGAAAGAGTGAAAAGTGACTCGTACGTATGAGCAGACCAGGGTGAAGGAGCAATAAAAAAGAAGACGATTAATAAAACAATAATTCAAGATGTGGTATGGGTCGTAATTACCTATAAATCCTATACTTTAATTTTTCTCTTAGATTCTTGAACACAAAAACTTTATGCATAAACTCTAAATAGGCCTCCTGTATACCACCGCTAAGGTATAAATAAAAAAACAATACTTATATTGTAGATTAATTGTGAAAAAATAATAATTATTGCGTTTAACAAAGACTACAGCCACTATTAAAACCTTATTGTATCTAAATCAAAACTTATAATTTCCATAAAGTTTTTTCTGTTTCATTGTGTAGATATTTTTTATGTGATGAATGCTATACTTTAAAAAAATAAAAAATGCACACTAATTACTAATTTTTGCACTAACTTGCTTGTTTGACCTGATTACATACATAAACTAGTAAGTGCCTATGTGTATTCCCAATGACAATACAATGCATTTGTCCTTGTTCAGCTCACGAATGAATCGATTCTCGATCTGCATACAACAATGACAATTCATTTAACCTTCAAACCGGGTTCGGTGACATTTGCGAACTTCAATTTGACAGGCGCAGTTAGTCCGATTCATGTCCGATTTTAATTTATTCTTTTTTATATTATGTAATGATAGCCAGTTGAAAGTGGCCAGTACGAAACTGCATTTACAAAAGACAACCCAATACATGAAGTCCTGCGAACGAACTATTTTCAGGACATGGATCTGGTAAAGCTGGATACAGTAAAATTACATAAAGTTTACCACTGACAGATGGTTTGCCTTCATTTCATATTCAACTTTAACGACCTACAAATAAAGCCAATTTTAAAATACTGTTACCCACGTTTGCAGATTTTGTAATAGCTACTTTATTTGTATGGTGTTAAAGTTGGAAATGAAATGAAGGCAAGCCATCTGTCAGTGGTAAACTAAAAGTACACGTATTGTAACATGGTTAAAAGGAAGATGGTTCAGATGAATTATTTAGTCCTAAAACCGATAGAGCTCACAGAGCCACTATTTTATAAAACTTTTTAATTGGGTACAAAGCCGGTGTCTAGCATTTATAAGAGACTAGATTATAAATATGTAAAAACTATCTGCATAGAGTAATTATTTACGGTGTTCACCGTTTATTTTCTATTAATTGAAACATAGTTCCGACCTAATTGCCGCCTACACTAATGGACGTAACAGCCTGTTAACGTTTAAAAATAGAAAATAAATTAACCGTCATCTTGAAAGCCGACGTATTTCAATATGACGTGCTAATGTAGTGATAATGACCAATCAATAGATGGCACTGTCCAAGCGTCCCTTGTGCTTTAAAAATAACCGTAACCTATTTTCATGAATTTCTAACACGAGCGAATCCGCGGTTTGAAGCAGGGATGTTGCGGATGCATATTTATTCACATCCGCGGATGCGGATGCGGATTTTAAGAGGCTCACATCCGCGGATACGGATGCGGATGCGGATCTCTACAAAAAACTTAAGTGTGGGTAGGGTAAAAAAAAGACTATAATATTTATCCTTTCTTTATTTAAAGTAGTGAGTGAATTACTATTACTAATTAATTATTTTGGTAATTAAATTTGAATATTGGAGCATTATCTATACTAATATTATAAAGCTGAAGAGTTTGTTTGTTTGTTTGAACGCACTAATCTCAGGAACTCCTGCTCCGATTGGAAAAATTCTTTCAGTGTTAGATAGCCCATTTATCGAGGATGGCTATAGGCTATGTATCATCACGCTAACACCAATAGGAGCGGAGCGGAGCGGAAGAATGTTTGAAAACATAACTTCTATAACTGAACTGAACTTCTATAGGCACGCTTGACTTGGGACGAACGCGGGTGTGTGGGGGGGGGTGTGGAGCAGTGCGGGGGGGTGGAGGGTCCGGGTTCTTGGGGTGTGGGGGGGTGCAGGGTTGCTGTGCGGGGGGGAGCGGATTGGAGGGTGCGGTGGGGTTGCGGGGGGCGGGTATTTTTTTTTTATCGAGGAACTAAGGAGAGCCATAATTTGATGAAAAAGCGAATTGGATAAAAAAAATAAGCTGCCCAAATTACTAATTCCACGCGGACGGAGTCGCGGGCAAAAGTTAGTATTTAATGAAAAGTAAAAATGGCCGCCTTTTCGGACTCCAGTCTGTTTCGCATGGGTTCCGCCCCTTTCTTTCTTGTCGCGACCTGCTACACATCCGCATCCGCATCCGCATCAGCTCCGCATCGATTTATGCAGATGCGGATGCAGATGCGGATGTCTAAATCGATGCGGATGTTCTGCATATGCGGATGTGGATGCGAATATTCGCAACATTCCTGGTTTAAAGCTAGGAGTATTAACTAAATTAAAGCTTACCTACCTTGTCAGAAGAGGGATCAATACATTCTATGATCGGATTGAGAATGTTTTGATGAAATTTCAGGTCAAGAGTACCCGAAACCGGCGAGCATGTGTGAAAAGACATTATAGCGAAGAATGTATGTGGAAGCGAAATATCGTCACTACTTTTAAAAAAGCTCGTATCTAAACATGGATAATCATACGAAATGAACTTTACACTGTCAGCTTAGGGTTCAGTTCAGTTTGCACATTAATTTGAGATACAAGGTTATTTAAAAGTAGTGACGATATGTATCCCGATGTGTCAGGATTATAGCAGGCGGTAATAATTAGTGTCTGCCTACCCTTTTGCCTTTTATGTATGTATGTGTACTTGGGTGAATCGACTATTTTGTGCTGTTTACTCTGCCCCCGGCTGTCCAAGTGACATCTCCATACTGTTTCGTAGAAAAATGTTTAGGTTGTCCAAAAGGGAACGCATCAAAATATATAAAGTTTAAAACGAATAATGGACGAAATACATAATGGTCATAATATATACTAAAAATTTCTATGAAACTATTTGATAAAACGAACTTTTTTAATCGTGTTATCTACATATTGGCTTAGGTTAGGTTAGATTTATTTTGTGAAAATCCTGTAAAGTTGAGAATTTCCAAGAAAATTGCATTATATCAAATGACCATTATGTATTTCGTCCATTATTAATTTTAAACTTTATATATTTTGATACGTACCCATGAAATAAATAAATAAATAAAATGTGGGTAATCATAGCAACGGGTAAAAGAAAAAAGTTAATTCACCCACTTATACTTTCTTTATTTATTGTTCCTGTTACAGAAACACACTGTATACTAATACGCTAACACTGGTCTTTATCTAAAAGACGCAATTACAACTAAAATCTATACAAAAAACTACAAGCTATAAAACACGTACCAACTTGAGCTCTGATAAACTTCTTACACTCGACTGAACGTCAGTAATTTTAATTTCAAAAACTCCATTCATTTAGGTGCATAAAAATATTTAATTTTTAATTAGCCTCTTGTTCATAAGCACGCCGAAGCGCCAAGATGCAGTTACTTAATGGACACAAAAAGCCAAGGTTTTTAGGGTTCCGTACCCAAAGGGTAAAAACGGGACCCTATTAGTGAGACTTCGCTGTCCGTCTGTCACCAGGCTGTATCTCATGAACCGTGATAGCTAGACAGTTGAAATTTTCACAGATTATGTATTTCAGTTGCCGCTATAACAAAAAATACTAAAAAGTAATAAAATATTTATTTAAGGGCTATACAACAAACGTGATTTTTTTTTGTTGTTTTTGCTCGATATTGATAACGGCAACAGGTAGACGATTATATCCACAGAGTGTTAAATTAATTATATATTCACTTTCAAAATAAATAATTAAATCAAAATAAAACAAATATTTAAAGGGGGCTCCTATACAACAGACATGATTTTTTTGCTTTTTTATAGATAATGGTACGGAATCCTTCGTGCGCGAGTCCGACTCGCACTTGGCCGGTTTCAAGTAGGTATGCCTGTACGGGTCTCTATGGCTATTAGCTAGTCCTGTGGTTTTTTCTGTGGGTTCCGTACAGTCAGCAACAGAAGTAGATGAGCGGTTGTTGTGCTCAAAATGAACTAGACAATCTCTTACCTTAGAAAGTCCTGACTTTTTTAACACACGAAATGGCACAGACAGGACCGACGGTCAGTTTTGTGATTTTGGAACTTTCTACAAGTTTAAAGTTCTCTTTTCATTGAAAATTTTATACCTACTCCACATAGTTACAATACAATACAAATATTCTTTATTGAACACCAGAAGCAATATAGAAAAATTGATAAAAATTAAAATCCAGGCAGATAACAGGCAATCTTATCGCTCAAAAGCGATCTCTTTCAGACATCCAATTGGATTCATATACAAATATAAACAGACACAACTAATTAATTAGTACAATTAGCAACTTGACGGATTTGTACTTTTTAAAATACCCGAGGACTTACGAGGTTACCACCTTGGAAATAGAGTCGTGTGTAGATCATTTTGAGCAAGAACCGCTCATCCGCTTTTGCTGCTGACTGTACCTGAAGGGTGACAAACGGAACCCTATTACTGTCACTCCGCTGTCCGTCTGTCTGTCACAGGGCTGTACCTCCAGAACCGTAATAATCTGTTAGTGTAGTGTAATTTATTCATTCATACTTAATATTATAAATGCAAAAGTATCTCTGTGTGTTTGTGACCACTTCACGCATACCGCTGAACCGATTTAGATGAAATTTAGTATTTAAATAGTTTGAGACTCTGAGATGCACATACAATAGATTTTATCTCAAAAAAATTGTATAAACAAATTCTTCAAAAACGGAGCTACAATAAATCATAAAAATAAAATTATGTTAAAAATTAAGGGGAGTTTTAACAGGTCTCGGCCTGTCCTATGAGGCACATGCGCCTCATGCGTGACTTTACTGGTACGTCCATGAGGCACATGCCTCATGACTCTATGAGCGTTTAATGTCATTGTTACTACGGGGACGTGTCGAAAGAACGCCGCACATTGCTTCGGGACAGGGAATCTGTTAAGCATCCAGTATAAAAATGACCCCACACTTCACACAGTTTACTAAGAAACAGGGCTCTGCTAACTTTAGTTAATAGCGTATATTGTGGTATGTCTACGAATTTTTTATGGTACCCTCGGTGCGCGATTCTGTCTTGTAGTTGACTAGTTTTTTTTTTGTCTCGCACAGCGAACAGCGTATCCACTTCTCACAATCACGCCGTCTATAACTCAGTGCTGATTGACGACGGCCCGTTTTACGAGAGCCTTAATTAGTACGACACGATCGACTGTCTCCGCTGAATAATTAAGCTGTTATAATTTATTCTGTAGACTTTGTTTTAATTAGTGAGAAATGTTCTAGTTTCAAAAAACCGTGGTGGCCTAGGTGGTTTGATCTATTGGCCTCTCAAGCGAAGGGTCTTGGGTTCAAATCCCGGCTCGCACCTCTGAGTTTTTCAGAATTTATGTGCGAAATTACATTTATAATTTACCATGAGCTTTACGGTGAAGGAAAACATCGTGAAGAAACCTGCATACACCTGCGAAGAAATTCAATGGTGTGTGTGAAGTTCCCAATCCGCACTGGGCCCGCGTGGGAACTACGGCCCAAGCCCTCTCATTTTTAAAGGAGGCCTGAACCCTGCAGTAGGGCATATATTATAGGCTGGGATGATGATGATGATTTTCTAGGTTCTGGGTTAACACATTCGCCGGCAACGCATATATGCGGTTTCGTGAATTGGCGCAGTGCCCCCGTCATAATTTTGCAGGTATTTAACCGCAGATGTGCGTTGCGGCTCCTAAAGAAGTCTTAGGGTTGACAGCAGGCAGCTGATGCGTTAATCGTTGCTGGATGGTAAACGGGCGTCCATTAATTTCGCAAAATGCTTATTTTTAGAGCTACTGTGCTATGTAGGTATACTTTGTGGCGCTCGTATAAATTAATAATAATTAATTAGTTAATTTTCAATTTTGAAGTGTAATCTTAAGTTTTAATTTCCTATTTTATTTTTATTAACGACCGCTTTAGCCTAGTAGGTAGTGACCCTGCCTACGAAGCAAGAGGTCCTGGGTTCGAATCCCGGTAAGGGCATTTATTTGTGTGATGAGCACAAATATTTGTTCCTGAGTTATGGATGTTTTCTATGTATTTAAGTATATATTTATCTATATAAGTATGTTTATCGTCGTCTAGTACCCATAGTACAAGCTTTGCTTAGTTTGGGACTAGGTCGATTTGTGTAAGATTGTCCCCTAATATTTATTTATTTTATTTTAAATTTTAAAGTTTTGAAATTTAATTTAATTTTATTTTATTTGTGACATTTTTAATGTACCTAATGGTATGATTTTAATGTAAATTAATGTCCTATTTTAATAACTGTAGTCCTAAGCAACCTTGTTACTAACAACTATGGGCATGTTGTTGTTTGTTAGTTTGGTCGTAGAGCTAATGGCCGATGGGACCAAAAGGTTCTCGAATGGTCCACAGACCAGAAGACGCAGTGTAGACCTCCAATAAGATGGAGAGACGGTCTGGTAAAGGTTGTGGATGGCGCAAGATCGGTCTGTTTGGCGAACCTGGGGGAGGCCATGTTCGGCAGTGGACGTCTTTCGGCTAAAATGATAGTAATGAATCAGTCAAAGTTTAGTGTAGACTCATGATTTACTTATCTATCCCCCTCGCTTGTGGCTCGGGTGCATATAAGTGCTCAGGTAATATTGCGCGTTTTATGCACTTATTGTTTTATCTACTATTCATTCTAGCAAAAGAAATGTGAAAAGAAGCAATTCGAGAAATGATATACTTATTGCCCACATTATAGGGGAGATGAAAGCTGAAGAGTCTTCAAATTTCGTCGCTGCCGAATTTGGTAATGCAAGTCAAGAGACCGAGGAGGTGGTTGACTGTCCAACTCCCCTAAGGGTGCGATTTCATAGAGCGGAAACGTGCGGAATCGACTAGTCGCGTTAGTTGAAACTTGAACTGAACATAATAACCGTAGTATTACATGTTACAGCACACGTCTTCGCTCGTGTCACAAAATGTAAATAGTGCGTACAAAACCAGCGAAAAATCTAGTTTCACCTATGCCCCTCTCATTACACGTGAATTTTATCATGCGTGAGATGAGATAAACATTATGTATAGGTATTCATCATCATCACTGCTGGACATAGGCCTCTCCCATGGCACGCCACTGAGAACGATCCGCGGCCACTCTCATCCAGCTCTTGCCAACTTGCTATGTATAGGTATTAACGGTGCCTAATGCAGTGTTGTCACATACAATTTTGAAAAATTGGTAGAATAGAATGAAAATTTAGTAGAAATAGGTAGAACTGAAAATGAAAATAGGTAGATCTACCGTTTTAGTCAAATCAGTCCCTATTATAGAATAAAAACACGTTAAAATGTTGAAAAGGATTTATTGACGCTGCTTTAACATGTTTTTGTAAAACAATTTCAAATGGTCGGAGTCAGGAACACAACTTTTAAAAACAAATCTTTGTGTGTGCCAGCAGTCCCTCTAAAGTTTGACAAGTTTTCATTCATATTATTTATGGACAAAAACAGCCTCTCAACATTCGCACTTCTGATAGAAACAAAGAAATTGTTTGCAACGGAAATGTTTTGAAAAAACAGGTAGATTTGAGGCCGCGGGTGGTAGATTGGTAGGACGGAGGCAAAATAGGTAGATCTACCAAAAAGTTGGTAGATGTGACAACACTGGCCTAATGTAAGCACTGATCAGACGTGTACCGCGTATAGGGGCACAAAGCGCATCAAGGTGTAGTGTAAGGTTTATCTTTAGAACTACTACTTACCCGATCTTAAGAAGTCAATCGCTAATACAAAGCTAAACTTTTCCAGATTAACATAGGATAAATTTCCCGAGTATGAGCAAACTTCCCACGGACGAAAACGACATTACGGTCAATAACTAACTAGTCTATAAAAATTGCGCCGAGTTTTTCACTCGAACATATTTTATCCCTAAACATTTGTTTTGATGATAAATAAAATAAATATTACGGGACAATTCACACCACAATTGACCTAGTCCCAAAGTAAGCTAAGCAAAGCTTGTGTTATGGGTACTATGTAAGCAACGGATAAACATACTTATATAGATAGATACATACTTAAATACATATTAAAACACCCAAGACCCGAGAACAAACATTCGTATTTTTCATACAAATATCTGCCCCGACACGGGAATCGAACCCGGGACCTCAAGCTTCGTAGTCAGGTTCTCTAACCACTAGGCCATCTGGTCGTCATAATGATGATGATGATTATACTTTGCTATAATCTAATACTAAAGAGTCCCGTAGTCGTAATAATCATAATACTTTTTGCCATAATAAATCATCCCGCTAATGTCGCCGGCAGTTGAAAAACAATCGCAACCCGTGACCTAATTCTCATAAATTAACTTGAAATAATAATTTATCTATAATAATTTATAAATTATCAAGTAACCTTAAAGGTCGGATTCAACGGGTTCTTTCATGGACCGAGAGAAGGAATCTTTGTATCTCCTAATCAGTTGAGATAATGTTTACTTAAAAGGTACTTAAATTTTTATGATTTACGGACAAGATAAGTTGTTGTGAGTTATTTGAGAGTTTATAATTTTTAACATTTTTTGGTAGATTTTCGGGCGGGCTCGCTTTTTATAGCCGCGTTAAATATTATGTGTAGTAAAATTATGTGAAAAACGTTCGAGTTTGTTGGTTTTATGAGAGGAATATCAGTGTAGCAATTATGTTTTGGTTTGCTGGAGTAGGTACAGCAGGTTAATTAAAATCTTCATAATTTGGGTTTAAACATTGTATAAAAACCGGTCAAGTGCGAGTCAGACTCGTACATGAAGGGTTCCGTTCCGTTTAATGGTTTAAAAACAGTTCAGTAAAAAAAAAATATGAAGATCGAGTAAAAAAAACGCTGGAAAAACAAGTTGTGTTGTTGGACGGCAACAGGTGAGTTACCTACTCTAGATATTTGAGTTGTTGATATTTATGGGCGTTGGAGATCATTTTCCATCAGATGACCCGCATGTTTTTTGCCTCCCTCTCATAATAATAAATAAAATAAATAAAAAATTATGACCTTTAATCCAAACTAGACTAACTTATTTTAATACAGAAATGTAAATGTTTAGAGAGTTTAATGGGAGAATTACAGTATTTAAGACATCAGTTGACATTGTTTTGTTTACATTTAGTTAATTACCTAAACCATTCAATTGACCTTTAATTATTAACTTTATTTTATGTTTATAATTTATTGTTATAGCAGCCACAGTAATACATAATCGGACCATTGAATTTCTTCTCAGGTGTGTGCAGGTTTGGATGTTACTCACGATGTTTACCTTCAACGTAAAGCTCATGGTAAGTTTCAAATATAATTTCGCACATTAATTCCGAAAAAGTCAGAGGTGCGAACCTGGGCTCGAACCCACGACTCCCTGCTTGAGAAACCATAGGTCAAACCACTAGGATACTACGGCTTCAAAACCTCATTCCAAAGCTCGAAATTCAGAAACAAAACCACTTACCATATTTTTATTTCAGTAATTTTTACTCTTACACACCTGGCAACTCTACCACTCTAGGTTGACTGGTAGAGAGCCCTTAAAGGGATAAGTTCGCCTTTGTACATGCATTTCAACGGTTGTCAATAATGTTTTTCTTTTTTTCCTTATTTTTGTACAATAAAGAGTGCATACATACATACTCTAGAATTGACAGATCGCGACTGAAGCTGTCAGCAAATCCAATCCTAATATTCGGATTTGATTTGTAGCATTCGAACATGGCGGATGTAGAAAGTATATAATTTTGGTATTTCTGTTTCTTTGGCTAGTTGAAGTATAATTTTGATAGTGTTTTATGCGGCGATTAACCTTAATTAACAGTGATCACAAAATTCTATATTGCTCTCGTGTCTGATATTTTTTAATGCGCAAGTTGTCTCCACGTGGTTTCTGGAATTTTACTCATCATCATCATCAGCCTATAGCAGTCCACTGCTGGACATAGGCCTCCCCCAATAAGCGCCATTGCGCCCTGTTCTCGGCTAGACGCATCCAGCTTCTGCCAACAGCCTTTCACAGATCGTCACTCCATCTGGCCGGAGTGCGTCCCACACTACGTTTGCCAAGACGCGGTCTCCACTCAAGAACTCGTTTACTCCAGCGGTAAACGGCGGAATTTTACCATCAAGTTGTAAAAACTACAATCACCGTACAACGTCGCTCCCAAAGAGAGCTTACTTTGACACTGGCGAAATTGTCCTGTAATGGGACAGAAGCCATATTTTAAATAAATAATAATAATAATCCTAATATTCATTGAATCAAAATAATATTAATTATGTTTGTGTTTTAAAAAAGACTACATAATTGTTATTAGCGCACCGAAAATAAAGCGTATCAAAGGCGACAATTTGTATCTTCTGCCATGCCGACGTGAAGAAAAGGACAACAGTATGCCTTTTATTACGGTACAAAGAGGACATAAAGCGTGAATGTGTGTGCTGCCACAGCGTTGGGAGCTGTTTTCGACTGTTTCGTAAGCATCTTTGATCTTACTAATATTACAAACGCGAAAGTTTGTATGGATGTCTGTTACTCATTAACGCTCAAACAGATTGACGGATTCTGATGAAATTTGACACACAGATAATTTATAAACTGGATTAACAATATGATACTTTTTATCCCGGAAAATTGCATAGTTTCCGTGGGATAGCGATAAACGAATTATTTGCAGACGGAGTCGCGGGCAACAGCTAAGCTGTCATTCAATGGAACTTGCTAACTATGTAAACAAACCGCCATATTGAAATTGTCTCTGAATGATGAATTTACTAGTGATGGGCAAGACTCTTACTTGCTCCTTTACTTATGTCAAATCATATCAAACAATAAAATACCGAAAGTAAAAACAAGTAGGTTTTGATAAAAGGGGAATTAAAATGATTAATCTGAATTCACATAGTTATTGAAATTTAATATAGTCAAACTACCGTGTAGTGTATTGCAACCGCGTTGGCAGGTATAGAGCGTGAGATCACCAACTTTAGAAACTACCCTTCATAGACAAAAGAAACAAAAACGTCATTCCACCAGGTCCTAATAACCTAAATTATGAAACCATTTTTTTATTTTTTTTACAGTTATATATTTTATAGTTTTGTATTTAATTCAAGAAGAAACAGTGACAAAACAAAGTTACGTCTTTTGTTTACATAGTTAGCAAGTTCCAATGACTGACACTTTAGTATGATATAATGATATATTTTTATTTAACATAAAATCATTTTAATCGCATATTCATTCCAGCTATGACGATTGTAGTCGTTGATATTCTCTTGTTTAATAATGTCATATCTACACTAAGTTCTATATAACCGCGGCACCTAGCTCGGAGATGCATCGGTGTGTGACATACGTGATCAGACTGAGAACCAGCTGTGACTAGTTGTGTCGGTCTACTTTTTTGCCACATTGTATAGTTTCCTAGAAAAATTACTGATGCGTACTGGCATATTGAAACCAATAGCTTGCCCCCGCGGCTTTGTCTCCGCAGAACTAACTACCTGTCCCATGGGAGTTTTGCTAAATACTTTTTTACATACATAACCACTCAGCTGTCAATTATTGACAAGTGATTTCGAACAATGACATTATTGTTTTAAGTTATAAATTTGATTGAAATTAATTGGCAACCATAGTTGTGTAGCTTAAATTCAAACTGTGATTTATGTCCTCTCTACCCTTTTAGGAGATTAATAATAAAAAAATAAATGATAGGACCTAGTCCCGAACTAAGCAAAGCTTGTACTATGGGTACTAGACAACGGATAAACATACTTATATAGATAAATACATACTTAAATACATATTAAACATCCAAGACTCGAGCACAAACATTCGTAATTTAACACAATTACCACGACCGGGAATCGAACTCTGCACCTCAAGCTTCGTAGTTAGGTTCTCTAACAACCGGATAGGACGTTGCTTTATTGAAATACATCCACAAAATCAATGCCGCAATCATGTCTCGAAGAATGTATTCAGAAATCATTTCTTATTCACTTATTCAGCCACAAGCACTTATGGACAATAAATTATTCATATCAAAATCAATTCATAATTCCTTCGGCAATTATTTGCCAATACTGCGAGTAACTTCGACAGGTTTTGCCCCATACGTCCCTTTTTAACAATGCTAATGGGAAAGAGAGAGCGTCCTAACAGAAGACAAGATCTTGGCACAAGTGGACAAGCTTGTCTAAACGTTGCGTTGTTGTTATCTTGATTGAAACGTCCACTCTTGCTAAACTAAAAGCTGTGCTAAGATTCATACATCTAAGTGCCATGCCATCACAGTATCTCAGCTAAAATGAGTCACACTAAAACGTACGAGCGTAGCCACAGAATTAATAAGAGGTAACACATTCCCAAACACTTAGCAATCGCTTGCTAACCGTCTTCTTTTAAAACTCTTAATACTCTTAACAGGATTCGGAATTTTTTTTTACATAAAACTGACCCGTGATTGACCACTATCTCACCTGATGAAAAGTGCAGATGAGGCCAAAGGTGTACCTCACTGGTTCAGTAACAGCATATTCACTCTAGCCTTGAAGAGACCTAGGTTGTATTTATCTCGAAATAATATAGACGACGGGAGCGAATTCCATACCTTAGCAGTTCGTATTGGGAAAGATGATGCGAAGCGCTTCGTACAGGCCAGTGGAGTACTAACCACATAAGGATGATCCCAAGTTTTTTTCCGTTCTGTTACCATTTTTCATAGACTTTATATGACCGTAACGGAATGGAAGAATTGAAAATTATATGAAAGTTATGGGACACTTTTTCTCTTAGGAGGATCGAAAGAGCTCGTGATTCTGAGCAGAAGTCACATAAATAAAAAAAACCGGCCAAGAGCGTGTCGGACACGCCCAAGATAGGGTTCCGTAGCAGGTACGAAAAAATCTTTGCAAACTTTATTAATGTGTTTGTTTTGGTCCCAACGTCGGCGGTACAGCGCCATCTATCGGCGAATTGGGTAACTAATCTACTGCAGTCTACTAGATACAACTAGTATGTATGTTGATTGTTTTTCAGATGTAACATGTTTTTTTTATTTGAAAGAAAATACTGTTAGCGTGATCTTATAGGTACTTAAAGAAAAAAAATGCTTGCAATGAAGGTTAAATTACAAAAATAGTTTAGAAAAATTTAAAAAAAAAATTTAAAACTGCTCAACTGATTAAGTTGAAAATAATTTTCCTAGAAAGTTTTTATTAAGTTTAACTTACGTGATTTTTTTCATATTTTTTAGACGTGCGGTTCAAAAGTTAGAGGGGGGACACTTTATTTTGAACTTTCGGAGTGAATATCTCCGAAAATATTCACTTTATCAAAAAATGGTTTTAGAAAACCCCTATTTATTTTCAAATACCTATCCAATGATACCCCACACTATAGGGTTAGTCGAGAAAAAAAATCACCCCCACTTTACGTCTATGGGAGGTACCCTAAAAAAATTTTTTTTACCTTTTTTATTTATGCACTTTGTTTGCGTGACTGATATATATATATTCATGCCAAATTACAGCTTTCTAGTACTAACAGTCTCTGAGCATAGCCGCGGACCGACAGACGGACAGACATGGCGAAACTATAAGGGTTCCTAGTTGACTACGGAACCCTAAAAAGTCAAAGGGTAGAACAAAATAAAAAATTGATCATTTATTTATTCGGATACAGCCGTGGTAGCCTAGTGGTTTGACTTATGACCTCTCAAGCAGAGCATCGTGGGCTCAAATCCGAGCTTGAATCTTTGAATTTTTTTGAATTTATGTGCGAAATTATATTACCACGAACTGTGTGTACGGTGAAGGAAATTCAATGGTGCATGTGAAGCGGGGAACTACAGCCCATTTCATTTTGAGAGGAGGTTTATGCGCAGTATTTAGTGGGGTGTATATAGGCCGAAATGCTTTATTCAGATGGTTCTTGCATACACAAGGTCATACAACACGAAACAAAAATTCCGTTTTTTTGAGTTCACAGTATTTAGCCACAATGCCCTATTAAAACAAATGTTACGCTAATTCTCCTTATCTAACCTCATAGAGCACCGACAGTGCGTGACTAGCACGCATAATTACTTTTAGGGTTCCGCAAATAAATAAATCAAAACTCGAGTTTCATAAAGCACTTCACTAACTACTTATGCGGCAATTAAGGCATTGACTGATGTAATTTCTACATTTCTTCTTAAATTTTCTTGGTTACTCGTCATCAATATTATACATACATTTTTATTGTAATTTATTTAATTTTTTGTTGGTAAATATTTATTTTATTTTCATTTGGAAAGATGACTTTCGAGTGAGATTCTCGTATGTTGGAACCCTAACCTTACGCTTGGTTCGCACTTGACACTTTTTTGGGTTTTTCTCACACATCACTTTATATTCAAAGCCGAGCATTAATGACTCCGTACGAGGAACAGTAGTTTCGTGAAAGGAACCCGAGTTCTCCAAAACATACGAGTTTAAATCTTACCCTCTCTCTCACACACGAGGAATCGAGAATAAGAGAAACTGTGACAAAATACTCGCGACTGGTGTAGGTATTTCAAATTAGTGATGTTTCAAGGCGATTTGATGTTACAGAAATAGAATGATTTATAATTGTTTTTTCGTACAAATGTCGGATTTATCGTGTCTGGGGATGGCGTCTGCATACTAAGTTGGTTTAGCCTTTGGTTGATGGATTATCAACAATCAACGCCTTGGTCTTTCGATGCGTGAGAACTTGGCTATATAGTAACCTTGGCTGATGTATTATGCGTCGTTTAGACGGTGAATTATCGGGGGAAATGCGGTAGATTGCTGTCAATGATATAATACTAATATTATTAATGCTAAAGCTTGTGCTTGCGTGTGTTAGTCAGCAGTTAAAGTGGATGAGCCGTTGTGGTACTCAAAATTATCTACACGCTCTCTTGTCACCTTGGAAAAAGAGCTGAGTGTAGATAATTTTGAGCACCAGAAGCTATTGTAAGTGCGCCTATTGCTTCGTAAAGATGTGAGAAAATAAAACTGTACAAAAAGGCATACGAATGTATAATGAAGAGAGATCAAAAAGCATTTACAATAAATGGACTTAAGAATTCAATGAACGTTATGGGTATTCGGAGGAGACTTGGCAGAGCTCTGCTTCAGACCGTGCCGCTGCAAGGAATGAGTGGACCGCCGCTTCATGACCGGCCTTCAATTCAAAATCAGTCAAGCCGCGCAGTTCCACGCGCCGGTGTGCAGTTGTTTCAACACTTTTGCCGACACGCGGAACCGACTGCGGCGAAGGGGGTAATGGTTCTATCTGGCCGCTACACTCTCATCTATTTCTGCTGGTGATTGATTATACTCCTGCACTTTAAACGGCTGGATAGACACATATTTAATGAAAATAGCTGAAATTCTAGCATAAGGGTACTCTTTAACCTGATATGTCCACGGGATTCATATAATATTCCTAAATCTTAACCGCTAGTTTAGACCTATGACATCTTGCATGGTTGTACGTAAATTCCGAAAAACTCAGAGGGCCCGGGCTACCGTCATCATCATTATCATCATTTCAGCCGAAAGACGTCCACTGCTAAACATAGGCAATAGGCTCCCCCAAGGCTCGCCAAACAGATCGGTCCCGTGCCATCCGCATCCAACGCAATCGCTCCATCTTGTTGAAGGCCTACCTACTCTGGAGTCTTTCGGTCCGTGGACGCCACTCGATAACCTTTTTGCCCCATCGGCCATCAGTTCTACAAGCAATGTGCCCTGCCCACTGCCACTTGAGTCTGGCGATCCTTCGAGCTATGTCGGTGACTTTAGTTCTTGCGCGGATTTCATCATTTCTAATGCGATCCCGCAGAGAAACTCCAAGCATAGCCCTCTCCATCGCGCTCTGAGTGACTTTGAGCTTTCTTATGAAATTTTAAATGATTGTACGTAAATTCCGAAAAACTCAGAGGGCCTGTGCTACCGTGGCTTTTTAGTGATATGAAAATATACTTAATCTCTGCCGCAAAGTTTCTCTATATTTGCATCTTGGAATTAATGGTTATTAAATGTCCAATTGGCACAACCCTCACGCCGCCTCAATTAGTTAAAAGCAACGGCTATTTACAACAAAACCTGTCAAATGACAGACCTTTTTTTCAAAATAATTTGGTCTTTAGTCCTTAAAGGTCAATTTTCCGATTCGGCAGGCTTCGATGTCACAAAAAAGTCGGTGGCTGTAACTCATAAGTTCATGTCTCGACGCATTCTTTGGACCCAGTTCGATCTCCTATATCTGCTAAGTACAGGGTGATGTTTTTTTTGAGGCCGCGAGTCAAGCTTACACTACTACTATGATGATGGGTATGTATTACAATACCGAAGTACGAAAGACTGAATGTATTAAAACATCGAATGGGTCACAAGACCGACACGATTCTTTTCTAAAACCGTAAACTTCTCAGAAGTTATTAAAACGGCATCATACAGAACCCATTAGGTTAGGTTAGGTTTGTATTATAACAATCTGAAAAACTTAACGGTTTCAGAAAAAAATCGTGTCGGTCTTTTGACCCATTCGATGTTTTAATACATTCGGTCTTTCGTATTTCGGTATTACATACCCATGATGATGTCACCTTAAAACTGAGTGAATCAACCCGTTGTTGCTATGGTTACACAAATTTTGTCCCTTGGACAATTTAAGCATTTTTCGATGAAACAGTATAAAGTGTCACTTGGACACCCGAGGAAAGAGTAAACAACACAAAAAAAGTTGATTCACCCAACTATATATCACAAAGCTTGACCACAAAGCTTCTTCCGCGGATGTTGTAAGAAGCGACTAAGGACATAGGTTGGTATATTGTAGGCGATAGGCCAGCAACCTGACACTATTATACCACTTTTACCTTTAAATCTAAAAGTGCTCTGCCTACCCCTTGGGAATACAGGCGTGATTTTATGTATGGTTACGGCTGTGACCGCACTAAACGGGTAAGATTAAAAAAATATTTTTTTCGACGGAGAAAATGAAATGTCTCATCACCCCGTATATGGCCTGTGCTCGGTGGCGCCGTCCCAAAATTCCCTCGCGATCCCGCGATAGGGACCCGACATGTATTATGTATAACAAATGGGAGACATCCAAAATAAAGCAGGACCGGGAGCCTTTACATTCGGCGCGGGGTTGCCAGTCGAAGATTTTCCTTGACACTCCGGAGTTTTCGGATTTTTGTGGACATGTGTGATGAAATTTTGTACGCCTTTGTAATATTTTCTGTGTGCCATGTGTATTTTTTTTTTTACGTTCAATATAGAGTTTACGTACATTATTGCTCATAATGTTCGTCTAGTCGTAGTTGAAGTTGGAAACCCAACAACAATTAATTGTAATGCTCTTTTAGTGTCTTACGTCCAACAATGTCTGATTTTTGGCTGTTAATACGAAACGCTAGCGGCATATAAAATCAAGACGCTAAGTCAGTCGCATGAAACATATTTCCTTTGGAACAAGTTGTATCAGTGGCGTGGGTGGAGTGAATATTTTGCTAAAGCTAACCGGAGAGCGAGAGAAACAAGTGTGACTAGTGTGAGTTAGGTTTGTTTTTGGATGAATACCTTGCAGTTAGTTAGTGCACATTTGCCATAAGTACATGTCATTATTGATGACACGTAAAAAAAATAGGCCATCTGGTAGGAATTAAGTTGTTCAATTTAGTCGGGACTTTTAACTTTTCATCTGGTAACTCCGGCCGGCGGTAACTTGGAGTCCACGTGGACATTCCCCGCATTTCGTCGCACCGAGCATACGCCGCCATCCGCCATTTTCTTTTTTATTTTTGGCTCGCGACGTTTGACGTTTGGCTGCATTACGTAGAACTAGCCAGGCTTTATAGGGTTTAGGCTGTTCTAATTGAGGTCCGGAGTAGGATTCTTTGTTTCATAACTAGCCTTTACCATTTTCCATAAGATCTGGAATTTGAATCGAAGTCCAGCCCACACTCACATCTCTGAGTTTTTCGGAATCGAATAAGTACGTGGGCATTTTCAGAAAAAAGTGTACCCTGTACTTTTTTTAAAACCTAACAAATTTTGGGTTATTTCTACTCAGAATCACAAGCACTATCGATTTAAGCAATAAAAAAGTGTCCCCTTTTAATTGACAGTTTTGTGACGCAGTTAACCATACATGTTGTATGGACCGTCACAAAACTGACTAATATTGTAATACATACCCCTTTTACTACTTACTGATAACTTTTGTTTTAGATATAAGATTTCTTAATGTTATGTTTTACTATGTTAATTACAATATATAGGTAAACCTGGCTGACACAATGGGTATGTATTACAATACCGAAGTACGAAAGACCGAATGTATTAAAACATCGAATGGGTCAAAAGACCGACACGATTTTTTTCTGAAACCGTAAACTTTTCAGAATTTATTAAAACGGCATCATACAGAACCCATTAGGTTAGGTTAGGTTTGTTTTATAACAATCTTAAAAAGTTAACGGTTTCAGAAATAAATCGTGTCGGTCTTTTGACCCATTCGATGTTTTAATACATTCGCTCTTTCGTACTTCGGTATTGTAATACATACCCGACACAATGGACACCTCTAGATTCCTACTAGTACCTACCACCTAAGCAAAGGAAGAGCGGGTCGTCCTAACACAGGCACTATAAGCCTAAAGGGAGGCCCCGGAAAACTGCATTTATTATCATGCTTGTTAAAGGAAATAAAGAATTTTTTTTTTTATTTTTTTTATTTTTTTTTTATATTTTTTGTACTATGGAAAAATTAAGGATAATTAAGGATAACGGGTACATTTTTTCTGAAAACTCCCACGTACCTACCTAATTAAATTTGAAATTCACGATGAGCTTTACGGTGAAGGAAGGCACACCTGCGGTAAGAATTCAATGGTGTGTGTGAAGTTTCAATCTTGCACCCGGCACGTTTGGGAAATGCTGTCCAAGCACTCTCATTCTGATAATCGGGTCTGAGAGAAGATTTGTATCCTGCAGTGGGACGTATGTAGACTGAGATAACAATGATCCTTTTTAGGGTTCCGTAGTCAACTAGGAACCCTTATAGTTTCGCCATGTCTGTCCGTCTGTCTGTCTGTCCGCGGCTAAGCTCAGAGACTGTTAGTACTAGAAAGCTGTAATTTGGCATGAATATATATATTAGTCACGCCGATAAAGTGGTTAAATAAAAAAAACTAAAAAAAATTTTTTTAGGGTACCTCCCATAGACGTAGAATGGGGGTGATTTTTTTTTCTCGACTAACCCTATAGTGTGGGGTATCGTTGGATAGGTCTTTTAAAACCATTGAGTGATTTGTTTGCGAAATATTCAACTTTAAAGTAAAAAATTTCATTAAAATCGACCGTCCCCCCCCCCCCCCTCTAAAATCTAAACTGTTAGATGGAAAAATTTGAAAAAATTCAAAATTGTAGTAAATATATTAAATTTACAAGGAAAATTATAGCGGCTAAGATTGCTTGGGAATTATTTGTAGTTTAAGAGTAAATAGTAGCCTAAGGTATTAAACATACCGTCACTACTTTGAAAAACTCGTATCTCAAATCAGCATGTAAACAAAACTGAACCTTGATATGCGCTTAATAAAGTTCACTTTGCCAGATTAACGATTTTGAGATACGAGCTTTTTCAAAGTATTGACGATACCTAAACTTGGAAGATTCCGTACACATACGAAATCCTTAGAAAAATATTACTTGATTTTTTCGTAATGGCTATGGAACCCTATCTTGGGCGTGTCCGACACGCTCTTGGCCGGTTTTTAAACTGTAGGTACGGTCGGCCTCAGAAATTGCGGAACACTTTAGTACTCTGTCACTTTCAGTAACGTGACATTTCAAACTTCACAGTATAACTGGTTACTGGCACAAAGTAATAAGGTGTTCAGCTACTTCTGAGGCTGACTGCACTAATAGAAACATAACAATGAACCATTTTTGCCTCCAATGAAAGGAATTAAGCACTCAGTTTCGCAAAAGAATGCACAAATATCCGTCATGTTGCAGTATAAGTTACAACTCTGCAAGTTTGTCCTCTGAAACAATTCCAGTTTATTCACCTTACCTTAATTATAGTTTGTGGCACGTAAAGTAAAAAGGCAAAGCCGTAGAAAGGTTTAGTATTCGTAAATTTTATCGCAAGTCCTAACCTAAGTTTCATTCTGAAACATACGCTGGACTGTTATCGTGCTAGCTATTACCCACAGTTTTGCTTCGGTAGACTTTTAGGTCTGGCAGCCGAATTGAAATTCAGTTATTTTCAAAAAATTCCCATGAAATTCCTAAAAATATACCGCATAAAAAACGCCCATGCCAAATTCTCTGCCCGCTTCTCTCACTCTCTTTTTTTCACTTCACTCGCCGTCTAAAAGTAGGTTTCTTTTTACTCCGGATTGTCTAACGAAATATCTTCACCCCACTTCACTATTATTGCGCTAGTTTTGCAGCAAAGTTAAGTAAAATTTTATTACTGGAAACGGGTTCAACAAGGTGCTAATGCAAAACAAATGAATATGGATCAACCATTTTCTGCTTGAGCAAGCACGCAATTATGTCAAATTCTGGATTTGTTGGTACATAAATGTACGTGCCTTGCGTAACTTGTGAATGTGCTCTCAAGCAGAGGGTCGTGGGTTCGAGTCCGAGCTCGCACTCTCAGTTTTTTGGAATTTTGTGCGGAATCACATGACCTTTACGGTGAAGGAAAATATAGTAAGGATCATTGCACTCACCTGAGAAAAAATTCAATGGTGTGTGTGAAGTTCCCAATCGAAGCTGGATGGGCCTACAGCGCAAGCCCGCTCATTCCCAGAGGAGGTCTATGCTCCGCAGTGGGGCGTAGGCCGAGATGATGATGATGAAATGTCCGTGCAATTAAAGATTTTCCTTAAAACTACAATTTAAACATTTTTACGTAGCATCTAGGTTTGTCTTTGATCTGTGAGTCTTCGTGGAGGGATCGATCCTTTTCCCGTACACGGCTACTAACTTCTCTCCGCCAACGGTGATTCACTGATAATTCAAAATTCCTCCACGTACCAGAGTTTCCCACAAAACTTGAAGAAACTCCTCACGTAAATAGAACACTCAGCCCACGAATGTGTATCACCGCATTTTGGCTAATTGTTTGTTACACTCTAATTGATCGTTGATTAATTGCTATTGAAGGATTAACTGAACCCTCGTTCTCATGGCGACGTCGGTTGCATGCGAAATGTTACAAGTTTGGTTACATCAGTATTCCACATGCGGCGTGTGAGGATGATTTCTATTTTTAGGTTAAGCGCTGTCATGGTTACGTTAGCTTATATCCGGCTAGCTTTATGATCCGTTAACCCCAGCAAATGGGTTGTGCCTAGATCACGTAATCATTTGGAATAACCTTAAATAGACCCACGTCATTTAAACCACATTCAAAAGATTGGTCAGTTCGTTGCATAAAATTATTAGCGATGGTCCAACGATCGGGTAAAGGTCGAAAGAGCCAGAAACCACTTGGATGCGGACAGCGCAGGATCGAACGTCGTGGGATTTTTTGGGAGGTCTTTGTAGACTTCTTTTGGTTGATATGAAGGTGATGATGTGATGAGGCGCAAGCCACACAGAAAAGACGAGGGCCCTGCGTCAGTCGCGGCGCGCATTGAATCAGTTTTCATACTAAGTTTATAGAAGCGTCGGGATCCAAAGCAGACAAGCAGAGACACGGCCTGCGAACAAACGACGCGGACCGCGACGCGTCCCCATCCCACGTCTTTTCCGTGTGGCTTGCGCCTAAGCAACGATAAGGTTTTAATCCTAAACTTCTTTAAATGTACCTTTTTGTATTATATTTTTTTTAATATTTTTGGTTTTTTTTTAGGACTACAAGAGAACGATGAGTTTTAAGTCATTAACTTCAATTTTTTTTCAAGTTAAGAGTTAAAATATTTCTGAAAAAAACACTGTTTCCCGAAACGAAATACTTTACGACAAATGAAAATTAATTTTAAAAAAGTCATACAAACAATATAGGAACTCTCAAGTTGGTATAATGCTCAATTGATGTGTTCACTGTTCAGTAAATACACCACTATCATACCCATCTTCACCGAATGAGTTAGAACATTTTGAATAATTATTCATCCGCTATCATCCGATCGCTGGAAACGAAGCGACATGACAACGACAAGATGTTCCTGTCGACTTTTTGTCGCCGAACACTAATCGACACCTTGTCGAACTGGCGACAAGTGACTGTAGGGTTGACAGATTGGAGATTTTCGAACAAAAGAATTTTAAACATCGAAAGGTTTTGATCGTGAAGCAAATGCCTCTTCTGGCTTATGCTTGTATTGTACAGTCAAGGAATTTATTTCCCTACCTTTTTCGTATAAATGTCGTGTAATATTCGCAATGCATCAAGGTCGAAATGTCAATTGGAACACGTCAAAACAACATCGTTGCTAGCTCTTATGGTGACAGTTTGCCGTACGATATTCAAACTTAAGTGGGTAGGAAATTAAATTCCTTGACTGTACATGCATGTTTGTATTTTTAAAACTTAATGTCGATTAGATTTGTGGCATTCGAACATGGCGGATGTAGACAGTATCTAATTTTGGTATTTCTGTTTCTTTGGCTAGTTGAAGTATAATTTTGATAGTGTTTTATGCGGCGATTAACCTTAATTAACAGTGATCACAAAATTCTATATTGCTCTCGTGTCTGACATTTTTTAATGCGCAAGTTGTCTCCACGTGGTTTCCTAAATTTTACTATCAAGTTGCAAAAACTACAATCACCGTACAACGTCGCTCCCAAAGAGAGCTTACTTTGACACTGGCGAAATTGTCCTGTAATGGGACAGAAGCCATATTTTAAATAAATAATAATAAAACTTAACGTCAAAATATTTTTATTTAATATAGACAAGCGCTTATGAATGTCGAAGAATCTACCATCGCACCAGTTGGAAAAATGTGTAATTATCCCATGTAAGAAAGGAATAAACTTGATTTGCGTGATATTTTGCGGAGGAGCAAATCAAGTTTATTCATTTTATTTTGAACATGGACCAAAGTAACTCCTACCTAAATCTAAACATTTACGTGTTACAATGGTGACAAAAAAAAAACTTTCATCAAATCCAAAAATAGAGTGAAAACTTGCAGGTATTTAATGATTTATTGAACCATATATTTATCAGTTAAAAATACAAGTTTAATGTAAAATAAACAGCACAGGTAAATATACTGGTTAATGGGGTTCTAAATTAGGTAGAGCTGCAATGTCGTTCAAGCCAAGGAAATGTTGTTGATCTGAATCTGTGCAGTGCCCCAAGGATTCGGAAGGAGTGTCCAAGTTGGTTAGAGTTGGATTTCATCAGCTAACTTGTGAATGAATCTTCTACTTACAATGTTGGAGCATATAATATATCTGTCTTCGATCCTCTTCCGTTAAGGTAGGAAAATCCAAATGCTCCTTTTAGTTGTGTTTTATGTTCAAACTGGGTTGTGCTGATGGCGGTGATTCACTGTGGGCAAAGTGGACGTGCCGTTGTATTCCATTTTTTAATACCTTACAAGGTATGTCAGTCAACTAGAATTGGCGTAGATTATTTTAACAGAAGGGTACCTATTCAGTGTATCTATGATTCTCGTCTCTTACTCGGGGAACAATAATTGGTGTTGTTTTCTAAGTTTCACTAAAATAAGGTTGCGTTCCAACGATAATATTTTAGAGTAACTTACTTTAATTACGCTTTTAATTTTGTCAGTGGAGTTTTTACAAGGAATCGTTTAACACTCCTTTTTGCTTTCTGCATATTTTTGTAAAACTTTTAAATACACTGTATATTAAAAAAAATCCATATCAGTTAGTACTGGCGCTTGCGCTTGGTAGCCCTAAAGTATTGCCGTTCCATCAAAAGTTCCGCTTTTGATCATTTTTTACAAAACGAGTGATGACGCTCGTGTCGTAATTGATGGCATTGTATTTCGACGTTTGATTAAAAAATATTTAATTTGATCGTATTTTGCAACCCACATACCCACAACGTTGGTATGTCACCAGGCCGATTGAACGCTAGCGCATCGCAAAACGACTCCAAACGCCCCAGCATTAGGGGATAAAACGGCATGAGCGTTTCCAAAAGAGAATTCAGCGAGGCGAATTATTACTTTGACTTATATGATGTCTGAGGACAATAATATTAAGTTTAGGAGCCATTATCAACAATTTATAACCTGTTGAAATTTCCTGTAGCGACATCATGATTTGACAAACGTATAAATTCAAACACCCACTAGTTTGAAACGAGATCGAAGCTAACAAAACAAAAGATACCGTTAAAACAACAGTAGCACAAGCTAAAGCGACGACCAGATGGCCTAGTGGTTAGAGAACCTGACTACAAAGCTTGAGGTCCCGGGTTCGATTCCCGTGTCGGGGCAGATATTTGTATGAAAGATACGAATGTTTGGTCTCGGGACTTGGGTGTTAAATATGTATTCTATCTATCTATATAAGTATGTATATCCGTTGCCTAGTACCCATTATAAAATACTAACCATAGCAATAAGATTGTAATTTTTATCTACTATACTAACACTACTAATACTATGGACTCAAAGTCCGAAATAAATTATTTGAATTTGAATAACACAAGCCTTGCTTACTTTGGGACTAGGTCAATTGGTGTGAATTGTCCCGTGATATTTAATATTTATTTATTTAAAGCATTGATCTCTAGCACAGAATATCTAGCTTTAGATCATGGATCGCGCTTACTCTTTCCTCGAAGGGTCGGCAACGCACCGATATTTAATTCTACTTATGTTACGGGCGGATCCCTTTGTTTTTCATAATTTCATCTTACATTATAAACGCGAAATTTGTATGGATGGATGTTTAGATGGTTACCTACTTTTTCATAGTTCCCGCAGGATAGGGATAAACGAATTCTTTGCAGACGGTATCGCGAGCAGCAGCTAGTATGCCATAATTTCACTTGCCATATCAACGTTTGTAATAAAATATATAGAAGCGTGCAGTTTTCAGGAATTTTAGAAATGTCATCTTATGGAATATAATATGTTAGGTTAGTTTAATAACATTTCTGAAGAAAATACCGTTTCAGAAATAAATTAGTTGGCACACCATTCTCTAAAAAAAAATTGTGTAAATTCCGCATTGCTTACCACCGATCCTCCGATATGATTAACCAATTACGTAAAATGTGGGGTGCCGGATAAGTGGGCGATAGGATGCCGCCCGCTCAAAGGTGGCGTCAAGAGCGGGCTTACGTCACGTTGCCCTTATCTCCATCAGGACAGGTAGCACACGGGTTTCTTTTTTGAATTAGTCTGTTATTAAGGTCTAAGCTGAGCTGCCTAGGTTAAGGAAAGGCAAGATGTTAGGCCACCTGATACGCCACAACGACTTCTTTCTAAATATTTTGGAAATCAAGATTGAGAAGACGAGAGATAGCGGAAAGCCTAGAATAGTATTTTTAAGCCAAATAAAAGACTGGCTCAAAGAGGAGCGGATTGGCGATTACTCCACCGGCACCACACCGGCACCGACAAGAGCATAGCTCTGATGTAAATGATGAATAAGGCCCGCTGTTGGGCAAAGTTCTTTTAGCTACCATGAGAGTGCTTTTCACCAGAGGTGAACTATGCAGCTATGCCGCGAGGATGTGGAAGCTACGCTACGAAACCATGTGACCGTTTCAATAACGTTAACCTATGTAAGAGTACGAGGAAGAGGCGCCTTGAAGATGTGCAGTCGTGAGGTAGCTACGCAAGGAATATGCGAGCTCGAGATATGCGATGTATCAACAGTAGGGACCATCCATAGCCAGTATCCACAGCACGCATCCCGGGTCCAATTGCATAACAAAGTACAACTTATATTACAAGCGGAACTCCCTTTCTAGTTAATATAACTGAAGCGAGAGTTCCACTTGTAATATTAGTTGTACTTTGTTATGCAATTGGGCCCAGGACACGAGTTTATCCATATAAAAACAGCTTAGATGAACTCGTTTCCGGGCATTTAAAAAAAAACTGTATCCTTTACTTTTTTTATATGAGGAAGTTTTACGGCTTTCTTATTTAAAATCACAATTCATTTTCATAAAGTAAAAAGTGTCCTTATTTTTTAGGTCAGCTTTGTGACTTTTTTTCATATCTAAGTTATTCCTTCAAAAAAATAATAATAATATGATTAGATTTCGACTCCATAGTTTTCCGTTTCTTATTCGGGCTACCGTCAAGACCACCGACCAGAGATAAGCGTGGTGGGATGACACCGCTTTTTGTTAATAGTTATTTATATTTATACTTACTTTTCCACACAAACCGACGAACGTTAAATCACATTAGAGACGGCGCCTTTAAGTTACGGACAATACCGTTTTAGTGACACTTTAATGTTACGGTCTTTTTTACTCAAGTTTTTATTGAGCACTGTATTTTTACAAGATTTTATTTTGACTTCGTTTCATAAGTATTTTTTATTGTATCGTTATGTTTTTGTTTAATATTTTGAATTTTTTATTTCACTCACTTCCTGAGATCGCTCGCGTATACAGTTAGGCCTGTATTCGCTTTGGCAGTTGACATAAAATTCCAGAATATTACTGGATTCTCATGGGAATATGTAAAAGTTTGTTCTGATCTCCATTTACGTTGCATGAAAAATGCTCGTGCAAAATGTGATGTCTCTGGACTTTTAGGTTGAAATTTCTGAATTTTGCATACGTACATTCCGATCCCGTGGAAATATCGAAAATAAAATTCGTTCTATGGTTAACTGGAAGAGATCCCTTCAAGGCATAAGTTTGCTCTGTACGTCTGCTTCTCATATTAATTAATACTGTATACTGTTAGATTCATGTTTTAGTGAACTAAAATAATTAATTACTTTACTCACCCTCGACCTTACGATAGTTACGTTTATATGTAAGAAATGCATGTTCATGCAGCTCCTCCACCTCCACACTGTACGAACACACACAAATCACATAAACCCAATGATTTTAGTAAGAATATTTGTAGAATTGGATCATTATTCTAGCGTTTGACCCGAATCACATTCGTGAACACATTTTTGTTGAAATGGCAGAAGATTCTGAACCAATTTCCAGTTACCTGGTAAAGGACCTCCAATAAACAACTGAAAATACCATCAAAACCTACAGCCAATTCGTACAAAATGTGACCCAATTTTCACCAGAACAACCATCTACTGAATCAAAACAACTCGCATTCTCATATTTTTCCACAGAAAGAATTATAAAATGCAGTTAAATTGCATTCCGTGTTACATTTGACACTCAAACAGTGGGAATGCCTTTCCACCTGTCGTCATACCTTATTCAAGTACAGACGGCAACAGCCGAACAATTTCGACTGTCAGAGCTGGATAAGGATTTATGCACGTTAAAGTTCAAAATCTCTACTGCTAAGTTCATCATTCAAACTTTAGTTACATTCTTGTCGTTGGAGAATCTTTCCCACATCCCTCCTATGAGCCATCTTTTTGACCTCCTGATACGGCACAACACCTGATTTTTCCCATTCTTGATCCATGTAGCCTCCATGTGTGTCTATATCTTCGTCTCTTCCCCTCGATCTATCCTTCTAGAATGGTCTTAAAGGAGCTGTCGTGTTGTATTTGTATCACATGCCCAATCATTTTCCCGCGTCTAGTATCTATGGTATTGTTTTTAGCTCGCTAAATTAAGATAAAGACATTTTGCACAGGTTTTTCATAAAATTTCATTTTCATTTGTAAATAAAGATAAAGGTCCCGCGTCTATTATCTATGCCATAGATTCAATGGATGGTGTTGTTTTTTGCTCGCTAACTTATGATAAAGACATTTCGCACAGGTTTTTCATATACTTAATGTAAATAAAGATGACGGTGTAATTTTTCAAATTTTTGAGAAATCGTGGAATTGCGATTCAATTCAACTACTGGGTTTAAAGGTTCGCGAGAGCAGTAAAGGCTAAAAGCCGATTAATAGTTCATATAAAGAGGTGTTTAAAGTTTTGCTGGCTGTAGGTGAATTAGGTAGGTACTCTGAATTTATACTGACGGCGTCGAGAATTTTGTAGAGTTTTTATTGGGATGGTTTTGTTTTTGTTTGACACAGTTCTGCTAGGGCATACCTATCCAAGGGCGTTTGGTGACGTGGGTGATGTTATCTGTGGTTGAAGGAAAACTAACAAGGTTCAGTTTGAGTAAATTGCATTGCTGTTGTGAACAGAAAGTCAATGGTGTTTTCACTAACGGTTGATTTTTATAATGACGATTTTTTTAAACGAGACTACGCTCGCTACAATATGTTTTTAACAAATAAGTCCCAGCTGAAATAAATTAGTATTGAGGATCTCGAAAGTTTAAAATATTGTGATTGATTTTAAATTTGTTTTTTAAAATGATTTACCTAATTAGTCAGCATTCCTAAAATCACAGGCACATCGCTCGTAGAATTGACGGCCGATGGGGCCGAAAGGTTCTCGAGTGGCGTCCACGGACTTGAAAACGCAGTGTTGGTAGGCCTCCAACAAGATGTCGCGACGACCTGATTAAGGTTGCGGGAACACGTTGGATGCGGATGGCGCAGGACCTATCTGTTTGGCGAGCCTTGGGGGAAGCCTATGCTCAGCCAGCAGTGGACGTCTTTCTGCTGAAATGATGATGATTCCCAAAATCAGCACGAAGCGCTTTTGCTCTTCCTTCACCATCCGTACCTACAGTGAAATTTTCTGCCTGCGTCTGTGTTCCCTGAACATTACAATCTGGCCGTTTTCAAGTCTAGGGTGAATGAGCATTTACTAGGCAAACGTACTCCATCGTAGACCTTATCTTCGCTTTCCATCAAACGTGATTGTGGTCAAACGCAAGCCTATATATATTCTCTGAAAAAGTAGTACCTACACGTGTTATTTCAATATTTGACGCTCTGACACAGCATCAAAATTGAGGCAGCATGGCCACTTTGCTCCAAAATCCAGCGATATCACTAATATCGTCAGCTAAAATGTTCTACAACAGATATTGAACATTATCTAACTTTTTCAAAGCACGCGACATACGCTAAGCTTTTTAACTCCGTTATTACTTTTATTAATTAGGTAGATGGTGTTCGGTAGCGGAATTCGGTTTATCTTTATAGCTGATCGCGGTTCTATATCACGGGCTAGGCGTAGGATGCCCCACATGGCGACCCGGCCTTAGAGCTGATAGAAACGACACAACAAAACAACCCATACGATATTCGTTGTTGTTGAGTACGTTATTTTTGTAACAATGGATGTGTTCGGAGCTCTAATTGAAATCTATATAAACAAAAATAAATCACCGGATAGCCTAGTGGTTAGAGAACCTGACTACGAAGCTTGAGGTCTCAGGTTCGATTCCCGCTCGGGGCAGATATTTGTGTGATAAATACGCGTGTTTGTGCTCGAGTCTTGGATGTTTTAATATGGAATCGCAGATGTATCGCAAATATGCGCGCTATGGTCGGCAACCCTTGCTACTGCGATATTCTGAGTTCATATAATGCCATTCCTTTCACTCTTCTGGTTAATGCCTTTAGAGTGACAGGAACGGCACGATACGAAGTTCGAAAGTCGATCGTAGTAATTTGGTGTAAACGGAAAACTTGATCCCATTTTTGCTTGGCGGTTAATTGTTTGTCTTATTTTGGTTGCACTTTTCTGGTTCTAATGAGAAACAATGTCGTTTGACGTAAAAACATGGAAGAATGAGCACTCCAGCTAATGCTCCATGTTTTTTCCTAAATACACTTTAACGCTTTCACAAACTTCAATAACAAAATCCGCAGTCAAGCCAGCAAATCTGCGTAATAATTTTGAATTCAAACCTATTTTGAATAGCAAACCATTTCAAATCAAACGTTCTCGATCTGGCAATCCTACGCGTTCTATAGCAATGTTCGAAACATGTTCAACCCAAAAAAGTCTAAAGCGACTCACAAAGTGCATGCCTCTTAAGCCTTTATCGTGAATACAATGTGGAGCATAATGTCGTGCACGAATTTGTTTCGTAGAAATAAAAAGTATTTTAATTTGGTGACTAATAATGTTACACTTTTAACGAAGGTTTATTACATTTGTTATGTTTTAGTAACTTTGGACAGTCACCATCATAGATTCATTACATCAACGACATCATCATAATAATTAAATTTAGATAATAATTTTTAGTTTTTAATTTCTGTTTAGCTATTTTAAGTTAGTTTTAGTTATGTTAATTTTATACTTAGTCCCTGTTTTTATACCTTATTTTATAATTAAATTAGATTTCGTTATTAACATTAGGTTTACTATTTAAAAAGATATCTGCAAAAATCATAATAGTTAAATTTAAAATCGAATTTTGCACGAATAATTTTCGAAAAACTCAGAGGTGCGAGCGGGGGCTCAAACCCACGACTCTGCTGGAGAGGCCATAGGTCAACAATCTAGGCTAAATAAAAAATGAAGTTGAAAAATAAAAATACAAAAAGATACTTCATATCAAACTTGTTAAAATCTAGGCTACTTCGACTTATACAAAGGATACTGTACCACCACGGCGTAGATTTCAACTAATATGATTGGTCAATTTATTCTCCACGTCTCCGCTCCTATGGCCACAAAAAACTCGTTGTCAGACACGGTCAAAATTATGCTTATTACTGTCTACAAATATGTATTGCTAAAAAAACAAAATCAATCCATAAAAACGTCCCAAGGGTCCACTGCGCAACCAAGTCATATGAAGGGAAGAACCCCTCTATCCATGCAAACATCGTGGAAGGTATCAGAAGGAGTACGTATCAGAGGGGTGTGAAAAATATATATAGTCTTAAATTGTTCATGTGTAATACAAAATAAAAAATAATAATATTGAATCAGATGATAATTTGCAGAGTTCCTTTACCTTGCTCCGTTACCACATCTGCAAGATAGCTGCTACTGTAGGACACATACAGATCTGGAAAAAACAAGAAAAATAAATCATACAGACGGATATGGCGGTATCATTAGCAATCCTTTTTAATAGCCCGTGATTAGACTAGATGACCTATACTTAACTGTTTGTATGTACACACGTAATTATCTAGAAGTGACAATAACATTACACATTCATTAACAAAACAACGCAAACAGTTTAAAATTAATATTTGCATGTCAGTGTGAATAGATTGACCTCAACATCGTCGTAACACTTCAATTATAAAATTACACTGCAGGGTACTTATGCTGAGCTATGTATTTGTGTGGGTGATGTGCAAATAATATCATGCCGTCCCGTTCAACGCTAAATAGTCTGAAAGAGAAGAATGAAAAGGATGGCACGATACAAATTTCGAATTTCGTAGTAGCTGCCCTGTGTGTACGCGAACAGCGCGAACAGTACGCTTAGTATAAGTTTTACTTCACCAAAATACTTCTCGATCGCGTTTACGTAAAAATTTCAATTCTATGGAAACATGGACGCGTGCGCGCGGAGGCGCTGTCCAGTATGCTTAGTATAAGTTTTTACTTCACGAAATACTTCTCGATCGCGTTTTCGTAAAAAAAACAATTACTAGGGAAACATGGACAGCGCCTCCGCGCACACGCGTCCATGTTTCCATAGAATTGAAATTTTTACGTAAACGCGATCGAGAAGTATTTTGGTGAAGCAAAACTTATACTAAGCGTACATGTTTCCCTAGTAATTGAATTTTTTACGTAAACGCGATCGAGAAGTATTGAAGTGAAGGAAAACTTATACTAAGCGTACAGTACGCTTAGTATAAGTTTTACTTCACCAAAATACTTCTCGATCGCGTTTACGTAAAAATTTCAATTCTATGGAAACATGGAAGCGCGCGCGCGGAGACGCTGTCCATGTTTCCCTAGTAATTGAATTTTTTACGTAAACGCGATCGAGAAGTATTTTGGTGAAGTAAAACTTATACTAAGCGTACAGTATGCTTAGTATAAGTTTTCCTTCACTTCAATACTTCTCGATCGCGTTTACGTAAAAATTTCAATTCTATGGAAACATAGACGCGCGCGCGCGGAGGCGCTGTCCATGTTTCCCTAGTAATTGAATTTTTTACGTAAACGCGATCGAGAAGTATTGAAGTGAAGGAAAACTTATACTAAGCGTACTGCTTTGTGTGCGTACACGTAGACAGTGTAGAGCGAGATTTGTTTTTTTGGCAACAGTTCCACTAATCCCCGTGTGGTGTCTAGTTTACAAAAACGCCTCTTAAATTTCATCCGTGGATGTCATAAGTAGGCGATATGTTAGCAACTAGTCACTATTATACCACTTTTTCCTTTAAATCTAAAATTGCTAAATGTGGCCTCGAAGCGTAAATATGTTTCGTGTGCTCTTCCTACGCCCTTTGGAAACACAGGCGTGATTTTATGTAGGTATGTATGTATACGTATGTTTGCACTCATTTGTTTGAAAAGTAAATGAATTTCCAGTGTTAACGCGTGCATAAGTATCTAATCTTAATATTTTATAAAATGTATTTGGGTTCGTATTAGTGAAATATGGTTCGTCTACTAGATAACAGATGGTGCTAGTTTCACCAGATCTTGTGTGTTATTGTGCACTATTTTAATGTAAAATAATGTTTGTTGTGTTATAAAAAATGTACTAAACACCGTGATGTAGCTTAAATTACAATTTATATACCTTTTTCTAAAATTCAGTAATTTGTAAATTGTCTCATAGATGTCGTTATACCTATGCATAAACTAGCTATCGTTAGTCTGCCTGGATTTCTATAAAGCATTCAAATTGTTATTCTTTCGTCGTAGCAAGAAAGTATTGGTATGTACTGCATACGTACTTGAATAAACTACTATTGTGCAACGAGTGGTGCATTTGATTTTTGGGACCCTTCAGTACATCCAGTCTAAGTAGATAAAATCCCATAATCACGGTGCACATCCTCATCCTCCCAACCCAAGAGCTATAAAATCCTACCGCGTTTTATTGTAGGACTCTATAATGTAACCTTTTATTTATCATATTTCAATTATATAAGTAGGTGCAGTATTTTCTGTTGGGATAATAGGCTATCGGCTACCATCTAATCCCCTAAGGCCACGAAGTGAACGCAAGGGGGCACTGGCGCAGTGAGCGTTTACTCTGTTCATTACCAGCTTTACCAGGTAAAAACTGTGGGCAAGCGTTTCGGCTACGCAATGAACACAGAATAAGCTCATCGCACCGCTGCTCGCTGGCGTCGAGTCCGCGGCCTTACGGTCGCTTCCATATAATCACTATACGTTTCACGATCCTATGCTATTTCCATCATACATGCGAAGTTAAAACTTTAAGTAGCGTAGATACGGTGTTAAGTTAAATAGCGTGCGGAGTAACTGTAGAAGTGGTAACTCGTTAATTACTCTTGACATGTTATTAGCAGTTGTTTAGAATTGTATTGGCGTGTCATTAATTATCTAGTTTACTAAGCGAGCGATAAAGTTGATTTTCCAAGGTCATGCGTGGCTTTGAAGACTATTCCTACGAATATTATCAACAAGCTCTTGCCCGTGACTCCATCTGGGAAGTCATTTGTCGCCATCCCGCGGGAACTATGCAATTTTCCGGGATAAAAGGTGTCCATTTGTGTTTAATGCTTGGTCTATTTTTTATCAGAATTAAATTATTTTCAGCTTTTTTTTTTTAGTTTTTAGTTCTTTTTATTAACATAGGGACCTACTTATTAACAGCTTGTTTTTAGAAAAAGTTTTTTTTTTGTTAATATTATTTTTTACTTTTTAGTGGCCGTCTTCAGACCCTAATAATCACCTAGGGCGAACGTACTCGTCAAGATGAAACAAACGAGGCCAAACTCGATGGGGTTGTGTCATTTTATTATGGAGTGCCTATGGGACAAATTCTAGCTCCATCATCAGACCTTGGTTACCATCTAGGACCAAAGTACTCGTTGAGACGAATCAAATGAGACCGAACTCGATGGGTTAGTGCCGTTTTATTATGGAGTGGCTTTGGCCACCTTCCAGCTCCATCATCAAACCCTGGTTACCATCTAGGACCAAAGAACTCGTTGAGACGAATCAAACGAGTCCGAACTCGATGGGTTAGTGTCGTTTTATCATGGAGTGCCTTTGGCCACCTTCCAGCTCCATCATCAAACACGGTTACTAATCTAGGATCAAAGTACTCGTCAAGAAAAATCCCACGAGCCCAATCTCGACGGGGTTGTGTCGTTTTATTGCAGAGTTCCTATGGCCACCTTCCAGCTCCAACATCAAATTAGCTCCATGTCACAATAATAATGCATTGTCATCTGATTTACTCATGCATGCAAAATTTCAGCTCAATCGGTAACCGGGAAGTGGGTCAAATTTAACTTGCAAGATTTGATTACAGACAAACAGACAGACAGACAAACATCGGGACAAGTGAAACTAAATAAAAGCTTGTAAAGATTAAATCATAACCCTGAGTTAGCAGTTAATTAAGATATACTTAAAAAAAAATCATTAACCTTGGATTAGGGATGACAGTTCCACACGTTTTGACACTATTTAACCCCAGGTTATCAGTCAAATCGGAACTATATAACACACACATAAACACGGCAAGTTAAATAAACGTTCGTAGAAAAATCATCAATACTCAGTTTCACAAAAATCTAGATTTATCAAGAGTTCAATACGCCATAGGCTTGTCTAGGTATATGTATAGGGTTGGTGGGCTGATTCGCGTGAAAGGCGAGCTGTGTCGATGACTGACGCCCGGTGGTACAATTAGCTAACCCGAGGTTAATATAACGTTAACACTCGTTGAAAATGTTTTACCTAGTGCTAAAAATATTATTTTTTGTTAAAGAGATGCAGATATCGTATCACGTATAGTCATTCTTAAAAGTAGCTTAGTATCCCTTAGTACTTTGTTTGTCACTAATTTGAAACATTTCAAACGGTCTCAGTACAGTAAGTTACTTCGACAAAGTACTCAGAGGGCAAGCTACTTTTGAGCTTATACATATAAAAACGACGTGATAATTTTAGCATTACAGATAGTCATGATTAAGTTCCGGTTAAAACTGAACAGTGTATTATGGTTTATAGAAATACGTATCCTTTAAAATTAAGTAGGTATACTACCGAATTTGGAACAGCATGTAAAATATTCTTATTGGACTTGTTCGCACTGCATCTAGAGTCGTAAATGCAGTTGAACGTGTGAATCAGAATATTAAAAACTTTCATCTGCTTCGACGCACATGCATGCTGCGTTTTGATATAAAACTACGGGATACAAGACAATACAAGTGGTAATGACTTTAATACCGTAATTAAACCACAGATAAAACTGTACGTTTAACATTAAAAGCACACACACTAGTTCAGATACATCATTACATGCACCATTTTCTGCTACACATTTTTTTTACATATTCATCATCATCATCAACAGAGCGAGTGCAGTTACAATACGATCCCGTAGTCCACCTTGAATGAACGACAACAGTGCATGTTAATACTATCTCTAAGACAGGAGGGTTTCACTCCGCAGTTTAGGTATGTTCGGCCGGCGCGCCTCCCGGGCAGGCATATGGTAGTAGGTTGTCGCTCGGCATTCGATTCGCACGCTAGCCGCGTCGCGCGTCATTATTTTTCTGTGATTTTTGCAACAAACAATGACTTCTAAACGATCTTATAATCCGTATAAAAGATACTGTTGCGTTTAAAGGTAGTTTAGTGAATTAATACACACTGTTATCTTTCTTGATTTATATACCTACCTAAATATCGGCGAGTGGGAATCCTGTGCTCTTGGTTTCGGTTCAGCGGTGCCCAACGGAATATGAACGCTCGTATCACACGATAAGTTTCAATTTCGCGTCGGTCGTAAGAGTAGGCAAATTTTTATACCTAAAGTTGACATTTGTTCGAGAGTGATCCTTCTGTAGGTACGTAGTACTATTAGTTATTCTGTGCCTAAGAGCCATATCACACTGGCTATTTGCGAACGTATTAAAAGCGTAGCGAACGCGAGGCGTTTTCCACCACCACGATACCACCTGAACCACCAGTTTCCCGTAACTTTTGCTATGACCTCGGTCCATATTAGTAGCTTAGCTACTCAGTGAAATACTCAACTTTCTCTAGACAATCGTTACAGATGTAAGTTTAAATATTAATTGATGTTTACGAGTGCAGCAGTTATCCTTATTAAACCTTTTTGTTCGATGGTTAAAAACCTGTACAACCGCCCTTGAAGCCGCAAGAATGCGTCAACGTGCGAGCAGATGCGCCCCCACCCTCGTTTAATCACCCCCCCTTTTCCCGTCGCCACTTTAAGCGAATTTCTACATTGACCCTCCAATTAGGTAGTAATTGATGACTGCTTAGTGCCCTTTTTGGTTAGTTTTTAACTTCAAAATCGAGTTTTTTTAATGTTTTAAAATTTCGCGATTTCTCTCATAATTATTAACCAACCGTGTGTTGAAAAAAAAAAACAAGGTAATTTTAGCAATATGTAGGGTGTGATTAAATTTGCTGTAAACACTAAATCCATTTTTACATAGTTAAAAAAAATCATAGATTCAGACTCAAAAGAATGTTTACCCGTTACTGATTTCGTGCTTCGTAGACTTTCGCTTCAACCCGAATATAGGCAAGAATCTCAAAGGAATGCTCTACAGCTAGAGCAAAACGCTACTAAAGACTGAAAAAGGCCATTCTCTTATTCCTTAAAAATAATAAGAACATTACTAAACATCACCCCCATAGATATAAGATACAACTAATTGCCCAACTTCGTCCCCAGATACATGCGACTTTAGAAGTAAATAAAGCAACGCGAACTTAAAACTATAAAATGTAACCCTCCAACTTGAAATATGGTAGCTATAAAACAAAGTATTCCTAAGAAAATGCCGCAAAGCAAACAACATAAACTGACTCAGGTCCTGAATGCACGACCTTTATAAATCGTGTTAAGTTTACTCCTAGTATACTAATACGTCTTCTTAAGTAACTATTCTGAGTTTTTTCCTGTATTTACTGTGAGTGCTAAAAATTGAACGTGTAATAAGCTAATCTATGAATCTGGGCCTTTTTAAGTAGGTATCTATCTGCACGCTACATTTTCGTTGGCTATCTACATTCTCAATGCTACCACGCCTTTTAGGACTTTTTTACCATCTCACTCCTCGTAATCTTCTCCAAGGCATTTTACAAAACTCCTTATCGTAACCTTTCTTTAAGGTACTGCACACATCCAACAGTTTCCTATGACAACCACCAGATTCTGAAAATTCGAGAACTTTCCTTCAACTGGTTGGGAATCTTTGGACGAACGGAATGATATTGACATTGCAAAAGCAAGTTGGTCATAAATCTTACTGCACTGATAATATTTCAAAAGTAAAAGACGTTAAATCATTTGAATTAATTACTAACAATCGCTTTGCTGTAGTGGCTATCAGAGTAATTAGGTTTGATACTTAGCGTAACAAAAGACGCCTTCAGTGTAAATACCTCGCATTGTCTTTTGATTGACGGAGTATATTTCTGAAACTGCCTCGTTTAGATAATATTGAGAGATAAAACCTAAGACTGAGCTAGACTTTGGCGCCGATGAGACGGTTGTCAATAATGAATGTTTGTTTTTTTTTTCTTATTTTTTCGTACAATAATGAGTTTACCCATACATAACTTTAAGATCGAAGTGATCTTAGACCAACTCCCAAATTGGCCACTATTGGTGGACTAAAATACCCTGTGTTTACTTAAAATTAACTGATACAAACAAGGTTAAATAATCCCTAATTACCCTGAATGCAAACTAGTCCAAAGATACCATAAGTGTCATCATGAATGACTTATACCGCAACGTTGAAGCTCCGAAATAATTCACAAAAACACGTATCTATATACTTTGATAGGCATTGTCTGCGATTAGTTTTGTTGTTGTAGTAATTGTGTGTTACATGGGACACGGCAAATGTCTTATCCATCCAAGCATCGCAAGTGAGCAAGGTATAAATTTAAAACTGCGCGTGAATTTTTTACATTACACATTTTACGTACTTCACTTAAATTATCTCCAGGAACATTTTTTCAACTAGACAAATGCTCTCGTAAACCTCTATACTCTTGATGAAAATAACTTCGTCATGTATTGGAAGTCAATTGAATATGACATCTGTATATCATTATTAATTTATCATATTACATTGTTGACACCTTGCGGTTAGCTTGGTTCGCAACAGTATTATCCATCAAGGACAGAGTTTATAAGGTTTTATTACGCTGTAATGTAAGTTATAAACATAAGTAACTGGTACCGACCTTTTCACACACGTTTTGCTACTGACTGTGTCATTCAATTTGGACTTAATAATGGTTAGGTCGAGTCTCAATAGTTTGAAATAGTAAAATGTTATAATAAATTCTACGTATTTATGGGCATGAATAGTTAACGCAAGAATTACTCTAAAGCAGAAATAAAATATTTGATCTAATGATATCCAATGAAGTAATAATAGGTACGTGTTTGCTAAAGAATATGAATGATGAAGGTAGAAAATTGAACAATTATTTTGCAAAACCCTTTTAAAAGGCTCTTCATGATATCAGAAGTATATTTGTGAGAAAGGACTACCTAAAACCAAGGATTTCGTAATACGCGTAGTTACTGCGTAAAAGATCGGACACTCGCGTTTGACAGTCGAAGCAGTCACAGATTACGTTTTTGAGTAACAAACAACTGACTAAGAGAATAGAATCACAACGTGATCACAACATATCAACGATAGCGCCGGGGAAGTAATCTACTGTAAATAATTATGAAGTGACGAAGTACCCACTGCTAAAACACTCAATACTTGTCTTAATTAAATCTGGTTTGCATATCTTGGTGTACGAGTACCTAATTAGATTTTTAGCGTGACATCTTTTCCTCCTCCTTGAAAACTTCGAAACGTATTTCACGCCGCTGCTGTCTTAAGTTTTTTTTTCATCTGTTTTGGTTTATTTTCGTGTCGTCTCCCACGGGTTCAATTTGATTTAAATACAATAAAACCGAAGCGTTTCCTAATTTTAATCGCTACGGTTGTAACTAGAAATTCAAGCTCATAAAAACAAATTTAAATCGTGCTAATGTTATACAAATAAATCTGCTTTTATGGTCTCACAATAAAAGTTAAACTAATGGATGACATTATAAAACCATAAAAAGCATAAAAATTATCGACGCCTAGGCCGTGGTTCGAATTCGAAGGCGCAGTCAACGACCTCCGCACAGAAGCCTCGCGGTTCGTAGTTTTTCTCTAGGGAAAATCGTTTATTAGTGGCTAAAAGCTGCTGCTTAACACAGACTTCGCTGGAGAATACTAATAATTCAGACTCTGTTTTATACATTCGTAATATCCTTGAAAGTTAAGATGAGCGTATCAAAAAATACACAGGTGTCCCTTAAACCAACGGTAATGCTGCAGACTTGGAATCAATTTTTATTTTGCAAAAGAGGGCTATCAGAGCGATATATAACTTAAGGACACGCGATTCTTTAAGATCTTTTTTTAAAGAAATAGGTATCCTAACCCTGCCGTCGTTGTATATATTTGAAATAATCATGTATGTAAGAAAAAACATATGTGATTTTCCCACTAACGTCGATAAGCCAAAGGTTACTAGAAACACAGGGAAGCTTAAAGTTCCATCTTACAGACTGGCTAAAACTAAAAAGTCGTTTCTGGGAAGATGCATACGTTTTTATAATAAAATTCCGAAAACAATAACCGAACAAACTGATACAAAATTCAAATCCATTGTGAAGAAGACATTAATATCTAAGGCGTACTATAAAATTAATGACTATATCATGGACAGGGATGTTTGGAAATAATTCCGATCCGCATTGGCGATCTCTAGTCTCAAATAGCGTATCTACTGTGTTAAAAAATTTAATTGTATTAAATACTTTAGATGTATGTCATTTAATAACAATGTAGAACTGATTGAAAAAAATATACCTTGTTGAGTTTCTTGCCGGTTTCTTCTCAACAGGGTTTTTTCCGAACCGGTGGTAGATTTTTCGACGTTCATAGGAGCATCAATTTGATGCCTAAATTGAATAAAGAATTTTGACTTTGACTTTGTAATTAACTGAGTAGAGTGATAGATCTGTTCATAGGCTACAAAATGTCGTATTTTTCGGGACATTGATATTTGGGTCATTAAATTGCAGCTACCTCGCACAACGTATCAGCATTGCTATACAGCGAGGTAATGCTGCCAGTGTCTTTGGGTCCATGCCGCGGGGGGACCCTTTTGTTAATTTTATTTAGTTTTAGTTTAAGTTAGTTTTATTTTATTTATAGTTATAGTATCAATTTAATGATTACTTTTGGGTCATTTACATAATTTTTTTACATAGTTAAGGGCTTAAGCAAAACAAAATCGCGATTTTTTTCTTTGTGTAACGAAAGTTAGTCATACAAAATAAATAAGTAACTTTCGTTACGCAAAGGAGTCAGTTAAGTTTTGCTTTTATTAAATCCCTTAATTGTATATAATTTTTATGATAACAATTTATTTATGTAAAAATCATGGATGATTGTGTCTGTGCCGCTATCTCAAAAACTTGAATTTTTATAAAAATCGAATTTCCTTAGTCTAATAGCTTAATTACTGTTGTATAAAGCCCCTTAGTTTTGGAGTTGATTTTAGCATCCTGAATTGACTCTTAATTTCATACTATAAAAGTGCTATGTTGTTAAGAGTATCCTTACCTAAAAATAAAGCACCGAAATTATTGATTTACTTTAAGGTCAGCATTTCTAGTTGACAGTGGTAGGGATTATGTATCTTAATTTGTTGCACTTGTGTGTAATCTTTCCCCATGACCTACCATACTTTACACACAATTTCTTAAAATGTTTCGCAATTATTAAGAAACCCAGCCTTGTCTGGTCTGCTCATTAGCCATCTTATTTATAGTTGGTACGTGACACACACACGGACACTCACTGATATATGTCGTGTCGAGGACTACGGTAGGCGAATACAAAGCTGTTAGATCATGTCCATCCTGGTTGCCTTTGAGTCACAGAACACGTTAAAAAACAGCCAAGTGCGAGTTGGAGTCGCGTACTGAAGGTTAATTAGAAGTACGACCAACCAACAAGAAATAAGTTTGTACATAGTTGATAATATTATGAAAAACAAAATTGAGTGATTTTCAGACTTCTTCCTTTAAATAGGTTGTGAGGCCTTTTTTCTTGTCAAATTTCAAACTTCTTTATTAACAGGAAGTACTGTAGAGGTTTTGATTTCCATGTTTTTTATAGGAAAATACGCTTTGAGAAGGTACTATTGAGAAACTTCTTCTTTTTATTTTATTATAAAGCCGTTTTATTTTAAATTGATAGGCAGACAGTCAACGAAATGATCCTATAAGGGTTCTATTTCCTATTGAAGTACGAATCCCTAGAAATATTGTGGTTTTCAACAAAACCTAAAACCTCTTTCGTACCTTTCTGCAATGCAAAGTTTTCTTTTCTTTCAGAACAGAAGCAGTTCGACTACGGTTCTTAACTATTTTACTGTTAAGTCACCACAGTACAAAAACGTATACAGTAGGATATCTCCTTTGTCTCGGCTGTCTAGATATTGAAAATGTATCAGGGTTATCGCCAATTAAATCCGCGAGTTGAATTTGAAATATTTACTTATATTATTATTTATTACTAAAAGAAGAGCTAGCTGTCGTCTGTGTCCCGCAGGCTTGCACTTTTCCATGATAAAAATTAAACTGAAGTCGACAGTTCAATTTAAGAATTCATATCTCCAGAACATGGTAATCATTTAGATCTCAATCCTTTTTTCTGCCAAGTCCAAAACTAAGCATATGTTTAATATTGAGCTTGCTAAAATTTTGGAATTGTTAATTCTTAACACCATTAAAATCTGGTTGATTTTTCCTAGTCAATGTTTTTTGCCTATCAACCTATGTAGAATCTTCTTACGCATTATTCTCCGTGCGTATCTTGAGTGTTGCTATATTCTATGAATACAAACACGTCTATGGGCTCATTAGGTATTTTATTTATGGCATTTACGTGACATACACATGGATCGACTGCCGCTATTGGCTGATTTACGTCGTGTGAAATGACGAGGAAGGAATATTTAGTTAAGCTATCCTTGAAGCAATCATAACTATAACAACAAGAAAATGAAGCTATTGCGGAACTCAGCGAAATCGCAACAATATATTCTACAATCCTACTAATATTATAAATGCGATAATTCGTGTTTCCGTTTGTGTCTCTTTCACGCAAAAACTACTGAATGGAATTGAATGTTATGTTAATTTGAGCTATGAACCCTCAAGCAGAGGGTTTTGCGTTCGAGCCCGGCCTGGCACCTCTAAGTTTTTCGGAATTTACGTGCGAAATTATATTTGGAATCATGAGATTCACAGCGAAGGAAAATTACGTCAGGAAACCTGTATGCGCTAGCAAAGAAATAACATGGTGTGTGTGAAGTTTCCGATCCATTCTGGGCTTACGTGGAAACTATAGCCGAAACTCTCTCATTCAGAGTGGAGGTCTGTGTCCTGCAATAGGACTTATATAGGCTTTGACAGCAAGTTTACAACCTGGTATAAGTTCTTGCGTGATACCGATAAAAGCGATAAAATAACTACGATAATTTAATTAAGTATAAATTTTACACCAAGCGTTTTGCTCTCAAATGGTGCAGACGAAAGACTAGTAAAAACATCTAAAAAAATTGCTAATGAAACCTACACTCTAAATTGGCTCTATAATTGATAAGTCAATAGAAAAATAAACTACACATTTTTGTAACAAATAGATACCTAATGAAAGCTCCCTTACGTGGTGCTTTAATAAAGGTATAGCGCAATTAGTATTGTGTAAGCAAGGAAGAGTAAGTGCCGTAACAATGTGCCTTGTGCAACGACCGATGACATGACAGATTGCGCTCAAGCACGATCACTTACCCGGTATAGAAAGCAGTCGATTTGCTTAGATTCATGCTTTACCGTTTCGCATTTGCGCGCAAAATGCATACCTATTACGGATAGCAAGGTAGCTTGAAATAGCTTTACATCTGTATGTAGCAAAATTAAATATGAAGATTCAATGCAATATCACTCACACACACAAAATCGTGTTCAAGCCGCGACAGTTAATTTTAATTTCTTGAATATTTGAATAACATTTCCAGATATGATCAACTCCAAAACTCATTACCTACCAATTAGTTTTTCATTAAAACTATTGAAAAATTAAGCGTACGTTTTGTTTGAATAACTAGAGTTTTTTGAGACTTGTAGTTGATCTAACCAAGGGCTTATTGCACGGTCCAGGATTAAAAAAGTAAATCATTAACCCTGGTTTATAATTAATAATAATGTTTTTGATATTATTTAACCCTGGGTTAGCATTTAACTCGGAGTTATATAGTTAACTCTGGTTCGTGCAAGTCCGCCTTATAGGCCAGCTGTCGATTCTATAGGAATCATTCCGATTTGCAGACAAATGTTCCCACAAATGAAGTTCCGCGTATCCGGATTGGACGCGAAGGCCAAATACATCCTACTTCTGGACATCGTCGCAGCCGACGACTACAGATATAAGTTCCACAACAGGTAGATTGCCTGGTCATCCATTGCCTGCTGGAGCTCATGACCATCACGACATCATCCTCTTAGTCCACCAATGTATGCCACCGAGAATCTGGCGTCACGATTATTTACGCCAGCTTGTCGGAGCTATGAATAGACGTCAATGTCGATTGGAGACTCCAAAATTTACAGCTTGTTTTCATTTGGCTTGTGATCCCCACGCCACGCACTAGTTCCCACTTAATCACCAATTTCGATGCGTTTCTTAATTGCGTACAAACAATTTGTTACGAAGCACGCTCAATTTTAAGGGCAACGACATGTACGACAACTGAACACCGCTCCAAATCGTCCGGCGATTAAGGATTCAACTCGCATCTGATGGGTAATATCATTAAAATATCTTTGTCTTAAACACCGCGGCGGTGAAGTAAAAAGCGAACCTGCCGACACCAGAGGTGAGAAATACCAACGCGACTCGTAGCGTTCTACTAAATTAATCGAAATTGGGACTAAACGCGCGGTGACAATCGCGCCAAAGGATCTCGTTAGTAAAAAAAATCGAAGCTGAGTCTTCGGGGGTACGTTTCTATGTCACTCGGGACGCATCCGCGGAGGCGCACCCGAGCGCCAGAGATCGATAATCATCGTAAATGATCGTGTACATTGTTTAATTCCCGATGACGAGAGGCGATAAGGTCGGCCGTCGGCTTTATGTCCGGCCGCCGATCGACGTCCAATATCAAAACCGCCGACACGCAGGTTTGGCAACATCGAGATTCGGCCGATAAACTCAGATTTAATATCCGTTAATTAATACGACCCGGGCATTCCGGCCGAATATGCGACTGTGATTCAGCCGTGAACCGATATCGGCGCCGACAAAAGCCTCCAGCTGCCTAACTCGGCTAATATGCTCATAAATTATCAGAAAACTGTGAGGCTCATCGTTTAACTTACCATTACGGATCACGGCATGTATGTTTCTCCAAGTCTTCACTCCGTTCGTATCAAGAGACAAGTTTTTTACTAGAGCCCAGTGTTTTAGTGCCTTGTTGTGAGTTATCGTTGAGTTTTCGTTCTACACTGCATTAACTCACGTCCGTTGGTCACGATGTTTCGCGTCGGCATAAAACCGCACAATGGGCGCGTACCTCGCCATCTTTGGTCGCCTGTGGCGGAAACACGGCCTTTTTGTTTGAACAAATACTTGGTGACACCTCATTTCATGACGCTGATTAGACTTGCACCGATACCAGAAAAGCCAAGTATAGAACGAAAGATGGTGCTTTGTCCTGTAGATTAAGTGCCGAGTTAAGTAGGGCTTCGCGAGCCGCTTTAAGTAAATATTCAATCTAAAATACTAAAGCGTAATTAGTGGGACAAGATCACAAGCTAAAATGGTCTGCTTGTTTCTCAGTACTAAATGGGCGTAAAAAGTGAAACTAGTCCAGCGGCATGTCACACAATCGACGTGATGTCAAATCGTTGTCGCAAAGAACGAGTCCCAATCCATGTTTTTCTCTCGTATTGCTTGCAGACGTATGTTTCCTGCCTACAAAGTTCGCGTTTCTGGTCTTGATAAAAAAGCAAAGTACATTTTGCTAATGGACATCGTAGCTGCCGACGATTGCAGATACAAATTCCACAACAGGTATAAATAAAGAACTGAAGGAATTAAATTAAAATAAGAGTTTACTGGAGTGATTGTGGGACGCTGCTTAACGGCCGAGTTAGATGATCTTATTTTAATGTAATTCGTAATATTGAAAACAAAAGGCAAGAAGCATGCGTATTTATGTACTGATGTGAACCGATAGGGGATCTGCGCGGTTTCCTGCACCTATTATCCGCGCTTCCCCGCAGCACCGGGAAAGCTCCGCTGTTCCAAAATTCGCTCATTGATTCGTGAACAAGGTGGACTTTTTACCAAAGGAAGTTTGCGTTTGAGATTCTACTCACCCCAAATTATGGCCCTTATCACTTCCACAACTTCGTCGTGTTTAACAATCTGCTGCTTCCCACCGCAAACTTACTTTGTTTAGGTCAATTTTTTGTTCCGTTGTACGCAGATCTCTTTTCACTCACATTATGTTTCATGCATTGTTTATTGTTGTAACATTATGATAGTTAGTTGCTTGTTTATTGCCATTTAATAACCACATTATGGGGGTTTGCGGAACAGAGCATATAAATGTCAATTACATCGTTTTTTAAACTTATTCATGCATGCGGTGTTGGGTTGGAGACTACTTTATTTATATTGGAACTGTTCTCAGATACAATTCACGCTTCACAACGTGTGTCTAGGAACTATTTAATTATAGTAATATTACTATTATCATATCATTTTAGCCGCAGCGTACCTATTATTGACTATTATAATCGACCGCCTGCCTTAAGCTTGCATGCTCTCATAAATAAATGGTGTTCTTTTTTAATAAGTAGTAAATTGTAAATTATTTTAATGATACTATTAACCTTATCTAGGAATGTAACAGTTTCCATTGCCTTGTAATAATTTGCTTACTTTTTTACTGCAACCCTTGCTGATACTAGAAACGATGCATTGGAATTTGAGACACCATCTTTGGGTGTATCATTAACTAGTCTCTTTGTTTCCGGAGTCGGTGGATGGTCGCTGGAAAGGCAGACCCCGAAATGCCTAAGAGGATGTACATTCACCCCGACTCCCCGTCTACGGGAGAGCAGTGGATGCAGAAAGTGGTGTCCTTCCACAAACTGAAGCTCACCAACAACATAAGCGACAAACACGGATTCGTGAGTACCGATTTTTCTTAACGGTTCTGGTATTGGTGAAGTTCTTTGAAGATTTTTTGGTTACGGCTCTTGTGACTAGGTTTTGAAACTGGACTGTGTGTTTTAAAATGCATTGCAAGACTACTGATAGTCTTAATATTTTTTTATTCAAAACTATAATTAATAATTTCTATTCTACTTATAGTTTTGGATTCAGTACCGTTATGTGCTGTCGTACAGTCCGCTCCAGTCATTAGTTTATTTAGTCGCAGCAAGCTTTAACCCTTACGGTTGCGGTTCAATCTTAGACTCTTTCTACTTCAAAAACCATAAAGATCTCACCGATACCAAAACCCACCGCTTTTGTATTGTGTAATGCATTATCCTTGTCGTTGCTTTTATTATTTTGATCAACAAAACCCTAAGGTTCAATAATGGCGATCAAAACTAAATTCTGCAAAAAACGTCCCAAAAAGTAGCAGTCGGTCGAGAGGTTTTTTTTTGGGAGCAAAAAGTTTATAATGTGGGTGATATTATAATTAAAAAGCGGATCGTGGGTAGGACCCCTGTCGTCGACCAGCGGGGGATCATTGTGCCCTTTACGGTTATTACGGCTATTTACTTTGGGCACCCATCAACCCGGCTCTTTAGTAAATTTCAATGCCGATAGATCAGTGTTGAACGCACATTTCAACAGCCGTTACAAATTGGGACTACTTCAACTTATAATCTACGTTTTTTTGGTATAAATATTTGTAAGGCAAGGATCGTCTTTGTGTCGTAGATTCTCGTCAAACTTCGAGATTTAAAGCACGTACGCGTAATTAAGATACCTACGCCAAAAACTGGATCAGGCGAGACCCACCCGAAAAGCCATTCGGATTGTCGAAAAAAAAACGCAAAATTCGTTTCGATTTCGAAGACGCTACCGAAGAAAGCGGTTCTTTAAGGAACATAATACACTTGAGCGCATTTACACGACCGCGATTCAATCATAGATAAGACGATTGTTTTTTTTTTCGCCGGGCGTTTGTTTCTTTTTTCCGTGTCAGGTCTTTTGTCTTTGACGAGGGCCGGGGGTAATTGAAATAACGACGGTCGCCGCGAGGTATGCGTAGAATTTTTACAACAGCTGACTTGATACGGCGGGATGCCATATTTTTAGTTTTTTTTTGTGTATTATTTATTTTAATGATATTTCATTAATTGTAGTTCAAGTGAATATTCAACGGATTATTGTTTATTTGTCTATTGAATATTTAAGACAGTACGCGTAAATATTCATTAAAAATAGGATCGGCGTTTTATTTAAAACAAACACACAAGCATTTATTTTTCAAACGACATATGAAGCTATCGGTTTCAATAATCGCAACTGTAACATATTTAATGGTCATAAAGACATGTGCAACTTTAATATTCATAAGTTTGACATAGGGACAGGTAGACGGACAGACATGATCCTGGAGGACGATAAGACGTTTTTTGTACGTGCATGCCGATTTCGGAACTATTTTTCATCCGACACCGTGGCTTGTCAGTGAAGATTAATTTTAATATTTTGGTTTCTAAACTATACATTTTCTGACGATTTTATGATAGTTTTTTGTTAGTAGTTTTGCTATTAGCACCAATTGTATAGGTGAAAAACTTAAGTAGTGCGCAGAATTGATATGGAGCTTAAGTCATTTTACAAATATGGAATGTAAATTTGTTTAAACGGACATGTTACCGGGTCATTTACTTAAGTTTGTCACCATGTTATTATTTTTGAAAAAAAAAACAACTTTTCTCTATCTAAACACATTTTATTTTTATTTGTTAGTGACTTAATAAAGCTTTGATCCCATTTATCTGTAACACAACACCACTTGATTAACCAGACTAAATTTCTTCTGAATACTACGTAAGGAGAATTTTTTATAGTCCTTATAAATAATAGTACTATGCTTTTGTTTGGAAAATAAGTCAAAGATAAAGAATAGAGTGTCTGTTGTGACCATAATTAGTACTTGACAAGTGAAGACCTTGTTGATACGTTTGATTTGATTTGATTATTTAAGTTTTAACTTTTGATTTACTCCTAAATCTTTGCTAATCTTTTGTATAGAACAATGTTATTCCAATTTTACGTTATTAAACGTCTCTCTTCAATACTTTGACACAAACAAACCGTGACATTCTATTAATAGAAGACCATAACCGAAACGAATCATCGCGTTAATTAAAAGATTTGTTCTGTTTAATTACTTAATCATTCGGTTCCTTGTTTCATAACTGTTTTGATGAGAATGACACTAGAGGGGCGTATACATGCGCAGGAGTGGATAATCTAATAGCGAAAAATGCTATAACGTGAGATTTTAGAAAATTCCTGTCTCATCCATTGTCTACACTCTAACCATAAAGGTAACATTATTGGAAATTTTTAGCTTTCTAGGTCCACAGGGTTCGTTTCTAGGTCCCCTTATTAATCGTAAAACGTGTTATAAATATATCAAGAATATTTTAACATTATGAATTGGTTAGTTGAACTGAAAACTCCTGTAAAGATTTTTCTTCAAAATGTTTGATTCAGTGTAGTTGGGTACGCCACTGATGTGTTACATTTTGAATATAAAATCTAAGTAATATACTTACATATAAAAATCTCGTGTTACGGTGTTTGTTATCGAACTGCTCCGAGACGGCTTGACCGATTTTTAGGGTTCCGTACCCAAAGGGTAAAAACGGAAACCCTATTATTGAGGCTCCGCTGACCGTCCGTCCGTCCGTCCGTCCGTCCGTCCGTCCGTCCGTCTGTGACCAGGCTGTATCTCGGGAACCGTGATAGCTAGAGAGTTGAAATTTTCACAGATGACGTATTTCGATTGCCGCTATAACAACAAATACTAAAAAATGGAATTAAATAAATATTTAAGGGGGCTCCCATACAACAAACATGATTTTTTTGCTCGTTTTTGCTCGATATTGATAACGGCAACAGGTAGACACTTGAAATATTCACAGAATATTTAATTATATATTGACTTTAAAAATAAATCATTAAATTAAAATAAAAAAATATTAAAGGGGGCTCCCATACAACAAACGTGATTTTTATAGATAATTGTACGGAACCCTTCGTGCGCGAGTCCGACTCGCACTTGGCCGATTTTTTATGAAACTTTTTTCTTCACATTTGGTAGGTCTGAGAATAGGTCGTAGGCTATTTTTTGTACAACTACCCCTATTCTTCGCGGACGGAGTCGCGGGCAACAGCTAGTACCTAACACATAAAATCCCGAAAAACCTTTTTTTTCTAAGATAGGGGGTGTTCCGCCAAACTAACGGAACCATGTCCATATTAAAGAAACAATTTTAAGAAACCTTTTATTGATAAAAAACCAATTTTATCTAGAGACAATACAATATACTAAAACCTACTGGCAAGGAAATTATGTTAAAATTACCGTCTGTTTAGTCATCGATATTTTTAACAAAACCGGGAATATCAAAGCAATCCGTTCGTTCCAAGTTAATTTAACGATTGAAATAAAGGCCCCATCTAATGAGGCCGTGAGTAGACACTAAAAATTGTATAAAAACCGACGCTCTTGAATCACACGGCGTTGTCGATTGCAAACCGGGACCAGACCAACCGTTGTCTACTGACCAGTCTCCCTGTAACTATTGCTGGTATTTTATTTTTTTAATATCAAGGGATAATTCACACCATGTTTCTCTTAACCTATCCAAATAAACATTGAAACATTTTATTCATAAATAACTATAAATTAAAAAATTTAAAAACCCCAACGCAATTAAGTCTATGTTCCCTTCCGCAGCATACAAAAGAACTGATAAATTTGAAACGGCTGGATCAATTTTGATGAAACATGTCTAAGAAACCCGCTTTCAAATAAAAAATCGCATCCAAATCGGTTTTTCCGTTTTAGAGTTATGATGCCACAGTCAGACACACTGACAGACAGACACACACACACACACATAGAGGTCAAACTTATAACCCCCCTCTTTTTGAGTCGGGGGTTAAAATAAAAAAACTCAATGGAGCCTACTAATTGCCATTAGTTCTCAGTGTTAGGATTACAAAACGTTATTAGAAACCCTGGCTTGGTTTCTCGACTCAAAATTCACCCTTCACCCGCAAAATACATATGTATAGTCGGGGTAAGAAAAGTTTCATCACTTTTCGACTCTATGTCAACAAGTTAAGGTCGAAAAGTGACGAACCTTTTCTTACCCCGACTATACTTACATACATTAGACCGCAAGTCACAGTCAAATAACCGCACAGGGTCCGTCCGGTCCGTCTCGTTTGACTGGACCGCACACAGGAGGCCAGGCCATGAAATCGGTACCAAAAATAAGGTTTCAAGCTCTGACACGAAAGACAAAACGAAAATACATTTATTTACAACAGCACCAGACACATACATATTATTACAAACAGACAACACGAAGTGTGTCATTGCGATTGCAAATCGGACACTGGGTCAGCATAATGCTGATGCGTTTATAGCACCCAACGCTAATTTTCAGCCAGCACCGTTGGTGACACTCGGATAGCTATATTATACTTCACTAATAATTAATTTATGTAATTATATTTTTTATTACCTATGCTACCTACTCTGACTTTCCTTTTTCCAAATTGCGTTCCCAACTATCCTTTTTCCGCGTCCAATTTCCCTAACTTGATAAATGGCTAAGGGCAACACTAAGCCCAAGTCCAGCACACAAAAAAAAATAAAAAACTACATAAGACTACATGAAATGCTAATAATTGTAGACTTGTCAAGGAAAACACACACTACTTCACACCTCGTAATGAGACCAGTACAAGACACACAAGGGTCCAATATATAAACTTTTACTACCAACCTCCTTGCCAATCTGCAATCCACAAGAAGATTTGTTACAATATGTGTATTCGCCTGTATAACAATTTGCCTGTAGACGTTAAACTAGAAAATAAGATATTATTCAAAATTAAATTAACAAAATGGCTCCAAGAAAAATGTTTCTATAGTATTAAAGAGTATTTGACATAAAATAATAATTGTAATTTGAAATCGTAATATTATAAATTTGACATTAGACTAAGTACTATAATTTGACATTAAAAATTTGTACACCTGCATGCAGGTTGAATACGCATGTACCTATATTTGCATAAGACCGTGTAACCGTATTCATACAAATAAATATATTTTAATTTTGATTTTGACTATGAAACATGTTAATCTTAGTGACGCAGAATCGTTCAGTTAAGTTGGTATGGACCCGGTTGATCAATTGGCGATATATACCTCGTTATTTACAACGCCGCGGTTTATGGACGTGTTAATGGTGGATTGGCGTGTCGCTGTCGCCAAAGCGGTATTAGTGTGGACGCCGCTTTATGCTGCCGTAAATTTGTAAGAGAATCCTTGTTTTAAGTCGTGATTATAGGTTCGCTAGCGCAATCAAGAGGGTAAACTATGGATCAAATTTGAAAATTGCTTGCTAAAATCAAATTACAGTTACAAATCTGGCCTTAATCATATTACTACGACATTCGATTTTCGAACTTCGTATGATGCCGTTCCGTTCACGTTAATAATTTCAAACAGAAGAGTGACAGAGACGGCACGATACTAACTTGGAATGTCGTACAATACGTTTACTTTTAGTTTACCACTGACAGATGGCTTGCCTTCATTTCATTTCCAACTTTAACACCATAAAAATAAAGTAGCTATTACAAAATCTGCAAACGTGGGTAACAGTATTCTAAAATTGGCTTTATTTGTAGGTCGTTAAAGTTGAATATGAAATGAAGGCAAACCATCTGTCAGTGGTAAACTTTATGTAATTTTACTGTAGTTGCCCCCTGATTCTAAGCGGGGTGCTTGTTTGTTGGTATATTTAAAATTACACAACACTAAAACGATGTATGTAAGTCCATTTATTACACAAATAAAGAAAATAACTAAGTATACATACAAGTAAGTAAGGGACATACCAAGAATAAGTTTAAGAGTCAGAAAGATCAGTTGTTGTCAAGTTACCTAATTATACTTTCATATTAAGATGAAAAAACTTATAGGTATTGATTTACCTTTTTGGTATATTATTAGAAGATAATTTTTAGAAACAAAAACACGATGACCTGTCACGTTTTTGAAGAAAGCAGCAGCCAAATGAATCTTCTGTGCCTTATTTTACTGATATTTTTTTAATCTCATATAGATCAGATGATTTATAAATCTGCCCTTAAAGACACATTTCAATTCTGGGCCAATCAACTTTTAAACCGACACTAATCTGTCCGCGACATTTTTCAAACAATTGCAGATTTTTGTATTTAAACATGTTTTTTCTGTAATTTAATAGATGGTGTACATGAATACATACCATCCTACGTAAGTTTAACCTATTAAATCGTGAAATATCTTATTGGAAGTACGATTTTTTGGTAACGCAGGAGACGCCAAAAACGTCGGTTTAAAAGTTGATTGGCCCTTCTACAACATTCAAGAAACTTTAAATTCATAACTGACCCTTCCCATAGAGACATCAAGTTTAGTATCAATTACAAACAGGCCGTACGGAGCGTGAAATCGCACTGAAGAACCGGACCGGCGTAATCGTCGGTTTACCGAAACATCTTGAGAGGGGCTGCCGGTACATGGCACGGTACGCTTACACAGCTAACTACTGGCTAGGCAGAACTAGCCAACAACGGCAAGGTGAGGCCACACGAGCGTAATTTTGTGAGTTGTGAGCGGCAGAATTTCGGCTGCGCCATACATTGTGTCACGTGAGTGTCACGTGATGGCGCGCATATTGTATAGCGCTGACCGAAATTTTGCCGCTCACGACTCACAAAATTACGCTCGTGTGGCCTCACTCTAATAAGGCGCAAACCACACAGACAGAATAGACGTAGGACGAGGACGCGTCGAAGTCCGCGTCGTTTGTTGCTGCGTCTCCGCCCATTTCATCTGTCTGCTTTGGATCGCGGCACTTCTAAAAATTTAGGATGAAAACTGAGTCAAGGGGCGCCGCGACTGCAACGCGCCCCCGTACAGTAAAATTACATAAAGTTTACCACTGACAGATGGTTTGCCTTCATTTCATATTCAACTTTAACAACCTACAAATAAAGCCAATTTTAGAATACTGTTGCCCACGTTTGCAAATTTTGTAATAGCTACTTTATTTGTATGGTGTTAAAGTTGGAAATGAAATGAAGGTAAGCCATCTGTCAGTGGTAAACTAAAAGTAAACGTATTGTACCACGTCTCTTCTATGTGGCTTGCGCCAAGGGTGCGTTTCCCGTCTCGGCTGCGCAATGGACAGTCAAAACGATCTTCGCGCTGTCGGTTGCGCGAATCAACGCCGTATATAGATTCCAAAAAAACTACCAGTGTGTTGCCAATAAAATGAAAAAGTTTTGCATCGTTAAGTTTTAACTTTTCTAAATATAATACATAAGTAATTTATTTATATGTAATTGTCAAGTTAAAATTAAATGCAACCGCATAAATAAATAATTTAATATCAACATTAATTTCACCTACAGATATTTGGTTGAAACTGTTTTGTAGCAGAAAAGTTCATATTACAGTGGTAATACTTCAGGTTTAAACAACATTTGGATACTATTAATGATATAATTTGCGTACCTATATACTATTTACAAATATTTTTGATATGCACTTAGAAATGTTGACAACAAATCACGTATGTCAAACTTTATGGTAAACATGGCGACCACAGGGCCACCATGACATCTCCAATTGTCACTTCATTCGGCATCTGACGTTTGGATTGATCGAATGCTTTCTGTACTCGTGATAATTTTCGTTGTTGAGTTTTTGTTTTCTGAACTAAAACAATTACTTTGCTCACCCGCGACCTTACAATAGTTACGTTTATGCAAGAAATGTGTGTTCATGCAGTTCCTCCACCTCCACACTGTACGAACACACACAAATCACATAAACACAACTATCACCACCACCAAGCTACACTGACGCGTTTCGAACTCAACCAGAGCTCATCCTCGGAGTTACCACAACCGTATGCTATGCTACCAAATGTTAAACTATGTTATAAATTTTTGTTTTCTGTTAAGTTTTGTTATTATGTTTTGTTCGTGGGTTTTGCATTTACGCAAGTGACATGGAACCGGTACTGTAGGCTTATTGTCTAACGCTTCTGACGCTTGCCTTCGCAATCACTATTTCTTTCTGTCAAACGTTATAAGTTGATGACAGAAAGAGATGGTGAAAGCGAAGGCAAGCGTCAGAAGCGTTAGACAATACGGCCTCAGGTCCCCCTCACAGGGACGAGAATCTTCCTCCTTCTCCACCAAGGAAGCGTCCTAGAAGTCATATGAGTGTCAATTCAAGTCTATTGATTGTGATAAATTTTGGCACATAGATAGTTCATAACCAAGGTATTCATGTGCAACACACATTGTACACAATACGGTATGCGTAGTTATACTTATAGGAAACATCAAAACTTGGGATAATCTTTACACTTAAATAACAACAAAATATTATTATGACTATTTTTTATTAATGTGCATGGGTTGGTTACATCTGGAAGGTCACAATGACAATGACACTTGTGTCAGTTACGTTCGGCCATCTTTGGTAACTTTTTTGGAATCTATATACAGCGTTTAGTATAGTCATAGCCGGGCCTTAAATGTATAACCTAACATTAGAAGTTACATAGTTAGGGTGCTTTTTCACCAGTTATGTGCTATGCTATTGCTATGGATGCGTTTGATATCCACCAATCATATTCATTGCTCCACATAGCATAGCACTGTTGGAAACGGGTTCAACTGAGCTATGTTTTATATGGAAAGATGAGAGCTCTGGATACATGCTGTGGATGCGTGCTCTAGGGCTAAATTCAGAAACGGGCCTTCACGGATTGATAGCGGTAATTCAATCGTTTGGGTTGGGTTTGGTTTGAACTGCTATTCAGGACGCCAAAAATCACTGGTTTGCGAGAGGTTTGGGCTGAGTTTGGGATGAGCCTTATTTATTTGTTTATTTATATATTTTAGACGACCAGATGGCCTAGTGGTTAGAAACCCTGACTATGAAGCTTGAGGTCCCGGGTTCGATTCCCGTGTCGGGGCAGATATTTGTATGAAAAATACGAATGTTTGTTCTCGGGTCTTGGGTGTTTAATATGTATTTAAGTATGTATCTATCTATATAAGTATGTTTATCCGTTGCCTAGTACCCATAACACAAGCTTTGCTAAGCTTACTTTGGGACTAGGTCAATTGGTGTGAATTGTCCCGTGATATTTTTTTTTTTTTTTTTATTTATTTACAAACCGAATTAACAGGAAAATAAGGCTCATCCCATGCTCAACCCATTCCTATCCTCTCCTAAACGATTGAATTAACGCTCGCAAACCGTGTTGGGCCTTTCCTGAATTTAGCCCCTGTATCTTCCTCGAACGGCCACATAGCTTAGCATTAAAGTCAAAAGTCAAAGTCAAAGTATTTTATTTGTAAAACGAAGTGTAAAGGATCTCATAGTTTCGTCGCGTAGCTTTCACATCCTTGCAGCATAGCTGCATAGCACATCTCTGGTGGAAAGGCACGCTAAAAAGCATACTTAATGAGTAGTAGTTACCACGTTTTTTTTTTAATTTCTCTCTTCTTCTCTTCTTTTTCAGGCTTTTTCTATCCACTGCTGGATGTAACCCTCTCCTAATCTCCTCCACTTCGTCCTAATCTTCGTCTTCCTGAGCCAGTACGGTCCGGCGTAACTTTTTATGTCATCAGACCATCTCATCTGGGGTCTGCCTACACTTCTTCTTGTGGTCCGCGGTCTCCACACCAGCACTCTATGGGCCCAGCGGTTATCCACTCCGCGTGCCACATGCCCCGCCCAGTTCCATTTCAGTCGTGCAATGCGTCTCAAGATGTCTGTTTCTTTAGTGCGTTTCCGGATGCAATCATTCCGCACTCTGTCTCTCAAACTAAGCCCTAACATGGCTCTCTCCATGGATCTCTGAGCGATTTTGAGCTTCTTAACCATGTTTACTGTAAGGGGCCATGTTTCAGAAGCATATGTTAAAACTGGGGGAACGCACTGATCGAAAACCTTGGTTTTAAGGCATTGGGGCAAGGATCCAGAGAATACCGGTTTCAGTTTGCCGAAGGCAGCCCATCCAAGCTGAATACGACGGTCAATTTCTTTCGTTAAGTTTTGGCGTCCTACCGTCATAACTTGTCCCAGATACACATATTGGTCGACTTGCTCCAGAGGTGTGTTTCCTATTAAAACTGGGTTTTTTAATTTAGTTCATTGATATTTACTTCCGCAAAGTAAGGCCTGAATCGATCAATTATTTAAATTAAAAAAAAAAAAAAAAAAAAAAAAAATAAATAAATATCACGGGACAATTCACACCAATTGACCTAGTCCCAAAGTAAGCTTAGCAAAGCTTGTGTTATGGGTACTAGGCAACGGATAAACATACTTATATAGATAGATACATACTTAAATACATATCAAACACCCAAGACCCGAGAACAAACATTCGTATTTTTCATACAAATATCTGCCCCGACACGGGAATCGAACCCGGGACCTCAAGCTTCATAGTCAGGGTCTCTAACCACTAGGCCATCTGGTCGTCTAAATACTTGAGTACTAGTAATACTTGTATATTTTTTCCATGTACTTGTTTTTCTGTATTGTTTTCTTTGTGGTGTACAATAAAGACACTGTATTGTATTGTACTTATCCAATAACCTACGTGAAATAACATAATTTGTGATTCATAACAGAATGGCACTGCAAGGCAATTAAAAAAGCGCTACAACAATTACAACCATAATTGCTCCTTTCAATTCGAAAGTAAGTACTTTTTAAAGCACTTTTTTTTTTTACTGCAGTTAAAAATTAACTATAAATTCGTGTGCAGTGTAAGCTTACACCGTTTTTAATGCGTCAAAGATGGCGAAAGCACCGTTTTAATTGTGAAGGGCTAATCCGGGCGCCTGATTCGGATCGACTCGCGAACAATAGGTCGAGTCGTCGTGCAGAATAGGTACTTACAGCTGCAGACGGCAACGTCGAATTTGGTGAAGTTTGGAGATTGAACATTACTTTTTGCGCATTTATTTGAGTGGTCCACTAACAAAAGACGAGATTTAACTATATTTACTAGATACTTTACTGCTATTAAAATTATGAACACGAAATCTTGTGATTTTGTATGTACCTATTCTGTAACTCTTTTATCTGTATAAGTATAATTTATATAAAAGGCAACCGTTACTGATTGACTGATCTATCAACGCACAGCTCAAACCTCAGTGGATTGTGATGAAATTTGACACACAGATAGATACTATAACGTAGGTATCCGCTAAGAAAGCATTTTTTTTTATTCACTCCCTAAGAGGTGAAGCTAGGATCCAAATTTTGTATGGAGAAGCAAGATTTGATATACTTTTTTATTCGAAAGTACTTCTGCTTTGTTTCAGGTTTTTCCATAATTTAATTTAAATCGGTCTCACCCAGTTAACAAGAGTAGACGTTAAAATAACCGAAACGAGTGATTTCTCTACTCGTAACATTATAAATTATTTATTGAATCAGGCGTTACTTTCGGAAGTCCATATTAATGAACTGAAACAATCAGTTTGCTCACCCGCGGCCTTCGAGGCCTAGGAGGTCACGGCGCGGGTGTGCAAAGTAATGTTTCTGTTTATTTGTACCTAACATTTTCACGGTAAAAACGGCTGTACCTACGACTTTAGCACACACATAGCTCATGACAGGTTAAACACAGAATATTTTCCATCCCAGTAATTTCACAGTTTCTACGGGATGTCATCATCATCATCCCAGCCTATGTACGTCCCATTGCACAGGCCTCCTTTCAGAATCAGGGCTTGGCCGTAGCGCGGGCCCAGTGCGGATTGGGAACTTCACACACACACCATCAAATTTCTTCCTATACTCCATTTAATTTAGATTTATAAACCACAACAACATTATATTGCGGCTCGTGAACTGTAATCTCTTTACAATTTGTACTAGAGTAACAATTGACGACACGCAAATAAAGTGACATTAAAACAATTTTATTTTGCGGCTCCCAGACTATTGTACTGTACTATTTGCTAGGTAAGAAATAGTTCACGAGCCGCAATATAATAATGTTGTGGTTTTCAATTCTAAATTAAATGAAGTATAGGTGCGCGCAGGATCCTCACGATGTTTTCCTTCACCGTAAAGCTCATGGTAAACACAGGTGCGAGCCCGGACTCGAACCCACGACCCTTTGCTTGAGAGGACATTAGGCCACCACGGCAATCAATTATGGCTCTCCTTAGTTCCTCGATATACAGGGTTATTTTTAATTCACTGACATATTAATAACTATTGGTGTTAGCGTGATTATATATAGCCTATGTCCTTTCGGATAGGGATGTTGACACCTTTAATCAACTGACGTACTTTTTATGAGCTGTCAAAACACAATTCTCCCATAGAGTTTGAATAGCAATAGCAACTTATGACGTCACTTGTTCGCCAACTCAATCAACTAACAATTTATTTGTTTTAAAGCTTCAAAAAATCTAATTTTGCAGCTAATCGAAAATTAATCTGGTTTTCATGACTAAAATAAAGCGTTTTTTTACTGGAGTCGTGTCTTTGAATTATTTTTTACGATAACACTCCCAAAGGTTGTCCTTACGCAATCTGTAAATAACGCAAGTATCCAACAGAAACCTAAAATGTTTACGAAAGTTCTTTTTAAATCCTTTATCGTGTCAAACAAAGTTAATACGAAAAGTTGGATTTTTGTAAATATTCTTTTATGTTTATAGAGATCCGTACCTCAAAAGTTCACATGGGATTATTTTGCTGTCGGTTGTCTTTCTTTTATGGTGCTTTATCAAATTATCACAGAACTAAACGCGTGGAGGTGAGGATTGCACAGAGCCGTAAAATGATGTGCGACATTACATTAAAAAATGTAGCATGAGTTTTAGGGTGAAGAAACATCGTAACAAATAAATAAATAAATAGATATCACGGGACAATTCACAGCAATTGACCTAGTCCCAAAGTAAGCTAGGCAAAGCTTGTGTTATGGGTACTAGGCAACGGATAAACATACTTATATAGATAGATACATAATTAAATACATATTAAACACCCAAGACCCGAGAACAAACATTCGTATTTTTCATACAAATATCTGCCCCGACACGGGAATCGAACCAGGGACCTCAAGCTTCATAGTCAGGTTCTCTAACCACTAGGCCATCTGGTCGAAACTGCACACACCAACGATGTGTGTGAAGTATTGAATCCGCACTGGACACGCTTGGGAACTGCCCAAGCTCTCTCATTCTTAGAGAAGGCCTGTGCCCTGCAGTGGAACTTATATAGGCTGGGTTGATGATGATGGTTTGACACCTTTAATTACACGGATCTGCGATCCAATGATTTGCCGTTCGGACAACTAAAGAGTTGGAATTCGCTGCCTACGCCTGTGTTCCCTGAAGCTGATCACCTGATCGCCTTCGGGCCTTCAAATCTAGGGTGACGAGGCATTTACCTACTAAGCGTGTTCCATTTTAAGCCAAATCTTCGCTTAGGTACTATCAGCCTTAATCGTGGTCAAAGGCAAGCCCATTTTGCTAAAAAAAGGACAAGAATAATTGCTTTTTACTTTTAATGACTAGAGTAGAGCCTAATGCTGGGTGTACACGAGTTTAGTAGCTATTGCTTAGTACTTGTCACTTACACTTGTCAGATGTGTGTAAACATATTGTACAAGTGCTTTATATTAGTTTAACTGCAAGTGCAAGTAATTAGCAGCCGATCCTGTTTACTACAAGTGTCTACCCCCATATAAATAATCTACTAATACTTGTCACTTGTAGAGTGATGTGAACATTCTTGTCAAGTGAAGTTTGATTATTTAAGTGTCTTTGTTTCCTTTGTTTTCCCAGATCGTTGTTACTACTAATACCATTCCCTATCACCCATGTGTAGACCGCTACTTGTCACTTTTCACACTGCAGATAAGTCCTTAATCACTTACACTGATAAATACTAAGCCCGCCTAAAACTAGCATAGAGGACAAGAATCAGCTACAAGGTAGGTATCTGATTTTTTTTTTTGAAATTTACAAACGCATGCAGGTAACAGTAAATAAATACATAAAGGCAAAGCCCAGCGAACCGATGCGTCCGTTCGAGCAAGAAAAGGCATATGCTCCATAATTTGTGTACAGTTATTGATCAAAGATGTCCTTTTGGAAGGCACCGGAGCGTCCTGCACGGACGGGGTTGCGATGGGGTGATAAAACCATCAGGCCATCTTGGATTAATTATCAGGTTGAAGGGAGAATGGGGGCTTACGATTCATTGAGTAATGATCAAGTAACTTGGAGGAGAGAGTGGTTTTTTTTAATGTAATAAAGACAAAGGAACTTGTCACACGAAGCAATTATGAACGGTCACTGCTGACTTCTGGATATGATGCAATGAAAAAAAATTAAAATATTTTTTCTTTGAACAGTCAAAGCTTCTTGATATGTCTTTGTTAATGCACTTGTAGTGGTCGGGTTGACTTGAAATTTGGTACAGATATGTAGATAAAACAGCACGCAAGTACAGTCAGCTAAAAACATGCGAAAAAATGCGAAAGTTTTATAGCTTAATATTCTTAACACATCTATGTACTAATATCAACAATGCAGTCACTGCTGCTAAGGGATGATAGAGATCTTGGCGGACATTTGATTACACCGACAGTCTAGGTAGTAACAGTTCGGTCGAACCTTGTATGACGTCTTAGCAACCGCATAATTATATTTATCCACAAACTATGACACGATTTATAGTTGCACTTAAGCCTTGTTTACAGGGAAAGTTATGCAAGTTGAGTTACATTGCGTAGCTGAAGAACTACGGATTAATAGTGATCGATCAAACACAGCAAACTAAAGCAACTTGTAAAGCATTTCCAGCACTTTGCAAATAAGGTAGCGTAGCGGAATCCTCCGGCGTAACACAAGTCTTTCTCTCCGTAGAGCTTAAAACCGCACCGAGCGTTTTGCGCTAATCGATTTTAGGTATTCTATGCACTTGTGTATGTGTGCGTGAGAGCGGCTAGAATCATACTCGGAAGAGTCGATGTCCGAAGGAGAAATAACGCAACTAACTATACGGACAAGGGAGAAGCACGACGGCTCAAGATAGGTTGGTCAGACCGCGCGTGTGTTTAGGTATTTTCATCGTATTACTAAAACAAATTCATATTTTAAAAACGTAGCATCACTAGGCCCTAGAAAAAATTCTTGTTTTATTAACATTCAAAAAGTCATGACTGCCGTGCAGTATTTACACCGTATTATTAGATACGACTTTGACTTTTTTTTCTATCGAGTAAACTACAAGTAATCTTGTTTCAAAAATCACTGGTCATTAGAGTGAATCCTCAAATATCTTGCACATGTACTTCAGAACTAAAGCTTGGCTAGTAATGATACAGCAAGGGATTAAATGAATGCAATAAATGCGCCAAAAGCTCGATGCGGCCTTAAAGTACAAACAGCCACCTTCCAAAAGCTCAATCCTTTCGAACACAAAAGCTAATATGTTGTAAGAAAAAGCTAGGACAGACAATAGAGCTTTGTCGGCAGAGGCTTCTTACGAACAGTTGTAGCGTAAATTTAATCCTTTTACGTACTTGACTACATGGTTATAGATTTTTTTTAATACAGGCGCCGTTGCAAACTTCTTATGTTCTTAAAAAAAGACTGTAATGGCCTGCTGATTAACAACGACATAATTTTTTTTACGTTTTTTATTACGTTATAATAAATAAATAAATAATAAATATCACGGGACAATCTTACACAAATCGACCTAGTCCCAAACTAAGCAAAGCTTGTACTATGGGTACTAGACGACGATAAACATACTTATATAGATAAATAAATACTTAAATACATAGAAGACATCCATAACTCAGGAACAAATATTCGTGCTCATCACACAAATAAATGCCCTTACCGGGATTCGAACCCAGGACCTCTTGCTTCGTAGGCAGGGTCACTACCAACTAGGCTAAAGCGGTCGTAACGTTATCTGGGATGTGAATCTAACTTTATTTTACCAACATCAATAATTGCCAAAATTTTTAATTCAGCTGATTACATTTCTTGCGTATTTATATAATTTTTTTCTTCGGAAAACATTTGTGACCACATAGGATATAGGTCATGTAGGCAATAGACTATATAGTTTTTCAGCTTTTATGGAACTTTATCGTTTAATTATTAAATATTTCTTTATTAAAAAAAGACACAAACCTATAGATACGTTTTCAGGGTTCCGTACCCAAAGGATAAAAACGGGACCCTATTACTAAGACTCCACTGTCCGTATGTCTGTCTATCTGTCACCAGGCAGATTATCTCATAAACAGATGACATTTTTACAGATGAAGTATTTCTGTTGCAGCTACAACAAAAAATACTAAAAATAAAATATAGGGTTCTGCTAACTCTGGGTATAAAGCCCGACCAGGAAAATAAAAACCCTCGCCATATTGCGGAAAACTAATGGAACTAATTTCTTCAACTGGCAACAGTAACTTTGAAGACGTCATTAATGTCATCTGCCATTTTGGTTATTTGTGCGTTAAAATGCCGAAAACTATTAAAAGCCATTTACGAAAAGTTATATTCAATTTGTCGTGCTTTTATTGGTAATTTAACGCCCCCAGAGCAGGGTTTTTATTTTTCTGGTCAGCTTTAGTTACGGCTGTTTATTTTATATATTTAAAAGGTACCTAAAAATTAGTAAGGGGCCCTCGGTGCGCGAGTCCGACTCGCACATGGCCGGTTCTATATCCCAATATTAGCTAAAAACAAAAGTGGGAACAAACTTTTAACGCGCCTATTGAAGAGTCCATAGAAACCTAGCAAACGATCTTGAACTTGAAATTCTTGAAATCGTAAATACTTACTTGAGTATAATAATTGAGAAATTTTTCCTTATTTTGAAATTCGGAGCTACGTTTTGGCAGTTAGTTTAGTAAAGCAAATAGAGTCATGTGGGGTAACTGTACGCACTGGGTAAGTGTACGCAATCCATGGACTGAAATGCATGGGTTTGCGTGCACTTACCCACTGCGTACAGTTACCCCACATGACTCTATTGCTCCATATAAAATACTAAGTATTTAATATATAGATTAATAAGAAATAAATATGTATTTTTTAAAAAGCCGTGGTGGCCTAATGGCAAATGACCTATGGCCTCTCAAGCAGAGGGTCGTGGGTTCGAACCCGGGCTCGCACCTTGTGAGTTTTTCGGAATTCATGTGCGTAATTGTATTTGAAATTTACCATGAGCTTTACTGTGAAGGAAAACATCGTGAGGAAGCCTTCACACCTGAGAAGAAATTCAATGGTGTGTGTGAAGTTCCCAATCCGCACTGGGCCCGTGTCGCAACTACGGTCCAAGCCCTCTTAATCTGAGAGGAGGCCTATGCCCTGCATTGGGACGTATACGGGTTGTGATGATAATCATCATAAGATGATGATGTATTTTTTTCCTATAAATCGAACGTCAATATTAAATTTAATTTCACGAGAAACTGACTACTTAAAAAAAAATAACATCAATAGGTACTTAATATTTACACTGAAAGCGCTGCTCGATTCTTTTTTATTCACTAATTAGGGCCAAACCTAATCTAACCAATCTCTGATAAACAAACATAAAGCAAAGTCGTCAAAAAACCAATTCAAATGACCTACATAGCTTCTAACACTTTATATCAAGCGTACAACGGAACACATAAAAAGGAACAACACGTGAAACCATTAGTTTGGCACCCCTGTTTAATAATAGGTGATTTTTCCCCCCTCTGCCTAAAGCCCAGTTTAACTTGAGCTCCAGGATTGTAAGATGCGCGAGTGCATTTTATATTTGTCGAAGGTCTATGATCTCTGGTGATTTTGGGCTCATGCGTGTTCGGAGCCCATCCTGGTTTGTTCCTCCCGGCGCCACTTGTATTCGACCATTTTTATTGTCACACTCCGGCAGTTTTTGTTGAGTTGCGAGGTTCGGCAAGGAAGTACGTTCACAGTGACGGTTTTATAGGCACTTAAGGTAAAATAAAAGTAAACTTGGAGTGGTTTAAGTTTTCTTTATTTACGCATCGCCAAGTGGGCTAAAAAAAGTTTTATTGTGAAAGATATTTTCTGAGCATACCTAGGAAAACAAGTTGCGTAATGAAAAGCTAAGGACACGCATTGGAACATAAACAAACAAAAAAGTTTTTGAAAAAGCCACCATAGTCTGTTACGTACGTAAGTAAGTAACTGCACAAACAAGAACTTGCTATTTAAATGTGATCAATGATATGAATGATATGGTGGTATTTTGTGCATTATTAGGAACTAGCGTTTATCTGAGAATTATAAAAATAATTTGCAGTTACTAAGTACATATATTTATTTATTTTCCTGTATCAAATTTCAACGCAAAATTATCATAATTCCGATAAATAAGATACTCATCACGTCATAAAATAACCAGCTAATAAATTACAATAGTTATCGCTGCCCATCAAAATAGTTTCCAAGAACGCAAAAATACCTCGACCAAAAAGTATTTAATAGACACATCAAACCTCGAACTTTTCTGACGTCTACCATAAAGTCTGTTCATTATTAAGCTGCGTTCTGTTCCATTATTCTGAATTCGAATATGCCCTTATTTTTGAATGCTTCCTTAGGAACCGTCGTGAGACACTGGTCGTTTGCATACATTTGGAGGTTATATTTGGAGTGTTGTTTTTCCAATTTTCTGGCCGAAAATGGCGGCAGTTAGGGCTCGGCGCGACACGCATGGAACGCACGCGAGGGTGCCGGATTTTGAATTTAGAATATCGAAGCCGATGGCTTGTTAGCTGCCAGTATTTCGGTCACTCTCCAGATTTGTGTACTCATTTAAAAGGCGTATCTTTTCCACATATTAATCGTCTTATCTGCGCAAATCTGCAAGGTAACCCTGGATAGGAATCACCAATTCTTCTATTTCGGTTTCCGTTCTCATTTATTACTGTCTGTTCTTTATATAATTTTCAAAAATGGTATATTTGACAGTCAATTTATATAAATTTTATGAGGTTTCAAGATTTGACTCCCCAAAAATTTTTGCATGGCAATAGCGATGTGTGACGTCATTTATTTGTCAACTCAATTGTATTTTTTACTGCTTGGAATTGTTATGTTGCTAACTACCCTTTTGCTCATATTATATTGGGTGGTAATTACCTCTACTTTAAAAAAACACTGTTGACTGTAGACTTACGTTAATAAAATACATTAAAATTCAGTCCAAAACAATGTGTTGTTTCTAGACAAAAAAAACTTGTTTGTAACCTACGTAATAAATAAAAATTTAAGTAAAGTACCTATGCCTAATATCAATAAGAGCTCACCCCGACAACGGCCAAAAATTTTTCGTTTTTTTTTCTTAGAATATTTTCCCCTTCAATTAAATTATGTATTTGACTCAATTCGTCTCTGTCGCCGTTGGTAATATACTGCCATTTCGACACTCCGACTAACCTCAGGTGTCGACTATAGCGCCCCAAGCACGCACCCAGCAAAACTAACTACATTAATAAATGTTCACACTACACGTATAAACGCGTACACATTAACGTAGTTTTACGTAGACGTCGGCCAGAATAAATAGGCTGTTTATGAACCATCCAGCTACATCTCAAGCCTCATCTGCACTTACCATTAAGGATAGAGGTCAATTGCTGGTCAGTTAGAAAAAAAAACATATTATGTAATTGTCTATGACTATTGACTGTTCACCGCTGCACTAGGGGATGAGTTTAAGACTCTGGACTGGGAAGGGCGTGGATTTGCCGACGACGTAGTGCTAATGACTGAGACCTTGGAAGACCTCAATGCGATGCTCGCTTACCTCGGAAAAGATTCCCAGCCAGTGAACATGGACAAGACGAAGGTCATGTCGAACGTCCATGCTGTACAAACTCCGAAGTTGTTGATAACTATAATTATCTACCTTGACTTACAGTCCATTTAGGTAGGTCCAACTTCGAGAAAGAGATCATTCGACGAATCTGGGCTGCTGGGCTGGGCAGCGTTCGGGAAGCTCCGCAATATCTTGTTATCCATTATACCGCAGTGTCTCAAGTCAAAAGTCTTTAATCAGTGTGAGTGTGTGTGATGACTTATGGAGCTGAGACGTGGCTATTCTCAAGGAATCAAGATGTTCACATGTAAAACCCCGAAATCTTAACTGCGAAGTTTAGATACATGAAATTTTACATGGGTGTTATTCATACGACATAAATGTAGGTAGATCATCGATGTAATTTTGGGGATTAGTAAGATCCTGAAATCTTAATTCAATTGGCAGACCTTAATAGTTCATGCGCAAATCCGCGGGTGAAGGCTGTCTAATAAATAAGTCCCGAAATAGGTGGTTTTTTTTAATGATTTTACAGCTTCCTTACTTAAAAAATGTTAAACGGTTATTATTTTAAAAATTCTAACTCATTTTCCTCTTATAAAGTAATACGTCAAAATATCAACCGTGAGTTGTTTTGGAATAGTTTTCATAGCAGAATAGGTGATTGCGAAACATTATTTCCAAGTATCGGTAATCCAGGTAATAACTTAAAAAGTGTTAAGTAAATTATTGCGACATAACCAATGGGCAATGAACTTTATGCTCAAGGATAACATCGTGAGGAAGCACACTCCTACGAAGAAATTCATGGGTGTGTGTAAAGATGCCAATTCGTACTGGAGCCCGCGTGAGAACTGCGGCCCACCAGCCTCTCATTCTGAGATAAGGCCTGTGCCCTGCGGTGCCTACTTAAAGTTACACCCTGTATAGGCTAGGACGATAAACCAATTAGCAGACAGTTAGCATATACTATAAATAAATCAAGCAGATACCTATTTGTATGTTGTGTAGTTCGACGGAAATGACACAGCGGGAGTGCATCCTGCTTGCATCTATCCAGTCATTTCAGATTTCAAGTAGGTTTCTATATCACTTACTACGACACTCAGTAACGTCAATTAATTTAAGTTTATCAGTCACAATACGCTTATTGTCTAACGCGCGGGCGCTTGCGATCGCGTTCTCCATCTCTTTCCCCCTTATCCTGTATTGTTTGACAGAATGAAATGGTGAAAGCTATTATGATTCCTAGTGCGTTAGACATTAAGGCCTCTGGTTAACGCGTTGAATGCGGATGGCGTATGTTCAGCAGTGGTAGTCTTTCGACTGAAATGATAATGACTCATAATCATAATATTATTTCATGCAAATTCAGAAATCGTGCAAATACCTTCGACATTAATTGGCATGTCTGAATGCAGTGAGGCCCTGTTAAACTCCATTGATTAATTCAACAAATCAGACAGGAACAAACAGCGCCAAGTGCAAAAGGCAAATGTTTACGCGCAAACAGCGGTCAGGCTGAATGGTGTAAGTATCTTTGACACTTTTCGGGGACGAACAAACATGGGATAAGTGGATTAAAGTGCTATTGTTTCTAGTTTCGGTGGGTCTTTATTGGCGCACAAAATATGATCAAAACTAATGGCTACATTACTGTTTATTTTCCGTAAATATCCTTTCACAGGAGTTTTCTTTTAACATTACACTACGTTTTATCTTTGGGCGAGTGTGTATGGATTTTCTATTATGGGCCCATGGGGCCCCGTTTTTTTTTAAAGACTTTAATAGGGCAGAATCCAAGATGAAGATGCCTTTGGTACTATATATAATACACATGACATGGGTGCAACTTTGGAGGTCTATCCCCTAATGTATCATGAGGATGTGCTAGCGGACAGCCCTACGCAGTTGCCAAATAATAAAACTACCAGGTAGGAAAGGAACATGGAATGGTCTGAGGATTATTATTTTATTAATTTCATTTAAGATAACATGTGATCTCGTTGTTGTTAGTATAGTCTTAGTAATAATGTACTTGGAAACTAAATTGGCTTTTACACATAAAATGATTTGATTCAATATAGGACAACAAAAATGAATATAAACCGTTTTCAAGATGGTGTTCAAAAGACCCACGGTACCACCGGGTATGGCTAAGGATACGGTTGGTCTGAAGGGCTGTTCAGACTGTCCCTCGTCCTGCCTAGCAGAGATGCTGCCTTGGCAAGATTGCTGCAAACTCATCACCTCGAACATAGTGGATGCGCTTCAGAATCTGGGCAGCCCTATCAGAATCCTGAAGGCATTACATATTATACCCTTTAAGTAGCGATGTGCCGAGTACGGCTTGACTCGAGTCAGATTCGATTCCTGCTTATGACTCGCCTACTCGAGTACAAAAATATTTTGATTCGAGTACGCCAGACTCGATTTGGTACTCGAGTCAGAGAGAATCGGTTTCGTACTCGCTGACTCGATTCTATTATGCGAGTACAACTGACTCGAATCTAGTATCCGAGTCAGATTGACTCGATTGAATTCAATCTCTTTTTACTAAAGCAATGAATGATAAGTAGTTTAGCTAGGTATTTTCTGTTTTTATTTGATGTTTATATCTTAAAAAAATTGATTTATTAACTTTGTGTCACTATACTAAACATATACTATGCTGTTTGAAGTTATTCCTTTTCGATTTTACCTTTTTATTATAAAATTGGTAACGGACTTGATTTCTGGACTCGAATTTCTTGACTCGAGTAAACATTCGAATAGATACTACCAAACATAGACTCGAGTTGATCTTCACTGGACTCGAATCGCGGAATCGAGTCAGGATTCGAATAACAAATTAACTGACTCGAGTTGCGTAATCGAGTCAGGATTCGAATACCACATAAAATGACTCGAGTCGACTCGATCCACCAAAACAGCGACTCGGCACATCACTACCTTTAAGTATTGTATGATTTTTGGGTAATGAATGTCAACAACAACAACGTTTATGTCAACAACTGCCATTGTGCAGCGTTCTGTTCGACACTCGACAATGTTTGCTTGTCCCTCTCGTGGGAATAAGACCATGCTCTCAGTGCACACAAGGATATTAAGATGCTATTTGTATGAGGGGTCAGTAATAAATAAACAAACCTTGCAAGTATAGATAGCACTTCGCTAAGCTGGGGGGTCAATTTTCGTCATTTTCGAACGGTTTCAAACGATTAGATTATTAGTTACAAAAATCTTAAACTACCATATTTTTACCTTGCTTCTGTGCTACCAACCGTGGAACATAGCTACGTCTATTCGAGACTATGTATACATATTAACATCCACTTTTACAGATACCACACAAATTGCTTACGTGTTTCGTATCCTCATCGACTTCATTCCCATACTTACATTGTCAACAAACAAGCACACACCCGTCGCCAAAAACTTGAATATAAGTGATAATTTCTCCATCTATGCGAAAGTCTTTTGTTTTATGTTTCAAACTGTCTCTGTTAACTAATCCAATAACATTCGATCCTTCCTCGCTATGCCAAATGTCCGCAAGCTACCTACATTATACATCTTTATTGTAAACGATTCTTAGTTCGCGGAAGAGCTGATCGAAAGGAATCCGAAGGTTGTGTTCTGGGAATAGCTCGTGTCATAGGGAAGAGCTGTTCGGTGTAGTTATACTTATATTTTTACTGGACGCTTAAAACATCAAAGGCTTTATTGTCACTTACACGACAATGTAACAAACAATCAGCCTTATTGTTTTTCTTCCAATGTTGGAATTGTTATAAAAAAATGTAAAAGCAAGTGCCACCAAGAACTTAAACTAAGTAAGTACTTAGTCGACTATACCATGCCTAATAGGCTTCGGCGAAGGCCTTTCTGTTGCGTTTAGCTGTACTACCGTTATTAGAGAGAACTGAGGATTATTAAATACCTACTTATTTACAGGTGTAAGCCATGTTAGAGCACGAAGTATGCAGCGATCTCTTACGATTATGTCGGCAGTATAAGTTAGTTACACCAAGTTACTAATGACTCTGTGAGCTGTAGGTATTGTCGACTAAATGTTTTACTATTTTTAAGGACAGTTCTTTAATCAGAATAAAAGCAATAAGGCTGATTATCATATTGACTTGTAAGTGAAAATAGCGTTTGGTGTTTGAAGTCATACAACTGACATTGAACTTTAGGGTGGTAAAGGAATTTCTTGGTCGATTATACGCTTCGCGCGTGTCTTTCACGTTCATAACCCGCGTTACTCCGCTATTTTGAATGAAAAAACAAAAACTAAATCTGAATCCAACTTGCATTACTTAGCTTGAATTGTAGAATCTGCTCACAAAATACCACGAGATAATATGTGACCTATAGAGAAGAATGGACATCCACACAGCTGGACAAACTGAGCTGGGAAAATAAATATGACATTTTAGGTATTTTTACCAATATTTATTGTTAGTTCTGTGACTTCTGTGATCCCAATCAATCAATTCTATTCCAACGCATTTTATTACAAGCAACATTTCACTTTGGCCTACTTTTATGGCGAAATTGGCGCTTGCGTCATTCCTGACGTATGACAAGCATCAGGCGAACGTTCCTCGCCTTATTTACATAGGAAAATCGTAAAACTGTCGCTCTTGACATACTAGTTGTCGATATGACAACGTTCCTAGGGTTGTCAGGTCCTAGTGACGTAAATTTTCAAGTTCGCGTGCACCCAATACGATGGTTTATGCATCGAGCGTACACAAACATCACTAAACTAAGTAGATAATTTACCTTTGCAGGATGTGGTGCTGGTGAGCGATTTATTGAAAACACTTTTTTTAAGGGTTCCGTTGGAACAAGGAATTTGATAGTTTCGCCATAGCCGTCTGCAGCATAGCTTGGAAACTCTTAATGCTAGGAGGTAATTTTGCTTGGGTATAAATGGGTGAATCAACTTTTGCTTGCCACCTTTGCTATGGTTACACAAATTTTGTCTCCTGGAAAACCTAAGAATTTTTCTATCAAACAGTATGAAGATGGCACTAGGACAACCGGTCCGGAGATAGAGTCAACAACACAAAAAAGTTGATTCACACAAACATTAACTATACGTGGACAAAGTGGTAATTTTTTTTTAGATTACTTGCCTACACGTAAAGACGGGGTAATTTTGTGTGTAAACCCCTAGTGTGGGATATCGTTGGTTAGGTCTTTCAAATACATTATGGGATATTATAGGATTGCTTACATAAGAGATAAGACCAAGCTAGATCAATTTTTCATCCCCGAAAACCCCCACATACCAAATCATCGAAATCGTTGGAGCCGTTTCTGAGATATATATATATATATATATATACAAGAATTGCTCGTTTAAAGATATTAGATTTAGGCACACGTTTGCGAAATATTTAGCGTTAAAGTGCTAATTTTTGTTAGTCAAGCGTCCTCCCCCTCTACAGGCTAAACCGTTAGCTTGACAAGTCTAACGGGTTTTAAAGAAAAACAGACAGATTTGTAGGCTTTACAAGTTAACGAGTAATAGTCGATCAAAACTTAAATCTGTCTATCTATATAAATAAAAATGAATAGCCAAATGTGCTGCTAAGCGCAAAAGCTCGAGAACCAGTGCACCAAATTGAATAACTAATATTTTTTTCGTTGTATTCGTACTTAATCGTCAGGACAAGGTGATTATGAAAAAAAAACTCCAACGGGCAAACCGCAGGCTTTTTATTGTATGCATCTACAAGATCTCTGAATTCGCACACGAAAAAACCTAAAAACAAACAGGCACACGTCAAAAAAAATATTACCCAAGAATTCCAATTTCAAATTCGCCATCGCCCAAATTTCTCACTTCACAAACCTAATATTCCTCCGTCAAACAAAAGGAATTCTTTATTCGTTATTTTTATGACGCAGGGTAACTGCCGGTATTTTCCACACCTTGCTCTGTCACTCGTGAAAACGTCAATTTTAACATTTTCCGCATACTTGTATCTGATATGCCGAGTTGTCCCGACCTGTCTGCAGAATGTTTCTACGTGTGAGGGCAACTACAGTTATGTTTACCCTATAAAGTGGCATTGCAAACATGCTTCGTTGTGCTTTCCTGTTGCCATTTTTTGCGATAAAATAAGTTGTTTTTAACGCGACAATTTCGTGCGAGGGCAATGATTTTTGTTTAATAGAAAAAAGGTTCAGTTTGATCCATTCAAAAATGAGTGTTTGAAAAATGAGTAATTATAATTTCAGTTATATTTTACTAAGTGATCGAACCTTTATCGCAGTTTAGACATTTTGCAAGTTGCATTACATTACGGCGTTTGATTGACCATATGAATCTTGTTCGCCTTACGGCCTCGCAACGTACTTAGTGCAACTTACACGTTTTTTCTTGCAGGCTTAAAACTCAGCTTTACGCTTGCTTTATCAACTTTTCTTTCTAACAAAAGATTTAACGAACAATAAAACACGATCCATTAGTGTAAATCGCGTGTAGGTAACAAATCCCTTAAGGTCCAAAGGCACTATCGATTTTAGGTATTCTATGCACTCGTGTATGTGTGCGTGAGAGCGGCTAGAATCAAAGCCGTGCGTAAGCGCAAGCGACACTTTAGGTATTTTCATCGTATTACTCAAACAAATACATATTTTAAAAATGTAGTAACACTAGGCCCTAGAAAACATCTTGTTTTATTAACATTCAAAAAGTCATTAGTTGCCGTGCAGTATTTGGATTTTTTTTCTATCGAATTAACTACAACTAATCGTGTTACGAAAAACACTGGTCACTAAAGTGAATCCTCAAATATCTTACACATGAATTTCAGAACTAAACATTTGCTAGTAATGATACAGCAAGAGATTAAATGAATGCAATAAATGCGCCAAAAGCTCGGTAGGGTCTTAAAACGTGTCGCCAAAATATTCTCCATATTTCAAGCCTCAAACTAAAACTTACACTCCAAAATTCCACCACGCGGAAATAGCATTCTCCCTTAAAATTAGCCCATTAGGTTACATCACTGTAACTTCAGCCCATTTCGCGTGAAATATGTCCATGTTGGTACCGCCTCCAGGGCGTGTGGACGACGGAACGGGTGACAAATTGTGTCATGCCCTACGGTATTTCATTGTCGAAACGGCCTAAATCGCAAGACCTTTTCGGGTGAAGGGGCGTGATTGATACGCCGGTTCTATTTAATTAAGGGTTTGCACCCTTTCGGATCTTTGAGATAGCTTCTCAACCGCGTTTAAAACGACTAATACTTAATTGGTCTTCTTGTGATTCACTGTGTCAGATTTGGAGCTATTCTCGTTTCGTTTTGGGATTCAAATGTTTTGATCCATTAATTTCGGGGTCAACAATAGCTACTATACTTGAAGCTTTGCTAATTTTTTTACAAACGCAAACATTTTCAAGATTTTTATCACTCATCAACTACCTAATATCACTGATGTTGCAAAGGTAATTTTAGTAGCAAACACTTTTTGTGGACCTGGCTTGATGATGAAAAAAGAATACAAGTTTTTGGCACTTGCTGGATCATCAGAAATATTGCAAGAGATAAACACAATAGATATTACTAGAACTAGGCAGCATAAGTTCAAAAGGAATGACCGACAGTATCTATCTATCTGCATAACATTTTATGGTTTGCTGCTACATCTCCATGTGCTTTAAGATTAAATTTACTACAACTGTCCTCAGTTTCATTCAATTGACTACCGGCTCTGACTTAACTATAAGAGAACTGTTAACAACTATAAGAAACTGCCGTCATAAAATCTTTGCAGAAAACATTAGCTTCGCACACCAGCAGTAAAATTTTATAGTAATTAATGCCCACTCAGAGGATTCCTTATTACATTTGACTATGGAAGGCATAAAGTTAATCAGGTTCCTTCCACGTTAGACGATACCTCTCATCCGACGCTGTTGGAACAAATTCTGTCACATTACATGCCATAAATGTTACTGCCGCCATAAATAATAATAGTAAAACATAGCATTTTGACACGCAGTAAAAACTTTCTACAATAAGGAACACTACTATATATTTTACTGCCTTACAAGCGAGTGAACTCGAGTGTTTTCATTCGCTTATCTTTTTCCATGGAAAAACTTTTTATTATACTTTTCAGCTTTCGGCCTTTGTGCCAAAACAGACAGCCTAAAAATCAGTCACCTACGCTAAGTAACTACAATGGGATACCTTCTGCCATGCTGCATTAATGTCATTAACTAGCATTAGCAGGGAAGTCTTGATCAGTACTAAAGCCCAGCATAAGAGCACGTTACATTACGGTGCTCGATTGACTACTTCAAACTCGTTCCCTTTATAGCTTCGCAATGTAATGCAACTTAATTTTCTTTCTGGTCTAAACGGGGCTTAATAGCGAGTATTTAATATGATGTGTCTCCATTGTCACCAATGACACCACTGTATCGATTCGCAGGAGCATGCAGCAAAAATGACGAGCCCATATGCAAAATATACGTAATTAAATTTCGAATATTGCCTTTTGCCGCCAACGCATCGACGTTAAAAGATCACGACCGCTCGTCAACCAAGACCGGTAGCTCTTTAATCCCGTTAAGATAAAACTGGAGCTGTAATGTTTTTAACAGCCCTTATAAAAAACGAATTAAACCAAGTAGCGTTCCGTGTTTCGGGGCACGCGGTAAAGTGACTCGAGATATGGTGGCAGAACGCCTTGGTGTCACCGCCTCGGTGGTCCGATTAAAAAGTTTGTACGTCAATTTATTGTTTATGGTTTACAATCGACGACAAAAAGCATACCGATTTGGGGATAGAATGCGGACTTTCAATTAGGCGAGATTCTTTTGATTTTGGAAATTGATCGTTGAGACGTAAATAAATGTACTCTCTGCTATTTTCTCCTTAGTGATTTTAGGAAAAAGGCAATACAACATTAACAGTTGCAGCCTTGGGTCGTTAATTACCTTTTATACATTCTCCTCGTTTTCTTATTTTCAACGCAGGAATCTTCTTTTTATTCAGAACAATCAGAACCAAGCCTCGAGTCTCATCCTAAATCTTCTCTGACCTCTCTCAAAGTCTCTACTAGCTGCATTTTACTTTGGCGCAAGGCTCTTTCCTTTCATTTGCGATCTACACTAAAGTATCCATTAAAATGTATATTAACACCAATTAAAAAAAACTGCGCTAAGGACTATTACTTTAAACGTATACAAATACGTGATGTCATCCGCATACCCGACTTATGAGAAGCTTCCAGTGTTTTAAGTGTGGGTGTACAAATAGCTCGGAACAAATAAAGCGGCGTGTGTGGGGACCCTTAAATCCACTGATAAGGCCCAATAAAAAATCTAATTTAAACACGTTATCGGCATATCGGAGGCTATTGGTGGGCTTCGGTCAAACACAGGATGTAAAGAGTAGACGAATTAAATATTGGACCAATTTTTCTTTTAATTTAAATTTTATTTGTTTTACTTTTCTAGAGGGTTTAATAGTATTGAATAAACTATTAAAATAAGAGGTTTCTAAAGGTGTCATTTCGCTAAAATCATCTCAGCCCGACAAATGGCGGTCTGTATTAGGTACTAATTAAGCCCTTATGGTTTATGTTGTAAATATGTAATTCTTTTAAACATTTTTTTTTGTTTTCTTCCAATCAATTCTCATTTATGCGCGAGCAATTAATATGAACTATTAAATGAAGCAATTAACATTTTAATCAGCGGATAGTTAATAATGAAACCGCCGCCCTATTAAATTAATTGCAATTTCATCCATTCAACATCTAAGCCCAAATCCCTTGTATGTATAGTTTTTTGTATCCCTTAAAGTATCTCACTACTGAAGGTCTCTAGTTTTGGCAATTTCTCTAAAGACCACTTTAAACCGCTAACATTATTATCTTCATACATTTCTACGCATATCGCAACAGTTAAATTAAGAAATCGGTCTATTTGCTTACATCTTGGAAACATTAAACAGCTTTTCATAGCGTTTAACTTCCTCAAAATATCGGGATGAAATATTTTTTTTTTTACATTAAACTGACCCGTGATTGACCACTATCTCACCTATTGAAAATTGAAGATGAGGCCAAAGGTGTACCTCTTTAGTAATAATAATTAATTAATTTTAATTGTAATAATTTCTGAAACATGCATAAACTCATCGTGTATTGTAAAATAAAAGTCAAGTCACGCAAACGAAATCGCTGGTACCATTTAATACTATAAATGCGGAAGTTTATGGATTATGTTTATGATATTTGGTACTAGGTATATCTCCACAGACTCGCAAATTAAAGCTTTAAATCTCAACCGCTAGGTAGAGCCATGAAATGACGCGGGTACTTTATGAAACGTCAATAAAATTAATATAATAGCATCACATCATATAATTTTAAAACTTTATTATTTTAAAATACCTTTCCGCCCTGGCTGCCTACAGGCGTATTTAATTATTAAATGTTTTCAAAACTTTCATCCACAATTATTATACAAACCTTGTCTTGATAATTACAAACACAAGCAAAACAGAACTAGCCAAATAGGTAGCTACCTAAAGTGACGCGCTTACATAAATTCTACAACTGATTTTTATTTATGTAGACTAAACCGCTTGTGTTCCGCAAAGGGTGTGCCGCGGCACACTGGTGTACCGTGGTCAACAGTTGATGTGCCTCGGAAAAATAATATCTCATAAACCTAAATAGACGTACGGAAGAAAAATACTTAAACAGATGTAAATCACGCTGATTTACATATTTTTCATTTATGGTGTACCTCCAAAAAATTTGAAAGAAAGAAAGAAAGAAAGAAAATACATTTATTTACAACATCACAAGACACATCATCAATATTTTACAAAACATAAGATAACACTAAAGCTAAAGATAGAATGTGTCATTGCGGTTGCAAATCGGACACTGGCTCAGCATAATGCTGAGGCGTTTAAAACACCCCAGCGCTGATTTTCAGCCAGTACCGTTGGTGACACCCGGATCGCTGTTTAGATAGATAAATAAATAAACTGCACACTAATAGCTACATACATAAGACTACATGCGTAAATAAATAATTTGTAAATTGCAAAAGCAAATAATAATAACAAAAATTCTTGAACATAATTAGTATATCTCACTTGCCAAGTATACAACCCTGCGCGGACTAAAACGAAAAAATGAGAAAATGAAATAACCGAGACAATAAAAATCAAAGAAGTTTTGTGAAATAGTGCTGGAAAGGAGAGGAAATTAAGGTTTTTGCAATGACAACAAATAGCCTTTAAGCTTTCGCCCAAAGGTGTACCTGCTGGTCACACTTAGGATGGGAGGGGGGATGTCATTCCAGCACTTAGACGCCGCAAACCTAAAACTCCCTCGAAACGCCGCCTTCGTTTGACTAGGTGTATAGTATAAATCTTCCCAGGTGAATGTTTCGCTTCGAGCCATTACATTAAATTTGAACCTTAATACTATGACGATACCGTTTGTTTTGAAAGATAAGGGCTCGAAGCGAAAAATTCACCTGGGAAGATTTATACTATACCTTGAACACAAAAAGTTTGCTGAACATTGATGTAGACGAATGAATAAATAAAATGAATATTAAACTACGACTCTATACCAGTTTCTGTTCTGAGCCGCGGCAAGATGAAGGCTGCGCGATTGCGTTAAAACACTCATTTGTATTGTCACCGCGCTAATGCGTGCGCCGGCGCAACCGCTACTGGCGGCCATTGCTGGCTTTTATTGTCTTTTTTAAATCAAGAATTGTATTGGGTTAATATTGGTGATGAACTTTTATATTGTGATTGGGTTCTAGATTATGCACGTTCGCTTGCCAATTTTCAGAATAGGATATTAATTTTGTCTGTGTGGTTTTATGGATAATTTTATTCTCTTTTACTCGCTAAGGGTCTCTGGTGTAATTTTTTGACAGGGCTAACTCTCATCATCATCGTCATCTTGATGTCAGCTGGGACGTTCATTGCTGGACATAGACGTTCCCCTGGAAACTTCAAGATTATCGGTTTTATGCTACCCATCATAGCCAATGGGTTCCTGCGATTTTCACTGGATTGACCGGTTTCCTTTCCATCATTCCGCCTCCCGGTATGCGAACATGTAAGAACCTTACAGCCCCAACCGATAAACCGTCCCGAACGATTTTAGTGAAGAAAAAACACGTTATTTAAAAGCGAAAAAGTTTTTCGGGTGCGTCGGTGGGATTCGAACCCACGTCTCCTGGTTATGCGCCCCAACGGGTGTTCTACCAATTGAACCACGTTGCATCCAACCGACTCCCCCGAAATTCTTAATCGCTTACATACGCTTTTAAATAATCTTAGATTCGGTGAGCAGCCGTACTGCTAATAAAATAAATAATATTTGAAAAAATACGTGTCCAATAATAATCTAACTAACGGACGGACGGGTTTTAGTAATTTAGAATATTTTTTCGCCTTGACACTTATATGTACCATAATGACTGTTCTTATAGGATTTTGACAATTTAACGTGAAAGCATTCAAGACGTTCATTGCCACCATGTTACTATAGCAAACTTACTCTAAGCGCTTTAGTCGTCTAGTTTTAACACCTTCTAGGTGTCCTGGTTATTTGAAGCGATTACATACCTCATGAAACTTGAATATCCGATTAAAAGACATACCCATTTTATTAAAAGTTAAACCGCTAACGGAATAACCACTGCACATAATTCAGAAACTTTATAGAAGAAATCTTGACGACAAAATCATGCTTTCCAACAGCCGAAGTTCCATGAAGACCGGCTAAAACTTTAATTAAGTTCAGCCTTAACTCGAAAATTTCACCTTCCGTTACCGCATCTCGAACGTTTCAACTTCTGTCCTTCACCCCCCAGTGGTGTTACAATCTAGTGAGAAAGAGAGGCCGAATGAATTCGGATTTCGTTTTGACCGTCAATTGTCCTCTTTTTTAATTGAATCGCAATATCAACGGGTAATTCTCGTGCGACTATAAAGAGGTCTTTATGCCTAACAAATCGGCTCCTTTGAGAGTTCAAACAAGCCGCTCCGCTTCGCCGTTTCGTAGGGGCAGATGTACTGGGCTCAATTGCCTCAGTGAAGCTCGCCGATTAATTTAATAGTAATCAATGATTTTTTGTAATATTTTTATGATAGTTCCAATTAAGAATAGCGAGGATTTGACGCTTTTATTATATGGGAACTTGGACTGTGTTTTATAAAAAAAATTAAGACGACCTTGGTTGACGTGTTTGTTTACGTCCTGCGAGAACATTTTTCTCAGGATAAAAGTAATCTCAGCCTAAACTACCGGAACTAGAGACTTAAAATTCAGCAGCTTTAAACAATAATTTCACCTAAAATCGTTTGACAAGTGTATCATTTTAAAAATGTAAAAAGCTAATCGCAAGGCGTACGTTAGGTTAAGTTCTAAGAAACCTGATGCCTGGCCAACTTTAGCCTCGTCCTGCCCAATGTGCTTTATTAAGGACATCCCCATTTCAAAGGACTTTATATCATTCTAAATTGGAACAGAGTTGCATTTACTTTGTTTAGTGCGATTTAAAAAAAAAAAAACAAATTTGAATCTTTTCCTAATTACAGTTGATTCTCATATTTCACTGGCATTTTGCTTGTATGGTATGGTGGGCAGGACGAGGATAGACCCGACTTTTTACATAAAACTGACCCGTGATTGACGACTATCTCACCTGAAGACAAGTGAAGATGAGGCCAAAGGTGTACCTCACTGGCTCAGTAACAGCCTATTCACTCTAGCCTTGAAGAGACCTAGGTTGTATTTATCTGGAAATACAGATAATATTAACCCTTTTCCAGGCCCCGTCTGTTTAGATGTGCCACTACAAAACTAATCATTGTGTTATATCGTTTACCTATGCAGAATTAATTTAAAAGAAAGCATATTTTAAAGAAATTCAATTGATTTTCCACCATAATGTGAAGGGAGCAAGGTCGAATCTTTGTGTAGATTTATAAAGTCGCTATATGCGCTATGCCTGGAAAAGGGCTAAGACTTATTAAGTTTACTGACTCGGAGTCGCTAATTTTATGTCCACAGGAGAGACAACTTTTATTTCTTACGGTCTGTATGACCCATTTAACAAATCACAAATTAATATAAAATCTTGATAAACTTAGAATGCTTTGCCAAGTCTTTGGCAGCATTGACAGAGCCCGCATAGCTCGAGGGCCCGCATAGTTGGCTGGTTCATTCATTATGAGCTATTTTTAGGATGATTATGATACGGTGCCAGATTGTTTTCCTAAATGAAATTTAAGTTGTTATGAACTTGTGGTAGGTAGAGTAGGTAGATCCTTGTCTGCAGTCTATCGAGTTCCAACCGAATAAAATCTTTATCATCATTATTCTTTCTCTCAGATTGAGTTTGGGCTTTGGCAGTAACTCCCTCACGGATCCAAGGGGGCTACTACGAAATTCGAAGTTCTAGTCGCGCCGTCCTTTTCATTCTTTTGTTCAATACTGTTAGCGTCAACGGAACGGCACGATATGAAGTTCGAAAATCGAATTTCCTAGTATAAGGCCAGTGCGGACTGGCTACATCATACACACCATTGAACTGCTTCGAAGTGTACACTGCTCTTTAAAATTCTCTCTTCAGTTTAGAGAGTGACGAACAAAGTGAGTGTCTTTGGTATATGAATTCCATGGTTTTCTTTTTAATGAAAAAGAAAAATAGAATCTCAAACCACAAGAAAGAAGGAGACTGTTAGTGATTCAGGTAAAACCTCATAAATACTGTTTTATCATCTCTGGTCAAGTGATTAAAAGGTAGCAATAAAACTAGTCAATACATCGTTAACTGGTGGGAGCGGATACTATTTATTACTTAAGATAAATTAAATATTTTCAACTAGCTGTTGATCGCGATTCCATTTGCGAAGAATTCTATGTCTTTCCCGGGATCTCAAATTATACATATACAATAATATACATACAAGCTTCAGCGGTTTAAGCGTATGTAGATAGTAACAGGACAGACCTACATTACACTCTTCTTCTTCTTCAGCCCATAGCCACCCAATGCTGAGTGTACGCATCCTGCATTGCTCGCCACTCATCTCGGTCCAGTGCTCTCCTCATCCAGCACCTTCCCGCCACTTTGACCAGGTCGTCAGTCCACCTCATCTCCTGTCTGCCAACGTTTTTCCGCCCGGTTCTGGGTCTCCACCTCATCACAGCCTTCCCCCATCTTCCATCACTCCTGCGGCATATGTGTCCAGCCCACTTCCACTTTCTTTGGGTGATTACCTTGGCTATATCGGTGAGCACACTACATTTTTGCAAATAAATTTTATCTATTCTTTTCTATTCTAATTTATAATTTTAGTAAGGATTACCATTGCAAACACTTGGAATCTATTCATAACATACAGAAGGTTTTGAAGGCGTGATTAGATCCAACCCTATACTACTCAGTAATATCAGTTTTCGGAAAAATTCAAAATTACGAACTCATGGTATCAAAAACGTAAAAGACAGACTCGCGACATCGACACCTCGTAGAGCCACTAGTCATTAGAAAAGAAAGAAATTGTTAGATATTTTTGAATACTTTGATTAGTCAGATAATATTGCCGGTGACTGTACCACTGGGCGCGATGGGCACTTGTGACTGAAATCTGAGTTTAGTCATCTCCAGCCCAACCACCAAACCTCATAACTTAATCACCCAATCAACTGGAACATTCTAGACGTGATCGAAAGCACTCGAGACCACCAGAAGCGCGTTATCTGACCATTTAATTGCTCAGCTCAGGTTAATTGAGGCTTCGTCCTGTTTGAGATTAGCCGATAGACGATTTACGACCTACGACCGTGATGACTTCGTGAGTTTCGTTCGAGTATGCCTCGTTACGCTGTGTGTGGTCTTGTACAAATGCCGGTGAACTTCTTGAGCATTGGTAGTTGTGGCGGGGTTAAGTTTGCTACGTATATGTACCTACCTATTTCCTTTACTACCGAAGAGTTAAGTTCGGTCATACCGTGCAAGGATTTTGCCTGTATCTGTACTTAAGTAGGTAGGTACTTAATTTTTTTACGTTTCCAGCGGTGGACAATTTTGATCATTCTTTTTATTGAAGCTCATTTTAATAACTAATTAGTGGTGCATTATGAATCCATAACAACATATAGTACTAGCTGTTCCCTGCGACTTCATCTGCGAAGAATTCGAATTTTCCCGCGCAATTTTTTACTTTTTTCTGGATTATATTTTAACATACATATTATCATAATATAGGGTCTCACCCTATCTCCATACCAAATTGCATCTAAATCGGTTCAGCGGATTTAAGTTTGAATAGATAACAGACATACAGTCAGAGTTACTTTCGGAATTTTTGATATTTATTACTTACCTTATCCGATGGCTCAGCGACCCGAAGTGGATCTTGGCCTCCAATAAATACCTACATAATATTTTTAACGTAACTCAAAACATTATATTTTTTTAAAATTTCAGGAATTTCACTCATAGTAATTACATCGCGGCCGTGCTCGAAACGTCGAGATAATTTAAGCAGTAAGTTGTGGCGATAAGTCTTGAGTGTTAATACTTATCTAGAAACGTTTTGTTGCTGACGAAATATTTCGGTTGGAAACGTTGCTAAAAACTTCACATAAACCCAAAACGCTGTATCCATTTCCCCTAAAGGGATTATTATTATAAACATCACTAAGTACTTGGAAAGCTGGATATTTAATAAAAACAAAATGGCGGCCACGCGAGGCGTGACGTAATAACATAAGCCCCTTTTACACTACCGTTAATCCTGTCCTTTATGTTCACACCCTTAGTTATATCACCCTAGTTTTTATTATCTAATTGTCGTTTGAATATGAATTTTATTATTAGCAGCGATGGTGTGAATTAGGGTGTAGCGAGTTACGTACTTTTTTGTTCAGTGTTCAATATATCGGTTTGTTGTCGAGCATTACTTCTGTCATGTGTCAACTCAAAACTTGTTTATACGGCGTGTATTCATATTAGAAACTAGTTGTTGCCCGCGACTGCGTCTGCGAAGAATCCGTTTATCGCTATTCTGCGAGAACTATGCAATTTTCCGGGATAAAAACTATCCTATGTCCTTCCCAGGGTCTCAAATTATCTTCATACCAAATTTCATCTAAATTGGTTCAACGGTTTAAGCGTGAAGAAGTAACAGACATACAGAAAGACAAACATACTTTTTATAAAATTAAAGTACGAATATTCTTCTAACATAGGTAAGTATAAAAATCTCGTGTCACGGTGTTTGTTACCGAACTCCTCCGAAACGGCATGACCGATTTTTATGAAACTTTTTTGTCCACATTTGGCAGGTCTGAGAAATAGGTCGTAGGCTATTTTTTATACCCCTCCTATTCTTCGCAGACGTTGTCGCGGGCAACAGCTAGTATGAATATAAAATTCAAAGTTCTGACTGACTGACTGACTGACTGATATACCTATCGTCCTAAGATGCAGCAGATACAGCAGATGCAGCATGCAGATGATGGCAAGTTAATTATAGTGTACCTGATGGTAAATAACCACCGCCACCCATGGACACCCACAATACTAGAGAAATACCGATGCGTTGCCAACTTCGAGGGCTAAGATAGAATCATCATCGTCATCATTTCAGCCGAAAGACATCCATTGCTGAACATAGGCCTCCCCCAAGGCTCGCCAAACAGATCGGCCCTGCGCCATCCGCATCCTATCCTATACATAAGATAAGATTAAAAAAAGATAGAGTACTATACAATAATTTCACTGGCTGTCACAGCAGCGCAGCACTACTGCCGCTAGAATTAGCGAGTAAGACAGTGGTAGTTATTCAGAGAACATGAAAATCTAATAATGTTTCTGACAAAGGGTTTGGCTCGGTGATCATAACTCAATAACGTCCAGGGATACCTATCGTGTCCCGCTATTGGTCGTGACGCCACGGGTCACGCCCCGCCGGAACTAAGCGTCCGGTCCGGTCAGGACGTGCGAATATGTAGGTATAACTAGATGCATGAAATGGACTGTCTGTAAATACCAACTCTATGCCCGCGACCAAGTGACTTTCTGATATAAAAATTCCCGCATTAAATCTAATATAGAAAAATCCCGTGTCATGGTACGGTATTGTGGTCGCACACCTCCGAGACGGCTCGACCGATTTTTATGAAATTTATTCTTTTTTTTGTAGGTATGAATGAATAGGTCGTAAAGTATTTTTCACCTTTGCCGAGTAAGCTAAGTATTCTTGTTTTGTTTTTCCTAAATTAAAATGTGAAAAATAGAGTTGTACCTACAACTAATAATTGTAATTTAAGAAAATTTACATTAAATGAGTAATGCCTTACCATGGTGCCATGTATCTACCATCTTGTAAAACTACAAACTAATAATGTAATAAACTTGAATTCGTATGAATAAATGAACATGAATATGTATAATAAGCCGTGGTGGTGGCCTAGCGGTTTGATCTATGGCCTCTCAATTAGAGGGTCGTGGGCTCAAATCCCAGCTCGCACCTTTGAGTTTTCGGAATTTATGTGCGAAATTACCTTTGAAATTTACTACGAGCTTTACGGTGAAGGAAAATATCGTGAGGAAACCTGCATACACCTGCGAAGGAATTCAATGGTGTGTGTGAAGTTCCCTATCCGCACTAGGCCCACAGGAGGCCTGTGCCCTGCAGTGGGACGTATATAAGCTGGGATGATGATGATGAGGTGGCGAGAACGCATTGGATGCGGATAGCGCAGGGCCGATCTGTTTGGCGAGCCTTGGGGGAGGACTATGTTCAGCAGTGGACGTCTTTCTACTGAAATGATGATGATGATGATATATAATGACAGTTACTGAACCAGTGAGATACCTTTTGTTACGTAGAAAGTTTGTACTTCTCCAGTATTATGTAAACCTGTAGTAATGATTTTTTTTTAGATTTTGAAAGTTCTGTCAAAGATACAAACAAAGTTTGCCTTCTTTAATGAACAGAAATAATTACTTTGCTCACCCGCGACCTTACTTGCCACCTTTGTTACAAACAAGTTATGACCCGCAATTTCTTCTGAGTCCAGAAGAAGCTTTACTCTTACCCAAAATTGAAAATGGCAAGTTTATCAGGAATAACAAAACTTTATATTTTTTCTCGGTTCCGGAATTACAGAAACTATCATACAGACACACAAACAAAGTTTATCATTTAATAGAATTTATAAACAGTATGTAGAGACTAGGTAGAGACCATTTGTAAAGCACGCCTGTTTGTTCAAACGTCAAACGCACATTTAATGATTTTAAAAGAACCTTTACCCATGTAAATTTATAAACTACTTATTAGCGTGAAAAAGAAACGCTTAATAAGTGGTAACCATTACAAAATAATGCAAATTTATCATCATCATCATTTCAGCCGTAGGACGTCCACTGCTGGACATAGGCCTCCCTCATTGATATCCAATCACTACGGTTGGAAGCGACTTGCATCCATCTTGAACCAGCGGCCTTTACCAAATCGTCCGTCCACATAAATAATATTTAAATGCAAATTAAGTTCGAATAATCTCACCATACATTTACACTTTGTCCTACACTCATATATCACCAAGTGTCGTCCGCTCCTCTCCTTCTATAGCCACATTGCTTTCCCAGAAGTCTAGACTCTAGAAAACCTGCATTCTTCAGTGTTAAGTAAACCGCCATAAGCCCAACCCGCTTTACAACCTTTTCACAATGAATACCCCAGTCAATTCCTTGATGAGTACGAAGATGCCTTAGTGAGACAAAGTTGTTCCGCGGGTCCAGATTGCGGCGGTTTGCTTATAGGCCACCAGCCACCACGCCGTAATTGGGCTCTGGCGCCCGACGGCCCATCTTTTTTTTGCCTCCAAGCGATCGTGTGTTGTTTTTCGAAGCTTGTTGGTTTTTGAAATTAGTATGTCTTATTAGCATAACTGTCTGATAACTGATTGCTATTTTAACGGGGAATTTTTCGCTGCCTTGTGTTTTGTTATCGTGGCGAGCTTGGCGGGATTTTTGCGTTAGTGTTACCCCGGTTCCCGGAGCTTTAGCACGTGGGTTTTCATTTAGATTATGTGCGCGTTGATTATAATATAGCTGACTTTGGAAGTAGTTTCAATTACGAGTAAGAAATGTGACTAAATACGAGTACTCCTAATTCTCTGAGAAAAAAGGTGCCATGCTACCGAACCAACTAAAGTTAACTCTCTGTGGAATCTTTTCACAGAAATTGTCATGGGGACAACGTACTGCTTGACAAGGGAATTAATTACGAAACTTACTGTGAAAACGTACGAATGTGGGTTAGAAATATAGAAAATATATTAAGTCAGTGTCAATTTTGGTCAAGCGGTTCGTACGCTCAAAACTTAAAACAATCGGTTGTCGATTCGCTATAAATCAGGATTTAGCCCGGCTCTTAAAATATGCGTCCGTGTTCCAATGGTAATATTGTTAACCGGGAGTATAACCACACAGGAAACCAAAAAGAACGAAGAATTTCTCAATAAGATGTGCGCGTGGGGCCTGCGCAGGCGCCGCCCCGCGGCGCTCCGGTGGCGCCTCTATCGATTATTCTTGCGCCTCTTTCCCTCACATAGCGCCGTCCCACTCTCCCGCGCGGGTGGCGAGAGCTCTAAACACCGCTCGTTTAAACAACAGCCTGTATCATTAATCTATTACGCGAGTATGAGGCCTACGTTTTTTTCAATGGATTTTATTTTCATTCCAGATAAGTTTAGATTAGATTTTGACATAAGCTGCTGATACTACCTATTTCCAATAGTTGAGCTCTTGTTGCTGAGTTCAAACGACATATCCGGTAGATGCAGAAAGTTTATAAACCATCATTTGAAAAATCTTAGTAGGAAATTTTAATTACACAAATTTTGCCCCTTGGACAACTTAAGAATTTTTCTATGAAACAGTATGAAGTGTCACTTGGACAACCGGGGACGGAGTAAACAACTCAAAAAAGTTGTTACACCTAGAACTCCAACTTCATCATCATATCAGCCAAACGACGTCCACTGCTGGACGAAGGCCTCCCTCAAAGAGTGCCACAACCGTAGGTCCCTGCAAGCATCCAAGTAGTTCCTGCTTTACCAAACCGTCGGTCCATCTCACACATACCCTTCTCGTATTTGTTTGATGTTATCTGGAATGAGATTTAGTTTTCGGTATTCGGTTTTATAGCGCATAATTAGAGTGTTTGTGTTTGCCATATACGTCTCTATTGGCAGAGAATGCAGACTTTGGTAGACTCGTGACATCTAGAGTGTATAAAATTACTTTGACAATAGCTTCGTGTAACGGTTTATAATTCGTTATCTTGTGAGAACTTGTTCGTTGAAATATCGATCAAACTTGCTCAACCATATGCTGAAATATTTCAGATTTATTAAGGCCCTCCACAGACCGCAGCGACGGAGCGTGCCCAGCGCCTTGCATAACACGAATCATGTGCGCTGTGCCGCGCTGCCGGTGTGTGTCATAAAGGTTTTTGACGTGACGAAATCTGGATATGCCTGCGAAGCAACATGTATTTGTAGTTCCCGATTCGCACTGGGCTTTCGTGGCAACTACAGTCCAAACACTGTCATTCGAGAGATGACCTGACATATTATATATGGACCGGAAATGACGATGATGATAAAATTGGTCACGTTCTATAAGCTGTCATCATGAAAATTACAACAAATGCTACACACGCTTGATTTACGATTAAATAATAATAATGTCAAGAAGTTAATCGGGCTGCGTTCGGGAGAGCCGAGCCCGTCCGAAGCTCAAGCCCACAATTAGTGTCCAGTTGTACAAATATGAATGAGGCGCGCGCGCACGGCGCCGCCGGAGGCCTGGCGCCCTCATAAAGCCGAGAATACCCGAATACGGCACGAGGATTTACGATGGCCCAGTGTCCAGTCCAGTGTCGGAAAGTTTGCGAATTTTACTCAAACTTAAAAGGACGTTTTTATAAAAAAATCCTATTTAAATTGCTGACTGTACTTGTCATGTAAACTACATATTCGTATCAAATTAAGTAGAACGTCAATCTTTGATCAGATACTACAGTGGGTGAAATTCGCTTAGAATATTTTACCTACTCTAACAAACATACAAACATTGCGGACGTAAAAATGGTTGCAGAAACACTAGGACTGCAGCAAACAGAGGTGGTAAACTTTTTTTTTTCTTACTGGTTACCGGTAGGTTGATAGGTCACTCTATGTATATGTGAAATGATGAAATCGTGATCATTTTTGTTGCTTGCAAAAGGTTACTGACAGCTGTCACAGTCAAAATACTGGGCATATAATAAAAATGTAACCTTTACTTTTTTTTAATGCGCTCAACTGTCTTCGTCCTGCTTATTCCCCTAATTTCAAGTCTAGGGTGGATGGGCATTTACTAGGCAAGCGTGCTCCATCTTAGGCCTCATCTTCGCTTTCCATCAGGCATGATTGTGGTCAAACAATAAATAATAATTTGAACAATTTGAACAATAAACAATAAGTAATAATAATTTTAATTAATGATATTGGTGTTTTCGAAAAATAATTAGTATTGTTTTGTATGTTATATATTTTTTTTTTAGCTAACTTGTCATTAGTAACAGAATTGATTGTTGATTTTCTTACGTTACTTACATACTTTTTTCCATAATTTGTAGAAGTTTAGTGAAGTAGACTATGATTTTAGATCAAAAGACTCAAATTGCAAGAACTGATTAAAATTTTAAGAATAATTTGATAAATAATTAATAATAATTTAATTAATTATTAAATTTTGGGGTGTTCTTACTCAAAAAATGTAATTTTCATTTTTTTTCTGAAAATGAAGAGTACTCGTGATTTTAAATAAGAAAACCTCAAAATTTCCTCATATTAAAAAGAAAATGCCCTACTGACACAGTAGAAAATACCACCAATTGATCTGTGGTTAAGATTTCAACAATGCCAATAACTGTGGAACGGAATTTTTCGTTCGCTCACTGGGCATTATATCCAACTAGCAATTTACCGGTAAAAGCTGCTCCCAGAGTTGTAAATTAAATTCTGATGTCGTAGAATTAAGTTGTAAAGCATCTCGGTAGGATTAGGGGAGTGGAACAAGCTTGCGGTTTTTGATAATTTTCTCTTGCAATGAGTAGCGAAGTTTCTAACAATAAGTTGCAGAATGCTGGGGATAATTAAGTAGCTGAGCTGTTTTTCTAGCTGTTATTTGATTTGATGGGGTTTTAGATTAAAGGGTCGACCATAGTGATGCTCATAACATCGATCTGGTTTGAAACTGAGCAAAGTTCGTCCCAGGAGTATGAATACAGTATAACCAGATAGCTACAGGTTAAGTTCTACAAGATCTGGAAAAAATAAGAAAAAAGTCCAATTTTTTTTTGTAATGATGGAAAGCAAAGATGAGGCCAACGATGGAGCACGCCGCTTGCCAAATAAATGCTCATTCACCCTAAACTTGAGTTTAGGGGAATAAGCAGATAGAATAAGGCAGTTGAGCGCGGTGCGCACTAATATCACTTAGAATTAGTTAAGCAATAATAGAGCCACATTACATATCACTTTCAGTATTAGATATTTTCGAAAAAATGTCTAATACTGAATGTGATATGGATTTTTGTCTTATTCCTTCCCTATCCCGGGGAAGCTACGCATCTTTCAAGGATAAAATCTATCCTATGTCGACCAGACGACCAGACTTTGACGACCAGATGGCCTAGTGGTTAGAGAACCTGACTACGAAGCTTGAGGTCCCGGGTTCGATTCCTGTGTCGGGGCAGATATTTGTATGAAAAATACGAATGTTTGTTCTCGGGTCTTGGGTGTTTAATATGTATTTAAGTATGTATTTATCTATTCAAGTATGTTTATCCGTTGCTTAGTACCCATAACACAAGCTTTGCTTAGCTTACTTTGGGACTAGGTCAATTGGTGTGAATTGTCCCATGATATTTATTTATTTATTTATGTCCTCTCCAGGGCCTCCCAACTACCTCCATCCCAAATTTCGTCTCTAGAAATCTATTCAGAGGCTTAATCGTGAAGAGGTAACAGAATGACAGTTAGTTCCTTGCGTATTTTTCTTAATACAGACTGGCTTATTGGAAGTCGTTTACCGAGGTCCAGGGTGGGTACCTATCAAAATATCTCCATATCAAATTTTTATTCTATTCAACGATTTATGCGTGAAAACGTAACAAAAAAATAAACAAACTTACATTCGTATCTATAATATTAGTTACGTATGTATAGCTTAGTATGGATATACCTTTCATTGAGGATCTCGAACTGGTTTGAGCGCAGGCGCGATGAGGTGCATATTATATTGACAGCTGTATTAATGCAGATTACATCGATCATTGGTGTAATTTTCTGGATCACAGATCAATATAATAATTCAGGAAGACACATTGTATAAAAAAAAAAGGTAACGTTGATGCCCAACTTATAGTGGGGACTTAGGGATCTTCAAAGAGCGAGCCTATTTTTTTCACAAAAAATTGACCGGTGATTGGTCTATGATACTCTACTATACCTGATGGATGAGAAGTGCAGATGAGGCTAAAAGTGAATCTCGCTGTTCGTTCAGTAAGTCATTTACTTGGTTATTTACTTTCTTATTTATTTAGGGGCAACGCAACCTTAATTTCTACTTATGTTTTTGGTGTCCATGGGCAGCTGCTATACTTCCGAAATATTTGTACCTATTTGGCTCTTGAAACCAACGAAAATGGTGAAATTTAATATATAGGTAGGTGTTTTGGGCGGCGAAATATCGATGTATCCTGTTCAAAAAGAAATTGACAAAATGGCTTCAAGACAATTGTTTTTATAGTATAAGGGAATATTTGACATGATACAATTGACTTATTAATTATTTTATTATTATTATTTTTAACTTAATTCTAATTATCTTCTTATTACTTTGACATTGTATTTTTTTTTTATTTTTTATTTTTTTTTGTTTTAATTAATTTGCTCATTTGTCATGTGTTTGTGTATTTGTGTTTGTTTGTTGTTTTTATCGGAAATTTGATTTGCATGATGACCTTATTTTATCGTTAGACATATTATGATTATGTAAATAAACCAACATTGAATTCTGTAAATATTTGTACACCTGCATGCAGGTTGAATACGCTGGGATTATTATAATATGTATGTAAGACCATTGTAACCGTATTCTGGCAAATAAATTGATTGATTTGATTTGATTTGTATTATGTTTAATCTCTGATAAAACGCATTTTAGGCAGTTTTTTTTATTCGTGTCTCTATAATTATTACAATTGGCTGAACTATCTCGAAAGACGCCCAACTTTCGCTCTAATAAATCTACCACTCGCTACTTCTAAACTCCTATAATTTGAAACAAATAGCTTTGAGACCGTTAAAAATTTTGTGGGTCACTATGTTCCAAATTCCGAGGGGCTAAGCAGGTGTTTTTTTTAGGAATTTATTTGCCACCTGTTGCAGTGTTAATGTTCTAATTAAAAATATATCAATTCGTTAGTCATTATAAGTATTATTTATTTCTGCTTGATTGAATTTTTGAATGTGTGAGGATGTACAGTCGCGGAACGAAAAGGTTTGTCAGTTTTCAAATACCTACTTTAATTTAACATTTTACAAGCATATGACTGTTACCTTTCTCAACTATATTTACATGCAAACCTGTATTATATTGCTTGACTGTGGCGGGTGCTAAGGATGATAATAAACTACGTGTAGGTACTACAATAAAAACAAAATAATATGCTGTAAGAATTTTATTTTATCTGGGCCCGTACAAGTGTTCCTTATAAGCTCATACTCTTACAGTAGGTAAAAATAAACTTAATTAATTAAATTATCCTATATTTTGACTAAGCTAGGGTTTCTTTTAAACAATTACCTAGCCACGCAACCCAACTAAAAGAACTACTTATTATGAAAAAGTCATGTTGATAACTATGAACTACAATTTGTTTATTTTCCTTTTACAAAATACAGTAGGTACATAATGTCATACATAACAAAAAGACAGATAAAACAAGATAAAAAAGGAACAACAACAAATTAGAAAGAGAAACAAGGTAAAAATATTGTAGTTCAATGATATGGACCTCCGGAAAGTAACGACTGAATCCATCAATCATGAGTGTTTAAAAACCGTTTTAAAAGTGGGTCAGACCATGTCAATAGCGAACAAATCATTGTTTTAGTCAGGCTTCATACAATTTGTGACATTAGCCCATAGGGCAAAAAAATAACTAGACAAAAAATGCATGCTAAGAATGATGTTTATAAGTTATAACCTGGTCACACCAGCCAACTTAAACAGCATCACCGTCATGTCTGCAGGCGGCTGGGCTAAAATTCCCATAAACGTTCCTGTATCACACTTAATCAGGTTGACTGTTGAAACCACCACCTTTCTCACAGTCATCATTATCATCATTTTAGCTGTAGGATGTCCACTGCTGGACATAGACATCCCTCATTGATACCCAATCACTACGGTTGGAAGCGGCTTGCATCCGCCTTGAACCAGCGGCCTTTACCAAATCGTCCGGCCATCTCGTTGGTGTCCCATGCTGCTCTTGCCAGTCTGTGGTCTCCATTTGAGAACTTTTCGGCCCCAACTGCCACACACCCTCACAGTGCGATTCCGAATATAAACAGATCAAAAATATGTTAAAATAACAGTAAACTTCAATAAAATAAAAGCTAGCGTAGTTAGACAACAGCTAACGCCGTCCAAACTAACCACCTTTTCAAAACAAACTCAAACAATCAACTCCTAAATAAAAAAAAACGCATAAATCATGGCAACCCACAATCCCAAACTCGTAAATGTAGAAATCGTCCAGAGAATTATTAAATAAATTTAGCACTCTCTGTCTCTCGCTTGTTCTGTCGACAGTCTCGACACTGTTTGTTTTGCAGTAAAACTTTTCTCAACCTATTATTACGGTCTCGTTATACTTTTTAACCAGCCAGTAGTGGCCAACACTTTGGCTATAAAACCTCTTCGGATATCCTCGAATTACTCTTTCTACACTTAAAAAATAAATTTTAGTGTACGAACGAATACAAATTTAGATACGAAATTATATCATTGTGTGATCACTTACGGCCATTTCCTGAGCAAATACTGTACTGTAGAATTGAAAAAGCACTTGTGCAGCAATTATATCTACATTATTATGAGCTGTAATTATCAACATACGTTTTGATTATACGTCTTGGTTGTACACGAGTTAAATAGCTGTTGTAATGGGATCATCTTCATTAACACTGTAAAAACTAACGTTTGTGTGTTTTGGGTTGATGCTGGAGATACGTTAGCGCAATTAAAAAAAATGCGGCGAACTGGAAACCTCCTTTTTTGAAGGTTTAGGTTTAAAATATGACGCCTATATCCCCAAAAGGCAAAGCACGCGAAACGCCACATTTACGTTCCGTACTTTTAGCAATTGAAGGTTTAAACTTATATAAAAGTGGTCCGAATAAGTACTTATAGTGACAGGTTGCTAGCCTATCGCGTACAATATACCTATTATTTAGTCAAACTTATTTGCTAAGAAAATTTAAATTTTTGTATATTTTTTTACCTCGCCCAGTGTATTAAATTTAGCACACACGTCTATGTAAATGTCAACTTTTCTTTATTGACAATATGTTTCAAATTATGAGGATCACAATTTGATTTGGGCTTTACAAGGGTAAAATAACTGTTGACCAAAGGTTGTTCCCGCGTCCATATCAACGCTGACGCCGGCGGCGCGGGCGCAGCTCGTAAAAACGTGTTATTATTATTAATAATCTCACTTCTTCAACTTCGATATTCAGTATCGGCTGTCTCGATATGGGCCGTTGGTTCTTAGAAAAGGGAGGAGACCCCCCCTGTGGAATAACTACGCGAAAATTTACATTTCATTGTAATTTTATTAATAAGCAATTTAACGTTTTTATTGTCTAACCGGGCCAATCAACTTTTTCTTGTCACGGAAAATTCGCAAGCAAGAGACATTTAAATTTAAATAAAAAATACTGGTTTTCTTCAAAATGTTTTGTGGTTTATTACGTTATTATAATAGTAAATCTATTGCCCAAACATTACATATTCATATTATGTTTAAATGGTACTAAAGTTTTCCCTGTATGAAAAATAATAGTTAGTCTCCTGGGCCATCGTATTTTACGCTAAGAAATTTATCGAATTATAAGAAATGACCATTTTATAACTTTGATTAAAGAGTGCCAGAAAAATAACAAATTCTCGCAAGCTCAATAAAAAGTCTATTGACTCAACTAGTCTTTATCATAAATCGTAAAATTTTAACTAATAAATTTTAAACAAATATTTACAAAATATTAAATTAAAACAGACTAAATATCCTTAAAGCTAAAACAAAACAAATAATAATAATAATACTAATTAAAAAGCGAGAAATAAAAATTTTCAAAAATCACTGTCGAAAACCGCGCCCGGCCCAAAGGTCCCCAAGACGCTCACAGCTCTGAGTTTTTCGAAATTCGTGTGCGAAATCATTGGTGTGAAGTTTCCAATATGCCCTGGGCCCGCGTGGGAACTACGGCCCAAGCCCTCTCATTCTTAGAGGAGGGTTGTGCCCTGCAGTGGGACGTATACAGGCTGGGATGATGATGATGATTGTTGTTCAGGCATTTTCTGTAAAGGCTCTGATACAATATTGCCTCCTAATGACTAGCAAATAAGTAGGTACGCGTAACAAAACATTAGCACTAGAGTATCGTACCAGTATGGGTGCGTACTTTCCCCTAAAAATTAAATCACCCTCAATATAAACTCCTATATCCGCCTTCAAGTGGTGTTCTTTTTCCTAGATTAGGACTACTAATACTCCTACTAAAATACTTGTTTCTCCTTTCGTAGGAGCTCATCTATAACCAAAGTCAACGGATGTTGTCAAAGTTGCTGTGGCCCATACCAGCACCTAGTGCGCCCAGAGACCCCCACTCAGACCATTTGGTTAGTAGACATTTTGTTTTATTTTAAACTTTTTGAATTTTTTAAAACTTTCGTGTATAGGTCTACACAGGCGCGGATACACAATTTAATTTTTGTGTTTTTTTTTTTATCCGTTCTAGATTTTTAGAAACATGTACATACCTGAGAACAATACGCTTGAATTCTTTCTTTACACTGTATTTGCGCCTGCCGATATTCTCAGACACAGAACAATGGGTTTGTATTATAATACCGAAGTAAGAAAGACCGAATGTATTAAAATATCGAATGGGTCAAAATACCGAAATAGTAAATTATGCAGAGGCCGTGAAGCAAGGCATTGCTGGACGAGTTTGGGGTAGACGATAAAACGAGTCCTGCAATCTCTGTTCTGGCCGAGGATTGTATAGTGCTTTTCTCAAACAATGTGAGGAAATATTAAAATTAAAATAGCTACTAGCTAATCAAGTAAAATTGTTTACTTTGCCACCTTTTTTATTTTTTAAACATACCATTTGAACGAGCTATTCGAACACCACATGTTTAACCGCACATAAATATAGTACTTACCATAGATTTTGTTTTTTTTTAATGTTGCAAGTATGCTTACAGAGTCTAGCGGTGGTAGGCTGTATGTAATTTTTCCTTTGTCAGTTTGATTTTATTGAGCAAATTTAAAAAGTTAGAGCAGCGGACAATAGTGTTTTTCCATACTTGCTTTTTTGACCTAGGCCAAGAAATAATGTAGCCAGCCATAAACAAGAAACTTCATGTTTTCATTTCGTGATATTAACTCATACATTTCTGAGCATGTTTGAGAAAAGTTTATTTTCTGAAGCCATATTTTTTTAAGATTGTTATAAAACTGACCTAACCTAATGGGTTCTCTACGATGCCGTTTTAATATATTCTGAAAGTTTACTGTTTCAGAAAATAAAATCGGTATTTTTGCCCATTCGATATTTTAATACATTCTGTCTTTTGTACTTCGGTGTTATAATACATTTCCAAACATTACTCGCTCTTCTATCACACAAAATGGTCCAAAATAATGTTAAACAAATTGTTATTGTATTCCAAAAGGAAATTAAAAAATAATAGCTACAGCATAACCGTCAAAACACGTCGTTTGCCGGCGACGCCCCTAAGTTAACATACAACTTTTTCACTCCGAAAAAAATTGATGATCCAAATCATAGCGGCAGATGTTAATGATTCTATTATTTATGACCGCTCGTCTACTTTTTTCTTGTTTATGCCCACGTCCGTAAACGAAAGGTTGGCCATCCTTATTATTTTCTGTTTTTGGATTACTATCTACAAATATGTAAGCTTCTTTTAATTGTTAGCTAAATTGCATTAGCTTTTTGGAGTAAGCAAAGTCTTTGCCTGTTTTTTTTTCTAATCGAAACTGACCATCGATTGACCTAACTGTTCACCTTTTCTGTCTAGACAAAACTAACGTCATTTGAACGAAATGTCATGAGATCGAAATAGCGTTTTCAGAAATCGAAACGCTTAAGAAAATTTGCTACTTCTCTATACTAGCTGATAATCCCAGTTTAAGTCTATAAGAGTTAAAATAATCGATTATTTTGAAAAGCATTTCAAAATTGCTCTTCTAATTTACAGTAGTTTGGAAACGAGAGAAGTAAGCACGGTTTTTGTTTATCAACCTGTTAAGCACCTGCTTATGCCTTAGGCAAACAAACTGGCCAGCTATAAAAATCTGTAAAAAATAATTGATAGAGATACCAAGCCAGCACTTATTGAGGATTGAAACGGTTACCATGATACTGTTAAAAAGTTCGTGTTAAAAATGTTATTTTTTAGTACAAGCTTTTTCGCTCACTGTACTTGCATTCGATCCTATTAACCGTTACAGAGTTCCATCCTACGGAGACGGTCCTGGTTGGACCACAATGATTTCACTAACAGATTATTATTTTCTCACTGGACTCTCATAAGTATGTTAAATTTCAGCTTATTCGCAAACCAGGAAGTGATTTAACAAAGGTTTTCAAATTTTGAAACCACGACATAATGTTAATATAAAAAAATATAATAGGTGCAAAAATTAAGTAAATGGCCTGTTGTACCTATGTAGTAGTAACATGTCCGTATAAACAAATTGACGTTCCAAATTTGAAAAATGATTTAAGTTCCATATCAATTCTGTGCACAACTAAATACAACAGGTCATTTACAGCTTGTATAAAAGTAACTCAATCCATAGTAATATTAAAAATGCGAAAGAGTGCCTGTCTGTTACCTCTTCATGCTTAAACCGCTGAACTTATTTAGATAAAATTTGATATAGAGATAGTTTGACTCCCGGGAAAGAATAAAGGGTAGTTTTATCCCGAAAAATTGCATAGTCCCGCGGGATAGCTATACTAAACTAATTCTTCACAGACGGATGGCCTCGAAGCGCAAATGTAACGTTTCGTGTGCTCTGCCTACCCTCTTTGGGAATACAGGCGTGAAGGCGTGATTTTATGTATATGTATGTTCGCACACATAGACATGAAATTAACAGTTAACAGGAGAAACAGATGTAAACAGATGTAGACAGCTTGCAGTAATAAAATCTTACATCTCGATTCTTTGTCATTTCTGTGAGTTTTAGTAGAGAAAGAAGAGTATAAAATTAACTTAAAAGAATTATAAGTACCTGAGTAGGTACGGTCAGCATCAAAAGTAGCTGGTCACTTTTGTACTTTGTCGTAATAACACTATTGTTAATCATGTATGACGTGTGCACCTGACTGTAAAGCGATAAGGTACAAAAGTGACCAGCTACTTTTGATGCTGAAAGGACTGTTCCCCCTACTGGAACCAATAGTCAATTTTTTCAGCTACTTAGGGTTTCGTACCCAAAGGGTGTCAAAGGGTAGTAATGAGACTCCGCTATCTGTCTGTCTGTACGTTCGTCTGTCACAGGGCTCTATTTCTTGAACCATATAATAATAGTTGAAAATTAAAGGGGTCGTCATACAAGAAACGTGTTCTTTCGGCGTTTCTACACTTCACAAGACTCATGTATGTATGTATGTAAAGCCTTTATTGTACAAACATCTTACCTAAAAGGCCGGCAACGCACTTGTGACTCTTCTGGTGTCGCAGGTGTCCATGGGCGACGGTAGTCGTTTACCATCAGGCTATCCGTTTGCTCGTCTACCATACTACATAAAAAAACATAAAGAAAAACACTAGTAAGAATTAACTCTTCTTTTCGTTAAGAATAAGAATAATTTATTGTTCAAACTGTTATTATTAACTGTGTTAACTGTGTTTATTTGTTATTCCGTAGCTATATCTTATGTCAATTAAAGTTGAATTAAAGATTATGCTTATAGATAAGTATTTCCTATTATATAGATGTAAGAGATCCTTATTGAACACAAATAAATCAAATCAAGAAGTATATATAGTGATTTAAACTCCCTTCTCCATTTTGAGATGACGTTTGACGAAAGGCTTGTGTAGAATTGATGTGTATAGTATGAGCTCTGCACAAATTGAATTACCAAGGAATTACCCCTATATGTGGATGATTAATTGTATATTATCTACGTAATTTATGAACCTATTGATTTTAAAAGGGCACAATTAATAGGTACCACACTACGGACTTAGTCATGATATTATGATATACTAGCTGTTGCCCGCGGCTTCGCCCCCGTTGTATTTTTTTTTAAATTTCTTTCATAAGAACCTTTTCCTGACAATAACAAACGTAATAAAAAAGGAATTATCCAATTTAGTGCAGTCGATCGGAAGTTATGCGCTTAGCAACACATTCAGCGATTCATTGTAATTAAAAATAAAGAATACCTATATTAGTTTTTTTTGCATTAGATCTGGACATGAAACTACCTTGAGACACACTCATAGTGAAAAAATACGTATAACTGACGACTATGGTCACGTTTATGATTGAATATCTTCCTCGTGGCGTGTGCTCCAAGAGGAAGAGCTACGGATTAGCCCGAAACATGTCGAACTAAACTCGATCGTGAGTTAATCCGTTTTTTTTTAGTTCTCTATCATAGACGTGAACTCTCCATTTTTTTTCACTATTAGTTCTGGAATTTAAATTTCTCGATCTAGTAAAGAATTCCGTAGGAAATTACAGCGTGTGATTAACGTTGCATAAGAAACGCCCGTGCCTAATTTCAAGCATCTATAAGGTAAACGTCCCTGTGCTCGACCACACGGCGGACACGACGTACAAAATACGCGTTCTTGAATCTACATAAGCACGACGACGTCTGTACACGCGTACGCCTACATACATCGCGCGCGCACTCTTCTGGATTCCGGCGGGGTCCGGCAATCTGCGCCTTGAGGGGTGGGGTAACTCGAATCGGTGCGGGGCGGAGCGTGTCCATTCTGTACGTTATATATTCTGTGGCTCGACACTGACCCAATAAATGCCATCATCAATTTTATGTCATAGTAGTGACAGATGGGTGTCATCTATTGGGCGTTACGGTGTCGAGCATTAAATCACAACATTTTAACCTTATTCCTCTACTACCACACCACTCCGGTGGTAGCAAAGGAGCAAGGCAAAAGAATCGTCCTCCAAGAAACGTCTAAATTAATTAAATAAATTGTCAATCTATCATTTTATGCACTACTTTTTAACCCAAGAACTAAATATAAAATTTTGTTTTATTTTTAAAAGTCCCAAGATTGCTGTCATATTTGGACACCCTATACAGCCTGAGGCGCCAGTGGTCATCACACCGAGGTGTCTGCAGCCTAATTATATGGCAGAGGAACACCTCACAAACCCAAATATTTGATAATCACGTGACACACCCAAATACACCTTAAATCCTAAGACATACGATTCATTTTAAAAACGGCGGTGGTATATCATAATGATTAATGAAAAAAAAGTTGTATAGACTGTCTGTGATTGTATAAAGGTTGGTTTTTCGTTGGAAGAGCTGTTGAGAAAAAGTTGAGAGAATTAGCGTAAAAACCAAGTTAATTACGTTATGATTAGGGGTTTGTTTCAACTAAACTAACAAGCGTTTGTTGTTAATTAGGGTAATAAATAGTTATATTGTCGTTAGACAGCTGGCGGATACTACGATTGCCGTCTGTTTGTTTAAATAATTCTAATTCTATAGTTGTATTATGACATGTGTGATCGTTAGGTTTTTTGTTTCGATAATTCGGCGGAACGTCTCGGTTACAAATTGTAATCAGAAACTATTTCAGAATTATAGGTAGTGTTACATCCGTTCCCACTGTATTTTCTATACTCTTGCGTAGGTACCTATTAAAGAATAACGTGACTGTTTGACAGGTGCACCGAAAAGGGATTTTCCAAAATTCCTACGCGATAAAGAAGAATTACCTGTCCTGTTTTTAATTTTTCCACTGAAGCGAAGCCGTAGATGTAAGCTAGTGTTACATACAATAAGGAGGTGAACTTTTGTTTTGTAATTGTTTTTTTGTGGAGGGAATAATCTCTGGATATTTGTTCCAATTAAAAAAAACTTGTATAGATTACTACATAATCGCTGATTAACATAGGCTGCATTTTATCCTGGGATAGCGGAAAGTTCCCGCGGGTCGTACTAGCAACAACTAGCATTTTATTATGTACCTATGTAATCTCTTGTTGTTCGAATGACTTGTTATGATGTAGTAAAAAGTTACTCGTTTGTCCGAAAATTGCTTCGATTTGACAAATTTTACTTCAGCATTTTCATACACCGTTCGGTTTTAAACGTCTTACATTTAAAATTGCTTCTAAACTAAAAACTACTTAATGCAGTTTAAATTTCACTCTACTTATATTTCACTAACTCTATAAAAACTTACTTAAGCTACCTCATCAATCACGATGCCAATCAATTACTTCCCCCTCCCCTCCTCTTTCGTTTGTGGGAATCCTCCTGCAACGCTGAAAGGTCCATATCAAACGCAAGTCTAAAGATATAAGCCTTTTTAGAATTGAATGATACAAGTTGGAGTTATCTAAGCGACTAGGGATATCTCTTTGAAACAGTTGCTTCATATGCAAGTCTGTAAAGTTTTATGTGTAGTGTAGAGGCGTAGCCAGATAACACAGGACTCTGGTCATCATCATCATTTCGAGAGACATCCACTACTGAACATGGTCCTCCAAGGTTTGCCAAAGAGACAGTCCTGCGCCATCCGCATCCATTGCGTTCCCGCAATCATGCCCGTCTTCATGACTGAGTCATTAGAGGACCTCAGTGCGATGCTCGCTGACCTCGGAAGAGTCTCCGAGCAAAGTCTTAAAATGAATAATGGACAAGACGAAGGTCATGTCGAACGCCCATATTGTACCAACACCCGTTATAATAGAGACTCTTCGCTGGAAGTTGTTGACGACTCTATCTCATACATTCCAATTAGGTAGATCCATGATGGTAATTTTTCTATTAAAAACAACATTACTTAGAACATATTACTCGCCAGTCATATTTACGATATTCAACTTTTACTTTTTAAATACTGAAAATGACAATTAATTAATTTTAATTTATTGTTGCGCACACGCAAGCTTTAGTTCAACTATTCGACAACAGGTGGCGCTGCTTGTAAAGTTTTATGGGCCCTTACTTAAAGGTCGTATAAATTAACTATTACGACCTACAAAGGAAACTATTTTTTATTATGGCAATGCATTGATGAGACGCCGATTATTTGGTAATTTATGTTCACGGCTTGTTAAGCTAAAAAAAACTTTTTATTTTATAAGGAAACCGAAATATTTTACAGCTAATTAATATGGACAATGTTTTTAAAAATGTTTGAAATTAATTGATTTCAAGTACAAGAATCGATAGTAAAGCCATGTCTTGGGGTCGTTCACAAATTATAATTTTTAGAAACATTTTTTTAACTTTGACATTATGGGATGTTATTTAAAACACATCAGTGGCGCCCCCTGCAAGCTGTCATGTATCAAGTAAGGGCATATAATTCCTTTGACTTTTTATTCCTTTTATACCTACTTCCATTTAAATATCCATACTAACATTTTCCCTTCACATTAAAATTGATGGATAAAGCGCGCATTAAAATGTAGAGCAAAGCTTACAAAGATAGTGGCGCCGCCACCAGTAATTATGGCGCACGTTGGAACTAACAATCACCAGTATAAGAGACCCGTGCTTTCAAAGAAATAATGCCAGCCGAGAGGTCTATGCGAATAGTTTTTCTAATAATGCCTGGATGATTTAGTACTTGAGCTATACTCAAGTTCGTCTAGGATAAAAGGTTTTATAGTTTAAAACCATTACTTTACTATAAGTAAGAGTTCCCTTAGAGAAATTACCGGGGACGTTAGAGCAAGCTATAATGCATTTTAAAACGGTGTGTTAAATTCTAAATAGCAATAGCTTGAGCGACGGTCATCGTTGTTCAATTTTGTTTTCAATAAGAAACAACTTAAAGTTTTTTGATAGAAAATTGTTTATTATTTCTTGATTCTTACGGATCGTAGATACAATAGAGATAATATCAAAAAAGTTTGCTAGGGTTCATAAGTAGGTATAGGTTGGATGAGGAACTTCTGAGGGCTTATTGTCTAACGCTTCTGACGCTTGCCTTCGCAATCACTATTTCTTTCTATCAAACGGTATAAAGTGATGACAGAAAGAGTCGGTGAAAGCGAAGGCAAGCGTCAAAAGCGTTAGACAATACGGCCTCTGGTCAGGCTATAATGTATTATCGACTGAGACCATGGTATCGTTGAATCTAGTAGTGGCAGCGCTCGGTATAATCTGCCCAGACGCCAGCTTGGCACCTTAAAGGCCCAGTTTGCGTGCAGTGGCTAGACATCTATCCATACCAATCCATAGCAATAAACATCAACGGCTGCAAGCAAATTTGTTTTGATAATGGCAAGCTGACGTCAGGGGCGATAGTACATTGCAGTCGTGTGTTATTGCGTTGCTTTTAATCAGGCAGATAATTTTTGTCGTTCACATATCATCATATACTTACTATCTATTTTCAAGTCCATCATCATCATTCCAGCTATATACGTCCCACTAGAGGGCACAGCCCCCCTCTCAGAATGAGAGGGTATGGGCGGTCGTTTCCACGCGGCCCCCATGCGGATTGGGAATTTAACACACACCATTGAATTTCATCTCAGGTCTATGCAGGTTTCCTCACGATGTTTTCCTTCTCCGTAAGGCCGATATTAGACTATCATAGAAACATGATCATAGATATAGGACTCATATTAATTTGACAGACCTATGAGTCATAGGTTGTTATTACACTGTCATAGGTTTATCAAATTAATATGAGTCCTATTTCTATGATCATGTTTCTATGATAGTCTAATATCGGCCTTAAGCTCATGGTGAATTTTAAATTATTATTATCTAGCCTGGATTGATGTCCCACTGCTGGGCAAAGGCCTCCCCCCATGTCCTCCATTTCTCCCGATCCAAAGCAGCCTGAGGCCAGTCGTCGAGAAATATGTCCAGGTCGTCCCGCTACCGTCTGGGCCTACCCCGTCGTCGCCATCCATCCTGTGGCGCCCACTCAGTGGCACTTTTAAATTATCGCACTCGACAAACTTAAATTGCGAGCCCGAGCCTAACTTATGAACTATAAATTATCTTTTTACATTTCCAGTCGTACTTCTAAGTAAAACTCTCACAATGCATTTTCCCTCAGAAAAGTCTTAATTGACCTTTTCGCGCGTAACAGCGCAAAAACAGGACGAGTAGTTACTGAATCACCTTGCACTTAGATTAAAAGATACTGGTCTTTACGTCGTGTTAATACAAGTGTTTGTAACCGCATCCGCTCAGATGGAATCTTCAACTAATTAAATGTTTCTCACACACTTTACAATTACTTATATGAGTTACGAGAGACTGTTAACAGCGATGTCGGATTGTTACATTCCAAATCGACTCGCTGGAATCTTTGCCAGCACGCCATTTCGTTTTAGTTAAGGACAGAATACCTTATCCTATTTTAAACTTACGCGATTTTCACTCCTAATTACTATTTTGGGACTCGGACATTGTCAGTGTTTAATGTTTAATGAGTTGTGCCAAAACAAAATCAAGATCAAGCGAGAGTAATTCTAAAAACTCGCGTAGCCGGAATGTGATAAGTACCTAACATTACGTTCCACGCTTTTCGACACATGAAATAACTATTGTTACTATGTAAGATAATTTAATTGTCAAATTAGTTTTATTTCTTATTAGTCTATTTTATACTCCCGTCTGGAAAGAATTCTTAATCGCTATCATGTGGTATAACTATGCAATTTTACGGGATACAAATTATCCTATGTCTTTTCCAGGGTCGCATCTCCATATCAAATTTCATCTAAGTTTTTCATTTTTTTCTGCTCTTCAGTCTACTCTTGACTTCGTCCGCTGCAATGTGAACATACTTATTGTCGAGATACTTTTTTTATAATTATACTAGCTGACCCAGCAAACGTTGTTTTGCCATGTAAATTATAGCCGACGACCTATTCTCAGACCTGCCAAATACAGAAAAAATGTTTCATAAGAATCGATCTTGCCGTTTCGGAGGAGTTCGATAGCAAACACCGTGACACGAGATTTTTATATAGTATTAGACTAGCTAGTGCCCGCGACTCCGTCCGCGAAGATTATAAAATTTTATAAAATTTTGTAGAGCATGCCCTGCCTAGTATACTTAGCACTTAATCTCTCCGTTTGTATGCATGGCAAAATGTGTGCGACCGCTTAAAACTAAGAACCATATTGTACTCCAAGAATGAATGGTAGGTACTCCAAGATAACTTGAATATAGAATACAAAGCTTAATGTCTACTTTCACTACAACTTCATGTACTTAAGTAAGCTCTTGAAAGTAAGGTAAAAAAACAGGAAGTCATAAAGAAGGCGATACTTCATAGACAAAAGGGTAAATAATGAGGCCATTAAGACGATTTCTATTATTTTTGGGAATAGGAGCAGTGTGTGACTGGATATCCGATAATGGTAGCCAAGTTTTTGGGATTTTGGAGGTGCATTATTCAGAAATGAAGTTTTTATATAATTTGTGGGGCTATTATTTTCAACTTTGCTTATGCGCTTGCTAATACAGTTTCAAATACAATTGATTCAGGCGTTACTTTGCAGTGGTCCATACCAGTGATTACGAAGTAGAAAGGCAAGAGGTTTACCTATTATGCATACCTAAGAAATGAATAAATAAATAAATAAAAATAAATAAATATTAGGGGACAATCTTACACAAATCGACCTAGTCCCAAACTAAGCAAAGCTTGTACTATGGGTACTAGACGACGATAAACATATTTATATAGATAAATAAATACTTAAATACACAGAAAACATCCATAACTCAGGAACAAATATTCGTGCTCATCACACAAATAAATGCCCTTACCGGGATTCGAACCCAGGACCTCTTGCTTCGTAGGCAGGGTCACTACCAACTAGGCTAAAGCGGTCGTTACAAATGACAAAGTTACAGTACACTCTTTCATCATTATGTTATCTATGACGTTATTAAAGACGATTTTTTATACCATCTTAGGCATTCCACAAACTATGAACATAATAATATTGCTCAAGTACCTACTAGGATAAATTTCATCTTAATGTACCGTATACTTTGTTGCGAAGAAAAATGTTTTTAACGCCACTTATAATATTAAAAAAATTTGAACTGCAATACCGGAAACACCATTAAAGTGAAAAGCCGAGTAAATTAAAACAAAGCTGTTTGTGATGGTACCAGTAACGAGACTCTGAACAGAAGTGTCGATAGGCCGCGGCTTGAACAAACAGTAGGCAAGCGTCGAGTTACTGAAACCGATATGTTCGGGTTGAACGACATACAAAACCAATTAACACTAGGTAGCTTCGGGTGGATATACAACTGGTAGTGATAGTGAAATGTTGGAATGAAGAGTTAGTTAAGTGTGGCTTGGCGAGCCTTGAGGTACATACAAGCCAAGTTATGTAAGGTACGCCCACAGACCTCACAGTAAAAGGAATAGAAAAATAAACAACACAGGAATACAAAAAGAAAAACTCGATCTGAAATGAAGTTATTGCTCAAAAAATGGATTATTGTCGAGTTCGATTCAAAATTGATTTTATTATGAAAACACAAAAACGTGTGAATTTATAGTAACATCGATTGTGGTAGCTGAAGTCGGGGTAAATGTGGATCAATATAAAAAGAAACAAACAGCGCAATGAAAAGAGTGATGGAGCGAGATATACTCAGAGTTTCCCTAGGCATGTGATCGAATCAGAAGTGAAAAGTTAAGTTATTGACATAGCTCGGAGTCGCCAGACTAAGTGACAGTGGATAGAGCACATTTCTAGTAGATCCAAACCGTAGGCCGATGGGGTAGTAAGTTTCAAGAGTAACAACCGCGAACCAGACGTGGCGTGGTCTAACAAGATCTGGTGGAGGTCTCAGGTGCCACTTGGATACGAGCAACGCAGGACCAGTCGTTGTGAAACTCTTTGGGAGAGGCTTTGAGCCAGCAGTAAATGTATTTTAGCTGATATCATGATATTGAGATGAAAAAGAAACGAATGTGTTTAATTTTTTTAATATCATGCCTATTTAACCTTTCGTATTCGCCGTTTGATCGTGGCATATCTGTCGTTCATGTGAGTTTCCTAACAGAGAACATCAAGCAAAGTTCACTCATTAGAACACAAACGTTTAAAAAGTAATGTCCAATCTAATAAATTAAAGTTCATTATAACAAATATAAGCGAGGATTGCTTGGGCGGGCTTAATTACAAATAAAAACACATAAAAATGTCAAACTCGTACCATTAGCAGGAGGTTACCGCAATCGTAACTTCCGATTGGGTATCGTAATAAAATCGATATTACTCCGATTTGCGCGTGTAATCCTGTACAGTGAAGCGCAAAAGGCGTTCGTGAATTTCGGCTACTGGAAAAGAGATGGCGTTTAAATCAATGTGCAAGAATCCATTTTTAAAAGCAGGAGTTTATAGTTATTGTAAAATCAAGTTAACCTATGCGAAAATTATATTAATAACAAATCATGTCTTAATCTAAGTTAGGACTCTTTCCGTTGAAATACATATTTTATAAGTAGAAAGACGGGTATATCGTGTCACAGCCAGTACACTGAAGCATAGAAATATGCTCATCAAAGTGAAAAATTGTATATAAAATATGTATTGTAAGAGATTATTTCGTGCATTTCAGATTTTAGTATGTCGTTGAATGAATGAATGAATGAATGAATGAATGAACAGTTTATTCACAGAACATATGGTACAAATAGGGTGTTAACAAAATTAATTATATTATTATCCAGATATGTTCGGCCATCAGACATGTGAAAGTTAATGTGATTAATTATTAATATTGTATATCTGTCAATAATTAAATTATACATAATGTTAGACTTATAATTACAATGTAGAACATTAGTAGAATAATTGATTTTTCATAATAAATTACTCATTATCATTATAATTACATTAAAATTTTCATTTCTAACATTAAATGTCAAGTCAAAACTTATAATTAAAGAATTCATCAATACTGTAAAAGCAAACATTACATAAAAAACGTTTTCAGCTTTCCCGTAAAATAACTGTTGACAAGCCTTTAGGTAATTTCACATTATTTTCAAATGGAACCCATATCTGATACCAAAATTATATACCAATGATATAAATTTTATCTTGCGTTTGTAGTAACGAAAACACTTTACACAAACATTGCCGGCTATTTTTTGCATTTGGTAGCGTTTTCCGGCCATGCACCTAGTGAAAAGTCTACCCAGATCGTTATTACCAACTTACTTACAAACCCTGCAGGGCTGAGGCGCAGCCAAGCAACAGTACCTACTTATGTAGCTGTTTTCCACTAGTGAAATTATTGGCAGACAAGGTATTCCAACTTAGCTCTTTACCATTACGCATTATTTTCTGCTTTGCAGTCCACGGGGGATGCTCATTTACTTTTGCCATCGTATTTTATAAATCAAACTTCTATATCCTCTCAGCATTTAAAAGTGTCGTGCGTGCCTGTACCGCGGCACCTGTGTCGGCGACTTAAAAGCTTGCGCGGGCGCTGCAAATATTTATTTTAATTTAGTGCCCGCCCGCCGGCCGATCGCTCGTTAATCGCTAATGGCTTGAGCACTTGCGATTGTTTCAGCGGTGTGACATCACCAGACTATAGATGATACAACTTGAAGTGACATCGTAATTACTTTCTAATAAATTGAACGGTGAACATGTTAAAAAAATACGTGGAATGGTTGTGGTATGTTTTTAAATTTCAAGATTCCTGTGTAAGTGGTGGGTGTGTGTGGTTATTGCTAAATATAGGTCTTATTGCGAAGTAAGTTGGTTGGTTGGGAAGGCTTGGGCTTGGGCAAGTTGCGCGTAAGATCTGTGATGGTCTGAGGAAAATAATCTCACTCGCGATGATGCGTTTACACCAGCAGGCGTTTTGTCTAGCAGAAGAATGTCCTGTAGTGTTTCTTAGTTTATTACTAACATTTTGATGTTAGCTTGATTTATCAAGCTTAAAGCTCTTTTTGTTCCTAGTTTAAGTAATTCTACAACGCCCAGTTAAAACTCTTCGACCTAATAATCGGAAATTTTACATTAAAACTCCCTTTATGAAGTAGGCAAGGAATAAGAGCTTGTATTTCAATATTTCCACGGGATATGGAGTTTTCATTCTAAATTTCTCTTTTTTTACATAATATAGGCTTGCGTTTGACCACAATCACGCCTGATGGAAAGCGAAGATGAGGCCTACAATGGAGCACGCTTGCCTAGTAAATGCTCATTCTTCCTAGACTTAGGGGAATAAGCAGAAACAAGGCAGTTGAGCGCGGTGTTGAGCGCGCCCCAAAATCAAAATAATTTTATTCGCCAATAAAATTTAATCCTTTTTGAAAAGATTAATGAAAGATATTCTAGAATATCCTTGTACTCTGCAATAACTCATCTTTTGAGCTATAGGGATGATGCATCAATCAACTGACATACTTTGAGCTGTCAAACAAAACACGATTCTTCCATAGATTTTGTATGGCAATTGCTAGTTATAGCTTGTCTAATTTAAAATGACGCGCCCCACCACCGCATTTGACATACAGGATCCCTTTAGCACTGATAGAGATGGGTTCAACTGAGCTGTGTTTTTTAAATGGATAAATCCGTGTTCCAGATGCGAGCTCTGGATCTTCCTTGAACGGCTACTTAGGTCAACTAACTCAAAATAATCCACCGTTTAATTTCGACCCTTTTGAAAGTAGATGAAGTCTAAATTAAAATGGGGATTAGTAGACTCTTTATCTAGGCGTGCGATTAGTGGAAACGGTCATTATAGTTTTCGTAGCTTACACATCCTTGCAGCATAGCTGCATAGCGCGTCTTTGGTGGAAAAGTCTTAGCGTGTCCTTCAATTTGAAACCGTTGATTAAGACTCGATGATTTGACTCGCGTTTGCCCCAATATTTGCCTAACCTTTTTGTGGTAAAAAGGGCATTAGTGAACCCTTCTGTTGACTCCAGCTAAGGCGGTTTGCGTGTCAACAGTGGGCGCAAATATTGGCCGAGCGGCTCCTCTGCCCAACGTAATCTGTCGGCAAACGGCTCACTGGTTTTTGTTCTTTTACACTTTATCTGAAGTAGGCTAACGGCGGCTTCCTCTGTTTTATTATTGTTTTTAATATTGGTATGGCCAGAGTGTTTTTTTTTAATTCATCACCATTATCAGCCTTTATACGTGTCTCAGAGTGAAAAGGCTTGGGCTTAGTTTCTACGCGGGTCCAGTGCGGATTGGGAATTTCATAAACCATTGAATTTCATCACAAGTGTGTGCAGGATTTCTCTCGATATTTTCCTTCATCGCAAAGCTCGTGAACTTCAGATGTAATTCTAAGGAGACCGGATTCGAACCCACATCAAAATTTTTAAAATTATTATTAGATAAAGAGTTAAGATGTTACGTGTGAAATATTATCTGCTTCGGTTTATTGTCTAGGTATTAATTAGGTCTTTAACTTTTCATGGTGAAACAAACCAATTTACGCCGTTTGGAAGTGCTGAGAATCTGACATAAAAAAATATCGGTCTAATGTTTTAAATTTTCACGATTTCACTCATAATTAATATCACACACGGGACTTAATCTAGACGATATTTTGCTAAAATTACTTTGACGTTTCAACGTGGTCACTGCAGTCTACTTCGGACCACGGCCGTTACAATGTGGTCGAATCATTGAAGTAATAATTACGTCGTGATTAAGTCAACCCAGAACAAAGACAACCCAGGCTAGTTTACCTATACTTCTTTTAATTTAGAATTGAAACCACATCATCATTATATTGCGGCTCGTCAACTATTTCTTACCTAGCAAATAGGTACAATATAGTCTGGGAGCCGCAAAATAAAATTGTTTTAAGGTCACTTTATTTGCGTGTCGTCAATTGTTACTCTAGTACAAATTGTAAAGAGATTACAGTTCACGAGCCGCAATATAATGTTGTTGTGGTTTATAATTCTAAATTAAATGGAGTATAGCGCCTGAAGATGAGAAGAGCTGACCCCGGATAAAGGGACAAGGCTAAGACTAGAAGAAGAGATCGTCGTAACTGAGTCCTGGATAACATCATCATCATCATCCCAGCCTATATATGGTCCCACTGCAGGGCACATGCCTCCTCTCAGAATGAGAGGGCTTGGGCCGTAGTTCCCACGCGAGCAGTGCAGATTGAGAACATCACACACACCATTGAATTTCATCGCAGGTGAATGCAGGTTTCCTCACAATGTTTTCTTTCACCGTAAAGCTCATGGTAAATTTCAAATGTAATTTCGCACATTAATTCCGTAGAACTCAGTGGTGCGAGCCGGGATTTGAATCCACGACCCCTCTGCTTGAGAGGCTATAGGTCAAACCGCTAGGCCACCACGGCCTAAAAATATTTATAAAAACATCGGTCTCTCGGTAAGGACAGAGGCGCCATCTATGTTTCATTACAGTAACCAAATATTTCGCCCGATTATTTAAGTCATAAAATCAACTGGTATTAAACACGTAATTACTTACTAGAAATAAACTTATTCAACGAGTCTAATAAAAACATTCCAGCAAGAGCGGATTCTTTACTAGCCGTTTCTTTTCAAACTTCGAAACAGACGCTCCGAAGCGCCATTACAATTGCTCATATTCGAATTCGATTCGAATCTCGACCTCGCTTTGCTAAAATCCCGTCGTAGCTTCTCCGAATTCTCAATTGCAATAAAAACTTTTCCTACACACTCGAATCACGTTTTGATGCTGTTCCGCGAATTAAATTTAAAAAAAAGCAAGCGGTACGCTGCAAGTGCAAGCGGGAGAGAGAGCATGCGACAACTGCATCCCCGCCCATGGAATAAATCCAAAATAAGATTTGAAAGGATCTAAAAGGAAAAACAAACAGTGGTTTCTCTAGGTGAGAGCGAGAGGGTTGCGTTTCCGTCGGGACCGGCGTCGAGATATGAAGTTATGGCGAGAATTAGCGAATGTGGGGCGGCGCGTGTATCGGTGGCGATCGGTTGTTCATAGGCACACTCAACTCAAATCTGATACCGCACTTGAGTGCGATTTTCTACGCCGACAAAGCATTAATTAGATTAATGAGAGGGGGCTGATTATATTTTAGCAGTGCGTTATGGTGTCGTTTAGATCAGATTTAAATGTATTTTAACTCGTGAGTTAATATAAAAATTTTGAGAGTAGGATTATCTACGCCTACAAATTTAGTAATTAGATTGAAAGAGGTTCATTATAGGAATTTCAAAGGTGCGTTATTATTATTATGGCATTTAATTCACAATATTTTATTAGCAATTACCTTAGCAATAAAGGCACAATAAAACAACTGTTCTGATAGTTACATTAACGCAGGGAATATTTAATAACAAAATAAATGCAAAAAATGCATATTACGTTAATACAGTTTTTTATTTTTTGTTCGTGGTAAAACAGTTTTATGGCGTACTTGAATGTAAATTATGGATGTAAAAGCGAACAGTAGTATAGAAATTTTGCGGTCTTAGATTTTCAAGACGAGTAGCGCCATCTAACGGGCGATAGCGGAACTAATCGGGACTAGCAAGGCAGTGGTGAAATAATTTAGATTGTTTTTATTTCTAAACTTATTGTAGCAAAGTAAAAAAAAGTAAATAATAATCTGTAAAAAATAGAAAACAAAAAGTTTTCAATTGTCATAAATTTTAAAGTTACCACTGACTTTAAATTGAAACATCGGCAGATATCTGACTCAATCTCACTGAGTAAAATTTTACAAAATTGTTATAGGGAATAACCTTTACGCATTGTATCCAAAACTGTTTCCCGTCGACATAACTTATAAATAATAACAATACAAGACAATACAATACAGGAGTATAGTTACATTTCTTAGATATGTCAACTGCAAAACACACAAACAAGCAGACTAATTGCAAAAAAAAAACCTAGTTTTACATTTATTTGAAGTACTATATACTTTATAAGTACAAAAACGCAATTTTTAATGCCAACTTCAAAACCGTGTTATTGTACCGAAATCAACTTCATCCTAGAGAAGCTGATCTCATCAAAACATCTGCCTCACCTCACGTCATCTTAATTAAAAAAAAACTTCTAATTCGTTTATGGACCGAGCGTATCGAAAGTATCGGCGAGTGAAGCGCCGACTGGCGCCATCTCTCGCTTGTTACCGTAATCTAACTAATGGGCTTAGGGCTGGAAGGGCGTCGAGATTTCTGCTGTCGATATCAACAACTGAGGAGGTATTTTAGGAAAAGTTTTTAAACTGATAATTGCGAAAAGCGGCTAAAGAGAATAATTTAAAGTTTTATTTATTAATTTATTTATAACTTATTGACAACAGTGATAAGCTAGGGCAAATCAATGACGTGTCTGAAGTTGATGAACGATGGGTATACGCGTAGGAAATTAAGTTTGAGCAACACCCAATGATAGCTTCTCTCTGTAACAAGCAATTGAATATACCTAGATATACTAAGTTACATACGTAGTCTTCTGTACCAATTTATATAAATCACGTGACTTTTACAAATGTTGCTTCAACTGCTAGCTCACGCCAGCAAAGTTATCTATCGAAATTAAGTTGGTAAAACTTCGAGAACTGCTGACAGTTAAGCAAAACCATTAATTAATAAACAAACCCTTCTGTAAATCAACAAGACAAAATCCGTTATCCGCAAGTATCGAATGCTTATAATTAATCGATACACTAGCATCGATAACGCCGCCGGACCACCTCACCATCCGATTTACATTTTAATATGTTGTCTTGCCGTAAAATAAAGAAATTGGACGGATGAATAAAAGTCCAACAATTAAACTCGACTCGATACAACTGTAATTATTTATATTTTAATGTAGCTGGCTGGAATGGTATCGTCAGAGTCTCGCCGCTTCGTTAGTTAAAAAAAAAGTTATGTCATTTAGACGGTGGTCTATGGTGTTGTGACGTGTTTCGTGTCCGATAGAGTTATTATAACGTGTTTATATTTGATTATCTGTGATAATGTAAAATAGACGTGAAATTTTTCGTCGCTGTAGATATTGTAAAGTTAGAACATTATTTGTGGACTTTGTGTTTTCTATGAACATAATACCTTTCTATTTTTTCTATTATAGAGAATAAACTTCTATATCGGTGTAAAAATAATTCGTAAATGATAGTCATTACTTTTATTAAGTGGATGTGTAATTTTTTACTGTCTTTGATCTCCCTGTAAAGCACTTTATTGAACCACCATTTATAGAAAGGGACAGCGACTCATTTCGTTAACACGCGAAACATTCGCGCGCGCGATGACAAAAGTCAAAATTCTTGTTTTATCCACGGCCAGAAACGCTCGAATCCAGACACACGCTGAAAACACAAGCGACTCAAATTACCGGAAGCCGTAATCAAATCATTTAACAAAATTAAAAACAATTTAAAGTAATCAAGCGCCGTGATTTGTATGGGGGAGACACAATTAGTCAATAAAACATTTGTTTAGTTACAATCACTTTGGTCTCCTTGCAAACGCATATTAAATTGACCTTCTGGAGCTTGAATTAATTGAAAATAAAAACGCAAACCTTAACTTATTTAGAACTTTGTTCTATTTTTACAAGCGTTTGTTTAATCTGAAATCTTGCAAGTCCAATTTCACTCACATCCCGTGATCGGACATTTAGATAGAATTAAAATGTCAACAAAAAGTGCAGTCAGCAAAAACTATTGTTTTAAAATGCAATTTTTACCAAAAACTTACATTCTTTTATTTTAGATAGCGATAGTACCTAAATGATGTAGGAATAATACAAGTGGGATTAGTACATACCAATGAGTATCTATAAATATATAAGTAGGTACTAAAACTAAAGTAATTTATTCTATGTACCGTATTCTACAAAATTAAAAACTTGCTGAATATTGATTTATCACGACCTTATGTATTAACCAATAAGGATAGTTTTACTTGTTATGCACGGGACGAATCGTAATTGAATATTAATGTATATTTTGCATACAAACGCATTTTTGCTGTACAAGAATGCGAAAGCCCTAGGACTACAATGTATCTAGATGTTCTAGATAAGGATTGTATTCCAATGCTGGCTCGTTTGTTACAAAGTGGACTGGTTTCTTGAAATATATGGATTAGGTTTATGAGGCATGTTTAACTTTTGGAAAGGAGGTTTTGTTTGCGAAGGTTTACGAAATATTGAGAGAGAAATTATGAAATAAGTAGTATACGTAAAATAAAAAGTTGCGGTAGTCTAGTGGTTGACCTATGGGCTCTCAAGCAGAGATTCGTGGGTTCGAGCCTCGGCTCGCACCTCTAAGTTTTTCGGAATTGACGTGCGAAATTACATTTGAGATTTATCATGAGCTTTACGGTGAAAGAAAACATCCTGAGGAAACACCTGTAAAGAAATTCGATGGTGTATTTAAAGTTCCCAGTCTGCACTGGGTCCGCGTGGGAACTACGGCCCAAGCCCTCTCTTTCTGAGAGGAGGCCTGTGCCATGAACGTACATATATAGGCTGGGATGATGATAGCAGGCTACGGTAATCACTAATAATCACTTACCATCAGGCAGGTAAACTTATTAGCCACAGATGTAATAAGTATTTAAAAAAAAGTACCAACTTAAATCCTCTTACCCCTGCATAGGGTATTCCCAAAAGCGCACGATATCATAACATATACATGACAAGGATGAACCCCTAATTTCCCGGGGTCGACTAATATTGGGCAATTGTGACCCCTCCCGGTCATTACCACGAAAACCTCGGAGTTTTGACGATTTCTTTTATATATTTCAACTGGCTTTGAATATTTTATAAGCAAAGTTTGAGGTTAAGTGGCATTTTAATAAGTTATGAAACATGATGGGATTGGTATCGACGATAAAAAAGTTAGTAAATCACTAACTTTAGTCGACGAAGCTTCACTTCGCGGAGCTCCTGTTCCGTGTATAATAGGCAGTTCGCACCTTGATGCAGCTCTAAACTTACCTGCTATTGTCTGCCTGAATTCTTATTTGTTATTTTTTTTGTACTGTTTACTGTTTTTTGTTGTAAGTACAGAAAATACTACCAGCATCTTTAGCTATGTTCTTTTACTATGTAAAAATTTGTTGACGTCCTGCTGCAGGGCACATGCCTCCTCTCAGACTGAGAAAGCTTGGGCCGTAGTTCCCACGCGGGCCTAACGCGGATTGAAAACTTCACAAACTTTGGTGTGTGCAGTTTCCCTCACGATGTTTTCCTTCGCCGTAAAGCTCACGGTAGATTTGAAATGAAATTCCGCACATAAATTTCGAAAAAACTCAGAGGTGCTAGCCGGGACTCAACCCTCTGTTTGAAAAGCGATAGACCAAACCAATACCTGTTAATAAATCGATGGGAAAGTTTTATATCCTCGATATTCACATTGAGGACATAACTTCAGTACAAGTTAAGGGCATCTATAGAGAAAAAAAGGATAGTAAAACTCGATCAATAAAATTAGAAATTCACGTAATTCAATAGCAAATTGCAGTTGTTATAAGGCAATTAGGGCTAGTTTCCTATGAACGCTGCATTGCAATGAGATCGCGATCGGCTCATGTAACATTCAACAGGGTACGCGATAATGACCTTTAATGATAATATGGGGTGGGTGCGGGGTTCCTAGCAGTTGCGGTGCGGTTTTTTTCTATTGAAAAATTTGTATGCGTGTGTAAAAATGTTAGTCTACAAATTCCTTTTTTTATTTTAGACTCATCCATTCATTTAATAATCGTTAGTAAGTTACCTAATGAGTAGTTATTGTTACTTAAATCTATTACTCAATAAACAATAAAATAAAAAATAACAAGTAGGTATATAAAATAAACATAATAATATTTCATAAGTGCTTAAGTCCCAGCATACTTCATAAAGAACAAATCAATACTACGAATAACTGTACAAGTACAAATTGTTTAATGAAAAATTGACTTTAAATATGTTGAAATAATTTCCAAAATCAAAAACTTGAGGACTCCAGGCTCGCTCTGAAGCTCTACATCATGCTAATAGAAGCCAAGACTTACAAGAAGTATACAATAAAATAGCCGTAGAGTCCCGAATAATTCCCATCAATTACCATCAGTACAAAGAACAGCAAAACCAAATTAACCACGATGTTTCAATTACCACCCTGCCATTCGCTGACACCGCCGATTACGTCGTACGTCAAAATAATTGGTCCTCCCTTCACCTTTCCGTGATGAATGGCCGGCCTTAAACACTGTAATTAATTAAAAAAAAGTAACGTGTAATTGTGCACTTGAAAAAGGTGTGGAGTTTGCTTTTTCGCGGTTTTTTTCACATGCAGTCCAGTAGAGCGTGTGGATAGAGTCGTCATGTTAACAACGACTGTTGGTCTTTCGTTTTTTATTGATAGGCAGTCGATAAAGAGTGAAAGGTTCAATAAAACAGAGCACTTTAACACATCGTTTTTGTTCCGTTAACACATCGCTACTCATTTTTTCTTCCACCTTCAGTTTTTTTGCCACCCCCTTGCCCTCTCCGCGTTTTTTTTACCGATAATGTCTAGTTATTATCGTCACTTATTGTAATGACCACCAAGTGTAGAATTGAATCGCTCACTGATTCAACTACACGCGATATCTTATCATATGTGTTCGATACTCAAGATGAGTCACTCCTTGCGTCCTTTTTTAAGAGAAAGAAAGAACTAAAAACATTTATTTATAACAACAATAACACGTACACAGGCTAAAAGAAGAAATTGTTTCGTTGCTGTCGGACAATAGTTGAAGAATCGTGCAAAAGTCGCTTAAAAATTTGTTGTATCAGCAATAAGGTACATAACAATTAACAATAATAAAACGCAATTAATAATACTGGTGCAGACGAGAAAAGTAAATCGTTTCCCCGGGTGGCAGTTTCTCACACTCAATTTTCTGATAAGTTCTTTATAAGATGTAATTTGGTAAGCGATTAAGTTTCTTTGATTGTACATTGTGACAATAAATAAAATAGATTATCAGTTATCGTCTCGAGGTGTTAGCTAATGAACAGAATCAGCATGAAAGCAATGTGATACCTACGGTTTTGCGTATCAAGAATTTGACTCTTTTAATTTGTAGTCCCCTTTGTCCTCTTATGCGAGGTGCGACAAGACGGCTAAACAAAATCGATCTTGTTTTCTAATTTACGTCATGCGCCGCCACTGCCAATAAACTTGGCATACTTGCTATATAGAAATCTGCAAACAGGTAGAGTGTAGCAATTATAGTACACGCCCTCTACCTTACTGCACCGGGTAATGGCGCAGCTTTAACTTCTTATGCGAGCAATCAATCACGAGAATGTCCTTAATTTTATAAATACAAATGCATATTAATAAGGCAACTTTTCATCTTGATATTGCAAATCATACTTAAGTATGATGCAAGTGCACACCGAAATAGTATATTTTCGAGCGATCGGGTTCTCGTGAGTAATTGCGATGTTGTCTTGACAAAACAACTTAAATTATCCCTTTTATTCGGAATTTCTTTAAGAAGGCGCTGTGAGTTTCGTGAAAACATCATTATTTCATGTATAAAATGTAACCTGTAACCTAAACGGATCGATTCTATGTAGAAATTACTCAAGTACTAAAAATACTTACTTCACAAAAAAATCACCCACAATACAAACTCTTTACTCCCTTTTACATTTACTGTGGAACATTACCTCTGCACAACATAATGTAATATTGTTTTGGCCCTTTCACTGGTTTGGCTTTACTTTGTAAGGGTCATAAAATTAGCGACACCGAGTCAGCAAACTTAACATTAATTTAAATGGGTAGTATATGCCCCTTTAAGGCCTGTTTCCCAAATGCCACCAAAATCTGGCGATCATAAGCCTTCCGATCAAGTTCCTAAGCTGTTTGAAGTGTGTCACGCAGACGATCCTGAACTCGATGCACAAGTACCAGCCGCGGTTCCATCTGGTCCGCGCCAACGACATCCTGAAGCTGCCGTACTCCACCTTCAGGACTTACGTGTTCAAGGAGACCGAGTTCATCGCTGTCACTGCCTATCAGAATGAAAAGGTATGTAGCTACTCCTAGCGCCATCTAGTCATCAATTGAGGAACTAACTACTGCAGCCTACATTGCTCAATCAATGTTTCGAAACTCGGCTACATAAATACAACTTCCAACTTTCATCCATTGGACTTCGGTCCCCAGGCATAACATCTGTCTGGAGAGAGATCTCTCTATTGTAGCCCCAAATTGGTGACCCACGACTTTGGACAATAACGCAACAAGTTTGGTTTGAAGTATCTTTTGTATTTTTATTTTTTCAACTTCAATTTTTTACTTTTTTACGGTCATCCCGGGAAATCCATATAATTCAATTAAATCAATTTTGAATTGTATGGATAATAATTCAATTTTGAATTATATGGATTTCACGGGATGACCGTAAAAAAATTAAGTTGAAAAAATAAAAATACAAAAAGATACATCAAACCAAACTTGTTAAAAGTATGGCCTAGTAGCGACATCCCTTGTCCGGGTGAGCGGTTATTTCCGAAGGAGTGTTGATGTTTCTCGATGAGAACTGAACATAGATGGCGCTGTATCACTGCAAAAGTGATGATGGCAGGCTGGAATGTATGATGCATAGGAAAAATTTGTGTCTAAACTCCTGACCAGTGGTGGTGTAGGGGAATAGCACGCGGCACGGAATGCCGAGGATCTGGGTTCGATTCCCAGCATTAGTCTTTTTTTTGGGGTTTTTTTCTGTGCATCTATGTTTCAGTTTGTATTTAGTATAAATTACAATAACGCAACCTTCAAAGACACGACTAAGAAGCAGTCTGACAGCAAGCCAGATTCACCACACTGTGCACCACTAGCATGTAGCTATTATAAGCCTGGTATCTATAGTGCGACAAACAACCTACAAAAGGTTAGTTCGTTCAAAGAAGTGTAAATCCCATTTTAGACCTGCTATAAAACCGTGCAAGTTCTACTACATTGCGGCGCTGGATTAACCACTTCAATCTGTTTCGCTTTACTGCCTCGCAATGTAATGCAACTAGCACATTTTTTCTTGCAGTCTAAACTCGGCTTAAGTGTATTCCCCAAAGATAAAGCACCAATTTCAAGTTAAGCTGTGAAAATGAACGACCTGGGCCCAATTGTATAACAAAGTACAACTTATATTACAAGCGGAACTCCCTTTCTAGTTAATATAGCTGAAGCGAGAGTTCCGCTTGTAATATTAGTTGTACTTTGTTATGCAATTGGGCCCTTAATTGGTGGATGCCATACACGATATAAGTACGATGAGCTACGCTGTGTAGCAAATCTTTGGCGAAAAAGAGCCTAATAGTATTTGACACCAAATTAAGTTCGTATTCATTTTTCAATGTGGTTGAAACTACAGATCGTATACGACTTTAAAAAAAAAATTTGTATTCACATTTTTTAAATCACATTACTCAAAAATAACATTAGAAAGTGGCATGTATCTGTGTATTCGGAACTTTGTTTGTGCTTTCTTTATCGCCCGAACAATCCAGGCAGTCATTTATTATTCTATTCACTATTTACTTCATTGTTTTAAATAATTCATAATTTTCAGATAACGCAGCTGAAAATCGACAACAACCCTTTTGCTAAGGGCTTTAGAGATACTGGAGCGGGGAAGAGAGAGAAAAAGTAAGTATCTAACCCTAACCTCTTTCATTGATTAACAATTATGTTACTTTAATGCAATAAAAACATTTTGACCGAAAATACAAAAAGTGGCATCGCAATCAAGGTGGATAATTAGCATCCTTTCTCATTATTTAATTATATTTACCTACAAACAAAAAGATTTAGAAAAAAATAACCGTTTTGATGAGACTGGCATCATCACGCTGAGCCACTAAACACACCTACCGAATATAGAGAAAAAAGTTTCATAAAAATCGGTCGAGCCGTTTCGGAGGAGTTCGATAACAAACACCGTGATACGAGATTTTTATATATTAGACTAGAAGATATAAAGATATCTTTATCTAATTTATAAGATAAAGATACATGCGCCACGCATAGATTAAATACGGAACGAGGGGTCTGAATTAGAAAACACGTTTACGTAATAGCAATTCAATTATAATTCACTCGGTAGGTGGCGCCCGCAACTAAAAGCCAAGTGTAAGATTAATGAAGGCAAAAACCGCCGGCTGTTAAACTAAAGTTAACACTAACGAAATTAGCGTCCTATCCGGGAATCTCTCGAATTAATTAGAGCAAGAGTGCCGCCATTTCCGAACGCTGCGCCGCCAACACGCCCGGCGCCGTTCGAAATTCAAATTAAACCAATCCGGCGCCTCCTTATTCGTGTACCGAGTTTAAACATAGCGGGTAACGGCTCAAAATGGTGGAGTCATTCGACTTGGCGCTTTTTTTCCGTCTTTAGCGTGCAAGGGAGAAAATTGGATTTCCGCGATAAAATCAGCTCTGCTTTTTTTCACGGTGTAATTTACTCGCCGTAGGATAGGTTGCTTCCGCGAACGTATTTTAAATTCGAGCGAACTCGATTAGCCGCTCTTTTGATGAATAGGTAAATCGAATTATAGGTCCTTACCTTTGGCTTGCGGATCTGGGTGAACGGGGCTTATCGAGCCATTGATTGATATAAGTCGTGGTAACCTAGTGATTTTACTTATGGCCTCTTAAGCATTGGGTCGTGGGTACGAGCCCGGGCTCACACCTCTTAAGTTTTTCTAAATTTAAGTACAAAATTACGTTTGAAGTGAAGAAAACCTGCACACACTTGCGAAGAGATTCAGTGGTGTGTGTGATGTTCCCAATTTTGAGAGGAGGCCTGTGCCATGCATTGGGACGTATATAGGCTTAGATAATGTGTATTTTCTCTCTATATTTCTTCTGGCATAGTTTCAAAAAGTTCAGATGTTTCTATTTAAAATTTTCTGCAGACATTGTCTTGTAAATTACCATAGCACGGAGGAGGTAGTTAAAGTTTATAAGCTCGCAGCTAAACCTGTTGGTAAACTTAGTAACTCACTGTACCACCCACGTAAGTCTACCGAGACGACAATTTTCCTTACCCAGCCATACATATTAAGTGAAATAACTAGGTAACAAATTTATTCAATCGAGCGTTACTTCTCGGAGGTCCATATCAATGAAGTAGAACAAATTACATTGCTACACTACGACCTACAGGCTACAGATGTTGCGCTACAATTTGACAGAGACGCTCATGGTCGTCGGTTGTGGATTGGCAGAAAATTGTCATGACGACTTGTGAATTGTGCGGTGACTTCCCTTTGCCTTTCACACTGCAGTGCTAGAATACGAAGTTTTCGAGAAATCAATACCCAAATCCGTTCAATTTGTTTAATACAAAATGTTGCAAAGTTTGAATAAATGTGACATGCTATTGCAGGGGCCACGAAACTGAACTCTTGTTTATAGTTTCTTGGTAATGCTATTGTGGGAAACTAGTTTTATTATTTGAGACCTGATATTCCTGCTCAACTTATTAGGCATGACTGTTTTAATCTCAGAGAAAGGCTCAAAGTCGCTCATCGAGCTATGAAAAGAGCTATGCTAGGAGTAGTCGGAGTATCTCTACGGGATCGAATCAGGAATGAGGAGATTCGTAGAAGAACAAGGGTCACCAACATGGCCATACGGACTTGCTCGTTAAAATGGCAAGGGGCAGGCCATATAGCACGCAGAACAGATGGCCGTAGGGGCCGAAATTTCTCAAATGGAGACCACGGACTGGCAAGCACAGCGTAGGATGTCCACCAACGAGATGGATGGCGGGTAAAGACCACAGTTTCTCGGTGGATGCAAGCCGCTTCTAACCGTAATGATTTGGTATCAATGAGGGAGGCCTATTTGCAGCAGTAAACGTCCTACGGCTGAAATGATGCTCATATTTTCTAAGATATTTTCAAATTGCAGATTTTTTGACATTGTTTTTTAAGTATAAAACAAGTGAAAGTGCACTTCAAGAGACTTTTCACATCAATTCCAACGTCAAGTCCAAGGGTCCCTAATTACCAACATCTTGGCAAAGGCCGTTTACGGCCCGTTAGCCGCCAAGCGTCATGGCGACCACCGACACAAAGGGATGATGAAATATGCGCGGCATGTGTCCTTCCCGGAGCGCGGCGTTTGTCAAAACGCTCACGTTTCCCGCGCTTCCGGAGCGGCCATTTTGGAAAAAAGAACTTCCGGCATCCAGCTCATCCGTTCTAATTCGGAGGCTGCGGCTGCGGCGAGCGCGTCCGGTGCAAAATTTAATGTTGTGCGAGGGAATTAAAGATTCTGCTTTCCCAACACATGTGGAATACATGCGCGGATCGCGGATATGTGGGTTAAAATTGATGCGTTGACGTAACAGTAAAGCTGGTTGTAAATCAAGTAACATTGTACCTATGTAGAAATATTAAGTTTAAAAAAAATATATACCTTGTTAAGTTTCTTACCAGTTTCTTTACAGCAGAGGTTTTCCGAACCGGTGATAGGTTTAAACTTTCGTAAGTGCTTGTTATAATTATTACCTTAATTTTAAATAAATGCCCACTTAAAAACTAAATTAAATTTTTATAAAAAGAACCGGCCCAGTGCGAATCGGACTCGCGCGCCAAGGGTTCCAAACAAATTTGTAGGAATGTCAAAATATATGCTATAAACGGTCCTGTCTATAATATTAGTGTGGGACCTATTATGAGATACAACCCTGTGACAGACAGACAGAAGGACAGACTGACAATGTAGGGTGGTCTAAAATTAATAAATATTCGTGTTTTGACCACCCGAATATATTCGTATGTCCACCTTATATTTCACGTTACGTTACGTACTCGTTGCTATAAAGAACCTCCTCCTATTAAAGTTTACACCAAAATTGGGCGCACAAACTATTAGTGATTTGAGAGTCTCGTTCATTCTAGGATCATTAGAAGTCAACGCACACGTATTTGTCAACCAGCATTTAGTTGTCCATTTTTTTTTAAATAATAGAGCAATGAACTTTCCAGCCAGGATGAAATCTTAAGATCCCCTGATTCCCAACTCTACGAACCACAGATAATCGAATCCCTTAAATTCATCATCCGAGCTTTAGGGATGAACTACAGAACATCAATAAAAAGAGAGGGGAACTAAACGGGGATAAAAATTCGGTGAAATTACAAGGCGAGCCACCCCTGCCGGAGCTGAGTTTACATTGTAACGCGAACACCCTAATGCTGACAGTTTAACTTAGGGTTGCCACACAAAAATAAAAAAGTCGCTAGCATAGTTGGCGAAATGCTGGTTTCTAGAGCGGCTGGAGCCATAGATTATTTTTTCTCCATCATTCATTTAAGCTCAAGATACTTAAATTAAATTAAAAATGGTTGTTCTTCGAAGTTGTTTTGCTTTCCACAGAAAAACGCTCATGACAATTTAAGTTTTTTAACCGACTTAAAAATGGTGTTGATTTTTGACCTCTGTTAAGTATGGTCGTGACTTTTTCAAGAACCACTAATTTTTGGATGAGGCTTTCGCTATTCGATTGCAAATTTTAACATAGGTGTTATTATAGTGAGAGAATACGGATTACTCACGTCTTCAAACGAGTTTGACTACTCGACATGTATCGGGCTAATCTGTAGCTAAACACGCACCCGAAACATGTCGAACTCATGTCATCATGTCATGTCGATGTCATGTTAAACTCGTTTGAACATGTGTGTAATCCGGATTCATTCACTATAAGCGAGTCTCACGGTAGTTTCATGTTTGATTAGGTGACCCGTGTCCCTACGATTTTTTTATATGAAATTTTATGTCAGTACTTTTGAACTGTTAACATGACTAATAATAATAATATTGAATCTCCACTACACAAATGATACAAAAGAAAGCCTGTATTTTTTTAAAACGTCGCCAACCCTGCAATTTAAGGGTGGCGCAAATTAAATTCTATCAGCCGACAATGAGATGATTTAATATAATTTACCACGGAACCGCGGGGCCCCCTAAAACAATGTGGACCTTTGCCCAACCGCCGGCAAATAACTGCGTGCATTGTCATGCAGAATGCTTTAAAATGACAATTTGTGTGAAAGAATCTGTTTTATTCATTTAAACCCGTTTTTATTTACCGAAGTTTTTCTGCTATCCATTTTTACAAGCTTTTGTTTTACTTCGTGCACTCGTATTGTTTATGGTCTAAGAGCCGTTGAAGATCGACCTTCACCGATCTGATAACTCGATGAGACATATTTTTTATCAAATATAATTTATAAACAAATATATGCCTATGATAACTTGCCTATCGAAAAGTGTTCATAGCTTTTTTTTTTGTTTTATTGTGGAGTGCCTTTAGCCATCTTCCAGCTCCATCATCAGACCCTGGTTACCATCTGGGATCAAAGTAGTCGTCAAGACGAATCAAACGAGCCCAAACTCGATGGGGTTGTGTCGTTTTATTGTGGAGTGCCTTTGGCCATACTGAATTTATGAAATTACGAATTACTCCATTGAGTTTGGACTCGTTTGATTCGTCTTGACGAGTACTTTGATCCCAGATGGTAACCAGGGTCTGATGATGGAGCTGGAAGATGGCTAAAGGCACTCCACAATAAAACAAAAAAAAAGCTATGAACACTTTTCGATAGGCAAGTTATCATAGGCATATTTGTTTATAAATTATATTTAATAAATACGTATTTAAATACATTTTAAACAAACGAAATTGTTGAATTTTTAAACAAATATATGCCTTTATTCCGCTAGGTTTGGCTCATTTCTTCAATATACGCGACAGAAAACTAATAAAAACAGTTAGAACGCAAACAGAACCCATGACTATTTTTTACTACATCGTCAAAAATACATTTAAAATAAAACGTATGTGCATCTAAACACCGTATTAAAATTAAAATGACAGTGTTTGCACTTTGCGCGGGTGTCAAACGGTTGACATTTGGGATAATGGCCCGCAACGGCCCCCGACCGCGGAAAGGTTAATCATCTCCTAATGATACCGACGAAATTTGACCCAGACGCGCCTATCAATTTGCCCTTTACGCTCTTTAGGGTTAAGGAAAACTTTTTACTAAATTAAAAAGAATTGATGCCGGTTTTGGTTCTTTGATAAGGAAATTTGCGGTCGAAATACGTACTACTTTATTTCTAAATAAATACATACATAAATACTATTAATAAACACCTAAGACTCTAGAACACACAGTCATATTTTTCATACAAGTATCTGCCCCGACGTTGGAACCCGGGACCTCAAGCTTCATAGTCAGGTTCTCTAACCACTAGGACATTTGGTTTGGTTGACGACCAAATATCCTAGTGGTTAGAGAACCTGACTACGAAGCTTGAAGTCCCGAACGAACACTTTGCAGCGAGCGTATTGGCCACGGCCGCAAATTCGTGGCCGGGCCTTTAGGCATCGTCCTAATCCTAAGAGAACGTAGTGATGAAAGAGGTTATGATTCCGAGTTCGTTGGGACAATATGGCCTCAGGGATGGCGACGCGATTGCACGATATTGCGCAATCGCGTTCTCTTAGGCAGCATTTATGTAATGACACAGTCAATCTAGATCGAGATCCGTGATCGAGATCAATGATCTTAATACAGATTGATTGTCTAATGTGTCAAATTGACGGATCGCGACATCGGATCACAAATTATCTAGATTTTTTGAAATCAATGATCTCGATCCGTTGATCGCGATCCAGAGCGTCTAATGTGAAATATTGTCAGTCTACGTCAGTCAGCGGTCGCAACGCGATGGAGGCGGACGATATCAGCGCGGGTGATATCAGCTGTAGCAATTTGCATAGTCCTCTTCCTCTTCAGTACTATGAATTTCATCTAACAAGTTACGAACAATGGACTGACATGATCTGGACTGACTGTGTAATGTGACAACTAGCCAAATCAAGTTATATCAGTCTATCGCGATCCGCGATCTCGATCTAGATTGACTGTGTAATGGCTGCCTTAGGACGATGCCTTAGTGTTTTAGTAAAATTCGCAATGATAACACGAGTAGTTTGTCCGTGTACCGCAGGCAGGCGCTGCTGACGGCGCGCTCGGAGCCGCGGGACGACGACGACGAACGGCCGCTGGACGTCGGCGGGCCGTCCAGCCCGCCCGCGCCTTCCAGCACGCACCACACCAATACTTGTAAGTACCTCTCACCGAAACCGAAATTCAACCCGCAGGCAGGGCACTAGAACTGATGGCTGATGGAACCAAAAGGTTAAACTAATACGACACGCTAATGAATGGAATTCGCTACCGTCTTCTGTTTTTCCTGATATAGATACAACAACTCAGGGCTCTTGAACTAGTGAGATATCTTTGGCCTCATCTGCACTTTTCATCAGGTGAGATAGAGGTGAATTACGGGTCAGTTTTATGTAAAAAACCGGCCAAGTGCGAGTCGGACTCGCGCACGAAGAGTTCCATACAATTATCTATAAAAATCACGTTTGTTGAATGGGAGACTCCCTTAAATATTTTTTATTTTAATTTAATGATTTATTTTAAATGTAATTAAGTATTCTGTGAATATTTCAAGCGTCTATCTGTTGCCGTTATCAAAAACGAGCAAAAACGAGCAAAAAAAACACGTTTGTTGTATGGGAGCCCCCTTAAATATTTATTTTATTTCATTTTTTAGTATTTGTTGTTATAGTGGCAACCGAAATACATCATCTGTGAAAATTTCAACTCTCTAGCTAACATGGTTCCCGAGATACAGCCTGGTGACAGACGGACGGACGGACGGACGGACGGACAGCGGAAACAGTAATAGGGTTTCCGTTTTTACCCTTTGGGTACGGAACCCTAAAAAGACGCAGTGTAGCTAGCTACGGCCTATGCCTCTAACAAGGTGGAGCGACGACTTGGTTAAGGTTGCGGGAACGCGTTGGTTGCGAATTACGCAGGACTAATCTTTTTGGCGAACCATGGGGAAACCTATGTTCAGCAGTGGACGCTTTCATCTAAAATGATGATGAGTGAACAAAGTACTAAAAAACCTCAATTTGTTTCAGCTTGGTTCAGTTCTGGCGGTGGCGGCGACTCAGGCGCGGAAGAAGGCATTGAAGCGGGCTCGGACTCGTCCTGCTCGGGTGGCGCGCGCGCCTCCTCCCCTCCCCCTGGCCCGTCGCGCCCGTCCCCGGCGCCCGACGTCTCCCTCGGCCCGCCCGTCCATCCCCCCTTACTACCTTACCTCTACCCGCCGTCACTATACCCACCACCTTTCTTCCCACCGCATCAAATGCCGCCAGGTCTTCTCTTTAATCTCCATCCACTACTGCAGCAGTACGCGCTGCCTCCTCCTCCGTCGTTGCCGGCTCCGTCGCCTCTGGGTAAGACGCATAGGTTCGCTCCGTACGCGTTGCCAGGGTTAGGGTCTGCGTTTGAGCAAGTCGCTCCCAGAGCGAGGAGTTTGAGTTCTTCTCCAGCGAGGGTTAGAGTTGGGTCGCCACCTGCGAGGGCAGCTTCGGCGGATCCTCCTCCTGACCCACCCACGTCGGCGGCCACGGCCCCTACCCCCCCTTCTGACCTGAAAAGTATCGAGCGCATGGTCAACGGCTTGGACGTGGAAACGCAGGACTGACTCGCGTAGCGTTGTAAATACCGTGTATTTATATCGATGTTAGCCGCCTTCCCGCGTATACGCCAATCGCGCTCTACCACCACACAAGTTTCAAGGCGTAGCTGGCAACTTTGCCGTGTTATAGTGCAATACGTATGTCCTTGACACAAGAAGTCTTTATTTATTTGCTTTTGGCATTAAGTTACGCAATTGATGCTGCTGTCTTGATGCAAATGCGTTCAAACTACTGCAACTTATGACCCATCTAATGTGTAGAAAGTACTAAAACAGCACATTTATTTGAGGTAATAACGTAACTTTACCTGACAGTTTTAAAACAATACAGACTTGCCAATACTCGTACCTACAATACAATTTAAGCAAAAACACCGTAGGTATTTTACTCTTCGCATTTGCATCGAGCGTGCCAGCAGAGTTAAAAGAAATGGCAAAGTTGTCAGTTAAGCTGGTTTACTTTTGATACAATATTTAAATTTCGAATCCAACTAAAGTAAACTAAAATTGTAAAATCTGAAGGCGCGAGTGGTTGACCAAGTGTTCGCGGAACTGGCGGGTAAATTTTGTATCGTTCCTATTTTTTTCTGTCGTTCTTATCGGGCCGATATTCGTATACTGAATGTAAATAGTTAAGTTAGGTCCTTAGGTTTGTTAGACACCGTGAACTGGCGTCAAAAATATGACGACCTGATCATTGAGTGAGCTTCTAAGATAGCTATAACTCTTCAAACTTAAGTGACTGAATTTGATATTAAAAACAAAGTACGCGTGTAAAAGTTTTCAAAATAATATTTAAGGTTCGGCGATACCGCTGCATAAAATACGGAGATGTTACGAAATCGCAGTGACGCATCGTATCCGTGCCGTTTTTATCGCATGCCCTCCACACCGCTGCTCAAAATACGCTGACGGTGCGGAATTGTAGTGACGTGCCGTAAACGTCACGATTTTACTATGGAGAGCATGCAGTATAAAGTCTGACGTTTACGGCACGTTACTGCGATTCCGTACTGTCTACGTATTTTGAGCAACAGTTTGGCCGAACCTTTATAGTCCAGTTTTATTAAGTTATCCCACTGGAGATAGGACTAAACTTCTTTATTTTATAAGTGTCAAAAAAACTTAGTATTAACAACCTCGCTATTCCGCAATCACAAGTACAAGACAGATGTCTACGTCTGTGCGATACATGTGTTTTCATGCAGATATTGTTATACCTATCTTAGAAGCACACAGAATTATTTATGTTTCATTACATCTAACATCGAACACCACACGTAGTTTATACGGCGACACAATAGTAACCACTCATAGTTTTTCCACAGAAATAGCAATAGGTTATAATTATATACATTTTCGCGTTAAAATAGAACTGTCGATTGTGACTGCAAACTTTTATTATAATTATTACAAGCTTTTATTTTATTTCGAAATTAGCAAAGCATTTTTCGAGCATTACTAGTAATCGGATTGATCTGAAATTTGGTACGGATATAGTTTGAATGACAAAGCAAATACAATTAACAAAAAATACAGTAGGTAAGTAAGCAAAGTTTGTCTAATAAACGTTATTTTTAGCAAACATTTATTTTTACGTTAGTACCTAAGTGTTGTTGCGATAACGATAGTCAATCGATAGTATCGTGATTCTGTAGTGGCCTTGAAAATCAGTCAAACTATCGATAGTCCTATCGAAACTATCGACCCTTGACGTTAGTGATAGTATCGATTGATGAAAATAAGTAATACTATTGCTAAAGATCAATAGTATCGATACTATCGATCAAGTTCAATAGTATTGCCTATTTTCACTATCGATAGTATCGATACTATCTATACTATTGCAACATGTCGATATCGACTGTTTTCTCAATGTCAACTATCGATAGCAAAACTATCGCTATCGCAACAACACTGGTAACTAGTGCGCGAACCTAAGGGGCGCTTAAAATTAACCCTTAACCCTGGGTTAGCTGTTAACTCGGAGTTATAAAGTTAACGCTAGTCCTTGCAAGTCAGCCTAAGCGTTAAAAATGCTATTCAAATTATCGATTCGATTAATAACTTGACTTACCGGAATCATTAAGTATTTTAATTTTATTATTCGTATTTCAATTGTGTAATGTCAAGTTAATGTAATAGATAATTACTTATGTATAAAGGTCACAACGCAGTCTACGATATCGCAGCTCATCGGTTCATTAAACTCACCCTATTGTAGATTAATATTAAAAACATCGCTTTATTTTGTAAATACAATTTGTACGTTATATATGCGTGTTTACTAATAGACATATTTTGAAAATATGTTTGTCAATTGTGCTGTGAGATTAGCTTGTGTTTAATTGTTGCAAAATTATGAGAAATAATAAAATTTATACACGACATAAATTGCAATACTGTACTAAAAGGACTTTTATTTATATTTAAGTATATTTTTTCTGTTTGTAACTTTTTTCAACGACCACGTGGTAGATAGACCAACTAGCAAATAAATTGCTTGGATAGCCTTTGCACGATTTATAGAAGATGTCTTAATATTACTACGGAATAAATCAGCAGACGGTTTGGTTAGTTACACTGAACAGCTCTGTAAAAGTTTTCATCGGAGTTATTTACTCAAAATCTAGTTACATCTTTTACGCGTTACAGTAGGTAGGTGCCTATCTTTAAAAACATTTTCTCGAGTGGAGACCACGGACTGGCAAGCGCAGCGTAAGACGTCCATAAATTAGATGGACGAATAATTTTGGTTCTCTGTGGATGCAGGCCGCTTCCAAACGTGCTGAAACCATGATGATGATGATGATGAAAAACATTTACTTATGGGGTATTCAGTCAAAGTACTTAATCTAACCACCAGTTGAATTATTCCGAATTAATTTCAAGACATTTAGCAATGCGATGTTTAATATACGCAGGTGCGGAAATTCGACTCTAGCGGTACGTGTCCACCTAATCCGTTGTCAGCCGAAGTATGTTCGGGCGTCGTCGTCCAAACATACTTCGGCCGACAACGGATTAGGTGGACACGTCCGTAACCGGCTTCTATGCGGCTTGAGTGTTAGTTGGGTTTGTCAACGTATACAAAAGATGTACGAAAATATTCTACGATTATGTCCACATTTAAAATAATTGCAACATTTTAAGCGTTGTATGTTCTTAAATGCAACGTTATGTATTAAAATCGATTCGGTCAAAATGTATTATTTATTCGAATTGGTTTTAATTTCAGCGACCTTTTAGATAAAAAAATATGTTGTTTATTACTTGTTGTAAGTAAGAATTAATATTGTCTCTGGCCTTCAACAATTGAACGCTCGCAAAAAACGATTGATAAAATCTAAACTGTAAGTTAAGAAAGTTTGTAATATATAGTTGATAACTATTGTAGTTAATTAAAATACAAAATATATTATCTATAAATGAAAATAATTTTCCATGGAATTCATTAAATTTAAGCATTAAGAGTTTATTTCGAGGCAGTTATTTTCTTTCTACTTCTATGATGCTCGTTGAAGTAAATCACTGTGATGTGAAGGGAGCCGACGACTAGTTGTGCAGTATTTGCTGCGTCACAGCTTAATGGACCAATCAGGGAATGCCATGCTATGATTAACCAATCACGTGGCTTTGTTACACTTCGCAAACTACGTCACAGTGGCTTATTTTTTCGAGTTTAATTCTGTAAATTATTATAACAAGAGTACAGAGATTTGACTTGCGATACAAACTATTAATTTTGCAATTTTTCTACAAGACAAGCTTGCTGAGCTGCAAGCGCAGTTTGTAATTACAGCTGTAATTGAGAAATTATTCATTAAAATATAATAGATAAATCTATTGAAGAAATACTCTTGTTTTCTTGCCATTACCTCTCCTTTTAACAAACAAGAAGGGCTGAAAATATGCAGGGTGTCTCAAAACTCAACGACAATTTGGTACAGTTACAGTCGCGGGGCGTGAAATTTTTATAACTAAAGCCAGAGCAAAAAAAAACTAAAAACATTGAAAAGCAGTGCAGTAATTGAAGAGAAGCTTTGTTTACTTCGAAAGTTTCGTTAGCCCGGGGGAATCGGGTTGTAAGTACTAATTGTAACAGTTATAATAACAGTTCTGGAAAAATAAGACAAAATCATATTGCTTAAGTTAAGAGTGAATTCGTCACATTTTTTCGGAAACCTAATACTATGTTATTATGTTGTGTGACTCTATTACCGATTAACTAGAGGTATTTGACATGATTTTTTTGTTATTTTTTCTAGAACTCTCGCCCGGTACCGTTGAATTTGGGACAACCAATGAAATACAATGATTAGATATTTTGGTATTATAATAACAATCAACAACGAGCTGGGGCCTGGATTTCCAAAAATCGATCCGTAGAAGTGAACTTTATCGGTCAGATATATATTTCACTGAACGTATGGACATCTATTCTACGATCGACAGTGATAGATAGAACAATCAATTCTATCATATTTATCGCCCTTTCCTAAAACAACGGAACTTTTTCTTACACTCGGTGAATCTTTGGAGTCAGCTTACAGCGCCAGTATTTGCGGACCAGTACAACTATGCCTCAAAGGGTCCGGCATCGCATCCGTATCTCAACTTATGTTATGGGTGTCTATGGACGGTGATTGCTTTCCATAAGGTGGTCCGCCTGCTCGATTGCTCCCTATCATAAAAATAAAAGTCACGGACATAGCTCGAAGAATCGCCAGACTTAAGGGCCGAAAGGTTCTCGAGTGGCGTCCGCGGACCGGAAGACGCAGTGTAGGTAGGCCTCCAAAAAGATCGAGCGACAAACTGGTTAAGGTTACTGGAACACGCTGGATGCGGATGGCGCAGGGCCGATTTGTTTGGCGAGCCTTGGGGGAGTACTATGTTCAACAGTGGACGTCTTTCGGCTGAAACGATGATGATGATGAATGAATTTCACTCAATTCCTTCTCCAATAGACACTGAAGCGTCTGTAACGTCCGTATGCCGAGATAAGAGTAAATAGCAACTACACCATCCCAGTCATCACAAAAACTAGTTTAGCATAAACGAAGTAACGAAGTGGGTGAGTTACGCTCATCAGATAGCAGTGGCAATTACGTACGTGACACCTCCACTGATGCTATCAGTGGGAGCGCGACCAATTACTATGGGATGTGGACACAAGTGCGTTGTACTGGCGACATGTCTGTGTTCAAAAAAATAGATTTCTAACAAATGTAGCTTTAGACTGAGATGAAAGTCACTAGTTTTACTAATTCAGAACCTATTTCAGCAAATTATAAAATAAATAAATATTACGGGGCAATTCACACCAATTGAACTTAGTCCCTAAGTAAGCAAAGCTTGTGTTATGGGTACTAGGCAACGGATACTTATATAGATAGATACAGCTATAAAGAAGATAAAGATAACTTACCTAAGAAAAATTAACTAAATATGTACATGTTACTATAAAAATAGAAATTATAAAAAAAATACCCCGTCCAAAAGATCTGTCTGTGGCAGGGTTCCCATGATGCTGGCCGAATTACCCCTTTGGATCGCAAGTGCGATCCGCTGGGATAAATATGCGCCAGCTCTTGGGTCCCCAGAGGTGTCGACCAACCGGGAAGAAAGGGCCTTTATGAAGGACTTCATGTCGGCTGACCAAGGCCCTAAGGTCTCAACAGCAAGCGCAGCAAACTCGTAATCCTTTAATAAAGATGAGTATTTGCGGCGCTTGAGGAGTTGGGCCTGATCAGCCGCAGCGCCGGCTTGTGAGCTAGTTGCCTTGATGTGGGACAGAGCGAAAGTATCAACGCATGTAGCGTCCCACACCAGAGCCCTACCGAGCTTCCACGGCACCAGTGTGACCCCGTCTGGACGCTTGCCATCGTCCCTTGCCATGCCAGCCGGCTCTAAAGCCGAAGGCACTGACACGGTGGCAAGCGACCGACCGATAGATACATAACTAAATACCATATTAAACACCCAAGACTCCAGATCAAACATTCGTATATTCAAACAAATATCTGCCCGACGCGGGAATCGAACCCGGGCCCTCATGCAACCACTAGATCATGTCGACTAAAATTTATTCTTTATTCATTGACCAATTTGAACTTAATTTAGTAAGCAAGTGTCACTTATTAACTGTTGATTCGTACTTTAAAAAGTACGTTCTCATGAGGCTAGACTTCTAAATATCATCACCAGTCTAATTACCCCCAAAGTTTGTATTTTGATTCGACTGCCCAGTTAGTGCAAACCACAATAAATTTAGGTATCATCTACCTATATTCACAAATACAATTGCGTTTTTTAACAACATAGTATGGCACATAAGCACATGGTAGGTAAGTGAGCTTAATAACCTGCGACACTAAAATATTTCGGATGCCTTTGCCTTGTCAGCCTGTACGGACAAGATACCTCATAGATATGCCAATAATTGCATTCGGCCGTCTTGCTCTCCTCGCTGGAACACAGCAGTATAAGCGCTGCTGCTTGACGACAGTATTACCGGGTGAGATGGCGGTAGCAGTCCGAAGAGACTGCACTTTTTAAAAGCTTTTATTTAACTTGTAATGTTTGTTCATTCAATTTGCAAGACAAATTTCACTCATTTCTAGTGATCGGATTGATTTTAAATTTGGTATAGATATTGGTTTGGTTTGGATTACAATCAATAAAACGAACCTACAGTCAGCAAAAAGCTTTTGATACAAATTATTTTTTCTTATTGTTAGATACATCAAATTCTAGCTACCTTTTCGTGAGAGCGGAGAGTACTGCAAATTCTGCTCGCTGTAGAGCTTACTGCTCCATACTGTGTAACAAAGCATCAACCTTGGGTCAGGAAGGTCATTCTCATTCCACACCCAGGCCCCGTATGAATGGCCACCGGTATCAGCGTACTTAATCAAGCTAGCACCACTGCGACACCGAGCTTATCGGCCATCTTTCGCGGAATGCGCTGTCCAAGATAGTGACCTCACCAATCCGACAAACTGTGTTAGCACCAATTAAACTCGCAACTGTATGGTGGCATTATGCCGTGATAATAGTGTCCTATCGGCATTATAAACATCGGAGCTGTCTACGTGTCGTAAAATATGTGAAAACTACCGTCAATCTCGTAAGTATCCACGGCGCAATTAACAAATACTCTCTTTTTAGTGCTGAACCAAAAGTCTATGGTACTGGCAACTGTATCGAAAAAGTTCATTAAAGTTCTGTACAGAGAACTGAAAAGAGTTTCAAAAATGAACGTCGTAATTCAATCTCGCTCTTCACTGATACCTTTAAAATTTAGTTTTCTAGATTATTTTACAGTGTAACGTCAGATTTAGCTTTCAACACTGAAAATTTGTCCTCTAATGCACGAGAAATATTAAAACGTAATGATACTCATAACATAATTAAGCACTAACATCTCTCTGAAATAAAACTTCAGACGACGCCGATAAAAATCTAATACGTAGTATTTTCTTACTTTTGGACGATTTGAAATTACTTGCCATTTATTACAATCATTCCTCCCTCTCAATTATTACATCTGCTCAAAAAACAATTGACAGCTGACAATTGAAATACCGACGGTTGCAGTGGAGGTTAAAAAGTAACTTAATCTTGAGACCTGCAGTGCGGTGACATGTGCCATCAGTTATTGTCAGTTAGCTAGCCTTATGGCTGCAGTCCACTACTGAGCTAAGCTACTGAATAACGGCGAACCGATAGTCTTTGTCAACCTCGACATTGGTGGAATCACCGATAGTATACATGGAGTAATATTTTAAAAAATGAATTTGATTTAATGAAGATGACTAACAATGAGTAAGTCAAAATTATGCATTAGCTACATAAAGAACCAGATGCCGGTGTACAGGGAGAAACAGTTATACGATACGAGACGTACCTAAACGATCTTGACGTGAAACACGGATTTGGTTTGGATTGTTGTGACATAACATTGACATTAACACTAGTGACAGTTTACTCGTACCACTTCACAACAGGTAAAAAAAACCGGCCAAGTGCGAGTCGGACTCGCGCACCGAGGGTTCCGTACAAATTTATATGTATCTATGAACATCCAGTCTTAGCAGACCCCTGCTCCTAAGCAAAATGTGCGCAGTGTGGGATCATTGTAGATTGGTTACTGATATAGACAGACAGACAAAAAAAATGATGCTTTTCGCAATTTTTCCTTTATCTGTGCTATAAGACTTTGCTTCGTACCAAATTTCAAGGTTCTGAGTTCACGGGAAGTACCCTGTAGGGTTTGATTCCCTTGCGAGTGTCGAAAATGTGCGTTGTTTACTGATATAGACAGACAGACAAAAAAAATTATGCTTTTCGCAATTTTTCATTTATCTGTGCTATAAGACCTTGCTTCGTACCAAATTTCAAAATTCTGAGTTCACGGGAAGTAAGTACCCTTTAGGTTTTGATTCCCTTGCGAGTTTCGAAAATATGCGGAAATTTGCGACATAAACGGCTATATCTTTTGATTGCGTTGGCTTAGAAGTTTGATTTTTTCACAGCTCCAAGGGACAGTAGACTTGAGTATTTGATATGAATTTCAGCTTGATACCTCCACGCGTTCCTGAGAAAAAGGGTCTTGACAGACGGACGGACGGACAACAAAGTGATCCTATAAGGGTTCCGTTTTTTCCTTTTGAGGTACGGAACCCTAAAAAATAAAAAATAATGCAGCCGTGTGGGAGCACTTTATTAAACAAAGACGTCATCAATCAAAATATTTTATTATAAGTACTTACCTAACTTTTCTGTATCTACAAAAAGAATATAAGAACCATTGGTATTTTTTTAGACAGTTCCAATTAGATTCCTACACTTCAGAAACTTTATGTAAGTGAATATTTTTTGTCTATTACGATACTTTATGACGTAAATGTCATAATGACAAGGTTCCATGGTGGCATAGGAATCAAATTGGTTGACTGCACCTTTTTATCAGCATTCGCTCATAGTAGCGCTTATATCACGTCCATTTGAATTGGTTGAATCAGCTTTTCATGTTGTTTACTTTGAAATAATTTATTGAATCAGTCGTTACTTTGCGGACCTAATGAGCTCTGGTTGAGTGCGAAACGCGTCAGTGTAGTTTGGTGGTGGTGGTAGTTGGGCTTGTGTGATTTGTGTGTGTTCATACAGTGTAGAGGTGGAGGAACTGCATGAGCACGCATTTTTTACATAAACGTAGCTATCATAAGGTCGCGGGCGAGCAAAGTAATTGTTTCAGTTCATTGTTTACTCTGTCCCTAGTTATCCAAGTTACATCTTCATACTGTTTCATTAAAAATGTTTAGGATGTCCAAAAGACAAAATTTGTGTAACCATAGCAACGGGTAGCAAAAAAAAGTTGTTTCACCCTATTACTCCCTACCTTATCTATTCCGTGGACTAACGCATTGAAAAGCTTAGCTTCGTCACTGGAACGCATCTTTTGCAACAACAGCAGCGGTTTGACATTGATCAATGCAAACAAATGAATATCGGCACGAGTTCGCCGTGAAATATATGCTAATGCAGTTTGACATACAAGGACCTGAGAATTACTAATAGAGATGTTATATAGAAATAATGTTGTTCGACGTGATACAAGCTTACTACGTGTACCTATGTGAAAATAGCGATTATGCATTACTGTGGCCGCTATAACAACAAATACTTTTAAAAAAAAGTTAAAAAGGAAGGGGCTCGTCATCTTTATAGCTAAATTAACCTATTTTTAGCTAAACTATTTTTAAAACATTGTACGGAGGTACGGAACCCTTCATGTATGGGTCCGACCCGCACTTGTCCGGTTTTTTCAGACACTGACTAAGTAGCTTATCTTGTACGGTCTTGTGCAAAAATTATTTACCTATATACATTAACAAGGTGTCAAAAATATCTATACAACTCTATGTATTTAGTCATAAGGTCGATGTTTACATATTTTGACGCGATGAAAATTATAAACCTGTCTTTGCAAAATGTATGATTTGCCCACTTCTGGCCATCTCCGGCCTATGTATACACATTAATCTCGGCTTTATCTGACCATATTTTGCTGTAAAATAATTAATTCACCAAACGCCCAAACTCACCCTTGGCCTACAAAAACAATCCAATTATACGCCGTATTATTTTCCCAAATACCTTCAAGAATTTGTCGCCAGCTCTTTATTTACGGCTTAACTCAGTTGTCAATTTAAAATTCAGCGTGAACTTGAATTCGCGGCATCCCGATCACGCCGCGCAAAAGTGAAAAAGAATCGCCTAACAAGCGATAGACTCCATTATATTAATTGGTTTGACTTAGTTCATCTTGCCGTCTCTGTTTAACGTCTTCGGAGTTATACAGGCATCGCTTTCACACCCTGGAGCAAAGTCGTCACAAATCACTTGAGACAATGAGACAGACTGTGGTGGAATTGATTACGAATTTTGTGGATTTGGCAAGTTTTTGCTATTTTTCGCGGTCGTGGGCTACTGTAGTTTTGGTGAATGGGAATGGGTATATATATACCTCTGTCCACTTGCTTAGTCAAAAAAAGGTATCATAAATTATACGTGAATGCTCAGCATTAAACTTAACTACAAGACAATAAGTACTAATTGTTAGGTTAATTGAGAGCTGCTTAATGAGGCGCGAGGTCCGATTGACAACTTTGACATTGGTGTCACGTTTGGTATTGGATTATAACTCTCTGTTGCCTGCGACTTCGTCTGCAAAGAATTCGTTTATTGCTTTTGTTTAAAATGCAATTTTCCGGGATAAAAACTATCCTAGGTATGTCTTTCCCAGGACCACGAACTATCTTCGATTATAAACGCCATCTAGCGAAATTCCACCTGTCACAAAATCCTCATTAAATTGACGGATTGTAGTTTATTTTATACTAGGTACTGTGCAGAAAAAAAATTCGAATTAAATTTTTAACCACTCAGAAAAAATGCATTCAAAATTCATTGATCCATTACCTTAATTAGGTAGCTACCTCAATAATCAATGTGGTATCTTTAGTACAAAAAAACGAGCTAAAAGTTAAGCTACTTTATATCTATCGACAGACAATTGATTCCCAAAGGTCGCAAAAACTGTAAACCCGAGCATAATTTAACAGTGCCCGTCTAATTGCCGAAATAAAGTCGATTCGCTGAAGGAAACGAAAGAAACTGAGAATACCTCCGAGACTGATAACAGAAGTTCCTCCTCAAATATATCAGGTGGTGCCTCGTACGTTGCGTTTTTACGACAGGCGCCTTATTCCGAAGAGCTTGATGTGTTGGTGATCCCCTTGTGGAGTCGGGTTTCGAATTACACCGCTCCACTTCTTCCGTGTGGTTATCGTAAGAAGCGACTAATAAAATATATTAAGGTATATGGTAGGCGCTAGGCTAGCAACCTGTCACTGTTGTACCTACCACTTTTATCTAACTTTAAACCTAAAATTGCTAAAAGTAGCCCCGAAACGTAGATGTAGTGTTTTGTGTGCTCTGCCTACCTCCTTTGAAGATACAGGTGTACCTAGGTATGTTGATGACTTGTATTTTTGGGGGCGCGAGTTGGCAACCTCGTTCTGGTAAGCAAAGTCGATAGGTACTGCTGCAAAAAATCGCAAAAATTCAGTAATTATACAAAAACATTTATCTTTTAAAAATACTTTATTAATGAATTTCCTATTCAATTTGAATAGAATACAATATTATCTAAAAACTAAAAACCTACATACTAAAAATAAAAACTAACATAAAAACTAATGGGTTAAAAGTCTACATAATGCTAGCTGCATTGTTCCGCTGTACGCGCGCGCAGCGCAATCTGCTGAACCTAGTACGATTCGGGGGCCGCAGGTGGTCGCAGCCCCAGTCTCGCAATCTACGGTCCAAGGATTTGGCCTCAGCGCCCAACGACCAGCCGCTTCGTCTGCAAAAGGATAATTCTGTTAAAAATTTTCTTAACTTAGTCATTGATCTAGTAACTCACGTATCTCAATTAGAATTTTACTATACTTACTCGAGCTGCACATCTGGCTGCGGATTCTCTCAGAATAAGCCCGCCTCTCGGTCCGGTTCAATTGCGGTTCCTGCAAAAAAATGACAGTTATTTTAACGTTTTGGCACAACGAATTACGCAAAAACTTCTAAATTTTTGGACATTTTCGTCGCCGGCCGAGGCGCCGTAGAATTTTAACGAATGTTCATTGACATCGGGTGACGTCAAGTGTCGAGTTTTTATCATTTTCGGGTCATGTGCCAGTGGGGGGTGTTTAAGGAATCGTGTGTTGATACTGTCGTTTTTGCGGAATGAGTTAAGAACAAAACACGTAGAACACTGATACATCTTTGAACGTCCTTATTAATTACTAGCTTAAACCTGCGGCTTCGCGAGTGTTCAAATCCATGAGAAAAGCTTAAGGTATTTCTTTAAAAGCACATCGATCGCTCGGATAACGCTCACTGTTTTTGTTTAAAGTTAAAATAAATACTAACCCACGAGTCAACTGCAACCCGAACACATATGGTAAAAAAAAACATTAGATCTATCCAATGGAGAGTAAATATCTAGTAATAATATTAGGTACATTGTAATAGAAATAGTGGCCCGCAGAATAACTCTTTATTTTTCACATTTTTCATATAGCACCCACTCAAGATTAAAACCCTATTCCAAACAAACCGCACCACAATCTCGGCCAGATGTCATCTCGCGAGATAGGTCGCGTCACGTCGTCCGACGATCGTGACGACGCCGTCACGACGCACGTGACGACCCGATGGGCGCGATCTCATATCATAAAAGCTAATGCATAAAACTCGATGTTAGATTATGTTGAATATTTAGTTAGGTGTTTACTTCGCCAGGCACAGACAAAACAGATTCTTATAACAGGTTAGGTAACAACCACAGAACAGTTAAATTATTATTAAGGATACTAACTGTAGTTGCCCGCGACTCCATCTGTGAAGAATAAGGCATAAAAATAAAACCTCCTTCAAAAAACATCCAAAAAACTATGAAATAATAATTGAACCGAACCGACCACAATAAGCATGAAAATATCTTTCTTCTAATCTGTTTAAAGTTGGTGCCTCAGCTCGAGCCAGCAGGAGTGGACCTAGTAATCTAACTTACCTACATAGCTACCTACTATCTATAGGGCTTCTACACCCCTGCTGGCTCGTGCTGAGGCACCAACTTCAAACAGATTAGAAGAAAGATATTTTCATGCTTATTGTGGACGGTTCGGTTCAATTATTATTTCATAGTTTTTTGAAGGAGGTTTTATTTTTTATTTAAAATTTTTATTTTTTGCTTTTTAGTTGTTTCTGTATAAAATAGATGCGTAGGATAAAATCATCAGTTTGACTTCGAAATAAGTTTATGTTAAAAATTCTGTTTTTAATGATCGACGGGGTTGTGTCGTTTTATTACATAGTTCTATGATACTTTTTGAATGCAAATGTTCGACTTGTCACCGAAAATACTAAAATCGCTATACATTTCTCTTAAATTTTTGAAGAGTTTCGTCAATTCCTCATGGATCCCATCATCAGAACTGGATTCTGGTAACAACGGGACCAACCTTGAAGCATGTGCTTTCAAACAACGAAAAAAATTTCCAAATCGGTTCATAAATGACGGAGTTCTGAGGTAACACACGTTAAAAAAAAAAAAAAAAAAAAAAAAAAAAAAAAAAAAAAAAAAAAAAAAAACATACAACCGAATTGAGAACCTCCTCCTTTTTTTGAAGTCGGTTAAAAAATAGCCTTACTACGACCTATTCTCAAACCTACCAAATATAGAAAAAAATCATAAAAATCAGTCAAGTCGAGGAGTGCGATAACGAACAATGTGACACGAGATTTTTATATATTAGAAAGATGTGGTAGTAGTTGGCCCGAATAAAGCGGTTCGCTTCATCTTTCCTAATACGACCACAGAACAGTTAAATTGTTATTAAGATACTAGCTGTTGCCCGTGACTCCGTCTGCGAAGAATTCGTTTATCGCTATCCCGCGAGAACTTTTCAGTTTTCTGGGATTAAAAACTATCCTATATTATTCCTAAGGTCCTTGACCAAAGAACTTGGGACTTGCCCTTCCGTAGTGGAAATATTCGCGGAGTACTTATGAGTGGTCAAAACGCTTGAATACTTACTTATTGTTTACTTAATTTATTAAGTATCTTAAATTATTAAAAAAAAAGTGTAAGTAAAACAGTACAGTCATTTATCTCATCATCATCATCATCATCATCATTTCAGCCGAAAGACGTCCACTGCTGAACATAGGAAACTCGCCAAATAGACCGGCCCCGTGCCATCCGCGTCCAACGCGATCCCGCAACCTTAACCAGGTGGTCCCTCCATCTTGTTGGAGGCCTACCTACACTGCGTCTTCCGGTCCGTGAACGCCACTCGAGAACCTTTTTGCCCCATCGGCCATCAGTTCTACGAGCGATGTGCCCTGCCCACTTCCACTTGAGTTTGGAGATTCTCATTTATCTGGTCACATTTTTTAAGAAAGAACAGAAGATTCTGACACAGTTTCAAGTTATATGGTAGACGTACAGGACCTCTAATATAGAATCGAACGCCCTGATAAAAACTACAGCCATTTCTTGAAATATGTGACCAGATAAATAAGGCGGTTGAAACGCTGGAATAAATGCTCTGTTAAGTAATAATTTATGATCATGAGCAGTGTCGGTGATCTGAATTTCGTACAGTCGGGTTCCCTAACATAAGCATAAACTTTTCCATGCTAACTGCATAGAAAAGTGAATACTTAATATTAGGGAACCGACTGCACCCACCCACACAGTTTTACTTTAGTCAATGAAAAAAGTGTACACCTTACTATGTATGTAGGTATAGTCGAGAATAATGAAAACTATTCAGAGTCCTTTGCGATTTATAATCCGATCCTTTTTCATTGATACGAGATTAATTGGATCTGCGCAAGAGTGACAACTTGGACGCGCTAGTACTCGCCGCTTAGGGCAGTCACGACTTTTAGACGTTAAGAAATTATTAAAGCATCCTCACCAAATTTGGTATGCAGTGGGAAAGTATGATACTATCTTAAATTACCCAGCTAGCAAGTTAAAACAAACTGTTTAGAAAAGTCACAAAGCGCATGAAAGAATATTATGTCTTTCATCTGCCAAAAAAATGGCCGCCAGGGAGTTGTATGTCCAGTCTTCCTTGGCAAAATATGGGGCAAGACCATTCCTTGTATACATGTGGCATAGGAGATCACTTCATTTCCCATACCTAATTTAATTTATCATTAAGTAATCTCACTTGGCAGACCTACCAATGTTTGCCCTAAAAAATATAAAGGCGCGTTATTTTCACGATTAATAAAAAAATTAACAGTGAGAATATTGCCGAATGTACTTTATAAAAATTATAAAGCACAAATCGTTCATTTAATAATAAGTAAATCTTAAATAATGACGAAATAGTTTCCAAAACAGCAATACTGGTGACTCACGTCTAGGTTTTAATCTTCATTTGTTAAAAAAGTTAGGATTCAGAAGGATGTATTACAGTAGGTTAGGACTTAGGTCAGGTAAGTTTGATAACAATTTCGTAGAAAATACCTTCTCAGAAATAAATTAATTTGTGATAAATGAAAATTATAGAAAACGATACTTTACAGCCTATAATAACATTCTAGCAAACTATAGAGAACCGTGGTATGGTTAATTGTTCCTTTTGAAGACATACCTTACTAGCGCTTCTCTCACTCTCCGTTTCATAAAGAAATGGTTAATTTTACGCCAGTAACCAGTGGTGGTGTAGGGGAATGGCACGCGGCACGGAATGCTGCAAACCTGGGTTCGATTCCCAGCGCTGGTCTTTTTTCTGGGGTTTTTCTGTGCATCCATATTTCAGTTTGTATTTAGTATGAAAAAAAAATGAATTTGAAAAATAAATAATACAAAAAAAGATACTTCATATCAAAATTGTTAATTTTACGCCGTTATTAGTAAGTTTTAAAAATATGGCAGATCCATTGGAGGACAACTTTGTCAATGTCGAGTAAAAGACTGTACATAAATCTGTCGTTCGTTGTTCAGTAAAATAATTCTAGGATATGTTATAGGTACAGTCGAAGAAACTGAACCAGGGTGAACCCTTTTCATTGCAAATGTCATGTTGACATTCCGTGCATCTGCCAAAGAATTCATAGAGAAATTGGTTGTGAAAAAGTTTCGCCCTGGTACGTGATTCAGTTCTTGACTGTACCTATTGAAAAGTACCTATTTGCAGATGTCCGATGACAGTTATAGAACAAATGTTTAAAGCATGTCTAAGACGTTTTTTGCGGTGAAGTCACAAACGCATTAAAATGCTACTCAAACATTCCTATCTAGACTTGAGCTTCTTGATTCCGCTCACCTCAAGGAATTGCATACTTATTTTTCGTCTCCCAAATTGCACAATTGCATATCAAATAGGTACTTGGAATCTAATCGGTGCGTAATTTAGATAGACATCCTGTGAGAACAATAGTTGATGCAGCATGCATTATTTATTGGATTTTGGGGAATAAGAAGAAATACGACCACCGGCGGTACCTCGTACTTATTTTTGGACAGTGTGTCATGGATTGATAAGTTAGAACTTGAAATTATCGGAATAAAAAAAATATGATCAAAATTAAAACGTTTATTAATCTGTAAGTAGGCCTTAAAAGTCTCGATTACATGTCTTTTTTTCAAACTACCAGCGCTTTCGAAAAGACTATCATTGCCGGCAAGAATGCGCCGCAGGATACTTCGCAGAAAGTAATTATTTCAAAGCAATAAATATACTACCAGGGTTCCATACTTTAAAAAGGAACAAATAAACCGTTAATTGATCACTTTGTTGACTGACCTCTCTGTCAAGCCATTTACTCTCAGGAACGTTAGGCTACACAACATACAACGTGCACACCTTAGTAAGTATAAGATAACAGAAAAACTCTACTGCGTTAAGTAAGAAAGTTGCAACTTAACAATGTTGAGGAAGCAACTTTACTAAGCGCCCATGCGCAAGAGTGGACTCGCGGGTGGCATGATCTATTTCCGAGCCATCCCGACGACTTCCGAGAAGAGCCGAGTTTCTGTCTTCAAGATTATACGCCATGATAGCTCACTGGATTGATGGCACTACTTTAATATATTAGTGCGTCTTTAAATAAGGACTAGGTAACGGTAAAAATATCGAGTAGAACTACAGCGGTTTAGAATGGAATTGAACGATAGGGCATGATTCAATCACTTAAACCGCTACTATTAATAATTAGTCCCATGGTGGTCCAATGGTTCAAAATTATTCCAATCCTGCTGGTACAGTCAAGTGTAAAAATATGGGGTAGGCTCATTTTTTTTTATTGTGAGAGGGAGGAAAACGAGCAAGCGGGTCATCTGATGGAAAATGATCACCACCGCCCATAAATATCAACAACTCAAAGAGAGTCACTGATCTATTGCCGGCCTTTAAATAAGGAGAGAGAATAGGGGAGGGGGAGGGGAACAGGTATTGGCCCCCCCGGCGCTCTTACTGACCGTACGAAACGCAGCAGGAGCACTGCTGCTTCACGCCGGTGTTCTGTGAGAGGGTGGTACTGCCCCGGACGAGCCGGCCCATACGTGATGCAGCGGCTAGCTACAACATGGTACTACCACTACAACAACATGACTCACCACTACAAAAATATGCTCATAAATATGTCCCATAGCTCTTATGTCGTCGAATTAAGGTATAGTTTATAATTATGAGAGGATTAAAACGATATATATTTTTGCACTTGACCCTACTTTAAAATATGCGAAGGAAACATCATCTACTTACTTTTAAATGTTTGCATTACTTAGGTATTTATCTCTTGCCGCTCACGTACAATTTTGCTGTATCAACTTTAAACTTTATGTCACTGATGAGAGAGTTCGATGTCATAGTCCAAGAGGTTCAGTTCATATGTATATGTATAGAACGCTGGGCCGTAGGAGGTTAAAATATTATCAATCAATCGGACATTTTACTTTATATAAACTAAAAACACCCACATACTTATCGAAATACATTGAGGATTGAGGACAAATAGCTATAGGCTGGTAACTTAGAACCCTCTTTTCCAGTTTGCCAGATGTAGAAAAAACAATATTATTTTATTATTCAAATGCAGCATGTGAAGTATTGCACGATGGCTTTAAGAAAGACGTTCAAACCAAACCGTTCTTTGCACAAATGGCGGATCAAAGTTCGATTTATCACGCGCGGCGACAGCGCGACGACTCTCCGTGTCGGTGAAAAAACAGAAAGTAATTTTTACTTCGATCAATCACCAGAAAAAACGGCCTTGCCCATCGGGGTAATTCGCTAGAATTCCACGGGAGATTTACTACCGCCAGGAGTGCTAAACCAGTAGCGATATAATGAGGCGAGGCCGACTCATTGTCCGCGCCTAAAAAGACGAGATAAATAACCAAATGAGAATGGAAAAAGGGCAAAAATGGTGAAATAAAGGAAGCTTCAATTGGACAAAGGCGCCGAAGGGGGATAATTCGTCGGGGATATGCACCAATTGTCACTGTTTTGCTCGTTTTGGCGCTGACGGCCTGGGAAGACGGCGTCGCGCAGACGCGGGAAGGCCATAAAATTGTCACGCCACCAACGCCTTCGCTTCACCGCTAGTACCTTGAACCTACCGTTTATTTGGCAAATAAGCCGGCTCAGGTTGTTAAATATAACCGTATTCTGAGAGCAAATTATAAACTGACTTTGTAGTGCCCTGTCTGTTGGAGACCCACAATTACTATTCTGTAATTTGCTAGTTTAGCTACACGAAAACACTACTCTTCGACATCGGTAACAACTCTTGAAAACAGGTATCATATTTATTTAAAAAGTACAATATTTTGTGTGTCGCTGTCAAATGCGACAAATAGCACTAGCTCCTTACGGGCCCTGTCTGGAAAAAAATCTTAATTCAGGGATTCTCATTTTAATATTGTCAAAATGTATGAAACTGTCAAGCTATCAGGGTTAAAGATTAATTTTAGATTTGATATTTTTCACACTCACTGACTCACTGGTCACTGTAGACGACAAACTAGATATACTTATTAAAAACAAAGCGAGTAAAGATTAGCAAGACAAGACTGTTTTGATTTACTCGTGAGACAGTAAAAATAAATTTTAAATACTTACCTTTTAATTTTCACAGTTTAAACAGAGATAACATCGAGGTAAATATTAAATGTTATTTGCGAGATAAGTCCCGTGAGTAGTAATAGTTATGAGTGAAAATCACGAAAGTTTAAAACCTTAACCAGAGATGACTGAATAGATTCCCTTAGGGGACTTAAATAGAAGATACAAGATCTAGAGAATATTTGATGACCACTTAACCACAAGATATCCATCTCCCTAACCAGGGGAATCAAAATTACATCAACCCAATCAATTCACACAAATCCAGCACCGACCATGACCAATCACAATCCGCTATCAAATAAAAACAACGTTTAATATTCCACACCACCCACAATCGCAATAAACGTACAAATATTTGTCACAAAGCGTTTTGGTAAATTCAAATAAAACCGTAACTAAAGAGCCTTAGTAAATCCCTGGAGATGGGTCAAGCAATATCACTGCTGACTTCAGCTTGAATCTGAACCTTAAAGATTCCTCTATAAAGTTGCTAAAACCTTAGCAAGTAATGCGAAATAATTCAAACTTCCTGACTGCGATCCCGACAGAGCTAAATTCAAATCTTACTCTACCACTATAAGGGATACTTTTCCGTATCGCATATTCATAGACACCTACTTTTCGTTCATCGAAAATGAATTCTCTCCCCTTGCCTTTGGGTTGCCAGTGGATAAATTGCTGTCAAAGTGGACAATTCTGTGTGTTAGCATTCGCAACGGCTATATTTCGCGGTTATATTGGCTAGTAGATGCCGGATAAGATTTATTGGAGGCGTCACGGTGGGTTTCATATCAAAATTAAATATCTGGAGGGGAAGGAATCCCAGGAAAGTGCAGTGCTTTTTGGGGTTGACACTTAAGCTTGGAACAATAAGTCATGAGACGGCAAACACCCACATTCGCTACGGAAACATTAGTCGAGCGATGACGTGAAGCTCCTCGATATACGTACCTAATTATAGAAAATATACGAATACGTAAATATAACAACATTGATTAGAGAAGCGACATTTCGAGCGTTCAAGCGTTTTATTCTAGCTTCAAATTCCCTATAGAAATCATCGGTTCTTATGAATTGCTAAAACTCTAACTAAAATTCGATTCCGATTTTTGAAATGTGATCAATCAAAAACGTCATTAGAAAATAGTAAAAATCTATGTGGAAATTGCTACGAAACTCCAAATAAAATTAATTTTCGACTAAAGCACACGGCGGCCACGACGTACAAAATACGCGTTCTTGAATCTACATAAGCACGACGACGTCTGTACACGCGTCAATGTGTGCGTAAGATACACAGGGCTGACCATCGCAAAAACCTAGTACTAATAAGTACTACCAAATCCTAATAAGTACTCCTAATTTTATTCATCATAATCTGTCGGAAGACGACCTCAGTTGAACAAAGGCCTCCCCCATAGAATATCACAATGAACGACGACTTGCCACCTGCATCTACTGGTGGGAATGGGATGCCTGTAAACGATGCATCTTCAGGTTCGTGGTCACCACTCAAGAACCTTTCTTCATCAACGGTTATCTGTTTTTCGAGCGACGCGGCTTACCCATTGCCACTTCAACTTACAAATTCACCAATGTCGGTGAATCTAGTTCTTCGGCAAAATTCCTTTTCCGGATTCTATCGCCCTAAGCAATTGTTCCTGATTCGTCGTATTAATGTTCCTGTTTCGTCGGATTCCTGATTCGTCGGATTTTCGATATCAAATGAAACGGCCTAATAATAAACATGCGTGATCGCATATTATAGCTCTACCCAAAAACATTAATCTTCCTTTCTGGTAAATACTGGTTTACTGGATGATAAATTAAATTATAAGAATACGACGGATCAGGAATCCGACGAAACAGGAATACGACGAATCAGGAACAATTCGCCCTAAGATATTCCGAGCATGGTATCCGAGCTTGCCCAAATTTTATTGATAATTATGAAACAACAATCCCATCACCCTGGTAGAGGTGAACCGCGAGGCGCGGCCAGTCACGCGCCGGCGCCGCGCGACAATGCGACGGTTTCACGCACCACCGGCGCAGGCGTCGCTCCCACCGACACTTCATTGACGGCCGATCTATTAGGGTTTTCGCGACAATGCGATGCAATAGCAATACTGGCAAGTATGTTGAATAAGTGCAGAAACGAACTTAACAAAATATGATGATTATCTAAATTTCCATTCAACATATTATCCTCGTAGTTCTATTTTTAACAACTTATTTACATGATCATTATTCTTATGTGTTATCTTTTTAAATTACCTTGCTGACAGTTAAAATTTTCGAATTACTGAAAGGAATTAAGTACATATAGTGTCCAATCCAATCAGTTATCTATTGCCACGTCAGTGCTTATCGAACTGAGGCCACCTGTCAAATCAAGCTCCAGGTGTTTCTAGTTCGATCAGTAACACAAACACTTTAAAGAACATTTAGCATATTGTAATTTGTCAGGGTAGGCAGTAGGGAGGCAGAGGCTATTTTGATTAGTGTTTTTATACCGATCGTTACTTCACAATACTATTAAAGAAGCTGTCCCTAATAAGGAAAGTGAAGGTCAGCTGACGCACATGCGGGGGCGCTTGCAATGAGACCCCATAGAACACGTCAAAAAAAAATGCGAAAAATATTTTATACCGCATGAAATTTTTTTCATGTGTAATTGACATTGATTAGAATTAAAAAAAAGTAGTCAGCTGCACGACAGATGGGGGATTATGCATCAGCTGAACATGCGAACTTGCAAAAAAAAATAGAAAATAAAATTATTTTATGCCGATTGAAATTTTTTTACATGATTTTAGACATATACAGAAATGTGATATTGATAATCAGCTGCATATATAATGGGGGAAAGACCGTCAGCTGGACCAGGAATGTATCACTGCGCGCATATATCTCTACGAAGCGCGGAATTTTAAATGCTCCGACTGACGACTTTCCCCCCAACGTTCAATCAGTTGACGAATATTTTCTTTTTTCTATATATTAAAACTATAATATTTATAAATTTCATATGGTCTTTCAACAATTTACCCAAGGCAGAGGCAGAGGCTATTTTGATTAGTGTTTTTATACCGATCGTTACTTCACAATACTAGTAAAGAAGATGTCCCTAATAAGGAAAGTGAAGGTCAGCTGACGCACATGCGGGGGCGCTTGCTATGAGACCCCATAGAACACGTCAAAAAAAAATGCGAAAAATATTTTATACCGCATGAAATTTTTTTCATGTGTAATTGACATTAATTAGAATTAAAAAAAAGTAGTCAGCTGCACGACAAAGGGGGGATTATGCGTCAGCTGAACATGCGAACTTGTTAAAAAAATTAGAAAATAAATTATTTTATGCCGATTGAAATTTTTTTACATGATTTTAGACATATACATAAATGTGATATTGATAATCAGCTGCATATATTGTGGGGGAAAGACCGTCAGCTGGAGCAGGAATGTATCACTGCGCGCATATATCTCTACGACGCGCGGAATTTTAAATGCTCCAGCTGAAGGTCTTTCCCCCACTATATATGCAGCTGATTATCAATATCACATTTCTGTATATGTCTAAAATCATGTAAAAAAATTTCAATTGGCATAAAATAATTTTATTTCCTACTTTTTTTTGCAAGTTCGTTCGCTCAGCTGACGCATAATCCCCCCTCTGCCGTGCAGCTGACTATTTTTTTTTAATTCTAATCATTGTCAATTACACATGAAAAAAATTACATGTGGTATAAAATATTTTTCGAATTTTTTTTTTAACGTATTCCGCAGCTTCCCTCTCTCGCATCCACCGCAACTGGATCAGCTGACGATCGATTTCGTCATGAGCCACATGCATTCTCTTTTCTATATTAATATCAGCAGGCATAAAATGACTTGTTTAAAAAGCCGCTGCCTCCCGGACTGTCATCGCTTACTCGCCGGCGGTGGGACCAGTGCCTGAGGTGCAAAAAATATTTTTTTAATATTAATCTTTAGCTGCCGGTTTTTAATAAGGCACCTTTAAATTGAGTAGATCCTTCACTTATCACAAGACATCGGAATTTAGGAGGCAACATTTAATAACAGGTACAGGACGCTGACTGACTATGGTAACAATGGGACCTAAGCGCGGGTAAAAGTACTGGCTTCTACTATGAATATGTACTCAATGATGTTTTATCTTAGTTATACAGGATGTTTAGTAAATAGTGGATAATGTTTGGCCTGCGAATAGGGGTGTGTTTTACAACACCGAAGTACGAAAGACCGAATGTATTAAAACATCGAATGGGTCAAAAGACCGACACGATTTTTTTCTGAAACCGTAAACTTTTCAGAATTTATTAAAACGGCATCATACAGAACCCATTAGGTTAGGTTAGGTTTGTTTTATAACAATCTTAAAAAGTTAACGGTTTCAGAAAAAAATCTTGTCGGTCTTTTGACCCCCCAAACTCCGGTGAAAAATTTGTCAAGGCTGACACGCTCAATCTACCCAAAATGCGAAATAGGTCCATTTACATACATCAATTTGATCTTCGCAGCAGTACAAGAGAGATATCCTAAAATATTCGACATTTGCAAGACGACACCAGTTCTCACATAGATCTTCCCTAACACGGACGAATATTTTGCCGGGGCTATTCATGGAGTCATTTGAACAAATAAAACACTTTCTATAGTCCATTTTTTAGTTTCAAAAATGAAAATAGCCTTTTTGTTTTGTTTCCTATCCTATTGACATCAGTTAAATTTAAATGACATTTTGACAGACATTGACATTTTTTTAAGTGAAGCGTGAGAGCAAAGGTAAAAGAAAAATGCCTTTGAACCTTTGATGACGTTATTTGAAGATCAAATGAAAGACATCAGTTTTTTTGGAATATCTCCGCTATTAGCTGTTTATTTTTAAGTCCGACCACAGAAAATGGTTGTATAACATTATTCCTCAATGATAAAAATATAAAAAAAATACAAAAAAATATTTAACCAAAGAGAATTCAAATTGCAAATTCTCCGTCAAAGCACAGTCGAGACTTTTACCACGCAATGTTTTGGAAAAACCTTCGCACCCATACCCGTCGAACACATCGATCTACAATGATTGTGACAACTCACGATGACTTGACGATACCATTCGAATTTGCTTACTCCATGTAAATTGCAAAATATTGTGCAACATGTGCGTAATATAAAATGTTCTCATACAATACGATAAAAACTATCTACTCGCATCATATAACTAATAATTATCTCACCACGACGATAAAAGTAGTATAAAACTGGGGCTGAGTGTAGTATAGCTAACGTCTTTGCTTGGAAAGGTTGTCTGCGAGTAGCACCATGAGTTTCAACAACAAAGTAGTAATTGTGACGGGAGCGAGTTCGGGCATTGGTGCCACAACAGCAGTACACTTCGCTGAAGAAGGAGCTGACGTGGCCATCGTCGCTAGAACCCAGGCTAAGTTGGAAGCAGTAGCCAAAAAAATTGAAGCCCTAGGCAAGAAGCCTCTTATCATCAAAGCTGATTTGTCCAAGGAAGCCGAAGCCGCTACTGTGGTATCCAAAACGGTAAATCACTTCGGCAAACTAGATATATTAGTTAACAACGCTGGTTTTTATGTAGAAGGTAGCATCTTGGACGGTAAAGCGCTAGAAGCGTACGACAAAGTTATGGCTGTTAACGTCCGAGCTGTGATTCATTTGACAATGTTAGCGGCACCTCATCTCGTTAAAACTAAGGGTAACGTCATTAACATATCTAGTGGAGCGGGAGAGAGCGTCAGCAAGTTTGCTCCTTTCTTACCGTATCATGTTTCCAAAGCAACTTTGAATCATTTCTCTCGGTGCGCGGCGTTGGAATTAGCAGCTTCAGGAGTCAGAGTGAACACCGTCAGCCCTGGGCCAGTCGACAACGAGTTCTTGGATAACAATGGCTTTAAAAACCGTGAACAGTTTAGAAAAATGGTTGTAGATATTACTGCTCTTGGATACATAGCCACAAACGAGGAGATTGCTGGTGTGATCTTATTCCTAGCCAGTGATAAGGCGAAAAGTGTCACTGGTTCTAACTACGTCATTGACAACGGATACCATTTGAAGAACTAAAAAGATTTGTAGTACTTATGTAAAAATGATCGCGATGTTGTAAATCAAAACTAAGTCCAAAGTGAAATGTAAGGCCATATTATGTTGGTTATATTATTTGTTTATTGACCGTGTTCGATTGTATCTAGGTACATTTGTTTAAAAAATATTTACTTGAAAAGTAACTTAATTACTGAGTCAACATCCCAACAAAATTTAATATGTTTAAGCAATTAAACGTTTAATATAAATATATTTAACACTTATTTTATTTACTTTAAAAATCCCGCCGTTAAAACACCTATCTTTTATGAGATTGAAATGTGGCTTATACAGAGTGTCCCAAAAGTCAACGATAACTTGGTACCGAGCTAGAGGCGAAGTTGTAACAGTTCTGGAAAAAATTAAAAATATCGTGTCGCTTAGTTAAGCCATAGCAGGCATTTTTTCGAAAATATCTAATACTAAAAGTGATATGTTATGTGACTCGATTATCGCTTAATTAAGTGACATGGATTTTTCTTATTTTTCCTGAACTGGCGCAACTTGGCCTCTCGCCCTGTATCAGGTTATTGTTGAGTTTTGGAACACCCTGTATAAAAGGTTACTCGAGGAGTCATTTGACTACGGGATAGCTTAGTGCTGAGTCACCGACTTCAAACAGATTAGTAGAAAGATATTTTCATGCTTTTTGTAGTCGGTTCAATATATATTTTTTTTTACTTAAAAATATTCTTTTTGCAATTTAGTAGTGTTTATCTACACTTCTACACTAATATTATAAAGAGGAAAAATTTGTACCTATTTTTGTATGTTTGTAATGAATAGGCTCAAAAAGTACGGGGCCGATTTAAAAAATTCTTTCACCAATAGAATGCTACATTCTTCCAATTTGACATAGGCTACATTTCATTTTGAAAAAAATTAGGGATCCTTGGTAAAATTTGAACAATGTAACCGAAGATGTAGAAAAATGAGTCTTAAAATGTCTTTCGTCGAATGCGCTGCCGAAACTATTAGCGATAGAACAAAATAATGTACAACAATATTGAAGAACATCATAATGTCTACAAAAAACTCCGCGGTAGCATATGTCCAACTATTGTAGTTATGTCACTACAACAACTTTTTTCATTTTAAACATTAATGAAAATGCTAACCAATGTATAATATAGTTGTACCCGTGCGAAGCCGGGGCGGGTCGCTAGTAATGTATAAATTAGGATCGAAGGATAAAGTAGAAGGTCCATGATGGGAAGGTCTTCCTTACGTGCATCTCGATGAGAAAGCATTGAGCGCGGAATCTGAAAAAACTGAATCACGTCCCAGGCTGAACCCCTTTCATTGCAAATGTCATGTTGACATTCCATACATCTGCCAAAGAAACCATCGTGAAATTGGTTGTGAAAAGGTTCCACCCTGGCGATTCAGTTTCCTTGACTGTACAATAAATATAGCGTTTTGCCAGTTTTGACAATTTAATGTAACTAAACACAACTAAGTTTAACCAATTCACTGTTGCCTTCCTGTCGTAAGTACTAACCTTGAGAAAGAAACCACGGATTGGTTCGAAACATTTAGGACACACTTCGACTATTAATACGTAAAAGTGACCCGTGTATTTTAGCGCTCTGGGTTAGAGCTAGGGAAGTGATGTTTTTATTGGCACTATTATTTCAATGGGGTAGTGTCCCAAATACAAAACCCCTCATAAGGCAGTACCTATCATCTTGTACAGAAAAAAAAAATAATTTTGAAAAATATTAAAATGTTCAACGGGTCAGAACAAAAATGGTCAAATTCACTTTAAATTTCGGTCCTCAATATCACCGTTCCTCAGAATTTTAACGAAAAACTGCTGAGTCGGGTTATTTAGTAAAAGTGACTGAGCATTTAGGTACTATTTTGTTTTTTACAAATATTGTGCAATGTTTTTAATTTATTAAATTATTAAATTCAAATTTGGCACATGGCAAAACCAGATCTATATAATCTACTTAAATGATTGTCGTTATTTTCCCATTTATCTTAACTATAATCGCTTTTATCATAAACCAGGAGCGATAAAATTTGTATAAAAGCATGATCATTTTTAGCGTCAGCACATTCATAGGTACATAGTATTTAGAAGAGGTGGTCTACTAGAAAACATGACTTTTGACAACAATGCTATTAATAAGGGATCGAGAACGAGTTTTGGGATCTCTTGGGCGATACCTATTGCCAAAGAGAATCCTTCAAGCTATGTAGATAGATACCAAAACCCCCAAGCCGGACCCAGTCATCAATCTTACTCGATCAAACGACTTTCTTCATCAGAAATCAGTTCAAATAATCCGAAGAAATCACGGTGGTCCTAAGAACCAAAAATCATGTTAACAAGTGGAACAAATTGATCTTAATCAAGGACAAAGGCACAAGAAGTGGAGAGAAAACGCTAGCAGTTGACGAACCCAACGAGACTCGACTCATAAAAGCAAAGTTCGATGTCACTGACAGGAGCAGGAGCACCTTTAAGATATTAACAAAAGATAATAAAAACCATTGAAATCTAATATTACTTTATTTTCGCTCATCTTTCCTAATACGAACTACTAAGGAATGGAATTCGCTTTCATCGTCTATATTTACAGATAGAAAGAGCGGTTTCACCTATGGCGTCTCAAGCAGAGGGTCGTGGGTTCAAGTCCCGGCTCGCACTAAGTTTTTCGGAATTTAAGTGTAAAATTACATTTCCAATTTACCATGAGCTTTAAGGTGAAAGAAATGAAGGAAGCCTGCGAAGAAATTCAATGGTGTGTGTGATTTTCCCAATCCGCACTCATTCTCTCATTCTGAGACGAGGCCTGTGCCCTTCAGTGGTACGTAGATAGGCAAGGATGATGATGAGAACTTAAGTTTCTTCACGGCTAGAGTGAATAGGCTGTAAGGCTGTTTGTTACTGAACCACTTTTCATCTGGTGAGATAGGGGTCAAAAACGGGTCAGTTTTTAAAAAAAAACTAAAATAACATGGTCTCTCATCGTGATTATTAAATTTTTGAGTATCAAACTTAGAGCTAAGCATATTCGATAAATGAATATCTAATCAAATCATGTTATCTTTTCTACAGCTAACCGATAAAACAATTTTTGTTCAGTCTTTACGTTATTGTCGCTTGTTTGAGGCGCTTAAAAAATATGAGTTTGATGAACAAAGTAGTGATCGTGACGGGGGCGAGCTCCGGCATTGGTGCTGCTGCAGCGGTTCTCTTCGCCAAGGAGGGAGCCAATGTGGCCATCGTCGCCCGCACTCAGAGCAAACTAGAAGCAGTTGCTAAGAAAATTCAAGAACACGGCAAGAAACCCCTCATAATCAAAGCAGACCTATCCAAAGAAGACGAAGTATCTTCAATAGTTTCGCAAACTGTAAGCCATTTTGGTCAGCTAAATGTACTGATCAATAATGCTGGAATAGCCGTCGAGGGCTCCATTCTGAACGGTAAAGTGTTACAAGCTTATGATGAAATAATGAAGACTAATGTTAGAGCAGTGCTGCAACTGACAATGCTAGCCACACCACACCTCGTCAAAACTAAAGGTAACGTGGTGAATGTATCCAGCGCAGCCGCCTTGACAACTTGTCAAATTCCTACAATGATTTCATACTACGTGTCCAAAGCTGCTTTGGATCACTTCACACGATGTGCAGCCTTAGAATTAGCACCTTCTGGAGTAAGAGTGAACGGTGTCAATCCTGGTCCAGTCGATAACGCGTTTCTGGATCACAATGGCTTTGGTAGTGCAGACAAGCACAAACAAAAATTGCAAGATGGAACGGCTCTTGGGTACATGGCCACTGATGAAGAGATAGCAGAAGTAATCTTGTTCCTGGCGAGTGATAAAGCAAAGAGCGTCACCGGGTCCAACTATCTTATTGACAACGGTTTCATTCTAAAATAAGCGCATTAAAATTGTATTTTTTTAATACAATACTAATTTCTGTTATTGAACACTCTACATATAGCTAATATACATATAAAACATGAATATACTTACATAAACCTTAGTTTGATTTTCTTTATTTACACAATAATTACACAAGAATTAACAAAACGGTTTGTAAAAAAGAAAAGAAAAAACTTATACTAACTTGCTCTAAATAAAGTAATAACAAACAAAAATATTAATTGAAATGAATTAAATTACCTAAGAACAATGCCAGTAGCTTCAGAAGTTTGCCTACGGCGACTCCTTTTCATTATAATAATAAAAATCCATTTCATCCATTGTGAAGAAGACATTAATATCTAAGGCGTACTATAAAATTAATGACTATATCATGGACAGGGATGTTTGGAAATAATTCCGATCCGCATTGGCGATCTCTAGTCTCAAATAGCGTATCTACTGTGTTAAAAAATTTAATTGTATTAAATACTTTAGATGTATGTCATTTAATAACAATGTAGATCTGATTGAAAAAAATATACCTTGTTGAGTTTCTTGCCGGTTTCTTCTCAACAGGGTTTTTTCCGAACCGGTGGTAGATTTTTCGACGTTCATAGGAGCATCAATTTGATGCCTAAATTGAATAAAGAATTTTGACTTTGACTTTGACTTTAATATGTTACAGTTTTTTTTCTATTTCTTAATGTATGTACTAACTAACTTTTTCGAAATTCGCAGGGGTTAGAACTAGTAAATTTTTACCCGACTACGGTAGAGCTAAAGGAAAGATAATGATTTTAGAAGTCTATGTACGAGTATATTTGTATTTACGTATGTGCTACCGTAGCGTTTAGCCTACTCATCCGATTTTAATAAGGTGACAATCGATTCGTTATTTTATGTTGCTCTGGGTGACATAGGATACCTTTTTACATAATTCATTCTGCCACTGGAGTAAAGCGGTTATAGCTAGTTCAATTCTTTAGTTTAGGATAGTTGTATTTAAGAAATATCTCTGATATTGAATTCTCTAGCTCTAGTGGTTTTTGGAATGTCTGTCAGTCATATAGAAGACCACGATGTTATCTTTAGGAGTTCACATGCTAATTTAATCAAATCCCGATATTTCAATTCAACTGTCAAAGGTAATGCATCGCCGCGGTTACACTAGTCTGGAATAAAGTTTACACGTCATTTCATTATGCACCATGTCAATGCCATGTAATGATGTGTTAACAATTGCAACGCAATCGCAATTGTCAGTACGGCAAATTGTAGTTAACAGCCATGGATTAGATAAGTTACACGTTTTTGCCATATTAGTGTTACTTTGTGATGCGAAGCGATAGAGCTGTGTTTAAATCGAACTAACGAACACTTTAACCAACTTTGATTTAAGAAAAGTGGATCGTAATTTTCTGTAAATATGCTAATTAAGTATTTTTTTTTTCGACAGTCGTCGTCGTAATGATCGTGAAACTGCAGTTGTTTTATTTTTATCTCGTATTGTTTGTTGGAAATATTTTGTTAAGTGTTCGAGATGACATTTGTGAGATTTTACGGCTGAAAAGCCGTTCGTTCTCAGTACCTAGTAGAAACAGAAAAAAAAAACGAAGTCAACTGTCACTTCTGTCTGTCAAATAAAATGTAACCGTTTGCGTTTTGTTTGCTTTCCGTTTTGGTGTGATATCAACTGATCAGTTTAAAATAGTCGTCAAAAATATCCAATCGTGGTCCAATTATCGTGCAAAGGTCGTGGAGAAATTTGGCAAAATCGAAAATCTGGAGTTTATGCTGAGCTCGTTAAAAATAATCCAAAAAACCATTCATCACAACAAAACACAAGTTATGGATGACAACTTAGGATAAACAATTTTTTTACTCTGGACCGTGCAAGTGGCCCTAACCTGTTTCAGCCACTAATAAGTGTACTATATTAATTTAAAGGTGTGTTTATAAAATTACCTTTTTTTTGGTCGAAAAAAGTAGATAAATATTCTAAGAGCCTATTTTACCACTCACCGGTAAGTTCCTGTTATTTTACGCTACACAGACATCTGTGATGCCGTCTCTGTTTATTTAGTTAGGATAAACAGTGATGACATTACAGATATCTGTCACATAAAATGTCAGGAACTTATCAGAGAGTAGTAAACAGGCCCCAAGTCTCGGCGTGGAACAGAGTGACGGATTTACAGCGCCCGCGCATACGAACAAAGCTCGATTCATCTATATTTAACTGTCACCGTAAAGACGCAACAGCGGTGTACAAGACAAAGTGCTGTATTTCCCTCTTATGTACATCCTAACTATTAAACGGGTAAATTTGTATGTTGTTCTTCATTTAAAGTACCTACATCATTATCATCTCAGCCTTTATAGGTCCCACTGCAGAACAGAGGCCTCCTCTCAAAATGAGAGGAATAGGGCCGTAGATCCCACGCGCCCCGGTGCGGATCGGGAACTTCGCTCACACCATTAAATTACTTCGCAGGTGTGTGCAGGTTTTCTCTCGATTTTTTTCATCACAAAGCTCATGGTAAATTTCAAATGTAATTTCAGAAAAATTCAGAGGTGCGAGCCCGGGTTTGAATTCACGACCTTCTGCTTGCGAGTCCATAGGTTAAACCACTAGGCTACCACGGCTTCCGCCGCCGCGCTTATAAATACTCATTCTGTACTTCATTTAATTTAGAATTAAAAACCACAATAACATTATATTGCGGCTCGTCAACTATTTCTTACCTAGCAAATAGTACAGTACAATAGTCTGGGAGCCGCAAAATAAAATTGTTTTAATGTCACTTTATTTGCGTATCGTCAATTTTATTGTAACTCTAGTACAAATTGTAAAGAGATTACAGTTCACGAGCCGCAATATAATGTTGTTGTGGTTTCTAATTCTAAATTAAATGAAGTATAGTCCCCTGAGTACCCTGAGTGATTAAATTAATCCGACAATATATCTTAAAATTAGTAAAAATTGGTTTAGGTTTAGGAGTGAATACTATCGCCGTTTTTGTGAAGAGCCATGATGAACTAAGTACAATCTTTTCAGAGTGAGATAAAATCTTTCTCAAGACAAGACGTCTTGAACGTAGGATGATCCTGGACATCTTCTCTTTTTCGGCGCAAGCCACACAGATGAGACATGGGACGGGGGCGCGTCGCAGTCCGCGTCGTTCGTTTGCAGGCCGCGTCTCCGCCCCCTCTCTTCTGTCTGCTTTGGATCGCGACGCTTCTATACAACATATATAGTTAGATTGAAGGAACAGGAAGCAAACAGTGATTGGAGACAGGCTGTTGGGTGCAGACAATCGAAGATGATGCTGGATGGTATCGACCACAGAAGAACTAGGTATCTCCTAAATCTAGGTAAGAGTAGCTTGAGAACTATAACTGGCATAATTACGGGCCATAATTTGTTAAATAGACACTTAAGTATAATAGGTATAAAAAGTGACCCCTCCTGTCCACATTGTGGGAAGGAGGAAACGAGTGAGCACATCCTAGCTGAGTGTGTCATGTACGCGGCAGCGCGGCGTGATGTATTTGGGAGTGACGAGCTGAGGGAGGAGGAGCTAAAGGATGTCAGTCTCAAAGATGTCCTTATGTTCAGCAGGAGAACGAGAAGATTCGAGGAGAGATGCTGTGTGGGAGCGCTGCTGGGACAGTAACCGTCGGCTCCAACCTCGGGGAACTGGGCTGAATGACTGTGCAAAACGGTCGACAGCCCGCCTGGCTCAGCGAGGCGTCCCCATACATCATCATCATCGCCGTTTTTGTGAAGAGCCATGATGAACTAAGTACAATCTTTTCAGAGTGAGATAAAATCTTTCTCAAGACAAGACGTCTTGAACGTAGGATGATGATAGAAGATGTCCAGCATCTTCTCTTTTTCGGCGCAAGCCACACACAGATGAGACATGGGACGGGGCCGCGTCGCAGTCCGCGTCGTTTGTTCGCAGGCCGCGTCTTCGCCCCCTCTCTTCTGTCTGCTTTAGATCGCGACGCTTCTATACAAATGTAAATACTAAATAGTATGAAAACTGATTCTAGGGGCCTCGACTGCGACGCACCCCCGGCCCACGTCTCTTCTGCGTGGCTTCCGCCTTCGGTTAGTTCCTACAATTCGTCTGTCAGTGCGTCTCTGTTACACGAAACCAGTTAGACATGCACTGACCAAGAAAAGCCACTCACACCGGCCGTACAATGTAATCAAATTGATCTGTCACCAAATCTGTGACTAAGAACAGAAGGAAGAGAATATTGATTGCATTCCGTAAACCGGAGCGACATTAATAAAATTGTTATAAAAAAAAAAATCTGTTTATTGCAAATTAGTGTTACAAATTTTTTCTTATAAGTACCTACTTAGTTACAATCTTTAATATTTAAGATTTTTATAACTAAGTGATATAATAGTTTTACAATTCTTGTAAAATCGATACAGTCTATGTATAGTCATGTCCAGTCACCCGGACAGTTGGTGCTCCTCCACAGTACTAAGTTATGGAATGATCTTGCTTTGGCAGTATTCCCTAATAGATTCGACATCGTGTTTTTAAGAGGAGTCTATCCATATGAAAAAATTGACAACGCACCTGTAACTCCTGAGAAGTCGCGAGTACACATGGGTTATGGGGATTGCTTACCAACAGGTGACCTGCAGTCAAGATCATAAATATATGTACGTTACCAAGACGTTAAAGATGTCTATACATTTCTATGTCAGTAATTATTAGCTTGGTTTTTTTTAATACAATATAAGCTTGCGTTTGACCACAATCACGCCTGACGGAAAATGAAGATGAGGCCTACGATGGGGTAAATGCTCTTTCACCCTAGACTTGAATTTAGGGGAATATGCAGGAAGAAGGCAGTTGAGCGCAGTTGCGCGAGTCCCCGAGCAGTGCAAACCGTGCACAAACTGTAACCGGTACGCGCGCGCTGCTCAACTGCTCAGTACCTCTACCATGAGATACACTAGTTTACAGTGACCGCACTCGCTAGCGACGGCGTAAATGATTTGTATGGAGAATTGTGTACAGCGCCTCTAGCGGTCACTTACGGAAGTAAAATTCTCCATACAAATCATTTACGCCGTCGCTAGCGAGTACGGTCACTGTAAACTAGTGTAACTCATGGTAATGGCCTTCCTCGAGAACGGCTTCTATAGGCAACAGACCGGACGGAACACGGCGATGCGAGAGTCGCTTGGCGGCCTGGCTTAACCTATAGGGTGGTGACCAGCCGCGGCCGAAGCCTACCCCCGGAGTTGTATCGCTCGTTTAGCACCATCCAGGGGGTCACATGCAGGATCTTGAGTGCAAACCTACGGACGCGAGCGATTTCAACCCTCTGTATAGATTATTTTTGCCCTGGTCTGTACATACATGATCATTTTTCTAATATTACTATTTTTCGTCTCCATAGCTTGCCCTGTTCCACTCGACGGCAATAAATACAGTACAATTAGAGGTTATAAAACGTTCTCTCTGTCGGTTAGCGTTAAATGGGGATCAACAAAAACCTACTGCGCTACTAAGGGAGCGGACTACTTAGTGCGTGTATAACTCACGCGGGCTTAAAACAGCAAAAACACATTACATTGACGGTCAAAGATTAATCAGACGCATAAAATAATGCAAAATTGATACAGAACGACACATTCAAATTTATTTACAAACTAGCTTTTGCCCGCGACTCCGTCCGCGTGGAATTAGTAATTTGGGCAGCTTATTTTTTTATCCAATTTGCTTTTTCATCAATTATGGCTCTCCTTAGTTCCTCGATTTAAAAAAAATTACCCCCCTCCCCTCCCAACCCCAACCCCCCACACACCCGCGTTCACATTCACCACCGTACTCCCAGCGTGATGATAATATAATAGCCTATAGCCTTCCTCGATAAATGGGCTATGTAACACTGACAGTATCATATCTTTCTTATTTGTCAACCGATTCAAATGAAACAAACACTAAATGTTAATCCAAGAAAATACCAACATATCAGTGAAAACCGCATCCTTCTAGGTTAGGCCGTTTCTGAGATTAGCGCGCACAAACGCACAGACAAACAGACAATAATTCTAAAAATCTTTGTTTTGGGTTCTATTGCGCTAATAAATAGCCCTAGTGACAGTTTTTTAAATATCTTCAATGTACAGACACCGACTTGTTACAGATTTATTATATGTATAGATGTATAGATTACTAGTTTACAAATTATAACTCATTACTTATATTATTATAACTTAGGTATAACGTACCACCAAGAGTGAAATTAAATGATAAGTTAATGACATTAAAAGTGAGTCACCAATGAGTTAGCAGTGAGTTACAGTAGGTGCACCCTAAACCCTTCAAAGCGTCGAGTTCGCACAGCAGTCGGTTCCCGTATTATGCTGATACACTGTTATTACTGCCCACCGCTGTTGCTGCTAAACGTCCGTGGACCCTGGGAGGCCTGGCTCAACAGGGACTCGTAAAAAGGTGATGAAAAGAGAACAACTTAGTCAAAGTGGCATTAGAAGGGTTGATATTGAGAAAAAAAGTACACGGTTGACGACATTTTTACCCTTTTTAGGGTTCCATACCGTAGCCAAAGGATGCCAACGGGACCCTATTACTGAAACTCCGCTGTCTGTCTGTTCGTCTGTCAGAGGGCTCTATCTCTTGAACTCTAATAGTTAGACACTTGAAATTTTCGCTGACTATGTACCTATATGTATTACTGTGGCCGCTATAACAACAAATACTTAAAGTTAAAAATTAAAGGGGATCGTCATACAAGAAACGTGTTTTCTTCAGCGTTTTTAGGTTGCTAGGCGTTACTAGGCAGTGCATGTGACAGCTGGCAGGTTGCTAGGCAACGCGAGCGACCCTATGTTGTTCGGATGTTTACCTACCTATAAGTTTGCGAAAACATTGAGTAGTGCGAGTCGCACTTAACCGATTTTTTAAATTATGTGTTAGTTGTTAAATCCTTCAAAGTTTAAGGATCAACTTCAAGGACCTTCAAACGACAACCCGCCACTTTCATCTATCAGTTGTAGCTACTCTCGCGATGCTGTCAGCCACCTAGCGGGAGGCCTGCCAACGCCTCGCTTTCCAGTTCCAAATTGCCACTCAAGAACCTTTTTCTCCATGAGAAAAATGATACTCTACACAGACCTAGGCGCAAGCCACACAGTAGAGACGTGGGACGGGGGGCGTCGTAGTAACGGCGCCTTGAATCAGTTTTCATACTAAATGTACAGAAGCGTTGCGATCTAAAGCAGACAGAAGAGACGGGGCGGAGACGCGGCCTGCGAACAAATGACGCGGACTACGACGCGCCCCCGTCTCACGTCTCTTCTATGTGACTTCATCATTCAGCCGAAAGACGTTCACTGCTGAACAATAGGCCTCCCCCAAGGCGGTCCCGTGCCATCCGCATACAACGCGATCCCGCAACCTTAACCAGGTGGCCGCTCCATCTTGTTGGAGGCCTACCTACACTGCGGTCCGGTCCGCGGACGCCACTCGAGAACCTTTTTGCCCTCGGCCATCAGTTCTACGAGCGATCACAGTTCTATGTAGCTTGCGCCCTCGCAACACCGACTATGACATTGGTAAGGATTTGAATCGAATACTGTAACGCACGTTTAACGTATTCACACACGACAATGCAACAGCCAAGCCGGATTCACAAGCAAATTATAGGCCGCGTCCACACCGGGGCCGGCGACAGATCGCACCAATTTGAATATTAATAGTTGCAGCGGCGCGTGAAAACTGACGCGAGCGTCACAGAGTTACTGGATGAGGCTAGGGCCGGGACATTGCCGTCGCAGCTTCTCCTTTTTCGAATCGTTCCTGATTCCTCGTACATATTACTGTTTCATCAGATTCCTGTTTCGTCGGATTCCTGATTCGTCGATTTTCAATATCAAATGAAACTACCTAATAATAAACATTCGTGATCGCACATAGCTCTACCCAAACACATTAATCTTCCTTTCTGGAAATACTGGTTTATTGGATAATACATTTAATTATAGGTAAATAGATAATTCTAACAAAACAAAAATAAGTATCCGGCGAAACAGGAATACGACGATTCAGGAACAATTCAATCATAGGTACCTGACAAAAACGAACCTGAGTAAACGTTCGATTCTGATTTTGAATTCACCTACAACCTAGACTAATCTTGAAGAGCCCTAGGTTGTAGGTCGTTGTAGGTAGCCGAAAGACGTCCACTGCTGAACATAGGCTTCTCCCCCAATGCTCGCCGAACAGATCGGTCCTGCGCCATTCGCATCTAACGCGTACCCGCAACCTTAAATAGGTTGTCGCTCCGTCTCGTGTGCCTACCTACATGCGTCTTCCGGTCCGTGGACGCCACTCGAGAACCTTTTGGCCCCAGCGGCCATCAGCTCTACCAACGATGTGCCCTGCCCACTGCCACTATTGAGTTCTTAGAGCTATGTCGGTGACTTCAGTTCTTATGCGGATTTCATCATTTCTAATGCAATCCCGTAGAGTAACTCCGAGCATAGCCTTCTTCAGTGACGTTGACCTTTCATATGAGGTCTTAAAAGTATGTTGCACAATATGCTTCAAACTTGTCGCTTCCAGAGCCATACCTGCGGCCGCGGCGGAGCGCGACCCGCCGCGCCCTTGCACCATTGACGGCAGCCGCATAAATCAGTCGCCAATAAATAAATATCGCTTAATGCCGCGCTTCCTGTGTGCCACCATCTTTTGTGCTTATTATTAAATTGTTACGTTTTGTTGGGCCATTATATGGCGATTTGAAATTATCTTTTGTCCTAACTACCTGTGTCTGTGCTGTTTAACAAAATTCTATGCACGCTTTACACAGACGAAGGGAAAGGGAGGAGGGAGGAGTAGGAGGAGGATTACGTGGAAAGAAAAAGACCCGCTGGGTGAAGGAAAAAATTATGGCAGCGGAACATCCGGGAGTGGACATGCTTCGCCTCCTTCGACCAACCTTCATCTGAATGGAAGAGGCACTAGATAGATTGCGTGCCATTAAATTTCAACCCATACCATCAAATCTCCTTAAAAAATGGTTCTTGTTTAAGATAGTCATGGGTACCGGCAATACTAGAGGATTGCCGATGCGTTGTCATCCTAAAGGGTTAAGATATAATAACTCATGCGCTAGTAATTTCACCGACTATCTTACTTCAACTGTACTCTTAACGCTTAGCAGCGCAAGTACTACTGCATGGTGGAAGAGCGCCTAAGTCAGTGATGATATTGCTAAAAATTCTTCAGTAAAGATATTATTTACTTCCAGATTGGTCGTGATACCGTAGTGGATTGACCTGTGGCCTCTCGAGGGTCGTGGGGTCGAGCCCGACCTCGCACCTCTTAGTTTTTCGTAACTTAATAATAATAATAAGTTAGTAAGATGATTCTTACAATCGTCTATATTTTGATTAGTGGATACATTTAGTGCTTAACTCCTGTGCTGTGTTTGTAATTAACACGTTCACGGACAGTACGTCGAGAGACGTAAACTAAAACCCTCGTAATATGGCACTACGTCTGTAGACGGGAATTTAATTTTCATTAAAAGTGGCGCTCCGTCCACAGCCGAATATTTGTCATAGTATTTATAGGGAGGGGAAGGCTCTGTGCCGTTTTTGGATGTAACACAAACCCGCCAGTGCCACAGCAAGCACTCATAATGGTGCACACAAGTTTGTCTCCGTCACACATACAAAAAAAGACCTCGCGTTGTGGCACTACGTCTGTAGGCGGACAATGTCCATCGTCTGTGGCCGTTACTGCCGCAACATGTACTTCCAAAACTGAACAATGTGACAATCCGTTCCCAGACGTAATATCAATTTGTATAGAAAAAAACTGTGCCACAGCACAAATTTTTGGATGAGGTCTTGTGTCCGTGAACGTGTTAATTCTTATAATTAGTTCGAAATTTATGTGCTAAATTACATTTGAAAATTACAATGAGTTTTTTGATGAAGGAAAACATCTTGGAGACCTGTACTCAAAAATGACCCTTAGGTTAGGAATCAACCGTACCCGTACATTTAAAGTAATAATAAATACCAGAGTGCTCGGCAGTGCAGCAAGCCAAGTCTCTCCGTTCCCACATCGAGGTCAACGACCTAAATCCAAACGTTTCCGCTGATAATGACTGAAAGACGTAATTGCGTCAAATCGCATATTAGTTATACTAGTTAGTTAAATAACCCACCATGACCGGCGCAACGACACCTCGGTCACACTCTGTGGCTGATACACCTGTCATTTTGTGCTTGTACCTAGTTCTTAGTAAGGACGGTTTCCTGTAAAGGGTATACTAATTAATTAGGGTGAGGATAACAATGAACTACAAAAATCTTCATATGCCATTTATTATCTAAATAATTAATTAAAAGAGTAATGTGACTGATAGACAGACAACGCACAGCACTGGGACAAATAAAACAATGGCAGATAGAAACTTTTCTTTAAATTAACTTTCGTTATTGGATGAATCAACTTTTTAGTGGTTACACTTATTTTGCCCCTTGGACAACCTACCTAAGCATTTTTCTATGAAACAGGATAAAGTGTCACTTGGACAACCGGGGACAAAGTAAACAACACAAAACAGTTGATTCACCCATTTTCATCCTTGAACCAATGATCTGCATTAAACCTGGGGCTAAATTCAGGAACGGCTCAACACGGTTTGCGAGCGGTAATTCAATCGTTTGCGAGAGGTTAGGGATGAACTTCAAAAATCACTGGTTTGCGAGATGTTTGGGCTGAAATTGGCTAAGTAAAGTTTTTTGAAGAGGTGCTAAATATATTTTTTTTCGACAGTAGTCTTCTTCTAGACCAAGAAACTGCAGCTGTTTTATTTTTATCTCCTATTGTTTACTGGAAATATTTTTTTAAGTGTTCGAGATGACATTTGTGAGATTTAATGGCTGACAAGCGGTTCGTGCTCAGTACTTAGCAGAAATAGAAAAAAAAACGAAGTCAATTGTCAATGTCAAATGAAATCGAACCGTTTGCGTTTCGTTTACTTTGCATTGTCCAAAAAGCAGTTCCAAAATAATGATCAAAAATATTCAATCGTGATTCAATTATCGTGCATAAGTCGTGGAGAAATGCGGTAAAATTGTAAATCCGGATTTTGTGCGGAGGTTGTTAAAAATAGTCCAAAAATCACACCAAAACGCAAAGCAAACGAAACGCAAACGGTTTGACATGGACAAAAGTGACAGATGACTTAGTTTTTTTTCTGTTTCTACTAAGTACTGAGCACGAACCGCTTGTCAGCCATTAAATCTCACAAATGTCAACTCGAACACTTAAAAAAATATTTCCAGTAAACAATAGGAGATAAAAATAAAACAGCTGCAGTTTCTCGATCTTCAGAACGCCGACTGTCGAAAAAATATATAATTAGCACTTCTTAAAAAAACTTTACGTAGCCAATTGGGATGAGCCTTATTTATTTATTTATATATTCACTTATTTATTTACAAAACAAAATAACAGGAAAATAAGGCTCATCCCAAGCTCAGCCCATTCCTATCCTCTCCCAAACTATTGAATGACCGCTCGCAAACCATATTGGGCCGTTCCCGAATTTAGCCCCAATTCAGACAGATGAGTCGTCACACCGACACACGAATGTAGACAGATAAGGGATAGAATGATAGAATAGACAATGTAGACCTGTCACTAGCAGCAACGATGTCACTTGAATGACAGCTAAACCACATTGTTGACGAACACTATTTTTAACTGTGATACAACCAAAAAAGTAAGGTTTTTTTATTCAAATATTTAGTCTTGCGCTTGAACACAATCATACCTGGTGGTAAGTGTTAATAGAACTTAAGATGGAGTACACTTGCCTAGGAAGTATCTATTCACCTTTGACTTGAATTAAGTATGTTTCGGACACTTAACTTGATGGATTCATCAAGTTAAATGAAAAATATGGTTAAAATTACTAAGTTGCACTATCGTCTAACGTACTTTTGTATATCCAAGTCCATCCGTACATTACAAGTGGATAAAATTCGACATTTAAGACTTGGCTCACGTTTACTACTGTCTAATAAGGTAAGTTACATAAAAGCCTGTAAAAATGATAAAATATCAGTTGGCCGACTAATTCATGGCATAACTCAAACCCTATCCTACCTTTCTGATATAATAAATGAGAAAGTTTGTGGAAATGTTTGGATGTTTGTTAGTCAAACACACAATAACAGCTAAACGGATTCAGATTAAACTTTTCGTACAGACAGACAAAAATCTAGATTGAAACAAACTATTTTATATCCCGGTACCTATTGAGTTTCCGTGGAACAATATTTTAACTTAAAACAAGAATAGAGGGCGCTGTCCAAGAACGTTAAAGTACCTCAGCTTTCAAGATGTTATACTTTGTCTGCAATCCATAGATGACGTTGTAGTGGATGGTGGCATGGGATAGCGATCGACGAATTCTTCGCAGTCTGAGTGTTTAGAGAAAAAATAGTTACATTTCAAAAACAAACGATCGTTGTGCTGTGATATAAAGTGACCCTTACAGTCAGTGCCGCTGGTTGCAGACGCTCCGACACAAGCAACCCTCGCCATCACTGCCACGCATGTCGCTCACATCACAGATTGACAAGACAGCTACCACATGGATATAATAAAAATAATTATTCGTTAATCCGTAGTTTTATTTCGATAATAACATATGCATAGCGAAAGTAATAAAAGGTGAGGCTTTATTTCCAATATTAACGAGCTTTAATAAGTAGCGATGCATTGAATTCATTGTGATATTTAGTTTAGCTTGGTTTAGCTAGAGAATTTTAGTATTGTATCCGCAGGGCCGGATCTCTTCAATGCTTAATGGAGTAGGCAGACTTCAACCTTGTTATAGATGTCTTATTTAGATAACTATTCATTAGGAAAAAAATCTTGCATTAAAAATTAAATTTTTGATATTTTTTATAACCATTACTACTGGAGTGTTTCGAACCCACATTTCATATGAGGAAAAAGCTAATTACTAATGACGGCGAAAACCTAGCCTATAATTAACTGATTTGATTAGGGTTAGTCCTGAGGCTGTATTGTCTAACGCGCAGTCATGCACTCGCGATCGCATTTACCATCTCTTTCTGCCTTCATCTTGTACCGTGTGCGATGTTTTTTTTTTCGTTAAGTAATTAAGACCTTGTAAATTAGTTGCTGGAACCTCCTTTTAGGCTTGCAAAAGTCTGTGTCAGGACAGGAGGCACCGCTCCTCCATCCAACGAAAACGAAAAACGATCGTGATTCCGAGTGCGTTAAAAAATACGGCCTCTGATCACGTCTCCAGCATTGCTCTGTACAGAGTAATTCCTCTGCACGCATCTGTACGTAAGCGCAGAGTCAATAAGGGCGGCCGGCGATCTGTTTGCGGACGGCAATTATATTAAGATTACATATTTATCTCCGAGACAGATTCCTTGCGGGGGTGGCTCGGGGCAATGTAGAGCTGATAATACCCTCCTAGAATTCTTAATATCTTATTTTCAACATGAGTCCTATATAGGTTGAACTCTATTGCATCTACGTATACGACTAACAGTTGATAACATTAATCTAATGATTAAATAATGTTATTCATTTTTGTTTACGAAAATATTAATTCAAGTTATGTAAAATGGTCAATAAATCAATTACGATTTTAATTTTCTACAATAGTAGATTGTTCAACAAGGGAGGAAAATAACCAATATCACACGAGGTTACTTGACACCCGAGCACAGCGAGGGTGGCAATATTTCGAGGGTGATATTGGTGTTTTTCCCGAGTTAAACACTCTGCTTTTCATTTCGACTACAAGGAAAGTCGATCTGTTTGGCGAGCCTTGGGGGAGGCCTATGTTCAGCAGTGGACGTCTTTCGGCTGAAATGCTGATGATGATGATGACAAGGAAAGTAAGAAAATATAAGTATAAATAAATAAAAATGTCTAAACCGGTCAATATGATCGTTGTAAAATATTTCAATAGAGTTTATTGTTAAGCAATAATTAATTTAACAAAATTTAATATATTCAATATAATAATCAATGAAAACAGTAGACAAAGTAGGTATTTTAGTAAATTTATTTGTAAAATAAACAAATAACCAATTTAAACCAAGGAGTTAAGCTGTATAGAGATAGGCTGTGTGGACATATAACATTGTCGTTTACCGTGTTTTTTTTCTTAAATTTTTTTAACTTTTCTGGTTTAAGAAGGGTTTAAGTCACTAAATAAGAAACTAATGTAAATTAATAATTTAATTTAATAATATTTCACTGGTATTATAAAATTTGTAATATGATTAATTAAGAAAAAAAAACTCAATACTTAATTATTCCATGTATAAGCCGTAATGCTTGGCTGAATGCGTATGTGTTCCATTGACAGCCAATGCCTTTATTTTTTTTAATTCATTTCTACCCTAGGGAAGAAAATAATAGTTATCCTCCCGTATGTCAGATATGATTTGCCTCACTTTCCGAGTATGAGAGATGAAAAATTCATTAACGCTTTTGCTGCCGGCTGTCAGACTCGAGACTTCTTTAGGTGCCACAAACGCACATGTGCGTTCAAATGACTGCCAAACTTGGCAGCGGCAATAGGCGAAAGCCACGAAAACGCATATATGCGTTCCCGGCAGTTATTACATTGTTTTATGTCCTGATTTCATCATCATCATCATTCCAGCCTATATAAGTCCCACTGCAGGGCGCAGGCCTCCTCTCAGAATAAGCGGGCACATTTAAATGTCCTTATTTAAATAATTTTAAATTTTAATAATTATCATTATTTTTCAAAATCCCCTTATAAACAGTGCACGTAATTAATTGTTTTAAATGCAAATTGATGGCTTTTAAAGTTTAACAAAGAGAGAAGGAGGTGCGAGACGCGTTGTTCAGCAAGCAGACGTTGAACTTACCATGCAGAAGGATGCTCTCATTGAGCTGTCCTCGGGCTTTGGAAATCATCATATAAATAAATAATAATAAATAAATAAATATCACGGGACAATTCACACCAATTGGCCTAGTCCCAAACTAAGCAAAGCTTGTACTATGGGTACTAGACAACGGATAAACATACTTATATAGATAGATACATACTTAAATACATATTAAACACCCAAGACTCGAGCACAAACATTCGTATTATTCACACAAATGTCTGCCCCGACCGGGAATCGAACCCGGGACCTCAAGCTTCGTAGTCAGGTTCTCTGACAACTAGGCTATCCGGTCGTCTAACCTATAAACGTCCCACTACTGGGAACAGGCCTCCTCACAGAATGACAGTTTGGCCTGCAGCTCATACGCGAGCCCATTGCAGATTAAGAACTACTCACACACCATTTAATTGCTTCGCAAGCGTCTATAGGTTTCCTCACGATGTTGATTCTTTGAAACTTGTGGTTAATTTCAAATGTGATTCCACACATGAATTCCGAAAAAGTCAGAGGTGCGAGCCCGGGATTTGAACCCAGGATCCTCTACCTGAGAGGCTCAAAGTGGAGAGGCTGAGAGTGGTCAAACCACTAGGCTACCGCTACTTCGCTTTCGTTGATCGGACCTTGGACGCTGAGGGAGATTTATGCAAGCGATCGGATTGTGGAATCTCCAGTAATTTAATGCTTATGTTATCCGTAGATGGGGTGTTTAACCCCTCTAAATAAATACTCCGAGTAGCCAATCGAATCCCCATTGATCCCCGTATTGATTCCGGGATCAGGCCGGACGCTGATCTTATCATTGTTTTAAATGCCTCGCCTTGCTATAGCCTTGATCCACTGTAGCCAACAACTTGATGCAGTGTAACATCGATCAATCTTGAGTCTATATTATGATATAACACGATATAGTACCTACCAGCAATATCAGAAAAACAGTATTAAAGGAAAATGCACCTCCAGGATGTAATTGGTATCCACGAGCCAATATTTCTTATTTTGCAATTGATGGCATTTTAAATTTGAGTTAGCCTGAATGTAATTAAGTATTTTTAATTTATAATCCGCGTTGCCCAAAGAGCAATGGAGAGAAAACTGGTTGGAGTTACAAGGAGAGACAGGAAAACCAACAAATGGCTCAGAAAGCAAAGTAAAGTCGCCGACATTGGTAGAAGGATAGCGAAGCTCAAATGGCAATGGGCGGGTCATATTGCCCGAAAAACCGATTCGTGGTGTAGAGCTGTCCTGAATTGGAGACCATGGGAACAGAAAAGACCAGTGGGCAGACCGCAAATGAGATGGAAAGATGATATAAAGAAGGTGGCGGGCAGCAACTGGACTCTAACTGCCCAAAGGTTGAGGGAGGCCTACACCAAGAATTTGGTAGAAGAAGGCTGAGAAGAAGAGAAGAGAGAATTTATAATCCAAATTGAAGCGAAAATTATTGTCACCTGGTTAATCTAAAAATTTAATTATGCAAAAAGATATCAAAATACAAATACAAATACAAATATTTATTGATAGATTATGAGTTAGTGTACATAGGTTCTTGTTATCTTACTGGAATACTTACCAAGTACATAAAATTTAAACTAATAACTAAATCGGCTACGAAGCCTGAGGTCCCGGATTCGATTCCCGCGTCGGGTCAAATATTTGTATGAAAAATACGAATGTTTGTTCTCGAGTCGTGGGCATTTAATGTACACACTGTTTTTAAGTATGTATATATCTAGCTATAATCTATCTATCTGTATCTATCCTACTAATATTATAAATAAACGCGATGTATTGATGGATGAATGTTTGTTACTTTTTCACGCTAAAACGGTTTGACGGATTCTGACGAAATTTGGCACACAGATAGATTATGACTTGGATTAACATATAGGTTACTTTTTAACCCGGAAAATGGCATAGTTCCCGCGGGATAGCGATAAACGAATTCTTCGCAGACGGAGTTGCGGGCAACAGCTAGTATCTATATAAGGTATGTTTATCCGTTGCCCAGTAGGTACCCATAACACAAGTTTTGCTTACTTTGGGGCTAGATCAATTGGTGTGAATAGTCCCGTGATATTTATTTATTATCATATTTTTATTTATTTTAACGAAATTGAATGAAATCGATGAAATTTGTCAGATAGTTACGCCTAACTATTCAATGCTAGTTGAGCAGATTTTCACTATTCCCGACGATGCGCCAACGGTTCTACATTCAATAAAATATTCCAACAGCTAATTCATACGTTTCCGTACGACTGCGCATACGTCGGCCGTGGCGTAAAATACACCCCACCATTACAATTGGACTTACAAAACGCATTAACTACACTTCCGTACTAAATATATCTTCAACTTTATACTCTAGAAAAAACGGTTCAAATTTGAGCGGACTTTAGAAGGGTTTGGTAACGTTTTTAAAAGTTTTGTTGTATTGTCATCGCCACATGTCATGGGAATCGATTACAGGCTATAAAGACACCATCGATCGTCATAAATTGTGCGATGATTATCGTTTCTTCTATTTTAAATGGCATGTGCTTAGAGTATGTAGCCCAACGGAGACGATATTCGTACTTATAGGTACAGGCAATGAAACTGAATGGAATACCAGGGTGGAACCTCTTCATAATCAAATTCCCCATGACTTCTTTGGCAGATGTAGAGAATGTTAACGTGGCATTTGAAAGAAAAAGGTTCCACTCTGGTACGCTGTTCAGTTCTCTCGACTGTACTTATAGCTTTGCTTAGTTTGGGACTAGGTCAAATTAGTGATGATTTATTTATTTATTATTTTTAACATTTTTTAACTGTTATTTTTGACTAGGAGCGAGACTCTGGACATTGTTCAATGATTTCCTGGCCAATTATGGCTAATAACCCGACATGGGATTTGAATAGAATTATTTTACGTTTTAAGTGTTTTAAAACTGTCTAAACAAAATTTTCGAACTCTGACGTGAGCTAGTGTATTATTGTATATACATACAATAATACACTATACGTAACAAAACTTACATCAAAATGTAATGAAATGTCCTATTTAAATGCAACTCACGGCGCGGTTATAATAACGCGTATGACCGCCTGTCAAATACTATTGGCGAAGGATGCTCCCGTTGGTTTGATGCTCTATGTTTCTATGGGAATGATACGTAGCTTTGTAATGACAAGTTACTGAAATCCAGTTTTTTTATAATAATTGTTAGTCATTGACATTTCGTGTTCTTGTCCAAAAAAGGCACAAAGGGTAGTAAAATTAATTGTCCATTGTACTTAGAATTTTTCTATTAAGTCTAAGAATAAGAAATTAATAAAACAATGAGCACCTTGTTTCCTACGAGTTATACTTTTAAACTGCCTATGTTATGAGAAGTCGACTACTGTGATAAATATTTTATGTTAAACTAGCTCTTGCCCGCGACTCCGTCTGCGAATCCTCTCGCAAACGATTGAATTACCGCTCGCAAACCGTGTTGGGCCGTTCCTGAATTTAGCCCCTGGAACACACATTTTTTTGTTCGCGTCCTTTGATCAATTATAACTGAAGATACACATTGCCGAACAAAATCCCCTTCAAAAAATGTCCGAACTTTTTTATTTGTTTGCATAACAATTAAAATCATCACCTACACAGAAATTTGAACCTAGTCTTTACTTCATTACAGTCGAATTTCGGTTGACACTTGACAGCTAAACTTGACAATTTCACGCAACGTACTGAGAAAAAAGAAGGCCACTTTTATCAAAGTGGCGCTCATTTGGCTCGGACATTTTCGGGCGCGCGACTGTGGATCTACAGTTATAATTGATCAAAGTTCGCGTCTCTCCTATGGACATGGCAAAAGTTAAGGGTCTATAGCCAATATTTTCTAGTCAAGTCTACATCGGCGTGCGGGACGCCTGGCCGACTTTCGACCCATTTAAATAGATCTTAAGTTTGCTGACTCGGAGTCGCTAATTTTATGTTCACAGGAGAGACAACTTATGTTTCTTGCGCTGTGTATGACGAAAATTCATCCAAGCAATCCACAAAACAAGTGGCAGGCCAGACAATAATTCGGAAGTCGTATTTCTTAACACAATTTGGCGTTAGTAAGTTAATATTTCATGTCATTAACACATGGCACGGGCGTAAAATACATCGTCGAAAAAAAACGGAAGGGAGTTACACAAAATGGCATTACTCTTTAAACGGGAATCGGCTCATAAAATATTTCTCGACCAGTTTTATTTGGGCCCTATTGTTGTTGGTGGACGTCCCTGTTTGGTCGATGTTAGAGGATTTCGAGGGGGTGAGGAAGGTCAGGTTGAGCTGGTTATTGAGTGGCAGACGGTCAGTGCTCGATTGATATTAATGGTGTTACAACACCTGGTCGCTGCGAGTGTCACTTCGCATCGGCTTACATGAATGGAGCATTAAAGTGTTCTCATATTGTTTGTCGATTGATACGGCGGGGTTGATTTAAATGACTCAACAGTGCTTTCAAATTATAATCTTACATTACTGACTGCTTCAATTCTTAATAGTAGAATTACATGCTAAATCATAACAAGATGACAGTATGTCAGACCCTAAGGCTGCTTATCCACCAAAGCTGTGCGAGGCATCTAAGCGGTGTGAAAAAATCAATAGGCTTGCCATAATTTTCCAAAGCCTTAGCTGATTGACGCATTTTTGCTGGAACTTCGCTCTTACTCATTTTCTGATTAAACGTCCAATATTTTTTTTCTTTTCGACGATTTCTAACGTGCAAGAGCACGCGGTCGCATTCACCATCTCTTTCCACACTCATCTCTTACCATATGATAGAAAGAAATGGAGAATTAAAGCTATTGTTACTTTGAGTGCATTATGCAATCATATACCTAGCTGGGGCTGTTGCATAACAAAGTACAACTTATATTACAAGCGGAACTCCCTTTCTAGTTAATATAACTGAAGTGAGAGTTCCGCTTGTAATATTAGTTGTACTTTGTTATGCAACAGGCCCCAGGTCTAACCTTTTACAACGAGTTTTATTAGGTTCAATCCGCACTTTTGTTAGCGTGCAAACATTTGCACAATGTACGAATATTTGCGAGCATGTGAATGCCCCCTGTTACGTATTGTAAAAGATTTTTTTTATTAGTAAAATGTGCCACCAATCCTAGTTTTTTAAATTTATCACCACTCTCTTGTCCCAGTACTTACTCCATTTTGGATTCGGTGGAGCGTCGAGTCCGAAAACTCATTACCTAGGTGATAGTCCGTCGATCGGTACCAGGCTACAGAGCTTCGAAAATTGTCGTAGAGTTGCTTAAGTAGGTATTTGTCTTTTTTATCGGGTACAATTTTGGTGAGTCTCACCTTCGGCCTCATCTGCACTTTTTCAGGTGAGATGGAGGTCAATCACGTGTCATCCATCTTATGTAAAAAAAACAGTTATTTATTCTTAAAAGTGGATAGAAAATAGTTAAAGCTTTCTAGAATCAGTTCCATGTAAACCAATCTTAGTAGATAGTAGTACTTCACCTAAAAACTAATCGTTTCACGTCTGCATCAACACCTGATGCCTTAACAGTGTTTAGCAACCCTCACGATGTGCTTACAACTCTTTATACTGCTAGTTAGGTACGTTAAACTGATACTCATATTGAAGTCTCAATCACGTTTACGAGAAACCTTCTCATAAGCATAGGATTAAAAAAAAACTATGTTCATTTTTCGAAGTCGTTCGAACCAGTGGTTTGACTTATGGAACCATAAGCTTTCGGTGAAGGCCAACATTGTCAGGAAACTCGCATGCACCTGCAAAGAAATTCAATGATGTTGCTGTAATTTCCGCTCCACGGTGGGCCCGCCCGGAGACTTCAGCCCAAGCCCTTTCATTCTGAGGGGAGGCCTGTGCCCTGTAGTGGGGCGTATGTTGGCTATGATGATGATGATTTTGCAGGTGTATAGAGGTTTCCTCAAGATGTTTTCCTTCACCGTAAAGCTCATGGTAAATTACAAAATGTAACTTCGCACTTAAATTCCGATAAACTCAGAGGTGCGAACCCGGGCTAGAACCCACGTCCCTCTGCTTTAGACGCCATAGGTCAAACCATTAGGCTACCATGAAGATTTTATGAAATGGTAAAGCAATTTCCGTGATATATATTTAATCTACCTAATTATGGTTCCCTGAGATAAAATGGCACCCTACTTATCTATTGGGTGTCGTGACGGAACCCATAACGCGGGTCGTGGTATCGGTAATGGCTATGCGATTGTCACCCACCTCCGGCGCGTTAAGTAATGACTGTGGTCTTAAACTCGTAAAACCCACGTCAAATTGCGACTATAGTAAAATTGTATACTATACATGTAACTTATTGTCAACAAAGAAAATTTCGACTGTCATTCATTATATGAAACTTACTTCCAACCAAGAAAAGTTGTAATTTGTTTTGATGTACTGACTTTTTAATTTACTATGGTGGGCTCTTTATGAAAAAAACGCTCTTGATAAAGAAAACCCCAGAATTTCCTTATTTATAAAAAGAGTAAGGGATACACTTTTAAAAATAGGTACCCATTTTGATATCGAGCTAATTACATACCAAACTATGCTAACACAAGGCTAAAACCAAAAAGTTCAAAAAAATTGTAATAAAAACTAAAACATTAATTATGATCAGATTGGGGATGTCTTGATGTAGGGTCAGGTCAAGAGTACCTACCCGAAATCGGCGAGCATGTACGAATAGATAGATGTGTGGAAGCGAAAGATGTATGTCAGGTACGCTTAGTATAAGTTTTACATCACCAAAATACTTCTCGATCGCGTTTACGTAAAAATTTCAATTCTATGGAAACATGGACGCCCGCGCGCGGAGACGCTGTCCATGTTTCCATAGAATTGAAATTTTTACGTAAACGCGATCGAGAAGTATTTTGGTGACGTAAAACTTATACTAAGCGTAAGGATCGTAGCAAGTGGAAACAAATAGTCTCGCCTATCCCTTTGCCGGGAAGGAGGCGTGATTGTATGTATGTATATTATGAAAAGAAGTCCTTTTAGGCAAGGTTCCGACGATACTGACAGCGTTCTCCCTTTGAATAGCTAAATATACCAACTAGATCCAAATACGTCCATCTCTTTTAGCACGAAAGAGCATCACTTTCGTACACAAGTACTCACGAACTTTCACATTTGTAATATCAGTAGAACCTATACCTTGTTATACGAAGAACTTCAGAAGGCGCCCGCATCGGAAACTTGGTGCTAGTTCAACTCCAGAATGTTTGCTCCACACTTTCACTTGGACGGATTATCTGGCCTCTATTCACAAGTTTGCAGTGATGGAGTTTTAGCTAGGGTTGCCATACGTCAGGATTTTTCCTGACATGTCAAGATTTACAAGTTTGGTATGAAGTATCTTTTGTATTTATTTTTTAAACTTCATTTTTTTATTACTTTTACAGTCATCCCGTGAAACCATATTTTTCATACTAAATACAAACTGTAATATAGACTGTACAGAAAAAACTCCAGAAAAAAGACCAATGCTGGGAATTTTAAACTTTTCTAATCATGGACCAGTGATGTCTAATCTCTAGACCAGTGGTGGTGTAGGGGTATGGCACACGGCACGAAATGCTGAGGACCTGGGTTCGATTCCCAGCATTGGTCTTTTTTCTGGGGTTTTTTTCTGTACAATATATTTCAGTTTGTATTTAATATGAAAAATATGTCAAGATTTTTGACTCCTTGCCAGGATTGTGGCAGAACTTGGAATGTGTCAAGCTTTTTAGAAATAACCTCATGAAATAAAAAAAATGTGATACATTTATAACAAAGTTTACACAGTTTAACGAATGAAATGATAAATGTATGTATGTAAGTAGTATAATATTTATTTCAAAACAATCAAAAATAGGATAAATTAAAAAGATAAATTACAGCTAAAAATCTCAATTTTTTTTATTCTTAATTCTAGTTAGTTTGTTACTTTGTTTCAATCATTAATCAAACTCACTGAATAAAATAAGGTAAAATAATAAATAATAACTGGGTTTAAATAATATAATTCCTTAAGAGGAAATTAAAACAACCGTTCAGTTTGAGTTTGACATAAGAAGTCACATTTTTTTAAAATTTAATTTTAGAAACAAACATAGACATTAAAAGAACATAAAACTTAGTAAAAAAGGTTCAATATTGAACATTCTCCCGGGGCGATAATAGATACAAACATAAAAACCCCGTAAAAAATAATAATGTTATTTCGTAATCTTAAGGACACATTAAATAATTAATATTATGTACCTATGACATAACACATAACAAGTAATTAATTATATTTAATTAGGAACATTAATGGAATAAACAAAAGAAAAATAATTGCAAATTTCATTGCAAGAATAATTTTTTTTTTTATATGGTAATAATCCAATTTGCCTGGACTAAGATTCCCTAGGCAAAAGTAAAATTAACTTATTGACAGGTCGGTCGTATTCGCCTGTACCGGTGCGCACCGTAGCGGACCGCACTAAACCGTCCTTAGCGTTTGTGTGCACTCTCACCACTCGCGCTAAGGGCCATGAGCCAGGAGGGGTTAACTCATCCTTAATAATTACTAAGTCATTGATTTCTAAATTTTTTCTTCTGGTGACCCACTTTGGTCTTTGCTGGAGCTCAGAAAGGTACTGTAGCATCCACTGTTTCCAGAATTTGTGTTTAATAACTGATAGCTTTTTCCATACAACAACAAGGTTGCTCCTCCAGGCCTCAAAATTGGGCTCTGGAATATCTAAGATAGAGCTTCCGACTAAGAAATGTGCCGGTGTTAAACACGATAAATCGTTAGGAACGTCAGAGAGAGCACACAAAGGCCTAGAATTAAGAATGCCTTCTATTTGCACGATAATCGTCATAAGTTCCTCGTATGGTAATTTGACGTTAACCAGTTGACGCTTTAATAAGTTCTTGGCTGATTTTATGCCTGACTCATAAATTCCACCCATGTGGCTCGCGAGCGGTACCGTGAACTTCCAAGTAATAGAGTTCAAAGATGTATAATCGATAATCTGGCTATATTGTTTCTCATCTCTAAACATCTTGTAAAGTTGATTTAATTCGTGATGAGTCCCCTTAAAGTTGGTAGCATTGTCAGAGTATATAGTATGACACAAACCTCTTCTGGAGATGAACCTTTTTAAAGCCAATATAAAAGAGTTACTAGACATATCTGAGACTAACTCTAAATGAATACATTTGCTGGATAAACAGACAAACACACATATATATCCTTTAATAAATTTAGCATTGCGTAATCTATTAGATTTGACTAGAATATGGCCTGTAAAATCGACACCAGTATGTAAAAATGGTCGTTCTAAATTGACCCGGGGGGCTGGCAGGTCAGCCATTTTTTGCTCACACGTCTGACTCCTAAATCTAATACACACGACGCAATCGTGTATGACGCGCTTTACCTCCGCCCGACCGTTGATTGGCCAGTATTGTAATCGCATGGTAGCTAGAGTAGTTTGAATACCGGCATGAAAAAGACTCAAATGAATTTTTTTAACAAGGAGGGACGTTACATGATTCTCTTTCGGCAAAATAATCGGGTGTTTGTGATTGTACGATGTAGAAGCGTTGCTTATTCGTCCGCCTAGCCTAATAATCCCATATTCATCTAATATTGGGCATAATTTTAACAGTTTGCTATTAGATTTAATAGATTTGTTAGCTTTTAAGTCATGAAGTTCGGTAGCAAAACTATACTGTTGTATTTTTCTAACTATAAAATCTCGTGCTCTCTGAAGCTCAAATGTGGATAAGGGTCCTTTTAACTTATTACTTGAGTTTCTCGCGTTATCGCTGAATCTAAATACATACGCAATAGTTCGTTGGAGAGCCGTAAATTTGGAAAATTTGGAAAACAACTCAATAAAATTATCTTCTTTAGCTTCAACAGTAGCAGGAGTTACGCACTTAATACTGTCTAATTCTAACATAACTGGCTCACAGGACGGGGCCGTATGTGTCAACCGCCATTCTGACACATTAGTCTCTAACCAACTTGGTCCATGCCACCAAAGGCTAGAGCACTTCAACTCGCTGAGAGAAATGCCTCTTGTCAATAAATCCGCAGGATTTTCATGTGTCCTGACATAATACCAGTGATTGTTATCTGTATTGGTCATAATTTGAGAAATACGATTTGCTATGAATATAGCGTATTTTTCATAAGGAGATTTAATCCAATTCAAAACGATATTGGAATCAGAAAACAAATACGTTTCGTCTATTTTTGTAACATGAGATAAAGCAGCCTTAACTTTGACTACAAGTCGAGATAGTAATAGAGCTCCGCATAGCTCTAGTCGCGGAATCGTAAGAGCTTTTAAAGGAGCGACTCTACTTTTTGCCATTATAATTCGCGCTGAGATTGGTGACCCTGCTGTGACACCTACTAAATAAACACAAGCTCCGTATGCTGCATTTGATGAGTCACTAAACCCAACTAAATAAATTCTGTCAGGTACTACGGGTAAGCACTTACGCGGCACGACTATCTGTGTAGCAGTTTCTAGATCTTTACTAAACTTCTGCCACTCTAAACGAATGTGCTCAGGCACGTTATCATCCCAATCTAAATTCTCTTTCCAAATTTTTTGCATAAGAATTTTACCAGATATAACAAATGGGCCTAAGAATCCCATCGGGTCAAATATTCTTGCAATACTCGACAATATAGTTCGTTTCGTAAGATTTGCAAGATTTTGTTGATTTACACATAACACGAAATTATCTAACTCTGAATCCCATTTTAATCCTAAAGTTGAAATTGAAGAACTGTCAACTACGAGAGTCTTAATGTGCTCAGATGACTTAAGAAAGGCAGGTAAATTTTCAAGTATCGTTTTATCATTCGCAGACCATTTGTGCAACAAGAATTGACCTTCAGCGAGTACTTGGCTTATTTCTGAACTAATCCTAATAGCACTCTCGATGTTATTGGACCCGTAAAAAATATCGTCCATGTAGCACTGGAGCCGAAGACTTTTAGAGACTTCAGGGTACTGGTCTTCATAAATATTAGCTAGTTCTAACATCGACGGTCCCTACGTAAAGTGCTGTAACTGCAAACGTCAAATTTTAGGAGAGAGCGTTATAAACATTCAAACACGTGTAGCTCATTTTCAATTTATCCCACATTGATGAAATTTGGTAGTATGTGTTTATTTGATGTATACTTTAAGAAAAATAAAGAAATAACTGAAAAAAATCACGTTAAGTATATTATTTGACACTTACACACTTATACAGCGGAAACTTTAAATTAAAAATAACTTAACTGGTACTTATTGACTATTACGTGGGAATATTATATTTGATCAAATGTTTAACTGTCACTTAGAAAATTATACTTGGAAACCATTTTGAACTACTGCGCCCGTAACTTTTCAAAAACCACTAGAATTATTAGTTATGTCATTTTCTTGTATTCATACTTACTATTTCTCGTAGATTGAAATCACAGAAATGTATTGAGATTGAAATAGTAATATATAATGTCAATATCAAGCCAGGTGTAACAATAATAAAATAACCATTAAAAATGTTACCAAACTCTATATTTAATATTGCAAATAGCACAAGATAGGCATGTGTTTATCGAATCGGTCTTGATCATCTTGATTTATTGGCTTGGGCAAGTTTTTGTATGCAATGCATTCATCGCTGATCTTTTTTAGGCCTGTGAAACTCAAGGTTAAAGTTTTCAATAAGAATATCAGTATACTGCCTTAGTGTCTTAGCCATATCCAGATTTGACCCTATTGCCCACTCTTCATAAAGTTTAAACATTTTGGATATTGTCAAGTCACTATCTAAATATAGCTTTGAAGATTAATTCCGAGTATAGTGTGCTTCAACTGGGGTGAAAGACTTTACATTTTCACAAACGCTTTTAATCATTTCCTCATTCTTGACTTTAGGGTGATTATCATGGTGTCCTCTCATATCCCTTTCCACTAACAGCCCGTCACGCTCAGTGATTTTATTTAAAGCTGTGTGAACAACACCTCCACCTATAGCAAAATCGTGCAAAAACATCTTTTTGCACACTAAAACTCGCTCCTCTTTATTACTACCAACAGTGATTAGCACATGGTATCTAATAGAAAAATGATTTTTTGATGGGCCCTCTGTTGTAATGAGTTTCTTTCAAATTCTTTCACACCATCGTGATAGCAATCCCCACTGTCGCACACGATTGCCTAGAGACCAAAATCTTGTAAACAGTTGTTGTTGTCGAACATTCTCGTCTATTTTTTCTTTACCTTTTAATCGACACTTATCATCACAACCATTTTACATAGATTTTGCAGGTCTCTCTTTCCCTCCCCGACTGATGTAACTTAAACCCTGTTTTTTTAATTGCTTTCTCTATTTATCCATTCATTTTTTTTGCTATGCATATTCTCCCCAAATTACCTTTCTTCTTAACTTTCCTCTTTCTCTTGGTCAGTCTTCTTTCTGTGTCACTCCCTTCTGTTGTATCACCACCTCAGTTTGAAGGTGCAAAGGTTTCGTCATTAATAGATGGGCTTACACACATAGACGAAGTAGACGAGTTAATATTAGAGACACTTAAATTCTCAGTTTCAATGTTACGCATTATTGTTTGTTGCGCTTCGTTGCATTATTGTCGATATAGATGGAGAAGCCAAAGGCGTACTGGTATCTAAAGAATTGTTCTATATTAATTGCATCTAAATCTACCTCTTCAACAATAATACTATTCGTTAGATCGTGTGAAGATCTAAGCACGACGTCTCAAGTACTTTTAGATGCAGTTTGAATCGGATGTATCAGTGGTGCTTCTTTATTATTAAATGATTCTGCATCTGAAGGTATAATATCTTCGACTACCATTTCTTCTACCACAATAACCGGGAGTGAAAGTATTTCGGTAGTTGACATATCGGGTAGCTGCTTGTTAGATAAAGGTATAAGTTGGGATACAATTTCTATAGTGTCAGGATCGCAAAAAGTTGCACCATTAGTAATATTCGGAGTGGTAACAAGAGTCTGCTTTTCAGGTCCTGCAACAGGTTCATCAATACTATTCGTGTGAATTTGAGCAGCAACTTCTATTGTATTATCAGTCTTTGTTTTGTTTATTTTTGTTAGCTCTGTGTCAATAATGGTACCGTCGACTTTTTCAAGTAAATCTGGAAGTGGACTTACGGTAAGTGTAGTATTGGGTGGCGGAGATGTAGATATTTGTTGCAATGAGTTTTTAGTAGTTTCAGTCCTTTGGTTTATAATATTTTGTTATGTCCTGATTGTGCTAGAAATACAAATATCAACGTAAAAAACCATAAGTGGCAGTAGCTTATAAACATGAAACAAACATTTCCGAAGTAAAACACTTTAAGTGGCAGTTACCGATAGAAGGTAGTTAAATTTTCCGACGTAAAAATACTTAAGTGTCACTTATTAAAATTGGTAAGTTAAGTTTTCTCGTGTAAAACAACGTAACTACCTTATACCGATAATTACGTTGGGATAGTGTTGAGCGACATTAATCAACTTAAAATTAAAATACTACAAATTTCTTTCATACAGTACACTTAATTGATGATAGAATATTATCTGACTACATACATTAAAATAGATTAAAACAAAATTATAATTTTTAAAGCATAACTAGAGGATTTTTTATTCGGTTACGTGTTTTCTTGGTCTTTCGTGGTTCTGCATGTCTATACTTAGTTTTATTCCTTCTTGGCGGCATATTTATGAATCGTTTCTACAGGTAAATAATATAACAAATGACCGTCGCCTTGGACAGCACAGCGAGAACGCAAGTGGCAGTTATGGGGCAGGTTGGCGGGGTAACGGTAACGCGTACGTCCCGACGTAAAACCGCTGAATTACCAGTACTGTGACTTTACTTGGGAAACCGTCTTTAATTCTGTAGTTACGAGATTTTGTGTTTATGAATATAAGGTTCAAATTGAGAAAAAACTTGAAATTTTTTGAACTAAACCGAAACTATTAAGTGATCTGAAGGTTATGAAAACAAAACCTGAAAATCACGTATCTACCACTTAAGGGACTGTACGTAGGGACCGTCGACATAGTCCTAAACGCTAAATAAGGAGCGCTCTTAGTTCCGTAGGTCACGGTGTTAAGTTGAACGCATTTAAGTGATTCACTCGGACTATCTCTCCAAAGGATTCTTTGAAGAGGCCTTTGACTTTGGTTAATCTTAATTTGTCTAAACATTTTGACAATATCCGCAGAAAAGACGTACTGGAAGGTACGAAAGCGCATAATGATATCTGTAATTTCTGAAAATATGTTTGGGCCTTCATACATAATGTCATTCAAAGAGACGCCCGTTGAACTCTTTGAACTAGCGTTAAAAACTGTTCGTAATTTAGTAGAAACGCTCTGTGGTCGAATAACTGCGTGATGGGGCAGGAAAAATATCGGGATAGTAGTATCCGTTTCTTTGAAATTACTGATATACTCCGCGTGTCCTAAGTCAATGAACTCGCGTATAAAATCTCTATATTGTTGATATAAATCGCTATTTCGCATTAACCTCGATTCTAACGACATAAAGCAGCTGTATGCTTTTTTGAAAGAGTCACCTAACGTTTGAAGTTTCTCATTTTGTATAGGAAGGTTGACTACAAACCTACCGTCCGCCTCACGCGTGGTAGTCTCACTATAAAGCGTCTCACAGTACTCGTCCTCTGGGGACTTTACCTGAGCTGACGGTAGCTCCTCCATCTGCCAGAACTTTGACAGAATATCATTGGGACACTCGGTAATATTCGAACATAACGCTACTTGCGCTACGTCAGAACGAGTAGTAACGCATTCATAAGGGCCAGCTGTCACCCAGCCGAACACTGTCTCGATAAGTCGAGGCATTTTGTTGCCGATCGCAATAAAATTGTTAGTTAATAAATCATAAAATAATTCTCCGCCAATAAGTAAATCAATTGTTTGTGGTAGGTAAAACAATGGATCCGCTAAATTGCAAGATTTGGGTATCTTCCAGTTCTGTGTATTAATATAAACGTGAGGTAAAGGCACAGTGACGTGGTCCGATACCACGCAGTTCAAACTAAAGTTGGACTCATTAAATCTCGAAGCAATATTTAAACGTACGCTATCACTAGTCGTCTTAGTTAAATTGCCGATCCCTTTAAGAGTAATATTGCTTTCGAAACGGGCTAAACCTAGCTTATCCGCTAGCTCTTTTGTAATAATGTTGACTTCGCTACCTGAGTCAAGCAGAACTCTGGCGGTCAGCCAGCTACCATTAGCAGACCGTACCTTAATAAGCGCTGTAGAGAGCAGGACATTGGAGTGTACCGCGGCGGCGTCACACGCGAGCGCCGACGAGACCGTGGCTAGCTTACTCTGACCCGCAGTCGCGCTGGCTGCTGCGCCGCTCGTACTACCAGTCGGTAAGTCCGACATGCTTCGCTGGTCCACATGGATGGCAGTATGATGCCTTTTTCTACAAATGCTGCAAGTTTCGGTACATTTATGACCAAATTTATATGGGATAAGGCATCCAAAGCATAAGCGATTCCCTTTGACATATTCGTTACGCTTAATAGAAGGCATTTCGAGGAAAATCGGACACTTGTGCAACTCATGTGATCCATTACACATACATTTAGTTAGCTTTGATGACACATAAGATGTTCGTGCGTTATGCTGAGTCTGCTGGGGCTTAATAGAGGATTTGTCATTGAGAATCTCGAACGCAGTAGCCCGGTGACTGAGAAAGTCCATTAAATCTTTTAAATTGGGCAACTCGTTATGCTCTCTATGAAACTCCCAAGCAGCTCGCAAAGAATTGTCTAATTTTTGACAGATAATGTAAATAATGATTAAATCCCAATATTCTACGGGTACATCTAAAACAGACAAGCTATCTAAAGATTGCTGTAAGTTGTTTAGAAATAATTTTAAATTGGACCTATTAATCGTTTGGAAACTAAAAATATTGTTAAGGTAATAGTTCACCACAACCATTTTGTTTTCATATTTATCTTGAAGAATATTCCATGCTTTTGTGTAGCTCTCCTCCCCAACAGCTAATGCAGAGATAAGCCCAGCCGCTTCTCCTATCAGGGCTGACTTCAGGTAAAACAGCTTCTCTGTATCGCTGAGAGTCACATTTGCGTCTATTACTGAGATGAATAATTGCTTAAAGTTAGGCCAGTTGCGCATTTCGCCATCGAATTTTGGTATCTCCAATTTAGGCAACCGAAACTTTTCACGCGGCGCTGTGAACGCTGCCTCCGTTCGGGGTGAGGGTGACGGTGCTTCTAATAAGTTATATACTAAGGCTTTGGCAAAGAAGTACTTATTCTCGACGTCTTTCCTGTCCTCTTCATGGGCTCGGGTCGATGCCGGGTCGAGACTCTCCACCTCAACCTGAATTAGGTCGTACTGCTCAAATAACTTCTCTAGGTTCTCCATGCGAGCCCTAACTTCGGCAATATTGGTGTGATTCTTTTCATCCGTCACAAAATTTATAATTCTCGTAATTCTACCTTTGATAGAGGATCGTCTTGACTTCAGTTCTGTCAGACGTATTTCTTCCATTTTTCTCGGGATAAACGATACTTTCTGTACTGAATTTAAACTGCACTGATTCTATAACTTTCTAACGAAGGACCAAATGAATAAAATAAGGTAAAATAATAAATAATAACTGGGTTTAAATAATATAATTCCTTAAGAGGAAATTAAAACAACCGTTCAGTTTGAGTTTGACATAAGAAGTCACATTTTTTTAAAATTTAATTTTAGAAACAAACATAGACATTAAAAGAACATAAAACTTAGTAAAAAAGGTTCAATATTGAACACTCACAATACAACAGGTACTAATAATAATCAACATAACTTAATCACAAAATTAAAATTCTAATTTTGTTACGTTACAAGAAATGTCAGGACTTTTAGGGTGACGTCAGAATTTTTATTAGGACATTTAATTTTACCATATAGCAACCCTAGTTGTAACTAAGTAGGTATCTACTGTCTGAATCTTATTTGAAATTTAGTTCCCGTAAGTACTTAATCAATAGTACCTAGTAGGTAGCCTAGCGGTTTGACCTATGGCCTGCCTAATTCGAGCTCGGACTCGCATTTCTGAGTTTTCGGAATTCATCTGCGGAGTTATATTTGAAATTAATGAGTTTAACGGTGAAACACGGTCTTCACCCCTTCTTCTTCTTCAGCGCGTTTTCGCCCACCGTCCAGATCCTCTTCCATCCAGATCGACTATCTGTCTCTCTCCTCCAGACCGGTCCTGCTGTCTCCACAATGTCATCGGAGCATCGGGCAGGCGGTCTACCCACATTTATTTTGCCTAGCCGGGGTCTCCACTCCAAAACGCGCTTAGTTAGGTTAGTATTCCATTGACCTGCACAAAGTGGTTTGCTTTATCATTCCTAATTCAAACTGCTAAGGAATGGGGTTCACTCCACGTCGATACAACCTAGGGCTCTTCAAGGCTAGAGTGAATAGGCTATAGGTTACTCAACCGTTAAGATACGCCTTTGGCCTCATCTGGACTTTACACCAGGTAGGGGACAATCACGAGTCAGTTTTTGGTTTATAAAATCCATGGCAGCAAAGCCGCAGGACTGAGCTAGTTTGTTATATTTTGTAAACTTACTTATATTTTCGCGTGCGGCCGCGTACAGTCAACCGCATTATCGTAATGGGCGCTCCGCGACACTGACTGACGGCTCGTTACCCGCTGACACGAATTTTTCACAACTTTACCCTCCTTTGAATAATCGCTTTCAATTTTTTTGGAACTATCCTTAATGAGCATGTGGAAGAAGTTATGGTTGGCTAATGTCGACGGTGAACATTATAGGCAGGTTCCGTTGGTCTATCATACATTCAATTTCAAATCAATTTTTAAAATTTATCTCCATCGATACTATCGATGATTCTACTATGTCAAGAGACAAAGACACTTTTGGTTGGCCGTTGTTCGATAGTTTCATATTATGTACACTTAGGAAAACCGAGACAAAAATTGTCACGAGGTGGTCAACCTTGCAGCCGACGCTGGTCTTTTGTTGGTCTTCTACTATGGTCGCCTACTGGCCGGCTTACCTTCGACTTTGTCATCGTGTCACAAAGTGCATTTTCGAGTGACAAATGCCAAAGAGAATAGAATCACTACATGTCGACGATAGAAGTTGGGCTGCCACCGCACCGTCGTCACTACATAATTAAGGCTTTTTTTTAAGAAGTGTGAGATTTTAACCAATTCGGCCAAGTGATGAATAATGTGTTTTTTTTTAATTTAGTAATAACTTATCTGCGATTAACCTCCATCTCACGTGATGGTAAGGGGGGTTCTTTGAAACTCGTAAATCCAAGTTCGTATCATACCGCCCCTCTCACTCTCCCATTAAATACTATTGTCTAATTCGAGCAGAACGACACGACACGAAGTTCGAATTTTAAACTTTGCACTATTAACGAACCTTCGGTACAACAGTGTATCATCTCGAAATAATACAACATTTTAATTTAGACTTTCCGGAAATTAAGTAAAGTCTAAATTAAAATGGTGTATTATTTCGAGATGATACACTGTTGTACCGAAGATGCATGGTCATGAGGCTGAAGATGTAGCTCAGTGGTTCAGTAAATCCGATAACCGTATACGGAAGTGATTTTTTTGAGACCATGTTTACGGAATCCCAAAAACTATCACAGCCTCATTATACTAAGCGTGTCGTCACACGCGACTATTTAGACTTTTTGTAAACTTTCCCTTTATCATGTTTGTTTGATTACTACAAAATAACTTGTTTACGTGTTCACGGGGCGCCATTTGTTGATTTTGTAAAATTTTTATACAAATACTAGCTGTCCCGGCAAACGTTGTTTTGCCATATTCATTATTTCTTATCATCTGAGGATATAAAAAGATACATACAGTCGATCGAACATATAATAATCTCCTCGTTTTTTTGAAGTCGGTTAAAACATAGCCTACTACGTCCAATTATTCTCAGACCTACCGAGTATAGACAAAAAAGTTTCATAAAAATCGGTCAAGCCGTTTCGGAGGAGTTCGATAACAAACACTGTGACACGAGATCTAATTTTATGAAAATCTCGTGTCACGGTGTTTGTTACTGAACTCCTGTGAAACGGCTTGACCGATTTTTATGAAATTTTTTCTCTACCTATATTCGGTAGGTCTGAGAATAGGTCGTAGGCTACTTTTTGTATACCTATTCCTATTCTTTTAGTTTTTATATATTAGACTAGCTGTTGCCCGCGAAGAATAGGGGTGAAAAAAATAGCCTACGACCTATTCTCAGACCTACCAAATATACCTAGAGAAAAAAGTTTCATAAAAATCGGTTAAGCCGTTTCGGAGGAGTTCGATAACAAACACCGTGACACGAGATCTAATTTTATGAAAATCTCGTGTCACTGTGTTTGTTACTGAACTCCTGTGAAACGGCTTGACCGATTTTTATGAAACTTTTTCTCTACCTATATTCAGTAGGTCTGAGAATAGGTCGTAGGCTACTTTTTGTATACCTACCCCTATTCTTTTAGTTTTTATATATTAGACTAGCTGTTGCCCGCGACTCCGTCCGCGAAGAATAGGGGTGTAAAAAATAGCCTACGACCTATTCTCAGACCTACCAAATATACCTAGAGAAAAAAGTTTCATAAAAATCGGTTAAGCAGTTTTGGAGGAGTTCGATAACAAACACCTTGACACAAGATTTTTATATATTAGATTAACCGACAGTGGAATAGTACATTGCAATGTACATCTAGGGCCGTAAGTAGGGGATTTCTAACAAGAGTCTATTAGAAGCCGGACGCCGAAGGCGGAGGGCTTTTAATGACTCGAGTTTGTAATCCCCTTACTGCCCGTGATACACACAATGATTTTCATCACATTGCGAGAAAAAAAATCCAAAAATAAAATTATTTTGTCTCTAAACATTTAAATTCAATAAAATAATGGCTACCCGCCAATACAGATTGTCACTTTTCACGAGTCATCTACCATAGATACAGGTAACGCCACCAGAGTTGAGGCCACGCACACAACCACATCTCATGTAATGACAACGGGATTTTGACGTCGTGTTATCGTTAAACGTCAACACAACGTCAAAATCCCGCTGTCATTACATGAGTTGTGGTTGTGTGCGTGGCCTCAACTCTGATGGCGTTACCTATAATGTAAACTGTGTTTAGTTTAGAATTCGAAAAGTCATACGGCCAGATTCTGCCAACATGTTTAAAAATATATTTTTACTAAATTTATTGCAAAACTATTTGATATAAATTTAAAATATAAAAATAACGAATTTTCATGAAGCGTAGATAAGTTTTGTGTTGTAAAATTTGGGTTATAGCTAAATTTTAAAGATAATAAATAAAACGTTGGCTGACTTGAAACCTCCTTAGTCTGAAATGACTTGTTTGCAAATTTTAAAACTAAAGTTAGAACTCCCTTGGGTAGAAAAACTGTACGTAAATCCATAACTCCCTAAAGAACAATTTAGGTCATTGTCATTTAGTATACAGGCATGGAATAACACCATTGACGAGCAAGTGTGATGAAAAGGAAATTTGCTACATCGCCAATTTGGCAGAAATGAGTTTTATCCGCACTGGGCCTGCGTGGGAGCTACGGCTCGAGCCTACTCATGCTGAGGGGAGGCCTGTGCCCTGCAGTGGGCCGTATTTAAGCTGGCATGATAATGATGATGATGATTTACTCTTAAATGACTGTTATTTATTATTTGACATACCTATTTGTACGTTCATATAAAGTGAAACGTCTTCTATCCACAACCACACAAAACTTTAGACAACTTCTCGGTAAGATCATGTCACCATTCTAAATCGAGTACCCCAACATTATACTTGCCCTAACAAAAGAGAAATGCAACTACTAACCATTATAAACATAAATTATTCAATAATCGAACAGTTTGGACAGGCGGTTCAATGCGTTGAATAGTTCCGATAGTAATGTATCGAATAGCTTCCATACCCTATTACTGAACAATGCAAGTATTACCGAACATTAGTGGACAGTGGGTTTAGAAATGTATAGTGATGTTAAGGTATCGATACATGATCAAGTACATGAGTTAAAACGTCGATTTTTTTTGGAAAGTATCAAGAATGTCAGTAAGAGCGTCGTTAATGTCAAAAAGGTCAACTATCGATAGGTATAGTTGTTTTACACTGCAAACACACTAAGCGAACCAATTTCAGGCCAGTTTTTTACACTTGTGGTGTCAAATAGCTCATCAAGTTAGAAGACCAATGTGTTGACATAACAGCATTTGTAAAACAGCTGACATTAAGTCAATTGCTCGTTTGCTGTTATGCAAACGCGTTAATATAATAGTTGCGTGTCAACATTCACTGCTCAATCGGGCCTCTGATATTGCTGTGTCCTAACAGGGCGTCAGATGTATACTTGTCTATTTATAATTAGATACATCCATATTTGTAATGTTATATGCAATAAATAAATGAATATGAACATAAGATTACTACCTCCAACAAGATGGAGTTCCCAGGTCTGGTTAAGGATGCGGGATCGCGTTGGATGCCGACTTTCTATTAAAAAGTCCTAATCCTTACTTCCTTACTTATGTTATAAATGCGAAAGTAACTCTATCTGTCTGATACCTTTTCACTCTTAAACCCCAGAACCGATTTAGATGAAATTTGGTATAGCGATAGCTTGGAACCCTGTAATGGGCATAAGATAGTTTTTATATTGGAAAATTGCGTAGTTCGCGCGGTACAGCGATGAGAGAATTCGGGCAACAGCTAGTGTTGTATAATATCACCTGTGCTGCAGATAACCGACGATAAGACAGTCAACAAAACAAAATTGTAAGTACTTAAGTATTACTGATCTTGCGATATTTTTTCTATACATAATTATTTTAGACGACCAGATGGCCTAGTGGTTAGAGAACCTGACTACGAAGCTTGAGGTCCCGGGTTCGATTCCCGCGTCGGGGCAGATATTTGTATGAAAAATACGAATGTTTGTTCTCGGGTCTTGGGTGTTTAATATTTATTTAAGTATGTATCTATCTATATAAGTATGTTTATCCGTTGCCTAGTACCCATAACACAAGCTTTCCTTAGCTTACTTTGGGACTAGGTCAATTGGTGTGAATTGTCCCGTGATATTTATTTATTTATTTATTTTATTTTATTTCCAATTAGGAAACTACCGATTTATATCGATACGACTCTCAAACAGCAACACTATATTAGGTAATTGAGTTAGTTTTAAAGCGTTAAACAATGGGTTTTGAACGCCCTCGGAAAATCAGTTATTTTGTTTACAAATGCATCACACAGAATTGCTGGGCAGAGCGGGTAGAATTATGTACTGTAACAACCAAACTTATTGGTAAGATAAATACAGTAGTATTTCTAGTTTCATATCCAAAAATCGCCTGAGGACTACGTTTAATTTATTTAAAGGCAGGTAGTAGATTTTTTTGTCCGAAGATTATTTTAAAATATCTGTAAAGCTATTTTCCACTCCAGGATACCTACCCTATGAATGAATATTCATGCGTTCTACGAGGCCTAAAATTCGCAGTTGGTGAATAAAATTACAATTAAACCTATTTCAATCGGTTGGAGCTACAAATGAGAACAATTAAACTATAAAAAGAATAACGATTCAGATCCAAGAACTAATTAATATAATTTAATATCAAAAGAAAAGCATAAAAGCGTGAGGTGCATAGTTAGTTACACGTTGGTGATAATCATTATTTTCACCCGATTGTTGAAGGAGGGTTATTTAGTTATTAAAGGAGATATTCCTAGACGTTTATTGAACAAGGAGTTTTTATCCTACTTTTAAAAAATTAAGAGAAGACAAATCATAATCAAATAAATAAAAAACAGCCCGTGGCAATCCGAAACAGAAGGTTTTGACATTTTGTTCCAAAAAAAATATAATTAAGAATATTCAAAATAAGTCTGCTTAATCATTGAACTATAAAACTGTTCATAAAGCCAAGCGACGGGGTGATCAAATAAAGATAATTAAAATCCTAATTAAAAATATTATACCGATTGGCATCGCGCTGGGACCTACAGGGGAGTGGCAGGTGTACCCGAACTATCATAAAAATACACTTCGCTATCGCGTGAACGAGACAAACTTAAGCAGTTAGCATAGCGTTGTCCTTTTCTTCGGTTCAGCTTTAGATTATACGCGGTGTATTTTTCCATAAGAATGTCGGTAACAACATACTTTGAGCCTCGCGACATAGCTCCATCGCATTAGCGGGTACTTAGAAACGCGTGCCGTTACAACTGGTCGGCGACAACATTTCTTTTTAATTGCAAGCTGCCAACTCATTCTTCATTTAAAGATGTTTAAAAAAAAACAAAGTACAGTCGCCAGCTTAAACATCGGAGCTGTGTAGGTGCTGAAAAATATCTGAAATTCTGAATACGACCTCGCCGTGATCAGAATAAAACAGTGCAAGAATAAAAAAGCACGAATATATACTGACGTTGATCGTGCGGTTGATATTGACCATTGAGTCTACATTAGTCCTTCTGCAGGGCACTGGCCACTTCTTAGAATGTGAGGGCTTGGGCCGTAGTTCCCTGGCAGACCCAGTACGGATTGGGAACTTTACACACACCATTGAATTTCCAAGCAAGTGTGTGCAGATTTTTAGCTATTCTAACTATCTACTTGCATGACAAAGTCTCTAATAATTTCAGTTACGGAGATAGAGCCACTTTAAAACGAAAATATGAATCCCTTTTATTCCCTGTCCAGTAAAAAATTCATGAAATCCCTTTTTAGTCCACCTCTATGAGTTACATGGAATGTATTTACCAAATTTTAAGTCTACCTATCTATCGGGGTCAATTACCTAGTTTATGAAAAAATTGTTCCTCATCTCGTTGACGTTTGGAAAAGTCCTGAAAATCGTTTTCAGTTACAGAAAGTGAAGAAAATATTTTTGTTATTCCATCACATCACATGTCCTACACCGTCTCAGCAACCCTTACAAAAAAAGCACATTCAATTCCTCCCACTATATCGAATCGTCAGAATTACTCACGTTTCGTTAGAGTCGGTGCGGCCGACATATGTCGCCCACAGAGACAGCAGGGGCCAAGCCCTAATAGCTGGGCGTCCGAGGAGGCCGCGTGAATGTGACTGCGACTTAATTCAGCCAAGATGGTCGGTCACCCATAACAAACATGAGCAATCACAGAACTATTAATAAGAGGCATAAAACCGCTTGTAATTCCTTCCAGAACCCATGAGATAGAATAAACTATAAGTTTTATCTTGTTACTCCGCTACCAAGAAGCACGGCTAGTAGAGCATTTCTCAAAAACTTTGTAAATACAATATTTAATTTTGGACTCCGATTTATATAGAAATTTCGGGGTATGAAGCGTGAATGCAACTGAGCCTAACCAACGATTCTCTGCTGAAATATTTTTCCCAAATATTTCATTTAATAAAAGTTTTTTTTTTGTAAAACTGTAGAACTTCAGGACTGTTATAAAACTAATCTAACCTAACTTATAGGGTTCTACATGACAATCTTCAAATTTATCCTGAATAGTTTAGTTTCAGGAAATAGTCGTGTAAAAAACCGTTGGGAAATGAATCAGTTTGGAAAAATAATTGTCGGTGAAAAGGCACAATCCCCTAACTAACACAGCCTCACAAGATGCCCAGATTCATTTGTAAATTTCCATACAAATGATCAGGCAGGACATTTTGGGAAGCTGTAGGTATTAGGCTTAGTTGCATTCACGCTACTTACCTGTAAATGTCTATGCAAATGCAAATTGGAATTCAAAATAAATTTTAAATATTATTGAGAGAAATGTCGGTTGGTAGGCAAGTAGATAAAAAATTTAGTACATTGCTTGTCTAAAAAAAATTGGGCCTTTCTACGGTTAGGTATTAGTATATTTTAGCTTAAATCTGCTGCTAACTTTCTATAATCCTTTTATCTCTCTACAACCGTTGCAAATCACACGGAACCCCTATGGTCCGAAAACTTAGACTAAAAATCCACAAAGTAACAAAGAAATTAGGCGGGTCACACTGGGGTTGCCACGCACGAGTGGTCAAACTGAATGGAGTGATCGCGACCACTGACGGGTGGGAAGGCGTCGGTTCGACTGGCAACACTGGAGGTGTTTTGGATGTCAATAAACTACTTTGTTTTCTTTTGTAAGCTTGAAAAGTGTAGGATGAAAGATTGAACTGACAAATTTGTTGTTTTCTGAGAATAATTTGAAGTATGGATGGATACTACAGATGCGGACTACTGGTAAGGTAGGGTACTTACCTACTACTTGTATAATTTTTTATGACAATACTTATTATGTAATCAGTAATCAATCAACTTACTACTTTTCTAAATTTTAATGAGAATAATTGTTATGTAATCAGTAATCTATCATTACCTACTCGATTCAAAAACATCACGTCACTTTGGTTTTTTGTTGGTAAAATTGTGGTAGGAAAATGGTTTTTATAGGATTAACATCATAGTTACTTACTTAAGACAAGATAAAATGCGGTTGATATTTTTTTTCCTTCCATAGCTAACAGTCTGTAAATTAGCTGTTTGAAATAGTAGGTTTGTAATAAAAACACCTAAATGAAATGCCCCAATAAATCTACTCATTCAAGTAGCAACTCAAATTACTACTGGCAACATTAGATACGAAGTTTATTCGCCGTTATTTCTTTTAATTGTTGTTTTATCTGTTGCTCATTCGGAGATTAACTGCCGAGTTAACGAATGTAATATAGAAGTGTCAAACTGCGACAACGGAATTATTTACCCAGAGATAATGATCAAAGAAGCAATGACCTTCCGAATTGCAATGTAATCTAGCAAGGGTGTTTCTTATCTGTATTTTTAGGAGCAACATTCGATCACGGAAACCAATAGGGTTGTTCAAGGGCTGTCACATCAATAAGATTCCTATTTTGGAATACGAAAGCAATCATTTAAAATCATTATTATAATGTCATCTACAGGCATACTAAAGTACTGAGATAGGGATGTTTTTGTATTGAAAGGGTGTTTCAATATCTAATTGGTGTTATTATAACACTATTATTAGATGTCTACAATTATAAATACGTGTTTGGCTCAAGTGATACATGACATACATACATAGGTACATGGTACTGCTATAACTTGGTTAGTTCACAAAAAGATCTTGGGTCATGTCATGATCATGAATATCGTCGGGGATAGTGCAATACCGCGTAACTAGCACTGGTAAATACTGCGTATCTGCACAACACCCATAGGGAAAATCCGCGTAACTGGCATTGGTTAATACCGCGTATCTAACAAATGTAGCCAAATTAAGATTTCCCGCCAACGATATTCTAATCAGGATTTTTATGTTGTTCGGTGGGAAATCTTAATTTGGCTACATTTGTTAGATACGCGGTATTAACCAATGCCAGTTACGCGGATTTTCCCTATGGGTGTTGTGCAGATACGCAGTATTTACCAGTGCTAGTTACGCGGTATTGCACTACCCCCGACGATATGTAAATTATCGAACTGCAACGTGCAATGTATATGTAGTGTAATAAATAAGAATAAAACTTGTTCATCTATAAATACACTGTATGAATGAGTTCGATACCAAAACTTTTGCCATCAAATTAAGTAGAAATGCGAAACGGACAGCGCCACCAAAACTTTCGTCTCCAAATTCCTTGGAGTGAGGGTCCGAAGGTCGATTCTGTTGTGCCTGGGGTGATCTCCATCGATGCGGTGGTGTCGTGTGGAGCGACATACGCTGATAAAAGCGCGCTAGATAGAGGAAACGCAATAAACCATGTCAATAATTGGTAGGGACGCGCCACTGTTTGGCCGCGAGAGCTGGTGTGTTCACAGTGAAATACTGTTGATGTTAGAGACAAGGAGGCTACTACAAAATTCGAAGTTCATATGGTGCTGTTCCTTTCGCTCTTCTGTTCAATACTATTAGCGTGAACGGAACGGCAAAATACGAAGTTCGAAAATCGAATTTCGTAGTAAAAGATAAGACCAGTAAGTATGTTTTTGACGTGACAACGTCTAATAAATCGATGAACGCCGGCTGCATACACGAAAAAGGATGACGCAATGTAACGTACATGTACGGGGCATGTCGTGGTAGGGGTGTGGGGGATTCAAAGAGGGGATGAAAATTTCATTGATTTTGCCGTAGGATGCACCTTTTCAAGATATTTGACAAAACACCGGTTCTCGTCCGATCACCGAGGTTAAGCAACGTCGGGCGCGGTCAGTACTTGGATGGGTGACCGCCTGGTTTTTGAATGTTTTGTTACATTATGACGATGTCACGTTAAACTATCGTCCGTAAACCGACTTTATTTAAACAGTCGCCGTGTAACACTTAATGAAATGACGTTTCAAGCGAGCGATGGTCTTTTCTTTTATTTATTTGCATTAATCTAAGGCTGACGAAGTCTTACATAAAACTTTAATAAGTATCATTATGTGACTTTTAAGTGTCTTACGTTTGACCACAAATAAACACTCTTAAGTTTGACAGGTAGAGATCACTTAAAGAGATAGTATGCCTTTGCCTTTTTTTCTACCAAACATACGTTCTACAATCATGCCTGATGGTGAGCAAAAATGTATCTTGCTTTGCAAATGACCATTCACCTTTAATTTGAAGACGACCAGTTTGTAACTTTCAGGGAACACGGCCGCAAGCAGGGAATTTCAATCCTTTGCTCTCCGGATACTGAAGGATGAGTGAAATTGTTTTGCATATTAAGGATGCTAATGACATTAAGGGTATAGATCTTCCCTAGATCTGGTCGACCTGTGGAAGGAAGAAGCCGTGGAATAAGGTCAAATGCACCGAAAAGCTGATCAAGTCACAAGAAATCTACCTAACCTACATCAGTCACTATAAGACGATGCTTCCTGCCTAAGTGATAAATTAGTTTGCTTGTCGGTAATACCTGGTGCAAAGGTATTGCACATGGGATATGTCGTCTTCGAAATAACAAGGATCCTACCAACTTTCATCCATCGGACTTCGGTCCCCAAGCATAACATCTGCCTGGAGAGAGATCTCTCTATTGCAACTACCCCCAAATTGGTGACCCACGACATTGAATAAAATCGCAACCTTCGAAGACATACAAGACGAAGACGCAGTCTCACAGCAAGCCAGACTACCGCACTGTGCACCACTAGCACGTTATACCTCCAAGCCTGGTGTCTACAGTCCGCAAACCCTGCTCCCACTACTGCCACCCGCTCCAACAAGGATCCAGACCAGAAGTAGCAGAGGGACAACAACGCTCGCCGTCGAGGCTCTGAGCGACTAGCAATTGCAAGCGCCCACATGACGCACAGACTGCACTGCAATTCATATCGACCTCCGGTCTAAAAGGGGGCTGATGTAGCGACTACTAGCGCCATCTAGTCATCACATAAGAAACTAATTACTACAATCGAAGTATCTCTACTCCGCTGCATAAATACAACTTCCAACTTTCATCCATCGGACTTCGGTCCCCAGGCATAACATCTGTCTGGAGAGAGATATCTCTATTGCAACTACTTACCCCTAAATAGTAAACAAACAAGCTGACTTGCACCCCGTTTAAAAAATTGTCAATGAAATGGAGAATACAAAAAGTCCTAAGTATTCCAATGCGAACAGCCAAGCGAGGGGAGCCAGGGCTGCGTCTTCGCACTGTAATTTATGACGTATTCCAATTTGTAGGAATCGTATTAAAAGGCGGACGTAAACTGTTGAATGGCCCGAAAAATGGGGTGACATCCTTGAATAAAGATGCACCGTTTTGCTAACACGGTTTTGTCTGACAACTTGTCATACTTACGTACATTAATTTTATGTAAAAATCCTTGCGTTGTCTTATTTCGTCGTAATATTTCATTATTTTCAAAAACTAATTATTCTATGCTTATTCATTATGAAGTTAGAAGCCAGGTTACGTCCAGATAGGAAGCTTCAAGTCAAAAGTAACCAACCGGAAACTGGTGAATCGAGTCCAATAATAATTGCTGTTGCAACCAAGCCATAATCTCCAAAAAAAAAAAAAAAAAATAATAATTGCTTGAAATAATTATAAAACCACTCTTAAGTAATAACCAAAAATCCGATTCCAAGGACCAAACGAGTTTTCTTTTTCTGAAAGGAAAGTAAACATAACAAGCATTATAGTCTGTCAAGTGACTGCGACATCTCATCGCGTTAATTGCATCGGCTAAACAGCGCAGTGTCGGGTTATAAACCAAATTATAACGCGCCATAACCTCCGTTGACAACTCACTCGTGTAATGGCACCGCGTTTTGGCGGGAAAGCGCTGCAGCGAGGCAATGGCAACACTACGCCATACAGCCAGTCGACTAAAGCGACTGCGTTAATGGAGGGTGAACGATAAAATACATTTTATACGTTTTTGTCATTTAATCATTAAATTTGCGTAATGCAGCAACATGTTTTGGTTGTTATCATAAATTAAGCTCTCGATAATAAAATTAATCTCCACAATTAGGTAATTCTGTTTGTCAATGTATGTATGTATGTATGTAATATATTTATTCATAAAAAGTTACACTTTCAATTAAACCATGCCCCGCAAAACTGCTTACGCAGTTTGACTGCAGGTAACTCGCTTTATATAAACATAGCTTATAAATTATTAAAATAGATTAAATTAATACAATTATACATAAATGGTTACAACGAATTTAACAAATGTTTTTTTAGTAAACTTTTAAATTTAACAAGTGAAGGCTCACGTCTTATGTCCTCGGGTAAACTATTGAGTAAGTATGGGACTCGTTTTCTTAACGTTCTATCTCCATAGTAATTTTTTACCATGGGTATTTCAAATTTACCTTTGGACATTGACCTTGTGCCAGTTTTATGTTGCACCAAATTAGTGAAACGATCCTGTTTACTATAATTGTTTACAAGTAGAAGATATTTATGTTTCAGGCTAGCCGGTAAAATTTTACATATTTTATATAGTTTAGAGTAATCTCCTTTACACTGATTCTTTGTCTTTTTATTTACGAGTAATTTTAAAAATCTTGTTTGCAATGATTCTATCTTATCTATGTATGTTTTAAATGTTAATCCATAACAATCAAGAGCATAACTTATTATGGAATCCACTAGTGCAAAATATAAACATTTAAGTATTGGCAATGGGATTTTAATACTTAAATGATAAAACTTTCCCAGTAATATTCTTAATTTTCCACATACGTAATCTATGTGGGAATCCCAGGAAAAAGAGGTATCTATTTTTACTCCTAGGTATTTTACACAATTAACTTTCTCGATAGGATTACACATGCAGTTAATTTTCTTATTAATAATAATATTATAGTTTAAAAAAATTATGAACCGAATGATGAACCTTCCTAACTGGTTCCATTATCAGCCACATCACCCTGGTACCATTCATGATCAAAGCACACCCTAAGAATGTTCTAAGACATTAGGTAGGTACTTATTCTGTCTTAGAGTTCCAGTGCCTAGCTGTCTGCTCCATCATCAGCTCGACGCTACCATAATAAAATAATTATTGTATCGTCATCAGAACTATGCCTAATTGCCAAGTTTCGTGTCAATACCATAATAAAAGTGGGTGAAAATCAAATTCCAAGATTCTATTACATACCTATACATACCTACGAGTAGATAGTACAGTCAAAGAAATGGAATCACATGCCAGGGTGATCCCTTTTTTCAGCAAAGTCATGTTGACATTCCATACATCTGCCAAAGAAATCATCGTGAAATTGGTTATGAAAAGGTTCCACCCCGGTACGCGATTCAGTTTTCTTTACTGTACACAAAGGTACACAACGAATAAAAAGAGCGTGCTAAAAATCGACTAAGCGTGCTCCTCATAGTAATATCAAGGATGATATAGACTGGATTGGCAGTCGCCATAGTACGGATCGGCCGCGGTTCTTGTAGTTCGATTATTAAATCTAGATGGCGCTGAAATATAGCCAGAGGCTTTGAAGGCAAAACAATAAGACTACAGATAGGTATCTCATATCACTGCAAATGTATTATTATGCAATATTTTTGAAAAATAATATATTTGTAGTAATATGAAACATCTGTAGCCTTATTGTTTTGCCTTCAAAGCCTCTGGCTATATTTCAGCGCCATCTAGATTTAATAATCGAACTACAAAAACCGCGGCCGATCCGTACCTCTACCATGAGTTACACTAGTTTACAGTGACCGTACTCGCTAGCGACGGCGTAAATGATTTGTATGGAGAATTGTGTACAGCGCCTCTAGCGGTCACTTACGGAAGTACAATTCTCCATACAAATCATTTACGCCGTCGCTAGCGAGTACGGTCACTGTAAACTAGTGTAACTCATGGTAGAGGTACAGTACTATGGCGACTGCCAATCCAGTCTATATCATCCTTGGTAATATTTAATATTACAACAAGCCGGTAAGCCTAAAATCACTCAAACCTACTCAAACTCATTCGTTTTTTTCTCTATGTAAAGAGGTCTACTTTTTGAAAAGTTTTCGTGCTGGCATGAAATATTTTTCTCTATAGCTACAGTTTTTTTGACAGAATAGTTGCTAAATGTCACGCTCTGCTCTGCAAAACTAAACACAAAAATATTAAATCTCAAAAAAAATCCAGCTAACCAACTAATATGTGTTGGTTAGGCTGGGCAGCAATGTTTTCTCTGTTATCATACATATTTATGACACCACAACCACAAAAGCCGACATGAAAAGGTATAGTAGCAAGAATCTTGAAAAACTCTTTCTTACGATGTAATTTTATTAATTAAGTTCATCCAAACTTGCCATCTACGATCGCTCATAGAACTGACGGCCGATGGAAGCCAAATGGTTCTCAAATGGCGTCCACGGACCGGAAGATGCCGAGTAGGCAGGCCTCCTACAAGATGGAGCGATGACCTGGTTAAGGTTGCGGGAACGTGTTGAATGCGGATGGTGCAGGACAGGTGTGTTTGGTGAACATTGGGGGATGGGGTTGGCATATCGTCAAAACTTTGAAAAAATCTCGTATCTCAAATCAATATGTAAACCAAACTGAACTTTATTGCACACTCAGTAAAGTTCAATTCGCCTGCTGAATGCAATAAGGCCCGAAGTCAAAAATTTCGGTTTTTGAGTTTAATCCGGAATCGTGTTCTAATTTGCTCCTTTTACCATATGCATTAAAGACCTTTATCAAAAGTTGACTGTAAAGAGCCTTAGAGGGCACAAGTGCCCTTTTTGCACTATGATAAATCAGCTATCATGTTCATGCATTAAAGGCATAATTTCAGTTGTGCCTTTACTGCACAATTTTTCGAATTAATTTTCAAGTTGTGTCCTCGTGTCGTGTGTACTCAATGTGCTTATTTAAAACTTATTCATGATGGATTTGAGTAAATATAAAAGAAATAAACGTCATTTGATTGCACCGCAACAGTAAGTACCTATTTACATTTATATTTAACCCCCGACGCAAAAAGAAGGGATAGAAGTCTGACAACTATATATGTGTGTATGTCTTTGTATCTATCGGTGTGTCTGTCTGTCTGTCTGTCTGTCTGTCTGTCCATCTGTCTGTCTGTATGTCCCTAGTACACTCTTAAAAATAATAGCCAATTAAGTAGGTATGTCGTGTTTGGATTCGTTTTGATCAGTATTTTTTAGATTAGAAGATAATATATCTCACTCCAATGTGAAGCCTTCATGCTGATGTTTTCGAGAGTCATCACGAATCGTCTCGTGCGCAGGTTAGACGACTTCCAGCCTCCCCAACAAGCCGGATTTCGAAAAGGCTTTAGCACCGTAGACCACATACATGCGTTGCGTCAGGTTATACAGAAAACCAAGGAGTATAATCGCCGCCTTTGCCTGGCATTTGTGGACTATGAGAAAGCCTTCGATTTGATCGAGACTTGGGCTGTACTGCAGTCTCTCCAACGGTGCCAAATAGACTACCGGTACATCGAAGTGTTGAAGTGTCTGTATAATAACGCCACAATGTCCGTACGACTTCAGGACCAGATGTCGAAGCCTATTTTATTGTAGCAGGGGAGTCAGACAAGGAGATGTTATTTCTCCGAAACTGTTCACCGCTGCACTAGAGGATGCGTTCAAGACTCTGAACTGGGAAGGGCGTGGCATCAATGTAAATGACGAATACATCACTCACTTTCGATTTGCCGACGACGTGGTGCTTATGGCTGAGACCTTCGAAGACCTCAGTGCGATGCTCGCTGATCTCGGAAGAGTCTCCAAGAGAGTTGGTCTTAAATTGAACATTGACAAGACGAAGGTTATGTTGAACGCCCATGTTGTACCAACTCCCGTCGTAATCGGAGAGACTTGGCTCGAAGTTGTTGACGACTATATTTACCTGGGACATACAATCCAATTAGGTAGGTTCAACTTCGAGAAACAAGTCAATCGACGAATTAGACTCGGCCGGGCAGCGTTCGGGAAGCTCCGCAATATCATGTCATCCAATATACCGAAGTGTCTCAAGTCAAAAGTCTTTGACCAGTGTGTGTTGCCATTGCCAGTAATGACTTATGGCACTGAGACGTAGCCGCTAGCGATGGGCCTCATAAGAAAGCTCAAAGTCACTCAGAGGGCGATGAGGAGGGCTATACTTGGAGTTTCTCTGCATGATCGCATTAGAAATGATGAAATCCGCGCAAGAACTAAAGTCACGAACATAGCTTGAAGAATCGCTAGACTTAAGTGGCAGTGGGCAAGGTACATCGCTCGTAGAACTGACGGGCGATAGGGCCGAAAGGTTCTTGAGTGGCGACCGCGGACCGGAAGACTCAATATAGGTAGGCCTCTAACGAGATGGAGCGACGAGAGAGGATGGCGCAGGGCCGAACTGTTTGGCGAGCCTTGGGGGAGGCCTATGTTCAGCAGTGGACGTCTTTCGGCAGAAAATTATGAATGATGATGATATGTTTATGTTACAAAATTTTAATAGATAGACTATTTAGTATAACATTTAGTGTTGTTTTTATTAGTAATGGCACTAATAAATGCCATTAAAATACTAATTACTATTAAGTTACTTACTTTAAAGGCACTTTCTAAATTTTATTTTGAATGGTTTTGAATTAAACAAATTACTTTCGTTTTTAGGTATAATTAGTACCTAAATTTAACTGATTATTGCATATTATAATGTTGTTACATTGTTTCAAAGATGTTATTAAAGATTATGACGATTACTTCAGCTGGTTTTTATTGATTAAGTTAAGTTTCACAGTAATTTATCACATAAAAAAAAAACATTTTATCCTAATAATTTTAGTACAATTTAAGGCACAACACAGAATCTCAAAAAATACTTTCAGCAACAAAGGCACAATTCTAAGTACCCATATTTAAATGCTTATAATTTCAAATATATTTTTTTAAAAATAAAATTTACACATCCATGCGAAGCCCTCTATCAGAATAGAAAAAAAACATTAACAGATATATTTACCTAACATAAAGAAAAATCTAGGCAATTTGATGGTCACACAGCCGTTCCTCAAAACTTTGACGCGCCATTTCTCGAAATGTTGCTTTTTTGACTTGTGACCTTACTGCATTCAGCAGGCGAATTAGCCAGATTATCGATTTTGAGATACGAGCTTTTTTCAAAGTAGTGACGATATGTTCAGTAGTGGACGTCTTTCGACTGTAATGATGATAAGATAATGATAACACTTGTCATCGGCATTGGGATATTCCGGGCACTATAAGGCACACGCTAAGATGGCAGATGTCTCAAAATTAATCCGGAACAGGTCCATATTTCAGCACAAGGTTATAAACATTTTTCAGGATTTTGGATTGAGGTTCACACATTTTTTCTTTTTGAATTGAAAATTTCCATGAGAAACCTTTACAGGGTATTCAGTCAACCCAACCCGCTCATGCCTAAAATACCACGTTCCCAAAATACCATAGTTTTTAAAATACTACATTAAATGGAACGGATGAACGCTCCGGGGTTTTCAGATGATGAAGAAATAATGAAGATGATGGTTTGAGATGATAAAAATTGCTTTAATCGCGAAGATTACAAGTTCAAAAATTTGAAATAAAAATTTGCTCCTTTCGGTTCGAGTTCCAATAACGAAGTCCGTTTTGACAGCTAGTGCTGTCACTCGCTCGCCGCCGCCTTCCGCCGTTCGCTAGTGTTGTGCCGGACCATGTTCCCCCCCCTCGGAAGCCGTCGGGTTCTGAGGATGAAGTAAGTCGCTGATGCTGGTAGTAGGCAGCAGGCAGACATTGCCCACTGCACGGCGCACGGTGCCCTTCGTGGTCCTGACGTCCACGACGCGGGTGACACCGTCTCGTCCTGGGTAGATATTCTCTATGCGGCCCATGCGCCATTTTAGGGGAGGCGCGTTGGGTTCCTTCAGTACTACCATGGCGTCGCGTTGAAGTGAAGGCTGCTCAACCTTCCATTTTTTCCGCTGCTGTAGCTCTGACAGGTATTCAGACTGCCAGCGCTGCCAGAAATGCTGTCTTAATTTTTCGATGTGCTGGTATCTTGTTAATCTGTTGATGTTGACATCGAGTAAAACAGGCGTAGGGGTTGCCGTCAGTGGCCTGCCGATCAAGAAGTGCCCAGGAGTTAAGGGATTGAGGTCATTAGGATCGGAGGACAGTGGAGTTAAAGGTCTGGAATTCAGGAGTGCTTCTATTTGAGTGAATAAAGTGGATAGCTCCTCAAATGTAAGATGTTTATCTCCCAATATTCTTACCAAATGATGTTTGGCTGACTTAATATTCGATTCCCAAATCCCCCCAAAGTGTGGGGAGTAAGCGGGCGAGAATCTAAATCTGATGCCTTCACATGCTGCCCACGAAGATATATTTTCATTGTGTGTCTTTAAAAGTTTATTAAGTTCGTTATTTGCACCAACAAAATTTGTGCCATTGTCACAATACAATTCGCCTGGCTTTCCTCTTCGCGCGATAAACCGTTTGAGACAAAGTAAAAAAACTTCAGTGCTTAAATCGCTTGCTAATTCCAAATGAAGCGCTTTAGTGGTGAAACAGACGAAGAGGCACAAATAAGATTTCGTAATTTTACACCCACGACCCTTGCGGTCGCTTATGAGAAATGGGCCAGCAAAGTCGACCCCGCTCACTTGGAAAGGTGAGTTAGGAACAACCCTTGATGACGGTAAGTTGCCCATAATTGGGTTTTTCGCTTTAGATTTAATTATTTTACAAAGTCTGCAATTGTTTACTACTGCTCTAGCTGATAGTCTACCTCTAACTGGCCAATATTCGTTCCTTATATGGGAAAGTAGTAATTGTGGGCCGCAATGCAGAAGCTTTTTATGGTTTTCTATGAAAATTAACTTTGTTAAATGATGCTTACTGTCTAATATAATCGGATGTTTTTTTTTTTAAAATTTTCAGATGAGTTCAAAAGACGGCCTCCACAACGAATTATCCCGTCCGCGTCAAGAAAAGGATTTAAAGAAAACACGTTCGACTTTGTAGGTAAGGTTTGTTTACTTATTAATCTTGCGCGCTCAACTGGGAAACACGCTAATTGATGTTGTAATACTAAGTAACTTAAGGACGAGTTTAGCTCATCAACGCTCGGACACCCTGTTCGAATTGTACTGAGGAATTGATTCTTATTTATTTCACCTTTTTTATACATAGATGTTTGCTTCAAGTTATGAATGAAACGCATTACGTAGGCTGTTATTCTTTGTAGTTTATTTAAGCTAGAATAGTTTTCCGTGATTATGATATTAGAATATGTATTTGTTGTAGTATGTAGTGTAGTGCATGTAGACGTAGGTTTAGTGCATGAAGTAGGTTTAGTACTTAGGTCTTTAGCGTAAGCTTTTTTTTCAGGTAACATTGATGGAGATGAATTAGGTATTTTAGGCCATGAATCGCAATGATTCTTTAAGAATGGCGGTCCATTCCACCATAGCGATGCGTTTTGTACGTGCTTTGGTTCTATACTTCTGGTAGCCAGGTCAGCTGGGTTTTGCAGGCCAGGTACATGTCGCCAGCGACCATTCTTTGTCAATTCTTGAATTTCGTTTACACGATTAGCTACGAAAGGCTTTAGTTCGCGTGGTGGAGTGGATAGCCAGCCCAACACTACCGTGGAATCAGTCCAGTAGTATATGTCAATTATTTCATGACGTAAAGCTTTATTTACCTTGGCACTTAATTTTGCCGCGAGTAACGCTCCGCTTAATTCAAGGCGCGGTATAGTAACTGGTTTAAGGGGAGCTACCTTACTCTTTGCACATAATAATTCTATGGTGGCTTGACCATTTGCGTCGATAGAACGCAAATAAATACATGCTGAGTATGCGTCTTGTGATGCGTCACTAAACGAATGCAATTGAATTTGTTTTGGTTCGCTGCAACTTACAAATCGAGGAATTCGGATATCTGAAAGGGCAGTTAAACCTTTTTCAAAATTATGCCACATTCTACCTAACTCTGCCGGAACGGGTTCGTCCCATTCCAACTTAGATAACCATAGTTTCTGAAGTAATATTTTTGGCGTTATTGTACATAGACTTAGTAGACCTAGTGGGTCGAATAACTGAGCTGATTTTGATAAAATTGTTCGCTTTGTTACTGGCGTTGTCAAACCAGTTATGGCTATGGGAAATTTAAGTATGTCTTCAGATGGGTCCCATTTCATGCCTAGCACACTTGACTCAGAATTTAGATTATATTCTTTGTTGCTGCGTTGAAAGTTAGTACTTTCTAGAACTGAAGGAATGTTTGTGCGAAATTTATGTAAAGGTAAACAAGCAGAATGAAGAATGCTAGTTACCGAACTAATTAAGTATTTAAGTTCCTCCTCGTTACTAGCTCCAGACAAAAAATCGTCCACATAAAAATCTTCTTTTATGCACGTAGATATAAATTTATCTGTACACTCCATACCCAACTGAATGAGACAGCGCGTACTCAAATACGGCGCGGAGGCTGTCCCGTAGGTTATAGTATTTAATTGATAGATTTTGATTGGATCTGTACTTTGTTCTCGCCATAAAATCATTTGCAAATAACGTTGTTTGGGCTCAATTAAAATTTGTCTATACATTTTCTCAATGTCGGCTTGCACGACATATTTATGTTGTCGAAATCTAAGAAGAATAGAAAATAGGTCGTCCTGTACGACAGGACCGACGTGTTGAATTTCGTTAAAAGATATGCCTGATGAAGTTTTAGCAGATGCATCAAAAATTACCCGTAATTTGGTTGTTTCACTATTCTCTCGAATTATGTGGTGGTGGGGGTAATAACAACCGAACTCAGGTTTAGGTACTTCGCTCATGTGACCCAATGACTCGTATTCTCTCATAAAATCGATGTATTGCTGACGAACAGATGGTTTATTATTTAATGACTTTTCTACTTGTATGAGTCGTTTCTTAGCCATGTTGAAAGACTCGCCTAGTGCCTCAGGGGACTCGCGCAGAGGAAGTTCGACACAGAACCTACCAGACTCATTTCTCGATGTAGTTTTCTGAAATAATTTCTCACAATAATCATTTTCGTTAGATTTAGGGCTTATAGCTGGCACTTCTTCGAGTTCCCAAAATTTCGCTAATTGTTCTTTTATTTCCTGGGAGAAATGACAATGAAAGTTTCTTGTCGAGTTAGTATTGGTACCACACAATGGGCCCCCTATTATCCAACCTAATGATGTCTCACGTAGGGAACCACGAGCGATGTTAGAAGCATGACGGGAGTTATTTACATTTATATTTAACTCTAATTTGTTTGTACCTAATATCTCCCAAAAGACGTCAGCTCCTAATAACAAATCTACCTCACTACTTTTGTAGAATTCGGGGTCAGCTAATTGAATGTGCCATGGTATACCTAACTTACGTACATCAATGTTTACGGAAGGAAGTTTATCAGTTATTGTAGGTATAACATAGCACTTGATCGGTATGCTAAATGATGTATGTAACGAATTTATTGTAATATTGCAATGTTCTGTGATAGTTACAGATGTGCCATTAAGACCAGATACTGATTGATTATGTATATTTTGTTTGCAGACACCGATTTTCTTCTGGGCTGCTTCGCTGATGAAAGATGTTTGGCTTCCGCTATCAAGAAGCCCTCTCAAGATGAATGATTTGCCATTGTTTGTTACTCCGACCAGTACCGTAGACAGAAGAGCCTGGTTCGAAGCAACAGCAGACATTGAGACAGACGTAGAAGGTTGTTCAGATGGGATCGATGCATGTGCAGGTGATGCAGGTGTAGGTGCAGGTGAGTGATGTGCGTTTGCATTAGGTGGAGATGAGTGTTCTTGAGATGTAGGTGGTAGTGAATATTGTTTATGTAATAAAGTGTTATGTTTTCGTTTACAGATCCTGCAACCACCTATGTTACATTGGTATGACTGATGCCCACTACGGAAACAGTTACTGCATAATTTCCATTGTAATACTTTTGCATTGCGATCCTCTATTGGCCACGATTTAAATTTCATACATGTGTAAAGTTTATGATCTTGGTTACATGCTAAACACGGGTATTTACTACCTGAACCGGATGTGGAAGGAGAAGTTACAAAAGACTTTGATTTTACAAATTGATGACGTTTTTCATTTCTAGTATCTTTGCCTGCATGTAATGTTTCTAGTACAGTAGCTCTGTTCCCAAGAAACGAATAAAAATTCTGAAGGGTTATTGAAGATTGCGACTCCCTAGAATTCCTAAATTCTTCCCATTTCCTAGCTGTACTGGGATCCAACTTTGCTGATGCCATGTATATTATAATGGTATCCCACTTGTCAGTAGGTTCCTTTAGAGAGTCCAAAGCGGACAAGTTTTTAGACAAAACATCAATTAAATTACGTAATCCCTTATCTGATTCACGCACCAAAGGTTCAATTGAGAATAGGCATTTAAGATGCTCGTTAATGAGTAAGCGCTTATTATCAAATCGGTTGCAAAGAGTAGACCAAGCGATATCATAATTGTTAGATGACACTGTGATTGAACTGATGACGTCACTTGCCGAGCTCTCAAGATAAGATTTTAAATAGTGAAATTTATTAACATCGTTAATTTGTGTATTTTCGTGGATTAAAGAAAGATAGGTATCTCTAAAAGTAATCCACTTACTGGCGTCTCCATTAAATGGTGCTATTTTTAATGGAGGTAAATGAAATTTAACTGTATTGTCACATGAACTGTATGAAGAAGCTTCAGATGTGCCCTTTTGATTTTTATTGCCAGACCACTTATCTACTAAATATTGCGCTTTAGCAATGAGATTATAAAATTTACTCTCAGTTTCCTCTCTTTCGGATAATTGCTCATCGATATTTAGATCTAATTGATCGATTTTATTCTGCAGCTCATCATAACTGAACGACAAGTCTTGAATTTTTGTTAGTCTGAGCTGTAATTCGTTAGACATAATTTTATCTACACTAGCTAACTCCATATTCAATAGCGGAGTAAGATATTTTTCAAATACAGTTAAACGACGTCTAATCGTAGCCCTTTGGCTAACAAGATCCTTCATTTCAGTCATTTTGTAGATGCAAATAACGACAAATAACGTAAAAAACAAAAAAATACGAAGTAAACAAAACGGATAATGAGCCACACAATGAGAATAAATACCTAGTGATAAGCGGCGACGAAACCGGTCGGCGCGGGAGCTGCAGCGCTCGCGTTGAATATAGGTCAATGCAGGCAATCAGATGATAAGATGTCTCGACCGCGCACTACCCCACACCTGAAACAGTTCGGCCTAAAACTTAATTGCTTTTATAACTACGATTTTTATCCAAAGGCTATTTGTACTAAGCAGTTACTTGGATTACGTTAAAAAAATGGGTACGTTATACAAATTGATGTGAAGGGAGTTTATAAGTTTTTTCTTGGTTTATATTATTTCTTTTGCAATTACATATGAATTTTGGTATAGATTTGATGCGAATTACAAATTAGTTGGGAGATTAAACAGAAGAAGTGATGAAATTTCGTACGCTTTTTGCGTGAATAAAAACAGTTGAGGGTAGGTATGCTGAAGATGACGACGTAAAAAAACTCGAAATAGAAGCAAATAAATAGAAAGGACTGATAGGCAATGATAGGAATGGGCTTACTTCCTTCGGTAAATGATGTGTACGATGTCCCTCGGGTTAGTCTCGCCTTCCAATACTCCACCAGTCACAATCTCGATGTCCTGTCACGGTCGCCAAATGGAACGGATGAACGCTCCGGGGTTTTCAGATGATGAAGAAATAATGAAGATGATGGTTTGAGATGATAAAAATTGCTTTAATCGCGAAGATTACAAGTTCAAAAATTTGAAATAAAAATTTGCTCCTTTCGGTTCGAGTTCCAATAACGAAGTCCGTTTTGACAGCTAGTGCTGTCACTCGCTCGCCGCCGCCTTCCGCCGTTCGCTAGTGTTGTGCCGGACCACTCATTATATTACTTAATTTAATTTAGAATTGAAAACCACAACATCATTATATTGCGTGCGGCTCGTCAACTATTTCTTACCTAGCAAATAGTACAGTACAATAATCTGGGAGCCGCAAAATAAAATTGTTTTAATGTCACTTTATTTGTTTGTCGTCAATTGTTACTCTAGTACAAATTGTAAAGAGATTACAGTTCACGAGCCGCAATATAATGTTGTTGTGGTTTATAATCACACTAATATTATAAAGGCGAAAGTTTGTGAGTGTGTATGTTTGTTACTTCTTCACGTCTAAACGACTGAAGCGATTTTAATAAATTTTGGTATGGAGCTAGCTGACACCCTGGATTAACACATAGGGTACTTTTTATCCCGGAAAATTGCGTAGTTCCCGCGGGATAGCGATAAACGAATTCTGTGCAGACGGAGTCGCGGGCAACAGCTAGTTCTAAATTAAATGGAGTATCGTGCAGTAAGAAGGGATTTTTAGATTTTCCCATGGGATTGAGACCGGAAGTTGACCATAAATTTTTCATATCTGCACAGACGAAGTCGCAGGTAAAAGCTAGTGAGTTCAGTAGATAATTTACACTACATTTTCGATTCGAATTGAAACAGCTCAAGCCCGTTCTAAACACTGAAAAGCAGTACTAACTCATAACTACAAAATGTTCCGTTAGATGGCGCTGTGCCAAGCGGTAAACTCTCTAACGTTTGGCCGCCTCAGAAAATACAATACCGTGAACGAATCTCTCCATGGATGTAATAAACATCCGTGATGATTTAATAACTAGCTATGCCCGCGGCTTTTGCTGCGGTATTTTTGGAATCCCTTAATAAAGAGGGGATTTTATTATAATACTTGTCTTCATAGTAACACTTTTTCCATAAATAATGTCTACCTACAAGCAGGCGTCGTTCAGTATGCGTTATAGGAACTTGTCTTTGTCTTGTTTGTGGGAGGCCTTCCTTGTAAGAAAGCCTTAGGAAAGGAATAGTGTACTAGAATCATGCATGCCAATTCAATCAATCTACTTAACTGTGGGTGCAGTTGGTTTTGTTTTGCATCTTGCCGGTTTCTCTGGAAGAGAAGACAACAGATTGCTCTCAAGCGATAAGTCCACCGTGTTGGGTATAAAAAATAAAATTACATTGATTCGTAATAAAAGTTAAAAAACTTATTCCTAAATAGGTACTCGTAACTATTTATTACATTGCCATTATACCACACGTACAAAATAAGACATTTCACCAAAAAAAACACTTCCCTAAGTAATTTTCGATTTTGTAATGCGGTGTAAATGAGAATCTGGTAAGCTAGAAATGTGGTAAATAAATAATGTATAGCAATTTTGAAAATTCTTGTATTTTGTAAACGTGATATTTTAGGCACGAGCGAGCCAAACTAATCCAACTATAATTTAAAAAGTAGTGGCAGTAGTGTATTGTGTATTCCGGAACAATTTTAAAATATCTCGTACCTAGGTATACTTAAGTATTTTTTTTATCAAGTGAACAGACTTCTCAATTTTGTAAAGCACAGTATACACATGCCAGTTAGGCAGGTACTTGCTCAAAAACATGCCAGATACTGGCAAGAAGGAGCTGCTGGCATGTGTATCGAGATTCTCTCTGTATTTGTATTAGCTTGCGTATTAGTACAAAGCTTGTCAACAAATCTTTTCTTTATTCGGACGGACTGTTGTTATTAGCTTGCTGGCATACCATTTTACTAGCATATGTAATCTGAGTTTTATAAATACAGTCAAAACTGTTTATAACGACATTCAAGGGACAGCAATATTTGGTCGTTAAACACGGTTGGTCATTGTAACCAGTGTTACTTTGGTATATAAGATCGTGTTGGGTTTTATTCTTGGTCGTTACATCCAATATGTCGTTGTAATTGGTGTCGCTATAAACGGTTTTGACATATTTATTTTTCTAATTTACAGATGGAAAAAATTGGGGCAGAGCAGAACCTTCGCAAGACGCCTACCTACTCTTGTGTTGTCCAATCAATACCCATATTATTAATAAAGTAATGTCTTAATTTATTCGTCGTTTCATTTTAGTAGGTACTTGACTTGAAGTAAGGACATCTACACTAATATTATTATTATAAATAGGAAAAGTTGTATTTTTGTATGTTTGTAAGAAGAATAAACTCAAACTGATTTCAAAAATTCTTACACCATTAGAATGCTACAATATCATAGGCTATATTTAATACTAGAGAATTCACTTATTTGGGATTGGGACACGAGGACACGACTGTCTGGACTGTTGGGTTACCGACTTACATACAGTGACCTATCAAATTCCAACTCAATTGGCTCTGTAATTTCGGAGCAAATTAACTGTAACAGACAGACAAACACAAGTGATCCTATTATTAGGGTTCCATTCCACACCTCAAAAAGAAATAAGGGGCTCCCAAAAATGGAGACAAGCTTGTCCTGTACAGCAAACCTCGTTTTGGGAACCCTAAAAATCACTATGGTAAGCAGTAAGCAGCAATTTAAATTAAAATTTAACTGTGGCAAACTTTAAGATTCGCACGAATACGCGAACCAACAAGACATAGTAACACGACGATTTAGTTTTGTTTTCTAAACTTAATGAAGTCCAAAAAATAATTAAACGCAAATTATAAACGAAACGCATAGCCTGGAGACAGACTGTTAAATTGACTGACAGCTCAGTCAAACGTCAACGTCAAACTCGTGTGTTTACTAGTTTGCGACTTGTGTGCCGCTTGTTTTGATAAACTGTTGTGAAATTACACAAAAATTCGCAATCAAAAAGTAAAATAATACTTGACTTTTATGATTTTGCAACATTGCTTCCTTGCTCAAGCAATCTTCGAGGTGCTATTTAAGAAGTTTAACTTTCAAACGTTGTGAATCACTGCGAGTAAAAAATTGCCGCGAAATGTCGTCGCCAGTGGAAATCTCTGATGATGACGATAGCTTTGAAGTGCCTGTATCCTCCAAGCGTGTTACCAGATCCAATGCCCACGTCACAGTGGACTTATCCAGCGATGTAGACTCAGACAAGACCTTAGACTACAGTGATACAAATCTGACGTCAGACGATGAAATTGACCTTCCCGAAGTCAAAATGAATTCTAAAAAGACCGCTGTCATAAATAATCTGTTTCCCACTTCCACAAAGTCACAGAACTTTAAAAAATTTGTTCAGCAAATGCATGTGACCAATGTTGACAAGCCTAAGGTACCAGGATTTGAGAAAATGATAGGAGGTGTTAAAGTACACTTGCCGGTTGAGCCGTACGGCAGTCAGATGGCACTGATGTTCAAAGTTAGTAATCTATTGTATATTTTTATAATAACTGACTCTAAATGGTTATCTCCTGAGGAGCTAAAAAAATTTAAAGCTCAGAGTCAGTCACAACATACTCTCTTTGTTATATCACTTATTGAGAGATAGGGGTAATAAGGCAGAATTAAAATTATGGATTTTGGGCATTTTTTTTATCATTGTACCTACTAAGAAGTCTACTTATGCAGCCGCAGGTAAACCTTGTATAGTTTTGCAACCTGCCTCACCATAAACTGTAAGTTTTAGAATTTAGTAGTATGATAAGTTCAAACTTGATTGTAAACACTTACTTTCTCACATTTCACATCACCATTTGCTTTCTTTTTCAGTATCCTACATACTTGTTCTCTTATTTCACCCTCTTAAGAGTTGACAATAAATATTAACATTGAGGTTACCACTTCCTTCTTCCAGTTTGTTGTGCATGTTATGCCTTGATCACACGTACCAAGTAAACGGGCAAGACAGTGCTCTCGGCGGAGTACGCGGTGCGTATAAACAAGGCCTTGTTTATACGCACCAAGTACTCGGCCGAGAGCACTGTCTCGCCCGTTTACTCAGTACGTGTGATCAAGGCATTAGTCATAGGCCACATGAATGTGGCTACATACATTACTAGCTGCTGCCCGCAACTTTGCATAGAGTTCCTGTATCACTAACCTGTGGACACTATATAGTTATTATGTAATTTCCAGAGATAAAAAAGCATACCAAGTCCTTTATGTCAACACTAGATTTTTAAATTTGTGGTAAACCTTCTTGAATAAAGCAAAAATCTTCAATTCCATCTTTAACCCATAGGAATTTCCAAAAAGTCTGATATCAGTTTTTTGCTGTTATGATATTTATGATCTCTACCGAATTTGAAGAGTCTAGTAATTATAGTAATGGAGATAAAACCTCTTTAAAGCGAAAATATATATCCCATCTATTCCCTATCCCATGGGAATTTCGATAAATTCTTAGCGGATGCGTATGTCATAATAGCTATCTACTACAATCCGTTCAGTGGTAGCTAGGCATTGATAGATCAGGCAGTAATGGCTGCCTTTTCTATATACAGATACCTATTTCATCTAAATGGATTTAGCGGATTAAGCATGAAGTAACGGACAGATAGAAAAATAGAGTTACTTTAGCATTTATTTATAATAATCATTTATCGTTTTTAGGTGATAACAGCAATCAACAAAGGGCAGAACTGCTTATTGGAGAGTCCTACAGGATCAGGGAAGACCCTGGCCCTCCTGTGTGCAGCACTGGCTTGGCAACAGAACCAAAAAAGTAAGTTTTTTATATAATTTTTTCTCATTGTAATTTACTAGGCGTAGCGGAACAAGAAACCTTCCTGCAAAGAAATTCTGTAGCTGCTATAGGTAGTATTTAGGGGTTGCGGCGGGTGAGGGGGTGTGCGGGGGTTTCAAAGAGGGATTAAAATTTCATTGATTTTGCCGTAGGATGCACCATTTTCAAGATATTTGACAAAAACACTGGGGGGGGGGTAGGGATGGGGTGGTGCGGAGGCTTCGAGGGGGGATGAAAATTTCACTGATTTTGCCGTAGGATGCACCGTTTTCAAGATATTTGACAAAAACACCGGTTCTCGTCCGATCACCGAAGTTAAGCAACGTCGGGCGCGGCCAGTACTTGGATGGGTGACCGCCTGGTTTTTTATTTTTTACAACGAAGTTTCACTTCTTCCGCGCGGAGGGACTCCACGCACTATTTTTTATATCGAGGAACTAAGGAGAGCCATAATTGATGAAAAAGAAAATTGGATAAAAAAAATAAGCTGCCCAAATTACTAATTCCACGCAGACGGAGTCGCGGGCAAAAGATTGTTAATCAATAAAAAAATACAGCATTATATTATAACACCAATGAGCTGTAAAATTAAAAAAAGCGTGCATGAAAACTTAATACATCATACAAATACAAGTGTCTACCCAGGATAGTTTCATATTCAGGATCACAAACCAATAAACTATTCGGTCGCCCATGTGATGCTGGCAAGCTCTATCGAATGTCGAAATTCAAATACGTTATTTTTTTAAAACGGAGACCAAAGACAAGTGGTCGCGTGATGCGCCAGGCCGGAAGCCAAACATGCCGTTACCCCCGCATAAATCATAAAGCGGTTGTCGCACGACCATCGCCAACAGCCTAACGCGAAAATTGCGCTTCACCAATACTGAATATATTCGTGGCATGCAACCTTTATTTACTTGGATAAGAGCGAAGCTGGCATTTTAGATAGGATTTAAAAGGTTAGTACCTATACAGTTTTACTGGATTTTGTTTTCTGTTTTTTTTTTTAATAAATGGCGTTGGTTGAGACATTTGCTTTCATTAAGTTTGATTTTGGATAATAGGCTGTTTGATACCATCTTTCAATGTCGTACTTTTTACAAGCTGTCAAAACGCGATCCCCGCGTAGATTTTGTATGGTAATATTGAACTACTAGCTTTTGCCCGCGGCTTCGCTCGCGTGTACCACGAGTATTCCAAAGATCTAAGATATCAAGCAAGCAAGCATGCACGCATGCAAGCAAGCGTGCATGAAAACGTGCAAGTAAGCGTGCAAGCAAGCGTGCAAGCAAGCCCGGCTAAACTTCAGGTAGATACGGTCCTTTACAGTATTTCTTTATATACAATGTTTTTCACTAATTCGGAAGCGGGCACTAAAATAACCAGGCTTGTTAATAATATAAAGCCTATTATTACTTCCCCTGTCCTGCATTAGGTATAATTCAATGTTTTCTTACGTTCTACGGAAACTTGAGTAACTGGAAGCGCTGTGTACCTACTTAGCATTGATATTATACATATTATAGTATTTTGTAAAGGTATTGTGTGACCTAACCGCTAAGGAGTTATACCCTCCATCATCAGCTCATCTGAATAACCAGAAAGAATACAACTAAAGTTCTATATGTGCATATGATATTTAAAGAAACTTCCTAAAACTCCTAACCGTTAAGGAGTTTAACCTTCCATCATCAGCTCACCCGGATAACCTGAAAGAATACAACAATCGGTCTATACGTACCAAAAAATATCCTCAACTCCTAACCGTTAAGGAGATTTACCTTCCATCATCAGCTCATCAACATGAGATGATGTCTACCAGACGCAAACACTTAAATAGCTTGAGAAAATATATAAAAAACGTAATGCGTGCCTACAAAATTTGAGGGTTGCCCTCGATTTCCTAGAGATCCCGTCATCAGATCCTGATTTGGTGACAATGGGACCATCTCAGGAGTATATTGTATTCTTTCGAATAAAAAAATAATTTTTATAATCGGTCCACAATTGACCGAGAAATCGGTGAACATACCTACATAAAAAAATACATAAAGTTGAATGCATAACTTCCTTTTTTTTAAGTCGGTTAAAGAACCCTTTGCGGCCTACTTACAGCATAAACTTATGAATTTTGAAATTTTAGCTTACAACCAGTAAAACGCAAAATCCCGTTTTTGCCCGTTCCCGTTAGAATTTCGGGAAATGCTTTCTTAATGCTCCTTTACACTCCCCAAGGAACCCACTTGCCAAATTTCAGCTTTCTATGACAAGTAAAACGAAAAATCCCGTTTTTCCCGTTCCCATGGGAATTTTGGAAAGTTCTCTCTCAATGCTCCTCTACACTCCCCAAACAACCTACATGCCGAATTTCAGCTTTCTACGACCAGTAAAACGAAAAATCCCGTTTTTTCCCGTTCCCGTAGGAATTTTGGAAAGTCCTCTCTCAATTCTCCTCTACACTCTCCAAGCAACCTAACTGCCGAATTTCAGCTTTCTACGACCAGTGAAACGAAAAATCCCGTTTTTTTCCGTTCCCATGGGAATTTTGAAAAGTCCCCTCCAAATCCTCCTGTACACTCTCCAAGCAACCTAGATGCCGAATTTCAGCTTTCTACGACAAGTAAAACGAAAAATCCTGTTTTTTCCTTATCCCGTGGGAATTTCCAAAAATCCTTAAAACTGTTTTTTACTATTATAATTACCTACTTCTATACCAAATTTCAAGAGTCTAGTAATTATAGTTCATAGGATCCCGTTGAACTGAATATATAAATCCCGTTTTCTCCTTATCCCGTGGAAATTTTGAAAAATCCTGAAATATGTGTTTTAAGTAATGTAATACCTACTTGTGTATCAAGTTTGAAGAGTCTAGTTATTATAGTTATTGAGATAGGGTCACTCGGAATCGAATAAATAAATCCCGTTTTTTCCCGTCCCCGTGGGAATTCCCAAAAATCCTTCCTTAGTGGATGCCTACATTGTATAAGGTATCTATGTGCAAAATTTCAAGTCTCTAGGTCCAGTGGTTTGGGCTGTGCGTTGATATATCAACAGTCATTTAGTTTATTTAGACATTTCAACCCCATCGCACCCCATCCAGGGAGATGGTATTTTACGTCCGCCACGTCGGATTTTAAAACCGTTGTTGTTTTCGTAACCTGCAACCCGATAAACCATAGAAACAACACCCCATGTTGATTTTCAGACTTTGTCACCCCTTTTCCCCCTTTTAGGGGTTGAATTCTCAAAAAACCTGAAACACGTGTTTACTCATTTATCATTAGGAGTACTTCTGTGAAGTTTCGGATAAAATAGTCGAACGAATCTTGTTTCCCCATACAAACTTTGGACCCCCGTTTCACCCCCTTAGGGAGTGAATTTTGAAAAGTTCTTTCTTAGTGCACCCCTAGACCTTATAAGGAACCTACATGCCAAATTTGGATTCTCTAGGCCCAGCGGTTTGGGCTGTGCGTTGATATGTCAGTCAGTCAGTCAGTCAGTCAGTTTCTTCTTTTATATATATAGATGACGTCACTTGTTAGCTAACTCAATTGATTAACTATTTATTTATCTCAAAGCTACTGAAAAACAAATTTTAAAGACCAGTATAAATTAATCTGGTTTTCGGGATTGAAATTAAGTGATTTTTTAGGGCTCCCTAACCGAAGCGTAACAAACGGAACCCTATTAATGTCACTACACTTTCCGTCCGTCTACCCGTCACAGCGCAGTATCTTAAGAGCCGTAATGATTGGAAATTATACATAAACCAACTACACTGTTCAGTTTTATACATTGTGTATTTGTAATGCTGCTAAAACAACAAATAACAAAAATAAAATACCTAAAACTCAAAATGAAGGGAGGTCTCTAAGAACCAATATAACTCTACATGGGTATACACTGTGTATATTTTGCTTAGAAGCAGTGCAACAAGGCTCTACTAACACTGATTTTTTATAGGTACAGCCGTTTCACACATTCAGTGCCAGTGACACAACGGCTGTGATCAAAAAATTCTTACTCCTATGCCGGTGACACGTATGCGTGTCAACAGAATATCATACTCCTATGCCAGTGACACTCATTCGTGACTGTGATAATTTTGGCCGGTACTAGCGGCTTAGAACGTTGCCGCAGATGAACGTGTTAAAGCTTATAACTTTGACATCCTACTTTGTACGGTTGTAAAATTAATAGTTAAGGGTGTCAAATATTACGAGTATACTCAACTCAGAGGCGCTTAATGTAGTAAGGTAAATTGTGGCGTTATCAGCGTGGAGGGACCTTACTGTCGGTATTGAGTTATTAGTGTCTTCATAATCTACATACATTAAGCTATCGAACCATGTAAAAAACATGCGTATATGTCTAATAGATATTTTTTTTAAAATTGTTAAAACCCAAAAGTCGTAAAAGGTGATTATGAGAAAATTGAATTCAAACTTCTACACCCAAAAAAAGTATGTTATTGTAGGAGGTTACATAGATAGCATGTTATTTGATGAATAGATTATATGGTCTTTTATAATTAATGTACAATTCTATAATTGTATACCTGTATTCCTGTTGTTTACCACGCCAAAGTGAACAAAGTAATAAAAGTACGGTAGATAGGTTTTTGCTAAATATTACATTTATAGTATGTTTTCTATTGGATTTTATAGGAGAAGGATATAATTCGAATAATTCGTAACTAAATAAAAAAACACCAATATAAATCAACATTGTTTATCATAAAAAAAAATCAATTTTAACAAAAATAACTTTTTAGTTTTCTAATTACTTAATCAGTCAAAATCAACAAAGATATATATTTACTACGCTAAAGCATAGCCAAATGAGATCAAACGTACAAACATCTATTTAAAAAGTACCTTTTTTCAGTCTCAAAATTCAAGTTAAAGTTTAGTAAATAGCTGGTACAATCACTACACGTTTTTTAAAAGGGACCTTATCGTCGGTAATAAAACATTTAGTGATATCATATGAAAACAACTATAAAACTTTTGATGAAGTTTTTTTTTTTTTTTTTTTTTTAATAGCCTGTTTCAGTGTCCCACTGCTGGGCAAAGGCCTCTCCCCTGGACTTCCAACTCGCCCTGTCTGCGATGAAGTTAGATAATATTAATTTTAGATCACTTTAGAAACTAAACTTATACTAAAGACCTGTAAATTGTCTCCGTTAACATTAAAGTATGCACGTATTTAAAAAGGGACCTTATTGTCGGATGTAAAATTTTTAGTAACAAAGTTAAAACAAGGATTCAAAAATACGATAAATGTTGTAGTTCTAACTATTAGTTATAATTTGTCACTCTGTTTAAAGAATCTTACTAATAATATAATTATAAATCAACGACCTGTAAACCTCTAAAGACACAAATTGGTGTAAATGTCTTCATAACTGAACTCATCATACAATGCGTCAATTTATGGGTGGCCAGTTTTTGAAAATGTACCTATCTTACTGCAATGAAATTAGGCAAATAGATCATTAATCGTGTGATAATTCTGATTGACGTTTTTGACAAAAATATTTTTCATCTCTCATACTCGGAAAGTGAGGCAAATCATATCTGACATACGGGAGGGGAGGATAACTATTATTTTCTTCCCTAGGGTAGATATGAATTAAAAAAAATAAAGGCATTGGCTGTCAATGGAACACTTACGCATTCAGCCAAGCATTACGGCATATACATGGAATAATTAAGTATTGAGTTTTTTTTTCTTAATCAATCATATTACAAATTTTATAATGCCAGTGAAATAATATTAAATTAAATTATTTATTTATATTAGTTTCTAATTTAGTGACTTAAACCAGAAAAGTTTAAAAATGTTAAGAAAAAAAAACACGGAAAACGACAGTGTTATATTTCCACACAGCCTATCTCTATACAGCTTAACTCCTTGGTTCAAATTGGTTATTTACTTATTTTACAAATAAATTTACTAAAATACCTACTTTATCTACTGTTTTCATTAATTATTATATTGAATATATTAAATTTTATTAAATTAATTATTGCTTAACAATAAACTCTATTGAAATATTTTACAACGATCATATTGACCGGTTTAAACATTTTTATTAATTTATACTTATATTTTCTTACTTTCCTTGTAGTCGAAATGAAAAGCAGAGTTTTTAACTCGGGAAAAACTACTGGTCTACTGGCTGTGCTCGGGTGTCAAGTTACCTCGTGTGATATTGGTTATTTTCCTCCCTTGTTGAACAATCTACTATTCCGTTTCTGTACTGGTTTCGGTGTCCAGCCTGACCGCAGTAAGAACATGTAGGAGTTTTTCTTTTAGACGGAGGAAGAGCGGTTTCTTGTTCTGAGCCAGTATTTGCTTTAGGCTTTTGGGAGGTTTCTCCCCCATCGACATCGACATTGGGTCGATCATTACCTTCGTTACATATGAGGGGGTCTGGAGTCGGCGAAATCACCCGCTCTTTCGGCACAGGACAAAGAACGTTTTTTGAATCTTCTGACACAAAGTGTCTAATTTTTTCGTGTAAATATTTTTGCCTCTGGTACGAAAGACCCTTGAAAATTCTCCTGTCCCTTGAGAGATTTATTTCATTTGGGTCCGATTTTGAGCAATACATTACATTACAGTACCGTCATGTCTTCAAAAACCGATACAGCTCACACAGAAAGCATACGACAGAGACACCGACAGTTAGGTCCCTTTCTCACTAAACTTTAAGGGATATTTTTAACCCATAAAAATCGATTTAAAAACCTGTGTCTTTGTCAAATTACAATTTAGGGACTGCTTATTATAATGGAGTAAAAAAAGAAAATATGTTTTTTTTCGACATTTTACTTTAAAGGTGATTATCTCGGAAACTAGAACCGACAATAAGGTCCCTTTTCATAGATAACGTCACAATTATACGGACAATGGTTTGGTAACCGCATCTTTGTAATTTAACACTTTAGCTCATAAATTAATTAAATGTGGAATTAAACGTGCGACTCAAATATTATCAGTGTTTACTAAGATCCTTTGTGTGTACGTAGGTTTATGGGTATGCGTCATGTACCTACCGCAGCCTGAGAATACGTTAAAGGATTCGTCACACTGAAAGCGTTCTGCGGTCGCGGTCAGGTCAAATTGACCGCAGCCCGCATTATGTATGAACGACATTGTCGATCTTTATATATTGCACGTGCGTGCGATCTGACCGTGCGGTTCGCGCGATTGCAGAACGCATTCAGTGTGACAAATCCTTAACCCTTTTCCAGGCATAGTCCAGATAGCGACCACAAAGTTCAGATATTAGACAAAGATTCGACCTTGCCCCCTTTACAATATGGTAGAAAATCAATTGAATTTGTTTAAAATATGCTTTGCTTTTAAATTAATTCTACATTGGTAAATAATATAACACAATGATTCATTTTGTAGCAGCGTATCTAAATAGACGGGGCTTGGAAAAGGTTTAAATATTATTGATAATTGAAACTTACCAGTATATAGCCCTACTAAGTACTCTATAGAAACAAAATTATTTTTTTAAATGAGATCAAATCCGACTACTAGTAGAAATAAACAAATATCACGGGACAATTCACACCAATTGATCTAGTTCTAACTAAAGTAAACAAAGCTTGTGCTATGGCATGGGCAATGGATAAACATACTTCAATACATTATAAATACCTATATATTAACCCATTATCTTCTCAACAGGCATAATTCCAATAACATTTAACACAGCACTTAAAATATTAGATCTCTACGACAACACCTATACACCATTACAGAAATCAATAGTTTTAGATACTTGTTCTAGTATGCCGATTCCTAAATCCAACTTCTCTACCAGTACACAGCAAACAAGAAGAGATTCAAACAAACACAACACCCACACTAACACATAACTTGCACAATGGTAAAATGATGTTTTGGCTTGTGCGTGCATCATGAATAAAAAAAACGACTCTATATTGAATTTAAAAGTCCTTGAGGTAACATAATAATATTAATATTAATCGTAACTGTTCTATAGTAGTAAATAATTTATTGAATCAGGCGTTACTTTGCGGAGATCCATATTAATGAACTGAAGCCACCTGAACTTTGCTCACCCGCGACCTTATGATAGCTACGTTTATGTAAGAAATACGTGTTCAAGAAGTTCCTACACCTCCAAACGGTACGAACACACACAAATCCAACTATCACCACCACCAAACTACACTGACGCGTTTTGAACTCAACCAAAGCTCGTCTTTAGAATACCGCAACTGTTTCCCTACGCTACCAAATGTTAGATGTGTGTGTGTGTGTGTGTGTGTGTGTGTGTTGTCTTTCTTACATAAACGTAGTTATCATAAGGTCGTGGGTGAGCAAAGTAATTGTTTCAGTTCATTTATAGTAGTAAAATTTTCACATACGAACCTATACAAGTTAACCGCTCTCAAAATGAAGTTTTACACCAAAAACTTTATGCACTCGAACAGCGTACACTAAAATATTCGCAGTAAGTTCTCTAACTCGATATATTACGTCACGGCATTTACCTGACTGTTTTGGGATGTGATTAAATAATAGCTGGACCCCTGTTCAGTAGAGATACTCATGTAGTTGGCTAAGTAAAGTTTTTTGAAGAGGTGCTAATTATATTTTTTTTCGACAGTTGGCGTTCTGGAGATCGAGAAACTGCAGCTGTTTTATTTTTATCTCCTATTGTTTACTGGAAATATTTTTTTTAGTGTTCGAGATGACATTTGTGAGATTTTATGGCTGACAAGCCGTACAAAAACCAAAGTGAGCTGACACTTCTGTCAATGTCAAATCGTTTGCGTTTCGTTTGCTTTGCGTTTTGGTGTGCTCAGTGTGATTTTTGGACTATTTTTATCGACCTCCGCATAAAATCCGGACTTTCAATTTTACCGCATTTCTCCACGACCTATGCACGATAATTGGATCACGATTGAATACTTTCGATCACTATTTTGGAACTGCTTCTTGGACCACGCAAAGCAAACGAAACGCAAACGGTTAGATTTCATTTGACATTGACAGAAGCGACAGTTGACTTCGTTTTTTTTTCTATTTCTTCTTAGTACTGAGCACGAACCGCTTGTCAGCCGTAAAATCTCACAAATGTCATCTCGAAAACTTGAAAAAATATTTCCAATAAATAAAAGGAGATAAAAATAAAACAGCTCCAGTTTCTTGCTTGATGTTGAAGTCGACCACTGTCGAAAAAAAATATAAAAACATTGCTTAGCCAGTTCAGGGTTGCGTACGACTATATTAAATATGATCAGAGCAAGTTACTTACTAAATAGGTATGAATGGATGGAGCGATAGATGTGTGGATGTTTGTTACTCTTTCACGCTAAAACGGTTTGACGGATTCTGATGAAATTTGGCACACAGATAGTTTATAACCTGGATTAACAGGATACTTATTATTCCGAGAAATGGCATAGTTCCCGCGGGATAACGATAAAAGAATTTTTCGCAGACAGAGTCGCGTGCAACAGCTAGTTAAAAATAAAAACAATGTCTTTACGAAATGGAGTGCTGTTTACCGGTCAAAGTCAGAAACGATTACGTAATAAAAAATAAAAATTAAGAAATATTTCTCCTTACTTTCTAATCTAACTTTAACTTTTAAGACTTCCTATTGCCGTCTCTAAATTGCGCTAATTTCGGAGCACGATAAATTTTGTTATTGTGCGATAAAATCAATCTTTACGGAAAATGTTTATTTTTCACGCTCATAAAACTTTTCTAAAAAGTTCGTTTACTTTCACAACGCAATAAGATTACGCGTGATCTCGTATTTAAATGCCACGCGAAAACGGAAAATCTGTCGTCTAAAAAACAAAGATAAGCCTAGGTATATTTTATCGAAGGCCCGCGCTCCTCAGATTTTCACTTAACCACAGAATAATTAATAAACTAAACTAAAGTTGCTAAGTACAATACGTTTACTTTTAGTTTAACACTGACAGATGGCTTGCCTTCATTTAATTTCCAACTTTAACACCATACAAATAAAGTAGCTATTACAAAAACAGCAAACGTGGGTAACAGTATTCTAAAATTGGCTTTATTTGTAGGTCTTTAAAGTTGAATACGAAATGAAGGCAAACCATCTGTCAGTGGTAAACTTTATGTAATTTTACTGTACAAGTGTAGGTACCATCGAGGAAACTGACTTGCGTACCAGGGTGGAACCTTTTTGTTGCAAATGTAATGTTGACATTCCCTACATCTGCCAAAGAAATCATCGGGAAATTGACTGCGAAGAGGTTCCACCCTGGTACGCGATTCGGTTTCCTAGACTGTACCCAACCTCTTAATCATTTCCGGGGACCTATCCAATGCTACCTAGAACTGGGGTTGCTATATGTCAGGATTTGTCCTGACATGTCAGGATTTTTTACCCTTTGCCAGGATTGTGACCGAACTTGACAAGTGTCAGGCTTTTTATAAATGACCTCATGAAATACTCGTAAAAAATGCGATACAATTAATTATAGCAAAGTTTACACAGTTTTAATGAATGAAATGATAAAATGTATGTAGTATGTGATCAAGGAAACTAATAATATTTCATTCAAAACAATTTAAAGTAGGATAAATTACAGCTAAAGAGATCTCAATATTTATTGCTTAAAATTCTAGTTACAATCAACTTTTGTTATTTGGTTTCAATTATTAGTCAAGGGCATAAATATTATGTACGTTACCAAGGCATCAAAAATACCTATACAATTCTAGGTATGCCACTAAACACAACGTTGGTGTTTGCATATCTTTGATGCGATGGATGTATAGATATTTATTCCTTTGACTGTACACAATAGAACAGGTAATAATAATAATCAACATACTCAAACTCAACATTAAAATTCTACTTTTGTTACGTTACCTGAAATGTCAGGACTTTTATGGTGATGACAGGATTTTTATCAGGACATTTCATTTTTCCATATGGCAGCCCTACTTAAATACAAATATTCGCTAATTTCTTTTGTCACTCGATTAATTTACATTTCAAGTTGACCTTTCTAAACGATTACACTTTGTCAGATATTCATGTTCCTGTCATGTAGTATCATGTTTTTTCTGTGCTAGAATGCCTTACATTTACTTAGGTCCAGTTTAATTTATACACCTTAATTTCTATTTCGTCATATTCGAACACGCTTTTTCTTATCAGCTTGAAAAACAATTGACACTAAAGCCATAAGCCATAAATAAGGAAAAATAAGAACCGGCCAAGTGTGTGTCGGGCCACGCGATTGCAGGGCACCGTACAAATATGCTGCAAATATATGTATACTTCTGTAGGTACGAATATCATCATCATTCCAGCCTATTATATACGTGTTACTGCAAGGGACAGGCCTTCTCTCAGAAAGAAAGGGCTTGGGCCGAAGTTCCCACGCCGGCCCAGTGCGGATTGGAAACTTCACACATACCATTGAATTACTTCGCAGGTGTGTGTGCAGGATTCCTGACGATGTTTTCCTTCAAGTACTGAACCGCTTACTTTAGCTGTGGTAATTTTTATTTTAAATTATTTATACATTATAGGTACAATATGTTTATACCTACTACCTACTGACGTGAATTTTTCAGGTATTCAAAAACGGCTACGTAGCTGTGAGCGGGAAGCGGGCACAATTAACAGTAAAAAAAATTTGCACTATAAAATCTTAATCGAAAAAATAGTTTTGGCACTTCTGCAATAATTTTGAAAGACCTATATAAATTTAACGAAACCTCACTTCATGGAATTAGATTTTTTATAGTTCGGTTTTTGCTACTTGGACTACGGAACCCTAAAACCGATTGATCTTACCATTACCACTCGTGCAAATTAACATGGCATGTAATTTTAAATTACGTATCGATGAATACAAACACAATAATTACTTCGCACCCTCCAAACTGGGTAGTTTTTGCTTGGTGCATACAATACTAATCGCTATAGAGTAAAAAGTAATGGAGTCAGACTAACGATTATAGAATACAGCTGTTCGTATTGAAAATTCCATTCCTTGTGAGTATTAATGTCATTGTACAACTAGACTCTAGTTTAAAGCATTAAAAAATATATATATATATCACAGGACAATTCACACCAATTGACCTAGTCCCAAACTAAGCAAAGCTTGTACTATGGTACTAGACAACGGATAAGCTTACTTATGTATATAGATAAATACAGTACGCGGCGATAAAGATTGCACATCGGCCTTTAGCAAGAGTCAATTCGTAGTTTACGACGATTTCCGAACACTAGCGACCGTCCATCAATCGCCGTATTTATTAAGTGACGTTTGATATCAAATAAATAATGCACTCCATGGACTTAATTAGTTTACGTCAAATTAATGACATGTAAACTTTTGATATCTATAGAGGGTTGTTGCAACTACTAGAAAAAGGATAGTAAAAAAACCGGCCAAGTGCGAGACGGACTCGCGCACGAAGGGTTCCGTACAATTGACAACCTTTCATTTTTTTAACACCTGAAAATTACTGCAGGAATCGAAAGAGTTTCGCCTCCTGAACACGGAAAAATATTTATTATAATTTATTTCTCCATATTTAAAAAAATACAACAAATTTAAAAACATATATGTACTTACAAATACATCCACAGAATAGATATGTTTCCTTTACCCTTTTCATTAGAAAAAAGAGCTGTCATAATTTTAAATTAGATAACAACCTTAACGTCAAATTTACGTCATCACTTTTTTTTAATAGAGACTAGACAAAAGTAATGGATCTATTCTATCGTAGCGCTCTCTTAGAATAAGCACATCTTTAAAAAATTGTAACAAATTAATTAATAATCCTAGTGAAAATTTAAAACTATCAGCGTCTTTCTCTCCAAACAGAATACACAGAACGAATCAAATTATAGTCTTAGAAATATGAAATGTTGTCAATCTATATATATAAAAGAAGAAACTGACTGACTGACTGACTGACTGACTGACTGACATATCAACGCACAGCCCAAACCGCTGGGCCTAGAGATTCCAAATTTGGCACGTAGGTTCCTTATCAGGTCGAGGGGTGCACTAAGAAAGGATTTTTCAAAATTCACACCCTAAGGGGGTGAAACGGGGGTCCAAAGTTTGTATGGGGAAACAAGATTAGTTCGACTATTTTATTCGAAACTTCACAGAAGTACTCCTGACGATAAATGAGTAAACACGTGTTTCAGGTTTTTTGAGAATTCAACCCCTAAAAGGGGGGAAAGGGGTAACAAAGTCTGAAAATCAACATGGGTGTTGTTTCTATGGTTTATCGGGTCGCTGGTTATGAAAACAACAACGGTTTTAAAATCCGACGTGGCAGACGTAAAATACCATCTCCCTGGATGGGGTGCGATGGGGTTGAAATGTCTAAATAAACTACATGACTGTTGATATATCAACGCACAGCCCAAACCACTGGACCTAGAGACTTGAAATTTTGCACATAGATACCTTATACAATGTAGGCATCCACTAAGGAAGGATTTTTGGGAATTCCCTCGGGAACGGGAAAAAACGGGATTTATATATTCGATTCCGAGTGACCCTATCTCAGTAACTATAATAACTAGACTCTTCAAATTTGATACACAAGTAGGTATTACATTAGTTAAAACATTAATTTCAGGATTTTTCACAATTCCCACGGGATAAGGAAAAAACGGGATTTATATATTCAGTTCAACGGGATCCTATGAACTATAATTACTAGACTCTTCAAATTTGGCATAGAACTAAGTAATTATGATAGTAAAAAAACGGTTTTAAGGATTTCGGAAATTCCCACGGGATAAGGAAAAAACGGGATTTTTCGTTTTACTGGTCGTAGAAAGCTGAAATTCGGCATGTAGGTTTCTTGGGGAGTGTAGAGCTGGATTGAGAGAGGACTTTCCAAAATTCCCACGGGAACGGGAAAAAACAGGATTTTTCGTTTTACTGGTCGTAGAAAGCTGAAATACGGCATGTAGGTTGCTTGGGGAGTGTAGAGGAGCATTGAGAGAGGACTTCCGAAATTCCCACGGGAACGGGAAAAACGGGATTTTTCGTCTTACTGGTTATAGAAAGCTGAAATTTGGCATGTAGGTTGCGTGGGGAGTGTAGAGGAGCATTGAGAGAGGGCTTTCCCAAATTCCCACGGGAACGGGTAAAAACGGGATTTTTCGTTTTACTGGTCGTAGAAAGCTGAAATTCGGCATGTAGGTTGTTTGGGGAGTGTAGAGGAGCATTGAGAGAGGGCTTTCCCAAATTCCCACGGGAACGGGTAAAAACGGGATTTTTCGTTTTACTGGTCATAGAAAGCTGAAATTTGCCAAGTGGGTTCCTTGGGGAGTGAGCATTAAGAAAACATTTCCCGAAATTCTTGCGGGAACGGGAAAAAAACGGGATTTTGCGTTTTACTGGTTACAACCAGTAGCCCAGCAAAATGCTAGCTAGCTTTCTACAGAAAGCTAAAATTTCAAAATTAATAAGTTTATACTGTAAGTAGGCCGCAAAGGGCTCTTTAACCGACTTCTAAAAAGGAGGAGGTTATGCATTCCACCTTTTTTTTTATGTAGGTATGTTCACCGATTTCTCGGTCAATTGTGGACCTGCTTGCTTGCTTGCCTGTATGCTTGCTTGCTTGATATCTTGGTTCTTTGTAATACTCATAGTACACGCGAGCGAAGCCGCGGGCAAAAGCTAGTTATCTATAAAAATCACGTTTGTTGTATGGGACATTTGCCGAGTCTTTTTCCAAAGACCGATGTGCAATTTTTATGGCCGGGTACTGTACATATTAAACACCCAAGACTCGAGCACTAACATTCGTATTTTTTACACAAATATCTGCCCCGGCTATCATGATTTCATTATGTTTAATCTTATTCTAGTAATAACATAATAAGGGTCCCGCCAGAAGACCAGCGCTAGCTCCACCTCAGGAGTCCGCATTTATGCTGAGGCGGGACCTTTTTCACACACAATTTAATGTTTTATTTTTTTTTATCTCTTTTTATATATATATATTTTTTTTTCTTTTGTAATTTTATGTGTTTTGTTTCGTGTGTGAAATAAACTTTTTTCATTTCATTTCATTTAATATTATGCGAAAATTTGTGAGTTTGTGTTTACTACTCTATCATGTTTAAAAACTGCTGGAAGGATTCAGATTTAATTTAGTCTCATCCATCACCATCATTCCAGCCTAAATATATACGTCCCGCTGCAGGGCACAGGTCTCCTCTCAGAATGAGAGGGCTTGGGCCGTAATTCCCACTCGTGCCCAATGCGGATTGGGGACTTCACACACACCATTGAATTTCTTCGCAGGTGTTTGCAGGTTTCCTCACGATGTTTTCCTTCACCGTAAAGCTCATGGTAATTACTTATTACAAATGTAAATTCGCACATAAATTCCGAAAAACTCATAGGTGCGAGCCGGGATTTGAACCCACGACCCTCTGCTTGAGAGTCAAACCACTAGGCCACCACGGCTTTTTACTTCCTAAAACTAAACATTCTTTCAAACTTTCAAAACAACGAAAAAAAAACTATTCTAGCAGACAGTGACTTTAATTAAACTTCGTCGCATTCTGCAACTTTTCAAACTAGCCGGTGAGAAATGGAATTCAGAAACATATGGTTTTGGCGGGTGACAGCACTAGCGTTGTGCTGTCATAACAAAAAACTTATTCCCTTCAAAACTTCCATAGACATACGTTCTTTTTTAAATTAGTGCAGCAAATCGGTCACGATTATTTCCCGCCCAATTTTCTCTGTGTCAGCTATTTTGACAAGTCTATCGTGGACGAATTTTGACTGCACATTTCAAACTTTCCGCTGACTTTGGACGTGCTTAATGCAACTTAAACTATATTATGACGTGAAGATAATAGACAAACACGAACTAATGGCTGAAGTCAATTGTGGAAGTCAGAATTTCTACTTAAAATTTTACTTTAGATAGCGCACACGGAAAAATAATTCAAATACTTTTTAAAAAGCTTTAATTTCGGAATCAGAATTAATTTTGCTGTACAGGCTCAGGCAAAAAAAAAACAAATTTCATTTTAGAAAAAGTATTATCAGAGCTGCGAGAAAAACCATCGTTTAGGGATGGCGATCTGAGATCGACTAATCGATGAATTGATTTTTGGACCAAAAAAACCGATTTTGTAAATCGATATGCAGCACTGTATCGATCCAGTGAATCGATATTTCACCCTAAAAAATCGACATTTGATTTTTTTACTATTTTAATCCATACCACAACAGAGAGATTTTTAACACGCTTTTATTATTCTCAAGGCAGATACATGTATTCTTTTCTATATCTGATATTTTGGTATGGTTGTGAAAACATGTAATTATTGGATTCCCTAAACTGAAGAATTCCCTGATTTTAATGAAAAGATCGATTATTATAGTACCTTTCTTGTTTTCCATCATCATCATCATCATAATTTCAGCCGAAAGGCGTCCACTGCTGAACATAGGCCACCCCCAAGGCTCGCCAAACAGATCGATCCCGTGCCATCCGCATCCAACGCGATCCCGCAACCTTAACCAGGTCCAGGGCGCCACTGTGGTCGGTATCTTGTCGGAGGCCTACCTACACTGCTTCGTCCGGTCCGTGGACACCACTCGAGAACCTTTTTGCCCCATCGGCAATCAGTTCTACGAGCGATGTGCCCTGCCCACTGCCACTTGAGTCTGGCGATTCTTCGAGCTATGTCAGTGACTTTAGTTCTTGCGCGGATTTCATCATTTCTAATGCGATCCCGCAGAGAAACTCCGAGCATAGCCCTCTCCATTGCCCTCTGATTGTTTTCCATAAAATGGATTAATATTTGCATTATAAATGTAAACTCGAAAAAAAAACTATTTTGAGAGATCGATCTTTGAGACCTCGATTTTTTGTGAATCGATTTATCATATTGCGATCCGAATCTATTCAAAAATCGATCTTTTTCGAAAAGAATCGCCATTCCTACCATCGTTTCATCAAACACTATTTCTCAGCTAAGCAAATTAACTCTCCTCACTATCGAATATCCTCGAGTGTGCTTTTCAGGACAGAAAAAAGCTATCTTAATCGGGAACGCATCAATTACCCCGGACGTCCCGAAAACCGCACGCGACGTGGCGCGCCACCCCTAGACACGTCTTTGAAGCTATCGTAGACGCTGAAGTGTGATTGCCAAGTTCGAGAAATAAATTCGTTAGGTACCTACTACGGCATACTTAGCGGAACATAGTCGTACGTGACAAAAACTACTCCAATTAAGGCCAGCAAAGATTAGTGAAGGCCGTGGTGGCCTAGCGGATTGACCTATGTCCTCACAAGCAGAGGGCCGTGGGTTCAAATCCCGGCTCGCACCTCTGAGTTTTTCGGAATTGATGTGCGAAATTACATTTTGAAATTTACCATGAGCTTAATGATGAAGGAAAACATCGTGATGAAACCTGCATACACCTGCTGCGAAGAAATTTAATGGTGTGTGTGTGAAGCTCCCAATCCGCACTGGGTACGCGTGGGAACTACGGCCCAAGCCCTCTCATTCTGAGAGGAGACTTGTGCCTTGCAGCGGGACGTGGACGTAACGTGATTCTCAAGAAATATGTTTGTCCAATTTCAAGTCTCAAGCTTCGTTGGTTTAGGCTGAGCTTTGTCTGTCAGTCAATCAATCAGTCACGTTACTATTTTATAGGTAGTACTAGCTTTTGCCCGCGGCTTCGCTCGCGTTTACCATGAGTATTCCAAAGAACTAAGATATCAAGCAAGCAAGCATGCACGCAAGGAAGCAAGCGTGTAAGAAAGCGTGCAAGTAAGCGTGCAAGCAACCGTGCAAGCAAGCCCGACTAAACTTCAGGTAGATACGGTCCTTTACAGTATTTCTTTATATACAATGTTTTTCACTAATTCGGAAGCGGGCACTAAAATAACCAGGCTTGTTAATAATATAAAACCTGCATTGTCCTGCATTGGGTATAATTCAATGTTTTCTTACCTTCTACGGAAACTTGAGTAACTGGAAGCGCTGTGTACCTACTTAGCATTGATATTATACATATTATAGTATTTTGTAAAGGTGTTGTGTGACCTAACCGCTAAGGAGTTATACCTTCCATCATCAGCTCATCTGAATAACCAGAAAGAATACAACTAAAGATCTATACGTGCATGTGATATTTAAAGAAACTTCCTATAACTCCTAACCGTTAAGGAGATTTACCTTCCATCATCAGCTCATCAACATGAGATGATGTCTACCAGACGCAAACACTTAAATAGCTTGAGAAAATATATGAAAAACGTAATGCGTGCCTACAAAATTTGAGGGTTACCCTCGATTTCCTTGAGATCCCGTCATCAGAGGCCGTATTGTATAACGCTTCTGACGCTTGCCTTCGCTTTCACCGTCTCTTTCTGTCATCCTTTTATACCGTTTGACAGAAAGAAATAGTGATTGCGAAGGCAAGCGTCAGAAGCGTTAGACAATAAGCCTACTGATCCTGATTTGGTGACAATGGGATCAGGAGTATATTGTATTCTTTCGAATAAAAAAATAATTTTTATAATCGGTCCACAATTGACCGAGAAATCGGTGAACATACCTACATAAAAAAAAACATTAAGTGGAATGCATAACCTCCTTTTTTTAAGTCGGTCAAAGAGCCCTTTGCGGCCTACTTACAGTATAAACTTATGAATTTTGAAATTTTAGCTTTCTACAACCAGTAAAACGCAAAATCCCGTTTTTTCCCGTTCCCGTCAGAATTTCGGAAAATACTTTCTTAATACGGGGAAAGTTCTCTCTCAATGCTCCTCTACACTCCCCAAGCAAGTCATGCCGAATTTCAGCTTTCTACGACCAGTAAAACGAAAAATCCCGTTTTTTTCCCGTTCCCGTGGGAATTTCGGAAAGTCCTCTCTCAATGCTCCTCTACACTCCCCAAGCAACCTCATGCCGAATTTCAGCTTTCTACGACCAGTAAAACGAAAAATCCCGATATTCCCGTTCCCGTGGGAATTTTGGATAGTCCTATCTTAATGCTCTTCTACACTCCCCAAGGAACCTACCTACTTGCCAAATTTCAGCTTTCTACGACCAGTAAAACGAAAAATCCCGTTTTTCCCGTTCCCGTGGGAAATTTGGAAAGTCCTCTTTCAATGCTCCTCTACACTCCCCAAGCAACCTCATGCCGAATTTCAGCTTTCTACGACCAGAAAAACGAAAAATCCCGTTTTTCCCGTTCCAGTGGGAATTTTGAATAGTCCTTTCTTAATGCTCTTCTACACTCCCTAATTAACCCACTTGCCAAATTTCAGCTTTCTACGACCAGTAAAACGAAAAATCCCGTTTTTTCCCGTTCCCGTGGGAATTTTGGATAGTCCTCTCTTAATGCTCTTCTACACTTCCCAAGCAACCTACATGCCGAATTTCAGCTTTCTACGACCAGTAAAACGAAAAATCCCGTTTTTTCACGTTCCCGTGGGAATTTTGGAAAGTCCTCTCTCAATGCTCCTCTGCACTCCCCAAGCAACCTATATGCCGAATTTCAGCTTTCTACGACCAGTAAAACGATAAATCCCGTTTTTTCTTTATCCCTTGAGAATTTCTGAAAATCCTTAAAACTGTTTTTCACTATAATGATTTCCTACTTCTATGCCAAATTTGAAGATTCTAGTAATTATAGTTCATAGGATTCCGTTGAACTGAATATATAAATCCCGTTTTTTTTTTATCCCGTGGGAATTTTGAAAAATCCTGAAATTAATATTTTAACTAATGTAATACCTTTTTGTGTATCAAATTTGAAGAGTCTAGTTATTATAGTTACTGAGATAGGGTCACTCGGAATCGAATATATAAATCCCGTTTTATCCCGTTCCCGTGGGAATTTTGGAAATTCCTCTCACAATGCTCCTCTACACTCTCCAAGCAACCTTCATGCCGAATTTCAGCTTTCTACAACCAGTAAAACGAAAAATCCCGTTTTTTCCTTATCCCGTGGGAATTTCCGAAAATCCTTAAAACTGTTTTTTACTATTATAATTACCTACTTCTATGCCAAATTTGAAGAGTCTAGTAATTATAGTTTATAGGATTCCGTTGAACTGAATATATAAATCCCGTTTATTCCTTATCCCGTGAGAATTATGAAAAATCCTGAAATCGATGTTTTTATTATTGTAATACCTACTTGTGTATCAAATTTGAAGAGTCTAGTTATTATAGTTACTGAGATACGGTCACTCGGAATCGAATCTATAAATCCCGTTTTTTCCCGTTCCCGTGGGAATTCCCAAAAATCCTTCCTTAGTATCCACTAAGGAAGCATCCGCCTACATTGTATAAGGTATCTATGTGCAAAATTTCAAGTCTCTAGGTCCAGTGGTTTGGGCTGTGCGTTGATATATCAACAGTCAGTCAGTTTAGAATTTTATATATATAGATAGGTAGATTCAGGTTTCACTTTGCGCATAACGAATTATGCTAATCTATTTTCTTTATCTCTAATTGTACTTGCAATCTTAAAACGCCGTATTCTAATTCGAATGCACATACAGTGCCAGATTTATTGGTTGTGACAAAATAATGATTTGACACCAGTTGCTCGCTGTATAATGGCATCATTCACGATCTAAACTTGAAGAAAGGCTTATGTTAATCTGAAACAAAAAGTCTGACTTCAAAAAAGGACTTCTTTCTGTGGCAGCACTTTTAATACTTTTCAATAAATTTACAGATTTAGTTAATTTTCGCCGAGTTATTTTTTCATTCGGTTATTTTTTTATATATTTTTTTCGGTAATTTATTTAAATATCATAACCTACAACTTTGGAAAGTAACACAGCTGGGCGTCATCCTGACTTAAGTAAACGTATCAACAAAAATTATTCTTTGATCCGAATGTTGAGATCTCGACACGATCTCCAATAGTTATTTATTTCGTAGACAAAATCATAACTAAATAAATATTGTAACTGCTCATCGCATGGAAATGACAGTACAGCTTTTAACTTATTTATTATGGTCTGTAAGAACCGCTTATAGCGCTGAAAACTTGGCTCCATTTTTGCGCTTAGTGTTTCTACTCTCCAATCTCTCCCTTGCCTTTTACCCCGTTTTTTTCGTTCCGCGTAGATGGCAACCCTTTGCTAAATTGAATTAGAATTTGGAATCCGCGACGCGTCCCGACGTAGCGTGTTGTGATAAACGATTGTAATGATAGCAATCCCAAAAAAAAACTAGTATAGGTACTTTAAAGTACACGTTTTGACGCAGTTCAGTTATTCAGTGAAACAGTATGAAGATGTAACTTGGACAACTGGGGGCAAAGTAAACAACACGAAAAAGTTGATTCACCCAACTCATACATTTTCTTAATTTAAATCAAAAACAAAGCCAAAATGGTGGTAACATCTGATTGACCTTCACATTAGAACCCTAACTAATAGCAACAAGATCTCTTTTCAAACTGCAACTATTTGGGAGGTAAAGAGAGATTGAAACTGGCTGATACGGGCAAATCAACTCATGCAAATTAAGTTAATTGGCATTTAAACTTAAAGCATGTATGCCGATTTATGTGAAGTGTTCGAGATCACTCGATTGGACGAAGAGTGAAATGTGAGTCATACTAACCATGGCGATGTTGAACATGCCTTTAAATGTACCAACGAGGAACATACACAAGTTAAGAAACTTACTGTGTGAGAAAATTCACTAATGTCTCTTACGAGTTGAATCAAAAATGGGTTGATTTTAGAAATTGCCTTAAATCTGGTAAACGAGAGCTTAAACGTTCCATTTACAGGTTGTCCCAAAACTCAACGATACCCTAGTAGCGTGCGAGAAGCCAAGTTCTAACAGTTCTGAATAAAATAAAAAAAAAAAATTTCAAATAAGCGATAGCAGATTTTATTTCCAAAATATTATGGTTGAGTTTTGTTCTGGGACTTTCTGTATAGCCTTAACCCGCGTCTTCGGCCACGTTAGAAATACCCTCAAAAGAAACATTTACAATCTTAGAGTCTAGCCTGAAAAATTTTACGGTAACATTTTTAAGGCACATCTTTCGCTCGAACAACGCCATCTGTTGATTGCAAACAAAGTTGAAGTGTGTCATCTTGAAAACCGATGTACCTACCTAAAAGTTCTTGGACAGCTCCCTCTATTTACGGTATCTTTAGTCTCAATCTAAATTTGTATCAAGGATGATATAGACTGGATTGGCAGTCGCCATAGTACGGATCGGCCGCGGTTTTTGTAGTTCGATTATTAAATCTAGATGGCGCTGAAATATAGCCAGAGGCTTTGAAGGCAAAACAATAAGACTACAGATGTCTCATATTACTACAAATGTATTATTTTTAAAAAATATTGCATAATAATACACTTGCAGTTATATGAAATATCTGTAGTCTTATTGTTTTGCCTTCAAAGCCTCTAGCCTCTAGGGCTATATTTCAGCGCTATCTAGATTTAATAATCGAACTACAAAAACCGCGGCCGATCCGTACTATGGTGACTGCCAATTGAGTCTATATCATCCTTGATTTGTGTCTATCTATACGCCAAGTTTCATTAGATACGTACGGATAGAGAGCGCTGTCCAACAACGTTGAGATAGATACCTCGGCTTTCAAGATGGCAATATTGGCAATACAATCAAATGATGATGATGGTGTTGCCCGAGCGAACATTGTGCCTTAAAATTGGTACCATAACTTTTTTCAGGCCGAACTCTATGATTATATTTTTCTTGTGAATGTATTTCTAACGCAGGTGAAGCAGCGGGCTAAAGCTAGTTTATAATATTGTTAGGATTACTAAACTATGATTCATTTAATCTTAGTTTAATTTTTTTTTTGCTCCTCTAGATAGGTATATTAATTCGCATTGTTCTAGAATGTACTATCGCCCCAGACGTCAGCTTGCCATTTTCAAAACAAATTTGCTTGCAGCCGTTGATGTTTATTGCTATGGATTGGTATGGACAGATGTCTAGCCACTGCACGCAAACTGGGCCTTTAAGGTGCTCAGCTGGCGTCTGGGCCGATGGTACAAGGTTAAACTGCTGCACCGACAGTAAGACGTCCTCAAATCCACCCTGCACCCTGGCACCGTCGCTAATTCCAAGGGTTGTAAACATTATTTACGACCCCGGGCGCTTATTACCTCTCCTCGGTACATTTGCATACGAATTTATACACCGCGACGGCTCAGAATGCTTCCGATAGTTGGGGAGAGGAGGGAGGCAATCGATTGGGCACCTGCATGCGACACCGCTACTGCTGCAGTTTTCCGGTATCCTGAAATTGTACACCCTAGCAGGTACCTTAAAAAAGTCTTCGTATAGTGTACTTTTTTTTAACATCCATACTAATTTTATTTCGAAAATTAAGATATCTGGTAGGTATCTGATAAATAAATTATTAAGTAAGTATAATTAGTATAATGCGGCAATTATGCAATTACTATATTAAAACTAACAATCTATATATATAAAATTCTAAACAGACTGACTGACTGACTGAGTGACTGACTGACTGTTGATATATCAACGCACAGCCCAAACCACTGGACCTAGAGACTTGAAATTTTGCACATAGATTCCTTATACAATGTAGGCATCCACTAAGGAAGGATTTTCGGGAATTCTCACGGGAACGGGAAAAAACGGGATTTATAGATTCGATTCCGAGTGACCGTATCTCAGTAACTATAATAACTAGACTCTTCAAATTTGATACACAAGTAGGTATTACAATAATGAAAACATTAATTTCAGGATTTTTCAAAATTCCCACGGGATAAGGAAAAAAACGGGATTTATATATTCGGTTCAATCCTATGAACTATAATTACTAGACTCTTTAAATTTGGCGTAGAAGTAGGTAATTATAATAGTAAAAAACAGTTTTAAGGATTTTTGGAAATTCCCACGGGATAAGGAAAAAACAGGATATTTCGTTTTACTGGTCGTAGAAAGCTGAAATTCGGCATGAAGGTTGCTTGGGGAGTGTAGAGGAGCATTGAGAGAGGAATTTCCAAAATTCCCACGGGAACGGGAAAAAACGGGATTTATATATTCGATTCCGAGTGACCCTATCTCAGTAACTATAATAACTAGACTCTTCAAATTTGATATACAAATAGGTATTACATTAGTTAAAATATTAAAATCAGGATTTTTCAAAATTCCCACGGGATAAGAAAAAAACCGGATTTATATATTCAGTTCAACGGAATCCTATGAACCATAATTACTAGACTATTCAAATTTGGCATAGAAGTAGGTAATTATAATAGTGAAAAACAGTTTTAAGGATTTTCAGAAATTCCCACGGGATAAAGAAAAAACGGGATTTATCGTTTTAATGGTCGTAGAAAGCTGAAATTCGGCATGTAGGTTGCTTGGGGAGTGTAGAGGAGCATTGAGAGAGGAATTTCCAAAATTCCCACGGGAACGGGAAAAACGGGATTTTTCGTTTAACTGGTCGTAGAAAGTTGAAATTCGGCATGTAGGTTGCTTGGGGAGTGTAGAGGAGCATTGAGAGAGGACTTTCCAAAATTCCCACGGGAACGGGAAAAAACGGGATTTTTCGTTTTACTGGTCGTAGAAAGTTGTAATTCGGCATGTAGGTTGCTTGGGGAGTGTAGAGGAGCATTGAGAGAGGACTTTTCAAAATTCCCACGGGAACGAGAAATAACGGGATTTTTCGTCTTACTGGTCGTAGAAAGTTGAAATTCGGCATGTAGGTTGCTCGGGGAGTTTAGAGGAGCATTAAGAGAGGACTTTCCAAAATTCCCACGGGAACGGGAAAAACGGGATTTTTCGTTTAACTGGTCGTAGAAAGCTAAAATTCGGCATGTAGGTTGCTTAGGGAGTGTAGAGGAGGATTGAGAGAGGGCTTTCCAAAATTCCCACGGGAACGGGAAAAAACGGGACTTTTTGTTTTACTGGTCGTAGAAAGCTGAAACTCGGCATGAAGGTTTTTTGGGGAGTGTAGAGGAGCATTGAGAGAGGACTTTTCAAAGTTCCCACGGGAAAGGGAAAAACGGGATTTTTCGTTTTACTGGTCATAGAAAGCTGAAATTTGGCAAATGGGTTCCTTGGGGAGTGTTGAGGAGGATTAAGAGAGGGATTTCCAAAATTCCCACTGGAACGGGAAAAAACGGGACTTTATGTTTTACTGGCCGTAGAAAGCTGAAATTCGGCATGTAGGTTGTTTGGGGAGTGTAGAGTAGCATTTAGAGAGGACTTTCCAAAATTCCCACGGGAACGGGAAAAACGGGATCTTTCATTTTACTGGTCATAGAAAGCTGAAATTTGGCAGGTGAGTTCCTTGGGGAGTGTAGGGGAGCATTAAGAAAACATTTCCCGAAATTCTTACGGGAACGGTAAAAAACGGGATTTTGCGTTTTACTGGTTGTAAAAAGCTAAAATTTCAAAATGCATAAGTTTATACTGTAAATAGGCCGCAAAGGGCTCTTTAACCGACTTCTAAAAAAGGAGGAGGTTATGCATTCCACCTTATGTATTTTTTTATGTAGGTATGTTCACTGATTTCTTGGTCAATTGTGGACCTGCTTGCTTGCTTGCCTGTATGCTTGCTTGCTTGATATCTTGGTTCTTTGGAATACTCATGGTACACGCGAGCGAAGCCGCGGGCAAAAGCTAGTACTTAAATAAAATTATTTATTTTAGATACTGAAAATTCAAAATTATATTTATAAAACAAAATATTTTTCCAAGCTTTTGCACATTTTACTTGCGCGCAACGGTCGTAAGGTGTGGTTCCCAAAATTGCAAACAAATTTTCGTCAGTATATTGAATCAGGCGTTACTTTGCGGAGGACCATATAATGAACTGGAACAACTACTTAGTTCACCCGCGACCTTAAAGTCTTAGGGACTTTATTTACTTACAATTAAGTAGTCACATTATTATATCACTTTAAGTATTAGATATTTTCGAAAAAATGTCTGAAGGCATAACTAAGCGCAGCGACATGGCTTTATTTTTTTATCTTTTCTAGAACTTTTAGAACTTTACTTTTTTTAGTAGTGTTTATTAAGCCGTGGTGGCCTATCGCACCTCTCAGTTTTTCGGAATTTATATGCGAAATTACATTTGTAATTTACCATGAGCTTTACGGTGAAGGAAAACATCGTGAGGAAACCGTCATACACCTGAGAAGAAATTCAATGGTGTTTGTGAAGTTCCCAATTCGCACTGGGCCCGCGTGGGAACTACGGCCCAAGCCCTCTCATTCTGAGGGGAGGCCTGTGCCCTGCAGTGGGACGTATATAGGCTGGGATGATGATGATGATGATTAAGCTTTAGATCGTGTTCGATTCTTCGTAAAAAGCGACACGAACTTAAACAAAAACTCACGTTTTAGCTAAAAAAACCGCTTCTTATTCAGTAAAAGCATGTTAACGTAGAGGCGAGCGCCCGTCCTCGTTTATAAAACACAACATTTGCCTCTTATGTTCTGAATTGCACTTTGCAATGTGTAGTACAGGGTTCTATGTTGATTTTAGTAAACGTTTCGCTTAGCCGATTTAAATGTGCACATGCTAATGATTCGGGTTTTTGTGTTCCATGTCGAACTTTGTCATGCATTTACGATACTTGTTATTGTATGTACGATGAAGAACAGGGCGTTTTTACTAAAAAAGCCCACGGTGCCTACTACTGGGCAAAGTGTCCTTATTCGCTGATAATTTCCCAAGTATTAAATATCGTTTTTTCATTTTCATTTATCGCACCTATAGAGAACTCGAGGAAAGAGTTGTGCGTTCCTTCTGTTTTTTTTTTTAACAATATTTAATTGTGGTTGTGAAAATTGTGATCTCGAGTAAGTATTTGAACTTTGCTGTCAGAATCACAAACCTATAAACGAAGTTATAAAATTACCTTGGGTGTTTAATAGGCTTTGGGCTTAAAACCACTAAATTTCATAATACTTTATTCACTAATACCCCTAATTTTCAAATTACTATGGGCTCATAATACCTAAAAATACCTAAAATTTCAAATTTTAACATGAGACAATTTGAAATTTTAGGTATTTTTAGGTATTATGAGCCCATAGTAATTTGAAAATTAGGGGTATTAGTGAATAAGGTATAATGAAATTTAGTGGTTTTAAGCCCAAAGCTTAAATAGGTACATGTCTTTGGGTTTCGGTCTTTTTAACTTCATAAAATTGGATTGAACCTTGGTTTCCCTAATTTAATAAGTCATAATGTACCATTCTTCATAATCAACGTTAGTCATAAAGTGATTTGTTTCTGAAACAGTATCCTTTTCAGGATTATTTTCAATGCCATCTTATTGAATGCAGTAGGTTATCTCAGGTTTGTTTTATGAGCCAATCAACTTTTAAACCAACGTTTTTGGCGTCTCCTGCGTTACCAAAATTGTCTCTGGCGTTACCAAAAAATCGTACTTCCAACAAGATATTTCACGGTTTAATAGGTTAAACTTACGTAGAATGGCATGTATTCATGTACACCATCTCTTAAATTACAGAAAAAACATGTTTACTTACAAAAATCTGCAATTGTTTGAAAAATGTCGCGGACAGATTAGTATCGGTTTAAAAGTTGATTAGCCCTTATAACAATTACGAAAAAAAGACCGTTTCAGAAATAAATCACTTTATGAAATTATGTATGACTTAACGTTGATTATGAAGAATGATACATTATGACTTGTTAAATTATGTGAAACCATTCACCCAATAATGTATGAACGGATTTTGATGAAACTTGGCGTACAGATAGACAATCTGAATTAAAACAGATACCTAATATTCCGGCAATGCGTAAGATTAGAGGACGCTGTCCAAGAACGTCAAGGTAGGTACTTCAGCTTTTAATAGATGACGTTTTAACTTCGTCTGCAATCAATAGATGGCGTTGTCCGAGCAAACGTTTTGCTTTAAAAATGTTACCATAACATTTTTTAAGCCAAACTAAGATTTTATGTATGTAAATTCTTGATTGTACAAAAATAAGGAAAAAAACATTATTGACAACTGTTGAAATGCATGTACAAAGGCGAACTTATCCCTGTAAGGGGGAAGGGGATTGTAAATGTTTCTCGTAAAGTTATTTCTAACGAAGGCGAAGCCGCGGGTTTAAGCTTGTGTATAAATAAAAATGGGTGTACTGTTATCAGTCGCATATCGATTAGTCGCAAGTCGCACGGAAGTCTCTGTCGTGACAAAAAAGGGTTAGGCAAATTTCGAATATTTAAACACCCATTTACTTTCCAACAAAAATAAAAACCTCGATTACGACCCGATCCGATCAACCCGTAGTTTACTTTTCCATTATCGTAAATTCACCTCCGTTCCGGTTTTCGATTCAATTTCATCGATAACTGGTAAAACGTATAATCTTTTGAACTTTCGATTGTTATCTCGAGTTTACATCGAGTCTCCTAGACCTGTTCGATTTTTCCTAGCGATTTTCTGCCAGTAAAACGCGGCAATAAAAAATGTACAGCGATTCACCTCCGTTCAGTAATTGTCTGTATTATTGAGCTAACTGGTAATAAAAATACAACGTTATTTCAGCAATAAATGGCGTGCAGCAGGATTTACGAATAATGACGATAAATTCAATGTGACACCGTGGTACAACACGATAATCGCGTGTACCGCATAAGATCCGAATACTGATTCTATAAAGTGAATCTGAACAGTTAAATTCGCTTTAAACCTATTGGTTAGTCGTAAATAAGCTGACGTGTCGCGTGATCCATAACTTTTCGTTAAGCTTCCTACGTTGGGTTTTGTTTTTGCTAAACTATCAGCCATCTTATTTGTCGCGATGCCATTGTTACGAGCCAGTTTGATGATTCGGTGTAATTCGATTTCCGAACGTTCTTTCTTTTTTATTAATGGCCATGTCGTTATCGCTATGACAAAAAAGTGTTGTTTTCTTTTTTGTAACTAATAGATAGTAACGTTTTTTTCAACCGCATTCGTGCGCAGCGGCGTTTACGCCCCTAATCGTTCATTGCAATGAGCCTATTTGTCTTTTTTAAACGATTTTTTTCTAGAATCATATTTGGAATGGTAATTTTACAGTTTTGAGCACGTCAATGTATTAATGTGATGGCGTTTAGACGTTTCGTGACTCGATTCAGATCGGTTTACGAAATCGGAATTACCGAATTAGTATTGTCTTTGTCGGATTTTTTATTTTTAAATTGGCTTTGGAACGGTCGTTAATGCAAATATGGGACGGGGTTTGGAACTAATATTACCGAATCATGATTTATTGATGTTAACTTAATGTTTTTTCGGTATTGCGTTTTAAATTGTGGCTTTGAATGATCGGTTTGACGTGTTAGTTTGAAATAAGATTAAAATGCGTGGAACATAAATTTAATAGAGCATTGTTTTTAAAACATAGAATTGTTATGTATGGTTGTTAAAATGACTATTAGGAGCTTTGATCAATTATAACTGAAGATACACATTGCCGAACAAAATCCCCTTCAAAAAATGTCCGAACTTTTTTATTTGTTTGCATAACAATTAAAATCATCACCTACACAGAAATTTGAACCTAATCTTTACTTCATTACAGTCGAATTTCGGTTGACACTTGACAGCTAAACTTGACAATTTCACGCAACGTACTGAGAAAAAAGAAGGCCACTGGCGCTCATTTGGCTCGGACATATTCGGGCGCGCGACTGTGGATCTACAGTTATAATTGATCAAAGATTAGGAGAGTCACCCTCGAAATGTAATTATTTTTGTTGATGGGTTGACTTTGAAAAGTGTTGAGAAAGAGATGTAATAATTAACATACATAGAAGAATATGACTTGCCTCTTCTAAGAAGCTGTGAACATAAATGGATCAGTCCTTTAAAGTATCTCTGTTTTTCCAATTTGGCTCTAACAAACGGTTAGGGGTCATCCATAAATTACGTCACACCAATTTCGATCAATTTGGACCCCCCCCCCCCCCCCCGCTTGTCACACATATTACTATGGAAGTAGAAATAATTTTGTTCTTGTGTCCCCCCCCCCCCCTCCCCTAAATGTGTGACGTAATTTATGGATGGCCCCTTACGGTTTAAACAGAAAAACCCATAGGTTCGATTCGGTTTTCAAAATCTTAAAAGACATGGTTGACGAATAATTGAAATGACCTGTTAGAATAACACCAAAACCACAACCACAGGCCGCCTCTCAGAATGAGACGGCTCATGCCTTATTTCCTACGCGGGCCCAGTGCCGATTGGGAACTTCACACACATCATTAAATATTAGTAAAACATTATTACAATATTATAATAGACTATTATCACTTCAGACTACCGTAGCGCGAAGAGAAACTTAAGGCTCCTAGAACAGTGCATAGTGGCGCCATCTGTTGTTGAGTAGCGGAACTAAAGCTAGAGAATTATATTTTTGAAACTCTTCGGCAATAAACACAAATCTATCAGCAAAAAACTTTACTAACGTTACTATTTACTTTATATGGCGACTCATATTTGTCCTGTTCATTTCCTAAAATGTCTTCTTCTAAAAAATAAATGTTCTTCTGCTAACAAACGTTTTTTTCCGAAAATGTATTGTTTGTTTGTTCCTAAGTCACTTTCCTTGAATGCTCTCCTCCTGTTACATGTACTTCTAAAAATGACCTGCTCCCATAATGTCCATTTATTATATTGTCCTAACTCCTAATTCTCGCAATGTCTGTTTTTAGGGTTCCGTACCCAAAGGGTAATTTATAACATCCTCTATTTGTGTTCTGCAAGCCGTTTCGTGCAGTGTCCATTTTGTAAGAGGAATTGTTGAGGTAGGAAAAAAGAAGATTTTTTTTTTTTCATAAAAAGAAGGAAGGTAAGGGTTGTGTAGCTGTGAGGTAAATATTTATAAAACCAACTATGCCCATACGAGCTATACGCTTTGTATTATGTGAAATGCGGACATTTTACGAGTAGGAAATAGTCATCCATAGGAAACTGTCGATATACATACAGTAGCGATTTTTCAAACTATATACAAGCTGTCCCAAAAACTCAACTCAACTGGCTGGCTGGCTGGCTGGTGGCTGGTACCGGGCAGGAGGCTAAGTTATGACAGTTTTGGAAAAATAAGAAAAAATAATAAATAAATAAATAAATAAATAAATATCACGGGACAATTCACACCAATTGACCTAGTCCCAAAGTAAGCTTAGCAAAGCTTGTGTTACTAGGCAACGGATAAACATACTTATATAGATAGATACATACTTAAATACATATTAAACACCCAAGACCCGAGAACAAACATTCGTATTTTTATACAAATATCTGCCCCGACACGGGAATCGAACCCGGGACCTCAAGCTTCATAGTCAGGGTCTCTAACCACTAGGCCATCTGGTCGTCTAAATCCATGTCACTTAGGTATACATTTATTCGAAAATATCTTATTTCACAAAACCCCTCATTCTACCACTTGCCGCATTTTCGAGTGATGTTAAAAATTGGTACCCAGACAATTTTAGAAAGAAAATATATGAGCGGTGAAATAAATAAAATGAAAATATCATGGAACGATTGACAGCAATTGCCCTAGTCTCAAACTAAGCAAAGCTTGTACTATGGGTACTACTAGACAACGGATAAACAAACTTACATAGGTAAGTAAATACTTAAACAATCTATTAAACATCCAGGACTTGAGAAGAAACATTTGATTTTTCTTACAAATATCTGGGATCGAACCCGGGACCTCAAGCTTCGTAGTCAGATTCTCTAACCAAACCACTAAGACCTAGTGGTTAGAGAAGGGCCTAGTGCCTAGTGTCTAGGCTATCCGGCCGTCAAATTTTGGCAAATTTGGGCACATCGCTCGTAACTAGAATTGACGGCCGATGGGGCCGAAAGGTTCTCGAGTGGCGTCCGCGGACCGAAAGACGCAGTGTAAGTAGGCCTCCAACGAGATGGAGCGACGACCTGGTTAAGGTTGCTGGAACGCGTTAGATGCGGATGGCGCAGGACCGATCTGTTGGTGAGGCTTGGGGGAGGCCTATGTTCAGCAGTGGACGTCTTTCGGCAAAAATGATGATGATGATGACGATGACTACCAATGTATCAGCAACCCTCTGTTGTTGCGGATGTCTATAGTAAAAAACGGATGAAATACTTTATAGGAAACAGATAATATGAGAAGCAGACATTCTAAGAAGGACAATATCATCGTGGGAAATTGATAATGAGGTAAGGAAACCGTATTGATAAGTAGTCATCTTGGAAGTGGACCGAATTGTCTACATGGGCGATGCAGTTGCTCGTTGCTCATGATGTTAAATCTAACAGACAAATGTAAAAAAGTGGTATGGAAAGAGTTTACATAACTACATAGATAGAGTCGACAAAGTGTTTTACCATTTCTTGTAACAGTTAATAATATAAAAGAAGTAATAAGGTTGATTGTCGCATTAACTTGTCAGTAACAATAGTCTTTAATGTTTTACGCAACATCGGCCAACCGATAGTATCTTTTTCGCCCTCGCACTTGGTGGAATCATCGAGTTTCGATTGAACACTATAAACAAAAATTGAATTAAAGGTTTTACGCTCTACTACTGACATTGAACCTAAGAGTGCCAAAGGTATTTCTTGGTCATCATCATCATCATCACAGCCTATATACGTCCCACTGCAGGGCACAGGCCTCCTCTCAGAATGAGAGGGTTTGGGTCGTAGTTATTTCTTGGTTGACTATACTTAATTGGGGAAATCGATGAAACAATCTTCTATCCCTGTTTATTTTTTTTCCTATAACAATTGTGCTCTCAACGACTTTAATATACGGGTTTCGTTGATTAAATCTTCGCCAGTACCATGAAAAACAGTAATTATTAATAGTGCATTTATTTCTCTCTCAATTCAATTAGGTATAGCAACTAACTAAAAGAGGTCTCTGTGCCAAAGCGAAATGATACGTATTCTACATGTAGTAGCGATTTTAAAGGGGGCCCTCTCGAATCCTTTGGTACCCCTAATTACTCTAACACGAATAGCGAAGCGTGGTGCCAGCCAACGTGATGTTCTGGCGTCACACAATACATACTTTCACGCCATCTATGAAATAAATATCGAACCACGTGCTGTTGGTTGGTACCGTTCATTCTTTCATAGTGAACAGCGCCATCTGTTGGAGGGTGCATGTACTAGTTGGAATCGCGGTTAGTTATTTTTTCCTACTTCTACTCAACTCGCGTCTCAGTATGTGGGCTATGTGGCAAATCCTGAAAGTTGAATTTGTCCGCTTTCAATAGTCTGATTGACTTGAAGTTAGGTCGACATTATGCAAGTTGGATGACAGTGCAAGTACAGTCAGCGAATAATGCTTGTTTGTATGATATAATATCTATACCAGTATAATAAAGATGTAAACTTATTGGTTGTGTGTTTGTTTATTTGAACTGCTGAACCGATTAAAAATAAGTGTTGCCCGCAATTTCGTCTGCATCACAAAGCAACCTTTTATTTTCCCGGTATAAAAAGTAGCTTATCTTAAATCTGGGATAATGTAGCTTTCTATCTGCTATAGAGTTTATAAAATTGGTTCGGTAGTTTCAGAAATTACCCCAATATACAATCAAAGAAACATTACATTATTGTAGCATACCGAGATTTGCCCAAAAAAACAATCAACTCAAATGCATGCGAAATTTATTGTTGATTCTCACGTAAGTTCTCTTCGCACAGTATTAACGTGTACAAAAACAAAAGCCTAGTGATTTCATGTCATCTTCTAATCTCCAATCTTACCGTCAAAGCTCAATAATTAGCATAAAAACTTGTACAAGCGACCATCACAATAATTCTAAGTGCCCCTCTAAATCCTTTGTCAGCCGTTTGGCAATCTGGCATATCAATGGCGCCCTATGTACTTATTAATTACAAAGCGGACCGACAACCCTGCTCCCAACACTGCTTTTAACTACGCACACGTTTAATAAATACAATACACCACCGTTACAAAATAAAACGTACAGTGTTAAGATAAAGTCTACGTTAGAACGACCGCCGTAAATGAATTAGCATATGAAAGGGAACCTTTAGAATTGCCGTACAAGCTCCTTCGAATCTAAAAGCAGTGGGGCTCGGTTGAAATTGGGGTGGTACGGTAAAATAGCCAGGGGTGTGAATTAAGATATTGTAAAAGGGACAAAAGGGGAATGTCACACGAGCGCTTAGTGTCAACCTCACATGTCTTTGAAGTTTCATGTAAAATGGGTGGATGTTATTTATTTAGGAGCACAAACGCTGGGGCGTCGTCGTTTGTTGTGATCCACGTCAGCTCCACAATGACATCTAGTGCCTTGGGACATATAAATACATCGACAATGGCTGACGATGACGTGAATGCTTAATCATGGCTGGAAATAATGATTGTAAAGTATCCAAAAAAAAAATTTTTTGAATATGGAACATTTAAAAAAATTTGCAACGAATAGAAAAATAATTGTTACAAATATTCCAGTGTTTCTTTGTTCTCAGTTAAAAGATTTTAAAATAAGACGTATTTTATGCAACAAGGCAACATTAAAATTGAACCGAATAAGATTTTTCACTTCTCATGCTCTAAAAGTAGGTCAATATAGTCTTACGAGGCGGGAGTAAAGTGAGTGCTTTAGTCCCTAGGGAGTAAAAGTAATTAATTTTTTAATTCATTTCGAGTGACTTAGACAAACTCAAACAGCCGGTACTTGCTTAGTGGCAAAACAATATAAATATATAAAAAAATAAGATTGTGTAGACCATTTTCATGACGAAAATGTTACGTTCTTAGTTCTATACTTTTCCGCATAGAAGGTGGCGCCATTCTATTTTTTCCAGTTTGTGTATGGACCATTTCGCCGATGCGATTTTGTTATATCTGTGTCTGGTTGGAAAAAAATACTTACCGCGAAAACTTTGAAATTGTTGTAGAGCGTAAATCGTAAACTATTAAAATTTAAATTGATATTCTCACAATTTCGTCAAGTGATAGTGAAAATTATGATGTCTAGCAAAGAGCAAAAGACATAATTGATAATCTTTTTTTTTCTCGCATTCAAAGTGAAAAATAGAGTTTTCACCTGGAGACTAAAAGTCAATATAAACCCTCGAATAAATAGACACCCTCGCTAAAGCTCGGGTGGCTAACCACCTCGGGTATATATTGGCTTCTTTTAGTCCCTCGATAAAAACTATACTATTTTTACTAAAACGTAACATAATCCAAATCCTTTATCATCAATAAACTAAATTCTACCTTCAATTCATTTATTACAACAACCACGCGAATTTCAAAAGATCAACAATCAAACTCACAGAAGAGTTGTCAAAGACCCTCAATATACCCCATCGTGTACCTCACACAATACCAAAATCCGCCATCGCGATGACAAAAGCTAGTCGAATAGTTTTTTCGAGATGTAATAAAGTTTAATCCGAAAATCCCCTCGGGCAAGTGGAGGTTGTAGGCCAATTTATTTGTGGGTAAGACAGGCAAGAAGTTTTTCGGAGGCGCGCTGCCATCTTGAGAAAGGTGTGGAGTCGCTCATTATTTTAGATTTGTTTACAGAAACACCTTAAAGATGTTAGTTGTTCTCAAAAAATCGTATAAAGTTATATTGAGACAAATTCAAATATTTAAGGCTACTGGATTATATATATATCAGTTTCAAAATAGTAAACTTTATTTTTAGGTTTGTTTCTTGAGACATCTTTACAGGAGTGGTTTAGATATATTTATAACCAAAAAAACCCCGTTGTAACTTTGGATTATGTGTACGTCGGCTCGTAACAGTTTAAAAAGATTTTTCCTGCTGGTAACATTTGCAGAAATTGTATAAAAATTTACTTACGTTCCTGTGATAGTAACTTGTTGTGTTGAGCATTAATTTTGCCCTGAGTGACTCTCGTCATGCTTGTAACCAAAACTGACTAAAATTACCAAAATATCTACTCCCACCACGTCCATGTTCTCAAAAACCTTAACAAGATAAGAAAACTCAAGTTTGCGCAAAACGTAACACAACTCTTGTCTTCCTGCTCCTAACAATGCTAATATTACAAAGCCCTATACAATGTCATTCTTCCGCACAAAAAATGTAAATAATATTGGCACAAGTTCTAGTGTTACGACTATTGTGTCAATGATTGACACTTTAATTGTTACAATTACTTTTTCACTTTCATTGCCCTTAGCTTCTTTGAGATACGGTTCAGTTTCATCTTTAAAAGTTAACTCAGTAACATTAAAGATTGTCGTCAAAGATTGTATTTTGACAGTTTCATCCTATTTTGCTCGATTGTTAGCTCCAGGCTAATCGCTTGTAAGAGTTACGACAATGAGATGGGATGTCGCATGGTTTTGATGTGAAACCGACCGTCGCAAATTATTCTACGATACACGAAATTGTTATCTGATTTCAATAGTGCGTTTAAACGTTGAGGGTAATAGTTGTGGGTTCTGTGTCGTTTAAGTGTTTTGGTAGGTTTATTTTAATGGGGCGAGGTACTTTAAATGTTCCGTCAGAGCTTGTTTGATGAGACCATGTTAACAGCTAGATAAACCCAGCGATATCCCACTGCCACTGCTGGGCAATTGTCTTTTATTCAAACTTACAGAACTCCCGGTCTGGTCATTTAGAACATATCAGCGGTTTATTACATACTAGCTTTAACCCGCTGCTTCGCCCGCGTCATAAATATATACCTTCACGAGAAACATTTACAATGTTAGATATTGACCTGAAAAAAGTTACAGTAACATAATTATTGAAGTACAACTTTCTTGGACATCCTTCTTTAAAATTAAAGTATTGTTTCAGGGAAACGCATTACCGGGATATTAAGTAAACTATATTTCAATCCAATTTTTTGTCCACGCGTGTCCCCAGTTTTATTCAAATCCGTTAAGCCGTTATAGCGTAATTGACTAACAATCATACAAACATCCAATTATCCAAACATCTTCACAAACTTTCTCATTTATATTCGTAGGATATCCTAAATATATGCTAAAGACAGACCTTTCTGGTCTTTAAACAATCTTACACTTGAACAGATTTTGGAAATGTTATTTTTAACCGACTTCAAAAAAAGGAGGAGGTTCTATGTTCCACTGTTTATATTTTTTTTTTTTTTTTTTTTTTTTTTTTTCTATGTATGTTCATCGATATCTCCGCCAATTGTAGGCCGATTTTCAAAATTCTTTTTTTGTTTAAAAGAGCATACTCCCGAGGTGGTCCCATTGGCACCAAGTCAAGATCTGATGATGGAATCTTGGGTAAATCGACGGAAACCCTCAAATTTTATAGGCACAACTATGACGATTTTAGAATTTTTAGCATCTAGTCAAGCATTTTCATTCAGAAAATGTCATTTGGTAAACTGGATCTGATGAAGAAGATCACAGATGGCCAACGGAACTCCTCAACGGGTCAAATCTTGCAAGTTGAATTTAACCCACTTCCCGGTTTCTGAATTGAAATTTTGCATGCTTGTGTAAATTGGATGACAATGAAATATTATTGCAACATGGAGCTGGTCTGACGATGGAGCTGGATGGTGGCCATAGGAACTCTGTAATAAAACGACGCAACCCCGTCGAGTTTGGGCTTGTTTCATTCGTCTTGACGAGCACTTTGATCTCAGATGGTAACCAGGGTCTGATGATGGAGCTGGAAGATGGCCAAAGGTACTCCAAAGTAAAACGACACAATCCCGTCGAGTTTGGGCTCGTTTTATTCGTCTTGACAAGCACTTTGATCCCAGATGGTAACCAGGGTCTGATGATGGAGCTGGAAGATGGCCAAAGGCACTCTATAATAAAATGACACAAACCCCATCAAGTTTGGGCTCGTTTGATTCGTCTTGACGAGCACTTTGATCCCAGATGGTAACCAGGGTTTGATGATGGAGCTGGAAGATGGCCAAAGCCCTCAACAATAAAACTACACAACCCCGTCGAGTTTGGGCTCGTTTGATTCGTCTTGACGAGTACTTTTATCCCAGTTGGTAACCAGGGTCTGATGATGGAGCTGAAAGATGGCCAAAGGCACTTCACAATAAAACGACACAACCCTGTCGAGTTTGGGCTCGTTTGATTCGTCTTGACGAGCACTTTTATCCCAGATGGTAACCAGGGTCTGATGATGGAGCTGAAAGATGGCCAAAGGCACTCCACAATGAAACGACACAACCCCGTCGAGTTTGGGCTCGTTTGATTCGTCTTGACGAGCACTTTTATCCCAGTTGGTAACCAGGGTCTGATGATGGAGCTGAAAGATGGCCAAAGGCACTTCACAATAAAACGACACAACCCCGTCGAGTTTGGGCTCGTTTGATTCGTTTTGACGAGCACTTTGATCCCAGATGGTAACCAGGGTCTGATGATGGAGCTGGAAGATGGCCAAAGGCACTCCACAATGAAACGACACAACCCCGTCGAGTTTGGGCTCGTTTGATTCGTCTTGACGAGCACTTTTATCCCAGATGGTAACCAGGGTCTGATGATGGAGCTGAAAGATGGCCAAAGGCACTTCACAATAAAACGACACAACCCCGTCGAGTTTGGGCTCGTTTGATTCGTTTTGACGAGCACTTTGATCCCAGATGGTAACCAGGGTCTGATGATGGAGCTGGAAGATGGCCAAAGCCCTCAACAATAAAACTACACAACCCCGTCATGTTTGGGCTCGTGTGATTCGTGTTGACGAGCATTTTGATCCCAGATGGTAACTAGGGTCTGATGATGGCGTTGGAAGATGGCCAAAGGCACTCCACAATAAAACGACACAACCCCGTCGAGTTTGGGCTCGTTTGATTCGTCTTGACGAGTACTTTGATCCTAGATGGTAACCAGGGTCTGAACATGGAACTGGAAAGTGACCATAAGAACTCCGTAATAAAACGACGTAACCCTATCAAATTTGCTCTCGTTGGATTTGTCTTTATGAGTACTTTGGTAACCAGGGGCAAAAAGTACAGTGAGCAAAAAAAAACTTGTATTAAAAATAGATTTTGTAACAAACTTATTTCGAGGTCAAACTGATGATTTTATCCTACGTATCTAACAAATACGTATGTACAAATACAACTAAAAAGCAAAAAATAAAATAATTTTTAATTAAAAAATAAAACCGACTTCAAAAAACACCCAAAAACTAAAACGCAAAAAATAAAATAAAAATTGAACCGACTACAAACAAAAAGCATAGAAATATCTTTCTTCTAACGGTGAAGCCACACGAGCGTAATTTTGTGAGTCGTGAGCGGCAGAATTTCGGTTCGCGCCATACAATATGCGGGCCATCCCGTGACACTCACATGACACAATGTATGGCGCAATCGAAATTCTGCCGCTCACAACTCACAAAATTACGCTCGTGTGGCCTCACCCTAATCTGTTTGAAGTCGGTGACTCAGCACGAGCCAGCAAGAGTGGGCCTAGCCATCGACCTTACGTACTTACTATCTATTGGGTTTCTTTCTACCACTCCTGCTGGCTCGAGCTGAGGCACCGACTTCAAACAGATTAGGGTGAGGCCACACGAGCGTAATTTTGTGAGTTGTGAGCGGCAGAATTTCGATTGCGCCATACATTGTGTCATGTGAGTGTCACGGGATGGCCCGCATATTGTATGGCGCGAACCGAAATTCTGCCGCTCACGACTCACAAAATTACGCTCGTGTGGCTTCACCGTTAGAAGAAAGATATTTCTATGCTTTTTGTTTGTAGTCGGTTCAATTTTTATTTTATTTTTTGCGTTTTAGTTTTTGGGTGTTTTTTGAAGTCGGTTTTATTTTTTAATTAAAAATTATGATTAATAATAGTTTACCTATTAATGCTATTAAAAAGAGCATGAAATAGAGATAAAAATATGACGAGCTGTTTTTGAACGTTTATAATAAATACGAGATTCAAAGTAAAGAACACTCGCACCGTAAATAGATACGATCCTACTGAAAGTCGTACTTACAAGCTTTTTTCGAATACAAGTAACATACCTACTTACAAATCTCTTTAAAATGGCTGCCAATAGCAAACTTTATCTGAATGAAGGCGCGAAGGTACCCGAGAACCGACACAATGCGTACAATGGGTCTCAAAATATCTTTATCCTCACAGAAATAAGATTTAATAACGTTTTGTTAGAACTCAATGCTCTTTTGACGTACCTCCTTGACGATTTTATTTGTGTTAACCGTCCACTCTAACGAGACCTTCCTAGCGTCTTGTTCGCCATTGCATTCGCTTGCAGCAGAAGTGTGATGGTAAAGGTGTACTGGATCATTTTACTTTGGTCGATTGTTGAAGAACTCCTTCCGTTTGATAAGTTAGTTTTTGTTGTCAGTAAATCCTTAGGCATTAAAGTCGTTAGCTCTGGGTGCTTTCCTCTAGTGCCTATTCATTGCTGAATTGTGAGCCTCTGTATTATTTTGATGTTGTTTGTATTGTTCGTTACGTTAGTCTTTTATATTGTCTATATTTCACATTCTTCTTTAGTGGTACAGCTCGCTCGAGATGTTCTGCGAATTTGTATATTACACTTCATTCCATTTTTACGAGATTTTAATTAGTTTCACCTATCCCGTTGTTTGTCTGCCGGCAATGAAATCTTGCAAGTTAAATTTGGTACACGACTAGTAATCTTATTTAAAATCTAAATCCAAATGAATTCGATTGAATACTTTTAATAAGCAAATACCTTTTTAGATCGACCTCGTAGTTTTTTAAAATTTTGGATTTTTATTACATGTTTGGTACTTATATCCGAATAAGTTTTACGGGTAGCTACAAATTTGTAGCACATTAACGAGTGACGACCAGAATGACTTTTTTTATACACGCCTCATGGAAAGCAAACATGAGGCTTACGATGGAGCACGCTTGCCTAGTAAATGCTCATTCACCCTAGACTTGAAAACGGCCAGATTTTAGTGTGTGTTCCCTACACAGTCACAGGTAAGTGAATTCCAAATAAAATCTGCAAATAGTGTGTAATAGTGTTTATGTATTGTTTATTATCGTCAATCATCCTGGTTTTCTAAACATCCGGATTCACCTCAGTATTTTTACGATACTGCGATCCGCGTCAACAATTTTTTGATATGAATCTTAATGTGTGTATCATGTGATATTTATAGAAATTAACTGAAACAATTTACTTTGCTCACCCGCGACCTAATGATAGTAACGTTTGTGTAAGAAATGCGTGTTCATGCAGTTCCTCCACTTCCACACTGTACGTATACACACAAATCATACAAACCCAACTATCACCACCACCAAACTACACTGACGCGTTACGAACTACACCAGAGCTCATCTTCAGAGTACCGCAAGCGTTCACTTTGCTACCGAATGTTAGACTAAAGCCAAAGTAACGCCTGATTCAATAAATATTCATAGTCCTAAATAAATAGAGAGAATAGATAAATAGTCGACCTTGGGCATCGTGGCAAGATAGAAAAGTACACGTTCTCAGAAATATGTTTTTGAAAAGTTATGTTAGTCGTTTACGGAGATTGCTTGGAAAGACTATCAAAAAATAACAAATATGATTACCTGTGTAATTGCTAGATCGTCAAAATTTAAGAGGCCTCGTATGGTAGATCGTAGGTACAAAGTCCTATCAGTAAATAATACCTACCATAAAACACGGTTCTAATGAAAGTAATGAAGATAACAACCTTTCAAAAATTTTGTCATCTTCAAATGACAGATGAGGGTCAATCAAATTTCTCTTATCATATCTTGGATTATAATAGTAGTTCTCGAGTGGCGTCCACGGACCGGAAGACGAGGTGTGGGTAGGCCTCCAACAAGATGGAGCGACGATGGTTAAGGTTGTGGAAACGCGTTGGATGCGGGTGGCGCCGGACCGATCTGTTTGGCGAGCCTTGGGGGAGGCCTAGGTTCAGTAGTGGACGTCTTTCGACTGAAATGATGATGATGAATATTAAATAAGTAGAGGGACTACCTAAAACTTTAAATATGGCTAGGGGTTTACGAGACACAAAAGTTTAGGGATTTCTGATCTACGCCCTGTGGCGTGTTAGCAGAATAGACATGAAGTTGGGGGTGGGTTTGCGGTCTGCGGCGTCCATTATAGTCTCTCCGAGCCAACAAATATTATATACCTACACTATAAGGTATGGTTATACCTTAACCATCGTCGCTCCATCTTGTTGGAGGTCTACCCACACCCCGTCTTCCGGTCCGTGGACGCCACTCGAGAAGCTTCTGGCCCCATCGGCCAACAGTACTCAATATTGATTTATTCATTACTTAATACTAATTAAATTAAAACAAAGAAAAACAGTTTAAATTATGTATAGAAAAAGAGTCATCAAAAAGTTAATGAAATTGACACCAAAAAAAGATTTGCTAGAGATGGGACGCTCCAATATTGTAAGTGATTGCGCATAATAATTAGATATTAGATACAAATTGTCTCGTAACGTACCTACGTAGGTAGAACTGACATACCCAACAGACCTGACAGCTACAGACGAACTGACGGCATAAGTAGGTACCTAGGTAAACAAATCATTATCTATCAAGTACTGTTTTCTACATAACGGCAAAAGTTTGAAGCCCTAGAATGCACACGCATTCAGAAAAAATGCTTCAAACTTTTCCCACTTTTTCCATCAGGGGTTAAAACGTATCCCAGTATCGCGTGATACTTTACCTAAACAGAATATCGCATTCGTAACGTCCAAATTAGGCGCGAAATTACTCACGAGCTCTCGCAAAAACCTCGTTAGCCCGCCATGTTTATTCTGCGACAGAGGGGCGCACCCTCTATGTACACAAACGCAAACATGCCAGGACAACCGAAAAACTAATTCGTCATTCACAGAAGACTTAAGGCTGGGATATAAAGAGCATTTTGGAACGGTTCGCTGCTTTGCCAAGCGCAAAGCGAACGTGTGAAGGGTGTATGAAACTGGCAGTAGGGTGTGGGTAACACACCCTCCGTGTCGCGATTGTGCGACCCTGTATGTGAAATGGATATGCAACGCGATACGAGAAACTGATATTGCCTATGATTTTAGACTCGTTTTATTACTGGCCATTTTGATTTTTAATTACTTAACTTCTGCTTGAAATGTTCACGGAACTGGCAGTTCTAAATTAAAAAATTTGCCCGTATTTATGTTACGTCGATTCGATTTACTGTCAAGTACAAATGGAAAATCGTCCACTTGAATTGGCCGTTTTGAATTTGGACCGAAAGTAATATCGTTCAAAATGAATTTTGACAAAATGTAACTGTGCTGAAAAATAAATTATAACCTTTCTTTTCGTCCTTGAATTAAGCCTTAATTGAATTAGTCATTATTTATTTCGGCCTAAATCAATTTTTGCAATTTTACCATGATCCCATTTTCGACAATATAAACAACTTTCCTTGTTGATTTATTTAACATTGGCATTTTTCTGATTGACGTATAATTCCGAGTGGACGATTTTCCATTTGTATTTAACGACAGTAAATCGTCGATTCACGTTTCACATAAATACACTAGGATCCAATGTATAATGAATATTCAGCAACGAAATCTTTTTACAGTTTCAACGAGGAAAAGAGAAAAAAAGAAAATAGAGTATAAAAGTTATTTCACGGAGGAGCAACTTTTTACCTTATATAAAGCACAGATAAGATCATGTATGGAATACTGCTGCCACCTTTGGGACGGTTCTGCCAAGTATCAGTTGTCGTCGAGTTGCTTGTCTGTCTGTTTTTTATCGGATACATTTTGGAGAGTGTGCGTAGTAATTACATGATTTAATTCCTCCATCTTCATTTCACCAACGGACATCCAGGCGGGGGGAGCGTCTTCATCCTTATGTGGTTAGTATTCCAGTAGCCCGTACGAAGCGGTTCGCGTCATCCTTCCTAATGCAAACTGCTAAAGAATGGAATTCGCTCCCGTCGTCTGTATTTCCTGATAAATACAACCTGGGTCTCTTCAAGGCTAGAGTGAATATGCTGTTACTGAACCAGTGAGGTACACCTTTGGCCTAATCTACACTTTTCATCAGGTGAGATAGTGGTCAATCACGGGTCAGTTTTTCGTAAAAAAAAAAAAAGTAAAGCGGAAGTTAAGCTAAAATCAGCTAGGTACCTAACTTTTCAGAATTTATTAAAACGGCATCATACAGAACCCATTAGGTTAGGTTAGGTTTGTTTTATAACAATCTTAAAAAGTTAACGGTTTCAGAAAAAAATCGTGTCGGTCTTTTGACCCATTCGATGTTTTAATACATTCGGTCTTTCGTACTTCGGTATTGTAATACATACCCCGACTGATAGCGAGCGTTCTAAGGTAAACTATAAGAAATTCCTTTAAGTGATAAGTTCGCCTATGTAGGTACATCTTGTAACTCGTTAGTTTTCTGTACCTATATGCGTACAAAAATCTTGTTATCTTTTTTTTAGCATAAATACCTACTATTTAGTCTTCTACTCATTCGGTCGTGTCGGTTGGCAGAATTTAATCCCGCCATTTAATATTGACGGCTTACACCATCTAACGTCTAAAAAACATGTCATTACGTCCCCCTTTTTGCTCCATAGTAAATACCGCTGCGCTCGGTTTGCAATATCGAAAAATTCCACGAAAGAATAGAATACTTGCGCCGGTATCAGAGTCGGGAGTCAGCGTCATCGGTACCGTATCGATTGTGATTAGGGTTACCAAACTTTGGGATTCTACAATGTATTATTTCGGCTCGCTTCCATACTACAGAAAAATCGGAGTTTATCATAGTAACTTTCATTTATGTAATTATTTATGCATAAATACAATCACGCCTGTTTTCCCAAAGGGGGTAGGCACAGCACACGAAACGTTACATTTACACCCACTTTTCGGACCCATATAATAATATGGTAATTATTACAATCGGAATTTAAACTAGAATTTTAAATTCCGATTAGAAACGGCGGTTACAATGTGTCTGAAATATCGAGGTAATTTTAGTAAAAAATAGCCCGTTTGAGTCCCCGGGTTTAATAAAAACTGTATAAAAATCTGGAAAGTTTAGAATAATATACATATGACAACCCTGATTGCGATTAGACCCTCCCCGCCCTCGGAGGGTCGAGCCTCAACGCTCAATGAGAAAAGTACTTCAGCTGAGTTTCTGCTTGGTTGATGTCACAAGCTTGAATTACAATACAATGACTATATGTATTAAACAATTCAGAAAAAAAATCTACATTGAAAATAACAAGCATAGCAATAGGCTCCTTTATCGCTACAGAGGGATCTGTTCCAGGCAACCTTTAAAAAAAAGCGAAATGCTTTTCGAGCCACTCACACGCAGTTTCCATACGCGGCGGATATTCAGAAAGTTTTTATCGACTATTACTGGTTCATTTCTAAACTAAACTTTGTCATAAAAACATAAATATATAAGAGCTATCATTGCAAGTGAAAGTGACGTAGTATGCATTGAAACTGATTAAAATGATTAACTAAGTCTTTGTTATAACCGGAGAAAGCTCAAAGTTCCGATACGACATCTAGATCCAAAGACCTAGTACAATACTAATACTATTGTCAATATTCCACCAAAAAATCCATTGTTGTGGTTGCCATGTTGCACGTTGCTGGCTTGGGTAGTATAGCTACCTCTAGTCCTATCTAGTCATCTATTTAGAGAAATCGCTACATTCCACATCGCACTATCGAAGTATCTCAACTCGGATACATAAATATAACTTCCAACTGTCTTCCTTCGGATTTCGGTCTCCACTTCCTTTGGCATAACATCTGCCTGGAGAGAGATCTCTCTTTTGAGGCCTACTACTACCTACAAAGGTAGCTATGAAGCGGGCTTCATAGTTCTGTAAATCTCTAATATAAGCCTAGGTAAAGACTTCAGATTATTAAAGTCCTTGGTCGCTTATGCTACTCACGCAACCGATAGTAAGTCGATCCATCCAATATCTTACAGGCAGCCATTGAAGACGTGTCGGGGACGCAAATATGATGACGCAAGTTGCAGTAAAGAAGCTAAATGGTATTGCCTTGATCGCTCATTGACTTTGATCATTAGCAATTAGTTGGTTCAGGGTTTAATTGTTTAAGACCAGTACATGAAAGAATCCCGTCGTTTAGGCGCACACACCTGCGATGTACCTAAATACAAAGGTTGAAGTCAGCCTAATTTTATTCGTAAACACGCGCACACAGTGGCAGAATGTAAGGACATCATCGAAGTAGTTATAAAAACCGGTTGTCTGTAAAGTCGGTTTACGGACGATAGTTTAATTTAAAGGTGCTGATACATTTAAGCATTCATTTGTAATGAGCATTCTAGCGAATGACATACAGGTAAAAGCTCACAAAATAAAAGAAGCGTTATAGCGAGCATCACACGAACAAAGTTAAAAACGGCGAATGCTCGCTGTTCTGTTGCAAGTGAATGCTCAAGTGTATCAGCACCTTAACGTGACAAAGTCATAATAAAACATTCAAAAAACAAAAATGAAACCAGGCGGTCACCCATCCAAGTACTGACCGCGCGCGACGTTGCTTAACCTCGGTGATCGGACGAGAATCGGTGTTTTGTCAAATATCTTGGAAACGGTGCATCCTACGGCAAAATCAATGAAATTTTTATCCCCCCTTTAATACCCCTCCCCCGCACCTTGCACTTGCAGCACTTGCTTCACTATAAGCCTAATGAATAGGCTCGCTCAACGAGCTATGGTGAAGGCTATGCTCGGGGTTTTCTCTACTGGATCGAATCAGGAATGTGGAGATTCGTCGAACGACATAACCAAACGGATTAGCTCGTTGAAATGGCAATGGTCAGACCAGCACGCAGAACAGATGGACTTTGGGGCCGAAAAGTTCTCTAATGGAGACCACGGACTGGCAACCGTAGTATGAGTTGTCCACCAACGAGATGGACGGATGATTTGGTAAAGGCCGCAGGTTCACGGTGGATGCAAGACGCTTCCAAACGTAATGATTGGGTATCAATGACGGAGGCCTGTGTCCAGCAGTGAACTTCCTACGGCTGAAATGATGATGATGATGAAATATTAGCATTGTGGGCGTCACTGGTGCCCCATCACTCCACCGCACTGCTCCACCGCTATCATTGACACGTGTGATTATATTCTCTTCGGCTGGTAACTATCAAAAATATACTCTGTGACTCCTACTTACGCTGTCGCCGGTGAGCCGTCTGGTACGTGAATGTAGCGGAGGTCAAATGCGAATGTAAAATCTGATACTTGGTTACTATTATGTAATCTTTGACGACACGATTTGGGTCAAGACCGTCTTTGCGTCTCGTATTCAGTCACTTTATCGTAACGTATGTAATCTGATGAGGAAGATGACAATTCAATCATGACCCTTCGGTTTGCTGCAGTCGGTTATCAAATCTTAAACACAGCCCTATCTGCCCATTGCCCCTTAAACCGAGGGGACGAATTAATCCCAACAATTAATGAAGGGCTTTGGGTCGAGCCTCCAAAGTGAACCTCCCCGGGAAATTCAATTATTGACGGCTCCGATTCAGCTTTATTGTTTGGCATGTCCTCACTTTAGTACCTTTGTGTCTTGACGAATAGTGACATATGCAATTAAAATTCAGTGCCGCAGTTGATGCAGCTAAAAAAATACTTGTTTCGGCGATTTGAGTGAGGATGATTCAACCGTTAAATCTGCATCTATCTTTTATTTGTTCAGTACTTCCAGATATAACTAATTACTACCTAGATAGTAATTAAATTTACCCCTTTATTATAATATAACAGTATAGATAACTTAGATATATACCTGTGATATTAATGCGACATGGTACTAAAATGTTCGGTGAGTTTCACCGAACACCGTCCAATTGTGTGGTCGATGTCATGTCCCGGCAGAAGGTTTAATAGCTAGGGGGTGCCAAATTGGATTCGGATATTGTTTTGTGTATGTATCGTAGTCCGATATTGAGTTGTCCTATTGAATATTAATGATTAGTTTCATCCTTTTGTTGCTAAGCAATTGTTATTGATGAAAGTTTGAAAGATCTGTCGAATTTGCAATGAAGTCTTGATAAATAGTGACCATAATGAAAATTTTAGGCAAAACACCTGTGCGGGGCATGAAAATTATTGCAAGTAAAAACACCATTTATCCTCTTCTTGAAAGTGTGGTAATGGAAGAGAAGCGTTTAGTAACTTTGAAAGTTTAGTCAATCCGGGGGAAATCGGGTTGTTAGTACCCTTCGCCACTGCAAAACACTTATTGAATTGATAATGTAAAAAGAAAATAATTCAAAAAGTAAAATAGTAATGTGAATTTGACTTTTGTTTCAAATTCCCGTAAGAATTGCGGAGAACAGATGGATAAACTTACTACGTTCCTCCGCGAAGTAGTGAATATAGTACAGTCAACTGCTGTAATCTTGACGTGCTTGAACGAAGTGTCAAATAGAGATGAGTTAATTTGACCTTCGTCCCAAGTCCTCAATATGAGGTATAGTACTAAATGGTTGATATATTAAAACAAAACGCCCAGCTGCGCAAATTAACCAACTAGCAAAATTTCAGGCTTTATCCAAGTAGCCTAACATCCAAAATGTCAAAAAAGCTGATACCTGTCATACATTTCGGAAAGGTGTTGAACTTCATGGCGACATTAGTATTTGCGTTTTGGTCTTTTTGAATATTCAGCATTTTTACATTTTGTTATATGTATATATTATCTTGCCGTGACGCTGAACTTAATTCTGATTTTATTACATAGCCAATTAGCCATCTTCGCAAAATCGTCATTGTAAAATGACGATTGTAAATGGACATTTTACTCCATTAGAGCATTTTGATAATTTTGACACATAAATGATTTTGTATACCTAAGCCGAATGGTTACAGAAGTGTTTTACTTTAAAAACTTCGACCTATTTATCATTTCTAAAATAAGATCTTCTATAAGCTTAGTTTTTAACCTCAACAGAACCCTGACTTGCCGATCTATTTTGACCTGCCACTAGAAGTATTGTAAAAAGTAAGTCACGCTAAAACACCGTAAGTACTAGGGCGGGTGCGTCATAAGAACGTCTTAGCCCGGTTGCTAGGCAACCTGGCCTGTGGGCGATGAGGAGTGGCAGGTTGTAACCATTGTGCGAATGCTATGGCTCGCTTCTTAAATACTTATATCACTTTCTGTTAGGCATTAACGAGTCCGTAATTATAACCATTGCATTGCGGCTACCTTTTTTATATTCATCTCCTTCGGGCTGAAATATTTAGATAAAAAAAATATTTTAAACTGTCGCGATCTTCAGCCGTAATTTATAGGTATAGTCGACCAAGTAAGTGCTCTACCGTTTTTTATGACAGTTCCTACGTCAGAATAAAAACAATATGTCACATTGACTTGTGAGTGAAAATATCCTTTAGGGTGAGGCCACACGAGCGTAATTTTGTGAGTCGTGAGCGGCAGAATTTCGGTCCGCGCCATAGGTACAATATGCGCGCCATCACGTGACACTCACGTGACACAATGTATGGCGCGACCGAAATTCTGCCGCTCACAATTCACAAAATTACGCTCATGTGGCCTCACCCTTAATGTTTTACGCCATACAAGTGGTATTGAACCTTAGGGTGGTAAAGGATTTTCTTGGTCGAACTGCTCGTGACCACAGCCGCTGCGAAGTGTCCGAAACGGCAAAGTAATTTTTGGCAAAATACGGGGGTGGAGTGTGGTTGTGGTAGGATATTTTTCTAAGTCTGAAGCAGCCAGGTGAGCCAGGCGACTTTAAATATCATACGTACATAATGCCACTATTATGAAATACTTTTCATGTTGGAGTGATTCCGTATCAATGTCTACTTGAACGTTATCACTTATCAAAGCAGTGCCATGGATTCGTATAACTCTACCTAAACATATAGGTACCTATTTTATTATGTTAATTTTGGCGGTGCTACGTCGCGTCGTAGCAACCGTAGCATCCTCTACGTGTTTAGTTCCACTTGTCAGTCGTCTTGCTTGCTTATACAACTGTCGTGAGACTTATACATAAGCGGATTACTAAAGTATTTAGAAAGCTACAAACTGGTCCGAAACGTGTCAGACAGAACTCGATTTTTTACTTGTAAGCGCTCCGCTTATTTTACTCTAGCTAGGCAGGTGCTTTTTTTAATTTATTACATTTTGCAAAAGATAAATTTTACACATACTTGCTTTTCAGACCCTTGATCATACATACAAAGACGACGTTTAAAAAAATACCATACATGTTTCCCAGTGGTAATAAAAATATTTGTGTGACAAGCCGCTAGTACGTATCTGTTTTAGCGCATGAGAACAACTATCAATATAAAATAAAATAACGTTTAGTCACTCTATTAAGCCATTGTAGAGGGGAAAAGGGAGAGAACTTCTATATTTTCCTTACATATGTATAAATTTACGTCTGCTAATAAAACCACAAAAGTGGTAAAATAACGATGAAGTTGAGATGTGTCCCAACTGTAAACAAGGTAAAAAGGAATAATGCAAAAAGTTTTGAATCTAAATAAAATAAATAAGGCACCTGCAGCTCAACACAGTAGTCGTTTAGGTATCAGAAAACTAGCACAAAGCATACATAGGAGCAGTAGCGCAACGAAACACGAATACTCATAACATTTTTGTAAAAATGACATTTTAATAAAAGCTTTTTACTAACTGTATTTTTGTGGACTATATTTGCGTTGTCATCTAAATTTCCAATCCGTACCAAATTACAATCACTAGAAGTGGGTGAAATTCGACTTGCTAGATTTGGCCCGAACAAACAAACCTTGCACATTAAATAAAAACTTGTGAAAATTAGACAATGTGTCAAAGTTTCTGAAGATATCAAGACTCTTCGCACTTAGTGAATTTTGCTACAAATTATTTTTTTAAATGATTATATTGATTAAGTTTTGTCAAGCCGATATAAGCTGAAGCTTGTTATCAGGGGCTGAAGTAAACTAAATAACAATGTAATAAATTTTTTGAAGCGAATAATAGAGTATTCCTTTGGTTGAATTGGCCTTAAATTTGGCAGATATCAGCAAAAATCGTGTATTGAAAATCCAATTTTATAAACTACTGGACTACTAAAGTTAAAACAATCACTAGGCTCACACACTTGCGCACTCATGCAACGCAAGACAGCTGCGTCTTTGCGAAATATGTATAATAAAAATTGGGTCAATAATGAGGTAGGGCAAAAAGTATTATGGACACAGATAATGGAAGTGAGACTCGCTTGCAAACAGCCCTCAATTTTACAGTATAAATATGATTTTGATTCTGGATATTCTCAAATGAACATAGAACCTGTCCAAAAAACAAGAAGCAAGCGGGGATAAAGACAAACAGCAGCTCCTTTAGTCAACCCAAATCCTGTCTCCGATTTTGAACTGCAAGTGATATGTACAGAGTCCTTGCCTATAAGTAAGCCTTTACATGACGACCTCATCAGTCTTTGCAAGTCAGGAGGCATCCTATCCCATTACCATGGCTTTTATGACTCCCTGAGCGTCAATACCAATTCTGCAGTTAATGAAAACCAAGAGGAAGATGATGACAATTGATTTACCTGATTTCATGTTTAATAGTCCCCCGGGTTAGTGCTCAAAGAAAGAACTGATTATATAATTATTATTAAATAGACTGATGAAAAAAAATATCAAATGCGTAGATTATTTTGTTTGATTTTATGCTTTAAACTTAAAGTTATTAGTTTTGAAAAAAAATCTTTTGTTTTTAGTTAGTTTATGAAACTGGCGTTTATTGTTATTTGATTTTTAATTAAGCTATAATGATTGAGACATACCTACTTAAATTTTAGTGGTATTTTTGCACGTTTTATAATGGAAAACTTTGTTTTTAAGAAATTAATGCCTGTTTTTAATATTATGTGAATCGTTCGTAATATATTGCAATGTTGATTATCATATTATTGTTTAATTATAAAACTCTCCTAAAAACCTTTAGTAAAAAAAATCATCCTAATAATTACGGGAATAAAATGATATTGAACTTTTATCTTGCACGCCAATCACACTTAAAAGTAGTCGAATAAAATGGTACACCAATGGTACAATATTAGCGTTTGACCCCGATAAACACCGAATAAAATGATATACCTACGTCTTAACGCGTAATAGTCAATGATCTATTTTGACTAAGTTACTATTTCTTAAATATCTTTCTTTCAACACATTTATCGTGTGCCACAGTAACATATTGAAATGTAATGAAAAATTAACTTTGCATAAAGCTAACTACCAACCGTTTACGTTCAATATACCTACAAGTCACAATTGAGCAAAACATGTTTTTGATTTTTCCTGAAAAATCTGGTTTTTGCAGTTATCTTTTTGTTCCCCGGGACCGGCGGTATATCTTCATGCAGGGCAACAGCTCCTAAAAAACAACATACATTCCACCTTTGATCAATTATAACTGTAGTGTAGATCCACAGTCGCGCGCCCGAAAATGTCCGAGCCAAATGAGCGCCACTTTGATAAAAGTGGCCTTCTTTTTTCTCAGTACGTTGCGTGAAATTGTCAAGTTTAGCTGTCAAGTGTCAACCGAAATTCGACTGTAATGAAGTAAAGACTAGGTTCAAATTTCTGTGTAGGTGATGATTTTAATTGTTATGCAAACAAATAAAAAAGTTCGGACATTCTTTGAAGGGGATTTTGTTCGGCAATGTGTATCTTCTGTTATAATTGATCAAAGCATTCCACCATAAAAAGCTGCTAACATTCCCGATTATACTACTGCGCACATTGGTCTGCGCGTGGCATTCGAACAAGAGAAAGCGCTCGCGGGAGCGACACAGCCGAGAGCCGACTAATTGCCACTTGAGCGCCAATTACGGCGACGATACGCCGAGTTGCCGGGTGCTGCCACGGTACGAGAACCAGCGTGGGCTTGGAGAGAATACATAGGTACATTAGTTGAACAACGTCGTCGATATTCCATTATCCTACACAAATATGATTTGCGAATGTTGATTGTATTTTCGGACAAATTTAAATAGGGACTCATCGAAGGCAATCTATCAGGTGAAATAAGGATTAATCGCTGTTCATTTTTTCAATGAATACTTAAATATACTTAGGTTAGCATACGGTGGGACTTGAAGCCGTCGTGTGTTGCAATTATCACTGTGATAATCATTTCGGTATCAATGTTTTTAAGATGTTAACAAAATTGACGGCTCTGCTCATGGCACCCTGCCCCGACCTTTGGCTGAAGTGTGACGAGGCCCAGCGACGAATGAAGAGCGATGTGGAACACTCCAGCCCGCGAGGATTACGACCTGCACTCCAGCGGGACAAGTGATGCCAACAAAAGATGTCGTTAGTTATACCTTTACGTTAGTTATCCTTGAAAATGTTGCCAGCATTGCGGCTCTGATTTATTAACACTTGTTAAAACTTTATCCTCATGCAAATTACCTTTGGTTAGAAAAAAAAATGTATTTTTTATATTTTTTTCTTACAGATTAGGCCAATTTAAGAAACTAATTAGAATATTTTAAAATTTGGTCGCGTATTTTTTTTTAAATTTAATTTGTTAAATACCGGATATGGTTGATCGGAAACACGTCATCCAGTAGCTCGAAACTCTTAATTTCCTTTGCCCATCTGCTTAGATAAAAAATACTGTTATCTGTCATTCGTACGTCGTCATGTCGTCAATAAGTTTCTAACCTTCTGGTTCTGAAAGTCTATTTTCCACGATAATTTTTGAAAAAATGCTTACCAGTAGAAACTCCGGTGAAAAATTTGTCAAGGCTGACACGCTCAATCTACCCAAAATGCGAAATAGGTCCATTTACATACATCAATATGATCTTCGCAGCAGTACAAGAGAGATATCCTAAAATATTCGACATTTGCAAGACGACACCAGTTCTCACGTAGTTAACGACCGCTTTAGCCTAGTTGGTAGTGACCCTGCCTACGAAGCAAGAGGTCCTGGGTTCAAATCCCGGTAAGGGCATTTATTTGTGTGATGAGCACGAATATTTGTTCCTGAGTTATGGATGTTTTCTATGTATTTAAGTATTTATTTATCTATATAAGTATGTTTATCGTCGTCTAGTACCCATAGTACAAGCTTTGCTTAGTTTGGGACTAGGTCGATTTGTGTAAGATTGTCCCCTAATATTTATTTTTTTTATATTTTTTTTTTTTTAGTAGATCTTCCCTAACACGGACGAATATTTTGCCGGGGCTATTCATGGAGTAATTTGAACAAATAAAACACTTTTTAGTTTCAAAAATGAAAATAGCCTTTTTGTTTTGTTTCCTATCCTATTGACATCAGTTAAATTTAAATGACATTTTGACAGACATTGACATTTTTTTTTATGTGAAGCGTGAGGGCAAAGGTAAAAGAAAAATGCCTTTGAACCTTTGATGACGCTATTTGAAGATCAAATGAAAGATATCAGTTTTTTTTGGAATATCTCCGCTATTAGCTGTTTATTTTTAAGACCGACTACAGAAAATGGATGTATAACATTATTCCTCAATGATAAAAATATAAAAAAAATACAAAAATATATTTAACCAAAGGGAATAGGCTAGACGACTAAAAAAAACTGTTTAGTCCGTCAGTTAGATTATTAAAAAATATTGTACACGTATTTTTTCCTTTGTTTGACAAACAAAAAATGAGGAGGATACAGTGCTTAGAAGTTTCGAGTGACGTCACTATATGGTACAATTTTTACCTAAGGGTGACGTCACAAGCCCCCACTCCGGAAGTTTGATGATCTATATCTTTGTCGTTTTTTAATAATTTGATAAACCAAAAAATACGTGTCCCATATTTTTCCATAATCTAAATGACGGACTAATTAGAATGACCAATTTTTAACCCAGTCGTCATCCCTATTATAGTCATTGCAATACACCCCGAACATACACAATCATACGTGACATAGCTCGGAGAGTCGCTAGACTTAAGTGGCACGGGGCAGGGTACATTGCTCATACAACTGACGGTCGATGGGGTAGTACGGTTCTAGAATGACGAACGCGAAACGAAAGACGTGGCGTAGGAACGTCCCAACAAGATGGACTTACGATCTGGTATAGGTAACCACTTGAATGCTAGCAGCGCAGGCCCAATCGTTGTGGAAATCTTTGAAGGAGACCTTTTACTCAGCCATGGACGTATTTTTCCTGATATAAAGATGATGATGGCAATACATTTTATTCAACCAAAACCCAAAACGTCGTGATAAATAAATCTTTTTTAGCGTGCCAAAGCCTTTTTTCAAGTTTACAAAGGGGCGTTATAGCTTTGGTACCTCATTCTGCCTATCCGTTTGTTTGTGTCTGTCAGTGGCATCATAGCTTCGTATCCAATGGACCTGTAGGTATTGTTACGCTGAATTAGGTGAAATGGTATTGCAGTTTTTATGCTGAAAATAGTTATTGTTTTCAAACCAATAAAATTACTTTTTGAAGTCATTGCGGCACCAACTTCTTTTAAGATGCCGTAATAATTGACGGATCCGCTTATAGCTACCAAGCCTGACCTTCGGCTGAAGTGTGACGACGCCCAGCGACGAATGAAGAGCCATGTGGAACACTCCAGCCCGCGAGGATTACGACCTGCACTCCAGTGGGACAAGTGATGCCAACAAAAAATGTCGTCAGTTATATGTACTGTTATGTACACGTGCTTGAAAATATTGCGTCGTAGCTCTGATTTGATACAAAGAGGGGTATTATATCTACGTTAGTCCTATCACAACATAATAATAAAGAACCATCATCAAAGAGGGTATATTTGCACTACTGCTATTCAAGTTTAACGAGATAAGCATACTTTTTTACAAACTTTTTATGTCCTGTCCTGCTATTGCATACCTTCGCAATCATTCTCCCGACAACTCCTAAAAAGTCTCGTACAATATTCGGTGTAGCAGTACAAGCTCAGCTTAAGCATCCAATCAACTATTGCGGCGCACTAAGTGACTGTCACTCAGTAAGTCGACGCGTGACTCCCCCATCCCAGACGTAGGCATTTACATACATTCACAGACACATATAGAATATACTCGCATATGTACTCGTACGCAAGCATTCACACAATACTTCTACGTACGCGTCTGTGCGTACGTACATGACAATTCCTGCCGTTGACACACAGAATGTCAAAATGTTTATTCGCCTACGAAATATATACAGTCTACCTTTTATTTCTGACGATGTTTCACTGGATTTAACTAATTTCTCTTCGGTCACCTTTAGACTAAAATCGCCGTAATGACTTCCATGATATAGATTTAACATAGGACTCTTAATATATTTTTTTTTACATAAAACTGACCCATGATTGGCCCCTAATTCACCCGGTGAAAAGTGCAGATGAAACCAAAGATGTATTTCACTGGTTCGTAACAGCCTATTCACTCTAGCCTTGAAGAGCCTTAGGTTGTATTCATCTGGAAATACAGACGATGGGAGCGAATCAGAGAAGACCGAGAGCGTGTATTAGGAAAGATAAAGCGTACCGCTCTTTTTTGATATCACTAAAAAAAGGCTTTTCATCCATCTAATAATCTAACCCAGTGTCTCCTTGCGACGCACTAAGCGACTACTTAGTATGTCGACGCACGGCTCCCCTATCCAGACGTGTAGGCATTTGCATTCGTAGACTGATATGCACGTTATGTATTTGTTATAGGTATATAATAATATATTGTTGCGTGTGCCAAAGATGGTTACGTCATCGTGTTACGTCTACATAATATTATGTATTTGGGATTCGGGGTAAATCTATTAAGGGTTGGCCTGTTGGTGTGTAAACCTACCAAATACTTTACATAATAGTTGCTCGATAATGATGATGGTGATGATGATTTCGGAGTGAGTCCTTATTTTGATTAGTTCTTGACAGTTGAATTTAAAATTGTTCCGCGACGAAAGATCGTAAGAGTAAGATTCCATTTACGAAATTTGTAATTCTTTTGTAGATATGAGACGCGTTATTTATAGTCCAATTATTAATCGAATAAAAACAAGATTAATTTCTTACAATGATAAGCGTTTTTTCAACCTTGCATATCTCACACACATTCTTCTAACAGATAATCTTGATTATTTAAAAGCGAAAAAGTTTTTCGGGTGCGCTGGTGGGATTCGAACCCACGTCTCCTGGGTATGCGCCCCAACGGGTGTTCTACCAATTGAACCACGTCGCATCCAACCGACTCCCCCGAAATTCTTAATCGCTTACATACGCCAACAGTGGCGTGTGGTAACATCCGTTGGGGCGCATACCCAGGAGACGTGGGTTCGAATCCCACCGGCGCACCCGAAAAACTTTTTCGCTTTTAAATAATCTTAGATTCGGTGAGCAGCCGCACTGCTAATAAAAAATAAATAATATTTAGATAATCTTGAATTAAACAGATCGTTCAAAATTATCTATTACTCTCTATTACCGTACTGGGAGTTGGAGTTACTCAATTACCTAAGTTCCCCAAGTTCTATTAGTTCGCATTAAAATTCATCACCCCGAACTATTTCGCGTTTGCCATCTGAGATGATTGAGTATAATCACCAGGTTTACTAACATCAAAATCAGTTCGGCGTACACAAGATATGAATAATGAATGAACTAAACTCATGTATTAGGGGTACTGAATGTATCTAATTATTTAGCTACAACTGGTTATTAGCCGCGGCACGGTTGGCATGCTTTCAAGAATGATAAAGAATATTTGAAAAGGTCTTTTACCAAAACAACAATAAATATCATGGAAATGTTGCACGTAAACGTCTCTTAACGATTTGTATGAAATTTTGTTATTAAATAAATCACACTTTGCGCGTTGATTTACACAAATGTTGCTACTGAAAATAAAAGCTTTTACGAAAAATAATGAAAGTCTAAATTAATTATATGCAAACTCAAAAGAGGCCGAGAAACGCTCTATTGCTCTACGCGACATCGCTCCTAATTCATTTGTATGGAAACTTCCTCTTTTGTTACCAAAATTCCTTGATTCCTGGTAACAAAAAAATAAATTCTTCGTACAAATTATTTTCATACGATTTTTTATTAAATCATACTCCTATAATGGTCTCGTGATTTGTAACACTTCGTACTATTTTTTATCTGTGGTCCTAAAATATAAGGCCCAGTCCACACAGTTATCCCGTGTCCCCTCTCACTGCCCTCTTCTGCGTAATTAATCGGCTGTCCGTGCCGTCGATCCTCGGCTTTATTAAATTTTAGCGCTTCACCCTCCCCCCCGCCACCCTCTACTCCCCATCCCGAATGAATAGACCCATCACTTTTACTATTCGTAGGGATTACCGAGATGAATCCCCTAATCCTTTGGGGACCGCTGTGCAATTATGCAGTGATAAAATATTGCAAGCTTATGTGCTAACAGGGCGTGCTATATATATATTTCAATTACTTTACCACGTATTGGTAACACTAGGTAAGTATTAGTTGACACAGAAATGCGTTAAGGTTACCTCCTTAAGGTTTAATGTCATTTGGACCGTTCAAACATTAAAGAACACCTCTTACTTATAATTATATAACTAACGACTCAATATGCTCACTCACTGACTCAACATTCAGCCTTGTTTTTTTTTTCTGATGAACCGATTTTCTGTCTAAGGTAGGTCAAATTACTCCTCCCTTTACTCTCTAGTAGACCAGTTCGCTTAGTATAAGTTTTATTTCACCAAAATACTTCTCGATCGCGTTTACGTAAAAATTTCAATTCTATGGAAACATGGACGCGCGCGCACGGAGGCGCTGTCCATGTTTCCATAGTAATTGATTTTTTTACGTAAACGCGATCGAGAAGTATTTTGGTGAAGTAAAACTTATACTTACTAAACGTACAGATCTAAGAAGACCCTACTAAGGCATCGCTCTCGATATAGTTCGCATATTAATACACTAACCTATCACTATCACTTATTATATCAGCATACCTTTCGTGGCTTTATATTTATATCACAAAAAGTCAACTGTTCTGTTGACTACAAAACAATAGATAGCACGAAGCGTCTTGAGTGTTTGAATAACAAGGACAAGGAACATTATATTTGTCCATTATATTTGTCTTATTTTTCTTGTTTTAGACGCATGTAGATCTTTACCTCTACTGAGCTCCCGATATTTCGATACATCTATCACTGTCTGTGGACTGAGCAAATTGAGAGTGGATTTTAATGTTGTTTAGACGATCCTCGGTCTACTCTCATTCTTGCGCCTCGACTGCGTGCGCTGCCACTGGTTTCGCCATTTTCCTTTAGTACCGTTTGGTACCTTTAGTCCCTACTAAATACAAACTGAAACATAGATGCACAGAAAAAACCCCAGAAAAAAGACCAGCGCTGGGAATCGAACCCAGGTCCTTGGCATTCCGTGCCACGTGCTAAACCCCTACACCATCACTGGTCAGGAGTCTAGACACGAATTTTTCCTATGCATCATACATTTCAACCTGCTATCATCACTTCTATCATCCTGCTATTATCATTTCTAGACTCCTGACCAGTGGTGGTGTAGGGGTTTAGCACGTGGCACGGAATGCCAAGGACCTGGGTTCGATTCCCAGCGCTGGTCTTTTTTCTGGGGTTTTTTTCCGTGCATCTATGTTTCAGTTTGTATTTAGTATGAAATATATGGATTTCACGGGATGACCGTAAAAGTAAAAAATGGAGTTGAAAAAATAAAAAAACAAAAAGATACTTCATACCAAACTTGTTATACCTTTAGTCCCGTTTGGTAACCAAAATTTCGTAACCACCCAGCACGCCAGCTGTGGCTGTAGGCGGATACGAAATTTTGGTTACCAAACGGTACTGAATTTGAATGGAATTTGAATGAATCGATATAATTATCATATTATTGATCATTCACAAAATTTCATAAGAATTGGTTGAGAATTGCGATCTATAGAGAAAAAGAGCCGTACAGCCGGACCAAATCCGGACAGACATACGAAGCATTTTTGCCCAAACTAAAACGGAGAAGCTTCGCGCTCACTCTTTCAATAGGTGTTCGAATTCATATTATAACCTTGCAAGTCATCGGTAAGTATATCTGGGTAATCTAATTAAACAATTAGCTGACCGATTTACGTGACCGATAAATAAACGCTTACTATTGCCACTACGTCGTATAATTGCATGATTGGTGGATTATTGGACCCCACTACCTACTAACAAGTGGAAAAAAATACAGCAGTTACCTACTAGTGCGAGCGAACATAAGGGCACAGACAACTGAGAATAACCAGCGTGAATGCTATCTTTTAAGAAAAACAAAAAAATACCTACCTTTACACAATAACATAATCGAAAAAAGTATCTCTCATTAATTTAAGAGCTTAGCTCTTGTCGGTGGAGTAATCGCCACTCTTATCGGTTCTCTGCCAGCGTTTTCAGCTCCTGATACGACATGACATAAAAAGTATATAAAATAAAAAATTTACCACATTCAAAAGAACATGAAAATATGTTTTTCAAATAATCGGTTTTGAAGGATTTCTGAAGAAACGCACGTAAAAAATATCGTACTGCCAAATTGATAACTTCCTCCTTTTATGAATTCTATCCCTTTTTTATGCTCTCAAAAAGTAAGTATACGTAAGTATAATAGTAGTAACATTTTAGAGATCTAACGTGTATAAAAATCCTAGGGAAATATTTTATGGTAAAAAAAGTAATATTTGACTGTGATGTGAATAGGAATAAAAATGCGTCATTTCATTTATGTTTTTTGTCGTAAGTACATGGAATAAGTGTCAGTTCCATTCCTAGTTAAATCGCGGTTTAATAATACAGATCGGAAATCAATGAGGCTAAATAATTCGTGTAGTTAGCTATAGTTTTGTACTACCTGAAAATTACCAATAGTACCCCATTACTAAGGCTCCGTTGTTTGTCACACACTGTGGTGCACACATAAATAAAGCCACGTTTTAATTTTTGTTGTGTTTATAAGTAGGGTAAGCGTACCAGTGAATGAACAGTAACAGTGAATGAACAAAACGAAAAAAATTTGAAATAATAAGAATTTAGTACGTTTCTACCACGCCTCGTATTTTTTTTCGACTAGCACCTTTACTTTTCAGGTTCTGGTAAATTTGCTTCGACTTCTAAGCAACAGTTTTGAAATAATAATAATAATAATAAACATTTAATTCAGGCTGCATAGGCCCATAGATAAATACCTTACAGAGTAACATACATAATCAAACTTAAAACTTAAAACTACATAAAACTAAACATCACACATCAAACACTCAGGACACCCGCAGAGCCGGTGTCGCGTCAGTAGCACCGGAGACCCGAGGTCGCCCACGGAAACGCCGGAACACTGGTGACGATGTAAAGTGAACGTACGTATGTTGTACATTTTTTCTATGGAACAGTATTAAGGAAGAACGAAAGCTACTATACTTCTGATGTGTTACTGCATTTGTCCCCGCCGTCTATCATTCATTGGGTATGGTTTTTTTAAGCTTTAAAGACCTGTTAGTGCTATTCATATATAGTTTAATGTAATTTATTTACAAACAATACCTTTTAATCCAGTGTTTTTTTACTGGAACCCAAAATCGCCTAAATCCAGTGAATGAACGGGGGTGTTCATTCACTGGGACTGCAGGATTTTCTATTTGTGCAATATCTTTCCTTCTAGTAGTCATATTAAGATTTCGTTTTCAGTGACATTGATCCAAATATATTATCTACCGAATGGCCAGTATTGGAACAAACGTAAAATATAGGTTCATTAACTGGTTCAAGTTTTCCAGTGAATGAACTGTCACTTATAGCTAGTTCATTTACTAGTTTCCATGATCTAGTGAATGAACACTACTCTTATTTTTGTATTTTAATTGTTTTAGAACATGGAATCGACCAAATAAGTATATTGAATGTAGTTGTGTTAATATAACTTCGCTTTTGTATATTTATAGTATAACAAAACATCATATTCAAAGTTGTTCATTCACTGGTTTCATTTGTTCATTCACTAGAATTTTGCGTTCATTCGCTGGTGATTTTCCATTTTTTCACTTAAATAGTGATATATCTTCAAACTGTGCAGTAATACTGTTGAATAATGATGATGTTAGCCATCAAGAGTAGTTAGTTGGTTGTGCTATACTAAAAGTAATATTTTAAATAAACTGTGCCCAACTGCCTAAAATTAATTTTCTAAGTCGAAAATTTCCTTAAGTGTTCATTCACTGGTACACTTACCCTAGTTTTTGATTTATCTGCTTAAAATATATGTTTGAATTTAAAAACTACGCAATTTATCGCTTAGATTGATGCCTGTAGCGATAAAAAAATTCTGTAGGTACGAAACGGCTCTATATCTAAATCCCTAATGATTATTTGTCCTAATGTAATGTTTGTCCTAATGATCGTTTGTCCTAACTCTTTTTATTTAAAATCTATTAATTGATCTGGATTTTTATAAAATAAACCTAACCTAACCTATAGAGGTCTAGAGGATAATCACAAAAAAGTTCTTGAAAAATTCACGGTTTCCGAGAAAAAAATTGTTAGGACAAACGATCATTAGGACAAACATTACATTAGGACAAACGATGTTAGGGATTTAGAATGAGACCCGTACGAAACATAACTATCGGTCACATATGTCGCGCATCACGCCCTTTGTCTTTATTTGTATTATCAATTTATTTTTAACTTGAGCCGATGACTTGCAACGTTAGGTGTGAAATAGTACCTACTCGTCTAGTAAGGATAAAAAAATCCACATAAAATTTGATATTTCTGAAGTTAAAAATACAATAAATACCAAAACACAATACACACACACACACACAAACACACTAAAAACAAAATATCTTCTTCATAGGTCCTCCTTTCGCTTAATTCTAAAGTTTTAGATTTTTAAACATACAAGGAATTCAAGTAAGTTTCTCACTTAGCATAATTAAAAAAAATATATCAAAGGACTTTTCTCTGGCTACTGGACTATGCATTTAAAACGCGATATACTACAGGATAAATAGCATATTTTGGCGGCAAAATATGTACCTCAACGAAACTTTATTTACAACTTTATCCTGGCACTAAAAATGAGGATCTGCCGAGTTCTACCAAAATTTAGGGGTCCTACCCCCTCCCAGGGGGTATGGGCAGAGGGAAAATTTAAGAAACTAGGCGAGTGAGGTGTCATTTTCTATGTATTTTTAACCCCCGACACAAAAAGAGGGGTGTTATAAGTTTGACCGCTATCTGTGTGTGTCTGTCTAGTGGCATCATAGCTCTTAAGCGGGTGCACCGATTTGGATGCGGTTTTTTTTAATACAAAGCAGGTTTTTTGGCGATGGTTCTTAGATATGTTTCATCAAAATCGGTTCAGCCGTTTCAAAGTTACCAGCTCTTTTGTTAGCTGCGGAAGGGATCTTAGACGCATAACGTGCATTGACTTAATGTTCAAATATACGAGTGACATAATTGCGTTGAGGGTTTTTAAAATTTTTAATTTATAGTTATTTAAAAGTCATCTTTAAAATATCTGTGATTTATTTAAGAAACATTTTCATTCGAATAAAAAATTACTGTTATAGTTATTGGCGGTTAATCGAATGAGACCATACCTAAATATACTTGTAGGATGAATATGTTGTAAGATATGAAGGGTTTTTGTTGAACAGCCATAGAACAATCTAAACATCACTTACCAACACAATAGTTACTCAAGATGTGGATAGGATGGTAATACAGATTGCTCTCAGTGATCCTATGTTTAATGCCTTAAAAAACCTCTAAAGCTCTGATCAACTTCTTACCATATTTCGTCAAAATCGGTTGTGCAGTTTTGCCGTAAAGAGACGAAGACAGAGACAAATAGACGGACAAAGAGAGACGGACAGAGTTACTTTCACAATTTTAATATCAGTATCGACAAACAATTAAATTACAGCAATTAGGTGGTATTTTAGTTCTTCAAGAGATAACCGTTGTCGATGAAATAGGTAGAACCGGTGATACTCCTCGCTTTGTCGCTAGCTACGAACAGGATGACGTCTCCAATCTCCTCATTCTTTGCTACGTAGTCGAGAGCAACCATTTTCACCATCGAATCTATTCTTTCGGCAAGATTATCAAAGTTATTGTTGGCAAGGAACTCGTTATCCACTGGGCCGGGGTTAACATTGTTCACTCTCACTCCTGACGCAGCCAGTTCAAGTGCTGCGCAACGAGTAAAGTGATCCAGGGCAGCCTTAGAGATGTGGTACGCTGTCGTATTAGGATTATTATTCACGCTGACGGCCAATACGCTGGAAATGTTTATGACATTACCCTTGGTCTTGATGAGGTGAGGCGCCGCAGCGGTTGTCAGTTGAATTATGGATCGGAGATTAGTTTTCATTATTTCATCGTAAGCATGTAACAATTTTCCGTTTAACAGTGATCCATCGGACGATACTCCAGCATTGTTGATGAGTACATCTAGTTTACCGAAATGTTTTACCGTTTGCGGGACCACAATAGCAGTATCTTCTTCTTTGGAGAGATCTGCTCGGATGACGAGGGGTTTCTTGCCGTATTCTTGGATCTGCTTGGCGACTGCTTCTAGTTTGCTCTGGGTGCGAGCGACGATGGCCACGTTGGCTCCCTCCTTGGCGAAGAGAACTGCTGTAGCGGCACCGATGCCGGAGCTCGCTCCAGTCACGATCACTACTTTGTTGTTGAAACTCATGTTTCTTATTTTCGTCGGACTACTGTGTTGTATTGATGCTTCGGGTCCGTTACTGCTTTTATACGCATTTTATCAAAAACAATCGATTGCTAATAATGATAACAAACAGATATAGTCATCCACCAGATGTTCCCATAGACAATTAAGGTTAGCAAATAAATTAACAGCTACAAAGTTGGAGGAAAATATAAAAATATTATCATTTACTTCATCATAAACCCTATGATTAGCACAGTTCGTTGAAAATGTACGGGTATTTAGTTTATAAAATATATATGATACCAGCTGTTGGCCGTGACTCCATCTGCAAAGAATTCGTTTATCGCTATCCTACGGAAACTATGCAATTGTCCGGGATAAAAACCAACCTATGTCCTTCTCAGGGTCTCAAACTATCTCCATACCAAATTCTAATCTAAATCATTTCAGCAGTTTTAGCTCGAAGAAGTAACAGACAGACAGACAGAAACACAACGAATTTAAACCGAAACGTGCTATCGTAATGTTTACAATTAGTTTCCAGCTTATAGGGTGAGGCCACACGAGCGTAATTCTGTGAGTTGTGAGCGGCAGAATTTCGGTTGCGCCATACATTGTGTCACGTGAGTGTCACGTGGTGGGGCGCATATCGTATGGCGCGGACCGAAATTCTGCCGCTCACGACTCACAAAATTACGCTCGTGTGGCCTCACCCTTAAAGTTAATCCACTATCCAATAATTCAGTTTTACACGCTTTTAACTTGCAATATTTGTTAAAAGCTTCCAATAAAAACTCCACTACAAAAAACATGTTCTAAATCCTATCCTGTTATTTTACGATGTAAAAACACATACAAAATACGCTGAGTAGTCTTAAAAAGAATAATATTATTTCACATGCCAACCTTACCTCTCCTTTGTAATTTGTGCATCTGATAAGATTACACCTAGGTACGTCATTCTGTTTCATGTTCCATGGCACTTATATAAGTTATTCTGTTCACTTTTCTATAACTAGGTACTGAAATACAGTTGAGGTGGGTCTGTCATGTGGTGGGCTGATGTTTTCCTAGTGCTGAATGAATGGCCAGGATCACCACCGAATTGAGACCCGGCAAACTAAGACTGCGATGTTGTGATGAGTTATTCACAAAAAACTGACCCATTATTGTAACGACTAAAAGCAGTGAAAGTGAGGTGGTATTTGCGCAGCAAGACATTGTAGACTCATGACTCATAAGAGCAACAATTGAAGTCATTCATTATTTATGTTATAACCCTTTGATTTCATAGCTGGTTTGACATAGATTACCATTCAAGTAACTTGATACAACTTACATTAAGTTAATTTGATTTTAAACACTGAAATGTAATTATTTGCTAACTTGGTATAGTCGACCAACTAAGTGCTTTACCATTTTTTATGACAGTTCCTACATCAAATTAAAAACAATAAGGCTGAATGTTACAAGTGTAAGTGAAAATAGCCTTTAATGTTTTACGCCATAGACATGACATTGAACCTTAGGGTGGTAAAGGAATTTCCTGGTCGACTATACGTAATGACTATGAAAATTTATAATCTTTAATCATAATCAAATGAAATTGCTTTATCTGAAGTATACGATAAAATTCATTTATAAACTCTATCAAATCCTATGAATTATCACAATTTTACAGACTGAAGCCAAGTAATTTGAAAAAAATGAGTTTTACTAACAAAGTAGTTGTTGTGACGGGAGCAAGCTCTGGCATCGGCGCTGCTACAGCAGTTCTGTTCGCCAAGGAAGGAGCTAACGTGGCCATCGTCGCCCGCACCCAGAGCAAGCTAGAAGCAGTAGCCAAGAAGATCGAAGAGTACGGCAAGAAACTCCTCGTCATCCGTGCAGATCTCTCCAAAGAGGAAGACGCCGCTATTATAGTCCCCCGAACGGTAGAACATTTTGGGAAACTAGACGTACTTATTAACAACGCCGGAGTTTCTGCCGAAGGATCAATTCTTAACGGCAAGGCGTTGCAGGGGTATGATGAAGTCATGAAAACAAACGTACGATCTATAATTCAGCTGACGACTGCAGCCGCGCCTCACCTCATTAAAACCAAGGGTAACATTATTAACATATCTAGCGTCTTGGCAGTCAGCGTGAATGATGATCCGAATATGTTGGCATACCATGTTTCTAAGGCTGCTTTGGATCACTTTACGCGTTGCGCGGCGCTTGAGCTGGCTCCATCAGGGGTGAGAGTAAACAACGTCAACCCTGGCCCAGTAGATAACGAATTTCTGGCCAATAATAACTTTGATAAGGTTGATGAACAAAAGGAAGCTCGGGAAAAAATTGTTGCTCTTAGTTACGTAGCTAAGAATGAAGAGGTTGGAGACGTCATTCTATTTGTAGCGAGCGAGAAAGCGAGGAGCATCACCGGTTCTACATATTTCATCGATAACGGCTACCTTTTGAAGAACTGAAGAAATTACTGATTTATAGGTTACTATCTTGCCCATTTTAATATAAATTGGTATGTATAGTCAACCAAGTAAGTGCTTTACAATTTTTATGACCGTTTTAACATAAAAATAAAAAAAATAAAAAAAATTGTCAAATTATCTTATTGACTTGTAAGTGAAAATAGCTTTCGATGTTTTAAGTCATACAACTGTCATGGAACCTTAGGGCAATAAAGGAATTTTTTGGTCGACCATACATAAGTATGCTATGATTTTACAAACCCATTTTTCGATCACATTCTGGGTTCAGATTTAGTTGAAATTTGCCATAGTTATGTAAGACCGATGACAGTACAATAATGTCGTACCCTGTGAAATTCAGATGGTTTGGCCACGATCGTCTTCGCGGGACGGAGCTCTTCAACGGTAAATGGCTTGACTCGAACCTTGGTACAGATGTGTAGTTTGGATGGCAATGTAAGTACAGCCGGCAAGAAGGGCTTTTACTTTTTATTGCAAAAATGTATTATTTTCATTAGATTGTCGACACTGCCACGAAAGCGATAATTCAAGCCTGGATATTGTAAACCCTGTTACCTATGTTTATGAAGAATAATAAATAGCCTGCAGAATCCTACGTATAAATGGCTACGTTTAAACTGAAATTATTGTAACGAAATTCTAACCTTCCCTTAGGTAAGCTGAGTACTTAAAACATCGTTTTCCATAACATTAAGCGGTTGTCACATGATGGGTATCTACCATGTGGCAAGCATCGCAGTTCATATTATAAAACTTCGCTTACATATGCGAGAAGATTCCAAGGGGCTAACGAGCTATATACGTATAAGTGATCGATCAAGCACCACGCACGATGTAATGTGACTTGCATAATTTTTCTTGCATGTTAAGTGTAAACACGGCTCTGTATTAAAATAAACTTATCGGTAGTACATTTTACCATCATAATAGAGGTAAGATACAGTAATACTTATCAATAATGATACTTTAGTTCTTCAAGAGGTAGCCGTTGTCGATGAAGTAAGTAGAGCCAGTGATGCTCCGTGCCTTATCGCTGGCTACAAACAGGATTAATTCTCCAATATCGCTGTTCGTAGCTACATAATCGAGAGCAACCATATCTTTTTGAGTTACTGGCCGGCCCCTGGCATTTTTAATCTGGTTGTGGGCCACAAAGTCATTGTCCACAGGTCCAGGGTTGACGTTGTTCACTCTTATTCCTGATGGAGCAAGTTCAAGTGCTGCACACCTCTCGAAGTGATCCAAGGCAGCCTTGGATACGTGATATGCCAACATATCATTTCGAAAAGTATTCACGCTGACCGATAACACGCTAGAGATATTAATGACGTTACCCTTGGTCTTAATGTGGTGAGATGCGGCTGCGGTCGTCAGCTGAATAATGGATCGGACTTTTGTTTTCATGACTTCATCGTACGCCTGCAACGCATTACCATTAAGACGCTGTCAACACCAACGTCGGCGCACACTGTCTATTTGTATAGGAGTAAACGAGATGCCGCTATTACTGGGCAGCCGGGTATATTGAAATTTATCGGGCAAATATTGAATTAAAAAAAAACTGTGAATTATTTGTGAAATATGACTCGTTAGCGGTTTAGGTATGAATATGTTGACTTCATGTTTTAAATTGCAGACGCATACGCCAAAAAAATAAAAACATAGAACCGTTTAATGATGATTTTAAGACCTATCTTTGCAATTATTTTCTATCGAGCCGATTTCGTCCAATTATGTATCGAGTCCGTCCACGGTCTTTGAAATATGATGAATATTAACATATAATTTTTTTGATGTGCTAGAACAAACAGTTTTTCTTAAAAAACTGTTTAAATTACATCAATTTCAACAAAATTAGGTGTTGTCAGCCTCTTAAGAATTGATCCTTCAGAAGATACCCCAGCGTTGTTAATGAGGACGTCTATCTTTCAGAAATGATCCACCGTTCGGGGGACCACAATAGCGGCGTCTTCTTCTTTGGAGAGATCTGCTCTGAGGACGAGAGCCTTCTTTCCGTAACCCTGGATCTGTTTGTCGACTGCGTTGAGCTTGGCCTGGGTTCTGGCGATGATGGCCACATCGGCTCCCTCTTTGGCAAACAGAACCGCTGTTGCAGCACCGATGCCAGAACTCGCTCCCGTCACGATTACGACTTTGTTGTTGAAACTCATTGTTGTCTTTGGGACGTCTTTCGTCAATGTACACGTAGATGTGTGACGAAACTCGAAAAAAATATGTCGTTTTGAATGACGAGTTATCAGCCACTTGAGATAATTTTCAATATAAACGTCATTCAGAGGTACATCAGTTTTCTAAGCCAAGAGTTAAAAACGGCAGCGTCGTGTGCTAATGGTTCATATAGGGTCGAACTACGGAGTATTACTTTTTGTCCCTATATTAAATCGCTGCTATCTCCTTTGGGCTCAAAATTAAACTTTGATCAAGAACTAGGTCAAAATATTAAGTTTCATTAGTATCATAGTAAGTGTAGAGTCTTCTTTAATATAGGTGACAGAAGAGGAGGTATTCGACTCGCGTTTTTCGCTTTAACTCTTTGACGCTGTTCAAGGTCCGCAGACATTGTAACGCAGATTCTGTTTTTAACCGAAATAAAAAAACTAAAAACACGCTTTAAAAAAATAAAAATAAAATATAAAAAAAAAATTAATAAATATCAATTCACTATTCTTATAGTGCAGTACAAAATCTTAATAAGCAATTATTATATTGTTATATCCTGATCATAATTTGTAAACAATTCTAAGTATTGATAAAATAAATAATAATAGTTTAAAATATTTTATTGTAAAAAAAGCGTGGGGTGCATGGTGTCAATTGTCAAGGATTATCATTTTGATAACATCTTAAAAAGCACTCCACGCTTTTTTTCCAATAAAATATTTTAAACTATTATTATTTATTTTATCAATATTTAGAATTGTTTACAAATTTTGATCAGGATATAACAATATAATAATTGCTTATTAAGATTTTGTACTGCACTATAAGAATAGTGAATTGAAATTTATTATTTTTTTTTTTTATTTTTTATTTTCATTTTTTTAAAGCGTGTATTTTAGTTGGTTTAAACCATTATTTATTTTCTATTTTTTAGCTGCATTTTTTTTACAGTGAGAGTTTCCATGTGCTAAAAAGAGACACAAAACGGTTTTTTGCTCGTCTTAAATAGAATCAGTCTATCTTATACTTGGTCTTTGGTGCGCGCGCACTGCTCTACACTACTAAACGTAAACCTCTTTCTTTCTAACTTTACCCCCCTCACCTACAACCCCTCAACCCCCCCAACCCCCTTAACCCAACCCCCCAACATCCCCCAACCCATTTCCCCAAACCCCCCAAACCCCTAACCCCAACCCCCATACCCTTACCCCCAACCCTCTAAACCCCCCTTACCCCCTCCCCATTTCCCACAACCCCCCAAAATCCCTAACACCCGAACCCCCCAACACCCCCACCCTATTTCCCCCAAACCCCCAATACGCATGAAAATATCTTTCTTCTAATCTGTTTTAAGTCGGTGCCTCAGCACGAGCCAGCAGGAGTGTAGAAGCCCTATAGATTGTACTAGGTCCACTTCTGCTAGCTCGAGCTGAGGCACCGACTTAAAACAGATTAGAAGAAAGATATTTTCATGCTTATTGTGCTCGGTTCGTTTCAATTATTATTTCATAGTTTTTTGGATGTTTTTTGAAGGAGGTTTTATTTTTTATTTCAATTTTTTTTATTTATTTCTGTACTCTAAATGTAGAACAGACAGATGTCAAACTTTACCAAAGATCTCTTGAATTCAGCAAATATTTTCATTTAAACCTATACAGGATGTTAAGTTAATAGTAGACATTCTTTAACCTACAAATAAAGGCCACTTAGGTCGTTCTAAAAATGTATAAATCATAATCATGGAAAGTTCAGTCAGTAAGGGTCAACATGTCATCTGAACATTATGCAATTTTTTTGAGAAACCTGTTGCTGATATTTTAGTCTCACGTACTTTGGACGATATATGAATGTAGTAAACGAGTTAAGGATGTGACGTAGGAATGAATCAGGACAGTGGACCGATCATATGGAAATGGGGACAAATTAAGGTGACGAAATAGGACTGTGGATAAAGTTACCCTTAGACAATTTTTTGTTATTTACGGATATACGGATATTTTTCATTTTTATTATAATTTCATTGCACAATTCCTAGTAACATGAAAAACAGTAAGTCATTGTTTTTCAGTTATTGATGGCACATAATTTTTGAAGATAAGATATCTGATTGATTAGTGGCTAGCTTTATCCAGCTACAATCGCGTGTCGTCCGTTATATAATTATTTGTCTGCTGACAGGCTGCGTGGTTTCAAGTTCAACTACGTAACAAACAATACTTTTAAGTGACATATTATCTGTCAGTAGTTACACGAATAGTGGTAAGTGATTCGGTATTGTTAATGATGTTGACCATTTGTGAGCATTTCTCAAAAAAAAATTACATTGAATTTTGGACTCCGACTTGCATAAAAAATAAAAGGTAAAATAATTTTTTGGTAGGTAAAATTTAAATAAATCTTCTATATATTATATATCTATATATATAAAATTCTAAACTGACTGACTGACTGTTGATATATCAACGCACAGCCCAAACCACTGGACCTAGAGACTTGAAATTTTGCACATAGATTCATTATACAATGTAGGCATCCACTAAGGAAGGATTTTCGGGAATTCCCACGGGAACGGGAAAAAACGGGATTTATAGATTCGATTCCGAGTGACCGTATCTCAGTAACTATAATAACAAGACTCTTCAAATTTGATACACAAGTAGGTATTACAATAATGAAAACATCGATTTCAGGATTTTTCAAAATTCTCACGGGATAAGGAATAAACGGGATTTATATATTTAGTTCAACGGAATCCTATGAACTATAATTACTAGATTCTTCAAATTTGGCATAGAAGTAGGTAATTGTAATAGTAAAAAACAGTTTTAAGGATTTTTGGAAATTCCCACGGGATAAAGAAAAAACGGGATATTTCGTTTTACTGGTCGTAGAAAGCTGAAATTCGGCATGAAGGTTGCTTGAGGAGTGTAGAGGAGCATTGAGAGAGGAATTTCCAAAATTCCCACGGGAACGGGAAAAAACGGGATTTATATATTCGATTCCGAGTGACCCTATCTCAGTAACTATAATAACTAGACTCTTCAAATTTGATATACAAATAGGTATTACATTAGTAAAAATATTATAATCAGGATTTTTCAAAATTCCCACGGGATAAGAAAAAAACCGGATTTATATATTCAGTTCAACGGAATCCTATGAACCATAATTACTAGACTCTTCAAATTTGGCATTGAAGTAAACGACCAGTAAAACGATAAATCCCGTTTTTTCTTTATCCCGTGGGAATTTCTGAAAATCCTTAAAACTGTTTTTCACTATAATAATTACCTAATTATTATAGTGAAAAACAGTTTTAAGGATTTTCAGAAATTCCCACGGGATAAAGAAAAAACGGGATTTATCGTTTTACTGGTCGTAGAAAGCTGAAATTCGGCATGTAGGTTGCTTGGGGAGTGTAGAGGAGCATTGAGAGAGGACTTCCCAAAATTCCCACGGGAACGGGAAAAAACGGGATTTTTCGTTTTACTGGTCGTAGAAAGCTGAAATTCGGCATGTAGGTTGCTTGGGGAGTGTAGAGGAGCCTTGAGAGAAGACTTTCCAAAATTCCCACGGGAACGGGAAAAAACGGGATTTTTCGTTTTACTGGTCGTAGAAAGTTGAAATTCGGCATGTAGGTTGCTTGGAGAGTGTAGCGGAGCATTGAGAGAGGACTTCCCAAAATTCCCACGGGAACGGGAAAAAACGGGATTTTTCGTTTTACTGGTCGTAGAAAGCTGAAATTCGGCATGTAGGTTGCTTGGGGAGTGTAGAGGAGCATTGAGAGAGGAATTTCCAAAATTCTCACGGGAACGGGAAAAAACGGGATTTATATATTCTATTCCGAGTGACCGTATCTCTGTAACTATAATAACTAGACTCTTCAAATTTGATACACAAGTAGGTATTATATTAGTTAAAACATTAATTTCAGGATTTTTCAAAATTCTCACGGGATAAGGAAAAAAACGGGATTTATATATTCAGTTCAACGGAATCCTATGAACTGTAATTATTAGACTCTTCAAATTTGGCATAGAAGTAGGTAATCATAATAGTAAAAAACTGTTTCAAGGATTTTTGGAAATTCCCACGGGATAAGGAAAACTGACTGACTGACATATCAACGCACAGCCCAAACCACTGGGCCTAGAGATTCCAAAATTGGCATGCGGGCAAAAGCTAGTATATATATAAAATTCTAAACTGACTGACTGACTGACTGACTGACTGACTGTTGATATATCAACGCACAGCCCAAACCACTGGACCTAGAGACTTGAAATTTTGCACATAGATTCCTTATACAATGTAGGCATCCACTAAGGAAGAATTTTCGGGAATTCCCACGGGAACGGGAAAAAACGGGATTTATATATTCGATTCCGAGTGACCCTATCTCTGTAACTATAATAAATAGACTCTTCAAATTTGATACACAAGTAGGTATTGCATTATTTAAAACATTTATTTCAGGATTTTTCAAAATTCCCACGGGATAAGGAAAAAACGGGATTTATATATTCAGTTCAACGGGATCATATTATGAACTATAATTATAATACTCTTTAAATTTGGCATAGAAGTAGGTAATTATAATGGTAAAAAACAGTTTTAAGGATTTTCGGAAATTCTCACGGGATAAGGTAAAAACGGGATTTTTCGTTTTACTGGTCATAGTAAGCTGAAATTCAGTATGTAGGTTGCTTGGGGAGTGTAGAGGAGCATTGGGTCAAACTGAAAGTTTCGGGAATACAAAAAATGGACCAGCGTAAAGAGTTCAATGTACATTTACTGTTTTTTAAAGTATTCTCCAAGCATATTTATACATTTTTTCATTCGCTTAGACCAATTATTGAAACAGTTATTCCACTCCAAAGATGTAGTCCCCGAAATGGCACTAATGAAGGTGTCCACTGCTGCTTCGAGTGAAAGAAATCGCTGAACGCGTAGCTTATCTTTAATTTTAGGGTATGTATAGAAATCATTAAGACTACAAGTCGTGGCTGTATGGTGGATGGGTCATTAATTCGGCGTTATAATAGTCCAAATACTCATTTGTTTGACGAGCAGTGAAGTCGCTAGCGTTGTCGTGATGAGAATGATGCATCGGTTGGAGTTTTCTATTTTGAGTATATCAACGATTTCAGGCAGACTATTTGTAGTACATCAGTCTGCATTAACCGTTTTGCGATCCTCAAGTGCAATAGTCGCAACTTGCCCTGATTTCGAGACAAAAGCGGCGACCATCTTTTTCGCCGTGCTTCGGGAGCGAACAATCTTGGTCGGTCGCAGTTCGTTTTCGAACACCCAAACTCGTGATTGGTTTTTATTTTCAAGTTCGTAAGCACGTATCCACGTTTCATCACCCAACACGATTTTATATACTGCGTTGGAAGTTCCTGTGTTAAACCTTTCTAAATTTATTCGGCACCAATTGACCCAGGCCCCCTTTTGTTCATCAGAAAGTTGGTGTGGGACCCAACGGGAAAATAGCTTTCTCACGATCAGTTCTGTTTGCAAGGTAGTTTGGATTTGACTCATTGCAATCCCTAAACATGACTGAATTTCACGATATGTGACATGACAATCTTTGTTGATCAGGTCCCGCACTGCATCGACGTTTTCTTGAGTAACCCCAGATTTGGGCCGCCCTTCACGAAAATCATCACTGAGTTTCACACGATCGCGATAAAATTCGGAAAACCAGCGATACACAGTCGTCTTTCATGCAACTCCCTCCCCAAATGCATAAATTGTCCGATCAAGGCATTATTTTTGAGATAAACCGCTCTTAAAATCATAAAAATTCATAGCTCTTAAAATTTCTCGCGTTACTTAAATTTTGGCGGCAACAAGTCCGTTTTAAAAAACAATTACTAAAAAGTGTCTACTTTTTTTTCAAACTGCCTGCTGTAATGTGTTGACAAGACCTCTATGGTTATAAAAAGGTTAAATTTGAAACACTATTGTACCATTAAATAATCGATTCCCGAAACTTTCAGTGCAGCCTAGTAGAGGACTTTCCAAAATTCCCACGGGAACGGGAAAAACGGGACTTTTCGTTTTACTGGTCGTAGAAGGCTGAAACTCAGCATGTAGGTTGTTTGGGGAGTGTAAAGGAGGATTGAGAGAGGGCTTTCCAAAATTCCCACGGGAAAAAAAGGAGGAGGTTATGCATTCCACTTTATGTATTTTTTTATGTAGGTATGTTCAACGATTTCTCGGTCAATTGTGGACCGATTATAAAAAATATTTTTTTATTCGAAAGAATACAATATACTCCTGAGATGGTCCCATTGTCACCAAATCAGGATCTGATGACGAGATCTCAGGGAAATCGAGGGCAACCCTCAAATTTTATAGGCACGCATTACGTTTTTCATATATTTTCTCAAGCTATTTAAGTGTTTGCGTCTGTTAGACATCATCTCATGTTGATGAGCTGATGATGGAAGGTAAAACTCCTTAACGGTTAGGAGTTGAGGATATTTTTTCAAATATTATAGGTACGTATAGACCGTTAGTTGTATTCTTTCAGGTTATCCAGGTGAGCTGATGATGGAAGGTTAAACTCCTTAACGGTTAGGAGTTATAGGAAGTTTCTTTAAATATCATATGCACGTATAGACCTTTAGTTATGTAGCGACTACTAGCGCCATCTAGTCATCACATAAGAAACTAACTACTACAATCCTACATCACGCTATCGAAGTTTCTCAATTCGGCTGCATAAATACAACTTCCAACATTCATCCATCGGACTTCGGTCCCCAGGCATAACATCTGCTTGGAGAGAGATCTCTCTAATGCAGCTACCCCCAAATTGGTGACCCACGACATTGGACAAAATCGCAACCTTCAGACACACAGAAAAACGATGACGCAGTCTCACAGCAAGCCATACTCACCGCACTGTGCACCATTAGCATGTATCTATTATCTGCCTGGTGTCTACAGTTCGCAAATCTTCCTCCCACTACTTCCACTTGCCTATCAATCAACCAACGCTCGCCAACAAGGCTCCGAGCAATCACGCAACAGGCATGCATCACAAGTAGCAGAGGCACAACAATGCTCGCCGACGAGGCTCTGAGCGACTGGCCCTTGCAAGCGCCCACATGACGCACAGACTGCACTCCACTGCAATACGTATCGACCTCCGGTCTAAAAGGGGGGCTGATGTAGCGACTACTAGCGCCATCTAGTCATCACATAAGAAACTAACTACTACAATCCTACATCACGCTATCGAAGTTTCTCAATTCGGCTGCATAAATACAACTTCCAACATTCATCCATCGGACTTCGGTCCCCAGGCATAACATCTGCCTGGAGAGAGATCTCTCTATTGCAACTACCCCCAAAGTTATATTCTTTCTGGTTATTCAGATGAGCTGATGATGGAAGGTATAACTCCTTAACGGTTAGGTCACACAACACCTTAACAAGATACTATAATATGTATAATATCAATGCTAAGTAGCATCACAGCGCTTCCAGTTACTCAAGTTTCCGTAGAAGGTAAGAAAACATTGAATATACCTAATGCAGGGACAGGGGAAAGTAATAATAGGTTTTATATTATTAACAAGCCTGGTTATTTTAGTGCCCGCTTCCGAATTAGTGAAAAACATTGTATATAAAGAAAGTTTAGTCGGGCTTGCTTGCACCCATGCTTGCACGCTTACTTGCACGTTTTCTTGCACGCTTGCTTGCTTGCGTGCATGCATGCTTGCTTGCATCTTGCTTGTATGCTTGTTTGCTTGCTTCCCTGTATGCTTGCTTGCTTGATATCTTGGTTCTTTGGAATACTCATGGTACACGCGAGCGAAGCCGCGGGCAAAAGCTAGTTGTATATTAAGTACCTGCAACTTCTAAATGGAAACAGGAACATGTGTGTGACAATTGCTTAAATATAGAAGTGTTTTCTGTTAGCATTGTTTAGAAAAAAAAAATTGGGTAATAAGGTTAACGTTGTAGGTAGGTAATAAAATGTTCGATTCAGATATAAAAATTTATATTTTAATACATAAAATTGTAGGTACTAGGTACTTCAGTGCTTGAGGAGGTAGCCGTTGTCAATGAAGTAGGTAGATCCAGTGATGCTCCTCGCCTTACCGCTAGCTACGAACAGGATCAACTCTCCAACATCCTGGTTTGTAGCTATATATTTAAGAGCGACTATGTCTTTTCGGAGTTCCGCATTCACTTCAACAGTCACAATATTATTGTTAGCTATAAAATCGTTATCAACCGGCTCCGGGTTGACGTTGTTCACCCTCACTCCTGACGGAGCCAGCTCTAATGCTACACAACGTGTAAAGTGATCCAAGGCAGCCTTTAACACTTTGTATGCCAACATATTTGTATTTCCATCCACGCTGACCGCCAATATGCTAGAAATGTTGATGATGTTACCCTTGGTCTTGATGAGGTGAGGTGCCGCTGCGGTTGTTAGTTGAATTATGGAGCGGACGTTAGTTTTCATTACGTAATCATACGCTTCCAAAACGTTACCTTCTAATATAGATGCATCAAAAGATACTCCAGCGTTGTTAATAAGTACGTCTAATTTCCCGAAATGTTCTACCGTTCGAGGGACTACAATAGCGGCGTCTTCTTCTTTAGAGAGATCTGCTCTGATGACGAGAGCCTTCTTTCCATAACCCTGGATCTGTTTGGCGACTGCGTCGAGCTTGGCCTGGGTCCTGGCGACGATGGCCACGTCGGCTCCCTCCTTGGCAAACAGAATCGCTGTTTCAGCACCGATGCCAGAACTTGCTCCCGTCACGATCACGACTTTGTTGATAAAACTCATTCTCGTCTTTAACGTTGGTTACTTCAAATCATACGTTGGAATACGTAGTTATGTGACGAGACAATCAAAAGCGTGTCTTTTTTTATATGACGTGTTATCAGTGATTTTAGATAATTTTAAATTTGAACATCATTCAATTCAATTTGAAATTATCCATCCAAGAACATACCTAATTTAAATGCCATTTAAGTTAAGTAGGATGCTATGCTAAATTTGAAGAGTCTAGTAATCATAGCTATGGAGATATCTGCAAAACGGAATTTATATATTTCATTCAGAGTGACCATAATTAATAATATGTCACTCTGAATCAAATATATACGTATAAATTCCGTTTATTCCCTATCCCGTGGGAATTTCCAAAATTCTTAAATTAGTTTATTACCCTTATACCTAGTTACCTACTAGAATGCCAAATTTGAAGAGTCTAGTAATCGTAGTTATGGAGATATGGTCACTCTGAATCAATTTATAAATCCCGTTTATTGCCTATCCTGTGGGATTTTTTATTTTCTTGAAATTAGTTTTTTTACACTTATCTACTTGCATGTCAAATTTAAAGATTCTAGTAATCATAGTTATGGAGATAGGGTCACTCTGAATATATAACATATAAATCCCGTTTATCCCTATTCCGTGGGAATTTCTAAAAATCCTTTCTTACCTCGCGTACACATTATAAAAGGAACCTCAATGCAAAATTTCAGCTTTCTTGGTTCAAGGGTTTGGGCTGGGCGTTGATGAGTCAGTGATGAATGAGTCAGGACTTTAATTTTTATATATATATATATATATTTTACATTTTCACGTTACATGCTGTAAAGGCAATTTCTGGTATTTAAAATGTATTAAAAATTAGTAAACATTTTGTAACAACTAAACATTTTCGGGATATTTTCGTGTCTCCAAGAACCAAAGATAATTTTGGTTATTTATCTAATTTCTAAGTGGGTTTTTTATTTCCATTGCACAATTCTAAGTAATTTAAAGAGAAAACAGCAAGTAATGATTATTAAATTATTGCGATTTTTATGGATAAGATAAGATTTTGGATCAGTGTTTCAAGTAAAATATTTCAGTGACTATCAGTTCAGTTCAGTTTCTTTATTTGCTTTTAAAAGATACATATAGATGGAAACTAACGGTAGACTACGGTTATTTAACAAAATTTGTCGTTAGCTACCAATACTTAACCGGTTAACTATGGTTATTTAACCGCAGGTCGTATTGAAGCTTGGTGGTAAGTGAATAGCTTTTTCTGTTTTTTTGTTAGCGTTTGACATTTATTTTAGATTGTTTAGGTACATAATCCATAAATCGTTATTTACATGACAAAAACTTTCGCAAAAAATCTTTGATCAATCAATACCTACCTGCTTTGGTTGACATTATAATCTTTTTTCTATTACCTACCTATTTTATTGAACGAAGTAGGTAGTAAACCTATCTATTATTATAAAGCCATCACCGCCACCGCCGCGCATAATCACGTGTTTCGCCCTATGCAATACTAACAATCACCGCAATCACCTAATAAATTTAATATTTTTTATCAATAAAATTAAATAATTTCTTAGTTTATTTTAATTAAGTATAAACACAGTACAAAAATTTCCGTAATGTACCAAAGTAACCCGCTCAAAATGGTTATTAACCGTTTTTAACCAAAAAATCCGTTAAAAACCCGACGGTTAAAAACGTTAAAAACCGGCTTCCCATCTATAGATACAAGTATCATGCAAAATTGTGTAAGTACAATAAATCGTATGTGTATTGTCCATTATTTAACCATGTTTGGTCGCGTTAACATAGTTTGAGGTAGTGTACATAACACAACGACTAAACATTATTTTATTGAGCAAACCCAGCGAGTAAAAGGAATTAGGTCGAATCCTGCCGATAAGCGTTTCGTTTATATGTATATCCTTGATCACAGCCTTTATTAAGGAGATAAACCGTAAGTAATTAATAGTGAAATTTGAAATATATCCTAAGAAGGTTTCAATAACTAGGTAGGTAAGTTCTTGCCTCATTGTAATCAGTAGGTACTCTTTCAGCAAAATTTGAAAGCCAAAAAATGATACATACATACATAAATACATACGCTCGAAAAAAACATAACCCTCCTTCGACAGTCGGGTGAAAATAAATAAAGTTATTGTAAAAATACCCACCACGCAATGACTACTGACTTTGCCAGTCGCTTACTTGGTTATTCATACAGCGGTTCTAAATCATGATGCAGTTGAAGAAGCAGATGCGTAAAGTTATATCCTTAGCCATGTCCCTAGGGCTTTCATTTACACCGAAGACCCACCCCTAGGCTTGGCTTTTACTTATTAATCTTCGCCCACTCGGAATGTAACATTATTATTCGAACAACTTATTACATCCCTAATTTGTAGTATCATGTGTATAGATGTCCATGAAATATTCATGAGTTGATTTAATATTCATAAATAAGTCAACTGCATCAACGATTACCTATCATTCACTGTTTTTTGCTATCTCAATAGAAAGAGTATAATATAATACATAAGTCTTCTCTTTTCTTCTATTAATCTTCTCTGTATGACATGTAGAGGTATATTTAGCAACGTTTTTAAAGTGCCTGCTTTCTTTTCGTCAACCTGCTATTTTGTTAGGTAAGATGGGTTTCAACCGCCGAATCCCGTGTGTTACCAAAATCTAAGTATAATGTCCATGATCTAAAACCAATTGCAATTCTACGACCACACGCCACACCACGTGTAGTGGTGGTCACTAGGATTGTTAGTTAACGGGCGTACCATTAGTCGATTTTGGTAACACACGGGCCACGGCGGTTGAAACGCTTCACGGCCCCACCCAGATACCTACCATTAAAAATACCCTTTTCTTTCTTTGCAAATTGATTAAATATTAACAAAACCTAAGTTAGGTACTGATTATTAAAAGTTATTATTTTATCCCTAAGTTCGGACACTGGAGAGACGAGACCTAGGCTACACACTAGCCCAAACAAAACAACAAAAATTATCTAAAGCATTTCTATTCTCTTTATCAAACTTCGTGTTCCGAAAGCTCAAAATAGGCTTTCCGTGCAGATATGTCTGCTTTCTAACTGTACATCAACGACTTAGCTTTTTACATAGGTACCTAGTACCTAGTAGACCGTCGATCGCTAGCAAACTGATTTGTTCGTCCCCATGCAGGGCTTGCGCCTGGGGGTGTAATATTTTTCACCCCTGCGTTACGGACAGTGAAAACAGTGCTGAGCTCCGGACGGACTCTTTTGTCCAACTACAATGCGCGTTCGTTATTTTTTTAGGGTACCGCCTGAAAATGGTTTAGTATAAAGTTAGAAAGTCTGTTAGTTGATATTTCGTAAAGAAGAAAGAAAAAAAGAAAGAAAATACATTTATTTACAACATCACAAGACACATCATCAATATTTTACAAAACAAAAGACAACACTAAAGCTAAAGATAAAATGTGTCATTGCGGTTGCAAATCGGACACTGGCTCAGCAGAATATTTTCAGCCAGTACCGTTGGTGACACCCGGATTGCTGTGGTAGTTGATAATTTTAGGTGATTTTGGTAAGTACTGGTATTGTTTCTTACCGTGGCGGCCTAGCGGTTTGACCTATTGACTCTCAAGTCGTGGTTTTCGAGCCCGGGCTTTGCACCTCTGTGTTTTTCGGAATTTATGTGCGACATTACATTTGAAACTTACCATGAGCTTTACGGTGAAGGAAAACCTGCACACCTGAGAAGAAATTCAATGGTGTGTGTAAAATTCCCAAACGATATTGAGCTCGCGTGGGAACTACTGTCCAAACTGAGAGGCGGCTTGTGTCCTTAAGTGTTACGTATATAGGCGGGTATGATGATGGATGATGATTAGCAAACATTCATTATGACTTGGGAAAATGGTGTGATGGTTCGCCCTTCATGTCGTCCACTCACACTCCCGCTGTAGTTCTGAGTTTGCAGTTGCCAGTAGAGAACGCTGCTGCCCATTTCCACATCAGTGGTTGTATTGTCTAAAGCGCTGATGGTCGCGATCCCATTCACCATCTCTTTTCCCTGCACAGAAAAAAAGTAGTGAAAAGTTGGGATTCCGAGTGCGTTAGACAATAACGCTTCCGATCCCTTTTCGACTGTTACGACGCCCATGGGAAGAGATGGGTCCATCCGGTTCTAAAATCGAGCACGGCACATCCAAATCGTTTAGGCAAGTCACAGTTAAAACACTTTTCCTAATAATGCTACTAAGTACACGACAAAAGCTACTAAGAACAAAGCAGAACTAAAGAATAGGTTACAATATTTTTACATTTAAATATTAATGTGTATGTTAATTAATAAATACAGAACCATCGGGCACGCGTATTATTCCGGTTTTTGCGATCCAGCCTGGCAGAACACAGCATCCATGCCCGCCGGCGCCGGGCGCCCCAATCACTCAGTTAATTATTGACACATCCGTTTTTTACCACGCTCCGGCATATTGTGGTCGGCTAATAATCCCCTTTGTACATTCGTACTGAAACGGCTATTTCCTTACCTTTATGTACCACGCCTTGCTCCGCTTTTGTTCGGTTCTCAAATACCTCCTATGATTGTTCTAATTATTGGTTATCAATTTACTTGAACTGAATTGAGATTTGTGTAATGAAATATTAATTTCGAGCGTTTCCTCTTCAAAAGCCAGTTTCGTTAGGGTTTGCTTAACGTTTCATTATGAATGCATAAGATGTTAAACGAAATATCCGTGTACATATTATATTGCGTGGATGTGATTTCTAAAACCAAAGTTTTTTTGAAAGGTGAATAAAGTTCTGAGTAACAGCGTCTTACTTTACTACATCGAGTACAATACATATTTAGTAGAGAAGCCTCTACTCGTATTCGTGGCGTCATCGAATGTACATTAATTTATTAAATAAAAATGTGCGTCATATGCTGTAGTGGTTACTAATTATTTTCTCAAGTGACAGCCGATTCAGCTCCTGGTGCAATGCTTCAAGCTTTAGCATTAAAAAACGTCCAGACGGCAAACTTTTAACAAAAGCACATAAACATTTTGCCGCCGGCACATTTTAAGTATTTTACTGCACCTGCATGTGCCGTAATCATCTTTTTTATGGACTATTACTTGAATAAATTAAATGTCTAACTCAGAAAGATTTAGGATCGCCATTCGTTCCAAAATACCCTTTATTTTTGTGCCTCGCAAAACGAAAACCAAACATTTATACGTCACAAAACCCGCTTTTTAATCAGATCCGATTGCGTTATCAAGATATGGCCGGGTACCGTGATGAATAATTGAATAATTTTTCTTGGTAATGATATTCGCGACGTCCCAACGCGTCCCGATCTTGATAAAGGGTTATCGGATATCGCGTTGACACGAAACCGTTTTCAGATAACGCGCGTAAAGCACGGAATTGGAAAGAAGTTGAAGTCACGGCACGCTTCATTTGTTTCTGTGGCTGATTAAAATTCATGACATGAGTGCGTTGCTGTGGAAAAAGTAGAATTTATAGTCTTTTTACAATCTTTTATTACAGACTTTTATTTTGTTTCACGGAGTTTCACCCGTCCTAGTGTCTGTGGTCTGTAATCAAATATTGCGGGTGATGCGATTCGAATTTGACTTTCTTCTGTGATCGTGATCGGATTGACTTGAAATTTGGCGTACCTACATATGTAGTTTACCTAGATGACAATTCTAGAACAGTTATCAAAAAGCTTGTTTTTTTTTACAAAAGCTTATCTAACTGGCAAGATAATCATTTATTCTAACTTCGGATGGTACCTATGCTTATGTAAGTTACATGATACTGCAATTATCTACCTATCAACAGGCAACAAAAAGTTCTGGCGGCAAAAAGCTTATATTAAAAATTAAAATTTTAATAAGAATTTATTACATATTGTTAGTTAGAGCAATAAATGTATGTATGTAAACTCTTTATTGTACAAAAATAAGGAAAAAAGAAATACATTATTGACAACCGTTGAAATGCATAATAAACGACAAAGATTTGAATATGCTTAGAAAACTTTTTGATGTTTTGTAAATTCCGTCCTATATACTTACAAATTACCATAAAGTCGAGGTTCTTTGACCCAATGAATGGTAACTTTGGCTCATATAAAAACCACATGTAGAAGGGTCTAATAAAAAACATAAACACGCGGGCGATCAACTAAACTAACCTTAAGGCAATGTGCCATAACCAGTGATCGAAATTAGGTGAGGTAAAATACCTATTCTTCGCAAAGAGGACATAATATAGAGAAGTTACAACCCGGTAGAAAGATGTTTATTCTTTTATGTATACTTGGTATTCAATATCTATCCGGGTATTAGTAAGTCGTAATGTTAATAATACATGTTTTTACTTACAGTACAGGATGTTTTATGTTAATCTAAAAGTTATTACCAGTTACATTTACTTAGTAACATTTTCGTCACGCTTTTTATAAACCTTATGTCTAGCACTTTTTACTATAAACTAACATAAAACATCCCGTACTGTAAGTAAAAACAAGTATGTTTAACATTACGACCAGTACCCTGATAAATATCGAATAACTACCCGGTATAAAAAAATGTATATTTTTCTACCCTGTTGTAACCACTCTATGTTACGTCCTCTTGCGAAATCTGGACTGAGTTAATTCCCGTGGCCAACTTTACCTTCAAGACTTTACGGTACAAGAGTTTAGGATCACTGCTGATATCATTGTTTTTGTCTCTCCGGGGAGTATTTTCTGCTGGATACATAATTTTCTAAGGTATGTTAGTGGTAAAGGTTAGTTAATAGTCAGAATTGTTAAAGTTAAAAGAACAATAACAATTGAAATAAAATAAGAAAAAAAACTTAACTATAATGTATAAATTCGCCTAAGTCCCATCCCTGTGGAAGAGCCCATAAGGCTGGCAGCATTTCCGCGTTGGATTGTGATGCCAATACGTTGGGCGAGCAATCCACCAGCCCTAAGCCAACCAGCAGGCTTATTGTCTAACGCTTCTGACGCTTGCCTTCGCAAACACTATTTCTTTCTGTCAAACAGTATAAGATGATGACAGAAAGAGATGGTGAAAGCGAAGGCAAGCGCCAGAAGCGTTAGACAATACGGCCTCAGGTCACTGTTCACAGGTAACTTCGAAGACCAACAACTTTTAACTAATGCAGTTTTGTTGATCGATGTACGAAAAAGGGTTTAGTCTTCAGTAACTATATTTTAAACATACCTCTAAAATATTTGGCTCACCTGCAGGTGTAGGCCTTTAGCCTTTTTATTTCCTTTCATTCTTTCATGCCCACATGATATGATTGGCGGCGAAGTGCGGCCGCAGACGAGGCTTTGCGGCTGCCGATTTGTATGGCAGTTGTATGGGTGTCGCGTTACGCCCCAGACAAGTATGTGTAAGGACTTATTTGCCCGTCCTTAATATTTAAAATTTGGTCTCAATACATTCGAGTTTAACGTTTTCAGTGGAAGTTTTTGTCAAAATGTAAATACGTCGTTTTGATGAGATGGGAATTTGATTTAGTCGCCGTTTTGTAAAGGGCTAAAAGCCGACGGACTTTGATGATGCCGCTTAGTGCTCTAAAGGCCTTTCATCGTCATCATCATCATCCCAGCGCCTATATACTATACATCCTACTTCAGGGCACAGGGCTCCTCTCAGAATGGGATTACTTGGGCCGTAGTTCCCACACGGGCCCAGTACGGATTGGGAACTACACACACACCATTGAAATTCTTCGCAGGCTTACACAGGTTTCCTTACGATGTTTTCCTTAACCGTACCGTAAAGCTCATGGTAAATTTCAAATGTAATTTCGCACATTAATTCCGAAAAAATCAGAGGTTCGGGTTCGAAAAATACCTTCGTAGTTCTAAAGTCTTCAGCTCCATTAGTGTTGTAGTTATTTTAGGCTGTGCGTTGTCTGTCAGTTAGTCAGTAACTTTACTCTTTTAGAAGTATACTTATTACTTGGTAGTAAATCTATTTAACGTTTCGATGAAACCACGAAAAAGTATAATGTACTTTTTCGTGGTTTCATCGAAACGTAAAATTCAAACTTATATTAGTTTTGAAAATGTTCTACAGCTTACAGAATGTTTCCACAATAATTAAATTTATATTGATTTCCGTTCCGTATGCGCATTTATTTTACGAGGACAGAATCAGCTTTTAATAGAAGTTTTTTTTTTTATTAATATTTCCTCTTCTGATTTTGTAGCTGGTTTAATCTCCAAAAAATGTGAATTGAAATCTACGAAAACGAGAAAATAAACAAGCTTTTCTCGTTTCTTTTTACTTTTCCAACAAAACCCCAAAAAGCAGCGCAAACATCCCACTCCTGAATTGAAACGCAGAGACAATCGTATCCAACTTTTCATGCCCAGCTAAATCCATCGTCTAATGGAAATGACAAGACTAATGTAACAACTGGGTACATTCCGTCGGACGGATCTAACAAAGCATTCATTTTCTGATGGCGGTAATCTCGCCGTGGGGCGGCATTGTTCGTCATTTTCTCCGTTCGTGTATTTTTTTCGTATTTTCTTCTCGAAAAGAATAAAAATACTGAACAGTATTGTCGACGCCGACGCTCGCGCCGCGGCCGCGCAAAAAGGAGCCCTGGATGACAACGAAATGACGGGAGCGTCCGCGGGTGGCCCCCCACCCCTCGGAAAAAATGTCGCCGCTGGAGGGGCGGCGTGCCGGCTCGACAAGACGGCATTTTTACACACCACCGTGCCGAGAAAACCTACATGCCGAAACCGTCACAACACGACATTGAGCCTTAAACCACCCCGAGCACAGAGCAAACTTCTCTACCACCGACCGCCTTGACTTTTAGAAATACGGTTTCGTGTTTGCGATAAATCGATAAGTACCTATATACACGCTAAGAGCAGAGGGTAAGTAGGTACAAATTGCATGGGTTTTACAGTTCTTTATGTTGCGAGGGGGAGGCGGCTGGCCTCCGCTGTTTTGGGAAATATGAAATTTTGGTATTTAATTCGAGTTTGGATGTTTTTGCTCTCGCCCGATAGCAATTAAGCAACAAGTTTGCAAGTTGTAGGGATTCGGAACTTGTTCCAAAAGTTTCTCGGTAGTCGAGCTAAGACAATGTTATTGTTTGTTCCATGTCTTGCCGATTATATTTTTTGTAGCGAATATATATGATCAATTCTCGGTATATTTTATTTTGACATAACTTTGCATCTGTACCAATGGTATTCTGAAACCGCAGACGTACTCAGAGGCGTAAATTGGGTAGTACATTTTTTACAAAAAAGTGTTAGAAATAGGTTTTGCTTGCTTGATTATGGTATCTTTCAAAAAATACCTAAATTAAATAGACGTCATGCACTTCACGATGATAAAATTAACATAAATACTCCGCAATCTAAAAACGCGACCGCGCATATGGCCAATAAGCTATACTTATATTTATCTTCCCAGCTCGATCTGTGAGTAAGTTAACTGCTCAAAAAAAGTAACTAGAGAGATAGTAGTTCAGAAGGGATTACATCTAATTGAGGAGTACCGTAATCTACTAAAACCTACGGAAACACTAAAAACTTGTGCTCATTGACAGCGGGAATGGCGAAAAAGGAGCGACGTCAATTACAGAAGTAAATAGAAACTTCTTATCGTTAATTCTGTGGAATCTTTTGTACCCAATGTTGTGACCTATCCTTTCAGTGAGCATAAAATGTAATGTATAACTTCTCTTTTGTTTTGCAGGTCGTGCAGCCACAAGCCTCGCCCAGCAGTTCCAAGATGCGCATCCTGAGCTGCGCGGAAGGGAGGACGTCGTCGACCACATCGCCTCGCCCAGGAAAAACCCCGTGGAATTGAGCAACCTCTTCAACAAACCGAGCTTTGGTATGGCATCTAAATGTGTGTGACAACTATTTTATCCTTTAATACTTATCGTTTATATTTTTGATTTGTGTGTGGAAGGTTGTGCGAGTTTCTGGATATCTAAAGAGGTTCGAAGAGCACTCAAATCCGGTTTACACCAGTTTCTTCACTTGTTTATTTGGATGCAGGCTTAGTCCAACATGAACAAAAACATTAAGCTGATCTGCTTGCATAGGTATAACTAAAAAGAAACAACATAATCTAACTAAATGTTTGTTTATTCTTATTGATTTGGTCACATACTCAGAAAATCCTAAATTATTTTTTTACTTTTCGGAGTAAGTATTATTTTTTCTTTTTTTCCGTCGCCAGGTTTTACTTTTTAAATTTAATTGTAGCCCCAAGAATTAATTCAGAAATACCATACTTACCGACTGATTGTAAACCTCCAAATTCCCACAATCAAACTAACGGAATTCCAAAATGCCCGCACTAGAGCAACAAAAGATCCAGGAGCCGCATACGCAACTGCGCCCGATATCTCTCGCTCCGATGCCTCTCCATATTCAAATTATCGGAGCTGTCGATCAGCGCAGGAGTGCGCGTTATGGCTGTCGGTTTTTGCTAATGCCGCAGTACACAGTATATGAAGTAGTAGTAGCATTATTACGAACTCAAAACCTTCGCTAGTAATAAAGTGAAACACACCTAAAATCAGCTGTTGCTGTGTAAATTACTTATGTTATTTTAAATATTAAACTTACACTTCACTTCCATTTATATTTATTTGTCAAGTCAATCATGGTTCGGTGAAACGGATATAATGTTGATTCAATGTAACAAAAGTATAATCAAAAACAGTGTTTTAGTTTCGATTTCGAAATGATGATGGAGGTCCATATTAATGAACTAATGGGGTGAGCAATGTAATTGTTTCAGTTCATTACTTCATTGAATTACTGGTCATACTTATTATCTTATCTCCTAGTGTTTTTGGCACATGCCTTCTATACCTAAGCATAATTTGTTTTAAGATCCTATTTTTGTTTTAAAAAGATCTAATGCCACTAGGGTAAACATTAAAAGCTTTGACGCATCGCTTGAATCATAGATCGTTTGCCTACTGTTTTTACTGTACCCTCTGCGTCGTGTAAAATTAGATGTACCTATTACGATTGTACAAACGCCATCTTTTGTCTGCCCGCGCGCATCTGCTCGATTGTATGGAACGGGAGTTAGATTTCGTTATCGCGTCTTTTTTGTTGCTAGCGTTAACGGCAACAGGGGCCAATAACAACGGTGGCATTATAATCAATACCATATCGTTGGAAATATTGTAGTATCAGAAAGTTAAGTTAGGTTTGCTTTTTTTTCTGCAATGTTCGGTAAATGGAGTAACGATTGAATCCTCTCATAATTATACCTTAATTTGACGAAAGGGCTTTGGGACATATTTTATGAGGACCTAAGTTGTATGGCATATTTTTACACTTGACTGCACCATTTCAAGGTTAACCAGTGGGCATGAAATTTCTTAAGTCTGTCATGGCATTTTTTTTTGGCTGTAGCTGGCTAAGACAAATGGGCATTTCTATTTTTCCTTGTAACCAATTAAGAAATTGTTAATAGGGAGTTAAAATTAGTCCGTTTAGTTACACACTTTTTCAAGAATAAAAAAAAATAAAAACGTTACAAACCGGACAATTCTTCACTTCTTGTTAAACATTGTTAAACTTGTCGGATTTGTTACGTTTTTTTTTAAGTATTGTAAGGCTTGAAAAAGTGCGAAACGAAACGGACTAATTTTAATTCCCTATTAACAATTTCTTAATTGGTTACAAGGAAAAATAGAAATGCCCAAATGTTAAAGTACACAGACAGACAGTAAAATACAGTGACAGGTAAGGACAAACAATTGTTAATTTGACACAAGCTTAACAAGCGTAAAGTGTTAATGAACCGAAACTCCTTGTGTGTTAACAGTGTAACTTGGCAAAACGTTCTTAATTAACGAACGATCAATTATTCATTCACCTATTCTCAAATTAAATGAAGCTTGGTCTATGGGTAATTAATTAGACAACGGATAAATAATATACTTATACATGTCGAAGGGCGGGTTGGTTCCGCTCGATCGTCGCCGTCACTCTCACCGTTCGCCATATTAATTTTTAATACGATAGTCCAACAAAATAAAAACACTCGAAGTTCAATTCACACACTTTAATCACAAACTAAATAAATTAAACGAAAATACTTAAGGATGATTGAGATAATTAAAGATTTAAGAATGATTACTACGGAACGCAGTGAGGTTGACGTTGACGGTTGACACGTCCTCCTCTTTCGCTCTCCAAACAAGAATGACAAAACAAAACTACCCGCCATCGCAGTCAAACGCACTCAAGCATAGACAATCTCTTTTTCTTTTTTAAACTAGATAAAGCTTGGGCATTCCGCAAACTGCCAGTGTCGTGTACGTTGGTCTGCGACATACATAATTAAATAGATACTTTCTTAACATCCAAGACTCGAGAAAACACATATCGCATTTTTAAATTATTCTCACATAAGATATTAAATCACTTTCATGATAACATAGCAAAAAGTTTAACATGTCGTCGTAGGAAAAACAGCAAAAAAACAATAAGTACCTATGTATACATAAGTACATAAATGTAATTATAAACTTAATTTACGTTAGTAGTTGAGTGCATCTAACTTGTTCAACTCATTTTATAGTAGGTAAAGGCAGTGGTTACATATTAAGGAAGTCGCTTTTTGAATGAGTTGAACGAGATTACATGTTTATTTTCTGTAATCATCTTTTTCCCATAGTTAGTTGGAACTTTTGGACGAAGTAACTATTAAGTCATCATCATCATTTCAGCCGAAAGACGTCCACTGCTGAACATAGGCATCCCCCAAGGCTCGCCAAACAAATTGGTCCCGTGCCATCCGCATCCAACGCGATCCCGCAACCTTAACCAGAGGCCGTATTGTCTAACGCTTTTGGCGCTTGCCTTCGCTTTCACTATCTCTTTCTGTCAACGTTTTATACCGTTTGACAGAAAGAGATAGCGATTGCGAAGGCAAGCGTCAAAAACGTTAGACAATAAGCCTACAGGTCGTCGCTTCATCTTGTTGAAGGCCTACCTACACTGCGTCTTCCGGTCCGTGGACGCCACTCGAGAACCTTTTTACCCCATCGGCAATCAGTTCTACGAGCGATGTGCCCTGCCCACTGCCACTTGAGTCCGGCGATTCTTCGAGTTTTGTCGGTGACTTTAGTTCTTACACAGATTTCATAATTTCTAATGCGATCCCGCAGAGAAACTCCGAGCATAGCCCTCTCTATCGCCCTCTGAGCGACTTTGAGCTTTCTTATGAGGCCCATCGTTAGCGGCCACGTGTCAGTGCCGTAAGTCATCACTGGTAACTATTAACCCGTCGCACGATCGGCGACTATTTTGGGTAATTTTTTCTAAGTACCCTATGTTAAAAGGTGATCGAAACTAGAAACAAAAATTAGCAAATTATGACAGTTAGTTTAGGCAGACACGTGTGCGCCTAAATCGTTCGACGGGTTAAACTAAGTAATCTATGCTTTCGGCACGACAAAAAAAACTTGCGTATTTTTCATACAAATATTTATCCCGACCGGAGATCAAACCCGAAACCTCAAGCATTGCAGTCAGATTCTTTAACCACCTAGCCTTATGCGGTCGTCTGTGGTCATTAAAGCTGATCCTTCCGTTTTATTTAATCAGAAAACCTATAGCTCTCTAAGGCTCTCTGACCTCCCTAAGTCCACGATCCTCACTTTGGGAAAAACTTAGGCGATATCTACAATTGACAACATTTCATATTTCTAAGACTATAATTTAATTCTTTCTCTGTATACTGTTTGGAAAGAGAAAGACGCTGATAGTTTTAAATTTTCACTAGGATTATTAATTAATTTATTACAATTTTTTGAATATGTGCTTATTCTAAAAGAGCGTAACGATAGAATAGATCCATTACTTTTGTCTAGTCTCTATTAAAAAAAAGTGATGACGTAAATTTGACTATAAGGTTGTTATCAAATTTAAAATTATGACAGCTCTTTTTTCTAGTGAAAAGGGTAAAGGAAACATATCTTGTATTTTTTAAATATGAAGAAATAAATTATAATAAATATTTTTCCGTGTTCAGGAGGCGAAACTCTTTCGATTCCTGTAGTAATTTTCAGGTGTTAAAAAAATGAAATGTTGTCAATTTAGCAAATAATAACCAAGTATCGCCAGTCTACTTTTGCTCGGGAGATTTGCGTTTGCATCTCTAATAACTACAACAATAATAGCTGACTACATAATTGGCGAATTGTTGGCATCCAGCTCATTTGAAAATAGACTTATTTTCCCTGCGATAAGGCTGATATTCCATCGTATATCGCGTAATTCCAGGGTTACGTACAATTAGGTACAGCGAAATTGTAGCTCACATAATTGCACGAGTCTAGTCCGGTCTACCTTAGTGTAAGCGAAACATTTGTGTCACATCACACTAGACTTTAATGCTTCGGTGTTAGTAACAGCCTGTATATAGGTAACATTATATCTAACATGAACGACAGTCTAAATATATTTATGAGTCCTGAAAACAGTCCCCCATACTTTCATACCACCATAATCCTAACCACCGCTGTGCATGTGTGCGTGTCGCCGGCTCGGCCAATCGTCACCTTTCGCGCGAATTGTGGGCGTGGCCTCACACCCGCAGCGTCAACGCGATCGATCCTACGCCGATGCTCATTTTGTTTTTAAAGAAACCAAGTATCGATAAATACTCGTTACGCGGTACCAGTATTTAGTACTTGGTATTTCTTAGTTTAGCTTGTTCTTTACAGTAGCTAATCTCTAGTGGCCACGTGCTGGAAATAAATAGAACTACATAGATTTAGTGTTAGGCTCCGTTTAGTCGTATCAAAGTGTGTGAAACCGTTTATCACAAACCAAGTTTTTCCAACAAGTGGTCATGCACGAAAGATGGTTTCAGAGGAATCAGGATCTCTCCAAAAATAATTTTAAAACTTTGGCAATTACTATTTTAATAAAATCTATTTTTTTTTGGCTTTTTACAAGTGCCTTGATATCAGAAAGTCAAATCAAATTACTAATTAATTCTGGCATTTGCAAATTATTTCCTTCTGGCAAATGCAGTTTTACATGTTTAAATAGCACCAATCAATACGCTTTTAAATTACTGATTCTGTCAGCGCTACTAAAAATAATTTTTTGAGGAAAAACGCGGCAGCTAATTCTGTTTTGAGCTTTTTTGCGACCAATTTTTACATTTTATTCATTCAGTCAGTTGCCAATTATGATGAATGAAGCACAATTAACGAAACAAAACGTTTTTCTTACCGTTTAATTAAGGTAAGAGTCATTGACATACGATACATTGATACGATTAAACTGATCAAGTGTTGCCATATTATACGAAGCAAGAGGTCCTGGGTTCAAATCCCGGTAAGGGCATTTATTTGTGTGATGAGCACGAATATTTGTTCCTGAGTTATGGATGTTTTCTATGTATTTAAGTATTTATTTATCTATATAAGTATGTTTATCGTCGTCTAGTACCCATAGTACAAGCTTTGCTTAGTTTGGGACTAGATCGATTTGTGTAAGATTGTCCCCTAATATTTATTTTTTTTTATTTTTTTTAGAACAATTTAGGCCATTGTCATTTAGTATACAAGCATGGAATAACACCATTGACGAGCAAGTGTGATGAAAATTAATATAATGTCGCCAAAGTTAAACTTTCAAATTGATAGACTTTCTTATCAGCATTTATTTTATGACGGGCAGCGATATTCAACCTTCGAGTGGCAGAACATTCATAGCCGTGTTTTTGACGTGACAACGTCTAATAAATCGATGAACGCCGGCTGCATACACGAAAAAGGATGACGCAATGTAACGTTACGTAACGTTACATCTACCTACAGAGCAGTGAAGGCCAGTTGCAATATTACATAATACAATCTTAGTACTAGCGCTCGGGTAATTTTAAATGCGGGGGGGTGCGGGGTGCGAGGTTTGAATGTTTTGTTATGACGTTGTCACGTTAAACTATCGTCCGTAAACCGACTTTACAGACAACGGGTTTTTTTTCAGAATTGTTATCAAGGGGCCATTCTATTACCGCGAGTGCAACATTTTGACTCAAGGATTTGTATCAATAACTATAAATAAAAAATTTTAAAAACGCCTAATGCATTTAAGTCAAAGATCCCTTCCGCAGCATACAAAAGAGCTGATACTTTGAAACTGGACCAATTTTGATAAAACATGTCTAAGAACCATCGCTCTAAAACTGCTTTCAAATAAAAAAAAAACCGTATCCAAATCGGTTCACCCGTTTAAGAGTCAGGATGCCACAGACAGACAGACAGACACAGACACACACATAGCGGCCAAACGGTTTATTTATGGGAGCCCCCCTTAAATATTTGTTTTATTTTAATTTAATTATTTATTTTTAAAGTGAATATATAACTAAATATTCTGTGAATATTTCAAGCGTCTACCTGTTGCCGTTATCAATATCGAGCAAAAACGAGCAAAAAAATCACATTTGTTGTATGGGAGCCCCCTTAAATATTTATTTTATTCTGTTTTTTAGTATTTTTTGTTATAGCGGCAACTGAAATAGGTACATCGTCTGTGAAAATTTCAACTGTCTAGCTATCACGGCTCATGAAATACAGCATGTGGTAACAGACGGACAAACGGACGGACAGCGGAGCCTCAGTAATAGGGTCCCGTTTTTACCCTTTGGATACGGAACCCTAAAAATCACGTTCGTTGTATGGGAGCCCCTTGAATATTTATTTTTTTCTGTTTTTTAGTATTTGTTGTTATAGCGGCAACTGAAATACCACATCATCTGTGAAAATTTCAATTGTCTAGCTATAACGGTTCATAAGATACAGCCTGGTGACAGACGGACAGACGGATAGAGGGACGGACGGACGCACGGACGGACGGACGGACAGCGGAGCCTCAGTAATAGGGTCCCGTTTTTACCCTTTGGGTACGGAACCCTAAAAAGCCGTTGTTTCCAGTGAACAAGGAACAGCGGCTATTTTTATTCCCGCCTAATAAGGCTTCCGTGAAATTAATAGAGCAGCGCTGAAACGAGGCGGCAAAGGGAAAGTGTATTACAACACCGCTGCGAGCACTGGCTGTATTAATGGTAATAGCCAGCTCTCCGCCCGGCGGGCGCGGCCGCAAAATAATTACGAGATACCTGTGTTTTAAATTAAGCAAGTTATTATTTGCAGTGATTAAAGTTTTAATGCAAGCTTTTTGCTGATTATACTTCGTTTGACCAACTCGCCTATGAGTTGTTCGGAATTTATGTGCGAAATTACCTTTGAATTTTACCACTAGGTATGGTGATGCGAAGCAATTCAAGGGTGTGTGTGAAGATCCCGATCCGCACTGGGCCCGCGTGAGAGTATAACCCAAGCTCTCTTATTCTGGTAGGAATCCTGTACCGGGTAGTTGGGTGTATATGAAAAGAGATGATAACGCTTTGTTTATATTGCGTAATAGGTAGGTAGGTATTTCATACGCACAATTTGACTTCTGGAGGTGCACCAAACTCTACTTGCAATATTTTTAAAACAAATAAATAAACGAGATAAAGTCGTAAAATGTTTGTAACAAATAAATCAGTTGTGTGTTGAATTAGTTGTTTACGTAGGTATACATTTGACATACAAAGTAGGTACACATTGCATTTAAAGTTTTTATTTACATACTTAAACCCTTTAGGCGGGCTTGTGCGGACCTGGGTTAGCTATTTAACTCCGAGTTAGCTGCTAACCCAGTGTTAACAAGTGTCAAAATGTATGAAAATGTCATTCTCAACCCAGGGTTAAAGATTTCATTTTTTAACCCTGAACTGTGCAAGTGGCCCTTATTGACATTTACCAACTTGTTAGAAAACTATCTGTACGTACAGTAAATCCAGGTTGTGGCTGTGATACTTACTTAGATAGACTTGACACGATATACTCACCACTCTCGCGTTTCGTAAAAAAAAGAATTGCGTTTCAAACCATTGTGATGATGACGATGAAATACCTAGCTACCTAGCTACCTACCTAGCTACCTAGCTACCTAATAATTATTTGCTTACTATTTAAGAGCAAAAACCCCTGAATGCTTCCACAATCAACCTACAATACAGCGCTCTAAAATACCAGCTCAAAAGCGCACTTCAGACTGGCGGGGGTAAATAATAAAAAGTGAAAACGTGACATTTCCTACATTTAGGCACCTAAACCGTTGGCAAACATTCCGGGGCACGAGTAATGAGGGGGGGGTCAGGGGGCCCTAAACAAAAGGTGCGAGCCCCCCTCCCGCATCGATCCGGGCTGGGGGCGGGCAGTAGGGGCACCATGAGGCTTCGCATTGAGAGACTCGTGAGGCTTTTGGCTATGGCCAGTTTAAAACCAATACTCGGACGCTTTTCATTATTTCAAGAGTTTTCGAGATTTTTAACGTAACAGTAAACTAGTTTAGAATATCGTTTGAATTTCATACTTATATTAGGTAGACGTCAATCTGCAAGATTAATATTTTTACACATACTTTTATCTGTAGGTACTCAAAAAATCTAAAACGTGACTCATGAATCTCATGATTCCTGACTCAAAATATGTGATGACACATGTCGAGATGCGACCAGATGCGATTGTATTTCAATTCCAATCTACGCGAAAATTATCTAACTTAGAGTTATCATATCAATGAGATTAATCTCTGGGATAAACTTGAGATTATGTACTTTCATTGTCATTGCAAGGCGTGGTTTGCTCATCCAAAAAACCCGATCATAACCCAAAAGAAACACAATAAAAATTCGTTTAAGACATAAAATTAAAAGACATAGTTACAAGTGCTAACGTGCCGGCGGTCATCGAAATCAAGAAATTAAACAGCAGCTATTTAAGAACCTTATTTCAAATCGAAACCCAGCACGGCACGCGAATCCCTTCTCTTGAATAGAGGAGTTAAAGAAACCAGGCTGCTTTAAGTACAAAACGAACCATGATGCCCTCCAAATTAAGACTGAACTGTGGAGAGGACAATGCACAGATGTCCAATACAAAATAGCATACTACCCGTGACCATGACTCTGGTAGATGCGTCGAAATATCAGGCGCTAGTTAAAGGTAAACGGTCTACATCCCGTAGCAAATATGTCTAAATAACATACTTGTTCATGTCTAAGAAAATTCGTCGCCACTGTCACCCTACACACAGGGTGGTTGTGCTTTTTTGCAGCGCGTGTCACTTGTGCGGCGGGGCGCGGGCGCGGCGACCGACACTGCGGGCGTCGGGATCCGGTGTCCGGGCGCCGGGTTGCCATGGCGACGACACCGCGACACCCAACACCCGACACACCACCCCACGACACAACGAAAACCAACCCTAACACCGGCGGAGAAGCGCCACGATTGCTCACTTATATACCCCCGACCGGGGGCTCGACACATAGGGGCTGACTACATAAGACGATACGGTCAGGCGATGTAAATAACGCGAGATAACTTCGGGAGGGTCTAATGGAATAGGGAATCGTGTTTTGGAAAGTGCCCCGGAGAGAATGCTCTCGGTTGTTAGCCGCGGTAAGGGGCTTCCATTCCATGTTAAGTGAAAGTCGATATAGGGATTAGGCCGGCGAAATTTGATTATTAAAACGTTCGTTTAATAGTGGCTATGGATATTCGGGCAGGCTTCGTTAATAATTCACGGGGCTTCGTGTATCTTATTTTTCGGGAGCCGTTGAAATCGAATATTTAGAGGCCTGAGCTGAATATTGAGATAAATTTCGTAACAATACAATGCAGTGTTCGCTTCGCAATTATTCCGTCGGATGACTCTGTAGAAATTTGATGAACTACTTGTTATTAAAAACTTTTCAACACAGTTGCTCGTAAATTGACTCTTATTACACCGTTTTTAGTTTCATAATTCAGGATATTACCACACTTGTGCTGTAAAAACATTACCGTACAAGTGCTGTAATATAAACTTTTTTTTAATTTGAGTAAAAGTTTATATCTAAGAACATTGAATATTTTCACGAATATTAAATTATATACAAAAAACAAAACAAAAAAACATTTTATTTCATCAAAAACTAGTGTGCCATTTTACGTAAATATTTGGTAAAAGTTGCTGCTGTGTGGTTAATTACTATCAAAAACGTCTACTTCAAATAGTGATGACGAGTAAAATACTAATTCAACCCCGCCGGAAATACTTATCGAGGCACGAACGCGAGTGATAGCATAAACTGGCAAATAAATACAAGCCCAGCTCGTTATACTCCATGTTGAAAAGCACAGTAAAGACCAAAAATGAAGTTGGTATATAAACATATATTATACTTAGTAACTTGACGGCATTTCTAAAGAGACATCCTGGCAGATCTATTGGTCGAAAGTCAAAGGTGTCGTCACCAACCGATGTTGAAAAGTTTTTAAAAGAAGCTCTGGACAGTCAGTACTTGACAACAAAGGTCAGTTGAACTTTATAAATGTAAATTTATGTATCAGCTCTATAATTGCGTTAAGTACTATGGCAATACGTTCCTACAACTTTACTAATATACTTATTTGATCTCTTTGCAGGATGCGTTAATATTCGGTATTACTGGTGCGAGTACGTAGACGTCAAGAGCTCAATAAATATTACAACCAAGGATGTACAAACCCACGGTGAAATTTTGCTTGTAAAAATTACAAAAGTTACTAACAATACAAGTTTGTTTTTTCCTCGCAATTGTGTTGAAAAACGTCGTATGCAACTCGTGTGCATTGATCATTACACACTTCGGCTTCCTTATCGCGCTCGCCTAACGGCTTGCGCTTACAATAATGCCTCATGTGTAATGACCAACGTAGCACACTTGTATCATAATGTATACTATTATTAAGTAGGTAGGTACGTCAACTTCGAACCGGCTTCATATAGGTCTTTGAGTTTATATACGCATCTATAGCGAACACTACAGGCTATTTGAAATTACCAATCAATTGATATACTTTTTACGAGCTGATAACAGCGATTCTCCTGTAGATTTTTTGTATAGAAATACTGAACTGTGAATCACTTGTTAGTTAACTCAATTAACTAACTACATATTTTTTTTAATTCCAAAATTAATAAAAATCTATTTTTACAGTAAATTGAAAATTAAACAGAGACCTTATATTATAACACGCGGGCGCTTGCCATCGAATCCGCCATCTCTTTCCGCCACCATCTTATACCGTTTGACAGAAAGAAATAGTGAATGCGATAGCAAGCGTCCGCGCGTTAGACAATACGGCCTCTGGTTTGCAGGCTCCAGGGTTAAGATGAATTGTTTTACCATCTGAGTACGTATTACTATCATCATCCCAGTCTATATAAGTCCCATTGCACACTATGTCCTCCTCTCAGAATGAGATGGGAAATTAGATTTTTATCTTGGATTTATGGGTAATGATATCAAATACTTTGTCATGTTTTTGCAAAAATACGGACGGTGACACCATAAAACAATATGTAATACCAAGAAGCGATTCTAGTAAAAAAACACTTTGTTTTAGCTCTGAAAACCTGAAATTTACAATTAATTGCAAAGTTGGAGACATAAAAGGAACGTCATAATCATAACCTTAATATATAAAATACTATCCTTCCGTCCGCAGCTTCGCCCGCGATAAATTAATTTTCCTATAGGAAAAGGTATTTTCCCGCGGTAAAAAGTAGCCTATGTCACTCAGTGATAAATAATGTAGCTTTATAACGGCATAAGAATTTTTGAAATCGGGCCAGTAGTTTCGGAGCCTATTCAATGCAAACAAACAAACAAAACAATCAAATCTTTCCTCTTTATAATATTAGTATAGATCTATAGAAGAATCTTGTTTTTTCACCTCGTAAAAAGTACATCAGTTCATTGGTAATATCAAAATCCCTAATGTTATGATATTTTAAAATAACATAAGCAAGATTTTACTAAAAATATATTGACTAGAAGTGGTTCGGACACATAGCACTTGTACACAGTTATTTGACTAACAAAATTTTATAAGAAAATTGTACTAGATAAGTTTCCCTTTCAAGACTTGTTTCATGTTTTTTTTACTCTACCAAAACGTAGTGTCGTGTAGCCGTTTTATTGTAGCCTTCAGCTGTAGTTATCTGCAATAAAAAAATATAAATAAAATATGGCCATAAATTGATCTCAAGTAGGTATAGTAGGAAAAAAAAATACTTTCGTTAGTTAAGTTACTATGAGAATCTGTTCTCAGTTCTCATTCACTCTGTGACAGATCCTTTTCGTGACAGATCTGTTATTACTATAAAAATTACAATAAGGCTGACTTGTACGGACTAGAGTTAACAGTATAACTCCGAGTTAACTGTTAACCTAGGGTTAAATAGTGTCAAAATTTCTATACAAAAGAAAATCTATAAATATAAAAATCTCGTGTCACGGTGTTTGCTATCGAACTCCTCCGAAACGGCTTGGCCGATTTTTATGAAACTTTTATCTCCATATTCGGTAGGTCTGAGAATAGGTCGTAGGGTATTTTTTATATCCCTATTATTCTTCGCGGATGGAGTCGCGGGCAACAGCTAGTATATTATATAAACCATTTTTTAGACAATCCCAATTGTAAAGTCAATTGCGCTTGATGCAACACGAAGCGTATTATAAAAGTTTGAAGCCTCTGTCTATCTGGCGTTGTTGGTGCGATTTGATTAATAGTCCGATTTCAACACTGTTTTTGTTTGTAACTTCTGGTCTCAGAGGAATAAACTTTTTGTAGATAGATTAAGCGCATCGCATGATGGTTCTTAACTTTATTTATTAGAAGTCCAAGTAGCTAATATAAGTTTATACGTTAAGACCGCCTACTTTCTGCCTTTTAGTTTTTGTAAATTCAGCGTACTGATATATTATGGTGTTCAATAAAGAAGATTTATATTGCGTTGTAATTCTCTTGTACATAGTAGTAGTTTTTTTTGTAGATAGTACCCACAGAGTCCGCTGCTACTTCTGATCCAAATTAGAGTACGTAACAAAATCACGTTTAATGTTAACGTTTACTAATAGTTTACTCTTCTGGTTTTATCAACGTGTTTTAGTTACAGGATTATTTAAAAAAATCCATACTAAGTAGGTATCTAACCATTAGGTTATTGAAATTAAGTTTGTAAGAAACTGTAGTAAAAGTAGAAAACTTACTACAATCATTTTATCCGGGTAAAATTCACGGACGTGTTTTGAGATTCTTCCGTTTTCTTCTGTCTGTATGTGGATCATTTTGTTGTCATCTATTGTTATTAATGATTTTACCTGGAAATCAAATTTACATACCTATTTATTTACAACTTAAATAACTATTACGAATATTCGCTCCTTTAGAACAACACTGACGCAATTACAAAATATTGTCATTTCAAAACTAAACTTTATGTAAAAAGAAAAACAAGTTTAGTTTTGAAATGACAATAATTTGTAATTGTGTCAGTGTTGTTCTAAAGGACAGTAGTTTTACTTAAATGACGTCTATAGATGTTCTACTTTAATTGATTTATCACATGATAATATCAAGAGTAGACATTATGTCTCTATTTTAGTCGACTTTAAACAAACATAATGTTTGAGAGCAAAAATATACATACTCGTATATACGTTACGTATATTTTTAGTAGGTATCTCCTCAGTTTTTGACTACTATACCTAGGTACCTACGTATAACTAGGTAAACAATTGAATAATGACCAATTGTAGAACATTTTCAAAGAAAATGGCATAGTGGTTGTTGTCAAAATATCATAGAGAATGGAAAATGGTTTGTTGACCATGGGAAGTCGTAGTTGTAGAAGTCGTAGCTGCGTAATATTTGGGAATGGAATAGAAAAAATAATTCAACCGCACCAATGATTGGAAGAAATATCCATACTCACATAAGTTCTTTCTAAACTAGTAAATATTTTATTTATTTTTTTATTTTTAAAACGAACCTAACCCATAGGGTTTTCAGAAAAAAGTATGTTAAGGGAGCGTCGGATTTTTTCTTCTTCTAAAGGTGGCGGTGTCCATAAAAGATTTGGAACCTATGCTCTAATCGCATTCGCTTTTTGATGAAGTACCTACTTAAACTAAACTAGGCACTCTATACCTTAACGCCATCAGGCTTGGTCTCCTCAAACTCTTCGCCGGATATAAATGTGACCTCAGAACTCGTGAGCGAAGAGCTGAAGCTAAAAGTATAGGTTCCATCTTCGTTCTTCGCCAGCCAGTGCACCTGTCGCAAGGAACGGGCAGCCTTGCGGTGTAAATAGCCCTTACCTGCAGGTAAACAAAAATAATAAGGGTTAATGACCGAATATGCCCCTTTTAGTAGTTTTCCGAAAACTTGGTGCAGAGAACGCGCAGGCACGAGTTTTCATTAGAAACTTGAAGCCTTATTGTCTAACCCACTGGTAATCACAATCGTTTTTCCTTCTGTCACACGGTATAGACTAAGGCTAGAAAGAGAAGGTAAATAATAGGTCGGAGCAAAAGTATTTTCGTATTTTTAATGTATTATTAGAAATCAAACCTCTTTGGCTGTGCTGAATGTAACTGGCTGGTTTTAATACCATTAAGAGCGTTTATACCTGCTGAGCTGGCAACGTTGCATTGTTGTTAGTTTTTCTCGATTATTCCATGAAAATTGAATGAAAATTAAAAATGTGGTGTATACGAATTGTTCTAATATATAAGTTAATTGTCTACCTACTGCAATAATTATTCATGATAGACTTTTATTTTCTTTAAATACGAACAAATTATTACCTAACGGTTTTTAAAGAAAATAAAAGTCTTATCACGAATAATTATTGCAGTAGACACATTAACTTTTATATTAGAACAATTCGTATACACCACATTTTTAATTTTCATTCAATTTTTATGGAATAATCGAAAAAAACTATCAAAAGTGCAACGTTGCCAGCTCAGCAGGTATAAACGCTCTTAAATGTTGACATTCTGATGATGCAATAAATTAAAAAAAAACTACTTCCCGCCATTTTTCAATTGTTTTTTAAGCATGCAAAATGAACGTATGTGACGAAGAAATTCGGTACATTTTAAAGTTTTAAAAAAAAAGGTAAAAATGCGACGAACGCCGCGAATAAAATTTGTGCGGTTTATGGACCTAATGCGGTATCAATAAGAGTAGCACAAATGTGGTTCAAGAAAGCATTTCAAGTCTGGAAATTTTAGTGTGAAAGATGAGGTTTTTAGTATGAAACATTTTCCTTTGTATGAAAAATACGAAAAAACTTTTGCCCCGACCTAATACTATCGCGAGCGGGCTATGGCCTTAGAGGTCGTATTGTCTAACTCGTTGGCGTTCGTGATAGCATTCTCCATCACTTTCTACCCTCATCTTATACCGTGTGGCAGAAAGAAGTGGTAAAACGATTGTGGTTTCGAATGCGTTAGGCAATAAACACAAAACAGTAACCATCTTTGGTACAGTCAAGGAATTTAATTCCCTACCCATTTCGTAAAAATGTCGTGTAATAGTCGCAATGCATTAAGATCGAAATGTCAATTACAACACGTCAAAACAACATCGTTGCTAGCTCTTATGGTGACAGTTTGCCGTACGATATTCAAACTTAGGTGGGTAGGAAATTAAATTCCTTGACTGTACATGTTAGTGTGTTCGCCTTGTACGAACAACTAGATACGCATCACAAAATATGGATGGACTGTGATAGTTAATTCTACGTCAACGCTCGTTACGCGTACGTACAGTCAACAGCAGAAATGAATGACCGGTTGTGCTACTCAAAATAATCTACACGCCACCTTATTATCTTGGCAGTAGAGTCCTGTGTAGATCATTGTTAGCACCGTAACCGTTCATCAACTTCTGTTGCTGACTGTGCAAGGCGCGCACATATAAGAGCCACGCAGCGTATCTTTGTTTTGAGGTGGATTCATGTTCTGTATATTCCTTTAGATGTTAGAATATCTTGTGCTCTGTTGATCAGGTAAACTTATCCATAATAACTATTGCATTATTTTATAACATTTATTGTCAAATATAAATACATGTTTTAAAAGAAAATACAATATTAATTAAATTAGTCACATCCCTTAATCCTATGTTAGTAACATTTTTTATAACTTATATATTATGTAATTTAATTATGTAAGTGAATAGACGATTGAATTCATCAGGGTCAATCAGAATCGACTCAACAGACTCCCGTTGCCATGGAAAAAGCAATCCAACGCTGATAGATAACTATATGTATCAAGTTGAATGGTTATGTTATGGTGAACTTATTTAAATAACTTTAGCCTATTGGATACCCACCGACTTTTTGTAAGAGATTTAGTATTCGACGTAGACTAGAGCTATTATGCCCTATATATTATGTAAGTAGTATTAGGTTGCATTACTTTTCTGTAGTTCGGTACTTATACTTATTTATTACTTTTTAAAGTGCGCTAGGATCCAGGATATAATATTATAAGCTATCTTCCTTACGCATGTAATATATTTGGTTACTTAGTAAACCACTAACCTTAGCCTGCCTTGATTCAGTTTAATCTAGTTTTATTTATTTAACTTAGCTACTCTTACTTAAATTCGTGTGCTATGGAAGCATCAAATCTACATATTTCGTAGTTTCGCCCTCGATGGAGTAGATTAAAACGTATTTTCCCGTGCTCCAGCCCTTCAACTGTATCCATACAAAAAATCACGGCAATCGAGCTCAGTTTCGACGTGAAAGAATGACAAACAAACAAACTTTCACATTTATAATATTAGTATGGACATACACAACTTAAGTACCTACAAATTCTTAGCTATATTCATCATTTCAGCGGAAAGACGTCCACTGCTGACCATAGGCCTCCCTCGAGGTTCTCCAAACAGATCCGCGGTCCTTAGCTATATTAATAATACATAAATCGCATGTGTTGGTGATGATGATAATGATGAAATCTGCGTCTGTCCCTAGCAGGAATCTCGCAAGACCCTCAACCTTTATCTTCATACCCCGAGTCAATAATTACTTCTATTTCAGTTAAAAATAACCGGCTTGTTTCAAGAAAATCTTACCAATAAAAACGAGATACTCCTCGAAGTTTTCAGAAGTCGTCAGAGCGTACTTTTTTCCCAGAAACTCTTCCATTATGAATATTAAAAACCCCTCACATTTATCCCACGTCTGTACACTGAAACACTGGCTATTGAATGTTTAATTTTTATCATATTTACTGTTATCAAGAGACCTGTGCTTTCGATAATAATATCTTATCTGCTAGATAACCAGGGAAATATTTTCTTGACAGAATATGCACTTTCAGCTTGACATGATAAGAAGTATTAAAGTGATTTTTTATTAGTGTTATCTCAACATTAATATTTTGGAGTCCTGGATGGTGTCTATGCCGCTACTTGCTTTGTCGGTATATGGTACAGTCAGTTCCATATTTAATATAAGGGAAGAGGAAATATATCGAAATAAATTCGCCGTTGATGATAGAAACATATTTGAGGCTGCTTTAGGTATATTTTACGCTACTGTCATGAGCAAAGTGTAATAAACAACCAGTGTAGAAACCCGCCGTCTCGACAGGACAACTATGCGAGCCGGGAAAACCCCTAAGCTGCCCCTATGTCTAACGGCTCGGCCACGACTTCGCGCGTTTAGCGGCGCGGCGAGCGTTTTATCAGTTCATTGCGTGTGCCGCCAGGTAACCACTGCACGGCGAGCGTCTCGGCCGCGCAATGAACACAGAAAACGCTCGCCGCGCCGCTAAACGCGCGAAGTCGTGGCCGAGCCGTAATCGCAGGCCCTAGTCCGTCCGATTACATGCAGTTAGCGTCAAGACAACGAAGTATGCACTCTATTAGAATTTTTTTACGCTATGATATAGGTATATGTAGGTAAGGCCGCGAAGCGTTTTCAACCGAGAGGATACTCTCAATTCGAAGAATCCATAAAAAAAATGTTGTTTCTCTGCAATAGGTGTGTGCCCATTGCATTTCTTTTAGTTCATGGACTTTTAGCAACGCAGCAAATGCGGCGGTTGCAACGCTTAGTGATCTATCACATAATTATGGCATAGAGAAAAGATACAAAATGACAAGCTTATTTTGAAAGGTGGCCACGTCATGTCCCCCCAGGCCGGCCGTGGTCCCGGCTCTTATAATAAAGACGGATCTGGAATTATCCAGGGTTTTTAATAAGTTTCCCTTTTTTAGGCGAGAAGAGTATTTACGACAAACCCGTGGACGATGGCGGAGGCGCTTCGGGATCCGGCGCTAAGCGGCAAGAGCCGCTGTCTGATAACTACGAAGGTACTACAGTTAGCCGCAAGCCACATAGAAGAGACGTGGGACGGGGGCGCGGCGCAGTCGCGGCGTCCGTCCCTTAAATCAACTTTCATACTAAACGTATAGAAGCGTCGCGATCCAAAGCAGACAGAAGAGACGAGGCCCCGTCTCCGCCTCTCGTGACTCTTCTGTACATTTAGTATGAAAACAGTTTCAAGGGCGCCACGACTGCAACGCGCCCCTGTCCCACGTCTCTTCTGTGTCGCTTACGCCTTAGTTCCTCGAAAAATGGTACCGTCAAGATCAAGAGTAGCTAAACTCCATAGTACTTTGTCATTAATTTAAAACATTTCAAACCGTCCTAAGCTCATCAGGAACTTTTGAGTTTGACTGTACATTTTTATCACGATTGTTTGATGAACTAAACAAAGTGTTTTAAAAATAATTCAGAATATTTCAGTAAATAACGAGTGGCACGCGGCGGACACGACGTACAAATACGCGTTCTTGAATCTACATAAGCACGACGACGTCTGTACACGCGTACGCCTACATACATCGCGCGCGCACTCTTCTGGATTCCGGCGGGGTCCGGCGATCTGTGCCTTGAGGGGTGGGGTAACTCGAATCGGTGCGGGGTGGAGCGTGTCCTCACATACGTCAGTTAACATCTATTTTACTCACTTCTATTTTTGTACACCATGGCGTCCCAGCTCTAAAGCGCAACGAGTTCACTGTACGCATGCGGCGAAAACATTACGATTTCACTACAAATCCATTGCGCGTTCGCTCCGCTTCTAATAGTAGGGGAGCCCAAGAGGGGATTTGTGAAGTTACTCGAGCGCGGCAGATTAATATACGGGGGGATACCTTATACCCTCTAGAGTACCCCCATTGAATATGACCACTTCGTGTGGAGGGGTTTGCCTAGGGCACCCCGTCAAAATACTTAGTAAAAAATTGATTCTTTAAATTACTCGAGCGCGTCAGATTAAGATAAGGTAGGTTAATTATTAACAGAACAATGCACATTTCACTTTCAAATTGACACTCTTTGGAATTAACATCCCCTATGAATGAAAACCTGACGCGCGCCCTTCCGTATAGCCACCCCCGCTTCCCCACCATGCAAAGTGGCAGATTATCATACATTTATTATCTGTGGCACGCTGGAGTATCATCAAATTATTAAACGCTAAATTATTATTTGACGCGCTCGAATATTTCAAAGAATCTATTTTTTTCATTTCTCATACTCGGAAAGTGAGGCAAATCATATCTGACATACGGGAGGATAACTATTATTTTCTTCCCCAGGGTAGATATGAATTAAAAAAAATAAAGGCATTGGCTGTCAATGGAACAAATACGCATTCAGCCAAGCATTACGGCATATACATGGAATAATTAAGTATTGAGTTTTTTTTTCTTAATTAGTCATATTACAAAATTTATAATGCCAGTGAAATATTATTAAAAATTGATTACTTACATATTTTATAAATAAATTTACTAAAATACCTACTTTATCTACTGTTTTCATTGATTATTATATTGAACATTCTAAATTTTGTTAAATTAATTATTCTTTAACAATAAACTCCATTGAAATATTTTACAACGATCATATTGACCAGTTTAGACATTTTTATTTATTTATATTTATTTATACTTATATTTTCTTACTTTCCTTGTAGTCAAAATGAAAAGCAGAGTGTTTAACTCGGGAAAAACACCAATATCACCCTCGGAATATTGGCACCCTCGCTGTGCTCGGGTTAGGGCGTGCAAAACCGGTTTTCCGGTTTTGCTGAAAACCGGAAACCGGACAAAATTTACCGATTTTTCAAAACCGGTTTTGAAAGACAAAACCGGTTTTACCTCCGGTTTTTCCATTTTGATTGACGTAGGTAGATTTTGATTTAAATCAACTTTTTTCTAACGCTCTAAGAAATACCGACCGCTTTAGCCTAGTTGGTAGTGACCCTGCCTACGAAGCAAGAGGTCCTGGGTTCAAATCCCGGTAAGGGCATTTATTTGTGTGATGAGCACGAATATATGTTCCTGAGTTATGGATGTTTTCTATGTATTTAAGTATTTATTTATCTATATAAGTATGTTTATCGTCGTCTAGTACCCATAGTACAAGCTTTGCTTAGTTTGGGACTAGGTCGATTTGTGTGAGATTGTCCCCTAATATTTATTTATTTATTTAAATATTTAATTTTGAGTCATCGAAAAATATCCGAAATCCGAACGCAACCTATCTATACTACTTACACTCCTCCCTGCGCCCGCGTCGCGCTCCCGCTCTCCCGCTCCGTGATTTGATTTTGATCTCAGTTAAATAATCTTTAGAATAAATATTATTTTAAGTTCATTTTAAAATTGTTTTTAACCAAACTAAGAGAGTTTAGTTTATTAAAGTGGTACAGTAAATGATCTGTTATTTTATTTCGACTGCCATCGACTATAACTACAAATACTAACATATTGATTATTGTTTATTTAAATAACTAAAGGTGCCACATACTTACTTGTGTTGTAATTTGATTTTGATCTCTGTTAATTAATCTTTAGGATAAATATTATTTTAAGTTCATTTTAAAATTAATTGTTAGCCAAACTAAGAGTGTTTATGAATGTGATAAATAAATATCACGGGACAATTCACACCAATTGACCTAGTCCCAAACTAAGCAAAGCTTGTACTATGAGTACTAGACAACGGATAATCATACTTAAAAATACATATTAAACACCCAAGACTTGAGAACAAACATTCGTATTATTCACACAAATGTCTGCCCCGACCGGGAATCGAACCCGGGACCTCAAGCTTCGTAGTCAGGTTCTCTAACAACTAGGCTATCCGGTCGTCCAAATCTCTCGTCGTGATCTATCTAATCTAAGGTCTACTTGGTAGGCTAGGCATTAATGGATAATTAAAAACAATTATTTCATGCAATTTGTTTTATTTGTAGATTTTGTGGGTATATAAACTATCTAAGAATATGATTTTACTGTTCAAATTCTACCATTACTACCATAATAAAAAAATATTTAAGAACATTGCCAAAACCGGGGAAAAAACCGGTTTCCGGTTTTGGGCCCTCAAAACCGCAATTCAAAACCGGTTTTGACAACTTTCCGGTTTTGCACGCCCTAGCTCGGGTGCCAAGTAACCTCGTGTGATGTTGGTTATTTTCCTCCCTTGTTGAACAATCTACTATTTTTACTAAGTTTTTTGACGGGGTGCCCCAGGCAAACTTGAAGTCCACATTTTCAATGGGGGTACTCTAGCTAGAGGGTATAAGGTATCCCCCCGTATATTAATCTACCGCGCTCGAGTAACTTCACAAATCCCCTCTTGGGCTCCCCTACTATAATACGTTCACAAATCGCCAGTGGCTCTTAGAGAATATACACATTTTGGAAAAGGGTTTTCCAAGCCTAAGCCCTCTAGATCTATACGCCTACTATCATGATAAAGTACACAAAAAAATTAAGAAATGTCCAAAAGATACGTTAATCCTTACAATACAAACACGAGCAAATTATCTAGTAACTTGTAGGGAGACAAGTTTTATAAACACAATACCTACCTCATGTTTACCGTATAACGTTACATGTTGCCGATCTGAAAATGAATATTTCATTAGAGAAGGCCCACGTTGTCCGGCCTACGGCTACCCCCTACCTTGCTATGTACTGTTGTAGGTACATAAGCCTTGTTAGTATTGTATTTAAGTATTTTGTTTTCAACAGGGAGGCTGAGATTGTTTCAATAATAATATAGACTAAAACATATTTTGTACGGTGTATAAAAGGACGGTTTTAATTTTGCGATATTTTTATTCGTGTACCAACGATATTATAAATATTAAAAACCGGTCAATTGCGAGTTGGACTCTTACATAAAGGGTTCCGTAACTCCGTAAAATATTTTAGTAAAAAACTTTAAAGGTCGAGTTAAAAACGCTGAAAAAAACACGTTTCTTGTATGACGAACCCCTTAACTTTGTAACTTTATTTTATTTTTAGTATTTTTTGTTATAGTGGCTACAGTGATGCATAATCGGTGAAAATTTGAAGTGTCTAGTTATTACGGTTCAAGAGATAGAGCTCTGTGACGGACGGGCGGATAGATAAACAGACAGACAGCGGAGTCTCAGTAATAAGATACCGTTGGCACCCTTTTGGTACGGAACCCTAAAAAGAGGTAGATGTTATTAGCACGCTTAAATTGAATCGTAAAAAAGGCGACAATAATAATCAATGACCAGTGGTGGTATAGGGGTAAAGCTGGGAATACACATGCTCGTAAATCGGGAAAGCAGCAGGCATGAAAGTTACAGGCATGTACGAGTAACTGGCACACTGCGGATAAGATTTGCAAGTAATACTGGCATGCAAGTTGTGCCCTTGCCTGTTTACTGGCATGCCCGTAGCTGTCGCGTCTGTTCACACGTGACAGTTCGGCAACCTCCCGCGTCCCCTCCCTCAACGGGCATGCAAGTAAATCAAATGTTGTGCTAGCTACTTGCATGCCACGGCGTGCCAGTTACAGGCATGCCAGTTAGCGTATACACATGACACGTGCAAGGTGCTGGTATACTAGTGTGCAAGCTACGGGCATGTATATTCCCAGCTTAAGCACGCAGCACGGAATGCTGAGGACCTGGGTTCGATTCCCAGCGCTGGTCTCTTTTTCTGGGTTTTTTTCTGTGTATCCATGTTTCAGTTTGTATTTAGTATAAAAAATAGCAATCAATTACGTCCAAGAAAAGAACAAATAATCTCTGGCCTCTCGTGACGTTGAAGAAAAGGACAATCGTATGCCTTTCTTAGCAGGAGAAAAAAGGACATAAAGCCTTGTTTTTCCGTTGTTTTGTTAGCATAATAATATGTATGACGTATGAAATCTTTACTTTGTAAGATAGAGATCAATCGCTAGTAAGTTTTTTTTTTTTAATAGCCTATTGGGCGTATGCTCCGGTGCCTGTTGCTTTTAACCCAATTGGTGGCATGACGATTTTCCCTAGCGATCCGGATGCATTTGGCAGACATGTCTCGCCCAGTCCCACCAGTCCAGAACAATTAAAAAAAAAAGGTTAAACTTTAATCTTTGTAGAATCTTCCTCTGCGGGTCTGGTGACCATCCACAAGAAACGCAAGCTGAACAGCTCCTTCGACTCGAAGACTCTGTCTCCGGAACAACCTTCGACGCCCCAGAAGACCGGGAGGCCGCCGTCTCCTGATACCCCTGAGGAGATCAGGTAATTGTTTTTGAACATTGGTTTTTTGGAGTTTTTTATTTTTCAACTCCAATTTTTTTTACAAAAGAGATTAAGCAAGCCGAGTTGTGCTTGTGCGATGCATAGGCAAAATTTGGATCTAAACTCTTGAACAGTGGTGGTGTAGGGGTTTAGCACGCAGCACGGAATGCTGAGGACCTGGGTTCGATTTCCAGCACTGGTCTTTTTTCTGGGTTTTTCTGTGCATCCATGTTACAGTTTGTATTTAGTATGAAATAATTTTTCTTGGGTCATTTTCAAATTTTGCGCAGGTAAACTTGTACCAACCTAAAAAAGTTGTTTCCGTTTACACTGTCTATTATCGCCGGTTATTTAAGTAAAATGATTGATGATTTTCAATCAGCTACAAATCACAGATCGGACTACTTGACTATCGGAATCGAAAAAAGATGCTTAGTATTTACCTATTTAATATTTAAAATAATGCGTGGTAACAGAGTGATAGATCCATACAAATAGTAATAGTAACAGAGTGTTCTGCGCAAAATTTGAAATACCAAGACCAGTGGTGGTGTAGGGGTTTAGCACGTTGCACGGAATGCCAAGGACCTGGGTTCGATTCCCAGCGCTGGTCTTTTTTCTGGGTTGTTCTGTGCATCCATGTTACAGTTTGTATTTAGTATGATAGATTCTTAGACATTTATAAGTGCATGTTATAGCCTAAATTAAATACTTATATTTTGACGTTGACTTTCATGGACACGGCAGTAGGCGCTTCTTTCTTTTGACGCTGTTTAACAATTCATCGTGCTAATAATAATAAATCTTGGCGGAATTTTGTGAATTTGTGCATAAGTATGTATTTGTTTGTTACTCTTTCACGTTAAAACGGCTTGACGAAATTAGATATTAAATTTAGTATGCTGATGACATGTGTAAGTAATGCGAGTAATAGGTATCACAATTGTATATTACTCGACCGCGTGATGCCATATTGCACATCACTCGGAAGAAATAAGCATTACACCAAACGTCATGCATTGCGATATATTCCCCGAGCGTGGTAATGGCGACCGCTCGGCTCTCGCTCGAATCTTACCGTGATGAAAGAGATGAAAGAATTTGTATGATATTATATTACTTAATATTACAAAGTGCTTATTAGTTGTTTCCATTAAGTATAAAAGGAAATCAACTTATACATTCTATACCTTAAAATATTACGTCGTAAATAAAGAAACTTCATTACCGATTCAATTTTTCTGATAGGTATTATTTTTATGGTGTGATGCCTGTGATGGTGTGATAGTGAAAGTGAATGCGAACTGCAATATGGCCGGCAATGGATGATATTTCGAGTGATGGGATATCTCAATGTAATATTACATTTCCCGAGATGTATTGTGATATGGCATTACTTTTCGTAGCACTGTTTTGCGCATCTCTAATGACAGAGGCTACTTTTTATCCAGATATACCCACGAAATCGGGATACTTCAGTATACACATGTAAAAAAATATTTATTTATTTCATTCAAGCAGCTGTCGTTAGTGATTTATACGTTTATACCTAATGCAATAGAGATAGAGAGAGATTTACTTACACATAAGTATTCGACACACAGGAAAAAACGCGCGCACAACATAAAAAGAAACCTAAAATCTCAACCGAAAGTATCTCTATAAGTACTTAGTTTACTTGAAATTTTGCACGCGTGTTCTTCATACAACGTAAACGGAACGTAAATGACATGATGAAAATGACGATGTAATTTTTGGGGATTCCCTTTGGAATTTAACTTTGCTTTACGCGAGCGAAGCTGCGGGTGAAGCCTAGCAAATGATAATAATAATTTAATAAATATATTTGCATGAGGTCGAGCGGGCAATGGTAGGTACTGTGTGTCAGTTATATGATTATCAATATTAGATACTTTTATGTAGTTGGTCATTTTCTATGGTGCTGGTATAATTCGATAACGTCAAATTTATGTTTTTTTTTTTCGTATGTTTTCATCGTAGGCATAAAGTAGGTACAGTTGAAGGCATAAATATCTATACAGCCATCGCATCAAATATATTCAAACACCATCCTTATATTTAGTGGCATATTATACGTAACGTACATATACCTATTTATGCCGTTGACTGCAGTACCTACTAGGTACTTAAAGCTAATTATTACGTTGTACAGGTTTTAAGGCATATGTAATAAAAAAATTGTTTTTGTGGCTGTAAATTTCGAATTTTTCTTAGTATGAAAATTATTTGTAGGTATTTAGTTATCGGTAGGTACATACATAATTATGAGAGGATTAAATTGATACTTAATTTTGTACTTGAAAATATTTTAATAGGTACCTAACTTATAGAGTTTGTATTTGTATATAATTTATTTAATTTTTTAGTTTGCATGTTCGGTGCATTCGGTGAAGGTAGTCCTTCCTTCCAGACGCCTGTACAAACTGGTGACGAGACTACAAATCCAGACATCAGTGCTTGTTGATTCCAGCCTACCGACCATCTACTACGGAGCCAGGACCCACAAACAACTGCAGCAGGTCATCAAGGAGTTCAAGAGGACCTTCTACTGCGGAGAGGCCCCCATGACCGTGCTGGCCAGCAGGGATTACAGCTGTATCAGGGAATTTGATAGGCAGGTGTGGAAGACTAAGAATGACATGTGCAGGGGATGCACTAAGGTGAGTTTTAAGCTGTCAAAAGGGTGTAGCCGTGTAAGTATGGGTCCCAGACGTCAAATTGACTGCCGTTTTACCGATCCCTCGATGTCAGACGTCCCGTTTGGTGTCGGGTTTTGAATTACGTCTCTCCATTTCGTCCCTGGATGTCGTAAGAAGCGACTAAGGAAATAGGCTAAGGTATAATGTAGAGGATAGGCTGAGAACCTGTCACTATTTTACCAGTTTTACTTTTAAACCTAAAATTGCTAAAAGTGGCCTCGTAAATGTAACCTTTCGTGTGTTCTCCTTTGGTAATAAAGGCGTGATGTTACATATGTATAAAGACAATTTATAAAGACATTTGGGATTCCATATTTTTTTAATAATAATATGTATGTACATCTAAACTACTTACCTACATAATGTGTTTAAATTACAAAGAATCGGTTCAGTGGTTTACGTAAAATTAATTTTCTCGAAAACTTTTAGCATTTTAGGGTCAATATTTGGTGAAATATCATCTTACATGTGAGCAAATAAATCGGTAAACTGCAAACAATTTGACGAATGTGACACTTACACGGCTGTACTCTTTCATAATAATACCTAAACATATAGATAACAAGAAAAAAGATGCACTGCACTACCTCTGATTATCAAAGGCTATCTTGTATACCATGCGAGTACAGTCGAAAGCATAAATATGTTTGCCTTATGGTCAATGACATAGAGTTGTATAGATGTTTTTAACACCGAGTTAACGTATATAATATTTTTGTTGACCGTACAACATTTTAGAGAGATGCAGACGAAGTTTCGGAACCCTCCTAATATTATGAATGTGTAAGTTTGTTAGTAAGTATGTTCTTGTTATATAATTTTTTTATTTTTTTTTATTTACTTAATTCTATATTTGTATGATTTTTTTAATTTGTAATTTATTATATTTTAATTTGAAAAGATGACTTTCTGCCAAGTTTCTTGCGGCGCATTCTTCTTGGCAATGATGGTCCTTACGAAAGCGCTGGTAGTTTAAAAAAATTGACATGTAAAAGAGCCCTTTGCGGCCTACTTGCAGAATAAACGTTTTGATTTTTGATTTTTTGATTTTTTGACGCAAAAACAACAGATTTGGATAAAATTTGGTATGTAGATATTCATCTCGTTATTCCAACTTGATCGGAATTTCCGTGTGTAAAAGGGTCAATCAACTTTTTTTTTGTAAATTTCTATTTACTCCTTTACAAGTAACTCTTGAATCTCTGGTTAGTGAAACCATGATTTTGTAGTAATTAGATAAACTGTTTATCATAGTGTGTATGTGAAAACCAAAAAATAAGTATTTCTATGACAAAATCCGGTCACCCAGAGGACATACCACTATTTTCATACAAATTTCAGGGACATCATTGTCCCCTGGGTCACCCACGAAATAGAAGCTAAACAATATATATATAAATAATAAATCTAGGGTTTTGAAAAGTATACTTTAAATAAGGAAAAATAATCAGTTTTTTAATTATTTCGGTTTTCATAGAAAGTAGCAGAAAATCGTTGACAAAAAAAAGTTGATTGACCCAAAATCTCAAAATCTCTCATGGTAAGTTTCGTGACTTTAAATTTTGCACGGACGATTCATTCAACATAAATGAAGACCATCATCATCATCATCCCAGCCTATAAAAGTCCCACAGGCACACCCTATACACGCCCGGCACAGGCCTCACAGAATGAGAGCGCTTGGGCCGTAATATCGATACCGGAAATCTCAAATGGCGTAAAGGACAAAAATGCGAAAATGAGTCTTAAATGCCATTCGATAGGGAAAAAAAAGCTGTATACGATGGCATTTAAGACTCATTTTCGCATTTTTGTCCTTTACGCCATTTGAGATTTCCGGTATCGATATAATGCGATTATATCTGCTATTCCAGACTCACACCAGCGATCGTGGCGAAAAAGGCACCAACTGCAAGTTCTTCGATAACCAGAAGGCGCTGCACCACAACTCTCTACCGCCCGCCTTCGATCTGGACGAGCTCGTGGCGGCGGGAGAGTCACTGACCGCGTGCCCTTACTACGCGGCGCGGGCGATGGCTACGTCGGCGCAGATCGTCTTCTGCCCATATAATTACCTTATAGAGCCTGCTATACGGAACAGTGTAAGTACCTACCTAAATAATTGTTGCTTAAAACTACGGCAGGGTTCTTGTTAGCCTATAAAAGTATCCCATTCCTGTAGGTATACTTGTCTTCAAACTATTCCAGTATATTTAACACTCCTTTAGAGGTTTTTTGTTGGAATTTAAGAGTGACTACACTTTGAACATCCATCAATATGCGGAAAAAGTAGTCGACCATAATTTAAAAATCCTAGAAAACATTTACAGGGATGTTAAAATCAAATTAGCCAGCCATTAATATGCAGGTATTAAACTACGGGGTAGCAGAGGAGCAATGCACAAAGTCTTGGTTCATTGCTATGAATTTCCCTAAAGAAACACCTAAATCAATCAATTAATTATAAAACTGTCGTAAGGAATAGTGATTTTGAGATAAAAACCGTCAGTTTAACAGGACGCGTGTAAAATAAAATATATAAATTAATAAAATTGCAGGCCCCTTTGATTATACTCGGCTCACTATTCCAGATGTCAATCGACGTCCGCGACAAGATAATTATAATTGACGAGGCCCACAACATCGAAGACATCTGCCGCGACGCCGCCACGCAAACCGTCACCAGGGACGAAATACAACTGGGGATCAAGGTAAGAAGACTTGGCTTGATATTTAAGAGCTTATGGACACTAAAGATGGAAGGCACGAGACCGCGCGAACAATCACCAGTGCGATCGACCAAGTAAAGTCTACCATTAATGGTCTATGGCATAAATGGCCATAAGTTCTCTACGTGGGTTTTGGGTGGCGAAGGCTTTCAGGGAGCGATGGCAGCAGAACACTGAGATAATTAAGAGGCGTTATTTATTAAGTAGGTACAAGAAAAGGAGGAACAAAATTTCAAAGGGGGAGGGCAAAATAAGATTGGGAACCTATGCTATAGTAGAATAGAATATTATAAACGCGAATGTTTATATGGATGTATGGACGCTAAAATGGTTTAACGGATTCTGGTGAAATTTGGCACACAGATAATTTATAACCTGGATTAACATATAGGATACTTTTTATCCCGGAAAATTGCATAGTTCCCGCGAAATAGCGATTAATGAATTCTTTGCAGACGGAGTCGCGGGCAGCAGCTAGTAGACACTAAAGGTGGAATTAGACTACGCCGAAGATCACCGATGCGTTAGACTAGACCGACCAAAGTGAAGACTACTGTTTTCGGTTTCTATGATAGTACTAGGAAGGCAGCCCAAGGAGTGGCGACGGATAGTGGAGCATGGTCAAGAGTGTAGCGACTTAGAAGGCCACCAAGCGCCATTTATCATCTAGTTTCAGAGATTACCTCTACTTTCTACCAAACAAGCACACATAATTTACCTCTTGTATAGAGTATGGATAAAGATTAGGATATGGTCACTCTATTTTAATTTTATTTTCAAGGAGCTGGGAGCAGTAGCGGAGTACCGATTCAAAAACCAAGACGTCATATACAACGTCGACCAACTTTTGATGACCCTCAAGTCCTGGGATGACTGGTAAGAGATATCTCATTCCATCTCTTTCCTATTATCTAATATATAAAAATATCGTGTCACGGTGTTTGTTATCGAACTCCTCCGAAACGGCAAGACCGATTTTTATCAATTTTTTTTCTCCATACTCGGTAAGTCTGAGAATAGGTCGCAGGCTATAACTTATAGCAAAACAACGTTTGCGGGGTCAGCTAGTTTAAGTATAAAACTAGAAGCACATAATATTACGACGACGGGAGAGCATATTTCACTGCGGAATGAGACATAATAAACTGGAAACTTATATAAACATTTAATTTTCCATTCTAAATAAAAGCTGTAATTAAAGTCTCATAACATCACGCGTCCGTGTCTTAAGACATTCAAGGTCGAAGTCACGAAAATCAAATAGAAGATACAACATTTTTACTCTTTCAGCCGTTTTTGAGATAGAGTACGGAGAGCGTGTAGCGTTCAGCTTCTTTGCATCCTCTTTATTCTTTAACCGGCGGGAATTTCGAAAAATCCTTAAAATAAAATTTAGTTAGTATAAACAACTAGGTACTTACTTGCGTGCCGAATTCGTGGTCTCTAATAAATATGGTTTCAGAGATAGAACCACCTTCGGACTAAAATGTAAATCCCTTTTATTTTATGTCCCGCGAAAATTACGGAAAATATCTTCTTAGTGGTCTTTCTATGACACTATATGTCTGCCAAATGTTAAGTCTATCTATCTACTTAGTCTCTAGTATCTAGTGTGTCTCTGTGTGTGTGTGTGTGTGTGTGTGTGTGTAGTGTATCTTATGTATGTGTATGTTTATATTACTATTTATTTTTATTCTTATATTGCACCACCTGCTGAAATCCATTCCTTGTTGTTTTCCTTTGGAAAAATGGTTTCCTGGAAGAGATCGTTTTGAAGCGATAGGGCCGCCTATAGCTTACCTTGTATATTTTTTCCATGTACTTGTTTTTCTGTATTGTTTTTCTTTGTGGTGTACAATAAAGAGTCATTGTATCGTATTGTATATTTCTTCCTTTTCTTTTAAATACATAGTTTTGCTGATTACAGGTTCGGGAATCAAACCCCGCTGGTAAACAGCAGGCCGGTGAACAACAACGAGTCCGTCCACATCTGGCAGGTCGAGCATTTCGTGCAAACACTCAATAACCACAATATCGGCCAGCGACAATTCAACGGTAAATGGTACTTTGTTACCTTCACAGAAGTACATGAATATGTTGCTATTGTTTAGCAAATTATTGAAATATTAGAAGATACGGTGATAGAAACGTTTATAAGATAGATAATATTTATGCCCCCTGACTTTTGATTAAATCACATTTTGATCAGACTTTTGTTTGCAGAATTCAGCGATTGTGCTGAGGTATTCTGCAAGCGACTCCGCGAAGACCCTCGCACGCTGTTTGGTGTGAGCCAAGCGATCGGCAACCTCATAGAGTCCATACAAACCGTTCTCGGTGAGTACAATTACTTATAAACGGTACATCATCACCAAAATCCATAGAGGAATCAACCAAAACAATGGCAGTTTTGACGATGTAGCGTTTTAACCCAAGCACAATTAGACTTCTACTCATTTAAGTACCGGGGGGGAAACGATTTGACGGATTCTGATGGAATTTGGCACACAGATAGTATCTAGGATACTTTTTCCCGGAACATTGCGTAGTTCCCGCGGGGTAGATATAAATGAATTCATCGCATACGGAGTCGCGGGCAACAGCTAGTACAACCTACTGGTTAATTCCTTGTCAAACTCGCGTCTTCGGTGCTGAAATTGTTTATATTTTTTATTGTTTACGTTTGTCCAGGGTTCTTGTTTCGCGAGGACGGCAAATATTTGGATGACTTTGTACCGGCACTCGTAAAGAACTGGCCCAGCGATTTTGAGGGCTCACAGCGAAGCTCCCAGTTCGGCCAGGTGAGCTCGTAGAAAAATTCTTACTAAGGTTATTTTACTACTATTATAAACTAACCTTCCGTCCGCAGCTTCGCCCGCGATAAATTAATTTTCCCGCAGGAAAAGGTATTTTCCCGCGGTAAACATTAGCCTATGTCACTCAGTGATAATGCAGCTTTCTAAAGGCAAAAGAATTTTTGAAATCGGTCCAGTAGTTTTTAAGTTTTTTCGTTACATACAAAAAAAATACAAATCTTTCCTCTTTATAATATTAGTGTAGAAGTGTAGATGTGAAAGTTGAGTGCATGCGTGTATGTGTGTGTGTACAGTAAAATTACATAAAGTTTACTACTGACAGATGGTTTGCCTTCATTTCATATTCAACTTTAACGACCTACAAATAAAGCCAATTTTAGAATACTGTTACCCACGTTTGCAGATTTTGTAATAGCTACTTTATTTGCATGGTGTTAAAATTGGAAATGAAATGAAGGCAAGCCATCTGTCAGTGGTAAAATAAAAGTAAACGTATTGTATATATGTTTGTTACTCCTTCACGCTATTTAAAACGGCTGGATTTGGATTAAATTTGGTTATAGATTGCTAAAATGCCACGGACTGGCAAACGCAGTGTGAAATCTCAACCAACGAGATGGACAGACGATTTGGTAAAAGCCGCAGGCTCAAGGTGAATGCAAGCTGATTCCAACCGTAATGATTGTGTATCAATGACCAGCAGCAGTGGACGTCCTACGGCTGAAATTATGCTGATGATGATAGCTGGAATAACTCATAGGCCACTTTTTATCAAGATATTCCCAATATCAGAACTATTAGTTTTATAGTTTTATTTGGAGAACACACAGAAATAGATGTAGCTACAATATAGGTAACGCCACCAGAGTTGAGGCCACGCACACAACCACATCTCATGTAATGACAGCGGGATTTTGACGTTGTGTTGACGTTTAACACAATTACATGAGATGTGGTTGTGTGCGTGGCCTCAACTCTGGTGGCATTACCTGTAATAGTTCTTATTTTCTAAATATACTACAGATAACTACATGAAAATATACGTTTTGAAAATAACAAAAGACTACAAAGAGACAAGTTAGATTCTGGGTAAAATGGTTCCTACGAAAGACCAGCGTCGGCTGCAAGTTGGGACTATTTCGTGACAATATCTCTGTTTCCGATTTCTCTTGACCATTTAAAAAATATGTCACGAATAAATGTTTTTCTTTCTTTCTTACAATTTCTATTCTCGTCCATTGTAACGAAAATTTCAAAAATGATAGTATAGATAGTCAGTTACGATCTATGATTTTATGATTTATCTTATCACAGACTAAATAATTCATCAATGTACCTATACAAATAACAACAATAAGAAATCGTGTTACCTTAAAGCGATAACGACAAGTTTACAATGACATCGCTAAATGAAATAGCAATATATATAATTATTTGTATATACATTATTGTATAAAGAAAGTTAGATAAATTCAACATTTTTAACTACTATTTACATTTCTTTAATTCTTTAAACCTATGAACTATATAATAACTAATAACCCGTAGATAGGAGTACATCTTATATAGTCAAAATAACACAGTTAGGCTGCGTTTACTTATTATTATTATTATTTTTATTTTTGTACGAGATTTGCCGGAAGCAAAGTCCAAAATCTATACATAGCTGTTGTTACCTTTTTCACTTATACGCCTTCGCTCTCATTTCTCGTAATTTATTACGAACGCTATATGTTAGACTGTGATCATCGATCATAGGCCAATTTCTTTCTTTTCCGTATTGCTCAACATAGTTGAATAATACAACTCTCGCGTTTTCATCTAACCCGGGCCTCTGCATATATTCTTTTGCTATGATTTTGTAGGTGTGAGCAATTCTACCCGTTAGAGAGCATACTTTCAATGCATTATCACTAAAGATTTCCACTAACAGTAATCTTGCAAAGGTTCTGCCGTCATTCGAAATTATTTTACAATTTTGTAGTCTAGTGCCATCGACATAAATGCGTGAGTGTGCTATAAGTTCAACAAGACCCGGTGTTTTTTTAGGATATCTTAAAGTCCATCTGGAATCGTTTTCATCGTATTCCTCCGGTAAAGTAAATTCATTCATGAGTCTAGGTGTTTTTTGTTGTATGTGTTGAAAATTTCTATCATTCTCAATTATTTCATCTACATCAATACCGTGACTCTTTTGTTCTCCTTGCGTAGTTTTGGTTTCGACGTGTTCATTTACTATTCCTTCGTCTTTTTCTGCCTCCTCTTCGTCTACATTTCTGTCATTTGTAGTAATATGTGGTTGATCAATGTAGCACTTTTTGTAGTTTTCCACTAAATGTATTATTTTCTTCATTACAGAACTCAAATTAATATAATCTTGATGAATCTTGCCCATCTTGATCTGCCGTTCTACTAAAGAGGAATGATTCCTTTTGAACTCTTCTAAAAAGTCTGTCTCGAAAATTAATTTAATAATATCGTCGACACTTTTTTCCGGATTGCTGTCGTCTACGGAAGCTTCAAGCATTTCATTATTAGAATCATTTGATATTGCCCCTGGATGTTTATTTGCATCTGGTTCTTCTCTTGATGTTTGAGGTGAATTGCCTAGCTTTTCGTTAATAGCATCACCAATTTCGACTACATCAGTTTGATCCTCACGAATATCTATATTTAAACCAGTTGGTTCCGTTACAATTTCTTGCGATGTAGTTAATTCCAAATCGCTGTTCAATGAACTCTCATCCAAATTAGTTTCAGTTGACGTCGATGATTCATATTCTGAAACAAAAATATTACGATGAGTTTTGTATCTTAAAATAATATTTCTATTTGTGTTTGTTGGTCCTTCGATGTGTATTTGTTAGTAAATAGGAACGCAACCATTTTAATTATATTTTTATGCACCTGTGGCGCTGTGTTCGCCGCTTGATCTCTTCTCTCATCTGTCAAGTTGTTGCTGCGTTTTAAACCGTACAATAAAACTCTTAATATTTCTTAATAACAAAGTTTATTTATTTATCACAACCACGAAATATTCCTACAGTATTAGCCATGAAATACCTTCAATTATTTCTGCGTAACTCTGTTCTTGAAGAAGTCTGTTTTCAACCATTGTGATGTAATTGATTGCGTCTTCATATGAATCTGTGAATAACAAAATAAGTCTCAGCATTTATTTATTTTAAAGATCTAAAGAGTCTTTTGTCTTTGTCTAGACTCGAAAAATCTGTCTGTTTTGGCCATTGCATAGCACTTAGATTAATATGATCGTTAATATGATTTCGAGTTAAGTGGTGAATTTATTTTAAATTACTTTCGACTTATTCGACTAAACCCTTTAAAACTAATCTACTTTTGCAGTTTCTGCGGTCACCCAAAGACAGTTTTCGTCTATAAGTATCAGTTGTGTGGAGCTGGTCTTTTTCTGTGATTTTCTGTGCATCCATGTTTCAGTTCGTATTTAGTATGAAATATGTGGAGGATGTCACGGGATAACTGTAAAATTAAAAGAAATGGAGTAGAATAAAATAAAAATACAAAAAGATACTTCATATCAATCTTGGTTTATTCTGTTAGTAGGCAGCAAATGGCTCTTTTACATGTCTATTTTGATACTACTAGCGCTTTCAGAAAGACCACCATTGCCAAGAAGAATGCGCCACAAGAAACTTAGTACAAGGCCATTTTTTCCAGCAAGCAAGGCAGACTAAATGCACAATCACCTACAGAATTAAGGAGCACATTGCTGCCGTCAAAAATTATAATACTAGCAAATCTACTATTGAAAGCTCAGATTACACATCTCCGTTAACATGCACCCCATTTTCTTCAGTCTACCTGTGATATACCTACTTTACTTAAAAAATAATAACTATTACTTATGAAAGCAAATTAATGTAAATGATCATATGTCCTTGTTAATTGTTATATATTTGCTGTAATTTATTGTTCAATTAAAAGACACGTCAAGATCGCTTACGCTTCTTTCTAATGCTAAATATTGGGAGCTCATCAAAGACATTCGCGGTCTCAATTCCATAAAAAAATGTGTAATGTACCTAACCTTGAATTACTTAAAGCGTTATCGTCAAAACACTGTTGTCTCAAGGTCAATATTACGTATTCATCATCAATAAGTTTGGTGAGTATAAGAACTAAAGAATACCTACATTGAATAAAATACAACTCACCCGCACCGTATTTAACATCAGCCACAAAAACTGTCCAACTTGCGGAAAATTCTTTACCCGTTGCTTAGTCACTGATGCTTCTTCATCCAAAGGATAAGAAATAAGAACTCTTTGATCGGATTCGTTCACTTGGATCCAAGAAGCCGGTATACATATTAATCTCTCAAGCTTTTCGTATTGTGGATCCAAAATTTCCACTGCGTAGTATTTGTAATTAAACTGTTTGATTTTATCGGAACACATCTTAGGTATAGCTTCCCAAAACAAATTTAACCTTGGCATAAAAGTACACCGTATTTTGAGAATGTCTGCGGCCGGTTTTAATAAGTCTTATCTTTATTCAAATGCACACTAATTTCACCTTTTGTTCAACTAAACACAACACTATTTTTTCATCATTGTCTACAATTTGACAACTTGTTTACAGCCAAAAAATCAATGGAATGATAAAGTTATTTTTAAACCGTACGTTATATAGACGTCTGATAGCACGCGCGCGCGCTTACTCAACCAGTGCAATGATGTCACCTTGTTTTGCTAGCTTTTGGTGACTTTTAGGTGCAAGAGCGAGAAAAAATTATAAACTATAAGTAATACATTAACACAATCAGCTTAAGTAAAAGCAGACGGACTAGGGTGCGTTTTACCATACCGAAGTACGAAAGACCGAATGTATTAAAACATCGAATGGGTCAAAAGACCGACACGATTTTTTTCTGAAACCGTAAACTTCTCAGAATTTATTAAAACGGCATCATACAGAACCCATTAGGTTAGGTTACGTTTGTTTTATAACAATCTTAAAAAGTTAACGGTTTCAGAAAAAAATCGTGTCGGTCTTTTGACCCATTCGATGTTTTAATACATTCGGTCTTTCGTACTTCGGTATTGTAATACATACCCACGGACTATGGTCTAAAATATGTAGGAACAAAGGTGCTGGATACTGTCAAAAATTTTGAATAAAAATAAATGTGAACATGTTAGTTTGCAACATACCTATAGCTGTGTTTACAAATGTAAGAAAATTTGTACTGGTAGCATTACATTACGGCTTTCGGTCAATCACTAGTAACTCGTTAGCTCTGCGGCACGACAATGAATCTGCACGAGACTAATTCGTGTTCGAATGAATATCTACCTAATACTTAATACAAATCGAGATGTCAACAAAGTCAATGTAATTAGCATTATCATCGCTTGTCTACCATCAAAATGTTCATAACCTCTAAAGAAGCATTGATTTTTGCATAAAATTAATCAAGTATATTGCGGTATGATTATATATATAAAATATTAGCTGTTGCCCGCGACTCCGTCTGCGAAGAATAGGGGTATAAAAAATAGGCTACGACCTATTCTCAGACCTACCAAGAAAAGAGAAAAAATATTAAAAATCGGTGAAGCCGTTTCGGAGGAGTTCGATAACAAACACCATGACACGGTTTTTTTATATTTTAGAAAGAAAAGAAGAAGATAAAGCGACCATTTCGTACACACGTATTTTTGTAAAAGGAAGCGATATAGGACGCAAAACGCAACAACTCTACATAGGTACTTATATAAACAAAAATTAATTGCCGAATTTACCTATATACAGTCGCCATCATAAACATCAAAGCTTTCAAGGTAGTCAAAAATATTAGAACACGGCCGTATCGTCAATCGCGTAGGTAAGTGCGTGCTCAGATATTTTTGAGCACCTTGACTGCTCCGATGTTATCGTCATCAGCCGACTATGTAATCATCATCATCATTTCAGCCGTATTACGTCCACTGCTGGACATTCATTATGGTTGGAAGCGGCTTGCATCCTTGAACCTGGCGAATCAGTACCTAACCGCATCCATCACCTCAGAACAGAACAGCGCTATTGGCGAATACTCTTTTTTGTTGTTTGTAATTACAAAGTTCGTATAAAAGAAAATGTTTGAAAGCATTTTTAAATAATACTCCCGTAGTTATTATCTCTTCCACGAACTTTCAGAAAGCGGACAAAGAGACCCTCTCGCTCCGCCTGCTCTGCATGAACCCGGCCGTGATCTTCGAGGGCCTGAAGCCGGCGAAGTGCGTCATCCTGGCGTCGGGGACCCTCACTCCGCTCATCAGTCTCCACTCGGAGCTCGCCACTGACTTCCCGCTCCAAGTCAGCCCTAACCACATCATACCGAAGGACAGGGTCAGTGATCCGCAACATTAACTCGTTAAGAGGATACGATGTCTGAGAGACTTTTGTAAAAAGGTATTTTAATTAAACGTCGCTGTCTCGCAGCACTAACCCTTTCGTATAAGTACAGCAATCAAGGGACAACTGCAGCTCAGACCGTTAGGTTTGTTCGTTTTTAAGACAACCGAATTGAGAACCTCCTCCTTTTTTTGAAGTCGGTTAAAAATAAAAGTCTATCACGAATAATTATTGCAGTAGACACATTAACTTATATATTAGAACAATTCTTATAGACCACATTTTTAATTTTCATTCAATTTTTATGGAATAATCGAGAAAAACTAACAAAAAAGCAACGTTGCCAGCTCAGCACGTATAAACGCTCGTAAGCTTATTATCCCTTTGACATTGTTTCCGCATTCTCCCATAGGTGTGGATAGGCACTTTAACGACATGTCCCAACGGACAGCCGCTCGAATGCACCAGCCGCGGCACAGACCAGACCGACACGCAGGACGGGCTGGGACAGGCCGTGCTGTGGGTCTCCCAGGTGACACCCAACGGGGTCCTCTGTTTCCTGCCATCTTATGTCCTCATGAACAAGCTTGTGAAGCGGTGAGTATGACTTAGGAAGGGAGAGTAAGCTATATTGAACCGGCGCTTAAATTGCACCACTTACGTATTTCTACCAAATTACACTATTTAATTACACTGGCAACAAAAAATTAAGCAATGACAGCGCCACAAACAGTCCGCCATTTTGCATCATGGTTTAATTTTTTGTTGCCAGTGTAAATAAATAGTGTAATTTGGTAGAAATACGGAAGTGGTCCAATTTAAGCGCCGGTTCAATATAGGTTACTCTCCCCTACATTTTTTATTTCAAACTAGCTTTTGTCCGCAATGACAAAATTTGTAAATATAGCTATGGTACTCAGGGATAATGTAACATTTTAGTGGTGAAAGAATTTTTGCGATCGGCCCAGTAATTTTGAGTTTATTCCTTACAAACATACAAAAATACAAATCTTTCCTCTTTATTATTAGTGTAAATGTAGATATAGACTAACAAGCTAAATGACTTCTTTCTCACCAAATGGTAAGCGCAGATGACGCCGAAAATGTAACCCACTGGTTCAGTAACAGCATTTAATAGCCCTAAACGTAACGCACTTTTTCAGTAACAGCATTGAATAGCCCTAAATGTAAAACACTGGTTCAGTAACAGCATTGCATAGCCCTAAATGTAACACACTGGTTCAGTAACAGCATTGAATAGCCCTAAATGTAAAACACTGGTTCAGTAACAGCATTGCATAGCCCTAAATGTAACACACTGGTTCAGTAACAGCATTGAATAGCCCTAAATGTAACACACTGGTTCAGTAACAGCATTGAATAGCCCTAAATGTAACACACTGGTTCAGTAACAGCATTGAATAGCCTTAAATGTAACACACTGGTTCAGTAACAGCATTGAATAGCCCTAAATGTAACACACTGGTTCAGTAACAGCATTGAATAGCCCTAAATGTAACACACTGGTTCAGTAACAGCATTGAATAGCCCTAAATGTAACACACTGGTTCAGTAACAGCATTGAATAGCCCTAAATGTAACACACTGGTTCAGTAACAGCATTGAATAGCCCTAAATGTAAAACACTGGTTCAGTAACAGCATTGAATAGCCCTAAATGTAACACACTGGTTCAGTAATAGCATTGAATAGCCCTAAATGTAACACACTGGTTCAGTAACAGCATTGAATAGCCCTAAATGTAACACACTGGTTCAGTAACAGCATTGAATAGCCCTAAATGTAACACACTGGTTCAGTAACAGCATTGAATAGCCTTAAATGTAACACACTGGTTCAGTAATAGCATTGAATAGCCCTAAATGTTAAAACACTGGTTCAGTAACAGCATTGAAAAGCCCTAAATGTAAAACATTGGTAAATACAAACTGAAATATAGATACACAGAAAAAACCCCAGAAAAAAGACCAAGGCTGGGAATCGAACCCAGGTCCTCAGCATTCCGTGCTGCGTGCTTATCTCTACACCACCTGGGGTGGTGGTGGTGGGGGGGGGCGCCAATTTTCAGGGGACGATCGGTGGTGGTGGGATGCTGCTCCCGCCAAACTGGAACTCGATTTTGATTTCATTAAGCGGGCGCCACAATATTCTTGCCCGGGGTGACAGTGGTCGTCATGATTCTAGAAAAGTAGCCTGACTATCCCCACTTTAAAGTAAAAAAGTTTTGAGCTGTGCTGAATTTTTGCAGAGCTCCGCATTTCGGATCTTACCACGAAACGCATTCAAGTCATCCAGCCATTTCGTTCTTTACCCATATACGCACAGAAAATTAACTTCTTTTATGTGATGACTTGTGATGATGACGATTGCAGGTGGCGAGAGTCGGGCCTGTGGGCTCAGCTGAACAATACAAAACACGTTTTCATGGAAAGCAGAAACGTCAGAGATCACAATGATATCATGGAGGTTTGTGTTTGAACAAATTTAAAGCCTGGTGTAGGTATGTCTATTACTTTTTTTTTTTTTTTTTATTTATTTATAAATTTAATTACAACTTATGTAGCATTACATATATATTCTCGCCAAACTGTTACGTTTGTTACCAGGTAGGTTGGCTAAACTGCGGAACAATTAAAAAAATCTAAGTAGGTACATAATGTTTTTCCTTTTATTGGAAGGTTTGCCTGCAAATATGTTTCGACTCATCGCTTCTGCTGTTGCCAGAAAACAAGTGAAGTTGTGAATAATAATGTGTTATGATTGCAGGATTATTACAAGTATTCACTCTCAGATGAAGGCGCGTTATTGTTCGCTGTGTATCGCGGCAAGGTGTCGGAAGGGATGGACTTCAAAGACCATCAGGCTAGAGCTGTGATCACTGTAAGTTGGGTGTTCAAAAATTCGGACTATGTTAACTATATGGCTATGTTATTTACTGCCGGCTGGCAGTAAACCATGCAAAAACATTGAGAGCTTGTTTCACTACTTTCCTAGAACTTCTTATTATTAAATGAATTAGTTTTTTTATTTAAATTTTAAATTAAATCGGAGCCAAGTAGGTAATGAAGGTCATTGTACGAAATTCTTCGTGCTCCGCGACCGTACTTTAACTCTAGTATAGTCGACCAAGAAATTCCTTTGCGACCCTAAGGTTCAATATCAGTTGTACGACTTAAAACATCAAAAGCTATTTTCACGGACCAAAAGCCGAGCCCTGCTTAGAAGTCAATGTGACAGGCAACTTTATTGTTTTTATTCTGATGTAGAATAGGAACTGTCATTAAAAATGGTAAAGCACTTACTTAGTCGAATATACCTACCTATCTTTTGACCGCGTGAAATGTTATTTTTTCTTTTTTTTGCCGAGGCTTAAGTGCACTTGTGCGACTATGCCAGCCTCATTGGGAGACTCAATGGCCAAATTCATCAAACACTTCTCCCGCTATGTCCAGATTCTCTGGCTGCAAAGGAATGTTTGATGAACCTGTATATTAGTACAGCATCTTCCGATACAGGACAACTCAAAATAATATTCACTGCACCATTGAAAAGGTCTAAATCAGTCAAATATGTCTCACGATTATCCTTAGTATACACTCCACCAAAAAATGTATTAAGTCCTCAGACTGCGTGAAATTAAAAACTTAGTTTTTCATAGCTCTAAGGGATTGCAGTCCTGAGTGCTCGGTATTACTTTCAACTTGATTCCTCCTCGCGCTGCTCCAAAAAGTATCTTGACAGACGGAAAAACAATATTGTATATGTGGTATAACTTGGAGTGACTTTGTTTATGTTTTAAGGTGGGGGTGCCATATCCAAACACGTTCGACATGGCCGTAAAAGAGAAGATGAAATACAACGACAAGTACAGTTCGCAGCGCAACCTGCTGTCCAGTAGGGAGTGGCTGAGAGTGCAGGCTTACAGGTACATACTTACCTAACATAAAAATATATCATTTAAAAATCCCACTATCCTACTAATATTATAAATTTACTAGCTGTTACCCGCAGCCTGTTATCCATAGTATGGGTAATAAAAAATAGCCTACGACCTATTCTCAGACCTAATGAATATAGACAAAAAAAAAAAACATAAAAATCGGTCAAGCTGTTTCGGAGGAGTTCGATAACAAACACCGTGACACGAGATTTTTATATATTAGACTAGCTGTTGCCCGCGACTCCGTCCGCGAAGAATAATGGTATAAAAAATAGCCTACAACCTATTTTCAGACCTACCGAATATTTAGAAAAAAGTTTCATAAAAATCGGTCAAGCCGTTTCGGAGGAGATCGATAGCAAACACCGTGACACGAGATTTTTATATATTAGATAAAGAGTTTAATATACATATTGTAACAATTGATATGCTACAAATTTACAGTATAACCTTTTTATTGGTATTGTGTCTCGCTGTTTGTCTGGCTGGTTTTTCTGTCAGCTTTAATTTGAATCGAGACTTGTAAAAAAACAAGGTTAGATTGCAGAGTTGTTTGGGCCGTACGTGGATGAGAGTGAAAATCTGAATGCCTCCTGAATAAAAATAATCGTTTCCTTTCGGCATTCAAGGAAACCTACTTTAATTACTGCGTGATTTGTAGTGCTGTTCCTTATTTTTATTTATTGCGCTACAATATATAAATAAGTACATATTGTTTGTATAAATATTGTATGGTTTTACAGGGCGCTGAATCAAGCTGTGGGACGCTGTGTGAGGCACCGCGGTGACTGGGGCGCCGTGCTGCTGGTTGACGCGCGCTTCGAAAAGTCTTACTACACCGACCATCTCTCCAAATGGGTCAAGAGCTTTGTAAGTACTTTTTTTAGAACCAGAAAGGTAAAGGCACAATGGTCACGATGGGTGCTTGACCCCACCTATCAATTTAGAATACAGTGACCCTTTATTGTATACCACATAGAAAATAATATAGAAAACCAAGTCCTCTCAGAATGAAAGGGCTTGGGTCGTAGCTCCCAGTTGAACTTCTTCTCAGGTGTGTGGTTTCCTCAAGATGTTTTCCTTCAAAAAACAAGTTCATGGAAAAATATCTAAGGCCAGCAATAATCGGCCTTATCGTTTCGAGGCGATCTGAATCAATCTAACCTTTTATGAGCTGTCATTGCCAACTCAAAATTGATTTGAAAATAATTCAATCCAGTTTTACAGTTAATTGACTATTAATCTGGTTTTCAGGGCTAGACTTAAATTAAGGGTTTTTTATTAGTTTCTTAGAATAATTCCAAACCTCTTCGCGTGTTGCAATTTTTATGCATGAACCTTTATTGTATAGGTACGCTACCATAACTACATACAAAGCCCACCAGAGAGGATATATTGTCAAACGAGTGGCCTCTGGCAATCGTTTTCATGGTCTCTTTCTACCCTTCCCCTGTACTGTTTGACAGAAAAAAAGAGGTGAATGTGATTCTGATTACGAGCTCTTCTCCGTTAGGGAATATGTGCTGTGTTTTGCCTATTAGCTGGATGGCAGTAATGCCACATGAAAATCCACATAAAGCTCCAAACACACAGACAGCGGCGGTGTGGTGGCGGTTGTAATATTCTAACTTTTATGAATGGTTGTGCGGGGTACCGTACAGCGAACTCGTTCATACAAGCTAGAATATTACAACCGTCACCGTCACCGCCACGCTTCCGCTGTCTGTGCTTTGCTGCTGCTGTGCGTTTGGAGCTTTATGCATGTGCCAGTAGCGTGTGATGTTTCCAATCGGCACTGTGCCCGCGTGGGAACTACAGCACAAGCCCTTTTTTATCTTTTGAGGCCTGTGCATTTTACCAATTATTTTCTTCCACAGCTGGGCAACAATCACCACACTTTTGAGAGTCTAGTCAACAGTACTAACAGCCTGGAGACTTTTATGCAGAGCATGAGCATCCAAGAGAACGAAGATATGGACTAACATTATCTGATCTGATCTGACGCTCAGCTCAAAGTGCGAGTCGGACTCGTACGGTCAAGGACTTTAGTTCATGAGCCACCATGGAACCATTTCACAGTAAACGTCATAGTGACATCGCATTAATCAAAATTGCCAATTTTTGTTGTTGTTGTAGGTTGTAGGTATCCTGAACTAACCCTACCGGTCATTTGACATCACAGCGCCTGGCAACTTGAGTAATCCATGGAGTAATCTATAAACATCTGTAGCTCTCAACCTTGACGCTGGCAAAATTGTCCAATTGGACAGACGCCATTTAATAAAAAATAAAAAAATCGTAATGACTTTTCATTTGAAAAGGTTCCATGGTGGTTCATGAATTAAAGTCCTTGACTGTGCATGAAGGGTTCCGTGCCTTCGTCACCATCCCAGCCTATATACCTACGTCCCACGGCAGGGCACAGACCTCTCAGAATGAGAGGGCTTTGGCCGTAGTTCCCACGCGAGCCCAGTGGGGATTGGGAACTTCACGCACACCATTGAATTTCTTCGCAGGTCTACGCAGGTTTCCTCACGATGTTTTCCTTCAGCGTAAAGCTCATGGTAAATTTCAAATGTAATTTCGCACATAAATTCCGAAAAACTCAGGTGCGAACCGGAATTTGAACCCACGACCCTCTGCTTGAGAGGCCATAGGTCGAACCGCTAGGCCACCACGTTCAAATCAAATGGTTCAAATCCCGGCTCGCACTTCTGAGTTTTTCTGAATTTATGTGCGAAATTACATTTGAAATTTACCATGAGCTTTATGGTGAAGAAAACATCGCGAGGAAACCTTTATTGCATACACCTGCGAAAAAAACAATGGTGTGTGTGAAGTTCCCAATCCGCACTAGGCCCGCGTGGGAACTACGGCCTAATCCCTCTCTTCTGAGAGGAGGCCTGTAACCTGCAGTGGGACGTATACAGTTTGGGATGATGATGATGACAAGAACGGGTGACATGAAAAAGTTGATTCACCAAAATACGGAAAAGGAGACGTTTCTTGTATGGAGTTGCCTTTTAATTTGTAACTTCATTTTTTTATAGCGGACTTAGTAATCCGCTCTCTATGAAAAAACGGGCATACAGACAGATGGACGAATGAGCAAGAGTAAACGAGCTATTTGGACCCTTTGTGACCATTTTTTCCAGTCTTTAGTTTTGGATCCATAATCGCATTTAATCATCGAAATGGATATTGCATTTATTAAATCAATAATGAAAATCAAATAAAAGAACTGTGCGCGGCTGTTAAAGCCTTCAAAAGCCACTGTACCAGTCTAAACAAGCTTTACCCCCTGTTTCACCATCCATTGATCAAATTTATTTGACGGGTAAATGTGTTGGTTTTGTTCGAATAGCGAGACGGCATCACATTTATCCGTCAGTTAAAATTAATCAATGGGTGGTAAAACAGCCCCTTAGCCTCTTATGTGCCTTTATTTGTAAATAGGTTACAATTATTTTAAAATGTAATTAATCTATTTTTACTTGAATAATCTCAGTAAGATTCAGTTGATTGATTATTATGATTTAAGTTTTAAGATTTGGACGACCAAATGACCAAGTGGTTAGAGAACCCCGGGTTCGATTCCCGCGTCGGGGCAGATATTTGTATGAAAAATACGAATGTTTGCTCTCGAGTCTTGGGTGTTTAATAATGTATTGAATTATGTATCTATCTATACGAGTATGTTTATCCGTTACCTAGTACCCGTACCATAACACAAGCTTTGCTTACTTTGGAACTAGGTCAATTAATGTGAATTGTCCCATATTTATTTATTTATAAGATCCGAACAATTGATATTAATTAAATTGAAGTATTTTTTATTCGTGACTTTTATTGCTCTTGCGCTAAACGACACCATTCATTCAAAAACTACAACTTTAGGGGTAGTAGATGTAATAAAATAAAACAAACAAGTACAAATATCAGTGTTTCCACTTTCTAGAAAGTCAGTGAAGTTGAAAAGGAAATTTGCAAAAGTCATATTTTATTATTAGTTTTCAAAAAAAATTAGACATTAACGGCTTAGTGAAAGCAAAATCACGATCGCGTTCTTTGTGTAAGTGTTACGAAAGTTAGTCATAAAAACTATGTGGGTAACTTTCGTTACACAAAGGAATCAAATAAATTTTGTTTTAATACCCCATAATTATGTATTTTTTTTAAATAACCCATTAGCGATCCGCCCACACTTCGCCTGGAAAAAAAAGACGGGAAAAATGTGAAGTTCCTGCCTCTGATTAATTGATTATAATAATTTACTTATTTTTCACCATTTTTATAACTTACACCTATGCGAAGTCGGGGCGGGTCGCTAGTTATAATATAAAAGGTTATTTCAATTTATTTTTTATTTGTACATGAGATCGTAACTAAGGCCAAAAGGAAAAACATTTCTGGAACTCTTAGGAAAAAATTAAGTGTATGTTGTTAGCCGGGGAAATTTTCCGAAATGGTCAGGGAAAGTCAGGAAAAATTAGGGTTTTTTTAGAGTATCTGCAGAGAACACCCTATTATATAATTATCATGATTATCATTATACAATATAACAAAAAATAAGTAGTATAGTATCACAGAAAATTCTCAAAAAGGAAAATATGGATAAATGTTTCACTACGAGCAATCACCACCGTCAACGTTGCACACTGAAACAAAAAAAAACTAGTTGTAACATAATTATAATCACAATCACTAGCATGTTATTTTGTAATGAAATCTCTATGAATTAACTAAAATGAACTAAAACAATTACTTTGCTCACCCGCGACCTTACAATAGTTACGTTTATGCAAGAAATGTGTGTTCATGCAGTTCCTCCACCTCCACACTGTACGAACACACACAAATCACATAAACACAACTATCACCACCACCAAGCTACACTGACGCGTTTCGAACTCAACCAGAGCTCATCTTCGGAGTTACCACAACCGTATGCTATGCTACCAAATGTTAAACTAATCAGTTTAACATTTGGTAGCATAGCATACGGTTGTGGTAACTCCGAAGATGAGCTCTGGTTGAGTTCGAAACGCGTCAGTGTAGCTTGGTGGTGGTGATAGTTGTGTTTATGTGATTTGTGTGTGTTCATTAATATGGACCTCCGCAAAGTAACGCCTGATTCAATAAATTAATTAAAATGTAAAAAAATTGAGTGCCACTTTCAATATCAATATGGCATTTCAAACATGGCAGCAATTTTATAAGACTGTTTTAAATCCATCTTTCTCCCGTTTTACATGCTAAGGAACTGTATAACATAACATTTATAATTATTGATCATCTGGATAATAATATACGACTAATTTACATTTAAAAAAAATATTCTGCAACCAAGAGTCTTTTAAGCCTTCACTTGATGTTGCGTGTTCGCGTTGCGCTATTGCTATCTCCATCGCTCACGCTGGAAATAATTGTGCATCTCTTTCCCTCACAAAAACATTTTAATTTTCTTTTTGGTCTACTGATGCTTTCAACTCAAGGGTAAAGGGGCATTTACTAGGCAAGCGTGCTCCGTCTTAGATCACACCTTTGCTTTTCAATTTATATATTTTAGAAAAACATTGGCTACAAGAATGTGACGTAAGAAACGAAGAACGAAATTTGAAACTCACTGTTTGGTACAGTCGACTGTCCGTTCGTGTCGTTTGAGGTGTGAAATTTGCGGGAACGCGCGATGACAGATGTCACACGAATAGGGCCGTGCGCCAGAGTGGAACCTGCAGCAAAACATAGTATGTTATTTTTTATCTCAGTTTTAATATGAAAACCGTCAAAAACATGTGCATATGTGCACCTCGTTCTAATGGATTGGGCTATGGACTTACCTTTCGTGTTTGACCAAGTCGGACTGCTTGTAGAATCTTTTCCCGCAGTCTTTTTTGTCACATTTATACGGCATCAGTTTCTCGTGGTCGCGCTCCATGTGATTTTTCAACTGCAGAAACAAACATAATAGTTATGAAAAAAAAAACAATTTATGGTTTGAAGTTTAACCGCATATCTATCACTTTTTGTAGCAGGTAGTGAGACTGTCAAGCTCATTGTTCACGGTCTTTCAGCCATCAGGATAGCACGGGAATTGCCACTTGGGTTCTACCTACATCAGGTATAACTCGTGTTTAGCAAGTGTGAAACCGCACAAGTCTTCTCATGAAAGTGGACAATGGGATGGGAGGCTGCAGTAAAGTCGAGTAATTTCCATTATCCAAGCGGTGAAGCGGCACTAAACTCTCGACGCAACCACAGAACAGAAAAAAGGAGCAGTAGAACGTCTTCATACTAACGGCCGGAACGCGAGTTATACCTACGCGCCACGAATTCTCAGCATACCTCTGCAACCATCAGTCGCGAGTGCCCCGCGGCTACGTACGGTCGGCGCGGGACTCACGCGCATTTATTACATACCTACCTAATTATGTCACGACGATATAAACAGTATTATTCGGTGTACGGATGTTTAAGTTCATCTATATCGAAACCGGCATTGACATTTTTTGGATTAACAACTCAGTCGGAATTTATACTGTTAAAATCAACAATAAAGCTTTTCGCACATCCCAGAAGAGGCGCAAATACTTCTCCGTATAATTTGTAGGTAGCAAATATACGTAGTGATGAAACTAAATAAAACCGTTTAAAAACATAATACGTTTTGTGGTTTATTAAAATAACGTAAAATGTATTTTTTAAACACCACTTAGTCCATTCCTTTCATAATTTCCTAAAGCTCCTAATCGTTTCCCTACTTTAAATTTCATGTTCCATTATCAAAACATAACAGAAGAGTGACTGTTAGTAGGCAGCCCTATCGCGAGTTTGTGTACCGAGCCGGCGTAGGTAATTATTTATTATCAAGGACGCTGCCGAGACGATATACTGCTCTTTTTTTCTGTACTGTGACGCAACTCTCTAAATTGCAAGGAAAGTAATCGCGCGAGCTTTACTTGCGATGTTTGTTTAGTGTGTAGCTAAACTACGAAAAGTACTTAAAACCAACATCTATTGTTTAATTGTTATCTTCAAGTGAGGTTGTAAAACAATTATGCAGGTGTATCGGTCGGTAGGCCATACTTCGGTCAGTTTTATTACGTCTCTTTGTTATCTTTTCCTTTCATATTCAGCAACAAAAGAAGTTGTAAAACCCCATGTTAAGTGCATTTTCGTCATTTTAACTGGAACATACTATACATCATACCCTAAACACCACATTTCGGTGGGTTGTGGGAGGCTGCAGTGAAGTTGAGTAATGCTCACCATCCAAGCAGCGCTATAAACTCGTTCGCAACCCTCAAGTGCGCAAGGGAAGCGCTTGGTGGGTACCGATTCATGCGTCTTACGATGCTTGTTGAGTGTTGAACGGTAGCTGAAGCGTTCACCACACATACGACACCGATGAGCGCGTAAAGACGGGTTGTGGATCGCTGTAAAAATAAATTATATCAAATGACAATTGCAAAAAATATATACGTAATTATATTTAGTACGAATGTGGTATGAAAAAAATCATCGAACTAAGCAATATTTGGTAACGTATCTTACCTTTATGCGATTTGTAATTATCCTTCTTTTTGAAAACTTTATTACAAGTGCGGCATACGAACAAAGTGCATTTCTTTATTTTAGGTTTCACTGCAGCGTTTTCTTTAGCACTAGCAGCGTCTTTATCTACTATAGGCTCTTGAATCTTAATCACTATTGGTTCACTATCCACTTCAGTACTATGAACCTCGGGTATTTTTTCTTCTTCATTGTTATTTTCAACTAATTCAACTCCTATGTTCAGCATGTCTGTTAACTGCTCCGCGTCTATAGCACTGTTCAAACTTATAATAAACGTGTCATCGTCTTCAGTTGAAATATACTGAACATTGTTTTCTCCTATTAGTTGGTTTAAATTAGCAGCTAAATTAGTACTAGCTTCCAAGTCCACATCGCTTTCGAAAATAGTAGCACACTCATTTACGGAAACTGTAGGATTCTTTGCTGGTTCAGGTTTATTAGTCTCAGTAAACGATGGACCGACTTCTGAAAGTACATTCATAATGTCTTGATCCATACTTCTGCCATTATCAGCAAAATCGAAAAGTATCTCAGCACTTTTGTCTCCATAATCCATGTCATTAGTGTTCATGTTAAATATGTGGTTTGCTTGGAAATTATCCAAGTCAAGATCATTGTAAAATAATTCATCATCTAAGCTGTGCAGTTGATTCATCGCTTTAAGGAATTCGAAGTGCATTAGGTTATCATTATTGGTATCTGTTTCAGTGTGGTTGTTGTATACGTTCAGTATTTCATTTTGGGTGGACATTGTCATATAATCGTCTTCAGCGGAAAGGATATCATCGACAATATTGTCCACAGTTCTGTTGTGGTCTATGTTGATAGTTGCTTGATGTGGTTTATCAACTTTCTCGATATTAGTGGTGGTGTTATTAGGTGGGTTTGTGTGTTGTCTGAAAACAAATTCACTATTAACACAAGCATTAAAATTATAAATCTTCTTTTCATTATTACACATGCTTTACATTCTATATTCATTCTACTACATTCTGTATTAATTCTGTATACTCTCAACAAAGAAACTTATTTTTTTTTTTGGTTAATAAGCAAGAACTTTGGGGACAGTAATATCTTGTGGTCTTAATAATGCTGAATGCTAACAGCAAACCTAACACACTTGATACCCAAAATAGGGGTCCAATATGTTATTATAATGCTTTTGATATGTGCGTGCATTTACCTAACGCAGTGTTCCAGCAAGGCACTTTTGTACTGGAAAATCATGCCGCAGACTCTGCAGTGGTTTTTTCGCGTCGTCGGGTCCAGATTGTGGTTGAACTGATTCTTGGGGCACTTCTGACTGTGTCGCTTCATAGATGCCAGCTAAAAATTAATCATTTTTTTAATATTGTCATTTTGTTAATCATATTCCCTAGAGGGAAGCCCCTCCTCTTTAGACTTAAGAGACTTAGGCTAGGTCCATTAAATTCCATCGGCATTTGAATGTCGAAGAGTTGAATATCTTACTCACTTATTATAAGTAAGACTACTATACAATTATGCTCAACTAGCTTTTGCCCGCGGCTTCACTCGCGTGTACCATGAGAATTCCAAAGCACCAAGATATCAAGCAAGCAAGCATACAGGCAAACCAGCAAGCATGCATGCACGCTTGCTTGCTTGTGTGACAATGGGACCATCTCAGGAGTATATTATATTCTTTCGAATAAAAAAAGAATTTTTAAAATCGGTCCACAATTGACCGAGAAATCGGTGAACATACCTACATAAAAAAAATACATAAAGTGGAATGCATAACCTCCTCCTTTTTTTGAAGTCGGTTAAAGAGCCCTTTGCGGCCTACTTACAGTATAAACTTATGAATTTTGAAATTTTAGCTTACAACCAGTAAAACGAAAAATCCCGTTTTTCTCGTTCCCGTGGGAATTTTGTATAGTCCTTCCCTTAATGCTCTTCAACACTTCCCAAGCAACCTACATGCCAAATTTCAGCTTTCTACGACCAGTAAAACGAAAAATCCCGTTTTTTTCCCGTTCCCGTGGGAATTTTGGAAAGTCCTCTCTTAATCCTCCTCTACACTCTCCAAGCAACCTAGATGCCGAATTTCAGCTTTCTACGACCAGTAAAACGAAAAATCCCGTTTTTTCCCGTTCCCGTAGGAATTTTGGAAAGTCCACTCTTAATCCTTCTCTACACTCTCCAAGCAACCTAGATGCCAAATTTCAGCTTTCTACGACCATTAAAGCGAAAAATCCCGTTTTTTCCTTATCCCGTGGGAATTTCCGAAAATCCTTAAAACTGTTTTTTACTATTATAATTACCTACTTCTATGCCAAATTTCAAGAGTCTAGTAATTATAGTTCATAGGATCCCGTTTAACTGAATATATAAATCCCGTTTTTTCCTTATCACGTGGGAATTTTGAAAAATCCTGAAATTAATGTTTTAACTAATGTAATACCTACTTGTGTATCAAGTTTGAAGAGTCTAGTTATTATAGTTAATCGAATATATAAATCCCGTTTTTTCCCGTCCCTGTGGGAATTCCCAAAAATCCTTCCTTAGTGGATGCCTACATTGTACAAGGTATCTATATGCAAAATTTCAAGTCTCTAGGTCCAGTGGTTTGGGCTGTGCGTTGATATATCAACAGTAATTTAGTTTAATTAGACATTTCAACCCCATCCAGGGAGATGGTATTTTACGTCCGCCACATCGGATTTTAAAACCGTTGTTGTTTTCATAACCAGCGACCCGATAAACCATAGAAATAACACCCATGTTGATTTTCAGACTTTGTTACCCCTTTTCCCCCTTTTAGGGGTTGAATTCTCAAAAAACCTGAAACACGTGTTTACTCATTTATCATTAGGAGTACTTCTGTGAAGTTTCGAATAAAATAGACGAACGAATCTTGTTTCCCCATACAAACTTCGGACCCCCGTTTCACCCCCTTAGGGATTGAATTTTGAAAAATCCTTTCTTAGTGCACCCCTAGACCTTATAAGGATCCTACATGCTAAATTTGGAATCTCTAGGCCCAGTGGTTTGGGCTGTGCGTTGATATGTCAGTCAGTCAGTCAGTCAGTCAGTCAGTCAGTTTCTTCTTTTATATATTTAGATTGGATTGGTGGGTCTACTATTACTATCCCACACATTGTTTACTTTTTGTGAATAAGCATTCACATTCATGAATTACACCACAATAAAATTTCTTATCTTATTCCCTTTAATATCGGCCACTAGGCTCCAATATCATGATGACATTCAAGGTTAATTCTACTTAAGAAATGTAAAAAAAATGCGTAAAAGAATCCCTTTTCAGCTGAACACTGTTGTGAGAGTCATATTGGCGTAGCTATAGGGCGGTAGGACTCGCAAAATGCCACGGGCTTCCGACCCTAGAGGGCCTCGGCTCAAAATGCCGTGAGCTCAGAAATAACAAATCAAATTACAATGTGACGATTTCTACTGGGAGGACCCTATCCAAAGAATTTGCCACGGGGTTTAGATGGTATAGTTACGCTACTGGGGAGTCTAACTTATACGAGTCGTTTTCAAAAAAAAAAACATAATTAAGGACTTTAATCAAAACCAAACTTATGATTCCTTTGTATAGCGAAAGTTACTCCTATAGTATGACTTACAGTAAAATTACATAGAGTTTACCACTGACAGATGGTTTGCCTTCATTTCATATTCAACTTTAACAACCTACAAATAAAGCCAATACAAATAAAGCCAATTTTAGAATACTGTTACCCACGTTTGCAGATTTTGTAATAGCTACTTTATTTGTATTGTGTTAAACTTGGAAATGAAATGAAGGCAAGCCATCTGTCAGTGGTAAACTAAAAGTAAACGTATTGTACTTTGGTTACACAAAGTACGTGATCGTATTTTGTTTTCATAAGCATGTACAATTTTTTGAAAATGAATCTTAGTTGTGTTTACCCACCTGTTTATACCTGTTGCCGCAACCTGCGCAGCAATAAGGCTTCTCATTTGTATGCCGAAGCATGTGCCGCTTCAGATTGCAATTGTCTTTAAACTGTACCCCACATACTGAACATGAAAATTTCTTTACATCTGAAAAGTCATTATTCCGTAAGCTCCTCTTAAAAAGTGGTTACTTTTAGCTATATTCCTCACCAGATAAAGACAATATATTATTATTTAAACATAAATAGGTTTACAAATAATTTATAACAATGAGAGCTACTTACTGCTGTGCATGTCTTTGTGCCTTTTTAAATCAGATTTCTTATGGAAAGCCTTTTCACATTCATCGCATTTATGAGGCCTGAAACAACAAAAAAGATGCATAAGATTTAAAGTTGTCTCAAGTGTGAGACTACTCAATTTTGCCTAGGGAGGCCACTAAAAGCTATTGGTGCATTATAATATATCAACGCAAAGTTGCTTTCAAATGCATCTGAGCCACAAGTTGCAGGAGTGGTCAGACTTGTTATCACCGCCAGTGTTTAATAAATTCTTTTTCTAAGGGTTTAAGTGCACTTGTGTAACTATGCCAGCCTCATTGGAGGACTCTAGGGCTAAGTCCAGACTATCACTAAATTCCCTGGCAGCAAAGAGTTCTAGCCAAGCTTGTATAGCCTACTTTTTTAGTAAAATATGAAAGTTCAAAATCAATGTTTAGACGACCGGATAGCCTAGTCGTTAAAGAACCTGACTACAAAGCTTGAGGTCCTGGGTTTGATTCCCGGTCGGGGCAGATATTTGTGTGAAAAATATGAATGTTTGTACTCGAGTCTTGGGTGTTTAATATGTATTTATGTATGTGTTTATCTATATAAGTAAGTTTATCCATTGACTAGTACCCATAGTACAAGCTTTGCTTAGTTTGGGACTAGGTCAATTGTTGTGAATTGTCCCGTAAAAAAAAAACAAAAAAATGTCTTTTTGTACCTGTACTCTAAATGTGTAGAAAAGAGATGTTGCTGCAATCTCCAGAGTGCCTCAAAGGAAAGGCTGCACTGTGGGCAGCGCCATACGCGTTCCAGAGGCGCGTGCGTCAGCCCATGCTTCATCAAAGCTTGCTTGGTAGCAAACTTTTGCTCAGGACACTTATCTGCAACATCATTTGGTTAATCAGCTTGGATAATCAAATATTGTAGAGATCAATATTTTAGACCGGTGATTCCCAAAGTGGTCCACGTGGACCCCCACGGGAGACTCAACGGGATTTAAATTTACATCCAATTTTCACATTTTTGTTGAGTTTTGGGAATATGGTACAAATGTAGCTGCAAGGGATCCACCAGAGCCAGCTAAATTTTGAAAGTGGTCTATGAGAAAAAAAAGTTTGAGAAGCTCTGTTTTAGACCAAGCAGCCACGGGTATACAACATTCAAGTGTTAACCTTTTCAACAACAAGCCTAGTTAATCGTAAAGCTACTTTGAACCTTATATAATTGCATGAAGATCACTTAGACATTGTACTTAGTGACATATATTTCCGGCGGTGGAGTTGAAAAGTTTAATAATAGTAGTTCCTAGAAAATGAGGGAGCTTGCTCTATAGTTTATATTATAGTTACTAGCTGATGCCCGGAACTTCTCCCCATTGTTTTTTCTAAAATTTCTTACATAAGACCCTTCTCCTGACAGTAACAAACACAACAAAAGAATTATCCAATTTGGTGCAGTTGATTGGAAGTTATGCGCAAACATACATTTCAGTGATTCATTTTTAATTATATAGATATTAAAGATAGAACCATGTGAGCTTAGTTTTGATTGTTGGTAGAAGCTTTAGTCAAGGTTGCCAACTTTTGAAAAAAAAACAGGTCAATCAGTTGGTCTGTAGAGATGATCAGTTTAGTAATTCAATTTCATTCTGATGATTTTTCTGGGAATATTTCTTATGTGCTGCTGTGGAAAATGCAACATTGCACATAGGACTTAAATTTTAGTGTTTTTTTTGAAGTATGGTTTTTTGTATTGTGATATTCATGTCCCAATTTAGATTTAATTAAAGCTAAAGACCAACAAATTCTGACATCAGACAATCATTAAGGTCATATCCTCATCCATGTGACAGAGATTAATAAAAATTATTGTGATTCCAAATAAGTTAGACACTAAGGCATCAAGACATGGCATATTGTTGTCAGAACTGGGGAAAGCGGCAACTCATGACATTAGGTAATGATAATGTTCCATTACAAATTGACACGGTAAAGCTGCAGCACAAACAATAAAAAAAAACTGCATGCCTATTTACACATTACTACCACTACTTTCAACATCCAAATGTAGCAAGTGAAATTGTTACTGTTTTTTGTAATTCAAAACTAGCATGAGATTTGAACCACTATTTTCATCAACCAGTCATTAAAGCTGTGATTATGGTTACTAAAATCTTACCACAAACCCAAGCATTGCCCTTGGAATGTATCCTCAAATGTCCATAGTACTTCTTAGCATTATCAAACTTCTTCCTGCATATCTCGCAGTGCAAGGTGGTGGGTCCATTCAAGTCAGGCTCTTCGAGGGGCTCGTCTGGAGACAAAAATTGGGCCAACACATCGTCTGATCCCAACAAGTTGCCGTGAGACGGCAAACTCGTGTGCAAGTCGTACCCACAGCGATCATTCTTGATATTCAGCACCAAGTCTGTAGTCTCCGAGTCCACGAACTGTGACAAGTATTCGTAATTAGATAGAACAGCACAGTGTTTACGTAAAAAATCTTATATTACAGCAACGTTTTGACTTACTGGTAGACTGAAGAATGATAGATTGGAATCCATTTTTTATTCTGTTTGGCGAGGACAGATTATGGCTTATAAATTACATGTTAAAAGTATTTATTTTACGCCTGATTAATAGTTAGTATTCACAAATCAGAAAAATCCACAATCACACACACACAAGCACAGTACAGTGGCAAGTAGGGATACGCAAAAATTATTGATACCTTGAGGTATCGATACTTTCGTTCCGATACCGAGTACTTTTGTACCGATACCTTTGAGAATACCGATACTGATGAGGTATCGATACTTTTCGAAGGTATCGATACTATTTTGTGAGACACGTTCCTGCTAGATTAGATTCCTCGCAGAACCAAGCAGCTAAAACGGCAGTCCATATGTGGTCTATAATTATACAGGATGAAATAAGTCATTGATACCAATGATTTAGCATCTACTTACTCATGATAAGAAACAACTTTCACAAAGAAAGAAAAATTATAAATAAAAATGTTTCTGCTCACCTAATTTTTCTTTCTTTGGTAAAATTGTTTATTATCACGCCTAGATGCTATATCTTTGATAACAATCACTCATTAATTTAATTTCACCATATATTAGAAAGTACTCGATACCTTTAGGTATCGATACTTTTATGGTCTCGATGCTTTTGATACGATACCGGTATCGAGTAAAGTATCGATACTTTTAAAATTTTGCGGATCCCTAGGGCAAGTCTTTGATTTTTTTAATGCTTTCCGCTAAGGAAAAGGCAAAGGTTTAAAACCATACAGCCAAAGGCAAGTCTTAATAAATTTGACGTTATATTATAATGAAAAAGGCGCAGCGTTTCAAACTTTTATGTCATAGTCATAGCCTCGCTGCTGAGACTTTAAAGGCCACAACAAACCGGAAGCGCGGGGCGGCGACGGTGCGTGCCCAGCGTGGTCAATCTGGGTCAATCACACTATGCGTATGCTGCGGTCTGTGGTGGCCTTAATACAGCGCGTTGAAATGGAAATACCATAATGCCATTCAAAAATCTGTGTACTGCTACTGCTACAAAACTGCTATTCAAATTAAATTTTAAATAGTTTTTCTACATTTTAGAATTAAATGATATTTTCAGGATATTTTCTTACAGTTCTAGAGTTGATTCCCAAGAAAATATTGACGTTACGTTATACGCTTTTCCTCTTTTCTTTGAATTTTTGACATACATAAACTACTATCTTGTAATCTGTGTACATAAAACAGCTGATTTGTATTTACAACTTCCAAGAAGTTGCGAAGCGAAATAATATGCAAATTCAGTCCAAATGTTACGCTTAGCGCTGCTGCTGGGATAATTAGATTAGATCCATTATCAGTCAGTCTATAAACACAACACTTCACTGGAAGCGGTCGGCAAGGGAAGCAGTGTGCTTCAATTTAAATAATCATTAGGTATCCATCTATCTAAATTACCTACTCTTAGTCCAATACCAGTACTATTATACAGGGTGTAGTCTATAACATAATCAATAAATTAAAATGAAGATTCCTTAGATTACTAGGAATCATAATCAAAATATCTTAATGTTATAAAGTCCTAAACTTTGGAGAAAACAGAGATTGAAATTTTACTTAGCAGTCAATGGATGTTAAACATCGCGATATAGTCGCTCATCGTTCGTTTGGTGTCAGTACCACGAAATGCTACTTCAGAAATATTTTTAAAACGATCGAAATTAGTCTTTGTCCAGATGCATTAGGAACTATTTTCATTGGTAAGATGTGCCTTTGGTTATTTCTTTCAAATTTATTTTGAAAACTGTCAAATATTTTAGTTTAAACTTTTTATTGTTGGATAAAAAGTAATGGCATTTTTGAGTTTAGGTTTTAGATAATCGTAACCGAAAAGTTCTAACATTGACAGCTAAGTTGACAATTATCAGTCACCGTTAAAAATACCACGAATTAATTATGATGGCAGAGAATTGTGCGACATGATTTTATTATACAGTGAAGCGAGAGGTAATGCTGTTCGTGCACTTAGTTTATACCGCGAACGGTATCCTAATCGGAGACATCCATCAAGCGGCCGCGTCATCGTCAACGCCGTCCAGCGTGTACGGGACAACCAGCCCATAGCCGGCCAAGTGCTACTGGCACAAGGGCCTGGTGCGGCATTTAACGTTAGACCATCCCTGGAACGGCGAATTCTTCAGCACTTCCGAGAACGTCCAACTTCCAACACAAGATGAGCGTGTCTCGTATTTGGTGTCCATAATACTACTGTTCACAAAGTATTAAAAAAGAACAAAAACATCCCTACAAGTTCCTTAAAGTACAGGCGATGTTGCAGCGCGACAACACGGTGCGGCGAGCTTATTGTGAGTGGTTTTTAGAAGAATCTGGGAGTAAAAATGACACTACATTCGCACGAAATGTTATCTGAACAGATGCATCAACGTTCACTAACAATGGAATATGGAATCCAAAAAATACCCATTTGTAAGGATTCTGTCTGGCAAGAAGCTGAAGAATTTAAGTTTTTTTTATAATATTGTTTTTTTTTTATAATATTGTTTTCTTTAAGTTATCTACTTATTTTATTAAACCTTCATAAAATCAGAGTGCTTAAATAATTTCATTCTTATCGGCTTTCTCTAAAGGTGAACTTTTCTCCAGAAGTATGACTTTCACGGAAGGTGCACTATCTCAAAACGTAAATTTCCCAATTGGTACGCTTTCCTAAAACATTCATTTTCTCAGATAGAGTCTTTTCTCTGATGATACGTTTTCCCAGAAGGTACACTTATGAGAGCCGTATTAGTGCATATTAAGCTGCGTCCACATTTGTATCATTTTACCATATCGTATCTCTGTCGCATAACACCGACGCGTATCATGATCGTTAATGTGGACGCAAAAAGATCACGATCATACATACTATGAGCTGGATGAGAATGGCCGAGGATCGTGCTCAGTGGCGTGCCATGGGAGAGGTCTATGCCCAGCAGTGGAGAGTGACGTAGGCTGATGATGATGATGATGATACTACTATCATCATCATGAGTGTCATCTTCGACTAATTCGGCACCGCTGAGTACGAATTTGACATTAATTTTTGCATCCAAGATGGCGCACGTCATAAACGATTACGATTTCCGGCCTCGAAATGGCATCCACCATCTTGGATCCAAAAAATAATGTCAAATTCGTACTCAGCAGTGCCGAATTAGGCGAAAATGACACCATAAAGGTACTGATCTAACTAGAGTGGTAGATCTACCTATTTTTCATTTTCAATTCTACCTATTTGTACCTACTAACTATTTTTTTATGTTAGAGAGGCCAGACAAACAAACGAGTGGGTCACCTGATGTTAAATGATCACCACTGTCCATAGACACCCGCAGCGCTTTACGCGATGTCAGTGCGTTATCGGCCCTAAAAGGGAGAGGAAAAAGGAAAGGGAATAGAGGAGGGTGAGAGGTATTGGGCCCCCGGCGCTCTCACTGACCGTACGAAACGCAGCAGGAGTACTGCTGCTTAACGGCGGTGTTCTGTGAGAGGGTGGTACTGCCCCGGACGAGTCGGCCCATTCGTGATGCAGTGGCTAGCTACAACATGGCTCTACCACTACAAAACTTTTGCATTTTGTTGTACTATTCGCCAAAAATTGTATGTAGCAACACTGATCGCCTTTGATGATCGGGGAAAAATCTACTCGACACGGATCGCGGCGTATCACGTATCAAATCATAACTGCGTATCGTGATACAGTATCAAAACACGTCCACACTTACCGATCTTGATACGCGTATCCAATCATACGTGTGTGGGCAAAATGTGTGTGGGGTATTTAATAACAGCGTATCAACATGGATCGCGAGCCATCTGCTACGGCGCGTAGCATGATCGCGATCTTTTTGCGTCCACACTATAACGATCATGATACGCATCGATGCCACGCGTCGGCGATACGATACGGTCAAATGATGCAAATGTGGATCCAGCTATAGCTGCTACGTTACGGTTAGTGTGGACGCATTTTTTCACGCCACGATTTTGGTGATACAGTATGTCCAAAGTGAGCGTTCATACTTAGGATACGCGAGCTCGATATGATATGCATGGAAGATAGATAGATAGGTAGATATAATCTTTAATGGTCGTGATCGGCTAAATGATATAAATGTGAAATGTGAATTGTTGCGATAGCGATAGTCCGTATCGTGATAGGTCCTACCGAAACTATCGACCCTTCTAACTATTGACTCGATTGATGAAAATAAGACTCATCCTAAAGATCAATAGTATCGACGTCATCAATAGTTTTCATCATCAGCATTTCAGACCAAAGACGTCCAATGCTGAACATATGCCTCCCTCAAGGCTAGCCAAACAGATCGGTCCCGTGCCCTCTGTTTTTTTTTTTTTTTTTCATAGTTTTGCTCTAACGATAATCGAACATTATCTTTTTTTATCAAAATAGGTTAAAACAGTTATTTCTATCCCGCGCGAACTTTACTTTGCACTTTCCCGGGATAAAATAAGCCTGTTTCAATCAGGCACAGGCCTCCTCCCAGAACGAACGGAATTAAGCCGTAGTTCCCACGCGGGCCCAGTGCGATTTGGGAAATTCACACACACCATTGAATTTGTTCTCAGGTGTGTGCAGCTTTCCTCGCGATGTTTTCCTTCACTGTAAAGCTCATGGTAAACTTCAAACGTAATTTAGCACATGAATTAGGAAATACTCATAGGTCCCCGGTGCCCGGGCTCAAACCAACGAGCCTCTGTTTAAGAGTCCATAGGTCAAACCACTAGGCCATCATAGCTTAGCGGTCATAGAACTCACTTATTCCTATTCTGCGGAAACTTCGCATTTTCCTAGCATTGTCCTATGTGTTAATCCATGTAATAAACTATTTGTGTGCCAAATTTCATCCAAACAACTAACGTTATTGTTTTCGCGTACGAAATTGCGGGCAAAAGCTAGTAAATACCCTATAAAATAGTACCATGACTGACTGACAGACAACACACAGCCTAAACTAGGTAGGTACTACTGGTGCTAGAAACTTGACATTGGGCATACATGTACCTAGAATACCGTAGAGGTGCACTAAGGAATGATTTTCCGAAATTCCCACGGGATAGGGAAATATCCAAACTTTTTTGTTTCTTTGTCTGTAGGGGTACCGAAGATATCCCGGAAGTAAGCCTGTACGAGATTAGTATGGCTCTCAAGCAACTCAGAAATGGCAAAACCCCTGGTGATGACGGAATAATGGCCGAACTTCTGAAAGGCGGGTGTAAAACCAATCCTCAAAAAAGGTGATAACTAATACCTCACTGAAGAATAATTATAAACCCATTTCACTTCTGAGCCACGTTTACAAGCTCTTTTCGAGAGTCATCACGAATCGTCTCGCGCGCAAGTTTTTACGATTTCCAGCCTCTCGAACAAGCTAGATTTCGAAAAGGCTTTAGCGGTAGGCTATACAGAAAACCGAGGAGTAGGTATAACCGCCCCCTTTGGCTGTCATTTATGGACTACGAGTAAGCCTTCGATTCGATCGAGACTTGGGCTGTACTGCAGTCTCTCCAACGGTGCCAAGTAGACTACGGTACATCGAAGAGTTGAAGTGTCTGTATAATAACGCCACACTCTGGAGCTGACCTCGGAAGAGTCTTCGAACAAGACGAAGGTCCATGTCGAACGCTTATGTTCTAATCGGAGACTCTTTACTCGAAGTTGTTGACAAATTCGACTAATGTGGGCAGCAATCGGGAAGCTCCGCAATGTCTTGTCATCCAATACTTACACCACAGAGTCTCAGGCCAAAAATCTTTGACCAGTGTGTGTTGCCAGTAATGACTTATGGCACCGAGACATGGCCGCTAACGATGAGCCCCATAAGATAGCTCAAAGACAATCAGAGGGCGATGGAAAGGGCTATGCTCGGAGTTTCTCTACCGGATCGCATTAGAAATGATGAAGTCCTCACAAGAACTAATGTCACGGACATAGCTGGAAATATCGTCAGAATCAAGTGGCAGTGGGCAGGGCACATTGCTCGTAGAATTGACGGCTGATGGGGCCGAAAGGTTCTCGAGTGGCGTCCACGGACCGGAAGATGCAGTGTAAGTAGGCCTCCAACAAGATGGAGCGACGAACTGGTTAAGGTTTCGGGAACCGTTTAGGATCACTTCGTCCATATTCCCATTTTGTCAACTTCCTAGTTCGTCAGCAATCCCATTTCGTCCACTTCCTATTTTGTCAACATTCCCATTTCGTCCATATTCCCATTTCGTTCACATTACCATTTCGTCCACATTCTCATTTCGTGACCCGCACCGTGCTTAGCAAGTATTTTTCTTAACATGAATACCTAAATCACAAAATAAAATCTTCCCTGAAAATTAAAAGCTAAGTGATAAAAACCGCATTAAAATCGGCTTGGAATGTTGACGAAGTGGGATTGTGGACGAGATGGGAATATGGACGAAATGGGAATGTGGACGAAGTGACCTAAACGGCGGGAATGCGTTAGATGCGGATGGCAAATGACCGATCTGTTTGGCGAGCCTTGGGGGAGGCTTATTTTCTGCAGAGGTCTCTTTCAGTTGAGTTGATGATGATGATTGGTCAACAGATTTTTTTATTTTATTGTAATAGCAACGTCAACTTTGTCCTTAGGTTATTGCTTCTACTCGTAGACATATTATTGGTTGACTTTGGGTGCAGGCTGTTAGGTTGCTAGTTCTGGCCCTCAGATCTGCCAACTCTTCGTCCGCACAGCGATATTTCACCGCGCGGTTTTTTATTCGCAGTTCTGTACTACATTGAATCTTATGGACGTAGCCAGGCGTCTAATTGCAAATCAAAAACCGCGTGGTTAAATATCGCTGTACGGACAGGGCTTTAATTCATTTATCAGTGGGTAAAGCGGCGATTATAATCGAAACAGTTTGTTCAAGAATGATAAGATAATATTTTGGAAAAAACTGTAACTCGTCAACATTCTCTACCTACAGTCCGCGCCTATTTAAACTTTTTACTAACCTTCTTACGTTGTTGAACTCCAAAAAGTTCAATATTACTATCACAGACTTTCACAGACCATAAACCATACATTGCAAATGCGACCTATTCTTTTAATTAAGAATAAGTTTGTTACTCTGTTAATACACGTTAAATTGACAACAAGTCAAGTTGGGCAATCAAAATACTTCAAAAAGGCATCAACAAAATTAAATTACGATGCACGTGAATTATGACAAAACAAGAGCAAATGTAAGCCAAGATTTGTGTTAAATATCGCATATGAGGAACCTCCGATTGATAATATTTTGTTGTTATCCCAGAGTAATAAGAATAAGGAATCGCCGAACGTGATTCTGATTGTGACCGCGGGTGTGCAGCCAGGAAAAGGTCCAAGGGTATTTTCGTTGTGAAAGTGCAAGTTATCTTGAGAAGAAGTTACCCGGTGAGATTGGGATAATTTTACTATTGTCAGTGATTTTATCGTAGTGCACTTTTTCTTGGAAACGTTAAATAAACAGGATAAAGTTATTTTAGTGTTTTAATTATTTCATCCACGCCTAGGTAGTTGATGAGGAAGCTATTACGTATGTTTGAAAACAAAAACTGATCCTTTCATTAAGAACTACACAATGTTTACTAGCAAAAATATTAATGTATTGATTACACTTTCAATTGATAACGATAGTAAATGTCAACGTCAAGTAGTCAGACTAGATAATGACGGTTTGCAGTACATTGCTGGCCCGATTAATTTTGTTAGAAAATAACAATTTTTTTATTTTTCGTTTTAAAAAATTAAAACCATTTGGACTTAATTACTGATTAGTTAAAAGGTGTATATTTTAATTTATTGACTATGTTACAGTCTACACCCTGTATATTCTGTGCCAATACTTTTCATATTAGACATATTTACCTGCAATGCAATGTCTGACTGATAACAATTGTTTATCATTCCTCACGCCACCGGCTTAGCGGACTTTGTATTTGTCTTGTTTTATTTCAGAAAAAATGTGTATATTATTTATGTATTGCGGAGACAATGACGCCGACAGCGACTATCAGCTGATCCTGGCTGAAAACAGAGACGAATATTATGACCGTTTGGCTTCTAACATGGCTGTCTGGGAAGATCATACTGTTATTGCAGGTGATATTTTCTGAGTACATAGTAAATTAATTGACTCAAAAAAAAACTATTTCAATAGAGAAGTTATAATACGCCTAATACTTAATTTTTTAAATATTTCCTGACCAGCACTCGACCAAATTTTCATGAGACCATGTAGTAAATAATAAAAAATGGAATATACATTGTGTCTTTCACCTTTATTTAAAAGTAAACAGATTCCTGCCAATTTAGATCTATGAAGATACTAAAAAAATATTTGATACATTAAAGGTAGAGATTTGGGGGCTACTGATGGCGATGGCACATGGCTGGCAGTATCTCCTCAAAGAGGAAAGCTAGGAGTGCTCCTCAATTTACCAGGCAACAAAAAGGCAGATGCAAAAAGTAAGTGTGAACTAATATTCTAAACAAGTATTAAATATTAAGGTGAGAATTTATTATACTTGTTTGCAGGTAGAGGCAGAATAGTAACAGACTATGTACAGTGTGATTCTTCAACAGAGGAATATCTTGAAATAAAGCAGAGCTTTCTGAAAGAAGTTAATGAATTTGTCTTGGTTACAGTTGAATTTGGGTATGGGTAAATAATTGTCTAATTTATTTGTATTTATGTCTTACTCCTCGTTGTAACCCATTTAATGCAAATAAAAATATTCTATTTTATTCTATACATAAGCATTAATATTAAATGGGGTGTGGCGTTTAATGGTGGCTAATCAGCACTGACTGAAGCAGGATTAACAAAATACTCCTTAATAAAGAAGTTAATTTTTCATTGTTTCTAGTAATAAAACCAAAGTGCAAACTTACACTAATGCCATAGACAACCTTACCTCCTGGAATGATCCATGTCTAAGTTTCTCAAACAGTCTACCAGAGAAAGCTTTGAAGAAAGCAGAGGCTGGTAAAGCCTGCATGAAGGACATTTGCAGTAGACATAACAAAGTCTCCTCTAAAGACAAACTTATTGAAGAACTTATTAGTCTACTACAATCAAAAGAAGCGTTAGTATTTTGCAGGCATAATAATAAACTACTGGATATTAAAAATGATAAGATAGTTAACTTTGATAAGATATTTATTTTCAGACATCTACCTGATGAACAATTAGAAAAAAGAAGCCCAGTTTATAAAGAACTTAGTTCTATATTTGTTACAATACCTCAAGGGAGGTATGGGACAAGGTAATACACAAATTCAATACGTAATGTACATTTTATCAGTTCTAGAAACAATATTATTGAGCCAAAAATATTTATTTTTTAGGACGCATACAATAATGTTGCTGACTAAAACAGGACATTTAGACCTCGTCGAGATTAGCTTGCAAGATCCAGTTGACCTGGACAACCCAAATTGGAAAAGAACCGAGTATCAAACTGATATTTGACTAGCCGTGAAATGTCTGCTATGACTATGAACAACAATGTTATTATAATATAAAGTTTTATTAAATTGTTTACATTCAAATTTTTTTCATAAACTTTATCACATTGTGTGAACATCTTCATTTGCAAAATGAAAAACTTTAATACACTAAGGGTTAATAGACCACTTGTCAATATTAAATAGATTGGGCACAGAAAATTGACCATCTTGTTCTAAAACACAAGCCAATAACTTGGGAACATTGAGAATATTTCCTGAAATTATGTGTGGGAACTTGCTCTGTTTATTTTCAGAATATGTAAACATGAGTCTCTTGCTTATGAAGTCCCCGCTGGCAGAAATCTCTGCAACATTTACATATGCCTTCATAGAGCTTGAATACATCTCAACTACAACTCTCAATGATTCCCAAGTCAATAGTTTATCAGCTGGCAAGATGCTTAATCGGTAATGGTATCCCAATTTGCTATAAGTATCTTTTAAAACACTGATGATTTTATCAAGAGCAGTATCAAGTTCTGTTTGGTCTTTGGTGACATTGAATATCTGTACAACTGAAGCTTGGCTGACATGGAATAAACTGTCTTCATCAGCTGGTGATGGTACATACTGACGCCCCATGGAGAAGTAATTTAATGGCAGTGATTTTGCATATAGAACATTTTTAGCATGATATGCAAAGAAAGAATACAGCGAAGCTCCTCCAGTTAGATGTAACCTGCTGTCTGGATTGACTTTGGATTCCTCATTATGGTGTAGAATAAAGGTAGCATCAGGAATTCTATGATCTTCACCACAGCCTTCCACAATTACACTCTTTACAAAGTCAGGATTTGAAAACTGAGTAAAGCCGTTGCTTTTAAGTACATCATTAAAGTAAAACTTTGCTCCAAGTTCAAATATTGCAGCATCACCTGTCAGATAGTAGTTTTCATTCTTTTTGAAATTGACAAGATTCTGTTCTCTGCCAATTTTTAAGTGATCTTTATTGTTTTGTGGTGGAGAACCTTGGGAATCTATAACTCTACTGTCACCAACTGGGGTTCTAGGGTGTATAACATTGGGCAATTTCAATGATTCAATCATAACAGCTTCTTCGGCAGACCATAAGGGCACCCTTAGCTTTTTAATATTTTCTTTGACCAAATCACTTTGAATCTTATACTTCTTAGTAGCTTCACTGTCAGGTTCACTTTTTATCAATTTACTCAATTCTTTTGAAATTTCAGCTTTCTTTTTGTCATAGTCAGATTTTTGCTTTTTTAGTTCTTCATATACTATCCATAAATTCTCTAATTTGTTCAAGTCAAAATTATTTTGTCTTTTTTCCAATTGTTTTTCTATCATTGCCTTTTGTTTCATAAGTTCAGGTAAATCATTGTGAGGAGTAACAAATACAAATGTCTCACTTGCTTTTGGTCCATTTATAAACAAAGCAGACCTCCTTAGTAATAACTTCTTAGAGCTAAATAATTTTCTGGTGAGTAAGTTGATATTTTTACGTAGCATTTTCGTCAACTTTTTTCTTTTTGTTGGGACTGATCTCATCTAAAACTGCGTCGCCATCTTCATCAACTGGCTTCTCAGTATTCTGTGTCGTGATTTTCCTTTTTATAGCCTGTTTGAAGTTGCCGTGACCCGCCGCTCTCTCAGACTCTTCGATACTGTATGGTTCTAGTTCCAAAGCCTTCAACCTGCGCTTATGGACTTTGGTCTTAAAATGTTCCTTCAGCGCCTGATCGTCTATAAAATATCGCGCACAATGAAGACAATAATGTTGCGCTGCACCAGGTACATCTAAATCCACGTCTTGGTTCAATAACTTCTCAGCCTTTTCTGAAAATATACAGCAACACTCAAAAATATTGTCATGACAGTTAACCTCAAAATATGAAACCATGTGACAGGACTTATAACCTTACCTTCTTTCAGATCGCCATCAATTTCGTCAAGATCTTTCTTGCGATTCCTCACCCTCCATCGCCTTGCTAAGTGCGTGTCTCCATGGTGGTACTTTTTACGTTTGTATGTCATAACAAAATGTGAGAAATGAGAAGTTAAATGAAAATTAAACCGCTGCGTGGCTGTCAGCTTGCTGTCAATGTCATCTGATACGAAATATACGAATGTCAAATGACTGCAAGGGATACGACACGTTTCACGATGACTTGAATACAATGGAAGTCTCGGTCTATTTATAAAGTTCAAAAGCGACTTCCACTTGTATTACAAATTAAAACAAATTGTCATAAAAAGGGCTTCTGGTTCCTTGCCAGTCAAGTAGTACAGTTACATGTCTAAAAACTTGTTGAAATAATATTAATTGTGTACTTATATAGGAGATAAGTACCTGGGCGACCGAGCTCTGCTCGGGCAGAAACTCGGTACCAAGCGTTTTCCCAGAGATAAGACCAAGTTAGATCAATTTTTCATCCCCGAAAACCCCCAAATACCAAATTTCATCGAAATCGTTGGAACCGTTTCCGAGATCCTGATTATATACACCGGAGGGGTGGGGGGGGGGGGTGAGAGGGGGGAGGGGATGCGGGGGATGGAGCGCGGGGGTATTTAAGGGGGGATGAAAATTTCATTGATTTTGCCGTAGGATGCACCGTTTTCAAGATATTTGACAAAAACACCGGAGGTTGGGTGAGTCACGTTAAACTATCGTCCGTAAACCGACTTTACAGATAACCGGCTTTTCCTGTTCTGTGCTCCCAATAGGGAACGTGCACATAGACGGTGCTGCCAACTGGTGTCATAAGGGTGCCATCAATTTGAATGTTTTACCAGGCCTCATGCATGCCATGTACTTACGCGCGATATTTACCTACCGCGGGGACGATCGCCTGCGATCGAAATTCCAGTAGGTTGTCACAAGCGCGCGCCGACGCACGTTCATTCGTGTTCCACGGAAAAAATGTGCCGCCTGAACTTTTATAAGTGAATGGTGAAACAGGGGGCAAATTTTAATATGACTATGCTAGAATTAATAGCTAATATAACAATTTGGAAGTTCGTATCGTGCTGTCCCTCTTACTCTTCTATAAAAAGCTATACGCGTGAGCGGGATGGCACGATGCGAAGTTCGAAAGTTAACCTTCGTATTTAGTATAACGCTAGGGTACTATGAGCATGGCAATGTGTTCTACGCATTACAATAAATATCCTTTTTTGTTAGGATTCCAGAGCTAAAATGGCAAAAACGGAACCCTTATAGTTTCGCCATGACCGTCTGTCTCTTTGTCCGTCCGTGGCTTAGTTTAAAGAATATTAGTGCTAGAAAGTTTGCATGGATATAATATATAGCAATTATCCCGACAAAATGGTAAAACAACATGTAGAAAAAAAAAAATTTAATCCAAACTGCCAGCCCTTGTCACTGTCGGCACGCACACATTCTTAAGGAGACGGAGTAGTATAATCTGTGGCTACAATCGCGGTAAGTACCAAGATTTTGTACGGGATGCAGTATCTGTTACGAAGTAACTATTAAGTAATCTGTGGTTTTACCTTGATAAGTTTGTTTTACTGTCCGCATAGTGTCTCTTCTGTCGCATTAGTGCTGCCGCCTATAGTTACTGCACGTTCCCTATAATACTTTTTCTAACAAAAAAGTAACTTTTTCTCACAAAAAAGTAACTTTTTCTCACAATAAAGTAACTTTTTCTCACAAAAGAAGAAACTTGACGTTTTCTCATGAAAAATAAACTTAAAAAAAAAACTAAAAATGTTGAAAAAAAACGTGGATTCGAACCGAGGTCGGCTGGATCCGCGACCACCCGATTTCTAATGTGCCATTATGATCTGCTCGAAGTGGGCGAAATTTAGCTTTATATTCTAATGCAAACAAAAATAGCCGGAAAACGCGAGTAAAAGCGATTTTCTGAAAATGAAACATAGCTAGATCAGTTTTTCATCCCCGAAAACCCCCACATACCAAATTTCATCGAAATCGTTGGAGCCGTTTCCGAGATCCTGATTATATATATATATATATATATACATATATACAAGAATTGCTCGTTTAAAGGTATTAGATTTGAAAGTTTGTGCTATTTTGTCTGTAGCTGTTAAGGTGCAATTTAATCATGATTAAATAAATAAAACAATAAAAATAAATTGAGGCTGTATGATTGATTCAACGCCGCGGCTATGCCACTGTATAAAAAAAAAACAATACGTCATTACGTTTGACACTTGACGGATTTGTTGACTTTATTTAATATTTATTTATTATTTTATTACAATCTAATAATAAGATTTGATTTACTTTTCGCTTAAGTATCATTCAAGAAAATTCTTTAAAAGAAATCACACATTACTTAAATAGTATGACATTACCAGGTCCTAGCAGCAAACATAATAATAATATCAACTCTAATGATAATGGGGGTGGTGATTTGGTTCCTACAGAGTTTATATCAGTTCAAATCGACTCATCGGACTCCGACGACAATTCCTCTAAAATAAATGGAAGAAGCGCAGAAACTTCATTACAAATCAAAAAGAGAAGAAAAAGAAGAGAACCATGCTTCGAACCAGAAGACTTTCCTAGATATATGAAAGAAAGATGCAAATGTGGACTAAAAGACAAAGGACAGATGAAATGCGGTACCATTACGGAAGATCAAAGACAATCCTTATATAACAGCTTTCAGAAACTAACCTGGGATGAAAGGAAAACGTATGTCAATCTTCAAGTGAAGAGTATAGCACCTAAACGTGTTAGACTACGTACTAACGGCAAAAGAGGAAAACGAAGCCGAAGCTTATTTTACTATCTTAAAATAGATGAGGAGAATGTACGGGTTTGCAAGACAATGTTTTCAAATACACTAGGTGTTGGGTTCTGGAGTGTCCTCAATTGGAAGCAAGCTATGAACCATCCATCTTTATGATAGGCAGAACTACCAATTTCTCAACTAAATCTACCTCGTTGGAAATGAAATAGAGATACAGGGTCACATGATCTCCGGACACTACCGGTACAAAAAGTTGAGGGACAAATGGTGTCATTGGATGCTCCACAGGATTTAATCTTTCGTGTGCCTAGTGCAGTGTCCGTACCTGTCATATACCGGAGAGGCTCGCTCACTTGTAGGAATAAGATTCTTTTTACATGTTAAAAGGTACAACAGGTACAGTACCCGGCCATTAAGATTGCACATTGGTCTTTGGAACAAGACTCAGCAAAATGCCTGCTTCGTAGAACGTTGTCACACATTACTTGTAAGTAGTGTGCGACAATGCTCTACGACGCCAACATTTGCTGAGTCTTTTTCCAAAGACCGATGTGCAATCTTTATGGCCGGTTACTATATATGCACAGATATGGCACTAGGCATATGACTGGTACAAATGTGCGAGGTTAAACCCTTGATCTACCAGATGGCACTTTGTTGTTTAGTATGTATTTTGTGGTAGTCAGTGCTAAAACTTTGTTTATCTTACAAAGACAAAGAAGTAGTTTGTAAGGCATCATATTGAGGTCATTAAATTTGATATAAAACATGCCTTTTGCTATATTGTTTTTTTCTTATTAAACTGAACAAGACTCCCCTTGTATTTCATACTAAATACAAACTGAAACAGATGCACAGAAAAACCCCAGAAAAAGACCAATGCTGGGAATCAATCCTCGGCATCCGTGCCGCGTGCTTACCCCTACACCATCACTGGTCAGGAGTTTACATGCAAATTTTTCCTATGCATCATACATTCCAGCTTGCCATAATTCTGCACCAAAATTGCATATATGCCTACAATTTACTTTTCCAAGGACTAACAGGCGGCAGGAGTGAAATACAAACACAATTTTGTTTATTCATACAATATAATCTTACTATAATAAAATTCAGGAAAACATTATCATACATGAATAAATACAATATTAATAATAGAACAATGAACTTTCTTTCCACATGTATGTTAAAGATTTAGCATTACGAAAGAAAGAAAATGTACCATAACAATTGCTATTATTATTATCATAATGTGATAGGAATGATTTGAATGAACCATTTTAACATCAATGATTTATTTGCAACTCGTTTGTTACAATAAGTAACAATTTTATGAGTTAATGCAAACTACGTAATCTATTAATAATAAGGCATTGCTGGGGTTGTTTCGCATTGAAGTGGGTGAAAATAATCTCTTTAAACAATAGTGTGTATATAAAACTGTAACATATAAAAGAGCTGTTCCCCCAGAGTGCCTTACGGTTACATTTCACTTATATTATCTAGCGAAGGCATCAATCAAAGTGCGATACAAACGCAACTTAAGCGTGTTCCAAACCTCGCACACGGTTTAAACATACCATACTCAAAAATAACATCATACCACTAATTCCGCCTAGACTAAACCTAAACGTATCTAGAAATATTCAAATCATTACAATGAACATAACCTCTCGTATTTTATGCTCAACTGGTTCTGATGAAGTCTACAATATGTGAAGCTTTATATACATACAACAAACGCAGTCAAATCTCGAAATATGATATCTTTTGTACATTAATATTGAAGATAAATTTGGTGCATGCATTTATTCGTTGGAACTTGAATATGATGTGATTAAAGTTATTATTGCACTAATTTAAATGGTTGTTGTTCGATCAGGTCAAATTTCACTTCTATATCTGTAATAAACATTCTCAACTATAAATTCATGTCTTTTCCGATGTATAAAAATAAATGAAAGTAACACGCAATTTGATAATATTGATAATGATAACATTGACAAATAATTATTTTTTAAAGTATTAATTTCAATAATTTATTAATTATAATTTCGGACGACATTCGCTACAGTCGCGGTGAGCGGCCACCGCCATCACAATGGACTGCTGGTGACAGATCTAAGCTTCGATGGTGGGTTAACAGGTGTGTAAGCTGCATGAGCCGTATCAAGGTCCTCGCATCATGGCAAGCTACACGATTATATTCGTTTTATAATATGAAGGCGCGCATACAATGGTTGTGAGTCTACTAAAACAAGTACGCGCGCCTCAAAGCGCTACCAAGGTAACGGGTGCTGGTTAATTCCACACGCGCTATCGCAACCAACTACGGCCGCCACCGGCCGATCTATTAAACTCTCATTCCAAGTTAAAAATAAAGCACTTTGTAGTCATAGCTACTTTACCATCAAATATATTATAGTTTTGTACAGGCCAACGATTTATATAGTTCTAATTGTCAGCCCAACCGCTAAACTATTCGTAAATTTTAAACGTATCTCTATGCACTTTCGACGTGAATAACTTTTTACAAAATGAGAATACTAAGTAGAATACTAATAATCGTAACTTAGGCCTCGGCAGAGCGTGTAAGGGGGATCCTATCAGTTTTCACTTATGATACATAGCCAAAAGTCGACGGAGTGTTACGCCTCGGTCGTAAGTGCATAGAGAGTATCTATTATATCGAACGAGACCTTTGCGTCAGCCACAGCGACGTCCGAACAGGTACAAAGAGGCACAAAATGACGATCGATTTAAAAATACTATAACACTATTCGCAACGTGCAATCGTCACTTTACGTCCCAAAATGGATTGGACACATCACGCAAAACTAGACAATTTAACATCCATTGACGACACTAAATTTTGTTTGTAGCTTAGTGCGTATCATCCACTGATCTATATAGCTATAAACGCACAAAGCGACAACCAATCCAGAGTCTACACATAATTGGATGCACACATCAAAAAAGTCTTTGGATACTCACTCATTAGTCCTAGACAAATTTGATGTTTTGACTCAGTAACAATGCCTAAACTGATTTGAAATGTTCAAAAAATATCCATAGCCACTTTTGATGAGTGTGTTTTATTTAGTCTTTGCGTATTGCGTATGAAACAAGGTTGTCCTATTCGTATCGTGATGCGTGCGCGGGCTATGTGGGCTCAGAAGTGAGCGTAGGTCCCCCATTGCGGGGCGGCGGAGCCCTACATGCCGTAGCCGTGGTAGGGCGCCGGCGACGGCGCCTGCGCCGCGTACGCGTAGGGGGACGCCTGCGCCGGCACGCCGGGGTACGCCATCGAAGGGCCTGGGAAAAAAACACGTTAATTAAGAACACAAGATAAACGTTTCGATTCGGTTTCGAAGTCATGGGATTTATGACATTTCAGTAAGTTTAAAATCACTTCAAATACGGAAGGAGTCGAGCCACAGAATAAGTAATAGTACTAACGTACAGTAGGATCACTCTCGAACAAAAGTCAACTTTAGGTATAAAACCTTGTCTACTCTTACTGCTTGCACGCGAAATTGAAACTTATCGTGTGATACGAGCGTTCATATTCCGTTGGGCAACGCTGATCCGAAACCAAGGGCACTGGGATCCCACTTGCCGATATTTGGTAGATATATAAATCAAGAAAGATAACAGTGTGTAATTCAGTAAACTACCTTTAGTAAGTAAGCAAGTTATTTATAAGATCGTTTAGAAGTCATTGTTTGTTGCGAAAATCACAGAAAAAAAGATGCTTAATTACGCGCGACGCGGTTAGCGTGCGAACTGAAGGCCGAGCGACAACCTACTGCCATGCTCCTCCCCGGGAGGAGCGCCGGCCGAACATACCTAAACTGGGGAGTGAAACCCCCCTGGTCGAGCTCTAAAAAGGTGTATTATAAAATTAATATAAAACAATGATTTATTTTGTAGTAGCGTATCTATATAGACGGGGCCTGGTTACCGGCGGTGAGCATGAGTTGCGGCTCCATCATCATGGCGGGCTTGGCTTCGTTCTCGTCGCTCTCGGTGCTGCGCTTCGCGTCCGCCTCCTCCAGCTTCTCCACCTTCGTTGTCAGTTCGCGGACAGTCTGCAATACATACGATTGGTTAAAATACGCCTGTACAAAATTTGAGTAAATTATTGAATCTCTTGAGGCAGGAATAGTTAAGCGTTCGAGTCAAGCCGATTCAACACCTTGCCGTATAAAATAGCCGTGATAGCTTCTATGCCGTAACTCAATCGACCAATTTGTAATTATGCAGTTAATTGCATATTAATCTAAATTTCAGGGCTCACGTCTTTGAACTATTGTTTTATGGTGTTATCATCCCTTATATTGCTTATGCTACTTTTAGCTCGCTCAAAATGATACAAATGTTTAACACTGACCTGGATGAGGAAAGGCATCGCGAAGTCCATGATGTTATGCCTCCACGCAAGCTCGATAACAACGTCGGGTTTCAAAAGGTCGTAACACTGCAAAAAACAAAACAACTGTTTAATTTTCTGGAGTCGAATGCCAGGTCCGCAATTACAGTAGTAAGAAATGTGTAAGTTGCAGCACATTTACATTTTATGCACTCAGACGGCTACTTCCAACTCGTTCGATTCACGGCCTCGCAATGTAGAATAGTATAAATCTTCCCAGGTGAATTTTTCGCTTCGAGCCATTACATTAAATTTGAACCTTAATACTATGACGATACCGTTTGTTTTGAAAGATAAGGGCTCGAAGCGAAAAATTCACCTGGGAAGATTTATACTATACAACTTACGTAATTTTTCTTGCTAGTGTAAATGTGGGTTTATGCTTGGTAAATCAACACGTTATCTTTTGCATTGACGGAACTCTTCAACGGCGCCTTTTGGCATCGACTTGAATCTTGGTATGTATATGTTAGTTTGAGTAACAATGCTAGTAGAGTCAATAAAAAACCGATCAAGTGCGATTTGGACTCGTACATGAAGGATTCCCGTACAAATTATTCTGTGAAAATTTCAAGTATCTAATTTATGTCATTAGAAAGATAGTTAAACATGCTGAAAAAAATGTTTATTTTATGACAACTCCCTTTAATTTTTAACTTTATTTTATTTTTAGTATTTGTTGTTATAGCAGCCACATTAATACATAGTCAGCGAAAATTTAAAGTGTCTAGACAAACCTAAGTGCCAAAGGGACCCTATTACGGTTCAAGAGATAGAGCCCCGTGGCAGGCAGCGGAGTCTCAATAATAGGGTTCCTTTGGCACTCATTGGGTACGAAACCTTAATACAAACGGCAAAAAACTTCTATTAAAATGAAAATTAATAAAAAAAATATTCTTAATTAGGTCAGTGGAGGCCTAAACGTACCTGGTAGAGGCAGGCGGAGAAGCACTCATAATTGTCACGCTGCAAGAACCAGTCGAGCAGTTCCTCGGCCACGTCGGGCTGGCGCGACTCAGACGCGTACTCCATGGCGTCCGCGTATAGGGCATCCTTCTTGCAAAGCTCCACAGATTGCTTCCATCTGTTGTTGCCTGGAATTAAGAATTAAAATAGGTTTTCATGAACAGGCAGCGTTCAGGAAACTCCGCAATGTCTTTTCGTCTAAAATAACTCAAGTGCCTTAGGACGAAAGTCTTTAGCCAATGTGTTTTGCCAGTGATGACATATGGATCTAAAACGTGGTGCTTCACTATATTCCTAATGAATAGGTTTCTAGTCCCCCAACAAGCGATGGAGAGGGCTATGCTCGGGGTTTCTCTACAGGATCGAATCAGGAATGAGGAGATCCGTAGAAGAACAACGGTCACTAACATAGCCAAACAGATTAGCTCGTTGAAATGGCAATGGGCAGGCCATATAGCACGCAGAATATAGCGGCCATAATATAGTGGCAAGCGCAGCGTGGAACTGCACCAACGATTTGTAAGGGCCGCAGGCTCATGGTGGATGCAAGCAGTTTCCAACCGTAAAGAGGTGAAATGATGATGATAACGTTATTAATAACCATGGTAGCCTAGTGGTTTGATCTGAGGCCTCTAAGGAGATGGTTGTGGGTTTGACTGTTCCTAACTCTTCCAGAATACCCGGAAGACTCCAGGAATTATCTTCAACCTTCCGAGCTCCCTGCCATCTTTAAATTATTCTTTATTTTTGATAAAATTTATTTTCCATGATAAAATAAGTATGTTGTGAATTGTGTAACAAAGGTTTGCAATTATTTGCATTAGTAATAAATTTACACACATTAAGAGTTGCTCCACAGAAGTCTAATTCTAAAACAATAGCATTTTTTTCAGCAGACTTTTTAACCGAGGCCTTGTTGTCTAACCCACTTGGAATCACAATCATTTTCACCATTTCCCTCTGTCACACGGTAAAGGATGAGGGTAGAAAAAGATGGTGAATGATTTCGCAAGCGCTCACGCATTAGACAATACGACTTCCGGTTTATCTCCTCCGGTTTACTAACCTTTGTAGAGGTACGCAGCGATTCTCCGGAACTCTGTGAGTTCGTGTTTCTCCAACTGCTGCGCGAGCGCGATCGTGTCGAAGTTGTCGAATGCGTCTATCGATGTCCGTAGTCCCTGTGGGATAAATCACAAGCTTAGTATGATAGTGATAGATGAATGAAAACTAAGATTTTTAAATGAGAAAGTGTTTCGGGTAAGCTTGCAGGGATTTGATATCTTAGCGTCCCGAGCATGTTTTGCTAGTGCTCCCAGTCAACCCCTTCGACAGACTCGATTGCTTGCATATACCATAATATATCGAAATAATTTGCTTATTTAAGTTATTTAATAGTCACATCGCTAAATGTTGGGTAGCCACCAAACTACCCGCTTGATAACGGGGTCTACTTATTACAGATCCACACTCCTGAACTCTAAGTTGGAAACCAAAAAATTTGTCTGAACATAATTCACTGTTGATTTTATTAACAAGCAAACGTGTTCCAGCACAAAACGCGTGGTGCCATTTTGAATCTAGAAATGCTTCAACATTTTATCCATTGCCTACTTCTTTCTTCTTCTTTTCTTCTTTCTTTAAAAGTAGTTAATTTAGTCGACCCAGAAACTACAACTGACATTGAACCTTAGCATGGAAACTAGAAGGTTCAATATGAATGTGACAATTATAATCCTTTTCATATAAACTCAATTTCAATTCCGTTCCGTTTTACACAATGAAAGTTGATGAGATTAAAATTTATATTTTTAGTTTTATAATATATTTTGAAGTGATATGTGTTTATTACTACGAAATATTTTAAGCTGTGGAGATATATATTTTTTTTATTCTTTCGGGATTCAAGTATATTTTTTTGTAAAGTATTGGCCTGAAACATTCAAGGCGTGGAATGGAAAAAACCAAAATGTCACCTAACCCAAGCTATATGAAAAGGATTATAGTCCCATTGTCTTCCTGCAAATATCGACTGACCTGATAATCCTCCTCATCAATCAGCAGCGAGTTAAGCGCCTCATTCACCGCCTTGTTGTTTAAGCTCTGCACGGAGCGGAGGTACGCCTTGACCAGTTGCAAGTGTCCAGCCTTGGTAAAGAAGTTGACGGCGCGGGTGTGGTCCATCCGCGGGGCCAACACCAGTAGTAGGTCGTTGAGGAGGAGAGGTTTGTAGTCCAGGTAGAACTGGATCGCTTTGTAGTACAGTTCCATGTTAGCGACCTGGAAAATTTAGATGTCGGGGTTGGGTATGTTTTAGGGCAGCAGTGGGTTTAGCGTCGTGGTAGAATCTTTGGGATCTCACGGCGCCTACCAACCTCGGCAAGAGGGCAACGTCGGAGTGGTTTTAGTGGGTATACTCCCCCCTCCTTCCCGTTAGGGGAAGAGGATGGGAGAGATCCCCACATAACCATCTGGGTCTTCCCGGGCCCGGGGTTACACGTAAGGTGTTTCCACTTCATTATAAAAAAAAAAAGAGCAGCAGTGGGTTGTGTATTGGGAGTGTAAGTCTGTCCAGCGCAATAATATTAAGCCGGATTAAGGCTGCGTATCCACCGGAGCTGTGCGAGGATGCATTGCGAGGGATGTCTGTCATGAACCAATAGAAACACTTCATTTAAAAGGTCCTAAGTGAATGAAGTGTTTCTATTGGTTCATGACAGACACATCCCTCGCAACGCATCCTCGCACATCTCTGGTGGAAACGCAGCCTTATACATGGTGAAATTTATATCGTAATACAAAATTAATGTTTCTAACTCACAATCAGTTAAAGATGGACAATATAAAGCACTAACTCAATTATTTTAATTAGTCTTATTTAATTTAAGGTGTCCATACGTTGAGTTTGAGATTTTATTTCAATAAAGTATGAACATCCTCAATTTTAATCGCTAGACTTAAGTGGCAGTGGGCAGGGCACATCGCCCGTAGAACTGACGGCCGATGGGGCCGAAAGGTTCTCGAGTGGCGTCCGCGGACCGGAAGACGCAGTGTAGGTAGGCCTCCAACAAGATGGAGCGACGACCTGGTTAAGGTAGCTGGAACGCATTGCATGCGGATGGCGCAGGGCTTATCTGTTTGGCGAGCCTTGGGGGAGGCCTATGTTCAGCAGTGGACGTCTTTCGGCTGAAATGATGATGATGATGATGATCCTCAATTTTATCAGACTAATTTTAACAAATAAGTGAAACGAGTTAATGCATGTTGCTCAGCATTGACAGAGTTGGAATTTTTTTTTATGTATTTCACCCTGTTGTTGTCTGACGTGTCGTGCGTGATGTGATGCAATCTGCTGCTTTTTTATATGGTGACATTTGTGTTATGTTGGCTAAGAAAGAAGTTGGTTAAGAAGGGCTCCAGATTAGTCCGAAACATGGGCTAAACTCGATTAAAAACGTGAGTTATCCGTATCACTATGAATGAGTCTCACTGTAGTTTCATGTACAAAGGTGTATTAGGTTTGAGATTTGTTGGTCTGACCTTGGTGACGATGTCTTTGAAGTGTCCCTCGCGCCAGGCCTCGGTCGGGTGCTGCATCATGGTGAGTGCCGCGTTGTCGTACTCTTCGTACTTGTCGTACAGGAACACCAGTTCGGACCACAAATGCGCCATCTCTGCGGCACGGAGAACCTGTAATCATACACATTAGTCAAATAAAGTTAAAGCGCAAATAAAGAGACATGGGGTAGTCATGAGTTATCTTGCATTTTAGAAGACCATAGACTAAAATTACATATGTGAACGCAATAGTACATTACTTCAGAGGTCAGGATGTCCACTAATATCCTTCGATCTAGGGTTAGGATCCACTCGACGATCCACTCATAACAACAATGGATCTCAGTGGACATACCGGCTTACAAAGCTAAAGCTAAAACTTAAGCTCAAACGGTTTCCACTTTAAACATAGTTCAAACACCGTAGTTTCATTTGCACCATTGACTAGCACCATTACCATACATAGCAGTACCGTAATGGTGCTAGTCAATGATGCGAATGAAACTAGACGGTTCAAACAATTTTGTTTAGACTTCAATTTTTTTACTTTTACGGACATCCCGTGAAATCCATATATTTTATACTAAATACAAACTGAAACATAGATGCACAAAAAAAAACCCCAGAAAAAAGACCAACGCTGGGAATCGTACCCAGGTCCTCGGGATTCCGTACCGCGTGCTTACCCCTACACCACCACCGGTCAGGAGCCTGCCATCATCACTTTTGCAGTGATACAGCGCCATCTATGTTCAGTTCTCATCGAGAAACATCAACACTCCTTCGGAACTAACCGCTCACCTGGACAAGAGATGTCGCTACTGGGCCATACTTTTTAACAAGTTTGGTTTGAAGTATCTTTTTGTATTTTTTTTTTTATTTTTCAACTTCAATTTTTTTTACTTTTACGGTCATCCCGTGAAATCCATACTAAATACAAACTGAAACAAATTTGTTAGCTCAGCAAGAACAACATCCGATGTTTAGCTATTGATTCTAATTATATTTCGTCGCTTCATTCTTCGATATAATTAATTACCAGGTAGTACCTTAAACCTACAGGCAACTATTCGCACGCTTTAAAAGACATTTTCTGACTAATGACGTCAAAAACACTTCCGGTTTACCCTTCCCTAGCTTGACGCCATGATGACCACCTCATTCCTTTTTCGTGCGAGGCGACGAACGCACGCGCCACCGGTCCGCAATGCCGAAGCGCAAATATCAAGATTTAATCGACCGGTACGAAAATAAAATACGAAAATTACAAAAATTAAGTTCCCGTCGTCGAATAGTGTCTCCAATAGAATCATCTAGCGAAGACAGTGAAAAAGGTAAGCGTAAAATTACGAATATTATTACCGCTAAGGTTAAAGCCGTTTTTATCGGATAGAGGTTTTTGCATCGGGGTTGACTGCGGGTCTCCAACGATGACAATAATTTTACAGAACGTACGTATAATCTGCGATAGATATACGTTAATCTGTAAAATTCATATCTGTTTAACGGATATAATAAACCTCTCGGGTAGAAATACATCTACCCTCATTTTATAAAATTTTATTTCCTTGCAACGGCTAAACTGTGTCTTTTTACATCGGGGTTCTCTGTGGGTCTCCTACGACGTCAAGCGTATTGCAGAGCGTACGTATAATCTACAATAGATATACGTTTATCTGTAAACGCCATGTCTGCCGGCACAAACATGTCATTCACCCTCATTCAATTTTAATGTTGAAAAACTGCGTGAGGGACTCTATTCCGAGGTTAAGGATAATTGTAATAAAACGTTTACAGAACGTACGTATTGTCTACAATAGATATACGTTAATCTGTAATACTTGACTCGCAGACAGATATATCGAACTCCCCGAGTAAAATATAAATTATTTTTCTACTCTCACCTTATAAATTTTTATTTCTTCACAAATTAAAATACGCATTTGTATTTTAGATAACGAAGATTACGGAAGCGATTCTAATGTCGCGGCCCAAAGCTCTGACCCGGCTCCGCCGGAGTCCGGATCGGCCGCAGAGGACAATGTCGAAGACGCCGAAGCCGCGCCGCCGGACACGCCCGCCGCGCTGCCGCCGCCGCCCGCGCCCGCGTCCGCCGTGCCGGACTTGGACCCGGAGGTATTAGTGGCTTTGGGGGAATTTATCTCAGATAGTCCTGAATTCGGCGCAAAAATTCATGATAATTTAGCGCAGTTATGGCTTCCCTTACTAGAAAAGGGCATGCCTAAAGATACGAAAGACCAACTCATTAAACAATATTTAGTCCCAGACAATTGTAGGTTGCTTCAAGCACCTAAGTTGAATGCCGAAATTTCGGCAGCCATCACGGAAATGGCAAGAAATAGGGACAAGAAACTGGCAGTTTGGCAGCAGCAGCTCGGCATTGGGGTAGCAGCCATCAACAGAGGCATGGATTCGCTGCTTAAAGGCGAGGATAAATTACCGGCTATAAAACACCTCAGTAACGGGTGCCGTATTTTAGCAGACTTACATTTCAGCAATACGGAAAACCGAATGAAGCTGCTGACTTCCAGCTTAGACAAATCATTCTCGCACGTAGTTCAGGATGCGAAAAGAGACGAAACCTTATTTGGAAATAAATTGTCAGACAAGATAAAGGCCGCGAAGGCTATCGAAAAGCAAGGCCTTCAAATTAAAAAAGCCGTTAAACCCCAAAAGCCGACCACGCCTTCTCAACCGACGGGTAATCGTTCCGGCTACCAGGGAAACTGGATAGCACCTCCTCCTCCACGCTACCCATCGAACAGGGGGGGGCGAGGGGGTGCCAGGAACCCGGCCGCCGCAGCACGACGCCCCTACGCGGCGCCGCAGGCGAAGACCTCACTCCCGGACAAGCCGCGTGCACCGACACGTCAGTAAAGCAGGTACACGCAGGACGAATTAGAAACTACTTTAATTGTTGGCTTAATGTAACAAATAATACAGTAGTACTTGATTGGATTAAAAACGGTTATTCCATTCCCTTCTGTAACGATGTTTCTCAGTCTGTTGTGCCTCAAAACACTTTTTCACGTAGCGAAAAGCGTGACATGGGGAATGCAATAGATGGTTTATTAGAATTAGGAGCTATAACCGAGTGCGCTCCGTTAGAGGGCCAATATATTTCTAAAATATGTTTGGCACCTAAATCTAACGGCAGCAAACGTTTTATCTTAAATTTAAAATCACTGAACAAGTATATTGCAAAGTCCCATTTTAAAATGGAAGACTACCGAACAGCGACTAAACTCATACCACGTGGGGGATACTTAGCTACAATAGATTTAAAAGAAGCATATCTTCTTATACCTATCCATAACTCGGACAGAAAGTTTCTAAGATTTCAATTTCAACCCGATAATACCGATAAGGTTACCACTTATGAGTTTACAGCATTACCCTATGGCTTATCCGTAGCACCTAGGGTCTTTACTAAAATAATGAAGGAAGTAATGACTCATCTGCGATCTCGTGGCTTTAAGTCAGTTATATATTTGGACGATATATTATGCATCGGAGATAATTATTCCGATTGTATTAATAACGTTAATGAGACTTTGCAATTACTGCAGTGTTTAGGTTTTGTGGTAAATTTGGAAAAAAGCCGTTTGAATCCGAAACGAACTTGTCAATTCCTTGGTTTTATCTTCGACACAAATACCTTAACATTATCATTACCTAGTGAGAAACGTAGTAACATTGCTCATTTGGTTAACAAATATTCAACACTACCACGGTGTTCAATTCGCGACTTCGCCCAGCTCATCGGTGTCCTTGTTTCTGCTTGCCCTGCCGTAATGTACGGATATTTATACACCAAAATATTGGAGAGGCAAAATTTCTTATTTTTACAAAAATACAATAACTATGAAGCAAAAGTAATCCTCCCAAACACAATATTAGATGACCTAGAATGGTGGTCGGATAACATTCTTACCGCATCCTGTCCTATGAGGCGGTCTAGTTATAAACTTGAAATTTACACAGATGCCTCTAGGACAGGATGGGGCGCAGTTTGTCGCGAAAACCGTGTGCACGGCAAGTGGAAAATTACAGAACAAGACTACCACATTAATCAGAATTACTCGCAGTTTTCTTAGGATTGAAATCATTTGCTCGCGATGAAACTAATTGCTCAATATTACTACGTGTCGATAACACTACAGCAATTAGCTATGTAAATAGAATGGGAGGCATCCAGTTCCCACATTTGAACAATTTGTCTAGGGAAATTTGGCAATGGTGCGAGAAGCGAAAAATTTGGTTATTTGCTTCATATGTCAATACAAAAGAAAACTGTGCTGATGTTGAATCTAGAATTATAAATATAGATACAGAATGGGAGCTGTCAAACAATGATTTCCAGTCGATAACGCAACGTTTTGGACAGCCCGAAATTGACTTATTTGCATCTCGCACTAATGCCAAATGCAATCATTTTGTTTCCTGGAAACAAGATCCAGACGCAGTTACAGTAGATGCCTTCACAATAAACTGGAAATCCGTTTTCTTTTACGCATTTCGACCGTTCTCTTTAATATTAAGGTGTCTAAGAAAAATATGTGACGAGAAGGCAGACGGTATACTGGTTTTCCCAATTTGGCCCTCTCAGCCTTGGTTTCCACTTTTACAGAGATTATTAGAGTCAGAAATCCTCTATTTGAACCCTAATAAATCTCTTTTACAATCTGGTTCCAGGGAACGTCATCCCCTGCATCGGAACCTTACCCTGGGTGCCGCGAGGCTCTGCGGCGCGCCCTCAGCGGGCGAGAGACCCCGGTCGCGGCGATGACGTTGATGCTATCGTCGCTATCTGACAGTACCGTGAAACAATATAACGTTTCTCTTAAGCTCTGGTGGCAGTTTTGTCATGCTAATAATTTAGATCCTTTTGAACCTTCAAAATTGGCTCTATTGTCCTTTTTAACAGAACAGTTCAACAAAGGTTGTGCGTATGGCAGTCTTAATAGCCACCGCTCCGCAATATCACTGCTTTTGGGAAATAGAATCGGTTCAGATGAGAACGTTAAACGCCTGCTCAAAGGTGCGTATAAACTTAGGCCAAGCGGGCCTAAGTACTTGCATACTTGGGATCCTCAATTGGTAATAAGCCATGTTTCTCATTGGTTCCCCAATACAAAATTGTCTTTAGAGAAAATTACCAAAAAATTGACAGTATTATTGGCTATATGTACAGCCCATAGGGTACAAACCCTTTCACTAATAAAAATTGAAAATATTGCGATATCGGAGAGCGGGATTAAGATTGCCATACCGGACATCATCAAAACTTCAGCTCCAGACCGGGAACAACCCGTATTATTCTTGCCCTATTTTGGTGATAATATTAAAATTTGCCCTGCTACGGCTCTGAAGGATTATATATTTTTAACAAAAAATATAAGAGCCTGTAGCATGGGAAACCTATTGATAACGTTTAAGAAACCCCACAAAGCTGCCACAGCGCAATCCATCAGCAGATGGATCAAACAAGTATTGTCAGATAGCGGCGTCGAAGTGTCAGTGTTTGGCGCGCACAGCACGCGCCACGCCGCGACCTCCGCCGCGCGCGCCCGCGGCGTCGACATCGAGACGATCAGAAAGACGGCTGGCTGGACAGCCTCATCAAGCACTTTTGCTCGCTTCTATAACAGAGCCGTGATTGACGAGGGCCAATTTGCAAGATCTGTATGCCTGCCATCACTTAAATAATAAGATGATAAAGAATAAGATAATTATGTATTCGTTTATCTAAATAATAATTGTTTTGTATACTTATTTAATTCATTAAGTACATTTAATTAAAAAATTCTGTTTACATGGATTCAAATGGATTCAATAAAACAAATTTACAAGATTTGGTTGTTTATTTGTTCTAAATCAAACGCAAAACTTTCATCTCTGAAAGTCTACCTGGTAATTAATTATATCGAAGAATGAAGCGACGAAATATAATATGTGATCAAACGAACTTCGCAAGTGAAGTTCGATCATTATTATATGAGTCGCTTCATTCGAAGATATAATCTCCCACCCACCCTATAGTACCCCTAAACGAAAGTTATGCTTGAATCTCTGAAAAAATGAGGTGGTCATCATGGCGTCAAGCTAGGGAAGGGTAAACCGGAAGTGTTTTTGACGTCATTAGTCAGAAAATGTCTTTTAAAGCGTGCGAATAGTTGCCTGTAGGTTTAAGGTACTACCTGGTAATTAATTATATCTTCGAATGAAGCGACTCATATAATAATGATCGAACTTCACTTGCGAAGTTCGTTTGATCACATATTAACCCTTTCAACGCCAAGCCTCGACAAAACGTAAACCTGACTTGAATCTTATGCCATTGTGTCAAGATCACTTTGACAATGTACTTTGTGACACATATATGTGCCGTTGGCGTTGAAAAGGTTAATGATTGATGAAACTGACCTTGGGTATGTTGACGCGCGACCAGAACAGCTCGAGGTGCTCGCGCATCTTGGCCGGCTTGTACTTGGAGTAGAGGATGGCGAGCTCCGTGAACATGCCCATGTGCGCGCGCTCCAGCCCCAGCGCCGCCTCCAGGAGGCTGATCAGCTCGTCGAAGTGGCCCAGGTCCTGGGGAGCACAAAGCACACGATGTTAAACAGGTAAAGCTACTAATAAAAAACCGGTCAAGAGAAGGGTTCCGTACCTTCGAAAAATGTTTTCAAATCAAATCATTTATTAGAAACTAGCTGATGCCCGCGGCTTCACCCCCGTTGTATTAAAAAAAAATCGTTCATAAAAACCTTCTACTGACAATAACAAACGCAACAAAAAAAAATCCAATTTGGTGCAGTCAATCGGAAGTTATGCGCGTACAAACATTTCGGTGATTCATTTTTATTTATATAGATATAGATAGATAGTCCAGAAAAACTTATAAAGATCGAGTTAAAAACGCTGAAAAAACACGTTTCTTGTATGACCCCCTTTAATTTTTAACTTTTATGTCTTCTATTTTAAGTATAGGTGAAAAACTTAAGAAGATGAAACGACCAGATGGCCTAGTGGTTAGAGACCCTGACTATGAAGCTTGAGGTCCCGGGTTCGATTCCCGTGTCGGGGCAGATATTTGTATGAAAAATACGAATGTTTGTTCTCGGGTCTTGGGTGTTTAATATGTATTTAAGTATGTATCTATCTATATAAGTATGTTTATCCGTTGCCTAGTACCCATAACACAAGCTTTGCTAAGCTTACTTTGGGACTAGGTCAATTGGTGTGAATTATCCCGTGATATTTATTTATTTATTTATTTTTAAATAAACGTTCCAAATTAGAAAAATGACTTAAGCTCCATGAGTCGTTTTCTAAAAATTTGTACGTAGTTAAGGGCAACAAAACAAAATCACGGTCGCTTCCTTTGTTACGAAAGTTAGTCATACAAACTATATGGGTAACTTTTGTCACACAAAGGAATCAATTAAGTTTTGTTTTTATTAAATCCCTTAACCTTTTCAACGCTCTGTCAAATACAACAGCTCTCACTCATACGCCATGACATTGGAATGTCAAACGCGAAGTTGAACCCTACAGAAATGCATGTAGGTAGATATCGCTCCGCACGCCGTGACTGATATATCAGTTGTTGGCGTAGAACCTGCGGTGCTGATATACAGTGGTGGTCATACAATTAAGAACGATTTGAAGTTTCCGATTTTTTTTTATCTAAATCATGTCATATGTCTAGTTGTGTTCCTTCTTAGAAGTAACAAGTTATGTTATAAAATAGCCACATGGATAGAGCAAACAGGATTAATAATAATAGTGTATAATTGCTAACATTTTTTTTTACAAATTTTATTTGTTCTCTATACTAATAAATTCAAATAGTAATGAAGCTGGACAAATAATTAAGAACGATTTATTAAACTGCTCGAGAGTTGTTTTATATGAAACTTAGATTAAATAAATCATATTAATGTGAAGTTGGTATAGAAAAAAAAGCAATTTAATACATTTGAACTAAAATTAATAGTTAGTAGCATGTCCACGGCTTTTAATTATGGCTTTACACCGGCGAGGCATTGAATCTATCAATTTTTGACATTTCGCAAGAGAAATAGAGTTTCATTCTTCTAAGAAAACGTCGTACAGCTCTCTCAAATTGCCACACTGTCGATTTGAAACCTTTTTCTTGACTTCGCACCAAAGATGATCTATTGGGTTAAGATCTGGGCTGTTGGCTGGCCAATCTAAGACTGAAACTGATTGTGATGTGAGGAATTCCTTAACGGTGCGTGCAGTATGCTTTGGATCATTGTCGTGCTGGAATGTCCAAATAACCGGAAGCACGTCTTCGGCATATGGTAACATTGTTTCTTGCAGTATATTTTTGTATTGGAATTGATCCATGTTTCCTTCTATCAGCCTAACAGGTCCAACGCCATGTCCAGAAAAGCACCCCCAAATTTTCACATTTCCCCCGCCATGCTTTAATGTCACTTTTGTGTACTTTGGGTCGAATGCTTTATTCGGAGGGCGTCGTACATATCGTTTTCCATCAGAACATACCCTATTTATTTTTGTCTCGTCAGAAAAAAGAACGTTTTTCCACTGTCTGACTGTCCAGTTTTCATACCTTCTTGCAAATGCAAGTCGGGCTTGCCTATGACATCGTTTCAACATAGGCACCTTTCTTGCTATCCTTCCGTTCAACTTATTTTCTACCAAACGCCTTCGAATAGTGTGTGCAGAGATTGCTGAAGGGTTGTTTTCGCCAAAATATTCTTTTCTCAACTCATTAGACCCTTTAAAAGGATTTTGTTTTGCCAAACGAACGATATTTCGATCATCTCGACGAGATGACTTTCTCTGTCTAGGTCCACGCCGAACGTTTGAAGTAGTTTGATACGTGGAAAAATGCTTTACGGCATGGAAAACCATTGTTTTTGAACATTGCAGATGGTCGGCTATCTTTTTATACGACCAATTCTTCTCGCGAAGTTTTATTATTACTTCTCTTGTAGATTTATCACAACTATTATTTTTCCCCATTGTTTTTATACGAAGTAATCACTTTTAAGACTTTAACAGCACGAAATGGCGCCAAAATTATACGAATAATAACCACAGAGCCACACAGTGTTCTCTATTTAAATTTGAAAAAATAATAAACTATTCAGCGTTCTTAATTACGTGACCAGCCAGTAAGTACTAATACTAGGTTCAGATCGAATGTATAAAGTTTCTCTATTAATTTTTTAGCCAACAATGTTGCATAAATGAATGTACCGGTAGTACGGAAAAGTTTTGCAATACCGAAAGAAATAAAAAAAATACGGGCAATTAGTTATACTTGTTACTTTGAAAAAATCATCTCAATAAATAATCGTTCTTAATTATATGGCCACAACTGTATGTGTCGTTGGCGTCGAAAAGGTTAATTGAGTACACTTTTTTGAAAACGACTCCCATATCAATTTTCTGCACTACTACTACATACAGCAGGTCATCTTCTTAAGTTTTTCACCTATACTTGTTGTTATACCAACCATATTAATACATAGTCGGTGAAGCGTCGATAGTCGAGTTTATCCATAAAGGATCTCCCTACCTGTCATTAAATTTCGCCCCCTACTTTCCTATCTACATTTCCTCGTGTTATAACAGTTTAAAAGCACACCGTACCTGGTAGTAGTTGATGAGGTCCTCCAGTTCGTCGGCGTGCACCACGATGTGCAGGCCGCACATCTGCGCGAGGCGGAACTCCCCGGCGTCCACGCAGGCGAAGCACACCTCCTTCCAGGTGCGCGTCGAGTTGGCCTTGCGCGCGCTGTCGACCGCACCTGTTGCGATACAGTTGTTTGTATAGTATAAATCTTCCCAGGTGAATTTTTCGTTTCGAGCCATTACATTAAATTTGAACCTTAATACTATGACGATAACGTTTGTTTTGAAAGATAAGGGCTCGAAGCGAAAAGTTCACCTGGGATGATTTATACTATACTAGAACCTTCAAGGTAGAAGCAAGCGCGGCTGCCCCAGACTTGGCGACGCTCTACAGGGTAACTTTTTGATCAGTGCACAAATTTTGATATGATTCAGTCTCGTTGATAGATCACGATTATCTGTTCGAGATTTTTTTTTTACATTTTGAAATTTGGGATGTTCATAGTAATTCATCCAATAATTGGTCGAGTTACAATGAAAAACAAAAAAAATAAGTGATAAATATTATAACAAAAAATACTGAAATTTGTTATTTTAACGACGCTGTATCACATATTAAAATTTGTGCACTTATTAAAAAATTACCCTGTATAACGGCAGTACAGTAGGGCACACATTATATGGCGCGTTGTGAATTTTTGGCCGCGCAGACACGAGCAATCTATTCCGATGATAACCGAAGATACATTAATACTTTAAATCAGTTACAAGGTGCAAATTACAGTGCACCTGTTATCCGCCTCACTCACGGAACAGGAAAAAGACGCACCGTGCGTGGAGTCTGCCGATTGCCAATTGCGTTACCCGCGAATCCCGCGTTTCTAAAACGCGAACTCTGCGCAGGCACAGTCAAGGACTTTAATTCGTGTGCCACCATGGAACCTTTTCAAAAGAGAAGTCATTACGATTTTCCTTGTTAATTAATGCGATGTCACTATGACGTTTACTGTGAAATGGTTCCATGGTGGCTCATGAAATAAAGTCCTTGGCCGTACATCGGTGAGCCATATTAGTTGTGTACTACTGTAGCGGCAGAAGCGAAGTGTATCGGCTAGACGTGGAGAACACGCACCAGGTACGCCCGCCTACACATTCTAAATTTAATATATGGCCCTCTGCAAAATTGAGTTTGAAACCCCCGCTTTAGTGTTTAGAGCTTCAACTAATGTCGATTTTCGCCAGAATTCTCTACTCAACCATTCAGCATCAATAAACCACTCACCCTGGAACTCTTTGAGGTACACCAAAGTGATGGCGAGCCGGGCGAAGTTGCTGACGTTGTTGTACAAAAGTTTAGCCGCATTATACATCTTGTCTTCGAAGCAGCGGTCGCCGATCTTCTGTATGTCGGCGTGGTTGGGGCCAGAGATGAACTCCTCTAGGTCGGCCAGACGGCCGGTGCGAGCGTACGCGTAAATCAACTCTGATTCGATGTACGACTCGCGCGCCTTCTTACGGGCCATCTGAAATGACGAAAGATTTCCTCAGTTTTTGAACTAAACTTTATGTTGGATTACCATTAGCCCTTTTCCAGTTCACGTTAAATTGAGTTTCTACCATACTGTACAGAGTAAAAGGTAAATCTTTGTATACCTTTATGTGGTCGACTTAAGTACTTACACGTAGATCGTAATTGCACACGTAGCTCAGACTACATACACGCCAGTGGCGTTAAAAAAATAAATAAAGAATATGTTAAAACATATCTCCAAAACTTATAACAATGCGAAATGAGTCAAAAAAAATAGTTATTTGTTATACAAGGGGGGAAAGTTGTATTTTACCAGCGAGTGTTCATTTGAAACAAGAGCTATTGAAAGGATTCTATGATTGACCACGAGCGAAGCGAGTGGTTCAAAAATAGAATCCTTTCGATAGTAAGTGTTTCAACACACGAGACGTAAAATAACTTTTCACCCGTGTATAACACAAAACTTTTCACCTCACTACAGCGAGGAAAATAATTAGAAAAACATGCGAATATTTAATTGAAAAGTTTTGACTTAAGTTTTTTTTTTATTATTTCGGATGCGTTTTGTTCGCACATCGACTAACTTGGACTGTCATAACATTTTATCCGTTTTTACAACAAGAATGAAGGTTAATGTTGAATATTGTTGAATATTGTATTTATGAATTAAAAAAAAATTGTAAGACTGTATTTAGTGTTTTTTACTCGATGCAATTCATTAATTGTGATTTTAAAAATTCAGCACTTTTAACGTTTTACGTTTTGTTAGCTGTCAAATATCACTTAAGCTGCCCTCAAATGTCAAAACTCTTTCTTCACTTGTGGATAAAAAGCGATTTTCTCAATAGATGTCAAACAAACATAAAGGGCTTTCCGAGCTAGTGAGGTGAAAATTCATAGAACTCCGCTATATTTTCGCTTCGATTTCCAAACTGTAAGTAGAACCTTTTATTTTCTGAAGTTCTACCCAAATCGATGTAAAGTAACTTAAATCAAACTTAAAAAAATAAAAAAAAATATACGATGAAGACGGAGGTAGTTGTGTGTCCCTGACAGTTTCGTCGAGCAGCCGCGCGAGAAGAGCGGTGGCGCGCAGTGCACGTTTGGCAGCCGCCGCAACGTGACTCTAAGAAGGGCTACGGATTAGCCCGAAACATGTGTAGCTAATTTCGATCATAGACGTGAGTTACACGTATTTTTTCGTTAAAAAAACATTAAATTTTTCTCACCTGCAAATACCTAACGAGATCGTCCCAACTCTGTTCTTGCGTGGCGGTAGCGACGACGTCCATGTACGCCGAGGGGTCATCGGCCTTTATGTACGAGTCGATGGCTTCCTTCACCAAGCCCTGCTGCAGCTGCGCCTTGGCCAGTTGCGACCACACGCCGGGCTCGTTGCAGCGTTCGGCGAACTCGTTCGCTCGCTCCAGGTCTTTCACTTGTTCTATTAACACCTGTCGATGGGGAGAGTATTAGTATCATCATCATCATCATCCCAGCCTTTATACGTCCCACTGCAGGGCACAGGCCTCCTCTGAGAATGAGAGGGCTTGGGCCGTAGTTCCCACGCGGGCCCAGTGCGGATTGGGAACTTCACATACACCATTGAAAATCTTCGCAGGTTTTGTTTTTTTTTGTATCAGTTTTGTGACGAGACATATAACTGTATAAAAAAAGTCAACTCAAAAAAACAAAAAAAAACCCTTTTTTTCTTTATGAATCTTATTCGTGATTTTTAATAAGAATAACCCAAAATTTCCTCATTTTAAAAAAGGTATGCCCAAATATCGTGCGATCGCAGCTTCGCAACATACAGACACAAAGACATACAGCCAAAGTTACAAAAATATGTATACGCGACTTTATTGACTTAACATAAGGTCGTTTATAGTATACATATTTTTATAACTTAGGCCGTATCAATATCTTTGTAGTCGTCTGTACGGATACTCGAAAGATATTTCTTCCACCGCCTAAATTTACCTGAATAGCGGAAGTGTTAACGTCAAACTTCTTGAAGATGGCGAAGGCTTCCTCGTACAGTTCGTTGTTGATCGCGATGTTAGCGATGTCCGGCGCGTCGTAGTTGTCCAGGCGGTTGATGTACTCCATCACGCGCGTGCGGTCCGCCTTTATTGCTATAAGAGTAAGGTTTAGTTTGAGTAGTTATATTAATCTATACCAGCCGTTGTCCGCAACTTCTTCAACGTCTTCACTTTTTCAGAATAAAAAGTAGCGTATAATATTTGAAGAATTGTCATTATAGACATGTTTAAGGCCCTACCATGTTTTTGGCTCATTTATTGCATTCATTTAAACTCGTGCTGTATCATTACTAGCAATGCTATAGTCCTTAAATTCATATGTAAGATATTTGAGGATTCACTCTCGCGACAAGTATTTATCGAAAGATCGAAACACGATTACTTGTAGTACGCTCGATAGAAAAAAATCCAAAGTCGTCTCTAAAAAGTAAAATAAACTCGTAGTACGACGCTAATACTGCACGGAAGGTCATGACTTTTTGAATGTTAATAAAACAAGATGTTTTCTAGGGCGTAGTTCTGCTACATTTTTAAAATATTTATTTGTTTTAATAACAAGATGAAAATACCCAAAAACACGCGCAGCCCAACCAACCTATCTTTAGCCATCGTGCCTCCCCCACGCGGCCCCACGCCCGAAATCGCCCACCCAAAATCGATTAACGCGAAAAACTCGGTAGTAGTCTGGTCAACATCTACCTTTTTGCATAAAATTTTTGTATATTCACCGAAAATTACGATTAAGGTGTCATTCGATTCGGAATATTATGTAGAAAGTTTAAGGAAAGGTCCCAAAAGGGGCCGATAAAAAATAAAAAAGTTATAAGCAATTTATTAAAAAAATAATAGGAATTTGTTGTTTTTTTATTATCTCAAAAACTATCACAGATATTGAAAATTTGGAAAAAGATCTGAAAAGAACAGGAAACTTCCAAAAAAAAAGTTTTACCTCATAGAACCGTATCTATAATATTTATAACTTTTACAGAGCCCTGAAAATAGAGGTAAAAGCGGGTGGTCTGGCTTCCGCGCGCGATTCGTCACTCGGACACGGTAACAAAAAAAAAACATTTTAACATATTAAATATGAATATTAAAGAATTTTCATTAGTTATGCATTTGTTAACCAACAACTTTTTCTCAGTTGAATGTTAACATAAAAAATCCGATTACTATTGAACTATAACCGTAGGATTTTTTTCACTTCGTGGAGTTATTCTTAAGAGACACAAAAATAGATCCGCGTTGGAAAAAATCAAAAATTTTAATTTTCCATTTATTTATTAACAATCTAAAATGTAAAAAAAATTAAAAACTGAATAAAGATAGGTAAAATTTTTTAGTAACTTTAAATTTATTGAAATAAATAAAGTCAATTGGGCTAGCTAATAAGTTATGTCTCACTATTACCATACTCACTATCGCAGGCTTATAAAAATTGTATCAATTGGTTGGTGGCATCAGATAGCCCATTTCGGCTACCGCAAGCAAGATTGGACATGATCATCGTAGTTTAGTTAGAAAAAGGTGGTGAATACAATCCCGAGCGTCCGTCCGCAAGCAACACAAAACAGCTTCTAGCCTAGAGTTTCGAAAATAGAGTCTTACCTGTAAGAATGAGCAGATTCTGCAGATTCCTATGGTCGCTGAAGACAGAGTTGTCGAGCACTATCTTCTCGAGTAGCTCGATAAGTTCGTTAGGCAGGTCGGCGGTCATGAACGCTTTCACTGTGACAGAGATGTCTTCCGGATCTTGAGTCTCCGATAACGCCGTTTGGACGACCTGAGAATAATAAATATATTGTTAATTTTTATATAACCTAATCCTTTTCGATTTCTGACCTCTTTGCGTATATTACGGGGTCTATAACGAGTGGAACAATTACCTCTAATACTTTATTCCAGCTGTCAAATTCCATCGCCGTATTAAGTACGATGTAAAAGTGGTCTCCATTAACATCACATTTAAGAATGGATTTCGTCTGTGCCTTTTAAAATTTGAAGAGGACTTGCAGCTGAGGTTTTCAGTTCCTTTAAAAGATGAAAGTACCGTTTCTTGCGGCTGGCAAAGCATCGACAGTAACAATTGTGCTGTACCATTAGGTAACTCAATTGATTAACTATTAATTTAAAAAGCTACTTAAAATAAAATTCTACAGTTAATTGGACACCTTATCTGGATTTCGCATGGTGCCTATGAATTATTGGTTAATAATATCAATGGCGATGGCTTGTATTAAGCTGCGGATCCGTGCAAGCATTGTTTGACCGCGGCAAAACTGTGTTTTGGCACGTTCCAGCGCGTCAAAATTATAGTTGCCTCGTGCGGCGGCATTGTATGCTTAGTGCACGACTGCAACACGAGCCATAGTAGATTGTTGTAGAGGCTAGAAAGTAAGCAATAGATGGACGAGTTAGTTTGAGTCCATCTATTGTACTTTTGGCTGAGACTAAACATTGTGCTTTTCACGACTAATGCGAGGAAATAACAACCATCCATCCATCCATCCATCAGACATCACATGCAGCAGACGATTACTTTTGATTTGTCCAATAAAGTCGTTTCAGCACGCCGGGAATGAAATTCAGAAATTATCTTTCAAAATGTCGTATCGTATTATGAAATACATATTATTATACTGATACGTCCTGTTTTCGTAATTTGTTACATTGTCGTCGTGTTTTGCGCGCTATAAATGAGTTAGCTATTAAATGTACATATATAGGCAGTTTTGAGTACTGGATTTAGGTTATCTATGGCCACATTTTCGAGCAGTGTCGTAAAAATTTTTTTTTTTGGAGTTTATGGCAGCACTAGCCAATGTTCGATGGTTTGCTGCGCGAAGTAGATACACAGCTTTGAGTTATGCTGGCTACACACCTGGTCGATGAGCTGCCGCTTGAACGGGTTGCTCTCGGCCAGCACCTCCAGCCACAGGTCCTGGTCGCGGCGGCGCACCAGGTAGCGCGCCTGCGTCTTGAACAGCGAGTTGTCGTTGCAGACGGCGATGAGCTCGCGGTCGCACTGCCCGCGCTCGTACGCCACGCACGCGAGGTGCGGGTCGCGCTTCTCGCAGTAGCGGCCGACGACGCGCGAGTCGTACCTGACGCAAAACATCATGGCTCATACACGACGTACGAAACAAAAGTTACTTCTCTTATGGACAGAAAATTAGCAACTCCGAGTCCGATAGTTAGCCAGGCGTCTCGCACGCCGATGTAGACTTGACTAAAACATGTTGGCTATATAGACCAGAGATCCCCAATTAGTTTCTTCATTAGTCCGGTATTTAACATAAAACTACCATCGCGGTCCGTTTCTACTTGAGTTTATTAAAAAATGTAATTCACAAAAGTTACTTCGCTCGTTCGTTGTCGAATTGACAGCAGAGAAGAAAACGTGGGGCATACATTACAATTTTATAAAATTACGTACTCAGTATCCAATACAAGTTACTATTCACTTAAGGTCCGCACAATATAAGTCGGCGGGACAGATCCGCACCGCGGTCCGCCATTTGGTGACCCCTGCTATAGACCCTTAACTTTTGCCATGTCCACAGGAGACGCAAACAAAAAAAATGTGTATGACCCTTATTGAACACTAGCTTTTTTATTCGCGTAGGATCACGGTAACATAGAAATATTGAGATAAAAGTAGCTCGTGTGAATACAAATTCACAGCGGAAATGTAACCTATAATTCTTTGGCCGGATAGCGGAAGATCTGTCTTATATCCACCGAGCTATAAGACAGATGGCCGGATAATAGACCTGTTCCCAGGCCTCATGTCAGTCAGTCCCGAAAGTTTAGGTTTTTTTTCTCTGATTAAATTAATGTACCGTTTTAAATTAGTCTTCATTCAATTTATGGAAAGTCCAAAATAGATCCACGATCTGGAATATCAGGGGGTTTAAGAAGGAATGTCTGGCGCTCACCATTGGTTCTCCTTGAGGAACCGCTCCGGGTTGTTGTTGGAGTCGATGTATATCTTGGCGAGCGCGTTGTGCGTGGCCGGCTCGTTGCAGCCCTCGTGTACACGAGTCTCCAGCCAAGGCAGCAGCAGCTTCAGTCTGACGAAACCAACAAGTATTTATCAATACTATACTTCAGAACACCACATTTTATCAAACTACGAGTATTATTACTACTGGTCGAAATATTAAATAAGGATGATGTCATCCATCACCAATCAACTGATGCACTTTTTATGAGCTGTCAAAACACGATTCTCCCATAGAATTTGTATGGCAATCAATAGTTACGACATCACTTCCGACATAATTTATTTGTTTTTAATACGGCTAAAAATCTACTTTTGCAGCTAATTGTTTTTTAACCCGTCGAGCGTCCTGTGCGCACGGGTGTGCACACAACGGTGGGTAGGATTTAGAGCGGGACGCTCCACGGGTGGGTCGCGTCTAGGAATTGTTGTTTTATAGTGTCATCATCCCTGTTCATTCAGGGATCGAGGAAATAGTCCATGATGGGAGGCATGCCATCTTTTTTGTTAAAAGCTTTCATTAGTAAATTTTTTAACACACAAGTGCTTCTTCTAAATCAATCTGTTTGAATCTGGAGGAGCATTTGGGTCCGCGATGTCCACTAGGATCACCTAATATACAATTACTGCACCTGGGGGATCCAAATAGGTGATCCTAGTGGACATCGCGTATGGGTCTCGTTGTTCCCACTTCCGCGGGCACTGTATTCATTCGTAGAAGATTAACCTTTTCAACGCCACGCCTCGACAAAACGTAAACCTGCTTTGAATCTTATGTCATTGTGTCAAGATCACTTTGACACTGTACTTTGTGACACCTATATGTGTCGTTGGCGTTGAAAAGGTTAAGCAACACTGGATGTGTAGACATCACGTTGCTAGGCACAAGCTTCGAAAAGGGCTTCCATTTGAATCCCCGTAGTTTACTCATTTATCAATGAGATCTTTGTAGGTATATGATATGTGTTAAAAAATGCATATGAATAAATTAATTATCTTTCTATGTATAATATTGCAACACTTTTTAAGTTGTTTATTGAATATTATATAATTTATCTGTGGTTTAGTAAACCTTTGATTTTGGTGCCTAGTTCCTCCACGGAGCAAGGTAATCTTTTCTGTTCCTTGACCTTTCTAAATCATAAAAAAAAGTTTAGACTTTCTGACCTGTTCCTCTTTTCTACTTCGGCGACCAGCTCGTCAGTGGAGAACTGTCCGCGTACTACCAGGATCAGGTTCTTGATGATGTCTTCCGTGCAGTCCACGTCCAGTAGACCGCCCACCACCACCGGCAGACGAGACGGATTCACCTACAAACGGAAAAACGTGTTTTTTAATTGGCGCTTTAATTACAGTGAACAGAGAAATCAAGAATTTCTAGATAATAAAATTAAAAATTGGTAGGGTAGTTTACAAGACACATTAAAACGTTCTTGAGTGGAGACCACGGATCGGCAAACGTAGCGTGGGACGTCTTCAGACTCGGTGGAGCGATGATCTTCGCAAGGCGGCTGGCAAGAGCTGGATGAAAGTGGCCGAGGATCGTGCTCAGTGGCGTGCCATGGGAGAGGCCTATGTCCAGCAGTGGACGAACATAGGCTGATGATGATGATTAAAACATTCACTGTCAGCAACGCGTATATGCTTTTTCTTGACTTTCGCCCACTGCCTCTATCATAATTTTGCAGGCAATTAAACGTACATGTGAGTTTTGGGTATCCATCTGACAAAGTTCCTAGTTCGACAGCCGGCAGCGAATGCGTTATAAGACTTTAAGCTCAATTTGTTAGATCAGCTTTATAATTTATTACATTCCAGAAAAGATTGAAGATATTTATATAACCTTATTAAGTTCACGAGAGAAAAAAATGGATGTCGATTTTGTTTCAAGAATTATTTCTATGTACTTTCGGATTCACTAGAATTGCTGAACAGACTTGAGGCAACAGCTATCTTATAAAACATACCTTCTGCACATAAATCTCGATGTACTTCTGCAAGCTATTCCTATACAGGTACAGGACCAGGTCGTGGACGAAATCGAAGCGGTCACAAACGATGATCAGGGGCAGCTGGTCAGGCAACTTGGCTTCCTTGAGGAAATTCTTGACACGCTCCGCGTTGTAGCAGTTCGACTCGCGGCAGATACGCTCCACTTCCTTGATTTGACCGGTCTTACAGGCCGCCTGAAAAGTAACAAGTGGTTCTTGAAATGATAATAATAATGATATGATGAATGATATGACTACATAAACAGTATTACGAACTATCAACAAAGATAGTAAGAATTAGTATTTCCACACGTACTTTAAAAGTAAAATTAGAAATCGTATTGTAAAATAGGGTGCCCAGAAAATGATAGGGTGGTTTTTGGGAGCTTATATTTCGAAGGACAGACATACTCTCAAACCTTAATTTATACACCTTACTATATACTAGCGCCACCACAAGTTATGTGCAAAATTAGAACTACTGAGGTGATTGGTTGTCAACAGGCATCGATTGTTATACTTAATTAGCAAGCCATCTAGTTCGGCAAAGAAATTGTAGATGGCGCTGTATTGAACACGTATTCTTATAAGACAATGCTATTTAGTAAAAATAAGTCATCCGTCACATTGCCACGGCAGAAAAAACTAACTGATTTAACGCTTGTAAACAGGAGTTTATTGCCAGTCTGTTACATTAGAAAAAAAAAAATAACTAAACCACAAAAGTAAGGCTATAGAAAAAACCGATAAGTGGGTGGGGATCAGAAGGGTTTCAACTTAAAATCGCAATGACCACCACCCCGTGTGGTATCTTTATCTGCAGAATTGCAATTGGTAACAGTTTGTGGACATCCTTAGATTTTCATAAAAAACGGGATACGGCGGATGAAACAGTTCAGAGCCCCACACCAGTTTTTTTCTTGTTATATTGTAATATCACCAACCTGAATATACTTGAAGTGCACTTCTGGATCTTGGCTAAAGTTGACAATGGAGCCCAGGAAATAGAACAAGCCTTCGTAAGTCTTGAAGCTCTCGAACAGTTCAATGAGCGCCTTAGTGGTCAGCTGTTCGTGGTACTTGGTTGCGATTTGGACACAAATCTGCAGGTTTTGTCGGATGTTCGCTTGGAGCATGGCTTTGAGGCACTCGAGGGAGTCTTCCACGGATAGACTGCCGAAGTAGGTCACTAGCCACTCGGCTGACAGAAGGTGAGTGTGTACCTGGAAGTAACAAGGCGTATGATGATTAGAATATGGTTGATTTTTAGATCTATGTGATCATACCGCTTCCATAATTTCATTTATCATATTGTTTGACATAAAATATAAGGAACTGTGCTATTTTCAGGATCTTAGTCATCTTATAAATAAAGTAGGTTAGGTTAGCTTTAAATTTTTTTCCATGACAAATGATGATTATGGCAATAGATTTATTATAAAATTGCGTAATTAATTAATGAATAAATATTATGGAGGGAGAGAACGAGTATACTTTTTATTTAATTGTAAATGTCTCACAAAGCCGACGGGAGCAAAAATGCACTTTTCACTAGTGCTTAATTAAATATCGACTATTCTATCGACATCCATTGTTGACGTTGGCGTTTCAACTTTATAAATCTTAAATAATTTGATATGGGACTGCGTAGTACAGATGTAATTCATACATAACCACTATGAATTATTTAAATTTGCCCCGATTACTACAGTAGATTTAGAACGGTCCTTTGGTTGGCTGAAATGGATTTTATCACCTAGGCGATGGAGTTTAAAAATCGGAAATGTAGAAAAAATACTAATTGTTTATTACGAAAATTATATAAAATATTAAAAAAAAATACAATCAGCTCATTTTAATTTTCTTTACAACTACCTATAATTTTTCTGAATTTCGTAACGGTGGTCCAGTATAGGTAACGCCACCAGAGTTGAGGCCACGCACACAACCACATCTCATGTAATGACAGCGGGATTTTGACGTTGTGTTGACGTTTAACGACAACACAACGTCAAAATCCCGCTGTCATTACATGAGATGTGGTTGTGTGCGTGGCCTCAACTCTGATGGCGTTACCTTTACATCGTGCTTTTTATCGACATTTTATCGACTTAATGTGTGTCCTCGCACTATTGAGACGTCAACACATAATTTCTCCCGTCATCCGGGCTTTCATAAGGTTGCGAATTTTTCGTTACAAGAAAAAATTGATTGACCCAAAACTGTGACTTTCTTTCTTAACTATGTATGCATGTAAAACTCTTTATTGTACACAAAAACATGAAATTAACAGTTAACAAGAGAAACAAATGTACAAAGGCGAACCTATCGTTTAAACGGACCTTCCAGTTAACCTTAGAACGATTGACAGGACATGTAACAAAGAGTAAACGGAATCCAAAATTAGCTCAAACAAATATTACATTAAAGTCATAGTATTATTAGCTTACCACAGCCCTCTTGATGTCATACAGGTCGGTATAATGTTCGAGCGCCCTCTGCAACAAGCCAGCCTTCTCGCAAAGCTGCGCGACGTGCGCGCGGTCGTAGTGCGTGAACATCGCGTTGCCGAGGATCGCGTCGGCCACTTGCGGCGCGGACATCAGGTTCATCTCCAACAACCTGGAAGTTGTAACAATAGGCAATTTATTGAATCAGGCGTTACTTTGCGGAGGTCCATATTAATGAACTAAAACAATTACTTTGCTCACCCGCGACCTTACAATAGTTACGTTTATGCAAGAAATGTGTGTTCATGCAGTTCCTCCACCTCCACACTGTACGAACACACACAAATCACATAAACACAACTATCACCACCACCAAGCTACACTGACGCGTTTCGAACTCAACCAGAGCTCATCCTCGGAGTTACCACAACCGTATGCTATGTAACCAAATGTTAGTTTAACATTTGGTAGCATAGGTGGTGGTGATAGTTGTGTTTATGTGATTTGTGTGTGTTCGTACAGTGTGGAGGTGGAGGAACTGCATGAACACACATTTCTTGCATAAACGTAACTATTGTAAGGTCGCGGGTGAGCAAAGTAATTGTTTTAGTTCATTGTAACAATAGGCGTTGGAACTTGGTACTGTAAGAACAAACAGTGCAGAGAAACCGTCCAGCAACAAGGAGACTCCTGAGCGAATTAGAATTGGTTGGGCGCGTATCCTTTTTAGGGTTTCGTACCCAAAGGGTAAAACCGGGACCCTATTACTGAGGCTCCGCTGTCTGTTCGTCCGTCCGTCTGTCTGTCACCAGACTGTATCTCATGAACCGTGATAGCTAGACAGTTAAAATTTTCACAGATGATGTATTTTGGTTGCCGCTATAACAACAAATACTAAAAGACAGAATAAAATAAATATTTAAGGGGGCTCCCATACAACAAACGTGATTTTTTTGCTCTTTTTTGCTCGATATTGATAACGGCAACAGGTAGACGCTTGAAATATTCACAGATTTCATATTTATATATTTACTTTATTACTATATTAACCTTATCAAATAAATTTATACTTTAAAAATAAATAATTAAAATAAAATAAAACAAATATTAAGGGGGGCTCAAATACAACAAACGCGATTTTTTTGCCGTTTTTATAGATAATGGCACGGAACCCTTCGTGCGCGAGTCCGACTCGCACTTGGTCGGTTTTTTACAAGCTTTTATTTAGTTTCACACATTGATGTAATACAAACTAGATTTGTAGACAGATCGCAAACATGAGGAACCTCAGATGTAGACTGCAGTCTCGAACTCAACTGACAGCTAATCAGTCGTCGTTGTGACACCGACCGTTACATACCGGGCGAAAAATGGGGAAATACACGGTAAAATCTTGCGATTCCGCTATCAACACACACAATAAAGCAAGTGGCATTACTTTTCATGCGTAAGTTCAGTTTTCAGTTACTCATATTATTCTGTATGTGACCAAAAACTAATAAAAATATCTAATATCGAACTGTAAGTTCAGTGTGGCCAGTATAATCATAGTTTGGTTTTCCCAACCTTTAGGGGGAATTTCGCATATTGTATGGAATCTCTATTTAACCTGTGCTATTAAATTTATGTTACATGTTTACTTTGTAGGGTACCGAAAGATGAAGTGCGCCGTCGGATCAGGATAGAAAAAATCAGATTACTAAGACGGGAAACCGACTGGCTACCTACAAAATCAACAAAAATTTGCTCGAAACATTTTCTTGAGCAACATAAAAAAAACAACAACAGATGGTGGTTACATTCACTCATGCATAAGTGAACGTGAAGCGAACTCGGAAGTGCGAGCTTGGATTCGAAACCAACGAACCTCTGGTTGAGACGCCATAGGTCGAACCACTAGGCTACCTCGGGTTTGAGTATAGGTATAATAAATAAATGATTAAAATAAATTGTACCCAGAAAAAATAAAAACAAAAAATAAAACGTCCGAGACAAAAATACTTACATATATCTATTTTAATGGTCGTTGTGTTTTCTATGTTGTGGTTTTATTATATTATATTTGTGTTATGAAAAAAACTTTTGTTTTATTTTACGCCTTTCAATAGATATACTTAATTCGCACTAATATTATAAAATGGCACTGGCAACAGCTGCTAGTAGGTGCAGTAGTGGTAGTAGTATTTGAAACCCAATTAATTATGGTTTTGTCCACCCAGTTAACATTATGAACTAATAAAAAATTTCTTCGTGTAATTTATTATTTAGGGGGAAATTTGCGTAAGGTAAGCAACACCAAGCCTTAAATATCGTCATCTTTATCACATTCATAAACGGCGCAATGCGAGCATACTAGTGGAAGAGAGACAAACATATCTCATTTATTATTTTGTTGATTTCAAAGCTACGTTGTCAAATTTCAAAACTGGCACGCATTTTGTTGAGGCGGTAGTATGAAGTTTGTCACTCTAGATTATATAACTCAGTGGTTTCACACCTGTCCCGATGTTTGTCTGTCTGTAATCAAATCTTGCAAGTTAAATTTGACCCACTTCCCGATTACCAATTGAGCCGAATTTTCGCATGCAAAATCGGATGACAATGCAATATTATTATGACATTATTGCAAGGGAAAATCGACCTAGTTGTATCATGACGTGCAAATGAACTTCAACCCATATTTGTGGCCGACTGCACGTTACCTGGTCTGCAGCGGTCCCTCCTCAGGACGGTTGTTCTTGAGCGCGTCCAGCAGGAAGGCGGTACACTGCTGCACCATGTTCTGTTCCATGAACACGTCCACGATCTGGTTGATGTCGGCCAGGGGTGGATCCTCGGCCACCAGCATTCCCGCGAAGCCGGCGCCTTGCTCCGGGTTGGTTCGCATCACGGAACGCAGGAGGAATATGTAGTCTGGCGTGTAGCCGACCTGGCGGAGGGAAACTTTTGTTATTTATCGCTGTTCGCGTTCATATGTCAACTGTGTTAAAACTGCACAAGAACTGCTATCTTGTCCCTCATGTCATCATAACACACCATGTTTTTATGCAAATAAATGATTATGATTATGACACATTTTGCATTGTATGGAGTCGCGTCCAATCAAAATTCTCGCATATCGCGTGATTTTTGCCACCTATCCATAATAGGGCTATGTGGAATAAGTTCCACCTATCTCCACCAGGGGACAAATGGACATATTATTTCCACATATCCCTACCGGTGGAGAAGAAAGGAAAAATATTCCACATCTCTATCAGGGGGGATATGACGAGGGGTAGATGGAACAGGGGAGAAAATTGACCTTTCGTAACATTGTATCATTTCAAAATACCTACAATATCAGTAAGTTAAATTTTCTAATCGGAACTTTAATCCAATGCACTTTACAATACATATTCAAATCGATCAAATACTCATGCAAACTTGTATCGATTTATCGTGAGTATCGAGTACCGAGTCGTATAGTTACATCACTAGTTACGTCGCCGAAGACAAATGTCAAAACGGGCCTTTTATTGTGACGAGTTTACAAGTTTATATTCTGCGAACAACAAGGACCTCAATTCGGGAACAGTATATAGCGTATATAGGCAACATTTCAGACAAGCAATAGTTCAGCTTGCTGTTTCAAACTTTTTGCTACCTGACATTAAATATAACATACCTTTTTGGCATAAAGCACTATCTTCTGGAACTGGCCAGTCTCCGCGAAGCACTGAATGACCTTGCTGGCTACGTTAGCGCGAAGGTACACGGAGAGCGCGAGTGTGGGGTCCACCTGTTTCACCAAGTCTCCTAGCTCTTCGGAGCACTCCAGTTTTTCCTCCTTCAACCATTTCTCTAGCAACTGCTTGCGACCTGCGTAAACAAATACGGGTTAATATTCTGTGTTTTTAGTTATTTTCTTTTTTTAGGGTTCCGTACCCAAAGGGTAAAAACGGGACCCTATTACTGAGGCTCCGCTGTCCGTCTGTCACCAGGCTGTATCTCGGGAACCGTGATAGCTAGAGAGTTGAAATTTTCACAGATGATGTATTTCGGTTGCCGCTATAACAACAAGTACTAAAAAATGGAATAAAATAAATATTTAAGGGGGCTCCCTTACAACAAACGTGATTTTTTTGCTCGTTTTTGCTCGATATTGATAACGGCAACAAGTAGACGCTTGAAATATTCACAGAATATTTAATTATACATTGACTTTAAAAATAAATAATTAAAATAAAAAAATATTTAAGGGGCTCCCATACAACAAACGTGATTTTTATACAGTGGTGGTCATACAATTAAGAACGATTTGAAGTTTCCGATTTTTTTTAATCTAAATCATGTCATATGTCTAGTTGTGTTCCTTCTTAGAAGTAACAAATTATGTTATAAAATAGCCACATGGATAGAGCAAACGGGATTAAGAATAATAGTGTATAATTGCTAACATTTTTTTTTACAAATTTTATTTGTTCTCTATACTAATAAATTCAAATAGTAATGAAGCTGGACAAATAATTAAGAACGATTTATTAAACTGCTCGAGAGTTGTTTTATATGAAACTTAGATTAAATAAATCATATTAATGTGAAGTTGGTATAGAAAAAAAAAGCAATTTAATACATTTGAATTAAAATTAATAGTTAGTAGCATGTCCACGGCTTTTAATTACGGCTTTACACCGGCGAGGCATTGAATCTATCAATTTTTGACATTTCGCAAGAGAAATAGAGTTCCATTCTTCTAAGAAAACGTCGTACAGCTCTCTCAAATTGCCACACTGTCGATATGAAACCTTTTTCTTGACTTCGCACCAAAGATGCTCTATTGGGTTAAGATCTGGGCTGTTGGCTGGCCAATCTAAGACAGAAACTGATTGTGATGTGAGGAATTCCTTAACGGTGCGTGCAGTATGCTTTGGATCATTGTCGTGCTGGAATGTCCAAATAACCGGAAGCACGTCTTCGGCATATGGTAACATTGTTTCTTGCAGTATATTTTTGTATTGGAATTGATCCATGTTTCCTTCTATCAGCCTAACAGGTCCAACGCCATGACCAGAAAAGCACCCCCAAATTTTCACATTTCCCCCGCCATGCTTTAATGTCACTTTTGTGTACTTTGGGTCGAATGCTTTATTCGGAGGGCGTCGTACATATCGTTTTCCATCAGAACATACCCTATTTATTTTTGTCTCGTCAGAAAAAAGAACGTTTTTCCACTGTCTGACTGTCCAGTTTTCATACCTTCTTGCAAATGCAAGTCGGGCTTGCCTATGACATCGTTTCAACATAGGCACCTTCCTTGCTATCCTTCCGTTCAACTTATTTTCTACCAAACGCCTTCGAATAGTGCGTGCAGAGATTGCTGAAGGGTTGTTTTCGCCAAAATATTCTTTTCTCAACTCATTAGACCCTTTAAAAGGATTTTGTTTTGCCAAACGAACGATATTTCGATCATCTCGACGAGATGACTTTCTTTGTCTAGGTCCACGTGGAACGTTTGAAGTAGTTTGATACGTGGAAAAATGCTTTACGGCATGGAAAACCATTGTTTTTGAACATTGCAGATAGTCGGCTATCTTTTTATACGACCAATTCTTCTCGCGAAGTTTTATTATTACTTCTCTTGTAGATTTATCACAACTTTTATTTTTCCCCATTGTTTTTATACGAAGTAATCACTTTTAAGACTTTAACAGCACGAAATGGCGCCAAAATTATACGAATAATAATCTACAACCACAGAGCCACACAGTGTTCTCTATTTAAATTTGAAAAAATAATAAACTATTCCAGCGTTCTTAATTACGTGACCAGCCAGTAAGTACTAATACTAGGTTCAGATCGAATGTATAAAGTTTCTCTATTAATTTTTTAACCAACTATGTTGCATAAATGAATGTACCGGTAGTACGGAAAAGTTTCGCAATACCGAGAGAAATAAAAAAAATACGGGCAATTAGTTATACTTGTTACTTTGAAAAAATCATCTCAATAAATAATCGTTCTTAATTATATGGCCACCACTGTAGATAATTGTACGGAACCCTTCGTGCGCGAGTCCGACTCGCACTTGGCCGGTTTTTGATGTTAATTTCAACTTGATACCACGCGTTCCTGAGAAAAAGGGTCTTGACAGGCAGACGGGCAACAGTGATCCTATAACCTAATAATAATAAAAAGCTTGTAAAAAATAATTGGCATCGCCGCAGTGGACGCCATGCACTAACCTTGGAGCAACACCGGTTTGCACAGCTCGAGCGACTCGAACTTGTTGAGCTGCGCCTGGTCCAGCAGGATCCCGAAGTACTGCAGCAGCGGCGACGTCTGCCCCGGCTGCGTCGGCACCTGCTGGAAGCGCTGGATCGTCTGTGGCGTGCGCAGGATGCCGCGCGGCGCCATCGCTGCCACCTGGCGAACAAATCATAATAATAAGTATCAAATTTCCAAGAAAAAAATCTCTGAAAACTATTGCAAATTATCCGGTTCGAAGGACCATTTGTGTGATATTTTTTTTTCTTGTTCATCTTATTCAGCTATTTGCCCTTTTCCAGGCCGCGTCTTTAGATACGCTACAACAAAATTAATCATTGTGTTATATTGTTTACCTGCTCATTAACAAGGTATATTTAAAAGAAATTCAATTGATTTTCTACCCTAATATTGTAATGGAAGCAAGGTCGAATCTTTGTGTAGATTTACGTAGTCGATATATGCATTACGCCTGGAAAAGGGTTAAAAAAGCGCATTAGTGGAAGAAAACCGCTGTGTTACTACTTAATGTGATGTCTTACTCCTATTTCAAGTACAGATCGCTTAAGAGTCCATCCATAAAAACACAATAAATTGGCGATTCTAATTATTGGATGGATTTATAATAAAAAAGGATTAGCACCCGAGCACTTGCATTCCCGGGACTAAATCTCCTGCCTCGAGATGTCATTCTTTGCGCTTATTCAAAGAGTAAACCCATAAACTAATCCTATGAAAAAGAAAAAAGCAAACGTCAGTGCCATCAGTAACGCCGCAATGAAGCGACATCAATGTAGTGTGTAAATGTCACGAAAATACGTCAGCTTCATAAAATTATCTGTCACAGCATCACTGTTACATTGGCAGTGTCAATTAACTTTAAGCTCCAGCTTTATTTACTTACCTTGGCCGCCTCTCCGTACTGTCCGTTGGTGAACAGCATATTGAACTTCCTCACAAACAGTTCCTCTGCCCCAGCTAGATTATTCCGTACGGCCAAGCGCAGCGCTAACTCGGGATTCTGCAGCACCGTGTTTATGTACGGCACTATAGAGTCCTCTTCAACAGTCACCGACAGCACTTGGCCTTTGCGGTTCACACCTATGAAAAGCAGAATACCATTGTATCATGTTGTGTATATTTATTCGATGTACCCACCAAAAACAAATATAAGAAATAAGCTAAGTTTCATGTGACACAAAAAATGAAGTAAAAAGTCAAGTTTGGCAACAGTTCAGTCTGACTGAGCAGGCAAATCAATCGCACTAAAAATTTCGCGTAACTTCACTGTTGGGCGGTAAGGCCATAGAATCAATTAATCTGTAAAAAAACAGATTCCTAGCTATACTGGGAAAAAGATATCTGGGCACTCGAAATGTCTAACCTAACCCACTGCAGTACAGTTAGGATTTTTTTTCGAACGATGGCCAGACACAATGCCGCTTGATTTTATGCTGATAGTGGTCTCGTGTTTCATAAATATTTTTTGAAAGACAATGTTAGTAGCCATGTCTGTTATTGCTAATGGGTTTTTCTAAGACGTGAAGTACAAGAGAATCGTGCGACCGCTCTATCGCTACCTTGGACTAATAAACACACACCCCGATAATAAAATATCTAGGATAATCAATATTGCCACGTCATTACGTCAATCTATGTAGGAAGAACAGAGTCAGTCTTGAAACGCCTCAATTCTATTCAAGTAAATAACCAATTTTTGCGAAATTCAATTTCCTTGACTATTATTTATTACGTTCGTAGCATATGCAACACGCATACTTGTTCTAACATTTATGTACAGAAGAAGTCAAGAATGTTTTAATATAAGGCGTTTCGACTCTGTCTCAAAGGCTCCCTTCATTAAGTATTCAGGTGGCACAGGCATTTTTGCACGGCGATATGAAAAATAGCTATCTTGAACTTGCGTCTAATATTAGAGTTCCTTGAGCCGTGATGGGGTAAAAATAGTTCTGCTTTGTATTTTCACGCACGCGAACATCGTTCGATAAGGGAGGTCAATGACTGTTTGAACTTGAAGCTGTTACCATACCAACGGTATCTAATCGTTTTTTTTCGCAGTTTTTTTTTAAGCCTTCACACTTGTTTGACATCTTGGTAATTAATACTATACTACTACTAGCTGTTGTACGCGACTCCGTCTGCGAAGAATATGGGAGTATCTATAAAAAATAGCCTAGGACCTATTCTCTGACCTACCTATAATATATAGAGAAAAAAATCATAAAAATCGGTCAAGCCGTTTCGGAGGAGTTCGATAACAAAATTAACAAACACTGTGACACGAGATTTTAATATGTATATTAGATTGTGTATGATAAATCGTCGGCGTTAGTGCAAATCCACTTAACCGACTGGATAACTTCGCGTATGTGACAAATTTAGCCAATTTCCAATTTCTACTCCATATTCATTAAATAAAGCAAATATGAAGTTAAAATCATCACCTAAAACTACTTGTAGTGCAGATACGCGTTATTTACGTATGATAGATAAGCAGATTTGCACTATCCCCGACAAAATGCAAAAGTTTGCGAGTGTGTATGTGCGCTTGTGTTTTGTATACAGCTGCCTAACGGGAATAACAAATACATAAATTACTTTTCATTCCGATATGCCCACAGGATCGAAATTTAAGTAAGATACCGAAAGCTCAACCTAATGGTTCACGCAGACGAAGTTGTGTGTGAAAGCAAGAAGGAAAAAGTACTTACCTATCAAAGAAAAGTTAAAAACCAACAAAGAGGGACTCACCAATAATGCCTCCAGTGGTCTCATGGGGCGCGGTCACAAAGATGGTATCCGAAGAGATTCTGTTCATGTAGATGCAAGTCCCAGTCTCGATGTCATACATGTGTATGTAGCCGTACTTGGTGATCAGATAGATGACGTCGTACTTGGGCGAGACTTGCATGGCTACCGGGAAGTCGTTCTGGGCTTCGGTGGGGAAGAACACATCAACTGCTTTCTTGGGGAAGGGTTGGTTGCCCGCAGGAGTTTGGCCGACCTCTGAGAAACGCAAACATAGATATACTCATAAACTCATAATATACAAGCCAATGAACTTTACAAACTTGATTAGTTTAGTCATTCATGAAACACAGTTTTTATTTCAAAAATCATTTCTATGAAAAGATGTGTAAAATTTAATAGGTAGTGGTGCGTTATCTATACATAGAACTTCATTTAGATGAGTGATACAGTGATACACTAAGTGGTGTATATCGACCCCCAGGGGTCGACGATGACCTACGAGGGGTCTACTTACGCGAAAACACATTTGAAGTCGATTACTTTGCGATAAATCAATATTAATTCTCCAACCATCTAAATGAGACTTAGGTCAGAAATACATACCAATAACATGCAATTTTCCGCCCTGAGCGCTGCGCACAGCGAAACAGAACAGCGTGGACGGTTCAGCATTGCCCTCAGCCTTGAAGGTGGCGAAGGAGGCCGCGTGACCCTCGATAGGTTGAGAGCACTTGCGCTCCACTGAGTACAGCTGCATCGCTCCCACTACGCGGTTCTGCTGCGCGGAGATGCCTGTTGAAGATGTATACTAGTCAAAGCCCGGTAATTGAACAAGTTCATTACTCATTATAGTTCCGTTTCCGGGATGATGGGTCTTAGAAGCGGCTGTACGTCCAAGTTTGTGGGTATATTAACTATGTATAGGTAAACTAAAACCAGGCTTGTTACGAGAGGCCATATTGTCCTAAGTGCAGGCGCAATGGCATTCCCCGTCTATTTCTACCCTATACTGTCTGAAAGAGAAATGTTGTATGCAATAGTGATTCAAATTGTGTTAGACACTATAGCCTCTAGCCTGTGACCAACATTACCTGTGAAATTAATGGCCAACGCGAGCGAAAGTCTTATCTCACTCTTACGCGCAAATCTGACGCAAAATAGTTAAATAGAAATAAACGCAACCGTTTCGGCGTTTTAAGAAGGGAGTCCATGGTGCATTTTAGGCATAGATAGAGACTTGATAAGAATTAATGGTAGAGACAATAGTACGCTTCGAAAACGCTCCACAGTCATGTGCGGCACGGCGTGAAGGAGATAATTGACTTTAGCGCATTCCACCATGACCAAAGGGAAACATCCTTTGTTGTAAACAGTAACAAGTGTACAATAAAACTTCAAACTTACTCCCGAGAAATGTTCCTGTAATAATGTAAACTTATGTCACCTCTCTTTGCATTGTGTCAGGTATTAAAAAGGGACAAACTAACCAAAATCGAATAGACTCTCTTTCCTCCGTTTAATGCTTGCTGCAAACACGACCTGTTTCTTGCTTTCCCTTTTACACATTTTACACGGAAGAATCAATTAGACTTACCAACAAGCAGCAACCACTGTTGCTTCGGGTCAGTCCTGTAGTTAATAATCTGGCAATCGGATAATGACGAGTGCCTGTCAAACATCTTGACAGGCGTCGAGTCTCCCTCCATGGACCAATGGTAGACGGACATCTTGGTCACAAGGGCCAGGGTGTTCAGGGAGATCCACTTCCAGAAAACCACGTCTTCCGTCATGGTGTGCGCCTTCATTTTGGACTTCATCTCGATGTTGAAGATTTGCAGAGTTTTTTGAGCTGGAAAACGAGTTTTGTATAAGTAGAGGCGGTTACTATTATAATGAGACGTTTATATTCTTGGTAATACTGATGCCCTCTCCTTGGAGGCAATTAGCTAACTAGCTGTTGCCCGCAAATCCGTCGAAGAATTCCTTTATCGCTATCTCGCGGAAATTATGCAATTTTCGGGATAAAAACCTATCCTATGTCCTTCTCAAACTATCTCTTTGTCAATTTTCATCTAAATCGGTTCAGCTGTTTAAGCGTGAAGAGGTAACAGACAGTCCGGCACACTTTCGCAATCATAACATTAGTACGGATAAAAATATGATGCTCGGCATGTTCCAACCATACGAAAATGTTGAGCGCTTTCGACCTCTGTCATAATAAAATAAGTAATAGGTACATAAATAATACAAGAAAAGTCAATTTATAAGTAGTTACAACGTTAAAGTTCTAATTGTGCTAAACATTTTCATGGCGACTTTACGCTCTCACATTTGTCTAGTTTATTTCCTCTATTGCGTAAACTTTTCGCCCACTTTTTTAAGAGCAGGTAATTATGTTTCGTGGATAAAGTGCCAAATGCGTAATAGCATCTATTCTGTATTATGTCAACTGTATGTATTTTAGACATTAGGGTAAGGATAATTTGCTATCCGGGTCATAACTGTAATACCATCAACAGCTCAGTGCGTCACTGTTTAATACATAAGGAACGAGATTCACTGAGCGAGCAGCTCTGGCCCATCAAAGTTACGCAGGTATGAAATACGGGTGGGTATGGGGGCGTTTTCATGCAATAAATGAAAAAAAAAAAAAAAACTTAAAAAATTCGTTTAACATAAAAAATTAAGAAAGAATAAAAGGGTGATCTAATAACATATAGACAGCTTATATCCCGCGATACCAGCATAGATTTTGAGATAAGAAAATTAACTCTGACATGAATCATCACGATAATGATATCGGAAACGGATGTACTTTAATATTTCAGGAATAACAATACAAGTATAACAAAACATTGTTCTCCTTAAACAATACTAAAATAACTCGAACAAAGACTTAGTATAAAGAGGTCAAAGTCGAAAATATCAAAACAAACGATCAAGATAAGCTTTTTGTTCAAGAGTATTGTCTCAAGTGTTCTTAATGACTCAGTATGCAGTAATCCACAGACGTACGCATCATCGTTACCGACAGTGGAACAGCTTTTTATAATAACAGTTGCAAAGAAGTTTTATGTAACTTTGTCGAGAATAACATTATCACACTTAGAGCGAGAAGGGTCCACACTTTGACCTCTGACTAAACATACTTATTTACCTACCTAGGTAAGGTAATACAAAAACGTGCATGACAAAGATCCTTTAAAAGCTTAGATATTGTTGCAACTTTCAAAATGGGATAATAGCAAAGCAATAAGTCCCTCAGGAAAGCCGCTTTACGGCTCAAGTAGCACTGCCTTTGACAAGCATTCAAGTGAGAACGAACGAACATGGCATCCGATACCAATATACTCGTATGTAGGTTGAAATGTTCGATTTCGAGCATTAATTACAAGCGAATGATCGCAGTGCAAGCTTGCCTTTGCCTTATAATTCGGTTAACCACAAAAACCACTAAAATCAGCTTAAGAAAGGAAGCTCCAAAAAAGACAGTTGAAGTTTTCTTAGTATGAAGATTGAATAAATAATCGATACAGGAAAATTTTTTCGTGAAGGCCGGGTCATACACTCACACGTCATGTTTTGTTACGTCCGTGTAATCATACCAAACCAAAACAAATAGGTACACAAGGAATTCCCCATGCCTGAGTGGTGGTACTTTTTGGCAGAGAGGAAAACGCGCCTTACCAAAGCGCGTCGGAATCCCCTTGGAATCCCATTCAAAATATTGCTTGCGAATACAAACAGACGCTCTTCTCATAATATATTGGCTAAAAATAGGCTCCACATCAAAATACATTACAGATCAGATCACAAATAATTCAGCACTCGTTTTCAGGAATTGAGTAAGAAAATGTATCGACCACAGCAGCGTGGAACGTCGGAATATATGGAGCAATAAATATAAATATAATTTAGCGATCGCGTCTGAATGGACATGTCTGGAATTTTAAGCAATTCCCGGCCATAAAAAAACTTTTATATCTAACTGAAGTTGTATTATTTTCTCCGCTTTTATATGAGACAAATGACATCTCAGCTGAACTAAAAAGAAAATTGCTTCTCGGTGGATGCCAAAGCTCTTTTATTTAGCTCTTCTACTCGCCGATCAGATCTCTACAAGTTGTGATTGAACGATCGGGCGAATCAGTCGTAAGTTCAAACAATGGATGTGTTAGAGCTCTCTATAGATCAGAGGCCGTATTGTCTAACGCTTCTGACGCTTGCCTTCGTTTTCACCATCTCTTTCTGTCATCATCTTCTACCATTTGACAGAAAGAAATGGCGATTGCGAAGGCAAGTGTCAGAAGCGTTAGACAATAAACCTGCAGATTTATACTTGAGTAGTTATTTTGTATGGTAAAGGTACAAGCAGTAAGCGGACTTTCTATTGTGTGAGGAAGCTGAGCGGGGCACAAGAAAAGTTCCTTGTAAGGGATCACTACCTTTAAAGCAAGTGATTGATTGTGTATTCGTATCTTGTCAAACTCTTAACTAGTTTGATGAATCGCGTCATTTTTTAGGGTTCCGTACCCAAAGGGTGCCTACGGGACCCTGCTATTGAGACTGTTGTCTCTGTCTGTTCGTCTGTCATAGGGCTCTATCTCTTGAACCGTAATATATAAAAAAAAAATTATATATTAGGGGACAATCTTACACAAATCGACCTAGACCCAAACTAAGCAAAGCTTGTACTATGGGTACTAGACGACGATAAACATACTTATATAGATAAATAAATACTTAAATACATAGAAAACATACATAACTCAGGAACAAATATTCGTGCTCATCACACAAATAAATGCCCTTACCGGGATTTGAACCCAGGACCTCTTGCTTCGTAGGCAGGGTCACTACCAACTAGGCTAAAGCGGTCGTTAAACATTAATAGTACAACAAATACTAAAAATAAAGATAAAAATTAAAGTTGTTTTTTTTCAGCGTTTTTAGGTTGCTAGGCGTTGTTAGGCGCCCTAGGTGATAGCCGGAAGGTTGCTAGGCAACGCGAGCGACCGTATGTTGTTCGGATGTTTACCTACCTATAAGTGTGCGATTTTAGTGCTTACATTACGGAGATTTTTAACTGAACTGTAATTTAAACATTGTACGGAGGTACGGAACCCTCCATGTACGAGTCCGACTGGCACTTCACCGATTTTTCTGGACATACACAAGTTATCACAAAATTAATCGGGTATATTATATTATAGCCAGTAGTTGTAAAAGTTTTCTTAGAATTTTGATTTAAGATTGACCATAGGTACATATATCAGTACATTTAATCGATGTTCAAAGTAAGACGCGCCAAAGACCGACGTAAATAAAGATTTAGTTTAGAATCTAAATTCGAAATCGGCAGCTATGTTATTGCTTTATTATTTCCTTCCTCGCTCAGTAAGTAAATAATGTAAATGTTGTTTATGCGTCCCGTCTGGCGGAAAGACCCTTAACTCCTTATTTATACAGTTGTTGTTATTAGATTAGGTTATTTCTAAGTTTGCTTTTAATTAGTTAGAATTTAGAAAGCTGCCCACGCGGGAACTCGGCAGGGACTTGGTAATTTGCTTGTGTGATTAGAATTATGCTCGCGGAAAATATACCCACCCGTGTATTTTAAAAATAATTATTAGAAAACATTTTGGTGAATCCTTTTTGCTCCTTTGTTAGCTAGGAAATTACTTTTCGATGTAATAAGGCTGTTTTACCTTTCTGTTAGGGTGAGGCCACACGAGCGTAATTTTGTGAGTCGTGAGCGGCAGAATTTCGGTCCGCGCCATTCATTGTGCGGGCCATCACGTGACACTCACGTGACACAAGGTATGGCGCAACCGAAATTCTGCCGCTCACAACTCACAAAATTACGCTCGTGTGGCCTCACCCTTAGGGAAGTGTATTGAGCTAATTAATTAAATTAGGCGTTACTTTGCCGAGCAGCATATACATATAGCAACAAAAAGCAATTATTTTATTCAAAGTAACATAAACAGTAAGTAGATTTAATACAAGTAATTGGCATTCGTTCATCATCATCATAATACCAGCTGAAAGACGTCCACTTTTAGACAAAGGCTTCCCCCAAGGAGTTCCACAACGATCGGTTACTGCCCGCATCCAACTGTATCCACGACCTTTACCAGATCAACGAAGGCCTTTATTACGCTAACCTAATTGACGCTAGTCAATTTTCCATACTCGAAGATGACGGATCCATTAAACCTGTGATACTTTAAGTGGTCTACATATATCGACCCCCAGGGATCGACAAAGACCTGTGAGGCGTCTATGTACGCGAAAAAACATTTGAAGTCGATTAAGCTGCGATAAATCAATATTAGGTAAACAGGGGGTCTAACTAAAATTGAAAAATATTGCTAGGGGTGTACGAGACACACAAAAGTTTGAGGATCTCTGCATTAACACGATCACACTCCCATACAAGTTTCAAATTCCTGGTAAGTCCAACAAATTAGTATAATAATTGTACTGTCCTGCTCAGTGTGCAAACAACATATTGTAGAAATCTGGATGAAAAACTGTTGTTTCTTAGTGCCCCATATGTGGGCACAGACTTGTGGAGCTAAGTCGCTGTGACCCTTATATGGGGCACTGGACTGTGAAAGTGTTAAGCCCGGACGTCTCTGAGGTCAGCAGTTACATATTTATTTTTATAAGGCATCCTGTAGCTAGAATTTTAAATTTCAGCGTGTTATTAGCTCAATCATCGCACGTAATATAATAAATACGTATGTATTTATTTGTTTTGTATCTACTATATAGGAACAAGATCATCCCTTTTCTTTCTATGCAGTACCTAGTAATGTAATTTCCAGCTTCTTTTACCCCAAAATGAAGAGTCTTAAAAAAACGTTCATCAAAAGAGCCACAGGGCGTGTTGCCAACAAAAGAGCGTATTTGAAATTCGGGGTAATGTATGCGTGACTCATTGCCAGATGCATTATCTGAACAGGGACTAGGTTATGCGTGATGTAACCAAATCAATTAAAACGTCGCGGACAGGCTTGACACACGATACAGCCAGTAATTCGAGTTGCAATGGGAAGTGTTAATAGTTTGAACCAACAATGCTCAAGTTAATATTACGTTTTTTTTTTCAATAGCCTAATGGATGTCTCACTGCTGGGCAAAAGCCTTCCCTTTTTCTTTCCACCCATCTCTGTCCCTCGCAAAATTCCGCCAAAATGGATCATAACGGTCCAAGTCATCCCGCCATCTCTGTTTTTAAGAGACGTTATTTGAATTTTGACCTTTGTCACTATAGATTTTTTATAGTGAAATAGTGTTCTCGAAAAAGGGATTCAAAAAAAGTCAAAATTCAAAATTCTTTATTCAATTTAGGCATCAATTGATGCTCCTATGAACGTCGAAAAATCTACCACCGGTTCGGAAAAAACCCTGTTGAGAAGAAACCGGCAAGAAACTCAACAAGGTATATTTTTTTCAATCAGATCTACATTGTTATTAAATGGCATACATCTAAAGTATTTAATACAATTAAATTTTTTAACACAGTAGATACGCTATTTGAGACTAGGGATCGCCAATGCGGATCGGAATTATTTCCAAACATCCCTGTCCATGATATAGTCATTAATTTTATAGTACGCCTTAGATATTAATGTCTTCTTCACAATGGATTTGAATTTTGTATCAGTTTGTTCGGTTATTGTTTTCGGAATTTTATTATAAAAACGTATGCAGCTTCCCAGAAACGACTTTTTAGTTTTAGCCAGTCTGTAAGATGGCACTTTAAGCTTCCCTGTGTTTCTAGTAGCCTTTGACGTTAGTGGGAAAATCATATATAATAATATAATAATATATATATATTTCATATTTCAAATATATATTCCGTCCACTACTCAAAATTTATTCGGTTTTTAAATAAATCTTAAGATTTAGTTGAACAACTAGTGTCAGTTCTACAATAAATCCTTGTCACTTCCTTTGTGATAAATATAATGATTACGAGCATTTTGAGTATTTTCCTTTATCGTAAGTATTTATCAATATAGTAATTAATACTTAAGTTAAATACGAATACGAACGACGTACGAATTTCTAAAATCGAATTAAGTATATTAAATGCGTAAAATCACAAGTGAATGAGTTTAAAGTAAATTAATTTATTAATCAGTAAATTTGACTAGTTCATTTCTGTATGAAGCAATCCTTAAGCTTGTTTGTTTTGAAGCCACTTCCATAACTGATAAAATATCATTTGAGTCTGGTGGCAATCATTAGTCACTACAATAATAATAACTTAAAAGTACATCTTTATCAGTATGCTAAAGTTCCAATAAAGGAGATAAGTTTAGACAAGATGGGAAAATTAAACTGGGTTTTTATAAATTACATTTTACAAAAATAATATTATAATTAGTTTATTCAACACAGTTTTGTTACACAATGTGGAGAAGCCAATGATAACCAGATGTTGTCTCACTAATGCTATGGATAGATATCGGTATCAGCGTTCGAATTTCATGGCACTTTGTAAGGGTAGCAAAATATATAAACACATTTGAATACTTGAGTAATAATGCTTAATTTATTTCTTGTTTTTACACTCAATTATACTGCGGTAAACTGTACATAAAACTTAATAATCATTTTGCATTCGAAAAATAATACATGGAAAATTACCCAACGAATGTCAATTTAACTATCATGCAAAGTAATCTTTAAAGTCAAATAATAGTTTCCTGTAACCTCAGTCAGTGTGGAAAGGTCTTTTAGTCATTTAAAATGGACATATTCTTGCAGATGTCAAAGATTGACAGCAAAATTTTTTTTTTTTTAAAGTTCTTTTTTATTTATACAAAATAAAGGTTAAAAATACTAAGTGTTTGTATTTGTTTTCTGCCGACGATACAGTCAAGGAATTTAATTTCCTACCCACCTAAGTTTGAATATCATACGGTGAATGTTGTTTGGACGTGTCGCAATTGACATTTCGACCTAAACGCATTGCGAATATTACACGACATTTTTTACGAAATGGGTAGAGAATTAAATTCCTTGACTGTACATTGCCATGAAATTTAAACGTTGATACCAATGTTTAGCTATGGATTATAATTTAAATCTACATTATTACTGAAACTATAATAAAGAGGTAAACTCTCTGCATTTGTATGTAGGGGACACTACTGAATTGGTTATAAAAAATCTTCATTAATAGAAAGCTACAATATGCTTGATATAATTAGGCTATTTTTGATCCCAAGAGAAAGTTTCCACGGGAAACAAAGTTGAGGGCAACAGCTGTATTTTATATTAATTAATAATGGAGGCATAGTAATAAAGGTTGACCACCCATAACATTATATTGGTTCAACATTCAACCTGACTTCTGATTTGTAGTGAACAATAAAGGTAGAGTTGTTTTCAAAAAAATTGTAAACAATTAAGGGAAAAATTAAAAACAAAATTTAATTAATTATTTTTGTGTTACGGAGTAACCCATATACTTTGTATGACTAACTTTCGTTACACAAAAATAGCGATTGTGATTTTTGTTTTGATTAAGCCATTAACTATGTACAAATTTATGAAAACAATCTTAAAAGTACAAAAAAAAGGTGCATAAAAAAGACCCACACCACTTTTTTCTTACATTGTGGGTATACACTTGAAAAATTTAGATAAACTATAACTAGACTCAAACAAAAACCATAATACAATGCCACTTGGTACTACTAAGTACCCCTAAGATACAATATTAATATGTTATTCAGCAACATGTTAATAATAATGCTCTCTGCAGGTCGCAGGAAGTCTAGACAGTCCTTATTACTTGCTTTGTTATTTATTATAATAAAATTGTGATAAGAAAACAATTAACAAAAGAAAAACAGTATCAAAGTACCTAACTTAGGGCTGTATGTATACCTACATAATATTCCACTGAATTGAGGGATATTCAGGAAGCCAAGCAGAACATAGTAAGATATTTATTTATTTATTATATTTAAATATATGATTCAGTCAGAGCAGTAATTCTTGAAACTACCTGGACCACTTGCAACACATTCATCTAAAAATTGCAAGTTTAGGGGCCAGCAGTCCTAGTGTTACTACTGAAATATAAATCATCATCATCATCAGCCTGCATCAGTCCACTGTTGGCCTCTCCTTTGGCACACCATTGAGCTTGATCTTCAGCTCTCCTCAATTCCTACCCGCTGCTTTAAGTGGCTATATGAAAATGTCATATTAGGACTTTTATGACATATCTTGATTTCTAGGCCTCACCTACAATCTGCTAGTATCCCATCAGAGGAAACACAACCCAGTTTAGATAATATTGAGCCAAAGAATTAGATTACTGGCTAGCTAAAAAGACTAATTAAAATATTTTACCTTCAACTCCAGCTTTTCCTTTCAACGCAATAACCTTGCTGGCTGGGTTCATGATGGCAGAATCAGCACTGATGGGCCTCCGGATGGGATTGGTGGGGTCTGCCATGTCAATAATGACAACCTCGGCAGTCTCACCAACCTTCTCCCGGACACAGATGAACTTGTCTGACTCCATTGTGAGAGTGTTGAAGGATATTGAAGCTGGATTGATCCCGACATTTGTGAGCTGTAACAACAATAATAATATTAATTTTAAAATGTAAGATTTAAATATCATAAATCCTGCTGTATCAATATATTTTCAAAGTGCTCATGTGTTTTGTGGTCATGTTATGACTATTAATGATTTCTACCAACTAATTAGTTTTAGGAAAGTTATCAAAAGACAGATGCATGATGAAACAGGCAGATAATTTGTGTTACAAGCTACTTTGCCTCCTCACTAATATAAACTTTAAGGATCAGTCATTTTTCCAGCCCATGTTCACTGACATTTAGATCTCTTGATCAATAATGCTAAAATCTCTACCCACAGAAATTGGCTCAAGGATGAATAATGTCACTATAATTTTGATCTATTCCAAAATGTAGGAATTCTCCTTAGATTTCTCTAATCAATTCTTTTAAGCTTATTTTTAAAATGTTCTTGCAACATATAATACTTGTATAGTTGGTAACAAATAGTACGAATTTCCTCTTGAGATTCATGAATGAAATGTCACAATCAATGAAAAGTCGTAACGTGTAAGGAAACTTCATTCATACGGAAATGTTGGCAGGTGTAACGGTAAGCAGAAAACTTTCAAGTAAAAGTGCATCATTGACCTGGATATTGGCACTGGCATTTTGGCAACGATTCGGTAAAACATCTGATCCAGAAAATGTGGAACAAATCAATACCGGGCGCCCACTCCCGACGCAGCCAGGGGGTGGAAACTGACAAGCATAATTGCGCAATGTCACCACCACGGCTACTATCACCTCCGAAACAACAAAGGAATGCACCCAAGTACCATCATATACCCCCCGATCTGTAACAGATTAATCTATCTCCACCGCCGAGGCGCTATCGGCAACTTAAATATCAAATCGATGGGCGTACTTACCTGCAGGTGCTCCTGGAAACGAATAGGCAATACTTGCGCCATGGCTGGTTGCTTCTCGCCCTAACTAGACCGATATTTATTACACGCGACCCTTCGAAATCGCAGTCTGAAATGATAACACAAAAAAAATCTTTTCACTGCTGTCTCATCGGAAAACACTTTTGACAATCAACATGGCGTTGCTCGAAAACGAATATGACAACGGCCGGGTAACTTTTTAATAATTTATGGATTTTTAATGACTTATTCACTCACACAAGCGATTAAATTCTACATGAAGAAAAATACGGATTGATAACTTCTTAGTTGGGGAGAAATTACGAAAAATTCTACTAACACTGCACCCGCAGCTGCCACATATACAAATGAAATGGCAGATATTAGAAAGAAAAAGAAAGGTAGACTGAGTGATGAGTAATCGATGCATTCATTTATACTAAATTGTTAAAGCGAAGTTATGAAATATTATATTGGTTAATTGAATAAAAATTTAGTAATGTAGTTTCATTTATTGTATTTTAAATAATTTCTTATTACGAAGAAAATCTTTTAAAATGGTTTTTAGCTTGGCAACATTTAAAACCCGATGGGGCTACCAGTTTATACCAAATTTCTTGCAAGATATCAAAACAAAAAAAAAACAAACGGGGTAAAATCGATTTATTGATGATTTTGAACTTCATTTCAGGCATAATTGAAATAAATAAACTATATTTTTCTGTGTTCTGATCAAATCAACTAATAATATAATAAATGCTTTAAGGTCAAAATAAGTAAATTTCTGGAATTATAATTATTGGCGACCCAGCCAGCCATCTGATCTGATCTGTCAAACTTCATGTTTATTTTCTGTTGATTGATCAGTCAGTGCATGATTTTGCAATAAATTAATTTATCTTTTTGTCTTGCACGGTAAATTTTATAAAAAATCACAAAATGGTATGACTCCATATAATTGTAAATCAGTTCATTGTCATAAGTTTTCTTTAAATGGCGTAACATACACGATTTTAGTTTCAGTTTGGGTTCAACATGTTTCACGAAATATCAAGACCTTTCAACATGACCTACAGATGTTTCTCAGTGTCCATGCTGCCTGGCAATGAACGGCAGGACGTCGAGAGAGGCGGCAAAAGTAGGGACAATCTTTGTAATTCTCTAAATCAACTGGAAATAATACACAGAGATCCCTTTGTTTCTCAACACTTATAAACGGACATATATTAATTAAGTATTATTGGATTTAAGACCAGTATTACCAGCTTTATACATAGTCTGTTTTATGACCTCAAAGAAGTCCACAATTTCCAAATAACCCTATATAATTTGTGGTTCTTTATTAAATGTAGAATTAAATGAAGCTGTTCAATTTCATGTTTATTTTTGCTCTTTTGTGTTCCAGTAATCATGCCTCCTTCAGCATTAGAGCAGCTGACAAGACTGAATATTGAATACCCTATGATCTTCAAACTGACCAACAAAAAGACAAAACGATCGACTCACTGTGGTGTTTTAGAGTTTGTGGCTGATGAAGGAAAGGTGTACTTGCCACATTGGGTAAGCAAATATTAATACTCTCAACCTCAAAATTGGCAGAATCATCAAATCAATAGAGCTATATTTTTGAAAATTGAATTGAATCATTATTGTCATTTATTTGGGGTTGACAAATATGTGTTTTATTTAATTGCATCCCTGCTACCTAGGGTTGCCAACCATCCTTTTCTAGAGCCCTAGAGTATGGGTCCCGCAAAAGGTCCATGTGGAACGGATGAACGCTCCGGGGTTTGCAGATGATGTAGATGATGAAGAAATAATGAAGATGATGGTTTGAGATGATAAAAATTGCTTTAATCGCGAAGATTGCAATATTCAAAATAGTTGACTAAAAATTTGCTCCTTTCGGTTCGAGTTCCAATAACGAAGTCCGTTTTGACAGCTAGTGCTGTCACTCGCTCGCCGCCGCCTTCTCGCTAGTGTTGTGCCGGACCATGTTCCCCCCCCTCGGAAGCCGTCGGGTTCTGAGGATGAAGTAAGTCGCTGATGCTGGTAGTAGGCAGCAGGCAGACATTGCCCACTGCACGGCGCACGATGCCCTTCGTGGTCCTTACATCCACGACGCGGGTGACACCGTCTCGTCCTGGGTAGATATTCTCTATGCGGCCCATGCGCCATTTTAGGGGAGGCGCGTTGGGTTCCTTCAGTACTACCATGGCGTCGCGTTGAAGTGAAGGCTGCTCAACCTTCCATTTTTTCCGCTGCTGTAGCTCTGACAGGTATTCAGACTGCCAGCGCTGCCAGAAATGCTGTCTTAATTTTTCGATGTGCTGGTATCTTGTTAATCTGTTGATGTTGACATCGAGTAAAATAGGCGTAGGGGTTGCCGTCAGTGGCCTGCCGATCAAGAAGTGCCCAGGAGTTAAGGGATTGAGGTCATTAGGATCGGAGGACAGTGGAGTTAAGGGTCTGGAATTCAGGAGTGCTTCTATTTGAGTGAATAAAGTGGATAGCTCCTCAAATGTAAGATGTTTATCTCCCAATATTCTTACCAAATGATGTTTGGCTGACTTAATATTCGATTCCCAAATCCCCCCAAAGTGTGGGGAGTAAGCGGGCGAGAATCTAAATCTGATGCCTTCACATGCTGCCCACGAAGATATATTTTCATTGTGTGTCTTTAAAAGTTTATTAAGTTCGTTATTTGCACCAACAAAATTTGTGCCATTGTCACAATACAATTCGCCTGGCTTTCCTCTTCGCGCGATAAACCGTTTGAGACAAAGTAAAAAAACTTCAGTGCTTAAATCGCTTGCTAATTCCAAATGAAGCGCTTTAGTGGTGAAACAGACGAAGAGGCACAAATAAGATTTCGTAATTTTACACCCACGACCCTTGCGGTCGCTTATGAGAAATGGGCCAGCAAAGTCGACCCCGCTCACTTGGAAAGGTGAGTTAGGAACAACCCTTGATGACGGTAAGTTGCCCATAATTGGGTTTTTCGCTTTAGATTTAATTATTTTACAAAGTCTGCAATTGTTTACTACTGCTCTAGCTAATAGTCTACCTCTAACTGGCCAATATTCGTTCCTTATATGGGAAAGTAGTAATTGTGGGCCGCAATGCAGAAGCTTTTTATGGTTTTCTATGAAAATTAACTTTGTTAAATGATGCTTACTGTCTAATATAATCGGATGTTTTTTTGTAAAATTTTCAGATGAGTTCAAAAGACGGCCTCCACAACGAATTATCCCGTCCGCGTCAAGAAAAGGATTTAAAGAAAACACGTTCGACTTTGTAGGTAAGGTTTGTTTACTTATTAATCTTGCGCGCTCAACTGGGAAACACGCTAATTGATGTTGTAATACTAAGTAACTTAAGGACGAGTTTAGCTCATCAACGCTCGGACACCCTGTTCGAATTGTACTGAGGAATTGATTCTTATTTATTTCACCTTTTTTATACATAGATGTTTGCTTCAAGTTATGAATGAAACGCATTACGTAGGCTGTTATTCTTTGTAGTTTATTTAAGCTAGAATAGTTTTCCGTGATTATGATATTAGAATATGTATTTGTTGTAGTATGTAGTGTAGTGCATGTAGACGTAGGTTTAGTGCATGAAGTAGGTTTAGTACTTAGGTCTTTAGCGTAAGCTTTTTTTTCAGGTAACATTGATGGAGATGAATTAGGTATTTTAGGCCATGAATCGCAATGATTCTTTAAGAATGGCGGTCCATTCCACCATAGTGATGCGTTTTGTACGTGCTTTGGTTCTATACTTCTGGTAGCCAGGTCAGCTGGGTTTTGCAGGCCAGGTACATGTCGCCAGCGACCATTCTTTGTCAATTCTTGAATTTCGTTTACACGATTAGCTACGAAAGGCTTTAGTTCGCGTGGTGGAGTGGATAGCCAGCCCAACACTACCGTGGAATCAGTCCAGTAGTATATGTCAATTATTTCATGACGTAAAGCTTTATTTACCTTGGCACTTAATTTTGCCGCGAGTAACGCTCCGCTTAATTCAAGGCGCGGTATAGTAACTGGTTTAAGGGGAGCTACCTTACTCTTTGCACATAATAATTTTATGGTGGCTTGACCGTTTGCGTCGATAGAACGCAAATAAATACATGCTGAGTATGCGTCTTGTGATGCGTCACTAAACGAATGCAATTGAATTTGTTCTGGTTCGCTGCAACTTACAAATCGAGGAATTTGGATATTTGATAAGGCAGTTAAACCTTTTTCAAAATTATGCCACATTCTGCCTAACTCTGCCGAAACGGGTTCGTCCCATTCCAACTTAGATAACCATAGTTTCTGAAGTAATATTTTTGGCGTTATTGTACATAGACTTAGTAAACCTAGTGGGTCGAATAACTGAGCTGATTTTGATAAAATTGTTCGCTTTGTTACTGGCGTTGTCAAACCAGTTATGGCTATGGGAAATTTAAGTATGTCTTCAGATGGGTCCCATTTTATGCCTAGTACACTTGACTCAGAATTTAGATTATATTCTTTGTTGCTGCGTTGAAAGTTAGTACTTTCTAGAACTGAAGGAATGTTTGTGCGAAATTTATGTAAAGGTAAACAAGCAGAATGAAGAATGCTAGTTACCGAACTAATTAAGTATTTAAGTTCCTCCTCGTTACTAGCTCCAGACAAAAAATCGTCCACATAAAAATCTTCTTTTATGCACGTAGATATAAATTTATCTGTACACTCCATACCCAACTGAATGAGACAGCGCGTACTCAAATACGGTGCGGAGGCTGTCCCGTAGGTTATAGTATTTAATTGATAGATTTTAATTGGATCTGTACTTTGTTCTCGCCATAAAATCATTTGCAAATAACGTTGTTTGGGCTCAATTAAAATTTGTCTATACATTTTCTCAATGTCGGCTTGCACGACATATTTATGTTGTCGAAATCTAAGAAGAATAGAAAATAAGTCGTCCTGTACGACAGGACCGACGTGTTGAATTTCGTTAAAAGATATGCCTGATGAAGTTTTAGCAGATGCATCAAAAATTACCCGTAATTTGGTTGTTTCACTATTCTCTCGAATTATGTGGTGGTGGGGGTAATAACAACCAAACTCAGGTTTAGGTACTTCGCTCATGTGACCCAATGACTCGTATTCTCTCATGAAATCGATGTATTGCTGACGAACAGATGGTTTATTATTTAATGACTTTTCTACTTGTATGAGTCGTTTCTTAGCCATGTTGAAAGACTCGCCTAGTGCCTCAGGGGACTCGCGCAGAGGAAGTTCGACACAGAACCTACCAGACTCATTTCTCGATGTAGTTTTCTGAAATAATTTCTCACAATAATCATTTTCGTTAGATTTAGGGCTTATAGCTGGCACTTCTTCGAGTTCCCAAAATTTCGCTAATTGTTCTTTTATTTCCTGGGAGAAATGACAATGAAAGTTTCTTGTCGAGTTAGTATTGGTACCACACAATGGGCCCCCTATTATCCAACCTAATGATGTCTCACGTAGGGAACCACGAGCGATGTTAGAAGCATGACGGGAGTTATTTACATTTATATTTAACTCTAATTTGTTTGTACCTAATATCTCCCAAAAGACGTCAGCTCCTAATAACAAATCTACCTCACTACTTTTGTAGAATTCGGGGTCAGCTAATTGAATGTGCCATGGTATACCTAACTTACGTACATCAATGTTTACAGAAGGAAGTTTATCAGTTATTGTAGGTATAACATAGCACTTGATCGGTATGCTAAATGATGTATGTAACGAATTTATTGTAATATTGCAATGTTCTGTGATAGTTACAGATGTGCCATTAAGACCAGATACTGATTGATTATGTATATTTTGTTTGCAGACACCGATTTTCTTCTGGGCTGCTTCGCTGATGAAAGATGTTTGGCTTCCGCTATCAAGAAGCCCTCTCAAGATGAATGATTTGCCATTGTTTGTTACTCCGACCAGTACCGTAGACAGAAGAGCCTGGTTCGAAGCAACAGCAGACATTGAGACAGACGTAGAAGGTTGTTCAGATGGGATCGATGCATGTGCAGGTGATGCAGGTGTAGGTGCAGGTGAGTGGTGTGCGTTTGCATTAGGTGGAGATGAGTGTTCTTGAGATGTAGGTGGAGGTGGTAGTGAACATTGTTTATGTAATAAAGTGTTATGTTTTCGTTTACAGATCCTGCAACCACCTATGTTACATTGGTATGACTGATGCCCACTACGGAAACAGTTACTGCATAATTTCCATTGTAATACTTTTGCATTGCGATCCTCTATTGGCCACGATTTAAATTTCATACATGTGTAAAGTTTATGATCTTGGTTACATGCTAAACACGGGTATTTACTACCTGAACCGGATGTGGAAGGAGAAGTTGCAAAAGACTTTGATTTTACAAATTGATGACGTTTTTCATTTCTAGTATCTTTGCCTGCATGTAATGTTTCTAGTACAGTAGCTCTGTTCCCAAGAAACGAATAAAAATTCTGAAGGGTTATTGAAGATTGCGACTCCCTAGAATTCCTAAATTCTTCCCATTTCCTAGCTGTACTGGGATCCAACTTTGCTGATGCCATGTATATTATAATGGTATCCCACTTGTCAGTAGGTTCCTTTAGAGAGTCCAAAGCGGACAAGTTTTTAGACAAAACATCAATTAAATTACGTAATCCCTTATCTGATTCACGCACCAAAGGTTCAATTGAGAATAGGCATTTAAGATGCTCGTTAATGAGTAAGCGCTTATTATCAAATCGGTTGCAAAGAGTAGACCAAGCGATATCATAATTGTTAGATGACACTGTGATTGAACTGATGACGTCACTTGCCGAGCTCTCAAGATAAGATTTTAAATAGTGAAATTTATTAACATCGTTAATTTGTGTATTTTCGTGGATTAAAGAAAGATAGGTATCTCTAAAAGTAATCCACTTACTGGCGTCTCCATTAAATGGTGCTATTTTTAATGGAGGTAAATGAAATTTAACTGTATTGTCACATGAACTGTATGAAGAAGCTTCAGATGTGCCCTTTTGATTTTTATTGCCAGACCACTTATCTACTAAATATTGCGCTTTAGCAATGAGATTATAAAATTTACTCTCAGTTTCCTCTCTTTCGGATAATTGCTCATCGATATTTAGATCTAATTGATCGATTTTATTCTGCAGCTCATCATAACTGAACGACAAGTCTTGAATTTTTGTTAGTCTGAGCTGTAATTCGTTAGACATAATTTTATCTACCCTAGCTAACTCCATATTCAATAACGGAGTAAGATATTTTTCAAATACAGTTAAACGACGTCTAATCGTAGCCCTTTGGCTAACAAGATCCTTTATTTCAGTCATTTTGTAGATGCAAATAACGACAAATAACGTAAAAAACAAAAAAATACGAAGTAAACAAAACGGATAATGAGCCACACAATGAGAATAAATACCTAGTGATAAGCGGCGACGAAACCGGTCGGCGCGGGAGCTGCAGCGCTCGCGTTGAATATAGGTCAATGCAGGCAATCAGATGATAAGATGTCTCGACCGCGCACTACCCCACACCTGAAACAGTTCGGCCTAAAACTTAATTGCTTTTATAACTACGATTTTTATCCAAAGGCTATTTGTACTAAGCAGTTACTTGGATTACGTTAAAAAAATGGGTACGTTATACAAATTGATGTGAAGGGAGTTTATAAGTTTTTTCTAGGTTTATATTATTTCTTTTGCAATTACATATGAATTTTGGTATAGATTTGATGCGAATTACAAATTAGTTGGGAGATTAAACAGAAGAAGTGATGAAATTTCGTACGCTTTTTGCGTGAATAAAAACAGTTGAGGGTAGGTATGCTGAAGATGACGACGTAAAAAAACTCGAAATAGAAGCAAATAAATAGAAAGGACTGATAGGCAATGATAGGAATGGGCTTACTTCCTTCGGTAAATGATGTGTACGATGTCCCTCGGGTTAGTCTCGCCTTCCAATACTCCACCAGTCACAATCTCGATGTCCTGTCACGGTCGCCAAATGGAACGGATGAACGCTCCGGGGTTTGCAGATGATGTAGATGATGAAGAAATAATGAAGATGATGGTTTGAGATGATAAAAATTGCTTTAATCGCGAAGATTGCAATATTCAAAATAGTTGACTAAAAATTTGCTCCTTTCGGTTCGAGTTCCAATAACGAAGTCCGTTTTGACAGCTAGTGCTGTCACTCGCTCGCCGCCGCCTTCTCGCTAGTGTTGTGCCGGACCAGGGACGCTGCTTGTCCTGTTTTCAGGCTAGACTAGAAAATAAGCACCAAAATTATTGTTAATTTGAATATACCATGATTAACGCTCTGCACTATCCTGCCCCTCCTCTTTCCTAATCTATGTATATTGAAATAGATTTTTTATGTTTGCATCATTAAAAATTACTAGCGATCCGCCCCGGCTTCGCACGGGTGCAACTACATTATGCATGTGTTATATATCCCCCTTTATTACCCCCGCACCCCCCTTGAACACTTACTCAATCCAGTCAACAGATATCGCCATCTGTTAGAATCGTTTGGAGCTAACAGATAATTGTGACTGTCAAATAATAGGCAAAAAAAAATTAGCAATAAAATAATATTGCGACTATAAATTGAGATGTAAGCTATCCTATCTCTCAAGTTGGATCAAACTGCACACGGTGTGCAAATTTTATTAAAATCGGTTAAGTAGTTTAGGAGTCCATTGCGGACAAACAATGTGACACGTAATTTATATATATTAAGATATGCTAATGTGTAATAAAAGTTAATCTTTCAATACATTGACAGCCAAAATATCTAGCCAAGATAGGCCAGGTGAAGAAGACCCACATTTTACTGACAAGTCCTGCAATTTGATCACAAATGTATGTACAGCAAATCTGTGCAGTGAGGTTGGCAACCCTACGCTACTGTTTACAAGCATTGCAATGTGTGGCAGCAGTGTTGAGCATGAATGACTTGAAATTTGGAATGAATATGTAGTTTGGGTGACAATGCAAGTACAGTGAATAAAAAATACAATCAGCAAAAAAAACTTATTTTACTTCCTGCATAATATGGAAGGTTTATTTAATAATTTAATTTATTTATTAGTATTAAAAAAATCTTTTTTACTAAATACTTTCAGATGATGGCAAACATGGTGATGGAGGAAGGGGCTTTGCTGCAGATTGAGAGTGTCTCACTTCCAGTGGCCACATTCTCTAAATTCAAACCACTCTCTGAAGACTTCTTAGACATAAGCAACCCCAAAGCAGGTAAATTTTTCAGCTGAAATGATGATTTATTTATTTTAAAAAATGGCTTCTGTCCTATTTTAGGACAATTTCGCCAGTGTCAAAGTAAGCTCTCTTTGGGAGCGACGTTGTACGGTGATTGTAGTTTTTGCAACTTGATAGTAAAATTCCAGAAACCATGTGGAGACAACTTGCGCATTAAAAAATGTCAGACACAAGCGCGATATAGAATTTTGTGTTCACTGTTAATTAAGGTTAATCGCCGCATAAAACACTATCAAAATTATACTTCAACTAGCCAAAGAAACAGAAATACAAAAATTATATACTGTCTACATCCGCCATGTTTGAATGCTACAAATCGAATCTGAAATGATGATGATAATGATGATGACCATTATGCAATAATTCCAAGATACAACTTTAAAAAATAGCAGGTACCTAATTAATTATCAATTAACTGTGAAATTTGGTTTTAAGCTGCTTTGAATAGTTTGTTAATTGAGTTGGCAATTAGGTGAGTTCACAGCTTGGTATTGCCATACAAAATGTATGGGAAATAGAGTTTAACAATTTCATAAAAAAAATTGTTAATTGATCAGTATTGTACCTTGTTTTGGGAACCGTCAAGTATTAAAAAACCACCAGAGGGCTTAGAGTATGCGCACACGAGCAACTTTGTCTCCGCGACTATTTTATCAAGTCTATGGGTTAGTATGGAAGTGCGCACACGTAGCGCTGCGACTCCCAGGGTACAAATACACAGACTTGATAAAATAGTCGCGGAGATAAAGTTGCTAGTGCGCGTATACCCTTATTGTCTACCGCACTTGGAATCATAACACAATCGTTTTCTCGCCACTTCTTTCTGTCAAATGGTATAAAACCTCAAACACGAGCGCGGGGCGTGCGCGCGACGCTGACGGAGCGTGCTTAGCGCGTTGCATAACACTGAATCATATACTCTGTGCCGCAGTTCCTGTGTGTCACCGTATTTATAATTCAGTGTTATAGAACGCGCTGGGCACGCTGCGTCGGCGCCCCGCGCTTCGGTTTGTGGTGGGCTTAAGATGGTGACAAAAAGAGATGGTGAATGCGATTACAAGCTGCCGCGCGTTAGACAATATGGCAACACGAGTGGGCAGTTTCTATTTTGCTTTTTCTGACAAAGAAAAGGGGATAAAGATTACTAAAATGTTGCCTACCTAATTCATGAACCCATAGTTTGTAACTATACTTTGTTTTTTTTTAGTATTAGAAAGAAGGTAAGCGATCTTGACGTGTCTTTTTATTGAAAAACACGTTTGAAAAATAAGTCACAGCTAATATGTAACAATTTGAAAGGAAATATGGTCATTTACACTCTTTTGGTTTCATGAGTAATAGTTACTCTTTTTTTAAAAGCGTTTTTCAATAAAAAGACTCGTCAAGATTGTTTACCTTATTTCTAATGCTAAAAAAACGGAGTATAGTGAGCTTAGAAAATTTAAAATAATTTCTTTTCTTTAGCAATCCTTGCATATTAGAAGAATTTCTATCTGGTTTTTACAAACTACTACCATAGTAAAAGAGGAGAAGTAAGTTCACTGCGACCCTTTAGGAGACTCAACTGCCAACTCCGGCGCGGAAGCTTAGGGTTGTCGACGTCTATTTTAGATTAATTACGAGTACCTACCGGCAAATAATTGTCTTAAGTCTCTGTCTAGATAGACAAACAAGATTCTATGCTGCTATATTATTGTTATTATACTAAATTAAAAAATGAAAAATACCAGTATTATATCTTACTACTAAATTACAACTACTATTTATTTTTCCTACTCCTGTACTTTTATCTGTTTTTTACATGGTCGCGAACAAATATATAAAAACATAGATAATATGACTTCAGAAAGTGTATACTTAATCTATTCGCCATAACAGCACTTGTGTTGTAATGTCGTTATTACGATACACCTAGCTGCCACATAATATTAAATGTAGGGTACACTCAACACTAAAGCCCAGTTTAGACCTGCTGAGTTGAGTAGAGTAGGGTACAGTCGGGTATAGTAGGGTAAAATGGAGTACAGTCGGGTACAGTAGGGTAAAATAGGGTACAGTAGGGTACAGTCGGGTATATTAGGGTAAAATGGGGTACAGTCGGGTACAGTAGGGTAAAATAAGGTACAGTAGGGTACAGTCGGGTATAGTAGGGTAAAATGGGGTACAGTCGGGTACAGTAGGGTAAAATGGGGTACAGTCGGGTACAGTAGGGTAAAATAGAGTACAGTAGGGTACAGTCGGGTACAGTAGGGTAAAATGGGGTACAGTCGGGTACAGCAGGGTAAAATAGGGTACAGTAGGGTACAGTCGGGTGAAATAGGGCACAGTAGGGTACAGTCGGGTACAGTAGGGTAAAATAGGGTATAGTAGGGTACAGTCGGGTAATGTAGGGTACAGTAGGGTACAGTTGGGTGAAATAGGGTACAGTCGGGTACAGTAGTAGGTCGGGCCTTCGCCGTAACTCTCACATTCTCCACCTTCTTTACGGCATTCTCTTTAACCCTGCAACTCCTCGCTACCTCAAAGAGCGGTTTAGCTACGTAACTTCTATTCGATGCTCTCAGAACTTTCTCCTTACCGTGCCTCTCTCTAACTCCAAATTTTATGTCTATTCTTATACTGTCCAGGCTATACGGTTGTGGAATGCCTTACCGATTGACTTACGACGGGCAAAATCTCTGTCAATCTTTAAATCTATGCTTAAGGTGTATTATCTGTCATCTTGTAATAATTAGCTTTGTTATAGTTTATTTATTTATTTATATGTGTCTGTTTATCCCACTGCTTATATTTGTTTTAGACGTGTACCTATTATAATGTAAGTACTATTTATGCATAGGTAGATGTACTATTTTTGTTGCGTTTTAATTTTCTGATCCACTGTTGATGCACCACCTGCTGTAAACTAGTCCTTCCTTCTTTCTGGTAAAGGGTTGCCTGGAAGAGATCGCTCTTAAGCGATAAGGCCGCCTATTGCTTACCTTGTATCTTTCTCTCTGTGTACCTGTTTTCTGTATTGCTTACTATTCCTGGTGTACAATAAAGAGTCATTGTATTGTATTGTATTGTAGGGTAAGATAGGGTACAGTAGGGTACAGTCGGGTACAGTAGGGTAAAATAGGGTACAGTCGGGTACAGTAGGGTAAAATAAGGTACAGTAGGGTACAGTCGGGTATAGTAGGATAAAATGGGGTACAGTCGGGTACAGTAGGGTAAAATAGGGTACAGTAGGGTACAGTCGGGTACAGTAGGGTAAAATGGGGTACAGTCGGGTACAGCAGGGTAAAATAGGGTACAGTCGGGTGAAAAAGGGCACATTAGGGTACAGTCGGGTACAGTAGGGTAAAATAGGGTATAGTAGGGTACAGTCGGGTACAGTAGGGTAATATAGGGTACAGTTGGGTGAAATAGGGCACAGTCGGGTACAGTAGGGTAAGATAGGGTACAGTCGGGTACAGTAGGGTAAAATAGGGTACAATAGGGTACAGTAGGGTAAAATAGGGTACAGTAGGGTAAAATAGGGTACAGTTGGGTACAGTAAGGTAAAATAGGGTACAGTAGGGTAAAATGGAGTACAGTCGGTTACAGTAGGGTAAAATAGGGTACAGTCGGGTGAAATAGGGTACAGTCGGGTACAGTAGGATAAAATAGGGTACAGTAGGGTAAAATAGGGTACAGTCGGGTACAGTAGGGTAAAATAGGATACATTCGGGTACAGTAGGGTAAAATAGGGTACAGTCGGGTACAGTAGGGTAAAATGGGGTACAGTCGGGTACAGTAGGGTAAATAGGGTACAGTAGGGTAAAATAGGGTACAGTAGGGTAAAAAGGGTACAGTCGGGTGAAATAGGGTACAGTAGGGTAAAATAGGGTACGTAGTGTAAAATAGGGTACAGTAGGGTAAAAAGGGTTCAGTGGGGTACAGTAACTCCACTGTACCCCACTGTACCCTACTGTACCCTATTTTAACCTACTGTACCCGACTGTACCATTCTGTACCCTATTTCACCTGACAGTACCCTCTTTTACCCTACTGTACCCGACTGTACCCCATTTTACCCTACTGTACCCGACTGTACCCTACTGTACCCTATTTTACCCTACTGTACCCGACTGTACCCTATTTTACCCGACTGTACCCTATTTCGCCCGACTGTACCCTATTTTACCCTACTGTACCCGACTGTACTCCATTTTACCTTACTGTACCCGACTGTACCCTGCTGTACCCGACTGTACCCTACTGTACCCTATTTTGCCCTGCTGTACCCGACTGTACCCTGTTTTACCCTACTGTACCCGACTGTACCCTACTGTACCCTATTTCACCCGACTGTACCCTACTGTACCCTATTTTACCCTACTGTACCCGACTGTAGCCCATTTTACCCTACTGTACCCGACTGTACCCTACAGTAGGGTACAGTACAGTACAGTACAGTCGAGTCGTAGAAAAAATATTGTATGCAACGGTGTATAATTTGGTCTTAACGGCTCGTGCCGTCTTCCATTGCGATACTCGCATTCGCTCGTATCGCAACTCACGTCACTCGCCTTTTAAGACCCTCACTTATACAACCGTTGCATAAAATACTATATTATTTACACTGTGACTAAATAATACCTAATACAAAAAAATACGCAAAAACGAGTACACGGACGTATCGGTGATCGCAAAGAGAGCGCGAGACGACCAACGTCCGGCACCGGCGATAGCGCAGCCTTGACTAAAGACAAGACAACTTAATCATCCATAAATTATCAGTGTGTGCGTGCGGCGGGTGAGTACGTACCGCCGCCAACAGCCGCGCACACATTTAAGCCGCGCGATGTACTTTTGTTTTAAGTGTGCATACTTCTCCTCTTTTACTATGCTACTACTCATACATAATATCTTTCAGTCCTGGAGAACTGCCTACGGAACTTCTCGTGCCTCACTACAGGGGATGTGATTGCCATCAAGTACAACTCCAAGGTTTATGAGCTGTGCGTTCTGGAGACCAAGCCTGGAAATGCTGTCATCATCATTGAATGTGATATGAATGTAAGCCATTGTCATTTTAACATTTTGTTAGTGGGAAGTTTTAAGTGTATTCATAATTTTTCGAGCTTTTCCGACTTATGGAAGAATTAAAAAATCAATATGTGACTGTAAGGCTGCGTTTCCACCAGAGATGTGCGAGGATGCGTTGCGAGGGATGTGTGTGTCATGAACCAATAGAAACACTTCATTTAAAAGGTCCTAAGTGAATGAAGTGCTTCTATTGGTTCATGACACACACATCCCTCGCAACGCATCGTCGCACATCTCTGGTGGAAACGCAGCCTCAAACGCATTTGTAGTCATTCCCTTTACACATCACTCCACTTAATTTGGTGAATTACATGTAGATCTTTAAGCCATTTAGTGAAAATTAATGTTTCCATAACCACATAAGTACCTTTTATATATTTTATAATTATTTTGTTTGCTTGTATTAGTGTTAAGCGAATTGCAATTTGATCTTTGTTTTGAAAAAATGGTCTTTCCGAAAATGCTGGTAACAGAATAAACGTTTTGACTAGCCAACTTCACCTTGCTATTTCCCCCTAACAGGTGGAATTCGCGGCACCAGTGGGCTACAAAGAAGAACACACCGCGAGCCCGGAGGCCGGGCCAGCGGTCGAGGACCCCGCGGAGCTGATGCCCGAGCCGAGCGGCTTCGTGGCGTTCCGCGGCGAAGGCAACCGGCTCGACGGCAAGAAGAAGAAGCAAGTCAGCGAGAGCGACTCGGAGCCGCAGTCTACACAGAGTCGACAGGTACGTTAAGTGAGAGCGGAGCCGAAGCTAGAGCCGAGCGGCTTCGTGGCGCTCCGTGGCGAAGGCAACCGGTTCGACGGCAAGAAAAAGAAAGTCCGCGAGAGCGACTCGGAGCCGCAGTGTACACAGAGTCGACAGGTACGTTAAGTGAGAGCGGAGCCGAAGCTAGAGCCGAGCGGCTTCGTGGCGTTCCGTGGCGAAGGCAACCGGCTCGACGGCAAGAAGAAAGTCCGCGAGAGCGACTCGGAGCCGTAGTCTACACAGAGTCGACAGGTACGTTAAGTGAGAGCGGAGCCGAAGCTAGAGCCGAACGGCTTCGTGGCGTTCCGTGGCGAAGAGAATCGGCTCAAACGGGAAGCAGAGGTACGAGTAAGTTAGCGAGAGTGACCTGGAGGTGCAGCACAGATCACATAACAGTTACCACGTAACAGATTCAACACTCGCGTTTGACAGTCGCTATTATCTACACTTACGAGTCGGTTCACCGCCAACGGTGATAGTAGCAGTCACAGATTACATTTTCCAACAAACCGCTTCTTACCCTACCTAATGAATTATGTGCGTGTCCAAAATGCTTGCTGTCGGTTCTGTTTCGATGTACCACCAAGAAGTCATATAACGCCATATCTGAACAAAGCTTCTATGCTGAACATGTCCTCGCGAAGACACTTACATCTTGCAAGTCTTCTATTTGAGGTCATGAATTTTAAGAAACCCGATTATCTTTTCACTAAGACAGATGTTTCCCCTTTTCATAGGAGATATGGAACTAGATCCACCCGACATTGTCTGTTGGAATGTCACCCCCACAGAACTGTAGCTTTTACCGGTAGTTTTCGTTATCTTGCAACCAAGTGCTGGAACAATATACCCCCACCGATAAGGCGTTTAACATCAAAAAAATCCTTCAAAACACAATACAAATTAATTCTCTTACAGAAGCAAAGCGGTTGTCCGGTACTTGATTTCGAGTGTGATTTTAAAACGTAGGGTAGGGTGAAGGAACTATATGGCGGTTGCATGTTTGTTTGGGGTGGTTCGGTAGCTGCTATATATAACTATTGTTTTATATTACGAAATCAATAAAATTACGCAAATCTGGTAAATTATTATAAATAATGCATTGGATGAAAATTGCAGCTTGTAAATAAATGGTTTCCAATGTTGCTGTTTATTTTCCTTGTAATCGAAGTGAAGAGCAGAGTGTCGAGCATTTGGACCCATTTTCCCCTCGACGTGTCTGTCTGCCCTCGCCGTATCAGCTCGGGTAGTTTTGGGGACGTCTCGGGTGGCATGGCTTGTTTTGTGCTTTTGTTGTAATCTGCTTTTTATTGTCGGTATTAATGATGCTTAGCACTGTTTGTTTTGTTTTTCTTTTGTTGTATAATTATTTTGAATTAGTAAGTAATATTTTGTTCTCGATCCTCTTGGTTGTGGCAGAATATCAGTGTTTTGCTCCTATGAGCAATGTTGACCACTGAGCCACGGCCCTTTTGCACTACTGCAGCGCATACAGACAATATATAATGTTTTACTTTTAAGTTTGTACTGGCTTTTGTATTTTTGTTAATCTTGATTGTGTGTGCTTGCAGTACCAAATAAACGTCTTTATCTATCTATCTATCTATCTATGTCCAGCAGTGGACGTTCTACGGCTGAAATGATGATGAACTGCCAAAGAGAATGGTATCACTGTGTCAATGTTCGCTAACATGGAAAGTACTCTTTTGTATGGTATGGAATGACGGTGTACTGGCCGCAGTCTGTGGGTCGATAGGTAGGTGTCAGCCCAAGCCAGGTGGCGTCATCCCGTTCTCCGGCTGGGTTAGTGTTCGGTGCTAATTAGGTAGGTAACAAACAGGCTTAACCTCTCGTATGTTCAGACGGTATGCCAAATTTAAAGCTATCTTTTCTAATTTTTTTTAGTCTGTGTAAATGAGGGAGGCCTATGTCCAGCAGTGGACGTCCTAGGGATTAAATGATGATGATTTGAAACAAACGAGACTTAAATACATTTTTTTACTTCTGACACAATTGGACAGATAAATTTTCTATTTTATACACTCTCCATCGCCCGCAATGCATCGCGTCACCGAGTTATTGACGCGCTAATTGCAATGAATCTTCATTCATTGTTCCAGCCTTACGTACGCGGTATTCCAGACTACGACTACCAAATCGGTACCATCCGCTTTATGCGCAACACGCGGCCTGCGAGCGCCAACGAAGAAACTCCCCAGGAACCCTTCCAGGCGTTCAAAGGAGAGGGGTTCACACTACGCACTGCAAAGTCCAAGAATTAAGTAGTATAAGCCGACAAGCTGCCGTTAAATACATGTCCTAGAAAACTAGCGTTTAATTAGAGACATAAAACTGTCTCTTTCGCATACGCTAATAGTTGGAAAGGGTTATTATGCTTTACTATGCGATTCAACGAACATTAGAGTGGATTTCCTGAGAACTTCGCTAGCTATCTGTCAATTATAGAGTGCCAGCTGTGTAAATGTGTATTTTTTTAAATATAAATATAGATTGTTTCTGAATTATACCTTTTGAACGCCAGCGTCGGCTGTAGACGACAATACGGAAATACAAAAATCAATAAATTCTGTTCGTAAAGAAAACGATGTGTAGCGTTCAAAAGGTTTAACCGACTTCAAATAATGAGGCTCTTAATTCGTTCGTATATTTTACTTCCCCTAGAGTAGTTTTAATAAAAATTACATCATTAAGGGTTTTAATTAAAACGAAACAACACTTAAACACAAAGAACGCGATCATGATTTTGTTTTCATCAAGCCTTTAATGTATTTACATTTTTTTAAAACGACTAAAAACGACTCATAAGGGCCAATCAACTTTTAAACCGACACTAATCTGTCCGCTACATTTTTCAAACAATTGCAGATTTTTGTAAGTAAACATGTTTTTTCTGTAATTTAATAGATGAATAGCATGAATACATGCCATCCTACGTATGTTTAACTTATTAAACCGTGAAATATCTTGTTGGAAGTACGATTTTTTGGTAACGCCAGAGACAATTTTGGTAACGCAGGAGACGCCAAAAACGTCGGTTTAAAAGTTGATTGGCCCATAAAACAACACTGACGTATTTGTTAAGCAAACAGTTCAAAACAAGTACATGTGTTCAAAAAGGATGGAATGTAAAACAAACACATTTGACAGAGAGAGCAAGTGAGATTGACAGCATATCCTATTGTTCATTGAATCGCATAGTACATTCAGAACAATCCCTTACATGTTAGTTCTACTATGGTTCAACTAACTGTAGGCCATACAACTGTTAGTAGGTATATTGTCGCCCATGTCGTCGTGATCTATGCATCTCTCATAGAAAATATGGCTGTTTAAGACCACCACAAAACGAAGCGCGGGGCGTGGCGACGCCGACGGAGCGTTCCAGCGCGGTGTATAACACTGAATCATATATACCGTGACACACGCCGGTAGTGCGTTCAGCGTATATGATTCAGTGTTATACACCCGCGCTGGGCACGCTCCGTCGGCGCTCCGCGCTACGGTTTGTGGTGGCCTTAAGTCAGCTTGTCGCAAATTTACGAAATCCACTGCATCTCAATATTTTTGAGAGTTATTTCTCCTAGTTCTGTTTTGGCAACTTTTTCAACTTGTCATTCCATTATATAATTTAAATTTATTTTCTTGAGAAATAAACTTTTGGAAATATGCTTTGCACTGGCTTCTATCCAATAAGTAGATTTTATATTTTAGCACTTGATGTGTGACTGCATTGTAAAAGATTCTGTTGAATAAATATGATACGATCTCTACCTTGGTTTTTAGTCGGTTTTATGACATCTAACATTTGCTTACACGAAATCCATATTAATATTATAAATGCTAAAGTGTCTGTCTGTCTGTTACCTTTTCATGCTATGCAATTTTCCGGGGACATTACTATCCTGACCTCAGGGTCTCAAAGTAATTCCATACCAAATTTCATCTAACAAAACAAACGTTAACAGACAGACTGACGCATTTTCGCATTTATAATATTTATGTACCTTTAAACAAGCAATTATTTTACAGTTGAAGATTATATCTACACATCAGCTAATAATTATATAAACATGAACCTTATGATTATTTGCATAGAGTTGTATACTTATGTCAAGGGGCTAAATTCAGGAACGGCCCAACACGGTTTGCGAGCGGTAATTCAGTCGTTTGCAAGAGGATAGGGATGAACTGCTATTCAGGAACGCCAAAAATCACTGGTTTGCGAGAGGTTTGGGCTGAGATTGGGATAAGCCTTATTTATTTGTTTATTTACAAAGCGAATTAACCTTTTCAACGCCAACGACACATATATCAGCACCGCAGGTTCTACGCCAACGACTGATATATCAGTCACGGCGTGCAGAGCGATCACGGAACAGAAAAAACTAGTGGAAGTGCCATGAGTCCCGTTTTGTATCGAAACCAGGTGTGGCAAAACTCACACATACACACTCTTGCAATACATTGAAATCTTAGCAATCATTGGTCGTAGCTTCTATTCAAAAAAGTCATAACTTCTGAATCCGGTAACACAATTTAAACTTTACTACCACGGTATAACGTTGAGAGTAAATTACAAGGGCACGTAAGTAAAATTGCATACAAAGTGCTGCCGTCTTTCATCGAGTAGCTGAATTAAAATGACAGGTGTCAAAGCAAAGTTCTGCTACACGCCGTCAGAGGTCGTTAAAATATTCCATTGAATAATGAACTCTATGAGATAGGGTTTGGGTTCATCACGACTGAAAAATAATATTCGTCAAGGATCGTAAATCATCGTAAATACGGTGTATAGTGGTGGGCAGAGTACATTTTATGAGAATATCGATGTAATAGTTTTTTCTGTTCTGTGAGGGCGATATTTACCTACGTGCATTTCGGTAGAGTTCAACTTCGCGTTTGACTTTGCCATGTCATGGCGTATGAGTGAGAGCCGTTGTATTTGACAGAGCGTTGAAAAAGTTAACAGGAAAATAAAGCTCATCCTATTCCTATCCTCTCCCAAACGATTGAATTACCGCTCGCAAAGCGTGTTGGGCCGTTCCTGAATTTAGCCCCTGGATTATACACTTATTTCGGGGATATCAGAAACGGTTGTCGGGAGCGAGCAATCTATCTGGCCCTATACTACGAAGCGCGAAATTCGAACTTCGTTTCATGCCGTTCCGCTCACGCTAATGGTATTTATTACGAGAGTGAGAGGGACCGCACGATCCGAACTTCGAACTTCGAATTTCGTAGTAACCCCCCTGGCTTGGTATTATCTTTAGGAAAACGCGTGTTTTCGAGCTTTAGCCGCCCTAGCAATTTAATTAAAAGTTATCCTACTAATGTTATTTTGAAAGTTTATCTCTTTCATGCTAAAACTGCTGGATAAATAACACAAACTAGTTTTTATTGCGATATTCCTACAGGATGTATGTCAAATTCCGAAACCTCTGCCAAGTGGCTAACATATTTAGAAACGGAGAACTTGTTCTCCTCCAGTAAGTAGGTGAACACACACGCACGCAATCACACACACACACACACACTCACATACCATTGCGATGAGGGTTATTGTTATTATTGTTCTTATTTCTGCATATTTTTCTTCCTCTTCTCTATATAACTGTTAATATTTTTAAAGCACTATGCACTGTGATGTCGTTTCTGTTTGGAATACCAACTCTTCAGGGCGCCCAAGATACAGGCAATGCCTAGTTTGGGGCCCGCTGACAATGTTTTTATGTTACTGTTTCTGCATCAATAAAAAATTTCATTTTTTTTCATTTCATTTCAAGTCAAGAGGACATGTAAATTTTGTATGGGTACTGGTAAGCGCTGGTGACTTAATGGTTTGACCTAAGGGCTCTAAGCAGAGGGTATTGTGTTGGAGTCCGGGCTACCACCTATAAGTTTTTCGAAATTACATTAAACGGTGAGGGAAAAAATCGTGAGGAAACCTACATAGTCGCGAAGAAATTCAATGGTGTGTGTGAAGTTCGTAATCCGCTCTGGGCCCGCGTGGGAACTATTGCCCAAACCTTGCCGTGGGACGTACAAAGGCTGAGATGGATGGTTTGTCATGCAACTTCAATGAAGTCCACTACAGACTAACCAACTTATATGTGAACTCAGTGGCGTAGCGCGGATGTCAGCCTGTGGTGTCAGCCACCCGGGGCGGAAGAATAGGTATCTGCCTACTTCAAAAAACTTTACTTAGACAATTTAAAAAACTACAATATGGAATTGTCTAAATATTTACAAAATATTTGCCGCCCCCTAAACTTGCCGCCCGGGGCGGGCCGACCCCTCGCCCCCACTACGCTACGCCACTGCGTGAACTAAACCAAGCAATACTGCACTTTATGCGAACGGCGTAAAGACTTTTTCATTTGTCAAAGTTGGTTGGTTGGTTGGTTGGTTGGTTGGTTAGTCTGTATGGGATTTTAAAGAATTTCAATTCAACTGTCAAAAGTACGTAATGATTCACGCGAGCAACGCTGCAAGTATGTTAATTCATATAAATAATATTAGTACATATTGGTAAATGCCTTATCAAGTTAATGAGGAAGATATTTCCAAGTTTACAATAAACCTATACATGTTGCATAATAACGTTAAAAATATCCTGCTAAAGGTTAACACATTCAATAATCCAATATTAAGTTACATTAAAAAGAAACAAATAATGCATAACTTGTTTATTGATTTTCAAGTCAAGACAAATATTGTAATACATGATAAAACTGAACTTATACTAGCTTTCTGACAATATGTTACAAAATAAAGATAACAAAACTAAATAACTAACATATTAAGTCATAGGTATACTTTATAAAACTTACCATAGAAAAAAATTACTTTAAAATATACAATTTTATTGCTTTGTTCACTGTTAAATTAATTTAAAAATGGCTACTTTGAAGAAAAGCAATGAAGTGTAAATAATATTTTATGTTATCTTATCAGCCAATGCCATTGCTTATAATATGCTAGAATCTTCATCATGAACCTAAGGTTAACTTAGTACCTAACCCTGATTTGCTAAATTTTACAAATAAAGTTTTTAATAAAATGCTTAAATAGCTTATCCCGATTAGGGTGAATCCAGACGAGCGTAATTTTGTGAGTCGTAAGCGGCAGAATTTCGGTCGCGCCATACAATACGCAAGTCATCACGTGACACTCACAATGTATGGCGCAACCAAAATTCTGCCGCTCACGACTCACAAAATTACGCTCGTCTGGCTACCCTTAGGGTGAGGCCACACAAGCGTAATTTTGTGAGTTGTGAGCGGCAGAATTTCGGTTGCGCCATACATTGTGTCACGTGATGGCCAGCATATTGTATGGCACGAACCGAAATTCTGCCGCTCACGACTCACAAAATTACGCTCGTGTGGCCTCACCCATAAGCTTGTAATTCAATCTCATCGTAAATACTTAAAAGAATTAAAATACCTTAGATTAGGAATGAGTAACATCACATAGTAAGCTATTAATTTGAATGTTCTGTCTTGGACAGTTGCCAGCATACTTCTTGTGAACAACCTTGAGGGACTAATTGGATTCTGCATCCTCTCTTCTGGTCTGGTAAGTTCGTACATTTTCATCACATTTTATAATGAGCTACCCAGACTATAGTTTATAGAAAACAACTAGTGTAACAAGGTCTTGAGTGTGTAAGCGAATTTAATGTCCTTCTGGTACTACAGTACATACACAAACTTACTCCCACCACGTAACACAATGCTCAAGAAGTTTGCAGGCAACTGTACACATAAAAAGATATAAATTAGGTATGTGTGTGGCAGTGACAAGATTTGTGGAACCAATCCCTCTAACATAAGGTTTTACTTATAATCCCATAGCTGTAATACAGCAGTGGCATACCATGTGCTAAACATGACTCACTTTTAACTAAATATATCTCAAACCACAAACTGATAATTGCCAAAATTACCTTAACATTTTAACCACATTACAGCGGCTGTGGTCATAAGTCAACTTTGCAACTCTGTAATGCAAATTTTGCAATCAATAGCTGCTGTAATGTGGTTGAACTATTGAGTTAATTTAGTGTGATTAAGTCCCGAGAAATATTACTTATGAGTGACATTCTCAAAAGTTTAAAACATATTTAAAACACTTTTCCCTAGTTTTTTTGGCCCTGAAGTGCAAGCTCCTCTTTTGCACTCCTAGATGGTAGGTGAATGAATGCACATACCCTTAGGGTTTTAGGCACTCAAGCAACTGGGCAGTATACCCCTTCCAACCTTGATCTGTTCCCTTTGACTCTTATTATCTATATTTCCAGTGGCGTAGCTAGGCCTGTTTGAAGCGGGCCCTCGCCCACAGCCTCGCAGTCAGAGGGGCCTCGCACCTCAAATGGTTCTCTTTTTTTTGCTCAATCAAAAATCCATACTTTAATGTATGGTGCCAGCGCCAGCTTAGGGCCTCGCAAAATATATCTTGCCCACACAAAATTTAGGTCCTGCACCGCCACTGGGTAAATCTTGGGAAAGAAAAGGGGACATGCTAATGTGACTTCTCCCACGTCTATGTCCATGCTACGCCACTGTATATTTCAGTGTTGTTGTCTTGTAATTTGTTGTTTGGATGGTAAATAATATTATTTACAATCTAGTACATTTTGATAAGTAAATTAAAATGTTACACACAAAAGTAAATGTTCCAGCTCACATACACTTTTGAATGAGGCAATGCACTAAAGAAATGGTAAACTGAAGTAAGATAAAAAATAAAAGTCTTGAGGCACTATAGGTTCTGAAACACTATCACTGGGTGCCATAGATTTAATTTTTTAACACACTTATTTGTATGGTATTTGGGACTTTTGCCCAGCCACTGTCAGAGTTTAGAAGTCATTTGAACAGACATGTATTGTGTGTTTTCTGCATCTGAAGAAGTATCAGGTCTGACAGCCAGTAGCAAATGTGTTAAAGCATGCTTAAGCTTCTGGCGTAAAAGTGACCTACAAATGAGTAACTGGGATGTATCACGATTATGTTGCTCTACGAGTGGCATTATAGTGTGATCTAAGCCTGTGCAAATATGTTAAAAAAAATATACCACAGTAGATTGTTGTCATGTAAATGAATTTAAATTAAGAATCACATCAATCACTAAATTATCAAGTACCAAGTGCACCACAACAAGGCTTGTGCCTCACCCACTATTTGAGCTTAATACTAAGTATCAGGGTGGGAGCTAAGCTTGGGACTGTGGCAGCCTCATCATAGTCTATAATACCAGTAAATTCCACTTAGAAACGTTTCAAGAACTCCTCCGAACAAATACGCGCGCGAGCATTCACCGCTAACTTCATTTCACTGATTTCCTTATCTATCTCTTCCATGAAATAAATGACGAAGTCCACTAATTTGTGCTTAAACATCTGTTCCGTGTGGAAGTTTGTAATCAGGAAGCTGATGTGGTATCCATCCACCGGTTTCCGCCTCAGAACGATAAAGTTTTCTGCTCGCATCATCATAAAACGCATGAACTTTTTGCACAAGATTTTCTCGATCTCGTCCGCCTGCTTGATCATAATACTCACTCTAATAGAGTTGATCGAAGACTCTATTAGCACTTTCTCGTTGGCGTTACGAGATATGATGACGGGATTCAGCAAGAGTTCTTTGCTCGTCCTAACCTCGACCTCAGGCTTGTTGTATCTCTCTACGACTTGCGACGAGAAATGTTCTAAGCACATCGCAGCAGTCAGCGTGTGGCGCACGGCTGTTAAATATGGCTTTAAAGTCGCCGACATTCTTGTATTTTCACTAAAAATGGAAGTGTACCACACCTAAAATAAAGCAAACTTTTATCTTCAATTTTGACAGCTTGATTACTCACTCGCCCCCCTTGAACACAGTTCGTGTCGTAAACATTTTAATTTTTTTAAATATAAAGTTGCTTTGGCACGTTCCATCCAGCAACAGCTGGCAAGCATCTGGCAAGTAATTTCCATCTCACAAATTTCTGACTGAAACCACATCGTCTGAAAGCCCATTTATTCTGTATTGCCATATCAAAATTAATGTCATGAGGTTTTTGTATTCTGGCAACTACACTAAAATTAAAAAACAGATAATAATGGCGGACGTATTGTAAAGTGACGCAAACGTAACGTTTTACGGCATGCGTTTTATTAATATTTTCACAGTTAAAGTTGTGTTAAATCAATTTCTAACGTCATTAGTGAACACATGACCAATTAGAGAATTGTCGGCAATAATCCCGTACAATGGCGCGCGAGTTTGATCATCTTTTTAAACTGCTGATTATCGGTGACAGTGGTGAGTGGGCGAGGCCTCGTCAGTACCGATTTTCCGTGTGATTTTGTGTTAATATGGGGATGTTTGAAATGATGGTGATGTGTTCCAGGTGTGGGTAAGAGCTGTCTGCTCCTGCGGTTTGCCGATAACACGTTTTCTGGCAGTTACATTACAACAATAGGCGTCGACTTTAAAATACGGACGCTGGAGATAAACGGAGAACGAGTGAAGCTGCAGATTTGGGACACGGCAGGCCAGGAGCGGTTCAGGACGATAACCAGCACCTATTACCGGGGCACTCACGGCGTCATCGTGGTGTACGATGTCACCAACGGAGAGTCCTTCGCGAACGTCAAACGGTGGCTGCACGAAATTGAGCAGAATTGTGATGTTGTGAACAAAGTCTTAGGTGAGTAACAGCTGGGATTGCTACACTGAATCCTAAAATAGATCGTCGTTGATGTAAATATGGCTACAAATAAACACAATGTGATACACATTTCCATAAATCGAAACAGGAAATATCATGTGCTTAAAATACTTTTATGTGACCAAAATTGAATTATGTATATGGTAAATTAATAACTCAACCTAATTTAACAAGCTTGAATAATTTTGGTAAAATATTAGCAGAGACTTCAAAATTGTACAATGCTACATTCATTTGGCATTGATACCTAATCTTAACAGACAATTTTATTTATTAAAATACACAGAATGCTACACTTCTGAGTTACTCAGTATTAGTAATCTAATTACTTGTTTCCTTTTTATGGTACTTGTTTGAATGACTCATGATTACATTGCAACAATATTATGGTCCTTATTATCAACTAATGGGTCTCCTATACCTAAATTTCTCTTTCTGAGTTTGCTTTGTTTCAAAGTTTAACCAATTTGTTTATAACTAATACTGCTATTTTTTTACATGTTTATTAAATTTCACCAAAAGTCAGGATAAGTAGTTTACTTGTGAGTGCAGCATAACAATGACAATTTAGGAAACACATTTATTTAAAAAAAAATGTTCACATTCTACTAATCGTCAATGTAATGTAATGAAAATACATTTGTGCCATATCCATAGGCTAGCCTATACGTATTCTCACCCAACGTTAATATGTCATTGAAGTTCATATTTTATAGGCGAAAGACTTAAGTAAATGACCTGTTGTATGTGGTAGTAGTGCACAGAATTAATATGGAGCAGTCATTTTTCAAATTTGGAACATCAATTTGTTTATATGGATAAATTACTACTACATACAACTTAAGTTTTTCACCTATTGTAACACACTACAATTATGAATATAGCACAAAATATGTGCCAATAGTCATCAAGTTGTGGCATAGAACCTACTATTACTTAATAATGAAACATTTTTATTTTTAAAATACATAATGTGTTTTTGACCTTTGAACATCACTACAAAATATTGACAAGGTCAATGACTACATTTCATGTTTATGAAATAACTTTCTGACCTTTGTCAATGGTGCTTGTAGTCTCCACACAAAGAAGAAACAGCTTCTGTGGAGGTGCATAAATGTTTTTTTTTTTTAAAAGACTGCACAAAGAAAAAATATTTTCTATGTCTGTGACATCCTCGCTCCACAATGTTGTAGACACAAAATAGTCCTTGTTATCATAAGACTAGTCCATTTGCTGGTTTACTGCATTACGGTTTACTGCATTACTACTTATAAACTAGGTAAGGCCCACAGCTTTGCCCCTGCTCAAGTATTTTTTTTTTCATATAGACCTTGTCCTGACAGTTACAAACATAACAAAAAAAGAACCACCCAATTTGATGCAGTGGTTCTCGAGTTTAGTGCTTGCTTAGCAACATGTTTGGCGATTCATTTTTATTTATATATAAGATAAGATAACATTACATAGCTAATTTTTCTTACTTATATTATACAAAATGTGACTATGACAGCCTCATGGTAGGCAACAGAAAACTACATTAAACTGCACATAGACATTAAAATAGGTAAACTTTGTATGTTTATTTGTTTGTAGCATGTAATTTCTGGAACTACTAAACCAATTAAAAACTATCCTTCACTAATGGAAAGCTACACTGTTCTAGATTAGCGTAGGCTACTTTTTTCGCAGGACAGAATACAACTTTCCGCAGGTAGCAAACAAAGTAGCTATATTTTATTATATTTAATATGATAATCATTTTATTAACATCCTAGCTCTTTTCTGCTACAGATAAAAGCTGCATTGGTCTGAACTTTACTTATTGACATACTGAAATATTTATATTGATCACAGTATTTGTTTTTACTCTGAGAAGGATTAATGTCCACAACAAGTCTGGCCAACCACTACTTGCAACAACTAATTCAATTTAATTATATATTTTAGTGAGAGATAAATAGTGATACATTATCAGTGTCTGGGACACACCTTATCATTTCTGCATCCTAAAAAAAACTAATAATAAACATTCTTATCTCTGTTGCCGGACTCGGGCAAAGAGCATGGCTTCTAAGCAGGAATTCCAATTGATAATAAGCAAATTAGTCATTAAAATTACCATTTTTTAACTTTTAGTTATAAAGATGTTGATAAATAATTTAATCACTCATTCATTAGGGTGCATCCAGTCACTGATGAGTGATGACTATACTTATGGTCAAGTGAGATAGGATCAAATGAGATAGAAGTATGCTAGTCAGGTCTAAAGAAAAATAGAAGGGGTTCTTCTCTAAATGCGCAAGTTTATAACTTAAACCTTAAACCATTTGACAACCCTGTTAAGACATTCGATTTTGGACCATAAATGTTGCCTATTTGAATCGGCTTGAAGTTCTGTTTGATGGCGAATATATAGCTGGTATTGATTTAACCTTTCGGCTGTCTAAGCACTGATCAGTGCCAAAATCACAAGACATACAGATACATGTGAAATTTTGCGACAGACGACGGGTTAAGAGTTCATAGGACCTTGTTATATGCTAAGTACTTTTATTAAAGGAAAATAAAGGCTGTTGTATAAGTATACCTATCTACAGCCTTGCCAGTTGAGTTTCAGGTATTCAGGTGTTATTAGACCATAGAGTGATCAGCCCTTGGACCTAAAGCAAATCTTGGCGGCTAATCTGTAATGTTACCTTCACCATCTATCAGTAGACTATCTTTTTAAGTTTTCCACCCTTCTCCACTTGAGTTGTGCTATCCTTATTCCAATTGCCGCCACCCACGCCGCGATCCTAGTCGGTTTTCCCGCTTCCGTTGACAGGAGATTAATAGTAAATTGAATTAAATTAATCATCAGTAGAACATGTTAGAAGCTTTTAATGATTGTCAGAGACAAGGTGGTGTTTTATAAAATGTGTTATGGTTTTTAATACCTATAAACAAAATTTTTGATTACCTAAATTCACTACAATATAAAGTAAAATCATCTAAGGAACCATAGATTGCAGGGCTACCAAATTAGTTATGATGTGATTATTGCTAATTGGATGATTTTATTGACAATATAAAAAAAAAAACATTAGTACTATGCTGTTACATTTTCCAATCTAGCTTATTCCCGCCCCCCATTAAAATAGGCTTTGATAACATAATCTTAGGACATAAAACTCAAACTCAGCTCTGTTTGCAGCAGCCTTAAACACAGCATATTTAATAAACAAAGAGACCTCAAGAATAATTGTTATGCTAACTCCACTGAACTACTTTTATGTGTACAAACCGAAAACAAAAACCGGCCAACCATGGTAAATAGAGCGCATTTTGCTTATTGCGTAAGCTAAGCGATGTTTATGTAATTGATTACAGTCGGAAACAAGAACGACTGCCCCTCGCGGAAAGTCGTGGTCACAGAGGATGCACAGAGGTTCGCCAGCCAAATGAATATACCACTTTTCGAAACTAGCGCAAAGGAGAATATCAATGTTGAGGAGATGTTTCTCACTATCACAAAAATGGTAAGATGCATTGATTCATTAGTTTCATAATTTTTTAATCAATATCAAAAATTTATTCTGCAAGTAGGCTGTTAAGGACTCTTATGACTTTTTTTTAGTCTACCAGCATTTCGGAAAGACCATGATTGCCAAGAAGAATGCGCCGCAAAAAACTTGGCACTAAGTCATTTTTTTTAAACAGATTACAATGTCATCTCATCAGCATTACACAATACATTTCATGCATTATATATAGAAAACTCACTAAATAGTAATTAAACAAACAGGATAGTATGACTCTTTGTCACTAATGTTCTTATAAGTGCCATTTGTATGTTATCTATACTAATATTATAAAGAGGAAAGATTTGATTGTTTGTTTGTTTGTTTGTTTGTTCTTTTGCCGTTAGAAAGCTACATTATCACTGAGTGACATAGACTACTTTTTACCGCGGGAAAATACCTTTTCCTACGGGAAAATTAACTTAACGCGGGTGAAGCTGCGGACGGAAGGCTAGTTTATTATAAACAGGGTTAGAACAGGTTCAAAACCAGCTGCAAAATGGAAACGGAAAGAGATCTAAGAGCCTCATTTCATTACACTACAATATTCAAATACAGATATTTTTCAATTATATTGGTAACTGCAATGCAACTCCTTTACATTTTATGTAATTTTAATAGTTGCCTTGAACATAATATTCTGACACTTGATTTTCAATAACATACTCTTTTTTTGTACCTCTACAACTAGTGAATAATTAAAAAAAAAATTAAGGAGTTGAGGTTTGAGCATAAAGGCTAAATGTCTTTTTCAAAAAGTTGTTTTGAGATTTGCAATGACCTGCTGGAGCTCTGATTATAATGTATAAGATATATGACAATCTTAATTTTATAACAGACTAGTCTTTGTACACAAACAAGAACTTTTAATAAAGTATTTAACCAAAGAGTTGAGGAAAAACTACTAGCAAATAGAGAGTTCCATGCTTTGCTTATTTTTGATGTGATGAGTGACACATTGGAGTGGGGGCCTGAATGGCGATAATGTTAGCAATATTTGCTTATTTGCTTTTTTTATGTTATGTATAAGATATTGTTTACTAAGCTTATTTAAATTACAAAAATATCTTGTTTGAACATTATTCCTTGATTTAGTTTCAAAATATGATGGGTACTTATAAACTTATAAAAGATTTTGTTAATACATCATCCGTAATCAAATGTGTGGTGCGCCATAATACGCCATCGTAAAATATATCTTGCCTAAGGATTGAACCTGATTAAGGTTGCGGGAACGCGTTGGATGCGGATGGCAAAGGATCGATCTGTTTGGCGAACCTTGGGGTGGCCTATATTCAGCAGTGACGTCTTTCGGCTAAAATAATGATAATGACGATGATACCAAATTTAGGTCCAGCGTCGCCACTGTTTTTGCCTGTTTAAGTATCTTGTTAAAACACCATAGCAGCTTGATATAATTGGGTTGATCAACTTTTTCTTGCTACTCGTTGCTATAGTGACGGTCTCCTGGGTCACTCTTTAAACCGTAAGTTTATCTGATTAAAATTTGCCAAACATGCATTTTTGTGGTAGAGCTTGTCTAGTTTGAAATGACGCCCCCACCACCGCGTTTGCGCACGGGATTTGGAGCTCAATTTGAGCAACAATAGAGTCTATTGTAGCTTGAATTGAGTTTCGAATCCTGTGCGTGAGTGCGGTGGTGGGGCACGTCATTTTAAACTAGGCAAGCCATAGTTTTAAACCCCTTCTACAATTGGTCATCTAATAAGCATGTTAGTTAATGTGACACAACATTTCTTCTAATTAAACTGTACTACTTTTGTCCCCTCGCTGACGGGACAGAATAACAACAAGAAATAGTTGATCCACCCAATTGACACCTTAAGCTTGTGCAGTTTTTAACATTATTAATGAAATAAATGTTCATGATTTCAGGTACTAAGATCAAAGTTGGAAATGAAGGAGAGACAAAACGTAGCGCCAAAAGACACAGTCAACTTGAAGAATAGGGGCAAAACTGCAAAAAAGAAATGTTGCTAGTTGTGAACATAGGGCAGAGTGCCGGGACACTTATCACTATGCTCAAAAATTGTGGGACATGCACAACCCTAGAAGGGCACTAAATACCTCGGAACTACAATACAAGTGTTATTTCTCAGATATGTCAGGAAAAACTAATTGTAACATTGGCGTTTTGTCAATACCGCGTGGTTCTTGCTTCAGTAAGCAACTGTATCAGTAACTGATAAATACAAGGGTAATTCGTTTAGATATTATAATGTAATGCATTTCTAATGCATATTATTAATGTTGATCTCTTAAAAAATGCCGCAATGACACTTAAAGTGCCAGTTTGTTTCTTTTTTTTTGAAATCATGGCCTGCAGACAATGCACAATAGAATCATTTGTACACTTTTCACTACAACATGTTTGCATATTGTTGTTGCAGCCAGCGAAGCATTAATTTAAAAGTAAATTTTTTGCCTGTGCTTTGCAACACCATGCCTAACCACGTCTTGTCTTAACTGGCAGTGTAAATGTGATGATATAACACAATAATGATGATAACCTCTAGATATGTGTGCCGGGTTGACCAATCCCTTGCATATGGAGCATCTATGTTATATGGAAATGTTGACTCCAAAAATTACATTAGGATATTATGAATGCATAGGTAATGTGTATGATTGTACTCCCATTATCAAATTTGTGTGGTGGAGTGTCATGTATGATATGAAAATGTTGCATAGGATATATAAATGTATACCACTAATTTAATTATCATTTCATGTTTATTTCATGGTAGCCAATGTTAGTTTGTCTCATCAGATTGAACTTATCAAAATGGCTTGGTCACAATACTTATCTTAGTTCCGTTTTCATTCAAGATACATTTAATTTTTAAAATTATGATTATTATTATAGCCTATTCTACAATCTCACTATTCTGAGTTGCGTGTTAAAAATGTCAATGTTGTCTGAAAATAAGCCGATGTATGTTAGGAATGTGTTCCATGAACATCATACGCTCTATAGTATTTGGATAAACCCGTTATGAGTAATTACGGGAAAACCGAACCTGTTCAATTCTACAGTTCAATAGTTTATTTTATCGCCTTTTTTTTTTAATCTAATATTTTAACGAGGCCATTTTAAACCATCAATTGTGATTGAGCCATGTCGGAATGAATATTAAGGATAATTTTGTAAACAAATGGGGAAAGTTTTATAACGGTTAATTAAGGAAGCATTACACTGGGTTTAATGCTGATGGGTACAGAGCAAATGTTATACTGAATCTTTATTTATAATTTTTATATGATGTTATGTTAAGTTATCAAGCAGATACTTTTAAAATTTGTTTCTACGGCAGGCGGAGAAACTTACAGTGACAAAGTACATATATTATGTTCAATGCACTTCTTTATCATTTGCGCTTAGTACGGAGTTTCGCAGTATGGGCTGGTTCGCGGTCCACTCTGACATAAAAACCTGTTGTATCACGTTTTAGAATGACATTGAGATCATGCGTGATTACGTCATAGATCGTTTTTTCGCCTGTACTAGAAATGTACTATATTTCGCGAGGAGCTGGAAAGTATGCAAATGCAACCAGAGGCAGTATATCATTGATGAACTACTTAGTCTGCTAAATATTATGAGCATGTCTACCACAAGTTGCGTCCATATATTTTTAAAGCTACATTTGGAAGCAGTTTTCTTCAGCATTAGCTCTGTACCAACATACTGGTTGTCTTAGATGGCACTAACACTTAACTTATATTTAGCTCAGTGGTTCTTAACAGATGGCGATGTTAGAGGAATGCGAGGTACATTTATTTTAGAAAAAAAAACTAGCTGTTGCCCCCGACTCCGTCCGCGAAGAAAAGTAGCCTACAACCTAATCTCAAACCTACCAAATATAGAGAAAAAAGTTTCGGAGGAGTTCGATAACAAACACCGTGACACGAGATTTTTATATATGAGATTATACATCATCATTATGGTATGAACACATGGTCATGTAAATACTAAGATGATACATATTATAATACGATGGAACAGTTGGTGGTCTCTGGCAAGATAGGTTTAATCAAAAGGTTTCGCGTCCCTTAAAAGGTTAAGAACCACTGACCTAGTTAAAGTCTGGGAACATCACAATGTAGAGTTCAGTAGTGCATCTAATTTATTCACAATCCAAGTATTTCTTTGGTCGTAAATCATAAATTACCAGTGTATTAAAAGTGAGAACATAAGTAATAATTTTATAAAAAATAATATTGGCGACGTTTAGATTATGTGCAGCATTGCATATTCCATTTTTATTTATTAAAAACCCTAAGGGGAACCCATTGGAAGTCATGGATTTTTATTGTATTATAATATTAGATAGAATTTTGTATGATTTATCAACATGAAATTATATTTAATCAAAATTTTGGATTATTATTAAAAATGAAATACCACTGGCATCTTCAAAATTTAATTCCATTGTGCATAATGCAATAGGTGCAAGTTAAGTCATATTAGTTAAGTTAAAAGGCATGCAAGCAATAAATAATGTGCATGTAATGAAATACTTCACGGACAGAAACAGATAGATACTATCATTTATTATTTTTATCATATTGATCTGTCTAGATTTTTTCACACATTTTCTAAAAAAAAGTTTTTCCACAGCAACTTTTTTTTATGCGTCGAAAAATTGTCATCATTCATATATTTTTATGTTAGCTGTAAAAAAAAATGCCAAAATGTTTTAGTAATTTATAGTTTGAATGGTGTTTATTTTACTTTTTTCTCAAATATCATTCCGTACAATGGGTTAGTTTGTACAATGTATTGTATTGTCTCAGTTCAGTACTCACATTTATTTTTAAGAAATGTTCATACCAGCATTTTATTTGTTTTTAAATTGTAAATAGACAATATATTTTGCCCATAATAATGTTTTTTTATTTTATTTAAAAACTACATACTATAGGTCTCTTGATTTTAACCCCCATGAAAAATGGTATGTATTATAAATAAATGTATCTGCCAATTTACCATGAGCTTTACGGTGAAGGAAAACGTCGAGAGGAAACCTGTATACACCTGCGAAGAAAAACAATGGTTTGTGTGAAGTTCACAATCCACACTGGGCCCCCGTGGGAACTACGGCCCAAGCCCTCTCATTCTGAGAGGAGGTCTGTGCCCTGGAGTGAGACGTATATAGGCTGGGATGGATGGTATCTGCCTGCCCCGACGCGGAAATCGATACCGGGACCTCATGCTTTACGAACCACTAGGCCATTTGGTCGTCAAAAAGCTAAGTTATAAGCTTTCTTAATTCTGTTTTCTACATCAAAATAAGTACATAGTAATATAATATCTAATATATAAAATTCTCGTGTCGCGGTGCTTGTTACCAAACTACAAAAAATTTTGTGTAGGTCTGAGAATCGATCGGTCAACATCTATTTTTCATACCCCTATTATTCTTCGCAGACGGAGTTGCGGGCAACAGCTAGTTATAATATAAACAAGACTGAGACTTCCTGTGAAGTAACGGGTTTCGCTAAATAAGAAATCAAAGATTAGACTTTTACAAACTGGTGGGCTGGAGCGGACTTAGGCAAAAAATGCAAATAGAATAGATTACACTTCATTATTATCAGAGCAGGACTGAACGGGAGAACAAAAGGAGCAGAAAACGTATTCAAACTAAATTCAGACAAATACGAAGTGATCGGTAAAGATGCTGGAAAGCGTATTCAGCGTACATGCCCAATTAGTTGGAAAGTATACTAGCCGCTTAAACTTGTCTATGATATGGTATGGCAACATTTTTGACATTGACATTCGCGTTTTCCTTTGTTTTGTCTATTACATTTTTCGCGAGACATTTCGTACGAGAACAGAAGCAGAAGGAAATTTTCGAAAATGTCGATGTTTGGGGCTCTAAACCGCAGCGTCTTCAAAAGGACATCTACATTCTTGTTGGTCGTCGCTGGAGGTTCCTTCTTCTTTGAACGAACCTTCGATTTAGTTTCCGTTTCGATCTTCGAGAGCATAAACAAGGGTGTAAGTATTTGTTATGTAATTTTTCTTTGGAATTAAAAATCGTATTCTGGCATGTTCATATTGAACTAGCTTGTAGACTAATAAGTTAGACTTACCAAGGATAACCAAAAGCTAACCTATCCTTTTGAGAATGTCAATTAAAGTGAGCATAAAACTGCTTTCTGGCCAGTATTTAACTCAATTTTAAGGTTAAACATTAAGTATTGTTTTAAACTTTGTACTGAAATGGTAAATGTGGCTTCCCACCTCATAGTTATGAAACGGGAATCATTTTCCCATTCCCAAAGCCAGCTCTAAGTTGGGATTTTTTTTTCATTGCAAAACTATAAAATGAGACTAAAAGGCCCATTGTTTGATCAATAGTTAAACTAACTAATAGTCAAATTTCCTTGAAATGCGTTAACTAATGTTATTTTTGCCATACATTTTAACTATTAGTCAGTTTAACTATTGGTCAAACAACAGGCCCTAAAAGGAAATTCTATGCAGATGAAGCCCAGAACTGTTAGTGGCTTAAAATAATATATTATTAATTATTGTCTTTACTTTCAGAAACTCTGGAAGGATATTGAACACAAATTTAGCCAATAAACATCAATGAAACAATGTGATCAAGATGGAATAATTTATTAGTTAATTTGTTAAATTATTATGATTTAATTAAACTTAATTAAAAACAGGTATTATTTACTTTAATTAAATCAATGCCGTAATATCCTCTAAGACCTGACAACCTTTTCGACACCAACAATGCATATATCTGCACTGCAGGTTCTATGCTAACAACATATATATCAGTCACGGTGCGCAGAGCAATATCTACCTACATGCATTTCTGTAGGGTTCAACTTTGCGTTTGACATTCTGATGTCATGGCATATTAGTGAGAGCTGTTGTTTTTGATAGTGTTGAAATGGTTAAACATATCTAAAATGCTTATTTCATTGACAAACTTGTACTCCACATAGTAAATTCTAAAGTAATTCTTGCAATTTATTTGTACTAAAGTTTGCTAAGACTTACGACTGTCTGTATGAGGTTAAACACTTGTAGAAAATGTATCAGATCCATGGAACAAATGGGAATGACCTTGTTAATGTCCTGCCTACTCGGCTTCAAAAAATAATACAATAATGACTAGATAGATATATTCAGGAAAATTGGGCAGTTAATCAATCTGTCTGCATCGAAAATTATAAGATATTGTGAACAGAGACTGATGTCCTCAACAGCTGACTGGACAAGTGCACAGTTATGTGTTATGTCATATATTTTTTGACTAACTTTATTTCACGTGGCATGGTAACTAATGTATTCCAACATTTTGATCTAAGAATAGATCAGTGATTTTATTAATCTCCAAAATCGTTGACACAACTGTCAATAGAGGCTATAGCTTCCATGATTTTACTATAAAGCACCTTTTGTGGAGCTAGCAAGCTTTTCTGGCTGGACAGATTGAAACTGCATACCACTTTTCCTAACCATTCCAGTGGAAAAATATTTACTTATAACATGACAAGCTCGTGCGTGGCGCTCGGCAGAACCCTGTCGCAGGGAGCCTCTGCTGTCCTTAACAAGATTGTTTTTAACCTTTTCAACGCCAACGACACATAGGTGTCACAAAGTACAGTGTCAAAGTGATCTTGACACAATGACATAAGATTCAAAGCAGGTTTACGTTTTGTCGAAGCGTGGCGTTGAAAGGGTTAATAAGTGCGGCAAATACTCACTGCGACAGGGTTCCGTGGAGGGTCGCGCACGAACTTGTCGGACTATATCAACAGATTGCTAGTTATTCTTGGATAAGTCAGTCTTAAAGCTCAGTTTCATTGGTGTATAATTCGGTCGATATACAGCATGCGGTGACTGCCCGCAGGTGGTGTAATGACTAATGAAACTCACAAGTCAACAACTCTTTCGATATACAGCGTGCGATGACTTCTTGCAGGCGGTTTAACGACTAGTGAAACAGAGTGAAACTCATTATGTCGATAACTGTTCCCCGAATGCGGGCCCTATGGGACCATCCATAAATTACGTCACACCAATTTCGATCAATTTGGACCCCTCCCCCCCTTGTCACACTTATTACTATGAAAATCGACATTATTTTGTTCTAGTGTCACAGATCGCTTGCCCCCCCCCCCCCCTCCTAAATGCGTTATAGAAATCTACCGCACCCCGCATGCGGGCCCTATCGACTAATGAAACTAAGCCATTAAGGTCTCACCAGGAAGGCTCAACATACTAAATTTAGATCAGATGTTTGAGCAAATGTCAACCTTTTTTATTGACAGATTTACCAGAGGCCGTATTGTATAACGCGCCGCTTCTGACACTTGCCTTCGCATTCACTATTTCTTTCTGTCAAACTGTATCAGATGGCGACAGAAAGAGATCGTGAAAGCGATGGCAAGCGCCCGCGCGTTACAATGGCCTCTGGTCTAATAAAAAAAAATACGTGGTTAACTTCCCTATGTGACCAAATGTAAAACAAAATTTTTGCCTTAAATAAACTTTGGTACCATAAACTAGGGCGCCTTCATTTCATATTCACGTTTGTTACTTCCGATCGATTTTCTTTTACCTCAAGGAGAATAACGATTTATTGCAATTTTTTTAAGATTAATGCCTCAGTTTGATTGAAATCACCCCTGTTTACGATACACGCAATACATAAATTATTATACTTCAACAGTTATTTTTTATTTACATTTCTTTCTTTTTAACATAATTTTAGTCTTCATCAACATTATTGTGTGCCACTTATAACCAGTTACAACATTTTACATGATTTGTAATAAAATTTAAAATGTTTGTTTCAAAGTGTATATGTGTAGGTTCATGCAACTAAGATGTAAAAGTAATAAATGCATTAGAATCTTAAAACTATAAAATACAACATTAACAATCGAAATAATAACCTATCTAATAATTGACTATGCACTATCAAAAAATTAAATGCTATCTTTAAGAGTCTTGTTACACAAGGTCCGTCGGTAGGCTTATGGTTCCAGTCAACTCAACAATAATGTATGAACACCCAGGACATGACGACGCCGAACCGAACCAATGTGTCAAGTCCCTAAAAAGACTATCCAGTTCTGACAAAAACCACCTGTTTTCAACAAGTGGAATTATGTACGAAAGGAATAAATAAATAAACTGACTCAGTCAAGAATACAAATTAAATGAGAGCACCACTTTCTAAGAAACTGTTAGGTACATTTTTGATGCAAATATCTAGTTTCTTTTTCATTCGTTTGTCTTTGTTGTGTACTTCTGAAACTTAGAGCCACTTGCACGGTCCGGGGTTAAAAAAATAAATCGTTAACCCTGGGTTAAGAATGACAGTTCCATACATTTTGACACTCCTTACCCCAGGATAACCCAGGTCCGAGCAATCTCGCCTTAGAGTGTTATTATAAGTATTGGCGCAAAAAGACGGTAGCGTCATTTTTCTGTAACGGCTATCACTTATACTAGTAGCGGAGGTCAGATACAAAGACTCAAGCTAGTTGCTTCACGAAGTTACCAGTAGTTAGAGAACTCAGATCGGGTCTTGTTACGGACGTAATCGTGATCGTCTGTAAGCGTGTCTGCGGAAGACGAGGACGGTAGAGAGCGCGGCTGAAGCGGCAGCGGCGTGTCTGTGCGGCGCTCTTCGGCTAGCGCCATCACGATATCCACAAGTAAAGGTTGCGCTAGCACACGGATTGATTCTTGGCGGGCCACCTGCCAAAAGAAAAGAAAGCCTGTAGAAAAGTGTGAACAGACTAGACACTTTTTACACCATACTCCCATAACCCGCCTAAGTAAGGGACAGGGAGAGTTCCTAAGTAGGCACGTGGGATTCAAAGATTTCATGATCATTACAGAACTGCATTGTAGAATGTGCATTACATACTTTTTTTCACGGGACAATTCACACCAATTAACCTAGCTCCAAAGTAAGCAAAGCTTGTGTTATGGGTGGATACAAGGCAACAGATAAACATATTCAAATAGATATTAAACATCCAAGACTCGAGCACAAAAATTCGTATTTTTCACACAAATAACTGCCCCGACCGGAAATCGAACCCGGGACCTCAAGCTTCGTAGTCTGGTTTTCTAACCACTAGGCTATCCGGTCGCCTAAATCTTATAGTCATATTTATCCAATTTGCGCATAATAATGACGAAGAACTCGATGCGTGAAAAGAAAAACAAAGAGATTTGAATGTGGAGTCAGTGCACGAGCCTCTGATAATTTATATACTCCTTGATTTTTGTTAGCATTTATTTTACAAAAAAGTATGCTAACCAGTGGAAAATGATGTACGATCATTTTGAGCGCGTATTCCTTTATGTCGGTAGCGCGCATTCTGTCCGCCGCTTGCAGTATCGCCAGAACATTCTCCGGAGTGACGTTGCTTTGCAGATTGTGCTTGCAGAACACTTGTAGCCGGTTGTTGGTGAAACCTGACGGACGAATTGTAAGGCACAATGCAGCACGTCGTAAGACAAGATGGGTTATAATGTAAGAATCCATCGTAAAATTCTGCTCGTCTTTTTGATCGAAATCTTCTTCCTACCTGCTTTATTATATAAAAATATACACAAATAACATTTTTTTAACAGTTGCACTCTTCTGTTTTGAAACAAAATGACGTGCCATAGCAAAGAGAAAAATCTTCCTCCGTGAGGTAACGTTTCTCTAACAAACAAAATATCGCTAGTTAGTATCGTGAGCCTGTCGTGGGCCTGTTTGACATTAATTTGTGCCATTGGCTTATTTAATTATAATAACACTATTCCCAAAAGTGACTTTATGATACTAATCCCCTCTAGCGGTATTCCACCTTTCAGAAAAACCTCATTGTTAAATTTCCAGGTGCACACTCGTAGATAGCGGCTATTATTTTATGCAGTTCATGAGAAAACCTTGTGCTTCCCGACAAAAGTAGCGTGTCTTAACACCTTCCATGTCTGGGTGTCCCCAATGTGGAGTCACGAAACTTTTTTCCGGAGTCCATGCTTCCACTATGGTATCACAACTTCAAAGTGGAAGCACACTTGAACGTGTGACTTTGTTAAACCACTATGTACGGGGACAGTGAACGTGTTAAATAAATAAGCTAGTGAAATGTTAGACATTTTAAATATCCTTACCATAGTAAATTGGCGCTTGGAACAGATAAAGGGAGTCCTCTGTAGGCATGTTCGTGTCTCCGTAGTAAACATAGCGGAGCAGCGAATCAAATGCTTCCTCTGACGGCACTGTGTCACATATTTGGATCTGTAAATAACGGAAAAGTTAATAGAGAGGAGGTATACTGGAACTGTGGTATTAGACAACTTTATGCCTCAGTATATTCATGGTTACAAACCGGCTATTTGAAAATATGTTCAGTTCGATTGTCAATTTTGAAGTGGATAGCGCGAGCTGAGAATTTTAGAGTTCTTTTGTTTGAACTAAAAATACGGTACGTTAGATGCTGAATTTTGAATGTTTTAAACGACTTAAAAAAAGGAGGTTCTTAATTCTTATGTAAGCAATATATGTAGACGCACTTGTTAAGCAAACAATGTTTAGGTATCTTTTCATCGTCGCCTCGTTTTATTAAATGGAATTCTTGAGCAGATGTCATTTTAACAAACTTAATATAGGTACCTACGCTCAAAAAACTTCAATACAAAAAAGCAGGATGAAAAATACAAATATGTTATACTTCGTTTAATTTAAGGTTTGAATTAACGGTCAAATAGGGATGACGACTGGGTTAAAAATATCTCATTCTATTTAGTCCGTCAGTTAGATTATGGGAAAATATGGGACACGTATTTTTTGGTTTATCAAATTAATAAAAATCTACAAAGATATAGATCATCAAACTTCCGGAGTGGGGGCTTGTGACGTCACCCTTAGGTAAAAATTGTACCATATGGTGACGTCACTCGAAACTTCTCAGCACTGTATCCTCGTCATTTTTTGTTTGTTAAACAAAAGAAAAAATACGTGTACAATATTTTTTAATAATCTAACTGACGGACTAAACAGTTTTTTTTAGTCGTCTAGCCTATTGTACTTAACACACGTTTCTCGATATTTCGAACGCAAATGGACTAAAAATACCTACATGTACATTTATTAGCGGTATTTATTATGTTTTCACTATAGAAGTTAACACGATTTTAAATAGTTTCGTTGTTTCATTTAAAAAAGTGTGCAAATTTTACCGTTAAGTTTCAAATGTTAAAATAAATGGAGTATAAAAATTGGCAATATTTGACACCTTCTGAGTGAAGTTGTCAGAAAATGCAATAATAATATTAGTTGAATTACATAATTCCTGTTAAGTACACTTACATTGACAGTGTTGTCCTGTGGCGAGAACGACCTGAACATGGCTTCAAAGTAGGCTGCTCTCGCGGCGAGGATGGAGCGGTGCGCGGGGCGAGACGCGCCGGACACTCGCAGTCGCACGTCGCTCAGCTCTGCGCCGGCGCCGCTCACAAACACGCACATGTCTTGCTCTAACGTTGTGCCTGTAGAAGAATTAAAATAACTATAAATTAAAAAAATTTATACCTCCAACGCAATTAGGTCAAAACAAAATAAAATGCCCACTATGCGTCTAAGGCTTGATTTCCTCCTGCGCTGACATCGGTCGCTGATGTCGGTCGAGCGTACGAATATACACAATACTCTATGGGCCACCGCACAGCGACGCTGACGTCCGCGGCAGATTTATTGCTACGCGCCGCTGATGGCACGCGTCGGACTCGCTCGTCAGCGCGCGCGCGCCGGTGCGCTGACGCGCTATACTCCATTATCGCGCGCTCAGTGCGAAGCTGACCGGTCCTGCGCTGACATCGGTCGCTGACGTCGGTCGAGCGTACGAATAAACACAATACTCTATGGGGCACCGCACAGCGACGCTGATGGGCGCGCATTTGTCATACGCGACCGACGGTACGCTCGACCGACGTCAGCGTAGGAGGAAATCAAGCCTAAAATCTCTTCCGCAGCTAACAAAAGGGCTGATAACTTTGAAACGGCCGAACAAATTTCGATGAAACATGTCTAAGAACAATCGCCAAGAAACCTGCTTTCAAATAAAAAAGGCATCCAAATCGGTTCACTCGTTTAAGAGTTATGAGGTCACAGACTGACACGCACACACACAGCGGCAAAATTAGTAACTCCCCTCTTTTAGTGTCAGGGGTTAAAAAATTAAAATTGATGGTGGGTGCTGGAAACCGGCCAGCGACGACGAGGCAGACTGAGGAGATGATGGGATGATCTGGACGCGTACACAAAGAATTGGCCTGACATTGCACAAGACCGGGATTTGTGGAGGTCAAGAGGGAGGCCTTTGCCCAGACAACACTTTGACTTTGGACACTATGATCAGTGGAACAAAAATCAGTGATTGGTCCAAAGCTACCTAATGGTAAATTTCAATGAGGCCGAAATGGTAGCTTACTGATTCAGTAACAGCCTAGTCGCTCACAGAAAATAAACGGCGGAAGCCAGATTATGCCAGTTACCTATAATACCCACAGCACCAGCAACATTTACTACTTAATTCGAGGTCTTGGCGTAGAATTTGTCTCAAAACATTTATTTTTTGAATGGTAAGTAGCGAAATCTCTATAAATGTAAGCACACCTATTCATGTTATAGTTACATCATTCACTAACCCGTGATGTCTTCGACGACTTCTTGGTGGCCTGTCAGCTTGGCCGGCGGCTGCTGCCGGCGTCGAATCACTTCCACCATCAGACTCTGCTCCATTGACTCGAACTCTGCTGACATCACTATCGGCGTGAAGTTGTAGTCCTTCACTAGAAACCTGAAAGAAAAGGAACACAATTAACCCTTTCAACGCCACGCCTCGACAAAACGTAAACCTGCTTTGAATCTTATGTCATTGTGTCAAGATCACTTTGACACTGTACTTTGTGACACCTATATGTGTCGTTGGCGTTGAAAGGGTTAATAGAAATTTTCTGACACGACATATTACTGTAAGTCTTTTCGTTGTCGTATCTGCCGAAAAAGTTTTGATAAAACTCTTTTTCAAAGCTGTAAGTTCTAACGCAAAAACATCAATTTATATATGAGCATCAGTAACCACCGTCATAATGGGAAAACGAACCCTACATCTAAGAAAGAAAGTCCGCAATAGAGCAAAAAAAACAGTGACGATATGAAATAAATAGGTACAAGAATTATATAATAACGGACCCAGATGAGTGCCCTGAGTGACACTAGGAGGAAAGAATACACAAACTGGTTTACTGTCACCCAAAACAACTGCATAACGTTTTATAACGAAATTAACATTCACTAATCTATGAGTAATATTGCAAAAACCAAAATAATATCATTTACGTAGCAGGGTGACGTGATATACACGATCGAAACCTTTTTCAAAATCTGTTTAGACGATGTCAAAAACAACCTACTGGAAAACTTCTATTTTGCAAAGCAGAAAAATCGCGTATTTGATAAAAGTAGTACCAGTACTAATTCGACGATATCTTGCGAAAAATTTAAATATTTTCAGTATAATTTTTAATTAATCCCCAATGTTTGTTAGTAGCCATTAAGAAGAAAAAAAAGATTTCTTAAAGATAATCCATATGGGGCTATAGTTAATACCTGAGACAGTACTCCTTGACAGAGCTCAAGTCAGCATGATGCGCCGCGTGTAAAGCTGGCAACACGTTGCTGTAACACAAGTTGGCTCGCAGAAACCGCGCGCACAGCCCGCGGAGCCGCGGGATGTTCAGTCGTAGAGCGAGACGGAGCACCTCCATCACTAGCAGCACTGTGGCTGGGGACGCTGGGTCCTCGTCTATGGATATAAAGGTTGTAAAATCATATATTTCTATTTCATACTAAATACAAACTGAAATATGGATGCACAGAAAAAACCCCAGAAAAAAGACCAGCGCTGGGAATCGAACCCAGGTCCTCAGCATTCCGTGCCGTGTGCCATTCCCCTACACCACCACTGGTCAGGAGTTTAGACACGAATTTTTCCCACACATCCATATCTCAATCTGTTAGATAATCACTTTAATTATATAGGTAGCAGTGATACAGCGCCATCTATGTTTTAATACTCCTTCGTTCGGAACTATCCGCTCACCCGGACAGGAGATGTCGCTACTAAGCCAAACTTTAACAAGTTTTATATGAAGTATCTTGTTTGAATGACCGTAAAGTAATAAAAAATGAAATTGAAAAAATAAAAAAAAATACAAAAAGATACTTCATATAAAACTTGGTTGTAAAATCAATTATCATCATCATCATTTCAGCCGAAAGACGTCCACTGCTGAACATAGGCATCCCCCAAGGCTCGCCAAACAGATCGGCCCTGCGCTATCCGCATCTAATGCGTTCCCGCTACCTTAACCAGGTCGTCGCTCCATCTTGTTAGAGGCCTACCTACAATGCGTCTTCCGGTCCGCGGACGCCACTCGAGAACCTTTCGGCCCCATCGGCCGTCAATTCTACGAGCAATGTGCCCTCCCCACTGCCACTTAAGTCTAGCGAGTAGCGATTCTTCGAGCTATGTCGGTGACTTTAGTTCTTGCGCGGATTTCATCATTTTTTTCTTTCGCGATCCCGCAGAGAAACTTTAGGCATAGCCCTCTCCATCGCCCTCTGAGTGACTTTGAGTAATCCGAGTGAAAAATCAACGGGGGGCTAAAACTTTAAGAGACAAAATATCGATAGACAGTTAATATTGTGACGTAAATAGTTTCAAATATTACAAGGCAATTGCTAATTTCAAACGAATCTCACGATATCAATGCCATTTAGCAATATTTTCGAGTGAAATTTCTTTTAACCCTCATTAGACATTTAGGATTTCCTAGCTAGCTATGCAAAGACGTATCTTGATGTGAAAAAACTAATCAGGTTAATTTGTTAAAACCCCTTAACTTTCCCACAGCATCTTGCATAGAATCAATATCAGTAAGTATACCACAAGGGAGTATTTTGAGACCCTTGTTCTATTTGCTATACAAAAATGATTAATCCTAACGTGTTTTCTGAATGGTGAATGATAATACTGTTCGCTTTAATTATTCGTATTTTGTTATTGCGATCAAATTAGTTAAATTACATATGTTATTCCGTGTTGCTACATCAGTTAATGCAAATTTTCGTTTAATGTTTCTTTGGGTAGTTAGCACTAATTGCAATTGTCATACTTTTTATAAGCTGTCAGGCGATTTCTTTATAGGTTAGGTTTATAGGTAGGTTTTGTACCGCAATAGCAAGCAGAGACGATACTTTTATTTGTTGCTGGTGTCAAGCATCCAACTCAAAGATAAATTTAACACTAACCTTTCTCAGTAGGATCGATCCTGTCTGTGTAAATATAGTTCAGCACCATGTTAAACGCTTCGGGAGTAGCCTCTGGTAGTTTGAGCTTGAGCCGCGGCGTGGCCTTGTAAGAATACACCTCCATCGGTTTCTCTACCCCTTCAGCGATGCGCTTCGCTAGCTCTTCACGAGCCTCCCTAAAGAAAAACACATTTTGAATCGGTGAACCAAACACGGTTCTTTTATGCTGTAATATTATTATACTAGCAACACTGATGGTAGTTGAGTGAATCAATGCTTTATGATTGACAGTATTGAATTCAGTATTTTAATGTTAAGAGAAGCATTGCCAACCCCAGGGTCTTTTTGTTATTGGATCAGTAATTTCCCCGGCTTTTTTATCCTCCACGTCGAAGTACAATGATTGATGATTAGCAGCAGGTAGCAACTAACGACAATGATTTTGAGAGACCTAGGTTTTATGGAAGCATTTTGGTGCAACAACTTTTCATTTTTCTTTTCAACTGGTCTTCGCCAAACGCAAAAGCAAGCGCTTGCCACCATCTCCCGGCTGTGGTGTCTATTAAGAATCTTTACGCTCCGTTGATCGATGACACTGTGTATCTCCCACATTCACGGCATATCGTCACTATGAAAAAAGCTAGTATCTCAAAAGCGATAACCTTGCCAAGTGAACTTTACTTGGTGTGCATCAAGGTCCAGTTTGGTTTACATATTGACTGGCGATTTATATTGGCGCTTCCCCCTCTATTGGCAAAAAAGTCCGAATTCATAATTTTCTCAGAAATCATTATTTAATTTTATTCAGGAATTTTGAAATGGTTACCATGTACGACTCTATAGGTTAGTTTAGGCTTATGTTGTAACAATTTTGTACAATTAATGGATTCAGTCAGAGTAATAAGAGTTCGGTGAAATGATGAATTCTGACCCCGAATATAACCCGATATGGACCCTGATTTGAGGTACTAGTTTTTTTCGAAGAACGGTATGATGTACTAACTTGATGCGAGTCCTGAGGTACTGCGAGCGAGCGGCCAGCATGGCTTGATGGGCCAACACGGCCACTTCGTCGGCACCGACTAGAACCACTACGTCGCAGAACTGCTGCGACTTGAGGATGCGGCCGAAGTCATCGTGGAGAGTGCAGCGGGGGTAATCCGACAGCTGGGAATTAAAAATTCTAAATCAAAAGACAAATAAAATGGTGGTACTGGACCTTTTGCTTTGTTACTCCAGAGTAGCGGGGTCAAAGGTTGAGTTCTTTAATTACCCGACTGCAAGGACAGGGTTATGTTTTGTACACATATAAAATAGTCCCAAGCCAAAGGGCCAGGGGACACTAGTTTGCCTTAAGAGCGTTTATACCTGCTGAGCTGGCAACGTTGCATTTTTGTTAGTTTTTCTCGATTATTCCATAAAAATTGAATGAAAATTAAAAATGTGGTGTATACGAATTGCTCTAATATACATATAAGTTAATGTGTCTACTGCAGTAATTATTCGTGATAAGACTTTTATTTTCTTTAAAAACGAACAAATTATTACCTAATGGTTTTTAAAGAAAATAAAAGACTATCACGAATAATTATTGCAGTAGACACATTAACTTATATATTTGAACAATTCGTATACACCACATTTTTAATTTTCATTCAATTTTTATGGAATAATCGAGAAAAACTAACAAAAATGCAACGTTGCCAGCTCAGCAGGTAAACGCCCTTAAAACTGTCCCGCTGTGACGTCCCACTGACCTGGAAGCGGAATAGCTCGCCGCTGCGCACATTATTGTCGACGGTGCCGCCGAACACAAACATGGCGTCGCCGACCACCGCGCCAGCGTGGAACAGCCGTCCCACCGGCACTTGAGAGTCATGCGCCGGGTTCACTATGGACCTGAGGAAACATTATATACAATACGTTTGCTTTTAGTTTACCACTGACAGATGGCTTGCCTTCATTTCATTTCCAACTTTAACACCATACAAATAAAGTAGCTATTACAAAATCTGCAAACGTGGGTAACAGTATTCTAAAATTGGCTTTATTTGTAGGTCGTTAAAGTTGAATATGAAATGAAGGCAAGCCATCTGTCAGTGGTAAACTAAAAGTAAACGTATTGTATCTCAAAATTAATCCGGCAAATTTCAGCCAAGGACCGGAGAACCCTTTTCTCGATAAAAGTTCAAATTCAAATTCAAAAATATTTATTTGTCAAACATAGGTAAAAAAAAGGTATATATAAAACAGGTCATAAGTATCACTATGTTGCGCCATAAGGCATACAAATAGCCACAGCTTGACATGCAGCATGCTTCTTACGAACTAAACTTTAATAATTTTCTATAATTGTATTATATAATTGAAATTATGTCATAAACCAAAACTAAGAAACTAGACTACTATCCCTAATATACTCATTGACATTATAATAAGCCTTTGCAACCAAAAAAGAAAATAATGTTTTTTTAAAATGTTTTAAATTTTCTATTTTCAAAATTTCTGCTGGTAATCTGTTAAAAATTCTAAGTTCTAAGTTGTAGTAACTAAACGTATGGACATCTCTCTCTGGTACAGTACTTTGCCCCCTAAATTCCGACGTGTACACATAAGCATTGTATTGGTGTATGTTACTATTAATAAAATCCCGGTTTTCTTTCACCTATGCTCGTATGCTCACCACATCTGCGTGTCGAGGTCGAAGCAGTGTAGATCGCTGGGAAGCGTGCTGTCGGCGGCGCCCCCGAACACGTAGAGGTGGCGGCCGTGCGCCAGCATCACGTGGCCATAGCGGCGCGCCGGCGCCGGCCCGGCGCAGCGCAGCAGGTGTTCCGTGCACACGCGGCTCCAGCTGACAAACAATAACCAATCAACCTCTGTATCACAGGAATAAATAAACGGAACAGAATAAAAGCTTCCGAACAGAGCTCGAAATTCTTACCTATTATCATAGGGTTGTCCACATGACGCAAAAGACTGCAATCCGTATTGATCTCCGGTCTAAAAGGGGGGCTGATGTAGCGACTACTAGCGCCATCTAGTCATTACTACATCCTCCGTCGCCACTCTGTCCTCTGGAGACGAACATCTTATCGCAAGCTACCGCCACCGGGAAGTATTACCACTCGTCGGGAGCATTAACACCACTAAAGCTAGTACATTGTGCATCAAGGGCCGTAAGTAGGGGATTACTAACGAGATTCTATTAGAAGCCCGACGCCGAAGGCTTTTAATGACTCGAGTTTGTAATTCCCTTACTGCCCGTGATACGTACACAACGATTTTCATCACATTGCGAGGAAAAAAAATCCAAAAATAAAATTATTTTGTCTCTAAACACTTAAATTGAATAAAATAATACAGATTGTCAATTTATTCGAGTCATCTACCATAGATAATGTAAACTGTGTTTAGTTTGGCATTCGAATGGTTATATGGCCAGATTCTGCCAACATGTTAAAAAAATACTTTCTAAAATTATTGCAAAACTATTTGATATAAATTTTAAATATAAAAATAACGAAGTTTCATGAAGCGTAGATAAGTTGTGTGTTGTAAAAATGGGTTATAACTACGTTTTAAAGATATAAATAAAACGTTGGCTGACTTGAAACCTCCTTAGTCTAAAATGACATACCTACTAACTTCTTTGCAAATTTTAAAACTAAAGTTAGAACTCCCTTGGGTGGAAAAACTGTACGTAAATCCATAACTCCCTTAAGAACAATTTAGGCCATTGTGATGAAAATGTTTATACTAACGTGTGTGTCTCAAAGTCGAACTGGAAGAGCGCGTTGGTGATCTTAGCGCCGCTCTGTCCGCTGAAGACGAACATTTTGCCGCGAGCCACCGCCACCGGGAAGTTGCAGCACGTCGGGGGGCATTGACCTTTCTGTTCGACCCGCTCCCATTGACGGACGTCACCCTGTATGAATGTGTAAAATAAACGTGAGGGTATAGGTATGTGCTGTAAGTGAACCACAGCGTGAAGGGTCTCATTCTAAATCCCTAACACCGCTTGTCCTAATGTAATGTTTGTCCTAATGATCGTTTGTCCTAACACTTTTTTTCTCGGAAACCGTGAATTTTTCAGGAACGTTTTTGTGATTATCCTCTAGAACTCTATAGGTTAGATTAGGTTTGTTTTATAAAAATCCAGAACAATTAATAGATTTTAAATAAAAAGAGTTAGAACAAACGATCATTAGGACAGACATAACATTAGGACAAATAATCATTAGGGATATAGAGCCCAGGGTGAAACCTTTTCACAATTACTACCTCGATGATTTCCAAGGATCGGAAAAACGCCCCTCATTTAAACAACTATCCAGGTTTCTTATAGTGGACTTCCTAACGATGCTTTAATGACATCCGTAGGCTTGAAACGAACTATTTCGACTCCTAAATAAGTCCAAATTGCTGTCGTTATGTATCACAAGTGAAATGACGGGCGTTTTTCCGATCATTGGTGGTTTTATTGACAGTTGTATGGAGTTCGGAGCGAAAAAGTTGCACCATGGCACGAGATTCAGTTTCTTCGACTGTACGTTAATCTGATAGTAGATACACAGGATGATCGTCAATGTAAAGTCGAATCATTTGGGTTTGACCATAAGCATAACTTAAGCGTAGCGGCCTATGTCCAGCAGTGGACGAACATAGGCTGATGATGATGGTGATGATAACTTAAGCGTAATAAAAAATAAAGATATTAACCTAGATCAGTGCGCACTAAAGAGTTTGGCGTAATGATTGAGTGCACAGTGGTCTGGTGTATGAGGAGCTGACTGTCTAATCCGTCACCTATAGCAGCCAGGAGACTGTCATATTGGACAAGGAGGGTGAGCTTCTTTCTGAGGCCCATAGTTAGCGGCCACGTCTCAGTGCCATAAGTCATTACTGGCAACACACACTGGGTTGAGACAGCGCGGTATATTGGATGATAAGATATTGCGAAGTTTCCCGAACGCTGCTCAGCCGAGTCGGATTCGCCGACGCCCATGCTGTACGATCTTTCGTGATAATTGGAGACTCTTCGCACGAAGTTGTTGACGACTATGTCTACGTGGGACAGTCAGCATCATATAGATAGTGACAGTCAATGTCTCCAAATATACCGCTACATCCGAAATGTCCATTAATACCTACTCATCCAAAGTGATCAAATTGTTCAGGTCATCCACCTTGTTCAAATTCACCGGTGCACACAAAGCGCCAAATACTTGGTATCTGTCAAGTCGCCGTTGATACCGTAACACCCACAACACCATTGGTATCCTAGCATCCAAAGTATCCAAAAATATGGAACACACTACAAATTGTGAACTTTATGTTAAACGTAATAGAGCTCAAGCAGAATGTTTTTAACACAACATAATATTGTTAAATATAAAATTGTGGAAAGAAGTCATTACATGATTATAGAAAGAACTGCTAGATGTTAAAAATGTAGCCAAGGTCTAGAGTTTTATTTAAGAAAAAATATAGATATGAAATCTTGCGAAGTCAATAAGCACAGCATATTAATTTATTCAACAGTCTAGAGTTTAGTCTTATTTCGTTTGTTAGACGCGAGTTATCCGTATTTTTTTAATATGAGTTTGAATATCACTGCAAATAGCTTGCTGTTTTTGGCTGACTAATTTAAAAGGTGACTTTGCTTTGTGCACAACTAGGTATTATATTTTAAACTAATGCATCGCAATAATTTTCAATAAAATGTCCAAGGTATTTGATGAGACCTTGGTACTTAAATAAACCACATTGATGGTTGATAATACTTCAGGGATGAAGTAACTTCTTCTATTCATAAAATCAAATTACCTATTAAGTAAAGCGGTAATTTTCTGCCTCGTCTTGCCGGCAGCACTACCGTGCACACAGCTATGGTGGAAAATCTAAAACTGTTCTTTTTTCAAAGTGGGTTTTTAGTACTTTCCAATTCAAATGAAAAAGGTTGTTACAAATCATTCTTAAAATAAAAAATAACTTGATTTTGCCGTCAATATACTAACCAACTTATCTGTCAATCAGACCAAGCAATACTACACTTTATGCAGACGGCGTAAATAATACAAAACAAGGTATATGTCATTCAGATCATGAAAGGGATAAAATGACTTGACAGTTCGGTACTCTTCTCAGTGATTGTCAAAATTCAAACTTCGAGAAGGTATTAGACCTACAAAATATATTATATATTCCCGTATTAACTATGTTTGAGCTCTATAACATTGAAAATAAAGTTCATACTTGTAATGTGTTCCATATTTTTGGATACTTTGGATGCTAGGATACCAATGGTGTTGTGGGTGTTACGGTGCCAACGGCGACTTGACAGCTATCAAGTATTTGGCGCTTTGTGCGCTCCGGTGAATTTGAACACGGTGGATGACCTGAACAATTTGATCACTTTGGATGAGTCGGTATTAATGGACATTTCGGATGTAGCGATATATTTGGAGACATTGACTGTCACTATCTATATGATGCTGACTGGACAGTCCAATTACTCCAATTAGGTAGGTCCAACTTCGAGAAAGAGGTCAATCGACGAATTCGCTTCTAGCCGTATATATTTAAGACTGGTTTTCAGCATAGAGTCGCACTCACCACGAGGTTGATAGTCCACATGTCGTTCAGGCGCGCGTTGCCGTCGTACCCGGCGAATATCCACAGCTTGTCGTCGTACACGGCAGCGCCGTGCGCCGAGCGCGGCACCGGCTCTCTGCGCACAACCGGTTTATAGTTAGGAACTGGCAGGCTCGGATCGTAAGTTTGTGAGGCCTTGGCTAACTTCTTGCCTACCTAATTCTCAAAAAACTATTTGATACCTAGCTAATGCGGCTTCGTCCCCACTGAAGTTCTCTTTTATAAAGCCTTGTCCTGACAATTACGAACACAACAAAAACCGGTTGTCTGTAAAGTCGGTTTACGGAACGGACGATGTAGAGATGTGCCGACTAGTCGCCGACTAGTCGGTAAAGCCGACTATCCGGCCTCTTTCGTAGTCGGCGATTAGTCGGCAAATAGCGCCGACTATCCTACTTTGTATGTATTCCTCAATAAAATACATGTAGGAGGAATTACATTAAATAAAAGCTTTGAGGAATCGTCTGTGTTCAAACATTTACATTCTAACTGAGGTATCAGGGTTGTGTGTCGGTATTTAATACGGTCATATTTGTAGTAAGTTTTGCTGTTGTTCCCTGCCCACCACGAGAAATTATCATTTGGCATTGGTTACCTACCTGACTTTACGGGAATAAGACGGGAATCATTGTCCAAATGTTCAAAAAAACTATTTGAAAAGATTCAATTTGAATTGAGCTCTTTCACTTTAATGAACAACAACACTATTATCACACATAAATATTTTAATACTTACTCAAAAACACCACTCTGATCCGTATAAAAGTAAAAATTAACTAAGAGTGATTTAGTGGTTTAACTTACGGCCTCTCACGTGTGTGGGTTCAAGCCCGGGCTCCCACCTTTGAGTTTTTAAAAATTTATGTACAAAATTTCATTTCACCATTTACCATGAGCTTTACGGTGAAGGAAAACTGCGAAGAAATCAAATGGTGGGAACTCCCAACCCAACCCGCACTGGGCCCGCATGGGAACTATGGCCCAAGCCATGGGCAAGTCAGAGAGGAGGCCTGTGACCTGCAGTGGAACGTATATGTATAAGTTGGGATGACGATGATGATGATGAAAAAAACAGTTCTGACCTGCTCGTAGGGCGGTGGTGGCGACTTGCGCGTGAATCAGCTGTAAATTAATCATCACGGAAATCCCCGAAACCGTGATCGGTTTGGCCGATTAGTCGGCCGACTAGTCGGCTACTTTACAACCGACTAATCGGCTAGTCGGCTAGTCGGCCAAAGTCATGATCGGCACATCTCTAGACGATAGTTTAACGTGACAACGTCATAACACAACATTCAAAAAACAAAAATGTAACCAGGCGGTCACCCATCCAAGTACTGACAGCGCCCGACGTTGCTTAACTTCGGTGATCGGACGAGAACCGATGTTTTGTCAAATATCTTGAAAACGGTGCATCCTACGGCAAAATCAATTAAATTTTCATCCCCCCTTTAAAACCCCCGCACCCGCCTTCAACTCCTTCACTGCTCTCACTGCTCTCTCTTGTACAGAACATGTACGTACATGCACGTTACATTGCGTCATCTTTTTTCGTGCGTGCAGACGGCGTTCATCGATTTATTAGACGTTGTCACGTCAAAAAGTATAATGCCGCCCCTGGTTACTGGTCATAATTGGGCCAATCAACTTTTAAACCGACTATAATCTGTCCGCGACATTTTTCAAACAATTGCAGATTTTTGTAAGTAAACATGTTTTTTCTGTAATTTAATAGATGAATAGCATGAATACATGCCGTCCTACGTAAGTTTAACCGTGAAATATCTTGTTGGAAGTACGATTTTTTGGTAACGCCAGAGACAATTTTGGTAACGCAGGAGACGCCAAAAACGTCGGTTTAAAAGTTGATTGGCCCAATTAGCAATAAGTGAAAAAGGCGTGGTTTAGCCTAACTATGGCCTTTCAAGCAGAAAGTTGTGGGTTTGAAATTGGACTTGTACATCTGTTTTTCGGAAGTTACGTGGAAAATTACACTCGAAATTTACCTTGGGGTTTTGATGAAGGAAAACATCTTAAGGAAACCTGTATGAGCCCGTGAAGCAGTTCAATGGTGTGTGAAATGCATATGCATATAAAATTTCAAATGTGCTTAAATTATACTTACTGTCCCATAAATTTCCACTGGACCCACTGGGCGCTGGGGAACTTGTACTCGAACAGGTCATTCTTGTTAGTCAAGTTGGAGTTGGCAAGGATATCGCCCGTGTACCCTCCGAACACGAACATTGAGGAGCGGTGTACCTGAAGTGTTTAAAGTTAGTTTTTCATTGGATATTTGGGACAAAAACTATGTATTATACAGGGTTATTTGTAATTCACTAGCATCCTTTTAACCCTAAACTCCTACCAAACAAATGTTTTTTGTTTTACGGCTTTTGTCATAACTTAATATTTTTGGTGTAATAACGTTTTGAAAATTTGAGATTTCCTCTTATTTTTACGATACTCTGTGTATTTGTATGGGAAAAAAGTGCTTCATTTTAAAAAGTCGTAAAACAAAAAACATTTGTTTGAGTGATAGGAATTCAGGGTTAAGAGGATGTCAGTGAATTAAAAATAACCCTGTATAATATAATATTAAATGAAAAATATATAATGTATGTATGTATGGTCAAGTGCAAAAATATGTATTGATTTAATCCTCTCATAAGTATGTATCAATACCTTAATTCTATGGCATAAGAGCCTATGGGACATATTTATGAGCAATTTTTATGCACCCATATTTTTACACTTGACTGTACTAGCTGTTTGCGAATCCGTCTGCTAAGAATTCATTCATTGCTATCCTGCGAGAACTATGCAATATATTTTTTTTTTTTTTGATCTGATTTTTGTCGAGGCTTTGAACACTCCAGGTGATCATGTCAGCCTCATGGGTGCTTACACAATTCCCTATTCAAGGGACATATCAATAAAATGGTAAATGCCGATTGCTTTGTCTGACAACGGCTCAGATAGCCAACAATTCACCTGGCCATTGTGGCCATTGTGGCCATTTTGGGCTGAATGACTGTGCAAAACGATCGACAGCCCGCCTGGCTCAGCAAGGCGTCCCCATACATCATCATGTGCATGGAACCCAAATCCCCAAGAACTCTTCTCCTCAAGTCTGAATTCCGGACACACTCCAACAACACATGGATCAAGTCATCACACTTCTGACAATCACCACATAGTGGTGATGATTTAATTTTCATCATATAGGTATAGAAACTTATTGCTCACCAAAATGGTATTTCCATTTCTGTAGGCTCCTTCTTTTAATTCTGGGAACCAATTCACTAGAAAGGGGTTCAGAATCCGTTACAGAACCATCCACTACAGCCGCCTTGGCAAGCTTGTCCACTACTTCATTCCCAGCCAACCCTACATATGCATGCAATATTAGATTTAGTATTCTAGTAAAGTACTTGGTGCACACTCGCCGTAAGCGACTTAGTATTTTTCCATGTGTTGTTAGTGTGTCCGGAATTCAGACCTGAGAACAAGAGTTCTTGGGGGTTTGGGTTCTATGCACATGATGATGTATGGGGACGCCTTGCTGAGCCAGGCGGGCTGTCGATCGTTTTGCATAGTCATTCAGCCCAAAATGGCCACAATGGCCACAATGGCCAGGTCAATTGTTGGCTAACTGACCGTTATAAGACAAAGCAATTAGTATATACCATTTAATTCATATGTCCCTTGAATTGGGAATTGAGGAAGCACCCATGAGGCTGACAAGGTCACCTGGAGTGTTCAAAGCTTCGACAAAAGTAAGAAAAAAAAAGTATTTACTATTTTGTTGCAATTTCTTCATTATGTACGTCTCTTTTGAGATATACTCAAAATGGTTACTCACAACTGCAGAGTGATGGTATCTCGGGGCTGGCGGGGTGCCCATGTAGCCGGTTCTCGTCCAGGACTTCTCCCGAATGTCGAAACGGATCAGGTCATTGAGCATGGACTTGCCATTGTCGCCGCCGAAGACGTAGATGGCGTCTTTGTACGCTACGGCTGTGTGCTTGCTGCGTCTGTGGACCATATCCATAAGTTACTAGCAATGATCAGCACTTTGATTGAATGCCACAGGATATGGTAGAAAAGTTAATATGGATGCTCCACTAAGCCCATGATAATGAATAAATTGTTAGGTAAAATGTTAATCAGGTGTAGGGTTGTTATGGAGCTCCGTAACTGTAACCGAAACTATTGGATATCCAAAATAAAAATATATCCGTAACCATAACTGTATCCGTTTCACAAGTTTCAGATAGTTTTGTAACAAATAATCCAAAATAATTACATATCCGTAACTGTATTGTATTCATGGCACAAGAACGGAATAGGTAATTGTGATTTTTATAGTAATAAGTGTGACATGGGGATCTAAAATGATTGAAATTAGTGTGATGTAATTTATGGATGGCCTCTTAATACCAAATTTGAAGTAAAATCGAAATGGAATAAAGCTCATTTGAAATTGTGCTCCTTTTTTAAATCAAGTAGGTTAAATCGCTGTCAATTGAAATTGCAAACAATTTAAATAATCCATTTAATGAAATATCCGTATTCTAGCACTTGTTTATTGTTTTAATAGTTTAGGATAGTGTTGTGGTAAGTATTGATTAAATAACACACAGATTTAGCAGTATTTGATGAGGGAAAATGGAAATTAAAGACACTTTAAATACAAAGTTTGTTTACATTATTTGCAATTTCAATTGACTGACAGTTTAGTGAAATAGTCACTATATTCTTACCTGGCCCCTACGAACTCATAGCACTCCGACATCCTCTTCCATTTGTGGACGGTCTCAAAGGGGCCAAACTCCATCCGAAGGCTGATGTCCAGCTCATTCGGATTCCGCAGCTGCTCCGTTATCATTTTGGCTATATTTTGCATTCAGGCAGCTTTTTCTACAAAAATACACATCTCTTGAATCACTGAATTTAAATGAACAAACAAATACCTAATTGCTTAACTAGTGACTTAAATAAGTGTAATGAAATGAATTACCAAGGAAAATTTTTATCAGCACGCTTTTACTAGCTCAAACTTTAAATAGATATGTGGCCAAAATGAGTGTGGACAAACATTTTCTTTCGAAGCCGGAAGACTGCTAATATAACCAGTTGACGCTGAAGCTAGAAACCTACTTTCTTCCTGTATCTATTCCGGGAAAAAGGAACAAATCCTAAAATAAACATCACACGAAATAGGTCGCTAAATCTAAATGAATACATACTTGTATCTTCGATTTAGTATTGTTATTGTTCCTTTTGTCGTCAACGGTTTATTTAGTATTAATATAATGACTCCGAATGTGATTGCACTTACCTTTTGCACTCTATCAATAAAACTGGAAACAACCACAATCACCACAAACCCCGACACAAATAAACAAATTTTTATCAATGAACGCAATCTGTCTGTAGTAGGATGGGATTGATCACAAACTTCAAAATGAAACTTTTCGAAAGAGTAATGGATAATAAACTGTAACTCAATGCAATAGAATTAACTTTCAAGTAACCTCCGTCTCCGTTTCCTACTTCCATTCTTTGTTAAGTTTTTTTTTAAAAAGGCTGCACGGATGGAAGCATTTTGATCAAAACTGACGGCTGGTGAGTTCCAGGGGGGCTACTCCGAAATTCGAAAATCGAAGTTCGTATCGCATCGTCTTGCTCGTTCTTGTATTAAATACTATTAGCGTGAGAGGAATGGCACGATACGAAGTTCGAATTTTGCACTTCGTAGTATAGGCCTGGGGGGTTACTATGAACTTCGAAGTTCGGATCGTGCGGTCCCTCTCACTCTCGTAATAAATACCATTAGCGTGAGCGGAACGGCATGAAACGAAGTTCGAATTTCGCGCTTCGTAGTATAGGGCCTGCCGTGCCGGAGAGTGTGAAGACGACGTATTTCGTTCGGAAATTTCAAATTATCGAAGTTGCCAACAACAAATAAAATCTTTTGTGACTTTTGTTTACACTCAATTCCCAAACGCAACGTCTCACAGAACTCAACTCACGCAACGCAATTGAAGGGTTTTTATTAAAACATTTCCATTGTTTCCGTTCTATTTTCGTATAAATAACTTAACTAATAGTGCTCTTTTGAATATTAATTCAATATTCGTGATTTAATTTAGTGTCTGTGAATTCGTGAAGCGGCTTTAAAATGTCTTCACCGGTAAGTTTTATCAGTACTATTCAAATTTGTAAACGGAAAAAATACAACGGATTGGAGTTTTTCCGTTCCCCAGATGAAAGTCGACAAAGAAGGATAATTAGCTATTTCTATGTTTTTTTTTACTTAATAGACTGAAGAAAGTGTGAGGCGTAACAGCGAAAGTGAGGCTGGCGACGCGGAAACGCCTGAACATGAGCATGATCCGCATTACGACCCCATCGTGTCTCTGCCACTTGTCGACGTAAATACCAACGAGGAGGATGAGGAGGAGCTCGTCAAGATCCGCGCTAGGCTCTATAGATACGACACGTCGGACCATGAATGGAAGGTAAGGTTCCTATAATGGACTATTGAAGCTCATAAGATTATTTATTAAAATCAATTCAGGCTCTTGAAATTAGTGAAATTTACAAAATTTTATCGTACTCTTGCACAAATTTTTTTGAAGAAATGACTCCCTTCAATCATGACTAGAAAAACTTGTTAAGATAAGTTTATTAGATTTTGGCAAGCAAAATTATTCTTATCTTATCAGATATTATGTTATTTTACCAAGAAACGAATTTTGTTAGAAATATTAAATTTTAGTTAAGACTAAAATTTTCAAAATGCTGGAAAAACCAGCAGGCATGTTTTTTTAGGTTATGTTACTCGTAGAATTTAATACTAACGAAAAATGTAAAATGTGACTTAATAAGTAGATCCTTTGTTACATATATATCACCAACGCTTTTAATATTGTGCAATAAAATAATTCCCCCTCTCTTTGTTGCCCTTGAGAAAATCAATATTACAAGGACTTTTTGATTTGATTCAATTGAAAAAAGCAATTTAATTTGAATCACATCAGTTTTATTAAAAATCAATTCTAACAGAGGCAACTAATGAATTTTTTAAAGGCTGGTAATTACAAGCTTTTGTTGAAAATTTTATTTTAAAGGTAAGCTTTTCTAGACCCTGTACTTTTTGTTGACTTTTAAATCCAAGTCAATATGACTGCTCCATGTGGGTGCCAATTCATTTACTAAATTTGATTACACACAACCACTAATTAATCTTATTGTAATACACTTGGAATCACAATCATTTTCATCACTCCTTTTTATAACACGGTTTAACATGAGGGAAGAAAGAAATGGAGAAAGTGATTTTGAGCACCAGTATTAGACAATAAGTCTTTAGGCAGGTGAAACTAAATAATAGATTGTAAAATTAAAGTATCTGAACAACTTCATAATTAAAATGAAGACAATCTCAATTACAGGAGAGAGGCACAGGAGACATCAAATTGCTTCGTCACAAGGCTAACAACACGGTGCGGGTGGTCATGAGACGCGACAAAACCCTCAAGGTTTGCGCAAACCACTTCATCACACCGGACATCAGGATGAATGTGCACTGCGGCTCCGACAAGGCTTTTAACTGGTCAGTGTTCGCTGACTTTGCTGATGAGACCATGAAGCAGGAACTGCTGGCCATTAAGTTTGGAAATCCTCAGAGTAAGTTATAAATATAAAAAGTTAAAAAGTAATGTGACTAACAAATTGGCTAACTGACAGTTAATGCACAGCCTAAACTACTGGAGACAGAATTTGTCAAAAATATTCTTTGAGGTTCATAAACATGCATTAAAAGATGCTTAGAAAAATATACAGCTATGGGGATTGGATTATCACAATGTTGCCTAAGTTGTTAGTCATGTAAATGACAGCAAACTTTAATGTAAAAACATTTTCAGTTAATTATAAGCATAGCATGGCATGCAAACATTTTCAGTTAATTATAAGCATAGCATGGGCCAATTGTATTAAGGTTTCAGAAATAACTCTAACTATAAACTTGGAATTTTATCATCTGGAAGTAAGCACGAGGTTTTAATACTTTGGGACAGTTAAACTCAACTATGTGGAAACATAATATGATGTTGTTCTGAAATGTTAAATTGGTATTTAACAAAATTATTTCAAGGAGGACAATTAAACGGGGGGGGGGGGGGGGGAAATAAATTATTGTGCCACTTACCTAGCTTGCCTATAACTACACCCATAAAACAGTAATGTGACTGACTATTGGCAAATAGTGTGCCTAAACTGCTGGAGCTAAAGAGATCATGTAGGTACACCGGGGTTAAAGGGATTATTGTAATTCCCATGGGATAGGGTTTAGTCTAGGTAACAGCAAATATCAGCAGTAAGGCTGAATTTTTATAAAATCAGACTCAGGGTATCAGCTGTAAGTACATTTTTGATATTCAACAAAATCAGTTTTACTGCTGATATTGATATCACTGCACCATTGAAAAGGCAATATAATTTTAATATTTGGGACCCAGTTTTTGGGTGATTCTTTACCTTATGAAGTGTAAAATCGTCTTGACTTATCAAGTTATATATATTTTCGTTTGTTTACTTACAAAAATATTAAAACTACTGTAAACTATAAAAACAGTGGACAACTCTTCTTTCACTAGTGATTTGCAGATCCAAAAGTCTCTTGACAAATAGACATTGTTTTTCACTTGCATTCTTGTAATACAGCAGTTTACCAAGCGGTTTATAAAAGTTAATTGGATTGCTACCTACACTACAATGTTGTTCATATGTTTTACCTACATTATGTACAACTAAGATGATGTTTTATTTGATATTGGTAACATGATATTTTTAGTCAACTTTAAAAACTATTTAAAGTGTTGTAATCACCATCAGTATGACAAATATTGATAGAGTGAAGCATCTCTGTTTCAGCTTCCACAAAAATTATTTCATGTCTCTTAGATGATGTCCTGTAAGTTCTCTGCTACACGTCACATTTCTCAGCCAATGCTCGTGAATTTTTATGAGCAGGTTCTATAATTGTGCAATTTTTTTGTTGATCCAGGTTTTGGAAATATAATGGCAGAGCCATGGGGGTTGAAAACACAAAATGTAATATATTTCAGGTTTCAAAAACCGGCCAAGTGCGAGTCGGACTCGCGCACAAAGGGTTCCGTACTATTATATATAAAAACGGCAAAAAAATCGCATTTGTTGTATGGGAGCCGCCCTTAAATATTTGTTTTACTCTGTTTTTTAGTATTTGTTGTTATAGTGGCAACTGAAATACATCATCTGTGAATATTTCAACTGTCTATCTATCACGGTTCCTGAAATACAGCCTGGTGACAGACGGACAGATGGACAGACAGCAAAGACTCAGTAATAGGGTCCTGTGTTTCCCTTTGGGTACGGAACCCTAAAAAAAGGAGTAAAAGATATTCTTGAGACTTTCCAATTAATTGATTGTATTATTCACAACAGATGCTGAACTATGGAAGGCGAAATTCGCCGAGGCCCAAGAAATAGTTAGGACCAAATGCAGCTTGTACACCCAAGACCTCTCTTCGGATGACGAGAGCAGCATCACCAGGAGCGAGGACACTGACACTCCGGAGCCCAAGAGCAATGACAAGTCAGATGAACCAAAAACTACTGAGAAACTAGACGGTGTTGTCCTTAAGTTAAAAGAACTTAAAGTGGAAAGTGAAAAATCAGAATAATATGTTTAGTTTATCAGAGGCTTGACTGTAACATGTATGTAATTGTATCTACCATTCCTTTTATCATTTTATTTAAAGTTTTCTCACTATGGGGGAACACTCTAAATTTCTTAAGTTTGTTATTAATGAAAAGGTCTTAAGGTGTGTCAAATATTGGCGATGGTGGGCTTTGAAATTGGACTGAGTCCATAATTTTTTTAAATGAGTCTGATGATATCTGTTATTTCCATAGGCTTAATTAAAATGTTAACATATGCAGGAAAATTATTTTGGAATCACTGCTGTAGGTACTTGCTTGATAGTTTTGTTAGTGCTTTACAGTATCTTCAATAGGTTTATAAAGAACATTCAATATCATTACCGTTTGGTCAAGAGTTGTGAACAAAAACAAAGACTGTGAAATAATAGATTTATTGTGTCCATTTTATTTAAAAAAATGTTGGGGAGATATACAACTGTCTGTTTTATCATTGAGTCAAATGAAATGTGTGCTATAATAATTATTGTTGCCATCTCTTTCAATTAACCAGTATCTTTTTAATTTTTTTTTGTAGGCTCCGGACTTTGGTGCAGTACTTCTATGCGCCTAATGGCCTTTGTAAGCTTTTGTTAAATAATACTGGACATTATTCTGCAAACTGGTGATCTATCAAACTTTTTTGGGCGTCAGAATACAGTCTGTTTTCTTCTCATCTATAATTTGTTTGTGGAATGCATTTAGATGTATTGAATTTCCCTGAAAGAGCATCATTGAGTGGAGTTGATATAAAATGAGTGAGTTCTTCAAAGTACCCCAAAAAAGTGGTTCTTTATGTAAATTATAAGTAACAAGCTTTTGCCCACGACTGCTGTTTGCGCATAATTCGTGGTAATAACTGGCGCTAATTAAAATAAAAATCTCGTGTCACAGTGCACAGTGTGTCGCCTAGAACAAGCTAGCTGGACAAAATTATTTGTCAATGCCATTAAGTTCAATCGTGTTTATTATGAATATTCATAAACATTTTAACTACTTTCAGTGCATGGTTTCACCTAGACTACAATAAAATAAAAATTTAGCAAAAATATATATCATATTTATTATTACCACACACAAATCAAATTAAATTAATTTTAAAATTGTTTAAATATAAACAAAATTCTAAACCACTGTGCACTAGCTGATTACCTAGCTTAGGTAATATGTAGGTACATCATTAACCTAATTATCACTTAAAACTAAAATGACTAACTAAATACAAACCAATGTAGGTACATCATGAATCTAATTGGGACTTAAGACTAAAATGACTAACTAAATACATGATAAACAACTGAACATTAATTAATTACGTATTTCATTTACAACACAATATAACAAAACATACTCGTAAATGGATAATAATTAATTCTACTTATTCATAATCACTTAATTCTTCTTCAGAAGAATCCTCTTGTATATAATCATTCGATGCTATACTTAACCTACGAACTGTATTTCTATTAACAATACTAAGGGCTCTAATACTAAATCTAAAAACTTAAAAGGAAGAGAACCTGTCTTTTTTTTTCCCCGAGACTGTTAATAATAGGATCAGACGTAATAAGCAGCATGTTAAGCAAGTCTCTATTCGTGGCAGTACGTGACAGCTTTCGGGTGTTATGCTCTCGGAATCTTCTGCAATCTTTATCGCGAGCTTCCTGAGCTTCCTCAGAAAGCTGCCCGATTGGCAGAAGAGCGTTTGGTCTTTGAACTGGCATCTGCGAAGTGTACCTACAATCTTCGGTCTTCCAGGGCCAGCCAGTGGGGGCTGAGACGATATTGATGGCTCTACAGGATCGAGTAATGTATGGAATGTGATATCACCCCCTAGCCATGTCTTATTGGATGCTAGAAAGCGGTCTCGACTTCTGTTCGAATTCTCCCATTTTTCCAACAATTTCGCAGAAAATCGTGAAATAACTGCCTTGATCTCCTTCAACGATGGCTCTATTACGCCGCTCAGGTTATGTTTTGATGCGACAAACTTGAAAAGTGCAGCATTTTTGGCATTTCTCAAAACATTCCATTTTCGAGATAGTAAAAAAATAATCTGAAAAAAATATTCAAAAAAAAGTTAGGGCAAATTCGAGCAAGAAATTTTAAGTTGATTATAAACTAGAATAATGTGTCTCTTATTTGGCAAAAAAAGTAGCTCGGGGAAAACGGGGGATTTTTACTTACAGTCTTTTAAATTCTAAATTTAAGATTTTTTTACTGATTTCTTTTAAATAACGAAATATTTCTAACGAACAGATTAAATCATATTGAATTTAACAGTACAATAAATATATACTTACCCTTGGTTATCGAATCCATCACAAATTCACCACACAACTTTTAATAACAACAGACGCGAAGTATTCGTATTAGTAGCCAATATGCAACTAATTTTATGCATTTGACGCGACTATCTTTTATACTTACCCTCCTGATCGTAAATGTTTTAACTTAATATCTAAACAATACCTGTTATTGTGATAAGCAACTAATGCTCTAATTACCCTCATTAACAATCTTTAGAATTGTTAATGTTGTTATTGTCCAGCTAGCTTGTTCTACGCGACACACTGTGCAGTGGTATCAAACTCCTCCGAAACGGCTTGACCGATTTTAATGATTTTTTTTTGTCTGTATTGAGAATAGGTTGTAGGCTATTTTTATAACCCGATTCTTCGCGGGCAACAGCTTGTAAACTATAAAATGTGACGTGTCAGAATGCGAGGGAATGGTCAAGGCATCTGTTACTGATAGTTAAATGCAGGAAAAAAAATCGATTCAGTCTTATAGTCTGGCAAAAAAGAGAAGAAATTAAAAAGTGGCAACACTGTAGTGTTGTCCCTCTTTTTTCGTACACAAGAAAAGAGGGACGACACTACAGTGTTGCCACTTTTTAATTTCTACTCTTTTTTTGGCAGTCTGTAAGCTCAGTTTAGTAGTGTCAAAATATATGGAATTGTCAAGCTTAAATGGGCCATATTGCCTGAAATAAATGGACTATTATTATAAAACCAATGGTTGTATTGTTTAACGCGCGGGCGCTCGTATGGTCTTTTTCTACCCTCATAGATCAATTGACAGAAAATGGTTTTTTTCCAATAAAAATATGTCTTTGAAACTGTTCCTAGGCAACACGATCTAGATGTTCTGAGAACATATTTGTACTTGTGGATTTCTATCGGGCAAAATTTTATCCGCATCTATGCAGCCGTTTATGCGTGTTTGAGTCACAGACTAGCAGTTTGACATTTATAATTTTAGTGAAATTCAATTGTGCAGAGAGCACAGTGCAGCGCGCTGTGAAAGTAAGTGAATAATATTAATAATAATGTCTAGAAAATAAACAAACTAAGAAATAATTAAACTTATTTTTAGAACTTCATTCACCACCTCCGGCTATGTTGCTTGTTTACAGGTTTCGAGTTGGGCTATTTAAAAATAAATCTACTGTAGTCATGAATGTCGTGATAACTTGGATTTGATACTCCGTATTAAATTTCTCGAATAAGTACTAGAACTAAGATTTAGTGTTTATGGAATGCATTTTTATTTTCATAATGTAGGTATCTTTTTTATTTCTGAAATTCACTTAACATTTGTAAAAAATTAAATTGAATTGAATTTTATCATATTTTGATCTGAGACGGGTTTAAATTCGCATAGATGGATACGTTGAATTTGAATATTTCAACAGATTCATTCATGTTGGTTAAACTAGGCATCTCTAGTATGAGTATCCTAAATATTTACATTCCGGTATTTTCCAATTGATTTTATCATGCAGTAATGTTTTTTTATTTTCTGACGAAACTTCTGAAGCTGTACATTTTGTGTTATTGAAAATTAATAATAAAATAAATGTATTTCGTGAAATTTTGCTTTTATTACTCCCTTCAGTCGCGAATTCATACTGTTCCGTGCACAGTAATACTCATGAAAAAAAGAACGTGGGTGGAGGCTGGGGGGGGGGGGAGGGGGGGGGGGCTACCGCGAAATTCGGTATAGTGCTTTCGCTTTCACTCTTCCGTTTCATACTATTAGTGTAAACGGAACAGCTGGATACGATGTTGGAAATTCGAATTTCGTAGTACCTATAAGACCTGCCTGGATAGCATCGGAAGGTCTACAGTCGGTGGCGTAGCTATCGGAGAGCTAGGCAGTGCCATGCATCGGGGCCATCGGACCCTATCTAACCTACATTGTGAAAAAAGAAACCCAGTGGTTCTTTTAAGCGCAACCCAAGAAAGAGAAAGGTAGAATAGTAAGAAAAAATTAGGGCGCCGAATTTCGTTCTTGCACCGGGGTCCTGGGTTACCTAGGCTATGCCACTGCCCACAGAGTTCTTCCAGGATTAACCGACCATCTTCGTAAGGAGTGTCCTCACTGAGAGCATTCTTACCCAAGCATTTGTAAACGAGCAATCGCCGGCGCCGCCGTGTAAAGGCCACAACAAACCGGGAGCGCGATGCACCGACGGAGCATGCCCAGCGGTCAATGCTTAACACTGAATCGAATACGGTGTGCCGCGCTACCGGTGTGTGTCGCCGTATATTTGATTCAGTGTTATAGAGCGCGCTGGGCACGCTTCGTCGTCGGCACCCCGCGCTCCTGGTTTGTGGTGGCCTTAAGCATTGTACGCTCGGCTCAACGTCCACACCAGTCGAATATTCGACGCCGAATGTTCATCTCATTCTCATTACACGCGAAAGCTCTCAGTGAGGACGCTCCTGTAGATGACGTGCCCAACAAATAAAAGTTTATTTCTCCTTTCATTTCAACCAGATTAGTCGACAACGCAGAACTCGGAACTCCAGACCGCTCTCTGTCTGCGCGCGCTCTCATAACAATGCTTAAACTCTCGTATGCCGAAAGTAAAAAAAAAAACCTGCATTATAGTCTCGTTTGTTTTAAATAGTATCAATGTTAGGCGGCCCCTACACCTACAATAACACTGTACAATACTTTTTATTGTACAATAAGATTGAAATATTGCACAATACTGACCCTACACGATGCAATGGAAAAATATTGTGCAATAAAAATTAAACTCGCTCAAACTTTCGGTCAATCATTGCGCAATCTTCAATATTAACCCTAAACAGTCAATAGTATTGCACAATTCGCAATATTGCGCAATATAATTGACCGTTTAGGGGCCGCCTTAAAGATTACAAAAAAAAATACAAAAAGATAGCCAAAATCTGACGCGGATCCGCGTTCTGGCAGACGAGAGGTTAAGCAAATCAAGGTTTTTTAAGTCTGGATTGGTGGGAATTAAAAAGCTATGAAGGTATAAAAAGACAATAAAAAAAACAATAATGTAAAATATTTTACACACTTTAATGCATTTCATACATTCATCACACGTTGTGCAAAGTTATCTTACAACCAAGAACTTGTTACAACAAGTCCGTGCTACGTGTTTGTAAATAAATTCGAAAATAATTCATCGCCCATTTAAATAGATTGCACACGATTTAAACTAGTATTGGTATTATGAAACCAGATTGGCTGGAAAATACACAATGGCCGAGTTTTATGTTCAGGGGACCGTAAAATGCGAGGCAATTTTATCGTTACTGTAACGACGTTACAAAACACGGAGAGTAAGCCTGTATAACAGTTACAATCCAAATAGTAAAAACATCAGTGACCATTTTATTTGATTCTGCGGTTGCTAGTTCCGATGGCTAAATGTTGACACGCGTTTTTGAATCGCGGGCCTCGACAAAAACAGTAGACAGTACAAAAGGAAGCTGGCACGGATTAGGCTATCAATATTATCGATCTACTGCAGCTTAATGCTGAGTCAAATTCCTTTTCGACATCTACAATTTTTTTTGTTTTTATTGTTATAATAAATAAATAATAAATAAATAAAAATCACAGGACAATTCACACCAATTGACCTAGTCCCAAAGTAAGCTAAGCATAGCTTGTGTTATGGGTACAAGGCATCGGATAAACATACTTATATAGATAGATACATACTTAAATACATATTAAACACCCAAGACCCGAAAACAAATATTCGTATTATTCATACAAATATCTGCCCCGACGCGGGAATCAAACCCGGGACCTCAAGCTTCGTAGTCAGGTTCTCTACCTACTAGGCCATCTGGTTGTCTGTTATTATTGTTGTTTTTATTTTTCTCGGTGTATTAGTCAGTGCATTTTCTTTTTTGATGTCGAATAAAGTTATGTCTATATTATCGTGATACTATTATTGACAAAATATTCTGGATTTCAAAACATCCGGAAATTCACTTAAATTTTATTATGATACAGCAATATACGTTACTTTTGTGATACATGCGTGTATCACGTGATAATATTGAGTCTAACCCGCATTAAAGAATGGTGATTATACATTTTTTTTGAATGTAGGTGATTACTTTTGAGTAAATTTAAAAAATATTTTACATCAGTCATAATGTAATGTACGTCCGAAATGGGCAAACTGTTGGATAATAAAAAATAAATACACGTAATTTTTTACGTATTCCCACTTATGCACGTGAGTGGGCATTGACCCTTGCTCTTCTGATAAAGGCACAGCAATCAATGACTGTAATTTCGCCAGCGTTAACGCTGTGACCAGCGCTTAGATGCCGATCGCTAAATTGGCTAAGTAAAGTTTTTTGAAGAGATTTTAGAGAGTTTTTTGCCTGCACTGTACGCGTTATGGATTCGAGGAAAAATCCGGTAATCGGGATGGCGTCTGTTTGGGTAGCGTTCAGCATACAAAATTGCAGCAGCCAGCACTAGCGTTGCCTTGGCACTCACCATAATCTAGAGAACCATATTCTAGAGGTGTGTAATGTGTTTGAGGCATTATTAAACTAAAAAAAATTCAACACAACATCTAAACACTCAATTCACCATTCATTACGAAATAATAGCGAAATTCAAAATAGAATCCGAAAAAAAAAACAAAAAGCAGTCAGTAAAATAAACTCACGTAAACATGAATTAAGTTTAATATTAGGTATTTTAATTAGTTTTGACAAATTACATCAAAACATTACTTTCTTTTTTATATATGAGGTAAAGAGGTTTGTTGAGGTTTACTACAGTCAGCATGATTTTTTTCAAATTTGAAATAAATGGCATTTAAATCAGTGGCCAGTAATGTTATTTTTGCAACAAAAAGTTTTGAATTCTACGGCCGGGATACAAAAAGTACATTGGGAAAAATGTGGGTTTTTTTTATTATTTTGGCATTTTGATTTTAAATTGAAAAGGTAATTATTATCTTTAAATTGTCAATAAATTGGCATGTTTTTAAGCTTATTGGCAATTAGACGGTAGTGTATTTTTTTTCACCATGAGAGCTGAAAGTTTGGTCAATGTACGATTGAAAACGCAAAAATTAAGTTTGCGATTTTTTTTAAAAAAATGTAATGATATCTTACAAAAATGGTGATGCCTATCTGATTACACAAGTCCTCAAGAATATTGAGCAAAAATAAAAAAAAAATAGTTTAAAATGGTGCTATGATCAAAACATTGAACAAGGGTGTTAATTTTCGAAAAAAACCTTAAAGTCCAAATATCTCGAAAACCGTGTGACTTTTACTAAACCTATATTAGGTTTATTATAACGTCCTAAGTGCCCTCTATCCGTAGTTCAAGGATTATCCACTCATTACCTAACACCCTGTATTGTGACAGGAAACTGATAGCGATTGAAATGCTTGTATAAGTACCCATATGCTAAAATTACACACATGTTGACACAGCAGTCTATTCTATTGTATCAGTTTTTATTTGGTGATGACATAATAGTTGTACGAGGCTATGTAGTTCACACTCAATTACAGTATTCCAGTACTGGCATTGTTATTTTTGACCAATCAGTGTAAATTTCGTGTCAAACCTTTTTACGCGATATAATACAGACAGAGACCAAAGCCAATATAACACTCTGGATAAAATAACTTGCGACAGATAAAATGGCTGCTGTTTGAAACCAATAAAATCATAGAACTTGAAACTATGTATATAAATGCATGATGTTGATAATTTACGCAACTTGATTATATAGAAGTTAATTTATTATCTAAAGTGTAATAAACAACTAAGACCAGTTGTTTAAATTGCTTGTTCCCAAAATAAAATATGTATCATATTTCCACCACAATTTATCACTAAATTCTAAGCAATAAAAGTAACACAAAAAGAACCCTCCTAGTGCTTACTATCATTGTAAATCGTGCGCTACAAACATGGAATCAAATGTACCAATATTTCCAGTACCAAGGATTTGGAATGTCAAAAATTAATCCTTCAGAGATCCCCAAATAAATTACTTAATTACATATTAAGATCACAGCTCTTGTTTGTCGTTTTTGGTCTTCTTGTGCAGTTGGAATGTCTGGAGAATATTGATCCTAATTGCCATGCCCTTCTTCTTTTCATCAGAGATCTTTTCGCTGAGCAGCTTCTTAATCCTGTCATGCTCGGTTTTGACGAAATCATCACCCTTTTCTATAATTTTCTCCATGATGGTCTTGTAGATCTTTCCGGAAGCAGCATCCTGTAAAGATATTTATAAACAATGTCAGAACTATGCTCAACAATTAAATAAATATTATTAACAAAGACGGGACAGCTAGTATAGGTAGTATGCTTTATACATTACAAAAGAAAACATATATTTAAGAAGTATACTTTAAACTTTTGAATGCCAGCATTGGCTATAGACGACAGTACAGTAATACAAAATTAAACCTACCTGCATCCACATAAGAATCAATTTTGTTCCTAACAAAAACAATGTGTGGCATTCAAAAGGTTAATATAATAGGAGGTAATAATTTGCCCATCTCAGAAATTAAAATATTTCCGGTTAATATCTTACCTTGCTAGCTAACTTCTGGAAGGTGTCATCGGCATCCTTCAAAAGTTCCTTCCTATCTTCCTTCTTAGCCTTCATAAACTTGACGGCGAGCTTATCGAGACTCTTCACGCAGCCCGGCAAGCTGAGGTGGAGACCGGTGTTCTCCCGCACGAAGCGACGAAGCTCGTCGCTCGAGAACTCTTTGGAATCATCAAATGAAAGAGGTTCCTTCTTGCCCTTCAAAAACAACTTTACTACAGGGAAATTATCCTTAGTAGCGCCGTACTTCTTCGCCAAAGCCTCATTATCTTTCTCCCCGTAATCTTTCACGCCCACTTCAGCTATAAGCAAATCATGCTCGTCTTTCGCATCCTTCGCGAGTGCCACAAATGCATCATGCTTATCGCCGTACGGGAACGCGACGTCAAACTTCACCAGCGCAGCATCGAATTTATTGACAATTTTATCAAATGAAAACTCGTCTAGTTCCACCGACCCACTGAGAGAAGTGGCTTCGTAGGCTGAAGGCACAACAAATACAATGCACAGAAACAATAGGAGCCGCTGCATCGTTGAGTATTATTTTTTTGGGTAAGTAGTTACACGTGGAACAAAGTATAACACGACGTAGTTAGGTATCGTGTGAAGTGAAATAGATTCTTTTGAATGAAATACAATTTTATCGGTCAGTCAACCTTTTAGCATTCGTTTATTGACATGAGTTGGTTTTCCATGATCATTTTCTAATAAATAATTTTTCGTTTGATCCATTTACAGCCAATCACGTCTGGCAGACTATATTGGAAGTTGTTTCCATTGGTGTTTTGATATTCTGGAACAACGTAGAGATTAACTCTGTTTTACGCTTTCTGAATTCAATACATATTGTTCACGTCATGATAAAATACAATATCGTAATTTGATGACAAAAAATATATAATTTCATTATTTTGATCGGTTTAAGCAGTTTAAACTAGCAAAAAGTATTATTTTAGATAATAGGAATTAATTATAAGTAGCAAGAATCATAATTGCGTTTAAGTGGTATGCGTGTAACGAAGAATTTAGTCTGGTTTGATCTGTCAGTTTGGCCGTGGGCGATTGTGATTGGTTAACGTAAACGCCGGTTTGTTTATTCGAGTTAGTTTGTTCTCAACTACATACAAAATATTTTAAATAATTTGGGCGGGCGATTCGATATTTTCACATGCTTTTCACTTTCAATGCGACGTTCGTAGGTATGTGTTTGTGATTTGTGGTTTAAAAACTTGCAAACCATTTTCCGAGCAACTCTTGAAATTTAGCATAGTTAAATTATGTAGAGGTAACGCCGCCAGAGTTGAGGCCACGCACACAACCACATCTCATGTAATGACAGCGGGATTTTGTCGTTGTGTTGTCGTTAAACGACAGTCTATAAGTCCGGTGATTTTTGTGATACAAATTAACGTTTGTATTTTAGTGATGAATAATATTTATACTTACTTTTTGTAATGTATCCATACCAACTAATCCATATCCACATCCGCACTAATATGTATGTCGGTCTGTTACCTCATCACACTTAAGTAAACCGCTGCACCGTGAAGATGAAATTTGGTATAAGTAAAGATATTTTGAGAACCTAGGAAGGGCACAGGTAGATAAGGTAGTTTTTATCCTGGACAATTCCATAGTTTCTGCGGTATAGCGATAAACGAAATCTTCCCAGACGGAGTTAGAATTTATATGTTTATGTATACACACATACTCTTATGTTTTAATTTTGTCCACCTAATGTTCTATGGCGCCATCTTTTATCATGTAGCTGTACTATTAGGCCATCCTGCCTGAATTTATTACGCCGCCGGGATGCCGGGATGATGAAATGACGGGAGTTTTTCCAACCCTTGCTTATAATAAATACACTTACCTACCTACTAGATAAAACTATAGTGCCTAATAGGTGAACTACATTAGTACCTTAGTACCAAAGTACCTAACAAATACTTGTATTGTAATAATAATAACAGAAGACTTGGTGGCCTAGTGGTTTGATCTATGGCCTCACAAGCAGAGGGTCGTGAGTTCGGGCGCGGGCTCGCACCTCTGAGTTTTTCGGAATACATGTGCGAAATTACATTTGAAATTTACCATGAGTTTTACCTGACAGGAAAACATCGTGAGGAAACCTACACAGCAGTAGTGGTGGGGTGAGAATTTTTTTTTGCAAGTAAAGCCGGAGTAAAATAAACCTAAAAACCCCATTTATCCTTTTCTAGAAAGTGCAGTAACGAACGAGAAGCGTTTGATAACTTCGAAAGTTTAGTTAACCCGGGGGGAATCGGATTATTAGTACCCTTCCCTTCGCCACTGCAGCACAGACCTGCGAAGAAATTTAATGGTGTGTGTGAAGCTCCCAATCCGTACCTACTGGGCGCACTGCGTAAGTGATGTAGATACAAAGGAGAGGAGTTCCGAATTTACCAAACTGCAATACCTATATAAGTTTTCAAGTAGCTGTTATGCCAATATTGATTGCAAAATCCAATTTTAAAGTCGTAAAACCTAAACAAAATCTAGTTTGCTTCGATTCTGAAAATCGAAGAGATGTCGTGGATTGTGCATTATTTTTTACTATGTGTATTCGTCTACCCGACTAAAGGGGTACCTTTGGGTGGTATGTACGCTAGGAAACTAATTACTTAATTACGTATTTTTGTATAATAAGCTTGCGTTTGACCACAATAATGCATATGAGCGCAGATGTGGCCCAAGATGGACCACGTTCGCCTAGTAAATTTTAAGTTAAATATATATAATATCTATAGCTCTACCTAATAACTATGGATCGGAAAAACACCCGTCATTTCTCATATAAGTAAGTGTAGGTATAACGACGGCAATTTATGAACCATTAATGTGTCGAAAAATTTGTTTGCAGACTACAGATGTCATTTGAGCATATTGTAATCTCGAAGGCATTCTCTCACGGAACAGGGGGGTTACTACGAAATTCGAAGTTCGAAGTTCGGATCGTGTGGTCCCTCTCACTCTCGTAATAAATACCATTAGCGTGAGCGGAACGGCATGAAACGAAGTTCGAATTTCGCGCTTCGTAGTATAGGGCCAGGGTTAGGTTTATGAAATGACGGGAGTTTTTCCAACCCTTGCTCATAAAATACACTTACCTGCTAGTTAACCTTTTCAACGCCAACGACAAATATAGGTGTCACAAAGTACAGTGTCAAAGTGATCTTGACACAATGACATAAGATTCAAAGCAGGTTTACGTTTTGTCGAGGCGCGGCGTTGAAAGGGTTAAAACTATTTACTATACCTTGACAAGCTCGTGCGCGGCGCTCGGCGGAACCTTGTCGCAGGGAGCCTCTGCTGTCCTTAACGAGATTGTTTTTAATAAGTGCGGCAAATGCTGACTGCGACAGGGTTCTGCGGAGAGCTGCGCAAGAGCTTGTCGGACTATAATTAGTAAATTATAGGTACGTAGGTATTAGCGTTTTTTTAACATGAACAAATTTATCAATTAGATAATCCAGAACGAAAAGAGAACTCTAGTTTAAGCTTAATACCATCACAGTGGGGAAAAGACAGCGAAATATCACAACACTGGCCTAAAGGAGAGGTGCCATATGTTTTCGACGATCAGAGTTACGGTAAGAAACATTTATCGAAAGTTTCTTTTTAACTTTCGTTATTTTCACTCATAACTACACTTCAGTAAACTCGTGACCACTCCCACTGAAATGTGGCCGAAATTTCGAGGTAAATATTAAATATTGTTTGCGTGATACGTCCCGTTAGTGGTAATTGTTATTTATCGAAAGATAAGATACAATATTCAAAACAGCTCGTATACGTATGTATACCAAATACAATGTACGACAATTCACTGGTGTAAAAATACAACTATAAAGACTATAAAAATACTTTAAAATTTTAATACGTCTTAAATATCAAAATACCACCACTAAACATTATCAATTTATTGAATCAGGCGTTACGTTGCGGAGGTCCATATTAATGAACTAAAACAATTACTTTGCTCATCCGCGAGTGGGCAAAGTAATTGTTTTAGTTCATTAAACATTATCTAGTTAAAAATGAACTTTTGCGAAAAGTTTACATTTAAAGGTCTGGAATTAAAGATCAAATGTTAACAGATGATGGTGTAAAGGATCGGGTGCGGATAGCGATGGCGGCGCTGGAGCGGGACTCCTGCATTCGCTTCAAAGAGCAGAAAGGAGATGGCGACGGCTCCTGGCTACACTTTACCAATCCTGGCTTGCAGCGTGACTGCTTCCACGACCCCAGTTATCAGAGCAATGGAGAGATAGTAAGACTTTTTTAAACTGATCTGCGATTGACCCGATATTAAGGGGGTACCGTGTTTTTGGCGCATTTATTGCATTCATTTAAACTCGTGCTGTATCATTCATTACTAGCAATGCTATAGTCCTGAAATTCATATGTAAGATATTTGAGGATTCACTCTAGCGACCAGTCTTTTTCGAAACACGATTACTTGTAGTTCGCTCGATAGAAAAAAAAATCCAAAGTCTTCTCTAAAATATAAATTAAACTCGTAGTACGACGCTAATACTGCACGGAAGGTCATGATTTTTTGAATGTTAATAAAACAAGATGTTTTCTAGGGCGTAGACGGGCTACATTTTTAAAATAACCAACCTATCTTGAGCCATCGTGCCTCCCCCAAGCGGCCCCACGCCCGAAATCACCCACCCAAAATCGATTAGCGCGTAAAACGCGGTACCCCCTTAAGTGCAGATTGGTCTGAAAATGTAGTGGTACAGTAACATCCTATTCACCTTGGCCTTGAATAGCCCTAATTGTACTTATGGGTGGGACTCTAAAGCGTTTCAACCGCCATATTTCTAATGTTAAGAAAATCTAAAGATAATATCCATGAACTAAAACTATTTGCAATGCTGCGACATTGAAGTTGACGGACATAAATTATTAGGCGATTTTCGTAACACACGTGATACGGCGGTTGAAATGCTTTAGAACCCCTCCCTTAGATGGAAAAGCAGACGACGGAAGGGAGTTTCATTCTTCAGTAGTCCGCGTTGTAAAAGGTGAGACGAAGCGCGTTGTGCGAATCATCATCGTCATTTCAGCCAAAAGACGTCCACTGCTGAACACAGACCTCCCCCAAGACTCGCCAAACAGATCGGTTCCGTTCCATCCGCATCCAACGCGATCCCTCAACCTCAACTAGGTCGTCGCTCCATCTTGTTGGAGGCCTACCTACACTGCGTCTTCCGGTCCGTCCGCCACTCGAGAACCTTTTTGCCCCATCGGCCATCAGTTCTACGAACGATGTGCCCTGCCCACTGCCACTTGAGTCTGGCGATTCTTCGAGCTATGTCGGTGACATAGTTCTTGCGAATGTCCGGAACATATTAAAACTTTAATTGTTTGTTTTCAGCAAGTGGTACTAGGCTACGACTGCTTAAGACAGCGTGACATAATGCACTCGGTGCTGCACGGAGTTGGGTTCAGAGACGAGATCTCGCATCCCCAGCGGGACCTTTACGTGAAGGTCATGTGGGGAAACATACAGTCAGGTAACTCTATTGAATGTGTCTTACCAATGCGATGATTCAGTAGACCAGTGCCATCGAGTGAATGTTTTGGTTAGCCAACCCGGAGTGAGAGAAGCATGAGAGAGGTAGGTACTTGTCCTCGGATGCTACACCCCGCATATTAGTAAATATACACATCATTGCCATGGATACTTTGTCATCACTGAAGTCAGCTCGGTGGGAATACAGCTGTACCATGTCACTAAGTAGTGAAAGAAAACATGAGCAGAGATCAATGTTTTATGGTTCTAGTCAAGATGCCAATCCTGTCTTGGCTAGTGCCAATGAATCCTCTATCTATTCTGTCATAAAATATAAGACGTGTTAAAATTTGATAAATAAGTCAGCTTTAAAGATTTGAACAGGCACTTTTACAAATAATTGATTTCGTCTATTGGAACTATGTTCATTATCCATTACTGAAATTACTATTGCAGCATACAAGCCCATGTTTCGGATTCAGTCGGTGAATAACGCGGGTGGCCTCGTGGAGTATGATCCGATGAGCATTATGCAATTCCACGACCGTGCCTACAGCTTGAACGGTCAAGCCACGATTACACCTTTGGTAACCTTTTTCTTCTCCTCTCTACAGATATATGAGTATTGAGCCGCTGGCAATGTAAAAATAAATTAGACAGGCTTTCAAATTCTAGCGTACTATCTTCTCTTTCTTTACGCATTGTTTACGCTTAGAGATACTTTTCTTTATACTTTAAGATTTCTTTTTTATAAGAATAAATATAAGACATTTTTATTTCACTTAAGCAACTTGATAGGTTCACTTAAGACGAAAAAATAAAATAAAAATAGAAAATAAAATACAAATGCGAAAAAAGATTCCACTCAGCACTCGTCGAGTCACTAAAGGTGGCTAGACGCTGATATTATATATGTGGTTTCTGATCTATCCATTATTTGCGGATTAAGGTCTAAGGGCCCCGTGAGTATGAGGGCACCGCTGCAGGGCTCAGCCTGCCCTCTGATAGCTACGCCACAGCTTTAGCTCCTCGATAAACGATGGTGTGACAAAAGCTTAATAATATCATTGTAAAAAAGTATTTAGTATAAACGTCAAACAAAGTACTAATCAAAAATGCTTAGAAGAATTCACTTTTATATTGTGTTGACTCTTATTTTCATTCTAGCTGCCTGGATTGAAGATAGCACCTTCTGATAAGTTGTCACATTTAGACAAAATGAAGTTGAGCATAATGTTTGGCCACGAATGCAATAAACGGAAAGTGGGTGAGGTCCTCGATAAATGTAAGGGTATACTGACACAGTATGATGAGGCAGAGTTAACTACTACGAAACCAGATGATAACAATGGTGGTAACAATGGAGATCAGAAAGGAAATGGCACTGGACTAGCAGAAATAATAGTTGTGGGAAATGGTGGCAACCTCGAAGATCCAAATGCAAGTGATAAAAATAATGGAGATGAAAAAGGTAATCGTAGTGAACTAGAAGAAACAATAATAGTGGGTAATGATGAAGCTAATGGCAATACTAACAACGAGGATATTAATCAAAATGAAAATCCAGAAAATGTTGATCCCGTAGAAATAAATGAGAATATTAATACGATTGAAAACTTAAATGTTGGGTCGAATGAGGAAGCGATAATCATTGGCAACGGGGACGATAATCCTATTAAATCAGATAATAACAATAATAACGATAGTAAGGATGCTAAGCAACCCAGTGAAGTGATAATTGTAGGTAATGAGCATAAAAATGGAGACATCTCTAATGATAATAATGCAGATATTAAAGGAGATAGCGAAGTATTAGCCGTCGGCAATGATATTTATACACAAACTGATCCTCAGGGTCCAAGAAGAAAAATAATGTATAATTGAAATGTAGTAGGTACAAGATGTTGATTAGCCTTTAACCTATGAATAAAAATATGTACAACATACTGAATTCAATCTGTCCACCATACTGTTCCCAACTTTGTTTGTGCACCTTAATATCAACTTCTTCCATTTGACCGCATTCAACGAAGAGTCGCTCGAATTGTCAACGATGAGGAACTTTCTAGCCGGCTTGATCCGCTGTTCTTGCGGAGGGATGTTACATCCTTATGTATCTTATATTATACCGCATCTATAATGGGGAGTGATCCGAGGAGTAGCTCGATCTATTGCCTGCTGCAAAATTTTTTCGTACTCAGTTAATGCTGGACAATATAATGCGCTGACTCATTAGTTTTAAAGTCTTATAAAATTTGGGGCGTCCATACATTGAGTTCGTGAATGGTGAACGAATGAGTTAGCGCATTATATTGTCCAGTATTAACTGAGTACGAAACACTAAAGAAAGAAAGAAAAAAAAGAAAGAAAATACATTTATTTACAACATCACAAGACACATCATCAATATTTTACAAAACATAAGGCAACACTAAAGCTAAAGATGGAATGTGTCATTGCGGTTGCAAATCGGACACTGGCTCAGCATAATGCTGAGGCGTTTAAAACACCCCAGCGCTGATTTTCAGCCAGTACCGTTGGTGACACCCGGATCGCTGTTTACTAATTTTGTATCAGCAATTTGAATTCATCCTGTATTCGCAACCGACTTTCTTTCCACCCTCATCACCTCAATAGCTGGCAGTCTACTACAGTCCGTTTGTTTGTTTTTTTTTTTTTAATTATTTGGAAAACCAACATCTATTTTATTTTAAAAGTAAATACTCTAAGTAAATATCAGAAAAGCCAAACAGGTCTTCTTCTTGTTGCGGAACCTTTTGCCATGCACGGTGAAACTTTGGAATCGGCTTGTAGCGGCGGTATTTCCGGACCGGTACAACTTGAGGATGTTCAAAACACCAGCCTACTCTTTTCTCAAAGGGCCAGCAACGCATCCGTAACTCGGCTTGTGTTGTCGGTATCCGTGGGCGGCGGTGATTGCTTTCTATCAGGTGACTCGCCTGCTCGTTTGCCCCTTATGTTATAAAAAAACGCTAAAAAACGCCTCATAGAAATGAATATTTTTTGAGATATGTGATTGACTAGCTTTTGCTCGCGACATCGTCCGCGCAGAATTCCAATTTGTGGTAAAGCTTCTTCATCTCTTTCATCGAATAAAACAAAATTCCGGCAACGGCAACATCCAAACATCTATCATTATCATCATTTCATCGTCATCAGTTATAGTGAATATATTATAAATCCCGTTTTTTCCCTATCCCGTGGGAATTTCAACAAATTCGTCCTTATTGTAAGCAAAATTCAGCCTCCTATGGCTAAGTGTTTGAGCTGAGCGTTGATGAGTCGGGCAGTCAATCATTCAGTACTTTTCTTTTTATATATATTTATTTTTGAATACCTGAGTGATATAATACCTCATGTGTCAGTAATTACACCGGCTGTCTTACTCTCTACGTCAGAATATAGCAGCGCAAGCACTGTTGCTTGGCGGTAGGTAGGATTAACGAACATAATGATGGCTGTGATCCAGACCGTCATTGCATGAGGCCATTTGTCATAATTTATTACTGGTAAAAGTTTTTTTTTATATTACCTAGTAGTTTCAGAGATTACGCCTACAAACAAAGTATAGATATTTCCCTATCCCACGGGAATTTCCGAAAATCCTGAAATCTGTTTTTTGCTGTTATGACCATTTACATTAACACCAAATTTGAAGAGTCTAGTAATTATATAGTTACGGAGATAGGGTCCAGTTGTTTTTAATATATAAATCCCTATTTATCCTTATCCCGTGGGAATTCCCGTAATTCTTGAAATCGATTAATTTTTAAGGTTCCGCACCTCGATAGGAAAAAGCGGAATCCTTATAGGATCACTTTGTTGTCCGTCCGTCCGTCCGTCCGTCTGTCAAGACCCTTTTTCTCACGAACGCGTGGAGGTATCAAGCTGAAATTTATATCAAATACGTCTACTGCCCCTTGGAGCTGTGAAAAAAATCACAGTTCTAAGCCAACGCAATCAAAAGATACAGCCATTTATGCCGCAAATTTTCGACATTCGCATGGGAATCAAAACCTACAGGCAAGCCTACAGGGTACTTCCCGTGAACTCAGAATCATGAAATTTGGTTCGAAGCAAGGTCTTATAGCACAGATAAAGGGAAAATTGCGAAAAGCATTTTTTTAACTTCAAAAAAAGGAGGAGGTTCTATGTTCCACTGTTTATATATATATTTTTTTTTTTTTTTTTTTCTATGTATGTTCATCGATATCTCCGCCAATTGTAGGCCGATTTTCAAAATTCTTTTTTTGTTTAAAAGAGCATACTCCCGAGGTGGTCCCATTGGCACCAAGTCAAGATCTGATGATGGAATCTTGGGTAAATCGACGGAAACCCTCAAATTTTATAGGCACAACTATGACGATTTTAGAATTTTTAGCATCTAGTCAAGCATTTTCATTCAGAAAATGTCATTTGGTAAACTGGATCTGATGAAGAAGATCACAGATGGCCAACGGAACTCCTCAACGGGTCAAATCTTGCAAGTTGAATTTAACCCACTTCCCGGTTTCTGAATTGAAATTTTGCATGCTTGTGTAAATTGGATGACAATGCAATATTATTGCAACATGGAGCTGGTCTGACGATGGAGCTGGATGGTGGCCATAGGAACTCTGTAATAAAACGACGCAACCCCGTCGAGTTTGGGCTTGTTTCATTCGTCTTGACGAGCACTTTGATCTCAGATGGTAACCAGGGTCTGATGATGGAGCTGGAAGATGGCCAAAGGCACTCCAAAGTAAAACGACACAATCCCGTCGAGTTTGGGCTCGTTTTATTCGTCTTGACAAGCACTTTGATCCCAGATGGTAACCAGGGTCTGATGATGGAGCAGGAAGATGGCCAAAGGCACTCTATAATAAAATGACACAAACCCCGTCGAGTTTGGGCTCGTTTGATTCGTCTTGACGAGCACTTTGATCCCAGATGGTAACCAGGGTCTGATGATGGAGCTGGAAGATGGCCAAAGGCACTCCACAATAAAACGACACAACCCCGTCGAGTTTGGGCTCGTTTGATTCGTCTTGACGAGCACTTTTATCCCAGATGGTAACCAGGGTCTGGTGATGGAGCTGGATGATGGCCAATGGCACTCCACTATAAAGCGACACAATCCCATCGAGTTCGGGCTCGTTTGATTCGTTTTGACGAGCACTTTGATCCCAGATGGTAACCAGGGTCTGATGATGGAGCTGGAAGATGGCCAAAGCCCTCAACAATAAAACTACACAACCCCGTCATGTTTGGGCTCGTGTGATTCGTGTTGACGAGCATTTTGATCCCAGATGGTAACCAGGGTCTGATGATGGAGCTGAAAGATGGCCAAAGGCACTTCACAATAAAACGACACAACCCCGTCGAGTTTGGGCTCGTTTGATTCGTTTTGACGAGCACTTTGATCCCAGATGGTAACCAGGGTCTGATGATGGAGCTGGAAGATGGCCAAAGCCCTCAACAATAAAACTACACAACCCCGTCATGTTTGGGCTCGTGTGATTCGTTTTGACGAGCATTTTGATCCCAGATGGTAACTAGGGTCTGATGATGGCGTTGGAAGATGGCCAAAGGCACTCCACAATAAAACGACACAACCCCGTCGAGTTTGGGCTCGTTTGATTCGTCTTGACGAGTACTTTGATCCTAGATGGTAACCAGGGTCTGAACATGGAACTGGAAAATGACCATAAGAACTCCGTAATAAAACGACGTAACCCTATCAAATTTGCTCTCGTTGGATTTGTCTTTATGAGTACTTTGGTAACCAGGGGCAAAAAGTACAGTGAGCAAAAAAAAACTTCTATTAAAAATAGATTTTGTAACAAACTTATTTCGAGGTCAAACTGATGATTTTATCCTACGTATCTAACAAATACGTAGTACAAATACAACTAAAAAGCAAAAAATAAAATAATTTTTAATTAAAAAATAAAACCGACTTCAAAAAACACCCAAAAACTAAAACGCAAAAAATAAAATAAAAATTGAACCGACTACAAACAAAAAGCATAGAAATATCTTTCTTCTAACGGTGAAGCCACACGAGCGTAATTTTGTGAGTCGTGAGCGGCAGAATTTCGGTTCGCGCCATACAATATGCGGGCCATCCCGTGACACTCACATGACACAATGTATGGCCAATCGAAATTCTGCCGCTCACAACTCACAAAATTACGCTCGTGTGGCCTCATCCTAATCTGTTTGAAGTCGGTGACTCAGCACGAGCCAGCAGGAGTGGGCCTAGCCATCGACCTTACGTACTTACTATCTATTGGGTTTCTTTCTACCACTCCTGCTGGCTCGAGCTGAGGCACCGACTTCAAACAGATTAGGATGAGGCCACACGAGCGTAATTTTGTGAGTTGTGAGCGGCAGAATTTCGATTGCGCCATACATTGTGTCATGTGAGTGTCACGGGATGGCCCGCATATTGTATGGCGCGAACCGAAATTCTGCCGCTCACGACTCACAAAATTACGCTCGTGTGGCTTCACCGTTAGAAGAAAGATATTTCTATGCTTTTTGTTTGTAGTCGGTTCAATTTTTATTTTATTTTTTGCGTTTTAGTTTTTGAGTGTTTTTTGAAGTCGGTTTTATTTTTTAATTAAAAATTATTTTTTTTTCTCCGTCTGTCTATATCAGTAACCAATGAACAATGATCCCACACTGCGAACATTTTGCATAGGAGCAGGGGTCTGCTAAGACTGGATGTTCATAGATACATATAAATTTGTACGGAACCCTCGGTGCGCGAGTCCAACTCGCACAATGGCCGGTTTTTTATACTGTTATAATTATCTCCTTGCATGACAAATTTGAAGAGTCTAGTAATCATAGTTATGGAGATATTCTTATCTCGTGTATAGGTACACATCATAGAAGGAACCTCTGTACAAAATTTCACCAACAGCATACAGCAGGTTTATTTTTTCAAAGGAATGTGACGTTGTGTATATAGGTATCCCACAAAAACATTTCATGTTAAATGTTGCCAAGACGAGACCATGTAGCTCGCACTGTCAAAAAGTAATCAGATCTCTTGTAGAGCCAAGTTTTTTAACCCTACGTGCCCAGCTCTAAATCTATAAACCCTTATTTTACACTAATTAATCTCGTAGGCGTGCAAACCGTGGACTAAGCTGGTGAGTCGGCCGCACGAACTTTTTGCAATTCGGCATATGGGCTTGACTTAAAAATCTATTCAATCTTTTAAACTCTTTCCGTGCGGCCGACGTGTAGGCTTATAGATTTAGAGCTGGGCACGTAGGGTTAGAAACTTGGCTCTACAAGAGATCTGATTACTTTTTGACAGTGCGAACTACATGGTCTCGTCTTGGCAACATTTAACATGAAATGCTTTTGTGGGATTTCATTTCCTTTTGGTAGGGGATGATTTACTAAAAATCCTGAAATACATAACTTATTATTTATAACAAGGATAACAAGGTTCCTCTATATCAATTTTCAGACCTCTAGCATCAAAATTTGCGGAAGTACCTCAAGAATTTTGATGATCAGTGAATCAGTGACGAAATCGGGGGTTTTAGAGATTGATAAAATCTAAAGTATAATAGCTACGACATTCAAACTTTGTATGTTTCATGTTTGTACTAGTGTCATTATATCTTGAAATTTTCAACTATTTAACATCATCCAAAGCAAAGTTATAAGAGTTCAAAAAAACGACGAAACGTTTCGATAAAAGGTAGGTAGTGCCCTTGCGCTCCGCTTGGCTCGTCTTGGCGGGGGCACTCCATTGCCCCCAGATACTTAACAGTTTTCTTGGTTTAATCGTCCAATTTAATAGGGATGACGACTGGGTCATGGGTCAGTTAGATTATGGAAAAATAAGGGACACGTATTTTTTGGTTTATCAAATTATTAAAAATCGACAAAGGCATAGATCATCAAACATCCGGAGTCCGGGGCTTGTGACGTCACTCTTAGGTAAAAATTGTACCATATAGTGAGTGACGTTACTCGAAACTTCTAAACACTGTATCCTCGTCATTTTTTGTTTGTCAAACAAAAGAAAAAATACGTGTACAATATTTTTTAATAATCTAACTGACGGACTAAACTGTTTTTTTAGTCGTCTAGCCTATTGACCCTTCTAGATATAAGTACTCGTACTTATGCATTCAAAAACGCATTAAACTTGTTTCTTACATCACACCGCGTACTTACCTAAGTTACAAAAATGTGTGAGTTTTCAAGACTATTGTTAAGGTTATTAATGGTAAGTAATTATGTAGAGCGTGTCTAGATATATGTTTTTCTCACCATGCCCATGCTAATATTTCTCACGCTGTCTATCTGTTCCTTACTGCAAATTTAATGAGTAATGTGATCATTCTTCAGTACAATATTGGATTTTATCTTCTAGTTAGGCAAATGGTTGGGTATAAATGATTGACCGATTTTTTTAGTACCGTCAGCTGCAGAGACAAGGTACCCCCGGTTTTTTCTGCAACAGACTGTACCTAGTAAAATGATTAAAGTATTCTATATTTATATTGACATACGAAGACATTATCTTCGGCCTGTATATGTGCTAATGCTTGATACAGGCCGAAAATTCATACAAACTATTGAATTGCTTCGCAGCTGTAAGGAGGTTTCCTCCTAATGTTTACCTTCACCAAAAAACTCATGGTACATTTCAAGTGTAATTTCGTAGGTAGGTACATAACGACTCAGAAGTGCGAACCAGAGGCCATATTGTCTAACGCTTCTGACGCTTGCCTTCGCTTTCACCATCTCTTTCTGTCATTATTTCATACCATTTGACAGAAAGAAATAGTGATTGCGAAGGCAAGCGTCAGAAGCGTTAGACAATAAGCCTGCAGGTTAGAATCCACAACCCTGCTTGAGAGGCCATAGCTCAAACCACCACACAATAGGCAACAAAATAATAATACGACGTATTTCTTTAAATTTCCTCTTTAATGTTTCTGGTACGTCCTCGCGATGTGTTTCTTCCTCAATTGGCACTGATCGAAGTACAGCAGGTTCAGTTTCTGCACGTCTGCTGTACTCAGGCCTTGCCAGTGTCCCATAGCCCAGCCGTCGTTCTAGAAAATAAAAAAAAACAAGAGCGTGTTGGACACGCCCAGGATAGAGTTCCGCAGCTGTTACGAAAAAATCCCTGCAAATCTTATTAATTTTACTGTTATTTATACTGTGCGCATTAAACAAGCAATAGTTTATAGGTCAGGCTGCTATTTACTCTAACTACTAATAATTTTCAAGCAAACTTAGCCTTTACTTAGCTTTTAGGGGGGGGGGGGGGGACGCTCGATTTTAACAAAAAAAAAACACTTTAAAGTTGAATATTTCGTAAACGAATCAATGTAGCGAAAAATCGTTTTCACAATCCCGTAATGATTTTAAAAAACCTATCTAACGATATCCCACGCTATAAAGTTAGACGAGAAAAAAAAATCACCCTCACTTTACGACTATGGGTAAAAAAAATATTTTTTTTTTACATTTTATTTTATCACTTTGTTGGGGTAATTGCAATATATATCCATACAAAATTGCAGCTTTCTAGCACTAATAGCCACTGCGCTAAGCTGCGGACAGACAGACAGACGGTCGGACAAACAGACATGACGACTATAAGGAAGGGTTTCGTTTTGCCATTTTGGCTCCGGAACCCTAAAAACGGTTGGCACATACATAAAGAATGCATCTGCGTGTAGACTTGGTTAGAAATTTTTCAAATGTGGGCCTGCATGGTGCAAGCATTTAGCATTTTTTTTGTGTTGTCGCTAAATTTATCAAAACAGAGCAACACATTACCATACATCTGATACATAAGTTCCTAGCAATGTACCTAATTGATTCTAGTTCAAGAACACAAGCGTCAGCTATATGCATGTCCGGTACGCCAGCCATCAAAGTTATACAGGGTGAATTCAAATTGGTGATACAAAATTAGTGTTTCGTCACATAATAGTACTAACGTACAGAATGGTCACGCTCCGCCCCGCACCGATTCGAGTTACCCCTCCCCCCAAGGCGCCATTGCTTGTCGCCGCTGCTCACCAGTATGGTGCGCGCGCGATGTATATATGTAGGCGTACGCGTGTACAGACGTCGTCGTGCTTATGTAGATTCAAGAACGCGTATTTTGTGCGTCGTGTCCGCCGTGTGGGTTCGTACTCAGTTAATGCTGGACAATATATTAATGCGCCTTCCCGATGAGTTGAAAGTGTTGCATGGTAGATTGTTTAAAACAAGGCTCACTGAATGGCTACATGATCACTGCTTCTATAGTGTTAAGGACTTTTGAATTTTAAAATTTTATTCTTAGGTTTGTAATTTGAAATTTGCATGTTGATTTTGTATATCGACTGAATACTGTTCCTAATGATACCTACTTGTAAGACCTTATACAATGACGTATTCCAGCAAATAAATATATTTCATTTCATTTCATTTAACTCATTTGTTTTAATTAGTCTTATAAAATTTGGGGCGTCCATACATTGAGTTCGTGAAATCAGTACGAAACACTAATTTTGTATCACCAATTTGAATTCACCCTGTATTATTAAAAGCTCAAGTGAGTTCTACTAGATGGCCTCGGTTACTCGAGTCAGAAGTTTAGTGGTTATGTTATGATCCGTATTCTTACCCATATGGGGTACATGACGTTGGTGACACCGTTTTTGATCTGCAACCAGGGGTAGTGCATGACGCTTTGGTAGTCGTACGTGAAGCCAATGGACGCTGCTGGCGGAAGGAGGGTTGACATTTCCTGCTTGAGTTCTGAGGGAATTTTACAAATAAATATCATGCATGAGACATACTCTACTCTACTTTAGCAGCTAGTGCCTAGTGACTAGGCAACGGAAAAACTTGTCTTCGAAAGCATTATAGACAAGCCATAGGACTATAAATGGCCCATGGCCCATATTTAAAATGGGTCATAACTACACAGCGTTAGAAACAAAAGTTGTCTCTCGTGTGGACATAAAATTAGCGACTCCGAGTCCACTAAAGATTCATTGAAATGGGTCGAAAGTCATCTAGGCGTCCCATACGCTCCTTAACTTTTGACATGACCACAGGAGAGACGCGAACGAAAAAATATGTACTTATGATGACCCGAGTACAAAAGTTTATCGTCAACGATTTGTTCTCTTCCCGTTCCGTACCCTGTGAATCCAATACACTGTATCTTCAGTACACTGTCTATGGAAGTAATACCCATATATATACACCCATATGGGAGTTACTCCCATAGACAGTGTGCTGAAGATACAGTGTATTGGGTTCACAGGGTACTTCCTCCTGCATACCCTGAGTCCCGGACTTTCTATAAAATGGTAGTCAAAGTATACTAAAGAAGACACATCTTCTTCAATACCTCAACAAGAGCAACTTTAAACAACACAGTAAATTGCAGGTTAGCGTTTTGTAGCAACAATAAGTAAGGTTAATGTTCGTTTATTTTTTACTTTTTTCGTCAAGTGAGTGAAATGTAGTACAACAAAAAGTGTAAATATTTTAAGTTAATAAGGGCCACTTGCACAGACCAGGGTTAAAAAATTAAATCGGTAACCCTGGGTTAGCAGTTAACTCGGATTTAAAAAGTAGGTAACCCAGGTCCCCCCCGATGGGAACCCACCTTGTCGTGGTGGGGGGGGCTCCTCGCCGCATGTAATGTGTCCGGCCTGCGGCGGGGCCAAGAGGTACCCAGGTGTGGCCGCTCCCAGTATCCCTCTAACTCAGCAGAGTGGACAGGGGACGCGGCAGCGCTTCGGCGCGAGGTGGGCCCGCAAGGGCATAACAATAAGTAAGGCAGCCATGGTGGCTGTCAAGGGTACGGTGTTTTGGCCACCGTACTTCGAGGGGGTCAGTGCCGGGGCGAGGAAGGGCGCGTAGGCGCATGACGGGGAGGGCGAAGGACCCCTGAAATTAGTTGTTGAATTGCCTCTGCCTTTTAGGCACTGGCTGCGGCGGCGGTGCGGGGTGCCCTTCAGCATAGTGGGGTAGCTCCGGGAGCCTCCTGGAGGAAAAGTGTCCTGGGGCCTGAGTGCCCCGGATGGCCCAAGGATTGATTTCCTTGGGTCTTTTCCTGGCCCCAGAGAGGCGAGCTTACCCCGCTTCCCTCAGAGGGACATCGGGTGGTGGATCGGGGGTCCGTCACCCGCCAAAGTTGTCCCGAGGTTGTAAGGCGCTCCAGGTGTTTCCGGTGCGCCTTAAACGGAGTTTGTGGGGCTAACGCCCCACAGAGGTGGGCCCGAAAGGGCAGCCGCCGGTGGTGGTCGCGGATGGCGTAACCGTTCCCGTAGCCCCTACCTAGGCGGAGAGAGGGAACACCGTGGGGTTTTAGTCAGTAGGAGTCTGACATAACCCATCGTCCGCCCCCGAGGACTACCTATAAGTATACTTACATTTATTGTGTTGTGTAGGATTAATCGCTATCATGTCTTTAGAATCAGCCAGTATATGAAGAAGTGGTTAGTATTTACCATCGGAAGCCAGAGTCCAGTTGATGGCGAGGTAAGCGTCCCTGTCGTACATGTTATGTTGATGGTCGAGGCCCAACACGTGAACGAATAAGTGCAGGAGATCGTTCACAGAGTTAAAACAGTCTGAGTTTATAACTAGCGCCTGCAAGGGATTAAACGAATATTTAGTCTACAAACTCAATTACTGGTATAGTATCTTCATAGAATATTAATTTATTAATTTTAATTATGGCTGAATCTTCATAGAATGGATCATGACACCACAAATTGCTACCACAAATTGTACCAGAAATTGAAGCTTGAGGTCCTGGGTTCGATTCCCGATCGGGGCAGATATTTGTGTGAAAAATACGAATGTTTGTGCTCGAGTCTTGGGTGTTTAATATGTATTTAAGTATCTGGGGGCACGGGAGTGCCCCCGCCAAGACGAGCCAAGCGGAGCGCAAGGGCACTACCTACCTTTTATCGAAACGTTTCGTCGTTTTTTTGAACTCTTATAACTTTGCTTTGGATGATGTTAAATAGTTGAAAATTTCAAGATATAATGACACTAGTACAAACATGAAACATACAAAGTTTGAATGTCGTAGCTATTATACTTTAGATTTTATCAATCTCTAAAAACCCCCGATTTCGTCACTGATTCACTGATCATCAAAATTCTTGAGGTACTTCCTGAAGTCCTAGAAAGCTGAAATTTGGTATGTAAGCTAGAGATAGTATACAAAACAACGAAAAAATCTTAAAACTTGAAACTTTTACCCCCCCCCCCCCCCCCAACCCCTTAAACTAGGGGGTGAAGGCTTGTATGAGACTTCTGCAAATTTTGATGCTAGAGGTCTGAAAATTGATATAGAGGGTCCTTGTTATCCTTGTCATAAATAATAAGATATGTATTTCAGGATTTTTAGTAAATCATCCCCTACCAAAAAGAAATGAAATCCCACAAAAACATTTCATGTTAAATGTTGCCAAGACGAGACCATGTAGCTCGCACTGTCAAAAAGTAATCAGATCTCTTGTTGAGCCAAGTTTCTAACCCTACGTGCCCAGCTCTAAATCTATAAGCCCTAATTTTACACTAATTAATCTCGTAGGCGTGCAAACCGTGGACTAAACTGGCGAGTCGGCCGCACGGAAAGAGTTTAAAAGATTGAATAGATTTTTAATTAAGTTCAAGCCCATATGCCGAATTGCAAAAGGTTCGTGCGGCCGACTCGCCAGTTTAGTCCACGGTTTGCACGCCTACGAGATTAATTAGTGTAAAATTAGGGCTTATAGATTTTAACTTGAAATGTTTTTGTGGGATGTATTTATCTATATAAGTAAGTTTATCCGTTGTCTAGTACCCATAGTACAAGCTTTGCTTAGTTTGGGACTAGGTCAATTGGTGTCAACTGTCCCGTGATATTTTTTTTTTTTTTTTTTAATTAATGAATTTATTATTGAATCATAATTGGTCTGGTTTTCAGCTTAAAAGTGTTTTTTTACTAGAGTCGTGTCTAAGAGTTATTTTTTGTGGTGTCATTATTTCCATTGTTGGTACCCATCTAAGTCGTAAACATCGGGTAATAGACAAGATGTCTACAAGTGTAAAAAAGCTGTAATTTGCGTGAACAAAATCACGAGTAATGCGGGAAATTTTCAGAATTCAAGTATAATTTTACATTGTTGTTTTAAGTTTATGTACGGTCAAGTGCAAAAATAAGTATCGATTTAATCCTTCCATCGTTACATACCTATACCTTAATTCGACGACATAAGAGCTATGGGACATATTACATAGATACCCTACACTTCAGTCTACTTGTGACGGCCGCTGCAATGGGGTCGAAACGTCAAGGTAATTTTAGCAATATATCGTGGTGATTAGATTAAGTAGATTAATGGTATTATTTGTGACCTTCATAACTGACGTATATTTATTTACCTTATTCCCGTTGGGGCGGCCGGGAGTGGGACAGGGACATCCGGGTTCTGGTGACCTTGTTAATACTAAAATATCTCCAGCATGTCGACGCGAGGGCGACAGTGGTACGGCAGCCCTACGGACTCGCTTAACTCGAGGTGGTTGTGCGTCTAGAAAAAATAAAAATAAACAGTAAACATATCAGTTTATCAATATACGATACGAATACCTACAAAGAACTTGCCTAGTGGTTTCTTTTTCGGTTTTTCATTCAATTGTTTTGTAGCATTGGCACTTTTCCTTTGGGGTATTTTTATTTTAAAAGACTTTTTCTTGGGTTTATCTTTGTTGCCTCTTCTAGCTTCACCATTCAAATTTTTATTCTCTATGATTGTTCCGAATCTAGCACGAGAGGCTATAGATTGTTTCATGTGCTCCACGATTTCTCCATTTTCGTCTTCTTTACTGGTTCCTTTTTTAATTTGGCCTGATTCTATTTTATTTTCGCTATCATTCGGTTCATCTTCTTTCAATTCATTTTCGGTTTTTGTTTTAGCATCAGAAGCAATAAGTTCAGTGGCTGATTCTACGCCTTTCTCGGAAACGCTTTCAGGAGTAGTTTCGATATTGTTGTCAGAAATATTTTCGGTCTTAGATACTTCTTCACCTCCAGACGGTGGTTGGGTCATCGGAACTTCCTCAGAGTCATCGTTAGTCACCGGGCGGTCAGTCGGGCGGTCATCTTCGTCATCTGCCGATAGATCTCTGAATTCTATGCACGTCTCTTTCTCGATATGTTTTATTACAGCATCAATATTTTCTCTTTCTTCAATAGCTGAAATAACAAAACTGTTATGATTTTGAACACCATACATAGCACATCGGTAAAATAGCAACTAACAGAACTCCATTTTGTCTTTTAACTTATAGTTAATTATTCCAAACGGCCATATTCTGTCCTTGAAATAGCCATCAATGTCGTCTTGTGTTACATTCTTCTTCGGTTTATCCGTCGATATAGCCGTCGGGCAAGTATTTAGTAAATACTCCTTATTCCGATTCATGCACTCATTTCCGAAAATCATGGAAACCTTTTCCACATCTATTTGACTTAGTCTTTCGCGTTGCCCAAATTTCGTTCCAGGCTAAAATATTAAAATGCATATTATAAAAAGTATTTTATAGTTAACGATTTAAAATATGGAATACTTATATCTTCCAAATACCTCTGCCATTAAAGTGAATTTTCCGTTCTTCGAAAATGCTCTTGGAGGGTAATGAAGTACGCTTTCATAATCGTAGGGGAGACTCAAGAACCCATGTTGTATTTCAAAATATTTTTTATAGCCTTGAATTAAAAAAATTATTAAGAGCTCCTTATAAAAACATTTTACTTACTTTAGAAAAAAAAAAATTAAAATGTTTCAAGTTATATGGTAGGCAATGTAGGCGCCATTAGCTGTTAGATTTCTCATTACGCAGAAACGAGAGAAATTAATTTAACGGACACAAGATAGGAATGGCAATAACGCATGATAAAGATTCAACGACCATTCGTTACTTACCTGGTTTGATGTTGTCCCACATGACACTGATGTAATGATCCCGGTCCTCACGGACATGCTCGTGGGAGAATCCCAAGATGTGCATCACTTCGTGCAGTATTTCACCTAATGACATGCAGTCATAACCAAATACTACCATCTGGAACAATATAGGTGTACGTGATGCCCAAATTTATAAATAGTGCATCAAGGTTCAACTTCGGCATAAATGTATTTGAAACCCGATATTGTACTCAGTGCCTTCTATCTATGTATAGTATTATGATAAACTGCGCCTACCACGACATTAAGTATCTATTGGTACAGTTGCAACAATGATGAAAAACCTACTTATAGATCACCACAACAATAAGTACTATTCTAATGCTTGACTATTATTTACCAAAGAGATTTTCGGGTAGGTTCACTCGCAAAAGAACCACGATGGTGGTGGTGGAAAACGCTTTTTAGCAACAAGACCGCCTATTGTCTGCATGAATTTTGTCACTACTGTTTTTGGTGTTCAATAACGAATATTATTTAGTATTTGTTGATGTAAGCCACGACAAAACAACTTTTAAAACTGTTCTGAATTCTAAGATTATTTATCACCTGCTACATACATTACTTTAACATAGTCATATTCGGTCAGGCGACGTAGAGGACTCATAGACAACTGATTAGAAACCAATCTATCATACCTGAACTCCAATATTTGGTTTGTACGCATTACTATGCACACACTGTCTAGTTCCACCGGGATTCGTGATGTACAACCATTCGACCTTTTGCAGGGATTCCTTATCAGTTGGCCTTTCCCTGAGTCTTTCCAGTCGGATACAGGTTCTACGCTCAAAGTAGTCAAATGCGTTGGTTATTTGTTCAGCCAAAGTTGAATCTAATTTAAAAATAATTAAAAACATGTTAGGTTCTTGGACACACTACATACATACCAAATTTACCCGGTACCCGTATCGTAGATACAATAATATAATAAATTATGAATTTGCTGATGGATGAGCACTAGGGGATATATACATATGTATATTAAGTAACAGAGCAACAAATAAAACATTTTGAAAAGGACTTTGATATAATTAAATTAACGTAGGTATAAGCCGTGAAAAATTCTCATAAGCTAAGCTGCATAAACAATGCCTTGCATGTTTCACTTGACTCTAACATGAATAAACTTGAACAGTGTCATTTGGTGCTGTTTTTAGGGTTCCGTACCTCAAAAGGAAAAAACGGAACCCTTATAGGATCACTTTGTTGTCCGTCCGTCCGTCCGTGTGTCCGTCTGTCTGTCAAGGTTTTTTTTCTCAGGAACGCGTGGAGGTATCAAGCTGAAATTTATATCAAATACTCAAGTCTACTGTCCCTTGGAGCTGTGAAAAAATTAATCATCTAAGCCAACGCAATCAAAAGATACAGCCGTTTATGACGCAAATTTCCGCATATTTTCGAAACTCGCAAGGGAATCAAAACCTACAGGGTACTTCCCGTGAACTCAGAATCTTGAAATTTAATACGAAGCTAGGTCTTATAGCACAGATAAAGGAAAAATTGCGAAAAGCATAAATTTTTTTGTCTGTCTGTCTATATCAGTAACCAACGCACATTTTCGACACTCGCAAGAGAATCAAAACCTACAGGGTACTTCCCGTGAACTCAGAATCTTGAAATTTGGTACAAAGCAAGGCCTTATAGCACAGATAAAGGAAAAATTGCGAAAAGCATAAATTTTTTGTCTGTCTGTCTAAATCAGTAACCAATCTACAATGATCCCACACTGCGCACATTTTGCTTAGAAGCAGGGGTCTGCTAAGACTGGATGTCATAGATACATATAAATTTGTATGGAACCCTCGGTGCGCGAGTCCGATTCGCACTTGGCCGGTTTTTTCATTTTCATTTACATCTTCACCATCAAAAAGAGAACCAACAGCTAATACATATAATTAACAATAAAAGTAGGTATAAAAACAGGGACTAAGTATAAAATTAACATAATTAAAACTAACTTAAAATAGCTAAACAAAAATTAAAAACTAAAAATTACCATTTACATAAATTTGGACCCTTAGGTAGGGTGCCCATCACGCAGGCAGCATTCCCACGTTGAATTGCTATAGCAAGTCTTTGTGCGAGAAAGCTGCCTGCGCGAGGGTCACCTGTTGCCTCTCTCAGGCGCTTGCTTAGTGCTCCGTGGAGCCCTCGTACGCCCTTGCCCCACGAACCGAGTGTCTCTACACCGAATGCAACGAACTCGTACTGAGCGCCGAGACACTCGTATTTAATGGCCTTGAGCCGTTCTCGGGTATCCGCCGCTGCACCGGCACGTCTGCTCGTCGTTGGGAGGTAGGACGCTGCCAAGGTGTCGGCGCAAGTGGCGTCCCACACAAGTGTACGGCCCATTCTCCATGGGATTAATGACATATAAATATTTACTCACCATAAGTTTTAGAATCGATAAAAAATGGAATAATCCCATGTTTCCAGTGCTTGTGCCATGGTATTGGCACATTACCGTCAACTATAGGTTCTTTTAAAGCCTGAGGACCGGGGCCTTCCAAAAATGCAGGTGCAAAATTTAGTCTCCTTCCAGAGCCCTTCATTGTCTGCGGAATTTACCGTTACAAGATTAACATTAGACTGAAGAACACGGTACCTACGGTGACAGGGAAGAACGTGAAGATTTAGAAGCATTTCAATGGCTCATCCTCTTATTACCTTAGCTGTGGTTGTTGTCGGTATAATTTTCTGCCTATAAGTGACCTTTTCCCCGTTCTCTTGCACATCGTCGTACAGTTTGTCGACAATATTCTCCACGCGTTCAGCATCATCAATATTTTGCAGAGAAGGAGTACCTCTCTTGATTCGTCTATGTTTCGAGGGGGCATTATAAAAATCGTTTTGGTTTTCAGCGTGGAACATTCGGCATAACTCCAAGGTGTCTTGGCGTTTTTTCTCTACCACTCTTCGATTTACTTAAAAATAATAGAATTTACATTAGAATTTCTAAAATTTAGTATACCGATTAGAACAATACTTTTGTCACTTTCAGTAAAGTATAAGTACGTTTGTCAAGTACTTAGCAGTCGGAACAAATACAAGTATATTATGGAAGCTGTAGGAAGGTTCTTCCTATCTCAATTAAAATATGCAATTACAGAAATGTGTACCAAAACAATAGAGAACTTTATCCATGTATATATCACTTTATCGTGTACCAACAGCAAGAACGTAATCAAAATATTTTTATCTCGCCGATACTAATAAAATAAAAAGCTGATGATTAGAGAGTGCAAGACATACTGAGGCGACTTTTAATTTCAACTGCATGTATAATTAATATGTCATAGTGAAAAAAACGGATCACTCACGTCTTAAAACGAGTTTTACTTGACATGTTTCGGGCTAATTCGTAGCCCTTCTTCTCGGAGTCACACGTCGCGGCGGCTGCCAAACGCCAAACTCATTTTAAGACGTGAGTGATCCGTTTATTTTCACTATGAGTGAGTCTCACGGTATGTTTGATTTAAAGTGTCATATGTTGTTTGAAATTTCAAAAATTTAAGCGAAGAGTATCAAAGTTGTAAGTATACATTTTTACTTGACATTAAAAGGTATTGAGTGTAAAAAATCTAATGAAGTGTGTTAAATTAGTGAGGTGTGAAGGATTTGCGACCTCAACCCGCTTTTACATGCCACCCGGTAATTTTCGTGTTCTAGTGAAATACAAAATACACCTTCGATTTTCTGATCAGTTTATACGAAGATAGTGAAAATACACTGATCCCAGTTATCTACCTACATAAAACTAAATTTTAAAACGGGATTTTAGGAAACTGTACCAGCTGGAGAAAACTTTACTTGTGTCACATTCTCTGAGTACATTTTATTTACTTACTTTTGTTGACTGATAAAGTGGGTATAGCACATTGGGCGTAATATAATAAATCTAAAAACTGAACAAAAATTACCGCTCTACAAAAGGCTAGCATTTTAAATGAGAAAAGTTATCTTTAGAACATTTTGACCATAAAAAACAGGAGTTACAAAATTTTATCGGTTTTCGTTATAGTGTACAATTTCGGCGTTTATTGCTAATAACATAAAATTGTAATTCCTGATTGTAATGCATGATTTTTCTATAATTTTGCTCTACTATTTTTGCAATTACCTACATTCAATTTTGACTCAGAACCTGCGAAAAGGTCTCTAAACATTATATACACAGAAGTGAGATACTCCTTTACAAAATTGCATTTTGCAAATAGAGACAGTGTGTTGCAATATGTTATACTTAGCCCTTGCCTTAAGGGACCAGTTTTAATAATATGTTTTAATTATATATATATATAATTAAAACATATTATTAAAACATATTATATATATATATATATATATATATACAGTTGTGGCCATATAATTAAGAACGATTATTTATTGAGATGATTTTTTCAAAGTAACAAGTATAACTAATTGCCCGTATTTTTTTTATTTCTCTCGGTATTGCGAAACTTTTCCGTACTACCGGTACATTCATTTATGCAACATAGTTGGTTAAAAAATTAATAGAGAAACTTTATACATTCGATCTGAACCTAGTATTAGTACTTACTGGCTGGTCACGTAATTAAGAACGCTGAATAGTTTATTATTTTTTCAAATTTAAATAGAGAACACTGTGTGGCTCTGTGGTTGTAGATTATTATTCGTATAATTTTGGCGCCATTTCGTGCTGTTAAAGTCTTAAAAGTGATTACTTCGTATAAAAACAATGGGGAAAAATAAAAGTTGTGATAAATCTACAAGAGAAGTGATAATAAAACTTCGCGAGAAGAATTGGTCGTATAAAAAGATAGCCGACCATCTGCAATGTTCAAAAACAATGGTTTTCCATGCCGTAAAGCATTTTTCCACGTATCAAACTACTTCAAACGTTCCACGTGGACCTAGACAGAGAAAGTCATCTCGTCGAGATGATCGAAATATCGTTCGTTTGGCAAAACAAAATCCTTTTAAAGGGTCTAATGAGTTGAGAAAAGAATATTTTGGCGAAAACAACCCTTCAGCAATCTCTGCACGCACTATTCGAAGGCGTTTGGTAGAAAATAAGTTGAACGGAAGGATAGCAAGGAAGGTGCCTATGTTGAAACCATGTCATAGGCAAGCCCGACTTGCATTTGCAAGAAGGTATGAAAACTGGACAGTCAGACAGTGGAAAAACGTTCTTTTTTCTGACGAGACAAAAATAAATAGGGTATGTTCTGATGGAAAACGATATGTACGACGCCCTCCGAATAAAGCATTCGACCCAAAGTACACAAAAGTGACATTAAAGCATGGCGGGGGAAATGTGAAAATTTGGGGGTGCTTTTCTGGACATGGCGTTGGACCTGTTAGGCTGATAGAAGGAAACATGGATCAATTCCAATACAAAAATATACTGCAATAAACAATGTTACCATATGCCGAAGACGTGCTTCCGGTTATTTGGACATTCCAGCACGACAATGATCCAAAGCATACTGCACGCACCGTTAAGGAATTCCTCACATCACAATCAGTTTCTGTCTTAGATTGGCCAGCCAACAGCCCAGATCTTAACCCAATAGAGCATCTTTGGTGCGAAGTCAAGAAAAAGGTTTCATATCGACAGTGTGGCAATTTGAGATAGCTGTACGACGTTTTCTTAGAAGAATGGAACTCTATTTCTCTTGCGAAATGTCAAAAATTGATGGATTCAATGCCTCGCCGGTGTAAAGCCGTAATTAAAAGCCGTGGACATGCTACTAACTATTAATTTTAATTCAAATGTATTAATTTGCTTTTTTTTCTATACCAACTTCACATTAATATGATTTATTTAATCTAAGTTTCATATAAAACAACTCTCGAGCAGTTTAATAAATCGTTCTTAATTATTTGTCCAGCTTCATTACTATTTGAATTTATTAGTAAAGAGAACAAATAAAATTTGTAAAAAAAATGTTAGCAATTATACACTATTATTCTTAATCCCGTTTGCTCTATCCATGTGGCTATTTTATAACATAACTTGTTACTTCTAAGAAGGAACACAACTAGACATATGACATGATTTAGATAAAAAAAAATCGGAAACTTCAAATCGTTCTTAATTGTATGACCACCACTGTATATGTACAGGATGATCAATCCAAATGAGTCAGTATGGAGAAATCAGAAACTATGAGAAATAGCGAAATGTGTTCTTAGGAACCATGGCTTCGATATTCAAATATTTTTTTAACTCTCATACATAACCGGAAATCGAACCTGGTCAAAATTTCTGTAATAAAATAATTTATTTGTTGTTATTGTTGAAGTTAGGAATTACAAGTCCCAAGAAACACATTTTTTAATGGAATTTTGTTTAAATAATTGTAAAATAAACTCTTAAATTACAAAATAACTTTATTTAAGTTATAGTTGGGTCCCCACTGAGCGAACTGTCCTTATGCCGAACAAAATTATGCCTCATGCGCTAGCCTCGCGAAGCAGCTCGCTCAGTGGGGACCCAGCTGATGATCAAAATGTTGGTAATGCACTATCGCGTTCCGTATTTTTGTGGGGTGCATAAATATTCAGCCCAAGAAAACATTCCATTTTTAAATTTGAAATAAATTGGCACACCCTCTGAACGAATGTGTTCTAATTTCAAATAAACGCAATTTGTAGTGGATTACTTACTATCTAAGTTATATAATGGTAAGGTAGGTAGCCTATTCAGATAAATTATTCATATTGATGAACTAATGACGAAATTTTGCAAACTATTTAAATTGTGGGAATTTCTGTCTAATGTTTTACACAAGAATTCATAGCAATAGTTGGTCGTTATATTCTAGGGATCAACTAATAGCAAAACGACATGTGAATATTTAGGTACAGAATTTTGATCAGGTTCGATTCTCTGTTATGTACGACAGTTAAAAAACATAATTTTCACCTCAGCACCTCAATCAGGCAAGGTTTTGCTACTAAAAAACAGTGAGCAAAATCTGATTTTGCACACTGCGTGAGACAAAGTAACTTTTTAATTATTTTTTAGGGTTCTGCACCTCGAAAGGAAAAAGCGGAACCCTTATAGGATCACTTTGTTGTCCGTCCGTTCGTCCGTCTGTCAATACCCTTTTTCTCAGGAACGCGTGGAGGTATCAAGCTTAAATTTATATCAAATACTTAGGTCTACTGTCCCTTGGAGCTGTGAAAAAATCAAACTTCTAAGCTTTGATTGCGTTAATCAAAAGATACGTACAACCATTTATGCCGCAAGTTTTCGACACTCGCAAGGGAGTACCTACAGGGTACTTCCCGTGAACTCAGAATCTTGAAATTTGGTATGTTTTGAGGTCTTATAGCACAGATAAAGGAAAAATTGCGAAAAGCATATTTTTTTTATCTGTCTGTCTATATCAGTAACCATTCTACAATGATCCCACACTGCGCACCCTCGGTGCGCGAGTCCGTTTCGCACTGGGCCAGTTTTTTCGGAGAGTATTGTTATCTACAATATGGAGTAGGTATTCATTTACTCAATGTTGAAAGTCACGATAAAGACAAAAAGACGACGTGCATATACCTTTAACTAGCTTTTGCCCGCGACTCCGTCCGCGTGGAATTAGTAATTTGGGCAGCTTATTTTTTTAGCCAATTTGCTTTTTCATCAATTTGGCTCTCCTTAGTACCTCGACAAAAAAAATTACCCGCCCCCCCCCGCAACCCCCCCGCACCGCAACCCCGCACGCCCCCCCCACAGCACCCCCCGCACACCCGCGTTCGTCCTAAGTCAAGCGTGACTATAGAAGTTTTACTTCAAAAATCCCCGCACCTCCTCCCCCTCCCCCCCCCTACCCCCACCCTCCCGGTGTTTTTGTCAAATATCTTGAAAACGGTGCATCCTACGGCAAAATCAATGTCAATTCACCCTTAATTGCTTCTTTTAGCGAAGGAGCCAAGTAAATAACTTGTCAGTTGTCACTATTATGTTGTCAAATCAATCAAACAAATCATTTTGCCTTGCCTTGACAACCTTTGGCATGTAGAGGGCAAAATTTATCCGTGAACCTATCTAATTTATTGGTGAGCCATGACCCGCATTGTTGGGAATACATGAGAGGATTTTTATTATTGTTTATTGTCTAAACCTAAGGAGCCTTTGCCTTAATCCCAGCAAAATAGAGGTCTACTAGCGTTTCCACCTTTCAAACAGACTGACAAAACAACTGAAAGTAAGGTCATGAATCTGCGTCATACTCGTAATTCCTGTCCGATATACCACTACTAAGCAACGGATATACATACTTATATGGATAGATACATACTTAAATACATATTAAACACCCAAGACCCGAGAACAAACATTCGTATTTTTCATACAAATATCTGCCCCGACACGGGAATCGAACCCGGGACCTCAAGCTTCGTAGTCAGGTTCTCTAACCACTAGGCCATCTGGTTAAAATAGTTAATTGATTGTACTATAATTTATAATACAATTCAATTAACTATTTTAACAAGCAAGACAAAGCAAACGAAAAATATATAAAAGACAAAAAAGCCATGGGTATGGAAACATACTTATTTCATTTTTATTATATCTTGTTTTTACACGAATATATGAGGTCCCTTAGGTAAGTGTATGTAAGTATACTTTCTACGATCATGCCAAAATTTACTAAACTAAGTATGTGCGTTTAATGGAGGTTTAAAATGTTTCCAGTGACAAATAAATGAATTGGAGACGTACAAGGTCTTCCAATGACAAAAATTTAAATTATTATTCAAATTATTCTGAGGATATAAAATGTTTCCAGTGACAAATAAATGAATTGGAGACGTACAAGGTCTTCCAATGACAAAAATTTAAATTATTATTCAAATTATTCTGAGGATATAAAAAAATACCTAAAGGAATTATCACACTGAATGCTTTCTGCGGTCGCGGTCAGGTCAAATAGAACGTAGCCCGCATTATGTATGAACAACATTGTCGGTCTCTATATATATTATTTTGTATAGATATGCGATCTGACTGCGCGGACCGCGATTGTTGATGATTGGGCATTAATAAGTAAGGGAGACCTATGTCCAGCAGTGGAAGTCCTACGGCTGAAATGATGATGATGATGATGTTGTTCATACATACATAATGCGGGCTGCGTTCAATTTGACCTGACCGCGACCGCAGAACGCATTCAGTGTGACAAATTCTTTAATGAACTTGACAGTATGTGTCTACTGGATCATCGACAGGCTGGTGATATTAACGGTGAAAAGATTCCATAGTAGCACTGAAAAATATATCGTCACACTTAAATAGTCCACTTTACAATCAAGTTATTCCAGACTCGAGACCATTTCGAAAGGACTCCACCAGTCGGGTAATGACCCCGACCTCATGAATGAACGATACGCTATCCACTGCGCCAATTAAAAGTCTTTAAGCATTTTTAAACCCCGATACAAAAAGAGGGGTGTTATAAGTTTGACAGCTATGTGTGTGTGTCTGTCTGTCTGTCTGTGTGTCTGTCTAGTGGCATCATAGCTCTTTAACGGGTGCACCGATTGGGATGCGGTTTTTTTTAATAGAAAGCAGGTTTCTTGGCGATGGTTCTTAGATATGTTTCATCAAAATCGGTTTAGCCGTTTCAAAGTTATCAGCTCTTTTGTTAGCTGCGGAAGGGATCTTAGGCGCATAATGGGCACTGACTTAATTTTCAAACGTCATACGAGTGACATAATTGCGTTGGGGGCTTTGATCAATTATAACTGAAGATACACATTGCCGAACAAAATCTCCTTCAAAAAATGTCCGAACTTTTTTATTTGGTTGCATAACAATTAAAATTATCACCTACACAGAAATTTGAACCTAGTCTTTACTTCATTACAGTCGAATTTCGGTTGACACTTGACAGCTAAACTTGACAATTTCACGCAACGTACTGAGAAAAAAGAAGGCCACTTTTATCAAAGTGGCGCTCATTTGGCTCGGACATTTTCGGGCGCGCGACTGTGGATCTACAGTTATAATTGATCAAAGGTTGGGGGTTTTTAAATTTTTTAATTTATAGTTATATCAGCTATGGAATCTGTCAGTCTTGCTCAGAAACGTAAATTAATATTGGTTTGTACGATTTTTAATTTTAAAATATAATTAGCTTAGCACTCCTCAATCAAGATGTAGGTAGTTGTGATAGCACGATCAAGTGCAAAAATATGTGTCGATTTAATCCACTCATAATTTATGTACCGATACCTTAATTCGACGACATAAGAGCTATGTGATGTCTTTTTATGACCAAGTTGTGTGCACCCATGTTTACACTTGACTTTACATTAAATGAGAGAGAGAGAGAGAGAGAGAGAGAGATATTTATTTACACATATTCGATACACAGGAAATACAGTTGACAGGAAAAGATAAAAATTAAAAAAATCATCGAATAGTATAAATTGGGCTCCACTCAGCATAATGTTGCGGCAAGCCGCAACGCTGTTTTTCAGTGGGACCCATTTAAAAACTTAACACAAAAAAATAAAAAAACAAACGAACAACACACTGTGATGACACGAACGCCAGCGGAAAGTGCAGTTCGCAACAAAACCTAAATAGGTACAAACCGGAAGTATGTATGGCAACACTTGATCAGTTTAATCGTATCTGAACCATTAAACCGCAACAAATTACGCCAAGGATCATTCTGGCTACTGTAGTGAATTATCAGCAATTTCACTAATTTTGATATTGTGACGCATCACTCAACCTTCGATAAAACAAACTTAAAAACAAAAAACATTCTAATGACTGAAAGGTAGGCGGGAACGCAGCCCGGCCCTTTGTAAAGTCGTTCATATAATATTACAATACTCTTTGGTAAAGTCGCTCACAATAAATTTAAGCTACCGCCGTTTCGTGTGAAAAAAAACTTAGCAAATAACAAAAAGAATATATCCAAAACGCACAATTAAAAAAGTCTGTGCAAATGCACTTATGTGTCGTTGAAAGGTCGCAATTAGCCATTATTATCTGTCACCTTAGTTACATTCAACGACCACAAATCGCCAAAGAACCTTTAGGTCCAGGTAACCTGTTAAGTATATACAAAAATGATACCGCCGTTTGAGATAGCGACTAAGGGTCATACACACCGTAAGAAACAAAAGATGTCTCTCCTGTGGACGTAAAATTAGCAATTCCGATAGTGAACTAAGGATTTATTTAAATGGGCCGAAAGCTGGCCAGCGCACACTGATGTATATATATTAAGCAACTAAAGGCTATACATATAAATAAAGTACTTAATAATATGAGGTACTGTGTATGTAGAATGCGTGAGTTAAAATAGAATTACTTATTAAAACTAATTAAAAAAAAATACTTTGTGGATACAATTTACTACCGTTATAAAATAATAATGAACCGGAGTCACCTAGTGCATCCTAATCCGGCAGAAAGCTAGCTAACGTACTTTCTTCCGCCAGATTCGCTTGAGTTAAGGCCGTTGGGAGCGCCTCACCTGTTCGCCGGATTCGCGAATACGAATTTAGAAAGTTATTTTTTTAATTCCTTCAAGTTGTACAAGGTTGTGTCGAGTGGCCAGTCGCGGTTTGTGTGTCAATGTGCACACACGTATATCAGTCTTCGTAAACGCTCTTTCACACGAGTGCGGCCGCCGCCGCCGGAGCCAATTTTGACGTGAACAATTGTATTATTTTTTCGGATTTCGTTTTATTAGGTAAGTGTTTGGTACTAATTATTACTATGTTTAGAAGTTGTTCAACTGTTTACTTTTATAGTTCATAATTTAAAGTGCATTATAAGCAAATTCCGGCTACGTTCACGCAACATAAACTATCCTATTGATATTGCGATCTAATGTATCTAGCACGAACCACACCGGTCTTGTCAATTGATCCCGTATATTAATATTAATGTGATATGACAATTTACTACATATCTCGTATCAACTTGGCTATTATACGTCCTTATTTCGAGTGCACGAATGTTTATGTAGGTATTTATTTGTTTACAAACTAACTGAAACTTCGAAACTGTATTCGTAAACTGTAGGAGCATTGAATTCACAACGCTTTAGTTTGGTTTTAAAATATTTGTGAATGAAAGAAAGCTCACCTTTTCACGCAGCGTGACATCTTTACAATGAGAAAGTGAGCAAACTCGATGAATGAACCGTTCGTCGTAATATGTGTATAAGTATGTTTATAATTATGACGTGCTCGGTGCCATACACTTACACTAACTTTTATGCCCGTGACTTTACCATAGTGGAGTAATAATAGATAGATAAAAAACTTTAATCACCACAACACGAACATGGCTTAATTAATAACAATGATAGAGTGACTTAAAAAATATAAAAAATAACATGGATAACTTTAAAACTAACATGCAACATGTGAGTTCCTATACCAGAATAAAAACAATAAGGCCGTTTGTTAGATTGATATTTTAAGCCATACAACAGCATACAACTGATATTGACTGACCTTATTAGGGTGGTAAAGGAATTTCTTGGTAAATTATACATATTTCACCAAATTTCAAGTCTCTTAATATCACTGACATTTTAAAATTGCACTCCTAGAACAAGAGTCAACGTTTAACTTAAAATAATCTACCATTTTAATTTGGACCTTCCAGAAACTCAATTGCTAATTAAAAAGGTGGATTGTTTTGAGTTAATAGACTCTAGAAGTGCGAAATGTTCGGAGAGAGTAGATACCTATAACTGAGCCTGAGGTAGATGGTAGGATACTTTACAATTAGGACACTTAAGGATTTGCCACACTGGATGCGTTCTGCGGTCTGCGGTCAGGTCAAATTGAACACAGCCCGCATTATGTATGAACAACATTGTCGGTCTCTATATATTTTGTATAGATATGCGATCTGAACGTGACGGTCGCACGGTCAGATCGCATATCTATACAAAATTGCTATAAGACCTTGCTTCGTACCAAATTTCAATATTATGAGTTCACGGGAAGTACCCTGTAGGTTTTGATTCCCTTGCGAGTTTCGAAAATATGCGGAAATTTGCATCATAAACGGCTGTATCTTTTGATTGCGTTGGCTTAGAAGTTTGATTTTTTCACAGCTCTAAGGGACAGTAGACCTGAGTATTTGATATAAATTTCAGCTTGATACCTCCACGCGTTCCTGAGAAAAAGGGTGGTGACAGACAGACGGACGGACGGACAATAAAGTGATCCTATGGGTTCCGTTTTTTCCTTTTGAGTTACGGAACCCTAAAAATCAGACAAACATTTAGATATGTTAAGTTATGATTAAGAATATTTAATTGCCATGTTTATTGCGATTTCTCACCTATTATTATGTACATAATGCAGTTGTTAAACATTTCATAACGACAGCATATGTCTCAAAGTCACCCCGTTTCATAATTTTATAATACAAAAAGAAATTTTAGCCGGTCATTGCCCTGTAGGAACCATACGACCGTACAATGACTTGAGAAATAATGATGATGATAAAATAGCTGCATTGTATAAACGACTCTACGCATCATGAAGTTTAGAATAAAATGAAATTGAACGCTATTTATCAAGCGAGTGTTAATTTTAATGAGTTAATTTATATTAAAACTAGCTTTTGCCCGCGGCTTCGCTCGCGTGTACCATGAGAATTCCAAAGCACCAAGATATCAAGCAAGCAAGCATACAGGCAAGCAAGCAAGCATGCAAGCAAGATGCAAGCATGCATGCACGCTTGCTTGCTTGCGTGACAATGGGACCATCTCAGTAGTATATTATATTCTTTCGAATAAAAAAATAATTTTTAAAATCGGTCCACAATTGACCGAGAAATCGGTGAACATACTTTTTTTTTTTTTTTATGTAGCCTATAATATATCCCACTGCTGGGCAAAGGCCTCCCCTTTCTTCCGCCATTCTTCCCTATCCTAGGCATGCACCTGCCAATCGAGCTGAAAAGCGCTCAGGTCGTCTCGCCATCTCCTCTTGGGTCTGCCTCTGCTCCTTTGGCCATCCCTCGGTACCCATTCGGTAACGATTCGCGCCCATCGGTCCGGATGCATTCGGCAGACATGTCCGGCCCAGTCCCACTTCAGCTTGGCGGTTTTGACACCCACATCTGTAATACGAGTTTTGGAGCGCAGTGCCGTGTTTCTGATTCGATCAGTTCTTCGAACACCCAGGATACTGCGCTCCATTGCTCGTTGGCAAACCTTAAGCCTGGACTTTTGAGCTTCAGTTAATGACCAAGTCTGGGCGCCGTAGGTTAAGATGGAAAGAATACACATGTCGACGAGTTTGCGCTTAAGTGACAGAGGAAGGTTGCCCTTCATTAGCGTCTTCATGGACCAGAAGCTCTTCCAGGCATTATCGATACGCCTATCGATTTCTCTTGACTGCCTGTTCTCGAAGGATGCTATCTGGCCCAAGTAAATATACTCGTCGACGTATTGTATGTCTTGCCCATCCACCGTAACATACTTACATAAAAAAAATACATAAAGTGGAATGCATAACCTCCTCCTTTTTTTGAAGTCGGTTAAAGAGCTCTTTGCGGCCTACTTACAGTATAAACTTATGAATTTTGAAATTTTAGCTTACAATCAGTAAAACGCAAAATCCCGTATCTTCCCGTTCCCGTAAGAATTTCGGGAAATTCTTTCTTAATACTCCCCTACACTCCCCAAGAAACCCACTTGCCAAATTTCAGCTTTCTACGGCCAGTAAAACGAAAAATCCCGTTTTTTCCCGTTCCCGTAGGAATTTTGGAAAGTCCTTTCTCAATGCTCCTCTACACTCCCAAGCAACCTCATGCCGAATTTCAGCTTTCTACGACCAGAAAAACGAAAAATCCCGTTTTTCCCGTTCCAGTGGGAATTTTGGATAGTCCTTTCTTAATGCTCTTCTACACTCCCCAAGGAACCCACTTGCCAAATTTCAGCTTTCTACGACCAGTAAAACGAAAAATCCCGTTTATTCCCGTTCCCGTGGGAATTTTCAAAAGTCCTCACTTAATCCTCCTCTACACTCTCCAAGCAACCTAGATGCCGAATTTCAGCTTTCTACGACCAGTAAAACGAAAAATCCCGTTTTTTCCCGTTCCCGTGGGAATTTTGGAAAGTCCTCTATTAATCCTCCTCTACACTCTCCAAGCAACCTAGATGCCGAATTTCAGCTTTCTACGACCAGTAAAGCGAAAAATCCCGTTTTTTCCTTATCCCGTGGGAATTTCTGAAAATCCTTCAAACTGTTTTTTACTATTATAATTACCTACTTCTATGCCAAATTACAAGAGTCTAGTAATTATAGTTCATAGGATCCCGTTGAACTGAATATATAAATCCCGTTTTTTCCTTATCCCGTGGGAATTTTGAAAAATCCTGAAATCAATGTTTTAACTAATGTAATACCTACTTGTGTATCAAGTTTGATGAGTCTAGTTATTATAGTTAATGAGATAGGGTCACTCGGAATCGAATATATAAATCCCGTTTTTTCCCGTCCCCGTGGGAATTCCCAAAAATCCTGGATGCCTAAATTGTATAAGGTATCTATGTGCAAAATTTCAAGTCTCTAGGTCCAGTGGTTTGGGCTGTGCGTTGATATATCAACAGTCATTTAGTTTAATTAGACATTTCAACCCCATCCAGGGAGATGGTATTTTACGTGCGCTACATCGGATTTTAAAACCGTTGTTGTTTTCATAACCAGCGACCCGATAAACCATAGAAACAACACCCATGTTGATTTTCAGACTTTGTTACCCCTTTCCCCCCTTTTAGGGGTTGAATTCTCAAAAAACCTGAAACACGTGTTTACTCATTTACCATTAGGAGTATTTCTGTGAAGTTTCGAATAAAATAGTCGAACTAATCTTGTTTCCCCATACAAACTTTGGACCCCCTTTTCACCCCCTTAGGGAGTGAATTTTGAAAAATCCTTTCTTAGTGCACCCCTAGACCTTATAAGTAACCTACATGCCAAATTTGGAATCTCTAGGCCCAGTGGTTTGGGCTGTGCGTTGATATGTCAGTCAGTCAGTCAGTCAGTCAGTCAGTTTCTTCTTTTATATATATAGATAGTGCCGATTTGATCACAAATTGAGACGTTTCCGCAGGTGCGGTTAATTTAAGCTCTGTGGTTGTCAAGTCGGTATGTACAGTCAAGGGCAAAAATATGTATACACTTTAGTACCTTGTCACTTTAACCACTGTGACAGTTCATATATGGCAGTTCAAATATGACGAAAATAGACAAGGTACTAAAGTGTATACATATTTTTGCCCTTGACTGTACAACAATAGTGCACGACGACGTATCCTTAAGTAATTTGTATACGCGAATTATCAGGTCGCGAATTACTGTCGTATATTTCGGGTCTAAATTTACTCGGGCGTACATTAACTATATCGGTTTCCATCAAAAATGCTGAGTTGTCATGCAGTTATTCCGCGAACAACTCCTCGTCACATAGTTCTGTGCTAGGTTCTTAGTTGACAGACTGTTTCCACACCAAAGTTTTTGTGTGCTCCACGGAGTCCTAGAGTTCCCGCCATGCGCATTTTTGGGGATCAGTAAAGCCACAACATTACGGAATAAACGGTGGACGTGCAATTAGTGAAAGATGATATTGAATGATTGGTCCTGCCTACTTAATAACTGCCATGAAAACTCTATCTTTGATGATAGTCAAGACACGTGCGAAAGAAACTTAGGGATCAAGAGATCTCGATTTGGAGAGTCGTTGTTGCCGCTTCATTCATAGTTGGAAAAGTTCCAGAAAGCTCCATGAAATGGCTTTTCTTAGTTAAGTGACAAAATAATATCTAAACTCCGTGTGCGAAGAATATAGGGGTATAATAAATAGCCTACGACCTACCAAATACGGCATGTAACTGAATGAAGAGCAAAGTCGATGCCTGATTGACGGCCAAGAAAAATCTAATGGAATGTCACACTTTTTATTAATTTTTTAGTACTTTTTTTTTCGTTTGGTCTATACAAAGTTATATAATATGCATGAAACTTTGTAAGGACGAAACGATAAAAAAGTGCTAAAAATTTAATAAAAATTATGACATTCCATCATACTCCTCTTGGCCATCAACAGGGGGGTTTCACTCCGCAGTTTAGGTATGTTCGGCCGTCGCGCCTCCCGGGGAGGCGTGTGGCTGTAGGTTGTCGCTCAGCATTCGGTGCGTACGCTAGCCGCTTCGCGCGTAATTATTTTCTGTGATTTTTGCAACAAATGATGACTTCTAAACGATCTTATAATCCGTATAAAAGATACTGTTGCGATTAAAGCTAGTTTAATGACTAAAATACACATTTCTTGATTTATATACCTACCAAATATCGGCGAGTGAGAAGAACCCTAGGGTTCTCTCACTTCTCACTGTGCCCTTGGTTTGGGATCAGCGGTGCCCAACGGAATATGAACGCTCGTATCTCACGATAAGTTTCAATTTCGCGTGCAAGCAGCAAGAGTAAGCAAGTTTTTATACCTAAAGTGGACTTTTGTTCGAGAGTGATCCTTCTGTGCGTTAGTACTATTACTTATTCTGTGCCATTAACCAGGTATCGGCTTTGCTCTTCGTTCAGCTACATGCAGTAAAGACAAAAAAGTTTCATAAAAATCGGCCATGCCCTTACAGAGGAGTTCGATAACAAACACCGTGACACGAGATTCTTTGGAATACTCATGGTACACTTGAGCGAAGCCGCGGACAAAAGAGCTAGTATTAGATAGATCTAAACGTCCCTACCCAGGGAATCAAATATTGGTATAGGTCACAATCAATAGTAACCATACCCATGGAACCGTAAAAAATAAACTTAAGGAATGAGAGTTGAGAGTTCTACACATTCTGCCAGCAAACTGCTATGCATTGGGAGAGGTATTTAGAGATAAGTATTTTTTGTACTTCTTTTCTTTGTATTTGAGTAAATAATTAAAAAAAAACACGCTTTAAAAAAATAAAAATATAAAAAAAAAATATTAAATTACAATTCACTATTCTTATAGTGCAGTAAAAAAATCTTAATAAGCAATTATTATATTGTTATATCCAGATCAAAATTTGTAAACAATTCTAAATATTGATAAAATAAATAATAATAGTTTAAAATATTTTATTGTAAAAAAGCGTGGGGTGCATGGTGTCAATTGTCAAGGATTATCATTTTGATAACATCTTAAAAAGCACCCCACGCTTTTTTTACAATAAAATATTTTAAACTATTATTAATTATTTTATCAATATTTAGAATTGTTTACAAATTTTGATCTGGATATAACCATATAATAATTGCTTTATAAGATTTTTTACTGCACTATAAGAATAGTGAATTGAAATTTATTAATTTTTTTTTTAATTTTTAATTTTTTTTTTAAAAGCGTGTTTTTTAGTTTTTTTAAACTATTATTTATTTTCTATTTTTTAGTTGCATTTTTTTCACAGTGAGAGTTACCATGTGCTAAAAAGAGACACAAAATGGTTTTTTGCTCGTCTTAAATAGAATCAGTCTATCTTATACTTGGTCTTCGGTGCGCGCGCACTGCTCTACACTACTAAACGTAAACCTCTTTCTTTCTAACTTTACCTCCCTCACCTACAACCCCCCAACCCCCCCAACCCCCTAAACCCAACCCCCCAACCCCTAAACCCATCCCCCAACACATTTTCCCAACCCCCCCAAACACCTAACCCCAACCCCCACAACCTTACCCCGAACCCTCTAAACCACCCTTACCCCCTCCTCATTTTCCAAACCCCCAACTACCTAAACCCAACCCCCCTAACCCCGGACCCCCACCCCATTTCATAAACTTCCCCCAAACCCCTTACCTCAACCCCGCTTACCCCCAACCCCAACCCCCTAAAACCCAACCCCCAACCCCCTTACCCCTCCCCATTTCCCACAATCCCCCAACCTCCCTAACCCCGAACCCCCCCAACACCCCACACCCTTAACCCCAACCCCCTAATAATAATAATAATAATAATAATAATACGTTTATTTCGCATAAAATGTGGTACATAAAAGATGGCAATGTTATTTAGTTACAAATGTTTCACACATTTAACCAGGAGCTGGCACGCAAACATTTTTTCCAATAGGTGAATTCTAATTAAAACCTACATGTACAAAATAATAATAATAATATAGAGGACAATCTTACATAAGGGTGTATTTTCAGAGCGACTTTTTTGGACGTCCCAAGTCAATTAAAAAAAAACCACTCAAAAAATTAAAACCACACAATTTTATATACATTGTACACAATATAATACAATGAGTTTTAACATTACAAACATTGTTGACTTCAATTAAGACTGCATAAAAAATATCCAAATCTTAGAAACACTAACTGCAGTAAGTCTGTGAGGCCTGTCCCACACGCGGTTTTGTTGAATCAATTGAGCATAACTTTGTGTCTATGTGTCACTTTTCGACTTAATATATATCAAAATGAAGCTAATTACATAACGCATTCGATTATAACTTTTGTATACTAAATACAATTTTATTTAAAAATAGGTTGGCCATAATGTGTTTGTCCCACCTCTAGCTACCAATATTACCTTGCGCAAATACCTGCTAATATCTCATCGGTGAAGGATCATATCGCCATTTTCACATTTTTGTGGAAGAGTACGTTAGTTGTGCTCCGGCTGTCACGCGGAGTGGACGTCCTACTACTGAGTTTTGTGTGCCTACCAAGGCGAGTCTTTCGCGCGATGTATTTTGGTTCGCTTAAAAGTAAATTCCGTGGATTCCTGTTGTACGATATATAATGGTTTTAATTAAATAGTTAAATTTTTATTTACTAGTTGACTTAGTCCTTATTTCACAGTAAAGAGCTTATATTAATCATGTATATAGTTTAGCAGTAATCGCAAAAATACCTAATTGTCGTAATCCTCCGTGGCGTAATTTCGATGGCATTTTTGTCCATCGAAATTACAGATATGGCAGCGAAATTACACAACATGACTTATCTCGCAAAACACACGAGTACACCTCGACGTTTCGACCACATTACAGTGGCCGTGGTCACGAGTAGACCTCTAGTCTGTATTTACGTGACCACGGCCACTGTAATGTAGTCGAAACGTCGAGGTTTCATTTACCAACTGTTTATTTTTTCTGAAACTGTAAACTTTTCAGGATTGTTATAAAACAAACCTTACATAATCTAACCTACAGGATAGTCCTAAAATATATCCTAAATAGTTTACAGTTTCAGAAAAAATAAACAGCTGGAAAATGAAACATTTGCCAAATTAATCATTTGCGAAACGGCAGTACCCGGTTATATTAATAATAAGTTTGTAACCATGTTGATTGTGATGTTTTATATTAATAATGACACATTCGAAATTATATAATATTTCTCACGTATTGTTCCTAAGAAAAACTTAAATAAATAGTTTTCCACTTTAATTTAATGTTTTATTAATCTAACTATACACGAATATGTACACGTACATAAATTTAATTATAGTTACATACATAAATCATAGTAATGGTTTATAATTTTGTACTTATTTCCTATGTTATTAATAAAGACGTAATTTCGCTGTCACTATAGTAATTTCGATGGTGCTTTTTTTTCAATGTCGAATAACTACTAAATTATTGACTTTAAATTGGGGCCTTTTATAGCATTGAAATCCTAATCCGAAGGAGTATCTCAACGAGTGATCAATTTCACCAAAAGTAAAAAAAAAATTTTGCTCACGGAAATTACGTAAAAAAATTATTTCAAAAATCCACCCATAAATCAACCCAATCCAAAGAAAAAATAAATAAATAAAACAATGTCATAATTTGCAACAATCAATAAATAAGTCAATTAATAATATTTAAAACAATTTACAAGTTATAATATCTATTTAAAATAATCAAAATATTCGTTTATAGAGTAAAAACATTCTTTTACTAACCATTTCTTAAGCCTACTTTTAAATATGTTCAGAGGTAAATCCTTTATGTCATTTCCCAAACAATTATAGATTTTAATTGACATGCAATATGTGTTCCGACCATACAACTTCGTATTTTTGGCAGGTATCACGAGTCTGTTTGGGTATCGTGTGTTAAATTTACAGATGTCTTTTTTTGTTTTAAAAATCGAGTAGTGTGCTTTAGTAAATAAACAGACCTCGTATATGTACATGCATGGCACCGTGAGCAATCCTAATTCTCTGAACAGTGGCCTACACGAGGTAAAACTATCAACGTTGCAAATAGCTCTGATGCATTGTTTTTGTGCTATCAACACCCATTTTGCTTCGCATGAATTACCCCATAGGAGAATACCGTAGCGGAGTTGTGAGCAAATATAGCCATGGTACGCCTGGATTGCCATTTCCTTAGATGCTACTTTTGGGAGTCGCCATAGTGCGTACGCAAAAGAGTTTACTTTATTGCACACTTTCATTATGTGTTCATTCCAAGAGCATTTGTCATCTAGACACATACTTAAAAATGTTGTCTGATTGGATTCACAGATCATTTCACCCGCAAGCGTAATACACAGAGAGTGTTTACGTGCATTCTTATTGATAAACTGTATGTATGTAGTTTTGTCAGTGTTTATGTTTAAATTATTTTTGGTAAGCCATGTAACAATATCCATAACTGTCAGGTTTATGTCCTCATTGTAGGTCCTAACATTATGACATGGTATTACGATTGACAAATCATCTGCAAACAGTGTACAATCATATTTCGTTATGTTTGGAAGGTCATTGACATACAATAAAAATAATAATGGACCCAAAATACTTCCTTGGGGTACACCAACCCGATTTATTTTAGTGAGCGAAGTATACTTAGTTTCTACCTTGTCACAGTTTATTTTGGATACTTCAACAAACTGGGTTCTAGCTTGCAAGTAGTGCCTGAGCCAATCATTCGCTATACCTCTTATACCATAGAACTCGCACCCCCTTTCCCTCCCATTTCCCCCAACCCCTCACCCCACCACCTACCCCCCCTTCCAGCTCCATCATCAAACCCTTGTTACCATCTAGGCCTCTAACCCCCTCCCCATTTCCCACAACCCCCCAAAATCCCTAACCCCCGAACCCCCAACACCCCCACCCTATTTCCCCCAAACCCCCCCCACCTCCTAACCCCAACCGCCATACCCTTACCCCCAACCCTCTAAACCCCCGACCCACTTACCCCCACCCCATTCTCCCCCCCACCCCGCCACCTACCCCCCTTCCAGCTCCATCATCAGACCCTTGTTACCATCTAGGACCAAAGTACTCGTCAAAACGAATCATACGAGCCCAAACTCGATGGGGTTGTTTCGTTTTATTGTGGAGTGCCTTTGGCCATCTTCCAGCTCCATCATCAGACGCTGGTTACCATATGGGATCAAAGTGCTCGTCAAGACGAATCAAACGAGACCAAACTCGATGGGGTCGTGTCGTTTTATTGTGGAGTGCCTTTGGCCATCTTCCAGCTCCATCATCAGACCCTGGTTACCATCTGGGATCAAAGTACTCGACAAGACGAATCAAAAGAGCCCAAACTCGACGGGGTTGTGTCGTTTTATTACAGAGTTCCTATGGCCACCATCCAGCTCCATCATCAGATCAGCTCCATGTTACCATAATATTGCATTGTCATCCAATTTACACATACGTGTAAAATTTCAGCTCAATCGGAAACCGGGAAGTGGGTCAAAATCGCACCCTAAGGAGTCGGTTACAAACATACATACATACATACAAACAAACAAACAAACATACAGGTGAAGCTAATTTAAAGCGTGTAAAAAAAAACAGTTGTCAAATACATTGACTTTTTGACATAAGAGCTATCAAGCAAGTGGCACATGGGTCATCGCAAATTGACTCTACCCACTCTCTACCATAGGTAATTTTAATTTGCTGCACACCGATATAAACCACAAGTCACCAGAGGACGTGTTGCTATTCCGACAGAAGTGCCTACAGCCAAAAATGCTGTTATACACTATGTACAGCAAGAGCGTGACCGGTAAAATTTACAGAAAAAAAAAGAATTATCATTAGAAATACTGTAATAAATCAGGTTTCTAATTATATAAACATGCTTTAATATTAGTAAGGCGCCCAGTCTCCCGAATTATTCTATACTTAATTGCTTGGCACATCTGAGGCATACTTTCTACCAAATTTTCAGCGTACTTTGTTAACTGCGAGGTAAAGATCTCCATACGGACTTCAGTTCTCGTGCTAGGACAGCAAAGCTAATTATATTTTTTCCTCGTATTTGAGCTTCATCCAGGCCCATACATTTTCGATTGGATTGGCATCAGGAGATTGTGAGGGCCAATCCAAAACATCGACGCTATTTTCAGCCTTCCACGCAGTACAGACCCGACTTCGGTGATTCGGGTCATTATCTTCTTGTAGTATCCACACAAGCCTGCCATGCCTTGGGAACATCTTCTTAGATAGATAGATAGATAGATAAAAAACTTTATTCACCACAACACGTACATGGCTTAAAAAATAACAATGATAAAGTGACTTGAAAAATATAAAAAATAACATGGAAAACTTAAAAACTAACATGCAACAGAATTCCAAAATTAAGAGAGCCATGCGATGATGTGGAGAATAGGCGCTGACTCAGCATGTACTGCAGCTACGGATAGCCACAGAGCTGGTATTCTGTCAGAGACCTGAGGTAGTGCCAACGTGCTTCTGGACAAAAATATATATTTTTTTTTGTGTGTTGTGCCACATGCTAGACATTAAAATTTCAAAGAAATACATTGGAAAAGAACACAAGATGATGGGAAAAAGAACAAACCGAAAATACGGGATGTCAAAACAATAAGCCAAATAAAAACCACTAATAATAGAAATTTTAACAAAACAAACACAAATATTTATGAGAGAGGAAGGTTCAGGACGTTTCTATTTGACGAGTGAGTAAAAAATTTTTATATTTAATTCGAAAAGTCGGTCTTGATTTCATATTTCTTATAGGTGGAGGTATATTGTTCCAGCATTTTGTTGCTTGGTACCTGAAACTTCCCCGAAACGCACATGTTTTGTGAGGATAGACGCTCAACACCAAGGCTCGCGAGGCTCTAGCTTTATGAAGAGAAGGCGAAGGCGTAGCAGAAGGTAACAATGCCTTTTCATAAATTTTAATCATTTTATGGGCGTCCAGTGTACCAGTGAACAACTGTAAATGGCCAAAATCCTGTTTTGAGAAGCATCCCCAAACATGCACCTTCACCGGATGTTTCACGGTCCGCACGAGCACTCCGTTTCCAGCCGTAGACCAAGCCCGAATCGAGTAATTAGCTGCCCAAAATGAAGCTTCATCGGAAAATATTACATTTTTCCAATCCCGGTTTTTGTTTTCACTCGCCCATGACAGCCTTTTTTCCGTGTGTTTCTCAGTTAAGAGCGGTTTTTTCACCGTACTCCGATATTTCAATCCATTTTCAATCAAACTTCTTCTTATTGTATCTATAGATAAATCTAAACCTTTTTTTTTAATTTTTCTTGACCGGAACGCAAGGATAATAATGGATTTTTCGAAAACATCAGTAAAATCCGTTTGTCTTCTGTATCGACCGATTTTGTTTTCCCACGTTCTGGTAAGTCAACGACGGTTTTTGTTTCCGTACATCTCTTCACCCACTTGTTACGAACGTCTTCGATTTATTCATTACTTGGCGGCCGATTCGCGTGACATTTTGGGACCTTTCGCATTTGTACAGAGGAACACGGCTTCATAACGTTTAGCATACGCGGCACTCATTTTGGAAAATGTGCTTTTGGCGGGAAACTGTCAAAAGATTTTTCTTTTTTTTTTACAGAGCATTGTACGTAAAACATCACGCTATTCAGCCAGTACTTTTTTTTCTGTGTCATTTTAAAAATAAAAATTATGCCGGTCACGATCTTGTCAAACACACTGTAATTAAGACATTATCGCAATGAGCCATCACGGAGTTATCTATTAACTACACAGTCACCAAGGAAGTTATTGTAGGATTTTTTAGGGTTCTGTGCCCAAAGGGTGCCAACGGGACCCTATAACTGAGACTCCGCTGTCTGAAACCGAGACTACTCACTTAAAATTTTGCCTGATTATGTATTATTGTGGCCGCTACAACAACAAATAGTAAAAGGGCATTTTCTATTTTTCCTTGTAAGCAATTAAGATATTGTTAATAGGGAGTTAAAATTAGTCTGTGGGATCTAGCCCTAATGTGGAGTTGTTTAATTAAAAGATGAACTCTAAATTAATTGTATAATACTGGTTCTACAATATTAAAATAAAATATCTGGGAGCGGACGCACCGCGTGCGCGAGCCGAGCAAAGAAGAGGGAGGGGCGCGGGCGTCGCGCGCCGGTATTGCCAGCGGTTTGACGGCGGCCATAGGCACAAAATAAAAAGGTACAGAAATAAATCTACATACAAAGTGCGCTCGAGCAACGCACACATAGACACTGTTCACAGACACGATATCTCGGATCAGTTCGGATCAGACCGAGCGCGATTGCCATCCGCTTGAGGCGCGCGCTGTGGTCGCGCGTACTTATTCATTTTGTGTCGCGCGTCTGCGGAATTTTTCGAGTGCAATAATGGAGCAACAAAAAAAAGGTTATTATAGGTAACTGTTCAGTGGACGGTTATTTAAATTCAACCCTAAACGGTGAATGGTCGTTTTTTAAGCTACCAGTGGTTTCAGAGAGGTAAGTTTAGTAGGTATCTGCTTGTATTTCGATGGTTCATTTTAACGTTACATAGAATAGTTAGGTAGATAGGTAAGCACCTCGCCCCGACTCCCAAAGTAATAATAGTTTCCTATTTTGAATCAGTATAAATAAACGTTACCTTACAAAAAACGTGGTTAGGTACCTACTTATACCTAACTACATTTTTGTAAGGTAAATTCATGCCACTAATATTACGTAAGTTGAAAATATGTTTTTTTGTTTGTATAGATATTGTGTTGTTTTTAGTGTCATTAGATAGGTTTAGGTCTAAAACCGATAGGACAATGGAAATTGTATAACTAGGATAATCCGTTTAGAAGTTATTAGGGATTTTCGATAGTGAAAATTGACAAACGCTAAATTTTGTAGGTAGGTATTTTAATTATTATTATTTTATATTTCCATTCTTCCCGTTTGAATATCAACAATAAATCAAACAACTAGAAACGAGTGCCACTTTTACGATAAGCTTTATGTGTATATGCCATAATAGACAACCCTAGAGCGACCGCCGAGCGTAGGCATGAAAAGTGAAGTACATACACTTGATTGACTTCTGTACCTTTTTATTTTGTGCCATAGGGATGCGGGTCCACGATGCGCAGACATAGTCCGTTTAGTTACGCACTTTTTCAAGCCTTAACAATAAAAAAACGTAACAAACCGGACAATTCTTCACTTCTTGTTAAACATTGTTAAACTTGTCCGATTTGTTACTTTTTTTATTGTAAAGCTTGAAAAAGTGCGTAACGAAACGTACTTATTTTAACTCCCTATTAACAATTTCTTAATCGGTTACAAGGAAAAACAGAAATGCTCAAAAAATTAAATAGGTAAAGTTAAATATTAAAGGGGGTCGTCACATAACAAACGTTTTTTTTTTCAGCGTTTTTAACTCGATCTTTATAATATTTTTAGTGAACTATTTTTAAAACATTGTACGGAGGTACGGAACCCTTCTTGTACGAGTCCGACTTGCGCTTGAGCGGTTTTTTGAACTGAGGCTGTATTGTCTAACACCCGGACGCTTGGGATCGCATTCACCATCTCTTTCTGTTACCGTTTTATTCCGTTTGACAGAAAGAAATAGTGAATGCGGTAGCACGCACCCGCGCGCTAGACAATAATAATATGCGTAGGTACGTTCGACTGCGGGTCTCGATTGGAATGGCTTTCCCATAGAGTTATTAAATAGAAGAATAGCAATTATTATTGTGTGTATCTCTTTCCATAGTCAATGTCACCACTTTTTCACCTTCCCCGCTGTCAACAATACTGTTTGCAATAACTCTTTTTTTGAGCAATTAACTTCGCACCACCTTCGCACAGACTGAGCTGGGAAAATAACCATGCGACTTTTTAGCCATATGCGTGGTCGCGTGTTTAGTTCATATGAGATTTTTTATTATTATTAAATAAGCCGTGCTACCATAGTGGTCTGAGCTATGGCTTCTCAAGCAGAGGGTCGTGAGTTCGAACCCGGGCTTGCATCTCTGATTTTTTCGCAACTTACGAGCGAAATTACATTTATCACGAGCTTTAGGTGAAGGAAAACATCGTGATGGTACCTGCACACAACTGCGAAGAATTCAATTGTGTGTATGAAGTTCCCAATCTGCACCGGGCCCGCGCGAGAACTACTGCGCAAGCCCTCTCATTCTGATAGGAGGTTCGTGCCCTGCAGGGGGATATTAATTAATGTACACTGGGATAGGGTATTATTATTATTATTATCATTATTGTTAGCTCGCTCGGTGGGCCGCCTGCACGAAATTTTTCGATGAATTCTGTACTCGTACAATAAGAAGTCTAAGCGCTTTCATTGTTAATCGACGCCCATTGACCCACTAAAGGTACTGAATGCTTCTTCATAAAATGTAACTGTCCACTCTAAGAGGTTATTTAACTGTATTGTATTGATATATACTGCTGTATGCTTGGCAGAACTAGTACAATATCCATTCGGATTTGCGCCATGTAACTCAAAGCAGCAATGCTTATAAATACGCTTGTTTCGGTATTGAGGGTATAAGACCAGATAAAATTAGTGGCTCAAGAAGCTTCCAACTTAACATTACGTTGGTCTGTTAAGCAACGGTATTTACCTATTACCATCGTGTTGACCCTAAATTGTTCAATTTTGGACAAGAATTATGCACAGAAATTCACTTAGTTGAAAATATTTAACTAATTACTACGTACAACAGGTCATTTATTTAAGTTTTTCTCCTATATTAGATATTGTTTTTTTTTCCAGAAGCGTTATTATTATAACTTGGCTTCTCGCCCGGTGCCAAGTTATCGTTGAGTTTTGGATATTCTTTATAAAAAGCACGCAATATCACTATTAGAAACAATGTAATATTGTTAAGAAAATAAGCTGTATCTGCAACTGTGGATGACTATACGGATTACGACCAAAAAGGCGGCAAGCAAAAGCATTTAAAAAAGGTTCATTACTTGTTAGTATTTAAGTCGGAAACATTTTGGTTCTGTCAAACGTCAGTTCAAAAATGTAAATTTTTAAAGAGCTATTTTCTTAGGCTATTTTAATATAAGTATTAAAAATAATAAATAAATATTCAGAGAATACTTACTTGGTGTGTTACATCAAACGTCAACGTTAGGGGACGCTATCTACCTATTTCGGCGAGAAGATAATCAGGTATGGACTTTTGGAATATAAAAAATAACATATCAAAAATCACGCACGGAGCGTGGGACGCCCTGAGACTCGGTGGAGCGATGATGTTCGCAGGGCGGCTGGCAAGAGCTGGATGAGAGTGGCCGAGGATCGTGCTCAGTGGCGTGCCATGGGAGAGGCCTATGTCCAGCAGTGGACGGACATAGTCTGATGAAATTAAAAATCCGATTTGAAAAACTTTAGGCTATTTTTTTTTCAAATACATATAAATGGCTCCAAAAAAAAATCCAAATCGGTTTATAAATGATAGGGTGCTAAGGTAACCATAAAAAGATACCAATCTCATTTTTTCAAAGTCAGTTAAACAGTACCAAAATATCACGAATGCTGAAAATGCCGCAAAGGTCAAAAATTACTTATTCTGATAAGTAGCTCTATCAGCCTCTTAGTTTAGGTGTTGGTTTTAGAATGCCGGCTACTAACTAACGCAGCACGTGCACACACAAATACATGTTTTACATCCTTTTTTCTCCCATTATGTAAGGCATACGGCCCTATCTTCGACTTCACGTGAGACTATAGAGACTACAAATTGTCGCCTTTTTACGCTTCATGTTCGGCGCTCTAATAACATATCTACTACTACTTTCAGCTGAGTCTAACGGTCATCACGTCATCAGCTAAGTATTATGTCTTCGAGCATGTATTATTTGCTTGTTACGATAATGACTCTCTCCAATCGCGTAGGTTGACGCAATCGTTCACTCACGCGTGGACGCACGAAGCGCGCGATTTCAATTCGAATACCTATTAGTGGAGTGTTAGACGAGTTGGGAATGTGGACGAGTTGGGAATGTAGACGAGCTAGGAAGTTGACAAAAGTGAACCTAAACGGTTAAATTGCTCTTTACTCCTGAGTCGAGATTTCTTGCATCGGTCAGCCGGCACTTGTGTCAATTGTGACTTTAAGCACTCTAAATGCATGATTCCGTTTGTAAGCTTTTTCGCATGATTTATTCACTTCTCGTTTTATATGTATGTCGCATCGTCTCCATGTTCGGGGTCCGATCGCTCTTCATCCATCGCTCGGCGTGGAAATAAAACCGTTAACGAACTTCTAGATGTTTAATTTAGCAGATCAAATAACAAAACTTTAATAAACTTTAATAATTAGCTCGATTCAAATGGATATCGAAATGCGGTGGACGCGATGTGCTAACGGCGCTGCGGTCTCAGTAAAAGTGAACAAGATGTGAACCCCAGTTCGTTAATTTTGAATGAATTTGATATCGAACGAATGAATGATCAAAGCAGTGTTGCCGTTTCGCAAAATCGATTCCACCCAAGTGTCGACTTGACATTTCGATAACAAGAATTTATTAACTAGCAACACCGTCGCGTCGTTCTCGCTCGTGTCAACAGATGGCGTTGCTCGTTCCACGACACGGCCATTCTGATACGTTCACACGCCCTCGTGTGAATAATCTGGAAGATAAGAATCTCAGCAGTAAAAGGGTATCGCCTCGGTCAACCCTGACCAAATAGGGTCACAATAAAACTTTTACGTTGGTCAATTACTTTATTCAAACTAAAACAAAATGATCTCTATTCAATGTTTTCAACGATACTAATTTAGAACGGGGAATTAACCATTGAGCAATCTAATAACATTACACTTTACAACATGTTCTATTATCACCAAACATTGCCTCCATCCGGCAGATACACAAAGTCATCGCCTCCAACCGGCGGATACTCTCAAAACCATCGCCTCCAACCGGCGGATACACTCAAAAAAATCATCGCCTCCATCCGGCGGGTACTCTAAAAAATCATCGCCTCCATCCGGCGGGTACACTCAAAATAATCACCTCTATCCGGTGAATGTAATCAAAATCAGGTGTAAATAGAACACAAATCATCACAAAGAAAATGAATCAAACACACTCATTGCTCAACAGTTTCACTAACATCATCAATGTCTATTACAGGGAAATCGTTAGGCATTTTTCTCAAGCGGTCATGAGCGTATTTGTAAGTGCGGTTACCGTTCAAAGCTTTCAAAATATAACGGTCACCGTCAAGTACTTCAATGACACGGTACGGTCCTTTATATTTTGGGTCGAGCTTTGTCTGGTTACGCTCTTCATTTTTCAATAAAACGAAATCACCTACACTAAAGTTCACAAATTTTGCCTTGGTACTGTCAAATCGTGTTTTATTGTAGTCAGCACTCTTCTCTATGAGTTTGACTGCGTCAGCCCTAACCTGTTCGATATCTACAGTCTGTTCGTCACTATCGCATTGTAAAATGTCAAGGGGCCTCGCCACTCTACCAATTAAAAGCTCTAGGGGACTTGATTTGGTGACGCGATTTTGCGTACAATTTAAAGCTAATTGCACCTCAGGTAGTGCATCTTGCCAGGATTGATCGGTGGTCTCTATAACAGTGAGCATGTTTTTGAGCGTACTCATGACCCGCTCAACTTGGCCATTAGCACGTGAGCTTCCAGTCGCGATTAAGTGCAGCTTAATATTAGATGTTTCGCAAAATGCGCGAAACTCTCGGCTCGCGAAACATCGACCTTGGTCTGCAATTAGTCTAGATGGAGCACCAAAAAGAGACACGCTATTCTTAACAGCCTTAATGCTACTTACAGTGTCAATGTTATGAGTATGGAATAAGAGCACGTATTTCGTAAACGCGTCAATAAGTACGAACACGTACTCTTTCTTATCATTTTTCCCACTCAGTTTGCCTGTCGCGTCAATATGAACGGTGTGCCAAGGGATTGCTACCTTTGGGATGGGATGTAATTCAGCATGAATTTTTCCTGAATGTCCTTTTGAAACTTTACAGGTCACACAATTATCGACAAATTTCTTAACGTATTTCGACATATTTTCGAACCAATAAAGTTCGTAAACTTTTTCCCGTGTTTTTTCCCATCCTAAGTGTATCAATCCACTGTGCACATTATTGATGACTGACCACCTTAAAGACCTAGGAACAATAGGCAAGCAACGTGTTCTTCCGTTTCTCTGAACTTTACGATACAAAATATCTGAGCGCAATTCATAAGTCTTTGCCACGTCATTTCCAAGTACATTCTCAGACAGGTCAGATTTTAACTGTGAAATTTCCGCATCTCGCTGCTGTTCTGCGAGTAACCAATTTTGACTGAGCTCAGTGATATTGACCTGTTTGGGAGGTACTTTGTCAACCGTTTTAGCTGGTGTTACAGGAAGGGGGTTTCGGGAGAAAAAATCAGCGTGACACATTTTCTTGCCTTCCCTGTGTACAACGTCAAAGTTAAAGGACTGTAAAAATGCCCACCAGCGGTGAACTCTGGGGGTGAGGTCAAGCTTAGTACGAGCAGCCTTGAGCGAGTTGCAGTCGGTAACGACCGTAAACTTCTTGCCATGCAGATAATGACGGAAGTGTTTGACCGCGTTGACGACCGCAAGAGTTTCCAGCTCATATGAATGATACTTTGACTCAGCGGCCGTCGTGCGTCGGCTGTAGTAAGCCACAGCGTGGTTTTTACCATCAACTCTCTGCAACAAGACTCCGCCATAACCAACCGCACTCGCGTCAGTATGCAGCTCTGTTTCACATTCAGGGTCGAAAATGGTCAATACTGGTTCACTAGTCAGCGCTTGAATTATTTGTTGCCTAACTTGTTCGTGATCTGGTTTCCAGTTAATTTTGCCATTGCCGGTAGTCAAGGCATATAAAGGTGCCATGATTTGTGAAAACTTTGGAACATACTGTCGAAAGTAAGATGCTAACCCGATAAATTGCCGTAAGTTAGTCACAGTCTCCGGGGGAGGAAGAGATGTAAGAGCTTCAATCTTTTTAGGATTAGGGCGGATTTCACCTTGACTAACCTCGTAACCCAAGTACTCAACCTTAGTTTTAAGAAAGGAACATTTTTTCAACTTCATTGAGAAGCCTTTCGCAGTTAGGACATCTAGGACAATTTTAAGACGTTCGAGAGCTTCTTCTGGGTTACGAGCTACGATGAGCAAGTCATCCATGTAGACAACCACGTAAGAGTTTGCCAAATCACCTAAGGCCTCCATAACTGCACGCTGAAAGACAGCCGGGGCATTCCGGAGACCAAAGGGCATAGTCAGAAACTCATACTGGCCATCGGGGGTTATAAAGGCAGTTGTTTCAATAGAATCAGGGTGCATAGGGATCTGATGGAACCCGGAAGCCATGTCAAGTATTGAAAAATAACATCCGCCGTGTAACCTGGCTATCTGATCCTCAATACGTGGGAGAGGAAACCTGTCTGGTATGGTATTGTCATTTATTTCGCGGAAGTCAGTACACATTCGGTCATCTCCATCTTTTTTTTAACTAAAAGAATAGGGCTTCCATTAGGGGAAGAACTCGAGCGGACGATACCAGCCTTAACCAACTCACTCACACGATCGCGTACAATTTTACGTTCGTCAAGACTAAGGCGGTACGGACGTCTATACACAGTCTTACTAGGGTCCTTTAGTCGTATTTGCATTGGGGACACGTCAGCTCTAGTCGTTGGAATACCGTTAGTGAAGTATCGTTTATACGACGTCAAAATTTCAAATAATCTGGTTTTATACTCAGGGGGTGCATCGGTGTCAACACAGTTAGAATCGATTGTCAAATTATCATCAACATCACACGCATCAACAAAAGTCACCCTATTAAATTGCAGTTTGTCAGATGTCATGTTAACAGATAAACCCTGTCCCAACAATTCACGCCCTACCATAATATCATAACGTAAATATGAGTCAGGCAGAACATGAAATAAAATGTCCATAGTGATATTGTCAATTTCAACAGTTGAAATAATTTGTTCGGTACTGTTGACCGAAGTCTGGCCAATGCCAGTCATGGTAACAACATTATAAAAACGTTTGCCACAAAATTTAGAAGCTAAAGACTCCTTAATAAGTGAGCACTCAGCTCCTGAGTCGTAAGAAAATTGAAATTGCTCACCAGAGTGTCGTAACGATCCAGTCGGCGCGCTTACCGCGCAGACGTCTACCCGCTTCTCATTTGGACGAGAGCTGCCAGCGCCGCCGTTGCTGCAGCTGGCGCCATCCTGGCCACGTCGTTTGGGGCAATCCGACGCGTAGTGACCCGTTCCTCGGCATTGGAAACAGGTTATATGTGACTTGTCAGGAACGCTTCTAGTCTGGCTTGAACCACATCGAGGTTCGCTTGATGATGTTGACGCTTTACTATTTTGTCTTAAGGTAGGCATGTCACGTCTATGACGACATTGTGGCGCTTTATGCCCGAGCTTTCCACAATTAAAGCACTTAACTGGATTTTCCCGGCTTCGTTTCACATCTGGAGTGTTATCGTTAGCAAATGCAGGAGCTTTACGTTTCAGGAACGATACAGCTTTCAATTCCTGTTGCAAACGATTTCGACTGGAAATATCTTGTGTGAATGACATCCTTTGTACTCGTGGTTCGAACTGAGCAATGTGTGACATAACCGTTGCAACTGCTATTTGCTCGACGGAAAGGTTTTTCCACTTTGTCATGAGTGAAGTCATTAAGGTGGCAGCATATGAAGCAAGACATTCACTTTCTTTTGGCTTGGTACCACGTAGGTTAATAAGATGGGCAGCCGCTGTTTCAGGACAATCAAACCTCGCAATAAAAAGATCTTTGAAGTCGGCCCAGCACATCCCATGATACGATACTTGCGCTAGCCAAGCCGATGCTTGTCCTTTCAACGCAGTACTCAACGCTAACATCAGCGGAGCGCCGGTGATCTGTTGATCCGGAACACACATGTCGGCAGTACTGATCCATGCACGCGCGTCCACATGTTCTTGATCTGGGTTAAACTCAGGAAAGCGTAGTTTACCTTCAGTGGGCTGTCCTTTCATGGCTTGCACTAATGCCATAAAATTACGGCTCTGTTGCTCCATAAGAAAAAACCACTTTTCTTCATTCGAAACTATTTTCTTTTTACGTGGGGGCCGTGAGCTGCATCCCAATCCCACTTCTGATGTCGCATCGTCTCCATGTTCGGGGTCCGATCGCTCTTCATCCATCGCTCGGCGTGGAAATAAAACCGTTAACGAACTTCTAGATGTTTAATTTAGCAGATCAAATAACAAAACTTTAATAAACTTTAATAATTAGCTCGATTCAAATGGATATCGAAATGCGGTGGACGCGATGTGCTAACGGCGCTGCGGTCTCAGTAAAAGTGAACAAGATGTGAACCCCAGTTCGTTAATTTTGAATGAATTTGATATCGAACGAATGAATGATCAAAGCAGTGTTGCCGTTTCGCAAAATCGATTCCACCCAAGTGTCGACTTGACATTTCGATAACAAGAATTTATTAACTAGCAACACCGTCGCGTCGTTCTCGCTCGTGTCAACAGATGGCGTTGCTCGTTCCACGACATGTATAATTAACATGTGTGGCTAGTCTCTAGGTAAGTGTTAATTGTGAGATACACAAATAGTAAATAAATGGGCGTTGATAAGTCAGCTAGTCAGGACTTTTCTTCTTACAAGCTTTTATTTAACTTGCAATATTTGTTTGTTAACGACCGGATAGCTTAGTTGTTAGAGAACTTGACTACGAAGCTTGAGATCCTGGGCTCGATTCGCGGTCGGGGCTGATATTTGTGTGCAAAATACGAATGTTTGTGCTCGAATCTTGGATGTTTAATACGTATTTAAGTATGTATTTATCTACTTATATAAGTATGCTTATCCGTTGTCTAGTATCCATAGTACCTACAAACAAGCTTTGCTTAGTTTGGGACTAGGTCAATTGGTGTAAATTATCCCATGATTTATTATTTATTTATTTATTTAATGTCAAATCTTGGTAGTCGAATTTCACCCGCTTTTAGACATGAGAGGAAATGTAACGTACGGATGTGAGTTTGGAAGTAAATACAAGTACAATTAACGAAAAGTAACTCGCAGGCAAACTGACAGGAGATAGAAGCGCTGCTAGTGCTTGTAGACAAGATAAGAGGACACCGACAAGCAATGCCGCTTGATGATGTTACCGAAATTCTACCCCACGCTATTGCGCGTAAGGCTGGAATGTAAGATATAGCATTTCGCTCGCGGCGGGGTGCTTTTCCACCAGAGATATGCTATGCAGCTATGCTGCAAGAATGAGAAAGCTATGAAACTGTGTGACCGTTTCCACTAATGTTAAGCTTTGTAGCCGTGCTCGAGCTTTGCGCTGTATCGGCAGAAAGGACCCATAATATCCATAGCCCGCATCCACAGCACGCGCTACATTTTTCCATATAAAGCATACTTAATTTACTTGAACCCGTTTCCACCAGTGCTGTCCTAAGTGGACTAATACAAAGTCAAAGTCGAAATCATTTATTCAATTTGGGCATCAATTGATGCTCCTATTAATGTCGAAGAATCTACCACCGGTTCGGAAAACCCCTGTTGAGAAGAATCCGGCAAGAAACTCAAAAAGGTATAATATATTTTTTTCAAACAGATCTACATTGTTATTAAATTACATACATCTAAAATATTTAATACAATTCAATTTTTTAACATAGTAGATACGCTACTTGTGACTAGGGATCGCCAATGCGGATCGAAATTATTTCCAAACATCCCTGTCCATAATATACTTGGTCATTAATTTTATAGTTGCCTTAGATTACTAAGATTGGTGGATAACACGCATCCATAGCAACGTAGTATAGCACGTCTCTGGTAGAAAATAGCCCTAACGTTCGCGATCGTAGGCAGTTGTCCCACTGCTGATGGTTAGAGAAGCGAATAGAGCTAGAAGCTAGATGTCATGTCCAACCTTATACATATAAAGGAGACCATGACGAGATTAAGGTTTAGGTTTTGAGGTCAATTTAGTATTTAAATAACTTATAGTTGATACCACGTTGATACTTTCAATTATTTTACAACTTTATAGGCACAAGGTTGCCTTGTTCATCCAGGTACTTGACCGGTTCATAATTAATTACTATAACCTTTTAGCAACCGTAATTGCTCAGTGTTTTGCTGTGAATTGTATACAAAAAGTTTGACAGCATCTTCTATTAACATATCACGGAAAGGGCGAGGATGGGTGCATACAACTGAGATTTGATAAAAAAAAAACATACAGACGAATTAACGAACCTCCTCTTTTTTTTGAAGTTGGTAAGTAACAAGCTACACCACGACCAGATGGCCTAGTCACCAGGCTAAGCCCTAGTGGTTAGAGAACCTGACTAAGTATAAAGCTTGAGGTCCCGGGTTCGATTCCCGTGTCGGGGCAGAAATTTCTTTGAAAAATACGAATGTTTGTTCTCGGGTCTTGGGTGTTTAATATACGAGCATATTTAAGTATGTATCTATGTATTTAAGCAATTTAAGCAATTTGTTTATCCGTTGCCTAGTATCCATAACACAAGCTTTGCTTAGCTTACTTTGGAACTAGGTCAATTGGTGTGAATTATCCCGTGATATTTATTTATTTACAATGATGTATCACTAATTCCCTGCGCATTTGTTGAGGCGATTACATGGTTCTAATACAACTCGTCATTGACAGGATATACAAGGTAATATACGAAACTCAACTCAAATCGAGTACCCTTATAGAAAATTTTCAAAAATGTTTAGGCTGACAAATGTTTTAAGTGTACACTGTATAATGATTTTATAAATAAAGATAAATTATAGATAAATAAAGTCGCCGCAGCACACACTCGTACAAACTTTATGTTATTTTTGCTCCTGTTATTAAAGGCATAATTGTGTTGGTAATGTAAAGGTAAAGGTTGTAATTTTATTCGACGTCACGTCAGCAGAGTATATATTACAATTTTTTTATCTTTTCATAAATAGCTTATGCCCGCAAAATCCTCGGCGCAAAATTCAAATTTGTGGTAAGACTACTTCACCTCTTTCATTGAATTAAGCAAAAATCCATCGTCATCTGTTCAGTCAGTGAATACAAACATGAAACTACCGTGAGACTCACTCATAGTGAAAATAAACGGATCACTCGTTAAGACGAGTTTAACTCGACATGTTTCGGGCTAATCCGTAGCTTTTCTTCTCGGAGTCACACGTCACGGCAGCTGCCAATCGCGCACTGTGTGCTACCGCCCTAGTCGCGCGGCTACTCGACGCAACTGACAGCGACACACAACTACCCCCGTTTTCATCATCACTTTTATTGTCATTGTCAAATGTATGGTAGCACACAACACTAACATCCTCCAAAAATTCTGTAATTAGTATTTTGCTGTAATAATCACGTACGTGCATACATGCCAAATTTGAAGAGTTTAGTAATCATAGTTACAGAGATGGGGTCACTCTCAAATTCTAAATCGAACATAAGTATAAATCCCGTTTATTCCCTGTCGCGTGGGAATTTAAACAAATCCGTCGTTATTCCTCTTCTAAATCATAAAGGAAACCTCTATGAGCCCGTTCCCACTATGTCGTTGTCGGATTCCGATTTTAATCGGGCGTTCCAGTGGCAGACTCCGACGATTTCCGACAAAATCGTGTCCGACAAGTGTGAACAGCTTCATATAAAATGTTCTGCCACTGGAACGCCCGATTAAAATCGGAATCCGACAACGACATAGTGGGAACGGGCTCTATGCCGAATTTCAGCTCATGGGCGTTGATGAGTCACTCAGTTTATCAACCAGATTCATATACATATAGAGATATGCATACAAGAATTAAAGTATTTGACCGTTTTAGGTTTTGATCAATCTATAATTTGACGATTGTCTAATTTGACAAATCAAGGATTTGACGAATGTCGAACTTGACCAGTTAAGGATTATACAAATATCTGTTTTGACAAATTAAGGATTTGACGAATGTTGAACTTGACCAGTCAAGGACAAGACGAGTATCTGTTTTGACAAATTAATGATTTGACGAATGTCGAACTTGACCAATCAAGAATTTGACGACTGCCTGCGAAGTCCCCTGAGATGCCTTGTAGAGGGCGTGAGGGAAATCAACATAGCTCACATCCCAACTTCCTAGATCGCTCCTTACCGCTGCTTTGTTTGCGCCGCACGGACCGGTACTTTCTCAAGCGAAAGCAAGTTATAAGCCAGTGTTACGCGACTGCAAATACACCAGTTACTTAAATAATACGCGTACTCTTAGTTTATTGACCGGAGGCTGGGAACCGTAGGGTATTTGAGCAGATTTCTTTCACCACGGCTTTAGTGAAAGAAGATTACATTTATCACAATTCCATCTCCTTCGAGATACCCAAATTTTTATCACTGCCCACATCTCTTATTCGCTCTTTTGCACTCGCTGCTTTGAGGTACTCTTTTTTTTGTCTACCAAAAATTTTGGGTGCAATTCATGCACAGGAATGTTCGAGCTAATAATACATTGCCTGATAATTCCGTATACTCATTCAATTTGTATACAACTTGTATGAAAACCATTTATTGTACACAGATAAACAAAAAACCGGTTGTCTGTAAAGTCGGTTTATGGACGACAGTTTAACGTGACAACGTCATAACAAAACATTCAACCCCCCCCCCCCCCCCCCCGCATTGTACATCCTGGCGTTCGCCGCTCTCGTGCAACTGTTCCTCACCGCTCGCAACTGGCCTTCGCCGCTCTGTACGTATACCGTTACGTACAAGTAAGTTCTAACTGTGTAGGTATAATTCGTACAAAAAATTATTCACCCTAATGTAACAACTTACCAATACGTGATTTGAGCGTGTCGTTACGCTGCATTTGTTCTGCGCCAGCGCACCTGAACTCACCTCACCCGATTTACCCGAATTTCGAACATCGCAATCAGCATTCTAGTTGCATGCTAGGCTTGCGTGTAACAAGGAAATGATCATCTAAATCATAGTACATTTATAACCAGCACAAGTACATACGGCTGGGTCATTTTACAATGATTTCTGTGACAGTATATAGGGTTCGTTAAAAAACAACGATTTTTTTACATCCTAATACATATGTATAAGAGGTATGATTGCAAGTGTCCCACGAATTATCGCTGCCTCTACCATAGTAAATGTTTTAGACTAAGCTTACTTTGTAAAGCCAGGAAAGTGAAGATAAGATTTATCGTTTGACATTTTGACCGAAGTTGTACGACAAAATGAGTGTGTGAAAAGTAGGCAGAATACGAGCTTTGCACAACCAAGTATCCTAACAAGCTTTCCACAAGCGTTGAGTGCAGCAAGGTTGCCACAATCAAGTAAGCTAGTATCCATATTTCGCATGCACTATTCTTACGCCCTGACGATAAAAAGTAAGGGTAGGTATAAGTTGGCAGCCGACTGCACGCAGCAGCAGCAGACGACATGTTGCTAGCTACGCCAACTTATACCTTATTTCTATGAAATTCCCTCCGTAGCTAGCGTAGCTCCGACACGTCGTCTGCTGCTGCTGCGTGCAGTCGGCTGCCGACTTATACCTTTAACAATGTGCTATCAGTATTCAATTAGACGTTGCCGTTAATTATGTACCAACTCGCGCGTAAATGCAATGTCAAATCAATCTCTGTGATTGCGACTTCTGTGTGACGTAGATAAGCGGTGCGCGATGGAAATATCCACCAGCACGTTTTTTTTACACTCCTAGCCTTGCACGGGCTGTTCGGTGTTCTTCTATACGAGTGCCATTTCAATTAATCCGACTACTGGAAGTAAGCCAAACGTGGTCAAAATTCACATGGAACATTTGAAGCACAGAGAGTACTAATAAGCGAAGTAAAGTAAAAAAAAAACAGAAAATGATTATTTCCATTAGGTATTATTGTCTTTAACATTATGAAAAGTACCTAATTGTAAATCATATACCTAATTTTATCAAACAAACTAGATTTTTCACGCGGTAATAAAAAAAATAACTAACACCAAAGGCTAACAGCCTTTGAACCTAACCATTCTGAGTCGCTTCCGCCCCTAACCGTCTTGCTCGCTCGCTTCGCTCGCTCGCCGAAAATTAAGCGATGTTCGTTTCATTTAGGTATTTTGACTATTTGGTATTTCAAATGTTGGTGTATCAAACTTAGGTGTCATAGCTGTTGATATTTTAAGCATTAAACATTTACTCCATTAGGTATTTTAAACTTAGGTAATTCGTAGGTAGGTGTTAGTTTCTTAGGTATTTAAAATCATTAGGTATTTAGATTTTAGGTTATTTTACGAACGTAGGTTATTTTACGTTAGGTTTTTTAATTTTAGATATTCTGATACGTAACCCTCCCCGATGTCGCCCGACACGGTCGCGCGTTTGCATCGATACAGTCGCGATGTTGTAGCGCGTTAGTAGCGCGTTGGCATCGCTTCTATAGCGCGTTACAAATGCGACTAACGCGACTAGCATCGCTACAAAAAGTCGCCGTGGGCGAGGGCCCTTAATCCAAAGCTTATCTAAAATAAACATACAATAACAGGCTAACTTTACGTCTATATGTATCAAGAAAAATCAACACAAAATTAACCATTTCCGTAGCGAGAAGGAAGCGCTCGAAGGATGGCGGAAACTGGAAAGAGAGCTGCCAGAGTAATGATGAGCTACCGTTGGTTTAATCGGTTTGGAGATTTATCAGGTCAAGGGTAAAACAGTTAAAGTTAGATGAAGGCCTCAACGATCAGGGTACATGGGCCAATTTTTATTTTGTTGTAAGTTAATGTTGCTGTTTAATTTCTTTGCAATCGAAGTGAAAAGTAGAGGGTAAAACTCGAGCATTACCTAAACCCATTTTCCCCTCGACGTGTCTCTCCATCCTCGCCGTACCTACCGGCTCGGGTGCCTATATGAACGTCTCGGGTAAAATGGCTCGTTTTCTGTTCTTGTTGTACAACAGTATTTTTTAACAAAAGTTTGTTTTATTGTTACAGTGGGCGGTGTGTGGGCGCGCGCGCAGCCATGGCGGCGACCAAGTACTCGCACCCGTTCATGCAGGGACTGAAGCCGCAGCCGGAGGGCTACGAAGAAGAGACGCAGCAAATCAGAGAGTGGTATGTACTAAGTTAACAATAGATTCTATAAGTATTATGGTACCAATGGATACCGCCGGAAGACGCAGTGTAGGTAGCCCTTCAACAAGATGGAGCGACGACCTATGACCTGTTGCCGGAACGCGTTGGATGCGGATGGCGCAGGACCGGTATGTTTGTCGCGGTATCACTACATGTTCCCATGACGTTCACAATGGCAACGAGGAAATTTGTGTGGTTTAGTGGGTATGTCCCATGTGGGAGTGCCCCACATAGCCTCACTTTCCCCGAACAGAGTTGGATGCTTAAGGGGCATTTTCCATATAATATAGCAGCAGTGGACGCCAATTGACCTCAAACTAAGCAATCCTTGTACTTGGGTATGGGTACTAAGCATTAAGCAATCGATTAACTTATAAAGATCAATTACATAATTTGTCATGTTAAACATCCAAGACTCGATATCAAGTATTTGTATTTTTCGTACTCAACCGGCTCTAAATTGATCTGGTACTTCTTTAATAAAGGATTTGGAAGGAAATTTTAGATAAGGAATCATCGGAAGTAGACTGTTGTTGCTCAAAAAGGAACACATTGAGGCAACCCGCTCGATTTGCGTAACAAAAGCATATACAGGTTTGACGGCGGTGGACCGTGAAGCCGCGAAGCGTCCTAATTACCTAGTGCAACCAACTTTATTACATGAAAGCATCATCTATCTTACTAATATTATAAACACCACCAACCAACCAGAGCCAGCCACCACCAACTACCACCACCAGCCACCACACTACCGCCACCAACCACCGGCACCGGCGGCTTCCGCCAACAGTGTTTCCAGACAACTATGACATCGGGGCTTTCAAGACAACAGATTAGTGACTCTCTTTGAGTTGTTGTTGGTGGTGATCAATTTCCATCAGATGACCCGCTTGCTCGTTTGCCTTCCACTCATAATAAAAAAAATGCGAGAGGTTGTATGGGTAATTTTGGGACCTCTTCTTTTTATATTATATACTGCAGACGTCCATACTGTAGTAGAAAATTGCAATTACCATCTCTATGCGGATGATATCCAAATTTACCTCTCTTTTCATCCTGAAAACACCGAAGCGGCCGTGGCGAAAATAAACGAAGATTTAGAGCGCATCACGACTTGGTCTGAGTCAAATTGTCTAGTTCTAAAGAGGGTTTATACCTGCTGAGCTGGCAACGTTGCATTTTTGTTAGTTTTTCTCGATTATTCCATAAAAATTGAATGAAAATTAAAAATGTTTTGAATACAAATTGTTCTAATATATAAGTTAATGTGTCTACTGCAATAATAATTCGTGATAAGACTTTTATTTTCTTTAAATACCGTTAGGTAATAATTTGTTCGTTTTAACACATATAAAAGTATTATGCGCTATGTATAATTTGCCGCTTTTTGATATATTTGCAAGTTTTAGATATGCCTACCAAAAGAGAAATGCATAATATAAATGAGTAAAATATGTATATCATGTATATGTATGAAATATGTATCTATTTATTTATTTGTTTGTTTTGTTACTCACTTTTTACACCAACTTATTTGTGCTGATTCCGGTCCAACAAGTTTGATGCCATGATATGAAGGGTTTGACTGAAAATCAGCGCTGTAGCAGGCATCTACTGCAGCTTAATGCTGAGTCAAATTCCTTTTCGACATCTCAATTATGTTTTTTTTGTTTTAATTATTATTATTGTTTTCTTTTTTATTATTATTTTTCTCCTGTATTAGTCAGTCTATTTTTCTTTTTTGATGTCGAATAAAGTTATGTCTATGTCTATGTCTAATGAAATTTGGCACACGGATAGTTTATAGCTTGGATTAATGTATACTTATATAGGATGCTTTTTGCCGAAGACGGTGTCGCGGGCGTCAGCTAGTGTCTATATGAAAGAGTAATGTGACTGACTGACGAACAATACACAGCATTAAACTAAAAAAAACCGTTGGGACATTCACTTCCCTTTGTTAAATGCCAGATTATTATAATTTCTTCGCCTGACTTTAACGATCTTTGCTCTCTTTTGTATAATTTATTAACCCTGATAATTAAATTAATGAGAATCTGTATTTTATTGCTTCATTGGCTAACAAAGGATCATTTTCGAGCAGTTTATGCTGAATCGACAACATTTCATATTTCTAAAACTATAATTTGATTCGTTCTGTGTATTCTGTTTGGAAAGAGAAAGACGCTGATAGTTTTAAATTTTCACTAGGATTATTAATTAATTTGTTACAATTTTTTAAAGATGTGCTTATTCTAAAAGAGCGCAACGATAGAATAGATCCATTAGGTACTTTTGTCTAGTCTCTATTAAAAAAAGTGATGACGTAAATTTGACGTTAAAGCCCATCACACACAGCGCAGATGCGGTAAGATATCTGTATCTGAACAGATATCTGTCAATATCGCTCCCTATACAATTCAATGGAGGACCACACACAACGCTGATGCGGTAAGATTTTAATCTGCGTATCTGTGAGCACCGACATATATCGACAGAATCCGACAGATGTGAAGATTATATCTGCAGATAAATACAGGTGGATGAGAAGCACACTTTCATTATCATCATCATCCCAGTCTATATTACGTACCACTGCAGGGCACAGGCTTCCTCTCAGAATAAGAGGGTTTGGGTCGTAGTTCCCACGGGGGCCCAGTGCGGATTGGGAACTTCAGTGTATAATAAAAAAAATATAAAATTACGTACTACTTCAGCAAACAACAAGTCATCCTTGCGTAGAAATGCATTATCGCATTTTTTTACATTTTGTCGTGAAGAGAAATAAAGAAAGTGTAACGCGCTTTTATTGAAAATTCATTGTAGCCTATCTATCTCTCAAAGGGCCGGCAACGCACTTGTGACACCCTTAATGTTGCGGGTGTCCATGGGTGGCGGTGATTGCTCCCCATCTGGTGACCCGCATGCGCGTTTACCCCCTTTTATATAAAAAAAACACCCTGTATAAGCCATCCGCACCACAAAACACGTCTACTCAGCTTCGAAATTTTAGAGTGAATGTAAAACCTCGCATCTGCGCTGTGTGTGATACCTGCAGACGGATAAGTTTTTATACGCAGATAAAAATCTTACCGCATCTGCGCTGTGTGTGACAGGCTTAAGGTTGTTATCTAATTTAAAATTATGACAGCTCTTTTTTCTAGTGAAAAGGGTAAAGGAAACATTATCTATTCTGTGGATGTATTTGTAAGTACATATATATTTTTAAATTTGTTGTATTTTTTTAAATATGGAGAAATAAATTAAAATAAATATTTTTCCGTGTTCAGGAGGCGAAACTCTTTCGATTCCTGCAGTAATTTTCAGGTGTTAAAAAAATGAAAGGTTGTCAATTGATTGACGCATTTTAAAAATCACTAATCAGAATTGTTTATATTTTGACGATATTTGTCTTTGCCTGATCTTGAAACAGACCTCTAAAATTTGTCACTTTTTGACTATAACTGACCATTTAATGATAAGTACCTATGTATATTATGTTCAGCTAAAACTGACCACATCATTTAGACGTCAGCATTTGATGATGATGATGCATTTTGTATTGGTAGAGCCATGTGCCGCTGCATCACAAATGGGCTGGCTCATCCGGTCCAGTACACTACTACCCCCTCACAGAACACCAGCGTGAACGTATGGTCATGGTCAGTGACAGCGCCAGGGGCCCAATACCTCTCCCCCTCCCCCTCCCCTATTCATTCTCCTTTTTTAAATGCCGGCAACAGATCGTGACTCTCTTTGAGTTGTTGATATTTATGGGCGGTGGTGATCATTATTCATCAGATGACCCGCATGCTAGTTTGCCTCCCGAGTGAGGGGGTGCGGGGAAGGGGAGCAGGGGTTTTAAAGGAGGATGATAATTTCAATGATTTTGCCGTAGGGTGCACCGTTTTCAAGATATTTGACAAAACACCGGTTCTCGTCCGATCACCGAGGTTAAGCAACGTCGGGCGCGGTCAGTAAAATCGCTGTCAATTGAAATTGCGAACAATGTAAATAAACCATTTAATGAAATATTCATATTCTAGCACTTGTTTATTGTTTTAATGGTTTAGTATAGTGTTGTGGTAAGTATTGATTAAATAACACACGGATTTAGCAGTATTTGATGAAGGAAAATGGAAATTAAAGACATTTTAAATACAAAGTTTGTTTACATTGTTGCAATTTCAATTGACTGACAGTTTAGGTACTTGGATGGGTGACCGCCTGGTTTCATTTTTGTTTTTTGAATGTTTTGTTATGACGTCACGTTAAACTATCGTCCGTAAACTGACTTTACAGACAACCGGTTTTTGTCTTGTGTAGCGTTAATGCTACTTTATGTCTTTGATCAATTATAACTGAAGATACACATTGCCAAACAAAATCCCCTTCAAAGAATGTCCGAACTTTTTTATTTGGTTGCGTAACAAATAAAATCATCACCTACACAGAAATTTGAACATAGTCTTTACTTCATTACAGTCGAATTTCGGTAGCGGCAAAACTCCACTTGACAGCTAAACTTGACAATTTCACGCAACGTTCTGAGAAAAAAGAAGGCCACTTTTATCAAAGTGGCGCTCATTTGGCTCGGACATTTTCGGGCGCGCGACTGTGGATCTACAGTTATAATTGATCAAAGCTTTATGTATATGAATAGCTTAACGCACGGCCGGCCAAGTCATGTTATGATTAAGGTTTTTATGATAGGATCTCTTATGCTTGGCCATATCATCTGATGTGGGCAGCGGGTAATTTCTATGGCACGGATTAGACTATCAATATTGTCACGTGATACACGCATATCACGATCCGTATATCACAAAATTATTGTATCTATCGCTGTATCGTAATAAAACTGAAGTGTATTTCCGGATGTTTTGATATCCGCGGTAATGTTGTTAAAAAAAATATCACGATATTATTGATGTTCTAATCCCTATCATGAAATTTCAAAAAGTAGCCGAAAACATGAAAATATCAATTATATTATAAGATTTATGGCTACTACGTATTCTACTTCTTACATAATCTATCTCACACACATAGATAGAAGGCATACTACAACTCCTATTTGGCTTTGCTGAGGTCGGGTAAAAAGTCACACGTACTCCGTTTTCTCGCTTGTCGCTTATCGTGTCCTTTTCTGACTTAGCCAATTGGAAAGAGATGCAGTGAGAGACAAAGTGTCACGCGTGCTAGATGCTCGTTTGTATGGTTAATATGATACAAAAGGACCAAGAACGCTCTTGACCCATGTTGCTTATAGGTCATTTTAATTCACAATTCAGCATATTTTATAATGTGCAGTATAGTTGCATACATTTTGTATAACCATTAATCACTACATAGTATAAAACAAAGTCGCTTCCCACTGTCTGTCTGTCCCTATGTATGCTTAGATCTTTAAAACTACGCAACGGATTTTGATGCGTTTTTTTTTAATAGATAGAGTGATCCAAGAGGAAGCTTTATATGTATAATACATGCATAATATCGCACGTTTATAACGATAAACCTGTTTTTCTTTTAACACTAAGTTAATTTTTGAAATGAGAATAATTTCGTATAGTGTCAGTATCGTTATAAACGTGCGAATTATAGTAGAGAAACACTGATAATCAGCATTGCACCCATGCGAAGCCGGGGCGGGTAGCTAGTACTAAATAAAAATAAAAATATAATATCTATGAGAAGAAATTCAACGGAGTGTGTGAAGTTCCTAATCCGCACTGGGCCCGCGTGGGAACTAATATGAAAGGAGGCCTGTCGACGTATAAGTCGACTTATAAATAGGCTGGGATCATGATGATGATGAAAAATATCTTGGTGCCGCGATAGCCCAAAAACCGGCCAAGTGCGAGTCGCGAGTCCGACACGGCTCCCTACTGTTTCAAAAAAACATTTTTCTTGTATAGATATTCCCTTCAATTTTTAAAGTTACTTTATTTTTTGTTTGTTGTTTTACGACACCTAATGAAGGTACTCTATCAAAATTTCAAGTGTTTACGTAAATTGCTGTTGTTGTGTTCGCGTAAAAAAGCCTAAAGATACGTTTCGTGTACAGTGAATAAGTGAAAAGTATCAAGGAATCCTTAAGCTGCGTACGGACTGCGCGCACATTACGCGTACCCTACGCGAGTCCGGGTACGCGTACCTACTCGGGTACGCGTGTCCTGGAACGCCATGTCCGTACTTGCAGCTACGCATACAGTGTACGCGTACATAGCGTACGGACATGGCGTTCCAGGACACGCGTGCCCGGGTACGCGTACCCGGGCTCGCGTAGGGAACGCGTAATGTGCGCGCAGTCCGTACGCAGCTTAATAGTTTCGCCATGTCCATTTGGCTGTCAGTCCCTTCGCGGATTAGCTTAAAGACTATTAATTAGTTCCAGGAAGCTGAAATTTAGCATAAGAATATATATCAACCACGGTGACACAATAATGATAAAATAAAATTTAGAAAAAAAATAACGTTTCCTTCCTTACACGTACTCGTAAAGTGGGGTTGGTATGCTTTTTTTCTCATCTAAATCCATAATGTGGGATATCATTGCATGGGTCTTTTAAAAACATTGCAGATTTATTAAGACTATTTTTCAATTTAGGAATCCGCTTGCAAAAAATATTAAGCTTTAAAGTAGGTACTTACTAATTTTTGTTAGAGTCCAGTGTCCCTCCCTCTACAAACTAGACCGTTGGTTGGCTTGAAAAATGTGAAAAAAATCTAAATAGTATATTGTATATCGAAATTGAAAAGAAAACTATCACATTTTAGGGCATTTATTCGAGCGTTTCAACCGCCTCATTTTATCTGGTCACATTTTTTAAGAAATGGGTGAAGATTTTGATGGACTTTCGGTTATATGTATATTAGAGGTTCTGACGTCTACCATATAACTGGGAACTGTATCAAAATCTTCTGCCATTTTCTTATAAAATGTGACCAGATAAAATGAGGCGGTTGAAACGCTCGAATAAATGCCCTTTAGTAGATTTTCTAAGTTAACGAATAAAAAAAAACGCAGAAAAACACACATTTCTTGTACCTTCGTACCTGCTAGCTGTTTCTGACTGATATGACTACCTAGCGGAGACTTAATAGGGTTCAGTTGAACACCCTTTGAATAAGGAACCCTAATTAGCTTATAATGTTTACTTTAACAACTATAAGTGTACGCTACTTCCTGAGTAATTAACTGCTACGTTGAAAATATAATGATGAAATTTAGTAATTAAACACCACGACAGCCGGTGGATTTTACAATTTGACAGATACAGGAAAACCAACCTCCGTCAGTTATTTTAAATTTTATATTGAAGTAGCTGTAGCCGACATACGTTGCGACATACGTAAAGTTTTTTAAACTTATTAAGTAAATCCAAGGATGATATAGACTGGATTAGCAATCGCCATAGTACAGATCGTCCGCAGAAAAATAGTTTGATTATTAAATCTAGATGGCGCTGAAATATAGCCCGAGGCTTTGAAAGCAAAACAATAAGACTACAGATGTTTCATATTACTACAAATGTATCATTTTTCAAAAATATTGCATAATAATACATTTGCAGTAATATAATAATAATAATAATAAAAAGGCGTAGGGATGTGACGACCCCATCGCCCGCTGGTGTTGTCGTGTCACCAGTGCAGTCAGTCATCACAGGGCGGCTTGTGGCGAGCTGTTGGTGCGTAGCGACACCACGAACCCGAGACCTCCAGGGGTACACATACACACATGCGCTTATACACACACTCACACACAGTTACACACCCACCCCACCTCTAGTTTGCCTTTGTTGGCCGCCTAGAGTGGAACGCAAGAGCTAAATGCTCGAAGGATGGATGTGTTTGGCCGTAAGTGGCGAGTTGGCATTTTGAAGTTTAAAGTCCAGGGACACCTCTCCATCCTTAGCCGTTCACACCAATGTTGCCGCCTCGTTGCCCCGAGCGGGCAATAGTTTGAGGGGCCCATTTAGTGAATGGCGAGTCACCGCCTACCAAAAGTTCATTTTATGAGATATTGAAATGGTAGGTGTCCGTTATCTCACTCCATAGCCCAGTAATCCTGTCCACAATATCCCAACCCCATAGCCAATTCCATGTCGCTTCCTACCTGGCAATAGATTGGCAACTGTGGAGGACTGTCCGCTAGCACATCCCCATGGGTGTATTAGGGGATAGACCTCCGTAGTTGCGCCCATCTCATTTATATTATATGGTACCAAAGGCCTCTTCATGTTGGCTTCGGCCCCATGAATGCCTTTCAAATGACCGGGTCCCCATGGGCCCGTGATCGGAAATCCGTACCAACATAATAATAATAATAATAAATCTTTATTAACTTTTACATAATAACTTTATTAACTTTTATATATATTAATATGAAATATCTGTAGTCTTATTGTTTTGCTTTCAAACCCTCGGGCTATATGTCAGCGCCATCTAGATTTAATAATCGAACTATTTTTCCGCAGCCGATCTGTACTATGGCGATTGCTAAATAATCCAGTCTATATTATCATCCTTGGTAAAGTTCCGCTAGGTAGTAGATGTGGAATTCAAGAGGAGATACGCCCAGCAGTAGGAAATAAAATAGCCTGATAAAGAAATAAAATAAAAATTAGGTAACTAAAGCCGACAGACCGCCGCTGGCAGCCGCTAGGGTGGCAATCGTGAACTGGAAGACATTGCGTAGGAAGGCCCCAACAAGATAGACCGACGATCTGAGGCCGTATTGTCTAACGCTTCTGACGCTTACCTTCGCTTTCACCATCTCTTTCTGTTTTCAACTTATAAGTAAATACCGTTTGAGATGAACTATGTCACTTATAGTTAGTTCATTTACTAGTTTCCAAGATGTAGTGAATGAACAATAAGTACTCTTATTTTTGTATTTTAATTGTTTTAGAACATGGAATCGACCAAATAAGTATATTGAATGTAGTTGTGTTAATATAACTTCGCTTTTGTATTTTCATAGTATAACAAAACATCATATTCAAAGTTGTTCATTCACTGGTTTCATTTGTTCATACTCGTACACTAGAATTTTGCGTTCATTCACTGGTGATTTTCAATTTTTTCCCTTAAGTAGTTATATATCTTCAAATAATACTATTGAATAATGATGATGTTAGCCAATTAGAGTAGTTGGTTGTGCTATACAAAAAGTAATATTTTAAATAAACTGTGCCCAACTGCCTAAAATTAATTTTCAATGTCGAAAATTTCCTTAAGTGTTCATTCACTGGTACACTTACCCTACTACTGGTAATAAATAAATAACTTAAGCTAAGCATAATCAATATACCTAATCTGTTTCACCGAACAATAACTAACAACCTCGATATTACTTATTATTCCTTGCAAAATACTTTTAAATGTGGAAATAATAAATAAATGGGTATGTATTACAATACCGAAGTACGAAAGACCGAATGTATTAAAACATCGAATGGGTCAAAAGACCGACACAACTTTTTTCTGAAACCGTAAACTTCTCAGAATTTATTAAAACGGCATCATATAAAACCCATTAGGTTAGGTTAGGTTTGTTTTATAATAATCTTAAAAAGTTAACGGTTTCAGAAAAAAAACGTGTCGGTCTTTTGACCCATTGATGTTTTTATACATTCGGTCTTTCGTACTTCCGTATTGTAATACATACCCAAAATAAATGTAATGTGTTAAGATACAGGTTCGGTAAAACAATAATGCTAACAAATGTATTTGTTTTATGTAGTTACCCGAATTCCACTCGCACACAATAAAGATTTATGATAAATATAAATAAATAAATATTGGCCTAATGATCGACAGTATCGATGGAATTGTATTAAAAAATATACGCGATGGACTGTGTGTAGCGGCTATAAGAAACACCGCATTACAAAGTCACGTACAATGCATTGACTTTTGGCCCGGCGGCGATGCAGAATTATTAAATACCTTGCTATTGCAGTTGCAGCGGCTATATCCACGTATCATTTAACTGCAGACCTAGCCAAACGTTATCTGTGCTTAGGTATTAGCTATCCCGCGGGAATTATGCGATTTGCCGGGATAAAAAGTATCTTATAATGTTAATCCAAGTTATAAACTATCTGCGTGCCAAATTTCATCAGGATCCACCAAACTGTTTTAGCGTAAAGGAGTAAACAAACATCCACATAAAACTAATTAACCTATTTCTGCAAACTCATTATCACCTTATCCACTTATTCTTTGTTAATATGGTATATCCATTTAGTCTAGTTCATTTCCAAATCCTAACTTGCACAGCAAAGTTGGTGTGTTTTATCCTAATTACACTTTCTAATGCATTATGCGATTCCACCCACCTGTCAAGTGAACTAAAGCAAAAAATGTCTACTGCCACTCTGCAGATGGCACTTTGAGGATATTATTCATCAACACCCCAGCCTATGCGTCCCACTGTAGGCAGCAGGCCTCCTCTCAGAATGAGAGGGCTGGGGCTCTAATTCTCACGCGGAAACAGTTGGACTCTTCACACACACAAATTAATTTCTTCGCAGGTCTGTAGATTTTTTCTTACGATGTTCTTCTTCACCGTAAAGCTAATGCTAAATTTCAAATGTAATTTCGCACACGAAAAACTCAATGGCGCCAGGGCTCGAACCTACGACCCTCTGCTTGAGAAGATAAGGAGATAGGAGGACATTAATAATGGTGAAAAACTTTGACGCGCCCGAAGCTTACAAGTCGGAGTTTGTCTGATTCCAATCTAGACTTGAGGCCGTATACCGTATTCGTATTGCCTACTTTGTGGTATTGCCTAACGCGCGGGCGCTTGCGACCGCATTCTTCATCTCTTTTTACCCTTATTCTGTATCGTAGACAGAAAGAAGTGGTGAAAGCGATTGTATAATAAAATTCCAATTGCGATATACAATAGGCCTCTAAAAATCACGCAAGTAGCATTGAATTGCATTGAGGTGCTCGATTTCGCTTTAGAGCTGGTTCCCACTTGTCGTATGTCGGGCCCGGATTTTAATCGGTTGTCGGCGTCTCTGTTCACGCCACGACATCTGACCAATGTGAACTGTGTCATATTTTTTCCGGAAGTGAGCGCTGGCAAAACACCCGATATTACTTTTCGGCACCAACACAAAATCGTTGTCGGACAAATGTGAATAGCTTCATTAAAATGTTCTGCCACTGGAACATCCAATTAAAATCCGGGCCCGAAATTCGACAAATGGGAATCAGCTCTTACGGCCTTACAATGTAATGCAACTTGCACGACTTTTCTTGCATTCAAATAACATCGAAAACACCTACTGACAGAACAGGCATAATTAGATAGGATCGTGTTGAAAACCATGAGAACCGCGGTTATGGATAACTGCCACAAGTTGTTTTGCTACTGGTACCGGGGCCATTATTACAGAGTGAGATAAAAAACTGTATTGTTCAATTCTGACTATCCGACTATCTACATAGTAAGTTAATGTTGGGAAATGGTTTGCAGAATTAGAGCAAGTGGATAGACTATTTGTGTATAGGAGACTATGTGGAAGGGATACCACACTTCCTTTAGGTATTTAATTAACTAATTATTTATTATTTATTTACTCAAATAAAAACAAAAGAAGCACAAAAATACTTATCTCTAAATACCTCTGCCAAACTGCATAGCAGTTTGTTAGCAGAAAGTGTAGAATCTCATTCCCTATTTTTAATTTTTTAGGGTTCCGTACCCAAGGATGCCAACGGTACCCTATTACTGAAACTGCGCCGTCCATCTGTCTGTCTGTTCGTCACTCTGTCACAGGGCTCCACTTCCTGAACCGCAATAGCTAACACTCGTAAACTTCACCAACTATATATGTGTCACTGTCACCGCCACTACAACAAATAATAAAAATAATCAAATTAAATACTAGGATGGGTACCGACCGGTCAACATAAATAGATCCCAGTCTGCATACTCTTTACCGTGTACCGTATATATCTAATCTACAGTCGGGGTAAGAAAAGGTTCGTCACCTTAAAGTTGACATTTGCTTGCACCAAGGCAATTGTCAGTCCTGTCAACATTTTTTTCAAACGAAATAAAATATCGCATTGAAATTTCCCATTTTTCAAAAGGTACTGAGAGTCTAGGATATTTGATAAAGGAATAAATTTAATAACTGACGAAGGTTTTCGTACCCTGACTGTACCTGCCGTAAAATTTATGTCGCATTTAACATCTGTCATTCCCATACATACATACAATTTAACTTATGACCACAAAGTTGCTTGAGAATTACAACTGTGTAATGTAAAATTTTATCGTATGGAGAATGGAGGTTAAAGGAGCACAATTTCATATGAGAACACAGTTGGAAAAGTCTTCAGCTTTAAGCGGTAGATAACGGTTCGAAATCCCTCCAGAGTGATCAGTAATTCCAGCTATTATTTAACCAGTGATCCTCTTTTTCTCCAGGATGAAAGGGCAGCCGCACCTCCCGTACATCTCCGATGACTTCGTGATACTGTTTCTCCACTCCAACTACTGCAAAGTGAAGGAGACAAAAGAGACGATCGAGCATTACTTCACGATGCGCACCAGCATGCCGGACCTGTTCAGTAATAGGGACCCGCTGTCGCCGCGAAATAAACAGATACTGGATATAGCGTGAGTGCCCTTGGTTTTAAGCCCTGGTTCAAACTTGGGCTCGCACTTCTGAGTTTTTCAGTATTCATGTGCGGAATTACATTTGAAACCTGCAGACACATACGAAGCAAATCAATTGTGAAGTTTCAATCCACACCGCGTAGGAACTACAGGTCAAAATCTCTCATTCTGAGAGGACGCCTGGGCCCAGCAGTGGGACGTGTATAGGATGAGATGAATATTGAATTGCATTAGATTAAATCAGCCCTAAAGTACCTAACTGATACGAGGGCAGAGAGAGAGAATGTATAACAAAAATGTTGTCTTCATCTATTTCGCCGTAGAGTACGTGTATTATGTTGCTCGTTTTCTTGCATGAGCGATCTATGAGTTAAAAATCCTAAAATACGTTACAGGGACAGTAAAAGAAAACCAACCACCTGCTGAAATATTTCGGATAAATTCCAAATAAAACACATGTAGGAAATGCAGTCTGAGACCACTTGTATAACAAACCGATTTGAAATAAGAACTAATCAGGACTGACCAACCGTACGCAAGTGCACTGACGCACCCGCAGCTCTGCGGTGATGCGGTCGCAATCATCCTAGCTGTAATCATAACGGCATTATTATAATCACACCGATTACCGCCGCTGAGATGTTTGAAATGTTAATGATAATTTGCTTTAGTGATGTCGTTTGAATCACTTAAAGAGCAATGGAAAGGATTACGGTTCGCACAATCGAATGAGCGAGAGAAATGAACCCACGATCCTCGGTTTGAGAGGCCGTAGGTCAAGCCACTTGGCTACCTATTCAACATTTAAAGGGTCCACGGAAAGAACATGTCTAGTCACGTTTTTGTAGATTGAAAATTTAATCTCAAAATGCAGAGCTCGCAAAGTACTATGACTTACTATTGAATTAAAAATAACATATCTGAAAACAATGTATATTATTTTCACTTTTAAAGAAATTGTTACCATAGTGATTGTTCGTGATGACTAACTTTCATACCGCTATAACTCAAAAAGTTGCTTAGATGACTAGACATGATCTTTCCGTGGACCCTTCATTTATACTAATTTTATGGGGTTGATCTCAGGTTGTCTAGGTTGCAAAATGACTACATATGTAGGTTGGTTGACTACATCGCATAATTACTAGATCGCAAATTGCCCAGATCATTATTTGACCACATCGCACAATTACTAGGTCGCAAAATGCCTAGATAGCTTATTTTTGTCCTTCCGTACCCTTGGTCCAACTATAGTTAGCCCAACTGCTTTTCGACGGAGCTCCGGTCAAGGGCGGAGCTCCTCTAATGTGGCTATTTTGCCCTTCGGGCAACTGAAGTTACCTAACTAACCTAACCTACCTATTTTTGTATTAAAATATTTTTGCGACCTAGTCATTATGCGATGTGGTCAAATAAAGATCTGGGACCTGCTTGAAATCATTATTCTATCTACCTAAAACAAAGGAACAAAGCAAGCAGTCGTCAGCTGACTCTTAATGATGATTAATTCGGAATATAATAGCGATTGTCGAGAAGCAACTTGGTGGTTGACTCTGGTCCGGGGGTCGATTTTTGAAATTACGTTTCTCGAAATGCTATTCGAGTGTTGTAAAAATTGTGCTCAATTTTAAATACGACTAGAGTAGTACACACCTGATCTACATAATTACAGCTCAAGTTTATTTTGTCAACAAGACCAACATTTTATTTGAGCTGTAGTTTTGCAGGAACAAGGAAGGCGATCTAGGATTTTTTTCTAAGAGGCGCACAATAGCATAATCACCAATAACAACATCAAGGTAGGGCACGTGGCCCTTTGGCATTGAAAATATGTTTGGTAGTTTATAGGTGAATAGATAAACACCAGAAAAAACCTAAAAACTTTTCAAATGTATTGTAATATTTTCTCTCTAATAAAAATATGTGGTAGCCTAGTGGTTTGACCTATCCCCTTTCAAGCAGAGGATCGTGCGTTCGAGCTCGTGCTCGCACCTCTGAGTTTTTCGAAATTTATATGCGGAAATACATATGATATTTACCATCAGCTTTTCGGTGAAGGAAAGTATCGTGAAAGAACTTGCACACACCGTCGGAGATATTCAATGGTGTGTGCGAAGTTCTCGACCCGCACTAGGTAGGTACTCGTGGGAGCTAAGGCCCAAGTCCTCCAACCCATTCTCTCGCATTCTGAGAGGAGGCCTATGCCCTGTAGTGGGACGTAACTAGGCGGAGATGATAAACATTGTGTAACTAGGTATGAGCGTCATACTTATGGTTCTGCAAAGCGATTTTTTAAGTCGTCGCTTAATGACCAAGTATATGCGATTAAATAATGTTGTTTCTACAAGAACCATGCCCCTTTTAGATGTAAGGCGTAGATAAAAGTGCGTGCGTGTTACAGGTTAAAGGGGTCAATATCGTATTACCATCAGTATTTTATGTTAGATCAATAACTATTATACCAGATTTACCTTAAAAGCTTAGGCGACATTGACGGAGCACATGAATAAAAGGTGATTTATACCAATTACTAAAACAAATTGATATGAGCTACATGTTTGAGTAATTTATCGACAATATAAGTTCAAATATTATATCAGATTTTTACTTGAATCTTCAGGTAAGTATTATTGTTTAATTTCGACATTATCATAGTAATGTATGACAAGCACAAGTAAATTTTATGCTAACGCTTCCGTTTTAACTATCGTTACTTTTACTTAGGTGCATCCTATATGGAGACAAAGATCTTGAAGTAGCTTTGACTCAACCTCTATTATTCATTATTATACATACCATATACATGCGTAATATACAAAGTTGACCCAGTCAGAGAGACGACACCACACAAAGCAATTAAAAAACAAAATTTAAATATTTGCATTGATATATCAATCTATATAAATAAAAATCAATTGCAGAAAATGTATGTGCGCGTTTTTCGTTTGTCTAATTCTTTTTTTGTTGTGCAGTACTAATTTAAAGAAAAAAACAGAATTTTGTTTTATACATACATACTTTCTTTTAATAGTTACTACTACACCCGTGCGAAGCAGGGCGAGCAGCTAGTTTTTTTTTTAAATATTAGACATACCATTTGTTCAGGCCCCACACTGGGCGCCACTTTATTTTGGTAAAGCAAAGCAAGTAGGTATTTCTTTTCTATGCAACTGTAGGCGAGTTACTCATCCAATTTACACCTCATAAACACAGTTAATTCTTCCTAACCGGTTGCAATTAAAGTGCGTTAGCATCATAATGACCAAATTGCCAACATGCGGTTATCCAAGACTGGTACCGGAAAGAAGTGGTCATGCAGTATGTTACTTAACAACTAGGGTTGGTAGGTATAGTTACTTATAGCAAGGATGATATAGACTGGATTACTATACTTACCCCCTGTTTCACCATCCATTGATCAAATTTATTTGACGGATAAATGTGATGCCGTCTCTGTTTGTTCTGTTCGAATAGACGGAGACGGCATCACATTTATCCGTCAGTTAAAATTAATCAATGGGTGGTGAAATAGCCCCTTAATCTGGTTTACTTAACAGTAGGACCGTTAGTTTTTATTCGTATTTATTTATATCATTACTAGTGGGCATGGTTTTATTGCCTAAGTAGCATTCGCCCGCGTTCTCGATCCGAGAAAGAATTCCTTACCCGAGCGAATTTCAAAAAAATATTACTTGTGTACACAAAAACCGATCAAGTGCGAGTCGGACTCGTACCTACATGAAAGGTTCCGTGCCTCTGTAAAAAATATATTAAAAAAAAACAACAAACCAATCTTGATAAGATTGTTTAAGAGCGACATCTCTTGGTCCGGGTGAGCGGATAGTTCCGAAGGAGCGTTGACGTCTCTCGCTGAGAGTAGTAACATAGATGCCGCTAGTATCGCTGCAATAAGTGATTGAGCAAGCTGAGATGTGTGATGCATAAGGAAAGTTAGCGTCTAAGTCCCGACCAGGGCCCAATTGCATAACAAATTACAAGCTAATAGTATTAGCTATTTTGTATTGAAATTCACTGATACTAATTCTTTGTATTTTGTTATGCAATTGAGCCCAGTTGAGGTGTAGTGGTTTAGCACGCAGCACGGAATGCTGATGACCTGGGTTCGATTCCCAGAGCTGGTCTTTATTCTGGGTTTTTCTGTGCAACCATGTTTCAGTTTGTATTTAGTATGATATTATATATTAAAAGTAGGTAGTTCAGTAAAAACAAAACACTGAAATGTAAGCACTAAAATAGCAAACTTATAGGTAGGTAAACATCCGAAGAGCATAGGGTCCCTCGCGTAGCATAGCAACTGCCAGCTGTCGCATTGCCTAGCAACCTTAGCCTTGTTGATAATAAACACAAATTTGAAAATTATGTTTTGTATAATCCTCTTTAATCGCTTAACAGCTTTTTCTCTTTTCATTTACAGTCACATGATCGGCCTTCCAAACAAGACAGCGGAAGGTTACCACGTGCTCCTCTACAGGCTTTCTGACTTCGACTACAGCAAGCTAAACTTTGCCGACGCCATCCGTGTCTTCTGCATGTTCAACGACATCAAACTGTCTGAAGACAGGCTGTCGAACGGCTACATCGTCATCTTTGACATGAAAGGCTGCACCCTCGGCCATCTGACAAGAGTGACGTTGCCAGCGTTGAGATCGTTCATGCTTTATATTCAGGTTGGTTTTATTTTATTATTTACTATTCCAATATACTTCGGTTTTTAAGAGTTTCGTAGTCCTAGTCCTACAAGGAACCCTTATAGTTTTGCCTTGTTCATTTGTTTGTCTGGCTGTCCGTCCACAGCTTAGCTTAGAGATTGTTTAAGCTAGGAGTTTCGTCAATAATATATTTGGTAGTTAGACATATTGAAATTTAAATTATACAAGGTAATACGGAGCATTTCAACTGCCGTGTCTATATCGTCAATATGGACGAGGTTAATTTCTCTTTTCATCAAATTACCTTTTAGGGTAATTTTAAAATTTTGCGCAGAACACATGTTACTATTTGTATGGAGCTACCACTCTGTTACCACGCATTATTACAAATATTATAGAAATAATAAGCAACTTTTTTCGATTCCGATAATCAATAAATATCTGTGATATATGTACCTATAGCTAATTGCAATCATCAATCATTTCACTTAAGTATATAACCGCAAAAAATAGACAGTGTAAACGGAAACAACTTTTTATTAGGTTGGGACAAGTTTACCTTCGCACAATTTGAAAATGACCCTTTTGCTTTCTTGTCTTTATTGCTGTTTTCCACAATCGTCATATTAGGTGCCAGCCCCCATACTACATACACGAAATAATATATTATTTTATATCTCCTTTTTTCAGAGTGCGCACCCGTGCCGTCTAAAAAAGATCCACGTGGTGCATACAGTGTCGTTCATCAACCAGGTGATGTGTCTCGTGAAGCCACTCATCCACTCCCACGTGCTGAATCTCCTCAACTTTAGCTCGGAAGGACCAGCCTCTGTCGTCGACAAAGAACTGCTGCCAGAAGACTATGGCGGCCCACTACCACCAGTGAAAGACTTCCACGCAGAACAGAGGAAGAACATGGAGGAAAACTACAGAGACTGGTTAATAGAATCCGAAATTTTCAAGGTTGACGAGAAGAAGCGGATCAAGAAGCCGAGCAGAGGCATGTTCGCCAGTTTCACCAGCAGTTTCAAAGGTCTGGAAATTGACTGATTGAGGCGGTGCGTGCAATTATAGGATTTGATTTGTCCGTAACTGTATGCACCTACAGTCAAATACTGACTCAACTGATCTTTAATGACTGTGTCGTCTTCGATGTTGATTTCTATGACTAAATTTATTTTATTTGGTACACAATTTATACACGGTTCTAAATCTGGATTAGATATCTTACATTTTTATCATCATTAGCAGATTTAATAAGTAATGTCGTCATCGTCTTTGACTTCCAGCTGTAGGTCAAATATTATATTAATAGTTAATGTAAATTTACCTAGTGACCATTGATGTAGTTAGATCGATATTATTTTTATTATTGTGACCTGTGTTTATAGACAATCCGATTCTCTATTGCGCGGGAAATTCTCTTCTCACTACACCTCTATAATCCTATAAAAGCCAAGTATCAATCAAGTCTCTATAACAGTTGGAGCTACAGTTAAAGAGATAAGGTTGCTTTGTATCGAATATATTACCCGTTTATTCCTTATCCAGTGGATTTTTACCTTCTATAAATATTAGAAATCTTAAAAAAAGGAGAATAAAATCAGTAAAATCTTCCTCAAGTTATGGCGTGACCAAGGGAAATAGGGATTTATTTACATAGATTTTATATATACATAGATAAATTTCCTGTTGTTGTCAAATTGCGCGGTATTTTTTTACATCTTACGTGTTTTGTAATATAGCTACCAAAACTTTATTTAAAATTAGAAGTTTGGAATCTTTACATAGTAAACATCCAATTAAGTAGAATATAATGAGTGATGTTTGTTTTCCATCCAGTAAGTCAGTAGAGCTTTAAACTATCATCTAAATTACGGAAAATATAGATAATAAAATTAAAAAAAAGTTGTATTTTTGTATCTCAATAAAGTAATGCAACTGCATTACTAACTCAAAATACCCTGAAAGCAAACTTGCTTTCAGGGTATTTTGAATGCAAAACATATGTTTCCCCTACTTTTTAAATGTTACCATATTTTCGTATACATTTTTTTCTTTTCGGGTCCTGGAAAAATTAAAGAAAAAGTTTTTCGAACGGCAAAAGGAGGCCCATAAAACTACGCCTCGCTGTAGCACACAGTTGAACGCATACACGTGGAGCTACGCACACGCGCACGAATCGACGGTCTATCCACTCTCAATTTTGTTTGTCGTTCGTTGAGCGTGTGTCGAAATATTATTTAACATCATAAGTTCATCTGGTTAATATTGTAAAATACAGATGTATGCCTAACCTACGGTTAATGCGACGTTTTCAAAAAAATTGCATACAATTAAGAAATTTAATAAAAAAACTTAATTGATTCCTTTGTGTTACGAAAGTTACCCGTATATTTTGTTAGACAAAGGAAGCGATCGAAATTTTGTTTTTATTAAGCCCTTTCTATGTACGGTAAAGTGTAAAAATAAGTATCTATTTAATCCTCCCATCGTTATATACCTATACTTACCTTAATTCGACGACATAAGAGCATATTTATGAGCAAATTGTGTGCACCCATATTTTTACACTTGACTGTACAAACAAAACCGTTCAACGGAAGTGAAATTCCATCTCGATCGTATGGGCGTACCGTGTAGCGATTTTGCTGGCAAACATCTGTAGGTACTAGGAAGGTTCATTTACTCTATACCAGCAGTGTAGTATTCTGAATCAACCATAAATACCACAATCAACCTTTTTTGTATCGGCCACAAACGGGCAGCAATGGTACAGCGAGCCGCAGCATTGATTATCCACAGCAATAAAAGTCAAAATGGTCGAAAATCAATTTAAATTTACCAAGTCGAGTATAGCTGCTCTAAACTAACCTCGTCCTCTAAATCGCTGCGGTCGGAAGACAATAACTTGACCCGTTCAGTCGCAGCCACTACACGGAGTCAGGTGTCTTGATGTTGGTCAATGTCAACGTTAACGCATGACCAACAACAAGACATTTGTGTCCGTATAATGCCTGCGGGCGATCCCTACGACCTGAGGTCAATAATTATTGTAATTATTGAAATTACCATAATTATAACCGCGATTGAGACTGAACGAATGACCGAACATTGTAAAACTTAGTTTAACTACCTATACTACGCTTATATTTTAATTATTTTAGATTGAAATAATGTTACATTAGGGGATGGAGATCGTTTTTTTCGTAGGATTGAATTGATTGTTGTTGTATTGAAATCGAACACTTTACTTTTTTTAATTTAAAATTATTATAGTCGTTTTCAAACAAAATTTGACAATTAAAGGAATAATTAAAACAAAACCTAATTGATTCCTTTGTGTAACGAAAGTTACCCATATAGTTCGTATGACTAACTTTCGTTACACATAGGAAGCGATAGTGATTTTGTTTTCATTGTGCCCTTAACTATGCACATTTTTTTTGAAAATGACCCATATTGCCAATTATACTGCACCTACTGTTTATATCTTAGAATACTTAGAAGATCGTTTTCCTGTCAATGTTAATGGAATAAACCAAATAATTCTTTTGTAAATAAAGTAATTGTTGTAAAAACGTATTTTTATTTTATTCCCACAATACAGCTTGGACCTATGATGGCTGCCATCGCCACAGTTTCGTGTTTGTGGGTAAAAAATGTATGGAAATGACAGATGTCACAGGGCTCGAGTCTCATTGATCTCACCTTAAATGGCTTGGTTAACCTTTTCAACGCCAACGACACATATATAGGTCATAAAGTACAGTGTCAAAGTGACCTTGACACAATGACAAGATTCAAAGCAGGTTTACGTTTTGTCGAGGCGCGGCGGTGAAAGGGTTAAACATCCACCTGCACCTTATGTTACTTATTAATTGCAGTATTCCTCGTCAATCCAACCTCTTATCCCGATTTGTCAAGATTGTATCGCATTATGACGACTTTGATTAGGATTAGACGCAGATTGACCTGAAGTCGTAAAATATCCTAAACGCAAAATGTCCCAAACGCAAAATATCCTAAACTTAAAACGACTTACACGCACGTTTAGGTCATTTTGCGTTCGTAAAATAGGTCATTGTGCGACGGGGGGGTTTGATTAATATTTCTCCCCTCCGACCTTTTGTTATCATCGGTTCTCTATTCCAAACACTGTGATCTCTACATGCAACGATGGCCGGTCACTGTTGTAACAACATTATTGACCTATTAGCCCTTGACACTTTCGTACAATTTCCGCTTTTGTATAATTCCAGATTTAGTTTAGTTTGTTTTCCTAATATTCCTTTTTATCTATTCATTTATTAATTTCTTTGTACAGGTGATTCGTAAGTCGTGTAGGTACAGTCGAAAGTATAATATACAGTAGGTAATCGCGTCAAAATAATTATGTAAACATCATCCTTATGGTTAATGACATAAAGTTGTAACGACATGTTTGACACCTTGGTAACGTAGTACAATTTATTTTTGCACTTGACCGTACCGTCAAGTGTAAAAATATGGGTGCATACAAATTGCTCATAATTCTGTCCCATAGTTCTTATGTCGTCGTATTAAGGTATCGGTCCATAATTATTATGAAAGGATTAAATCGGTACATATTTTTCCATTTCACTGTTTAAACTAAAACGAATACCTACTAATACATTTTTTTTTTATTAAACAACAAATAGTAATATATTTATTGGTATAAATTAATTAAAGCAATTAAGGAAAAATAACAAAGAATAAAAATTAACTATAAACTAAATATTACAAACTAAATTAAAAACTAAACTAGATCTAAACAATGAACTAAAACAATTACTTTGCTCACCCGCGACCTGGTCGCGGGTGAGGAAAGTAATTGTTTTAGTTCATTAATATGGACCTCCGCAAAGTAACGCCTGATTCAATAAATTAGATCTAAACAAACAAAAATAATACAATTACAAACTAAATTAAAAACTAAACTATATCTAAAAAAGGCCCCTGCGGCATTGTGCCGAAGATGCTGGCAGCATTTCCTCGTTGAATCGCTAGGCTAATTCTTTGAGCGAGGTAGCTGCCAGCTCTTCGGTCACCGGTAGCATCTATAAGCCTCAACATACAAAGTACAAAAAAATCTGTTCACGCCTTAAGGAGTCACCCTGTATAATGTAATTTGCAAATAAAATCCCATATCTTAACCGAAACTAGAAATATTTCAGATTCGATCAAATTTTCTCAAACTATTTTCGGTATTCGTACAATACCTTCTGTCTTCTAAAGACACTAGATAGGTACAGTCAAGGTCATAAATATACGTCACCAAGGCGTCAAAAATATCTATACAATTCCATTCCACTAACCATAAGGTTGGTGTTTCCATATATTTGATGCGACGCCTTCGACTGTAAGGTTTTTAAGTTTTTTAGCTTCAAATGCCCGAAAGGCAAATGATCAACAAATAGGTGTCGTACGTCTTGGTAGGAACACAATTTAGGGATTAAATTACAACAAAACTTAATTGATTCCTTTGTGTAACGAAAGTTACCTTTATAGTTTGTATGACTAATTTTCGTTACACAAAAGAAGCGATAGCGATTTTGTTTTCATTACGCCCTTAACTATGTACATTTTTTTTGAAAACGACCCTTTAACGAATATAGAAAACATTCAAGACAGCTTTTACGAACCTAGAATTGCACGAAATTATCCGTAACTGACCTAATTATGCTAAATTACTGAAGTGCTTTATTATTGAGCTTTATCATCCCAACAATGATAAAATCAAAGCTCGAATAGTCATTGCTTATCAAAATCACACGTGGAACAGTCTAGCTAAACTATATTAAAACATTAGTCGAAATGAAATTAAAGAACAATATACTAAACGGTTTCGACGTTATTGGTAAATTTATGGTTGCAATTTTTTGTCTTAAAACTGACAAAAATATTTCTGATGTAGAAAGTCCGCCTGGTGTTTGGACTGCAGAAGAAAATGGACGTAAAGAGAAATCAGTCAAATCAGTGTGTGTTCAAACAGATTTTGGAGATAATATAGATATCATTAATGAAAACAGTGTGATTGGTGAAAGAGATTTTAAAAATTACGTAGACTCATTCGAAACTTCTGCAGTGTTTGTTAAAGTGAAGGCAAGAGCGTCTGTAAGCAGTGGAGATAGTGTGAGTTGACGTTAACACAATTTCTGCACTTAGTTATTATGAGATTGTGATGGAAGTGAGATTGACTGCGAATTTCATATAAAATTACAAGTAGTAATTATCAGTTATATTTCTAATCTCATCATCATCATCGTCCCAGCTTATATATACGTCCCACTGCAGGGCACAGGCCTCTTCTCACAATGAGAGGGCTTGGGCCGTAGTTCCCACGCAGGCCTAGTGCGGATTGGGAACTTCACACACACTACTGAATTTCTTCGCAGGTGTATGCAGTTTCTTCACGATGTTTTGTTTCACCGTAAAGCTCATGGTAAATTTCAAATGTAATTTCGCACGTCAATTCCGAAAAACTCAGAGGTGCGAGCCGGGATTTGAATCCACAACCCTAGGCTTGAGAGACCATAGGTCAAAACACTAGGTCACCACGGCTATCTATCTCATCGTGGTCTAAATAATTACTTAGTTGTAAACTACCAAGTCTTTCAGTCTACTTACACACCTAGGTACTAAGTCTTTCTGTTAATCACAATGTTAAAATGATGTGATAATCTGATGATGAAATTTTTGAGTAACCTAGGGTAGTATCTATAAAAAAACGCGATTGTCACTGACAAAACCGAAAAAACGATTTTTTTTTATCCTTTAGTATACATGAGGGTAATTCTCGGCGAGCAATTTCATTTTCAACAGATTTTATTAGCGGGGAAATTTTGTAAAAGTTTCAGCTGAAATTGGTTAAGTAATTTACAAGTTCTGTCGCCGACCAACAGGCGGCGGGCAAAGTTGCGCCTACGAACTTTTGCTGCACGGTTTCTTTGGTGTAACTCTTTTGTGTCTTGTGCATGTGCAGTTTATTTTATCCACTGTTTATAATAATGTAGCTACCTAACGTGAATTTTTCGTGGTCCTTCTGCCCAAGTGGATACAATTTACTTAATGTTCATTATTTATATCAACGTAGAGTTTTGATAGAAATTCCGTTCTGTACGTGCGTAAGGTCAAAGGTATCTGGTCAGTTAATTAGTAAGCGTTGATAGCACATTTTTGTGTTGGGTAGAAAAAGACTTACAGCTCAAAAGTGTTGATGAGCTAAGTGGCATCGCAATTAATAGTCTAGTGGGCGATTAGTGCAATTACCATAAACCCTTGTCACGGCATTTACATAATATCACGCGCAGTCAATACTAAACTACTTATTAGCTACACGCTACACTGCATCGTTAAACGTAATCGCAACATAAGAGTCCAAGTAATTTGAATTCGATAAACGTGGGTGATCAAAGAAATTGGCGGGATAACTAGCTTTGATTGGGTCGAGTCGGTCAGTGGGCCATTAATCGGGCAGGTACGAGTGACAGTGATTGTTAAATAATGAAGGCGTATGGGCGGCGGGCGTCGGGTGCCGTGCTACGGCGGCCCATTGAGCGGCGGCGCGCGAGGCGTGACGTCACGGGGCGCCGTCGCCTCGCGCACGCGCCCGACTATCGAGCGGCAGGCATGCCTCTTACAGCCGGCCGACCGCTCCACCCGACCGACTCACACTTTTTTATTTTCCCTCCGTACGTAGTGACCGCTGTGACATCCCGGTTATAACATAAAAACGCGTTCGCGAATCAAAAACATACACGGAGTGGTCGCAGTCAGGTGGAGGCCGCGCGCCGCCGCCCCGAGCGCTCGAACCGATTCCAAAATGGCAGGACGTAAGAGCCTGAGGGCCCAGGCGCGAGCCCGCCTGTGACGGTACAGTTTCTCGCGTACGGCATGTGTCCTGTTATATAAATGTTACGCAAGTTTAGGACGTGCCCAGTAGAAGGTGCATTTGTAACACGAACTAGCTCGCGAGCCCGTTGGTGCATTGTGCCGTGGATCCCATGTAACCCGCGGGAAGAGCTGCCGAGGTGAGTGCTCTATAAAACCGGCCTAGACTTGATCTCCAGAGTTTTTGGATGCTCAAGGACTTGAGTTTTAGATTCTACGATTACAAAGCATGAAGGTTTGAGTAATGTGAAGGAGCAGTGGTTTTTCCAATGGGGCCTGTATCGATCGGGTCGTTATCCATTCCTAGAGAAAACTGTTTATATTTCCTGTCGACCAGGTCATGCTAGTCGAGGGCTAATGTGAATGTAACGATACCGCCGCCATATTGGCTGCTCCGCGCCTGTCAACAGTAAATAGTTGTGGGTCGCTCCTGTAGGCAACCGTTTTATTGATCAATCTCCTTATTGTTTTGGATGCCTTCTATATTTGATGAACTTGGCATTTGTGATGGCTGACCTTTCTGTAATAAAGGTTTGATGGCTGTAACCGAGCCTACTCATTCTTGTTGCCGATTTCCAAGGAATAAGAGGGTCTAGGAGACCGATGTTGCTGTTTGCTGTCCAAGGGAAAAGCCATTTTAAGTAAATTATTTTTCTGTTACAAATTATGAAATCGTTATGAAATTATACACAAAAACTTTTTTTTCATCTGTACACATTATACCTAACTACAAATGTAATCATCAAGACAATTTAAGATATGGAATATTTAAGAAAGTCTTTGAGCAGGGTAGGCTAAAACTTGCTTTCCAATGTCCCGAAGCGGAAAGAGAGAAATATTGGGTTCCGTTTTGACATAAATAATTCTTTTAATAATCCGCACGTGCCTTACGCTCCAGATGTTGTTTTGATGTTATTGATGACCTACTTCGGCGAGAGAACTGCACTATACTTATAGGCTAGTCGCTGGTTGGAATATTGTAGGAATAAAAGGAAAACACAAATAAGGTCGGTACCTTAGTTTTGTTAGGTATATGATTGTGTTGGGGTTACATTCTCTCTATTTGCTAAGTATTTGATTAAATACATTGATTTTTAACCGTCACAAAATTTATTTATAGTTTCTTTGGGCAAAAGCAAGATTACGAGTCAAAAATCTTCTTTTGACAGTTTTGTAAGTTATTCTCTCTAGGGTAATTATAGATTACCTTACTATTTCATATACCTTTAAATATCTATCAAATAAGGGCCGGCGCCCACTGACGGCATGGCACGGCGTGGCATTTTATTACTATCAAGTTATTTTGAATCTTATTTCAATGAGTTTAGAATTCATGTTACTTTATTGGTTATGCGTTGCGTCATCCCTCGGCACGTCGCGGCATCGTGGTATCGAAATAAAGAAACATGAATTCTGAACTCATTGAAATAAGATTCAAAATAACTTGATAGTAATAAAATGCCACGCCGTGCCATGCCGTCAGTGGGCGCCGGCCCTAAGTATACTTTCCTTACCCGTCCATACTCTTGTAGTACCGCCGCGTTTGCCAATTTATTCTAGGCAGGCATCTATTTAATAACGTTTTTTGATGTTTTACTGTCACCTTAAAAATTACTAAATCCAATAATACAAGCCCATATAAAACTAAATAACACGAAAACTAGTTGAAACTTACTGAATTTTAAATAAAAAAATATGATCTACTTTATTAATTACACATGATAACTAGCTGATGGCCCACGACTCCATCTGCGACAGTATAAAAAATAGCCTACGACCTATTCTCAGACCTTCTAAATATAGACAAAAAAATTCATAAAAATCGGTCAAGCTGTTTCGGAGGAGTTCGATAGCAAACACTGTGACACGTAATTTTTACGAAGAAGATTAATCGATATATTAGTACATAAAACCAAATTATAATAGACAAGAACTTTCGTAGAATATACATTACGAGTAAAGTTCATAAAGTTTAGACTCTTACTTTAATGAAGTCTACTATAAAATTGGAAGAAAATACATATTAGGCTGGATATACATAGATGTGAGAACTCTACCTAGGTCTGCCTTGACTGGCACTATACATAGATGACTTTACCGCATCTGGCACGATAATTATCATAACAACTACCTTAGGTCGTGTTGACCTGGCTTTATGCTACAAATTTCGAATTTCCACTCACGCAATAAAATTTATACGAGAGTGAGCAAGATGATACGATACAAACTTGGATTTTCTAATTTAGTAGTAGCTTCCCTGGGAAGTTCCTAAATTACATTACCTGCTTTTTATAATACAAGCAAAAGTCAAATATTCCTTTACACTTTATCTCATAACACCTGCAGTTCTTGATTGTTTGTATTTAAAAAATATATAAACAAACATTAAAGGTAAATGGCATGTGTTTGTGTTGCACCAAAATATCAATGGGTTAATAAATAAAGTAAATGCATTGGCTGTTAATTTGCAGGAATTGTCGCTATCAAATATGCAAATTGATGTAATTTGCATCACAGAGCACAATATGAAAGAAGGTGATGATGATGAGGCTCAGTTATCTTTGGCTAATTATGTACCTACTTGCAGCACACAATTCAAGAGAAAAGGTAAATTCTAACTCTACCCTCTAGAACCTAGGTATACCTAGGTGTACAGGTATTTTGTAGAAATAAACCACACAGCAAAAACTAAAAAGCATACACTTTTGCTTATCGATTAGGCGAGCGCGTACATTACCTGGTTAGATAAGAGCTGATCACGTCTCTTGTAATTGAAAAAGATAGGGAGAGATTACCTTTATGTACAGGGTTTTTGCCCCAAAGTACTTGCATAACCACAGCTTAGGGCGGCCGTAGTTAAAATTGTTTAAGCCAAGTTGGTGAAACATTTAACAAGCTATAAAAACTCTTTGTTTTAGACGCTTACTGCTCTACTTGCGAACGGAATATTACTTAGGTTTTAGTCAGGATATGACTTTTGTGTGACTGAGTTCATAGCATAGGTCGGTTTCCAGCGAATCACGTAGTGCCATGAGAAAACTATTGGGGATTTCAGTGAGTATTTTTAAAAATCCGAGAGGAGCAAGTTAGATTTAAAATGTGCTCGAAGAGAATAACCAAAATGTTTCTCTCGCAGGAAGGTACATGTCCAGTTACCGTCAAAACTATTAAACAACTTCCATTTAGAAACATATTACTTATCCGTAAGCCTAATATTAATCTAAAGAGGCAGCTTACAGGAGCAGGGAGTATACATATAAAGGGATGAACTCGTAATGGTAGTTACACTAGAAACTGTTTATAATAACCCTTTTGTTTGTTTTACGCTCTTAATTCTTAAAAAGAGAAATATTTTAACAATAAAGTGCAAAGTATATACATAAGACCGACGCACGGGCATGTTTAAAATAAAGTGTACCCTTTACTTTTTTTAAAATGTGGAAATTTTGGGTTTTGTTTAATCAAACCCACGAGTATTAAGTATTCATTTTTAAAAAAATAGTATACTTATTTTTTGAGTCAGTTTTGTGGCGTTTTTTCATACAGTTTATATGGCTCGTCGTCGTACACAAAATTGTATGAAAAAATAAGGGCATTTTTTTAGTCATCAAAATCAATAGCTTTCTTGATTCTGATTAAGAAAACCCCAACATTTCCTAATTAAAAAAAAAGTAAAGCGTATACTACACTTTCGCGCAGATCGGATACGTGGCCCAAATGCGACTAAAGTAGTTTTAGTTTGTAACGTCTCAGACGCGTGCGGCGTTCTTATGGTCCCCGTGAAATCAACCAATATACTTAGTTTAACAAGCGTTGTAAATTATTTTATGCTTAAAAATACGACACATTAAATAACACTCAGTCAAAAAAAATACGGTCTGCTTTTTCGGTTCTTATTTTATCTTTCTCACACTTACAAAATATTTAACGCCTCTAAAAGAATATTTAACGGATACTTTTTCTTAATTTCGAAACATATAGGTAGGTAACTATTTTTTTTGCACAATTTGTATATTTCGCGTTGGATCAGGTTTCTCCTTAAAATATATTTCTGAGTCCGAATAACCTGGGGCCTTATTGTCTAATGCAATTAGAATCACAATCGCTTTCACCACTTCTTTCTGCCTCACGGCATAGCTTATCGGTAAAAAAGAGATGGTGAATGCGATTGCAAGCGCCCACGTTTTAGACAATACGGCCTCAGAGGCATTCCTTCTACCCTGTGAGAGAAAGAAGTGAAGAAAACGATTGTAATTCATGGTGCGTTAAACAATAAGGTCTCTGGCTTTGAAACTGGGGAAGGTGATCGTTTCAGCGCATTATCAAGTATCAATCACCCTTAATCCATTGTGGACCGATACGCGTTTAAATCATACATCATATTTAGATGTCGATAGACATCCTTAAAAACGCAGGGCTGCCGTCGACGTGTTTATGTGAAAAGATTGATGGCTTAAAGAAATACGACGCGTTTAAATCGACACGACTCGGGGCAAGATAAATAAGTATAAAAATTTAGCTCTAAAAGTGTGAAAACGAAGATAAACAGGAAAATGTATTAGTATAAAAAAATGAGTATTGTAGGATGTGCTCGTCCGTATCTGAAAAATATGAAGGAATGGCTTTTAATATGGACTGCTGCAAGTTTTATGAGAATAAAGGACTTTTGCCCCCTGTTGTACAATCCATTGATCAAATTTATTTGACGGATAATGTGATGCCGTCTCTGTTTGTTTTGATCGAATAGACGGAGATGGCATCACATTTATCCATCAGTTAAAATTAATCAATGGGTGGTGAAACAGCCCCTCTTTTAAGTTTAGGTTAGAGTCATGAACAAAGCCACTTAGAATTAAAACCAATTACTTTTAAAAGTTATTAATTTCAGCTTTCCGTAAATCATTAACAAATAAATACAGAAAAATACCCATAAAATAGAATGATGACCCTAGAATAATTCACGTTCTAAGATCTCTTATTTAGCTTAACTTACTTAACTGGCACCAAGGCTTTGATTAGTTTACTAATTTATAACCATCTCCTCAAATGTCATTGATGAATTGAGAATAGCTTTTGTAACCAAACGTAACGTCGTACTCTAAATAAAAATTGCTGAAGAGTGAAGAGAACACGATAAACTCAAGGATCAATCATTATTTTTTGAAGGATCACTCTCGTTTAAATGTCTTTTATCTTTAAGTAGCGAAAGAGCACAAAATAATCGCTGTCCCTTTTCTTCACCCTCTTTAAACAAGCTTCTGTATTTTTGGAGTTTACTCCTTAAGAATTGATTTTCATTTGGTCTCCGGTATGGAAATTTTATGAGTGAAATTAATACAAGCGTTACGATGTTCTGCGCCACGTACCTGCGCACCTTTCACATTAAAATCATGTGACAGCGACAAATTGACGACTTCTGTACACTTGTAAAACTCTTCTCCCATATTGTCCAGCCTCACCATATCCATGTCCATTCACCACTTCAAGCTTCAACGTATTGACTAATCCATAGCACTGAAATTCGACGTCATTGACAAATTATGTCAATAAAAAACGAAACCAACTAGTTCGCTCTACATTTGGTATTTATTTTGTCACTATTAATCTCAAGATCTCATTGAATCAAAGAAAAAAACTAAGTAGGTAAAACATAAATGCTCACTTCATCGTTCCTAATGCGAAATACTGGAGCATGAAATTCGCTCTCATCGTCTGTAACTTTAGCCTTATCTGCACTTTCCATCTGAGGAGATAGGGATCAATCACTGGTCAGTTACAGTAAAAAAAAACAACATAAATAACACTAAAATTAAACTGTACGTTCTATATCAAAAACAAATGAAATAAATAGAAACGCATTGAAAAATATAAAAAGTTTATCGCATTAAAATATGAAAGTTTGTAACTAGCATGATAAGAGACCATGGGTTAAAAAAATAAAATATGAGTCCCAAATATCATATCCGGTTCTATAGGACCCCAAAATTATTCATCCCGACATCCTATCACACATACCTATTCGGTTGCGTCATGCTTGTAAAGTATGTGGATATGAACGTGAACATAGAGGCATTCCCATTCTATGTAATTGCATTCCTCACTGATGTAGAGTTCTTTATATAGTGCAAAACATCTTAAGAAAATAATTTATTTTCACTTCTTAGGTCCCAAGTTGGGCGCCACTTAAAATAAGAGATTAAAAAAAATCTGTTGAGAATAAATTTTGTGTACGCTTGTATACAGCCTTTAGAATTAATAATTAATTGTCAAACATAAAGTTTATTTATCATCATTGCTGGCCTGTATTCGTCCCACTCCCACTACTTACTGGGCACAGGCTTTCTTTCAGGGCTTGGACTGTAGTTCTCACGCTGAGCCAGGGTGAATTAGGAACTTTACACACACCACAGAATTCCAGGTGGACACAGATTTCCTCAAGAAACTTTTAACTTCACCACAAAGCTCTGGGTAAAATAATAGATGTAAAAAAAAAAATTAAATAATGAACGAATTTTAAATCAAAATAACGTTTAAATTTTGTTTCATTTTCTGAAAGAAACACTATGACTTTAAATAATATAGTAGATACCTTTTTAATGCATGGTTTTCGATCTCTATTAGCCCCATGATGGGCGCCAATGAAACTATTATGAACTAACTTTTCTATTTAAAAAGCCATTTGGATTGATTTACCTTGGCCTCCAAATCAACGGTCTATTGATACGTGTAATCGATAAACTTTACATATACATTACTAATCACGCTTCAAGACTGTAGGTACTATTACAGACCGTCACGAACTACTCTATATTTCATACTAAATACAAACTGAAACATGGATACACAGAAAAAAGACCAGCGCTGGGAATCGAACCCAGTTCCTCAGCATTCACTGATGTGTGCTAAACCCCTACACCACCACTGTTCAGGAGTTTAGATACAAATTTTACCTATGCATCGCACATTTCAGCTTGCTTTAATCACTTTTGCAGCGATACTAAACGATATGCGATGCATAGGAAAAATTTGTGTCTAAACTCTAGCTGACCAGTGTCGGTGCAGGGGTTTAGCACTCGGCACGGAATGCTGAAGACCTGGGGTCGATTCCCAGCGCTGGCCTTTTTTCTGTGTATCCATGTTTCAGTTTGTATTTAGTATGAAATATATGGATTTCACGGGATGACCGTTTTTTTTCCAACTCCAAATTTTTTACTTTTTAATAAAAAAATTTGGAGTTAGAAATAAAAAATATGTACAAAAAGACTCCAATAAAAAACAATCTTCACGAACTACTCCGTTATAAATAATAGTAGATTGTTCAACAAGGGACTAAAACAAGCCATAATGACACAAGATATTTAGCCACCCGAGCAGAGCGAGGGTGGCTATAATTCGCGTGTCATTATGGCAGTTTAGTCTCGCGTTAAACACTACGTACTTACGTACGTACTACGTACTTTTCACTTTGAATGCGAGGAAAAAAACGATGTTTTAGGTATACCAATCTACAATATTACTTTTATACAACGTACGCTCAATACGAGCAATGGACGTCTGTTCAGAATTCAAATAGCAATTTAAATATGTTCCGCGGTTTTTTTTTGTTGAATGACGCTTTAAATGTTTGCATATTTGTCATGCTGTGTTATTATTTCATTAAATAAATAAATAAATAAATAAATAAATAAATAAATAAATAAATAAATAAATAAATATTTAGCCAACAGATTCAAACTTGAAAATTATTCATAGCTAACTGGATTAAGTATGCATAATAAAATGAATTCATCTTTAATATAATTAAATAGATTTATATTCGTAATTATTCATGGTGTTTCACGAAATTATTATTTTTTTAAATTTTTATACAGTTGTATGTATGTATGTATGTAAAACTCTTTATTGTACGTAAAACATGAAAAATAACAGTTAACAAGAAAAACAGATGTACAAAGGCGAACTTATCCCATAAAGGGATCTCTTCCAGTTAACCTTTGAACGATCAGTTGTCATTTTAATCCCTAGATATCAAAAAAGAGCTTTAGTCCCGATATGCAGAGACTAAAGTAACATTTTAAGAGCATGAGAAGTGAAAAAATATTTAACTTAAAACTTACAGAAAGGGGATCTGACGCCCATGCGGGTTCCTACTTGATGTAAAGGTTGTCCATCGCCATTCAACGTGGTAACGCGGCAAGTGTGATGGGTACTTTTGCGCCGGGGACAACTCGTGGGGGACTTCTCGACTACACTTAGGCTAGTCTTATGTTATAAACTTTGTTTTCTTTTTGTACATTTTTATTACTTAAAACTTTATTACTTAGATCACATTTGCGGGTGATAGGTCCTTGTACAATGTTCGTCCGGTACCTCTACCATGAGTTACACTAGTTTACAGTGACCGTACTCGCTAGCGACGGCGTAAATGATTTGTATGGAGAATTGTACTTCCGTAAGTGACCGCTAGAGGCGCTGTACACAATTCTCCATACAAATCATTTACGCCGTCGCTAGCGAGTACGGCCACTGTAAACTAGTGTAACTCATGGTAGAGGTACTGGTCGCTGTTACTATCTTACTCACTTATCCTGCCGCCAAGCAGCAGTGTTTGCACTAAATTTAGCTTTCTCGTCTAGCAATGGATCTATAATCCCTTTGGTACCTATCTAGTATAGGCAGTGGTGCTTGTTTAACATTAAGTGACTCACTTGCTGCTTTGTATTTTATAAACATACTAGCTGTTGCCCGCGACTCCGTCCGCGAAGAATGGGGGGGGGGGGATAAAAAATAGCCTACGACCTATTCTCAGACCTACCGAATACAGAGAAAAAAGTTTCATAAAAATCGGTCGAGCCTTTTGGGAGGAGTTTGGTAACAAACACCGTGACACGAGATTTTTATATATTAGAAGAAAGAATTCGTAGGAATGTGTATAAAATTCAAAATTCAATTCAAATTCAAAAATATTTATTTCGGATAAATGACACATTTTGGCACATCATCCATAGGTGTTAGTAAAATATAGTCAATATATGGACTAGTGTTAATAAAATAAAATAACATTACATTAAATTAAATTAAATTAAATTAAATTAAATTGAACATAATAATGGGCGTGTATGAGACCCCATCCAGTGCCGCAACATTGGGGAATCCCACCTGCCAACTAACACGTCCAGGATGGTGTTAGGGCTGCCGCGCAGGCGCGCCAGCAAGGAAGCGCAGCGCTTCCTCATGATGGCGTAGAAGCCGTCCGTGCCGCTCGCGGCGAACATGGCCGAGGCGCTGCAGTGCCGCGGCAGCCCGAACAACACCCTGTACGCGTCGTTGTACTGGACGCGCAGGGCGCTCAGCGTGCGCTGCGTGTAGCTGACCCACAGGCTGCACGTGTAGAACGACTGGCAGTAGGCTTTGAACAGCGTCACCTTAACGTCGTCGCTACATCGCGCGAACCAACGGGCCAACATGTATAACATGTGCATAGACATTTATAACCATCTACCGGATGACATAAAGCTGCTTCAAGGGAATCTTTTTAAGCGTAAATTGACTGACTGGCTTCTGGATAAATGTTTTTATAGTGTTAGGGATTATTTAGAATTTAAGATAAATCAATTATAATTTATTATAATTATTACTGACGATGTATTATAACGGAAACGAATGATTATTAATTATTATTTGCATTTATCAAAAATATACTTGTATTAATTAATTTAATTATAAATTGACATGTTTCATTATTTAAATTCAACAAATATTTGCACGCTTGCATGCAGGCTGAATACACTGTACCACTTTCTTGTAACACCTTAATAACTGTATTCTAGCAAATAAACTTATTTGATTTGATTTGTTTTGATTTGAAGAAGATAAAAAGTTAAACTTTCTAAAATAAGAGCAGTGCCTCTACCATGAGTTACACTAGTTTACAGTGACAGTACTCGCTAGCGACGGCGTAAATGATTTGTATGGAGAATTGTGTACAGCGCCTCTAGCGGTCACTTACGGAAGTACAATTCTCCATACAAATCATTTACGCCGTCGCTAGCGAGTACGGTCACTGTAAACTAGTGTAACTCATGGTAGAGGTACTGGTGCTGTCGAAAGTGTATTATTTTCAAACTTCTACAATCTACTCATTATGGTTATCCACAATGCCTAGCGGCATAGAAATACAGTCAATCAATTTGATTCCTGGGCCAGTATAGATCTATGATATCGATATTTATAATATGATAAATACGAAAGTGTGTCTGTCTGTCTGTAACCGCTGAACCGATTTAGATGAAATTTGGTTTGGAGATAGTTTGAGACCCTGGGAAGGACACAGGACAGTTTTTATCCCAGAAAATTGCATAGTTCCCGCGGGATAGCGATAAACGAATTCTTTGCAGACGGAGTCGCGGGCAATAGCTAGTAGTAAATATTTCATTAGTCTGTAACACTACTTATTGGATGATTTTAATGTCACGGTGACTATGTCCTACGCTAGCTTACAATTCAAATTGATTGACTATATGTAGGTACATATTGTTTTTAACCTTTTTTTAGTTGCAAGATGCCGTAACTCGAAACGTTTCTGATAAATAAATGCTATCACGTCTTTTTGTAAAATTAGTAGGTAGTAAAGAACTGCCAGATGTGGTTTACGTGAGCAATATCGAAGGTAGACGCTAGTATAATATGAACCTACATCATAATGGTCGACGTATCCAAAGCACTAGCTCCAACACGCTGCCCATCATCATTTACTATCATTTAAAAATCAGAAAAGGTTCCCGTATCATCCGATCGCTTCGGAAGCCATTAGCACTCTGCCACACGTCAAATCATTGATGGATTGCGCGGGAATAAGATTTATCCTGACTCAGACGGATCATCTAGAGCTACGGGTACAAGCGCTGCAAACCCTTGTCATTGAGATATCCCGTCTAGACGTCTTAAGGGACTAATGAGGCCAAAGGTTATGTTACTCAGACTGGATGTTTTTACACTATCCACTTATGACAGCTTCTCGTCTGGCGTTGTTGGTTCGACGTTCCGTTGATTATTGCATTAAGTAAATTGAAATTGTAATAAGTTACACACAAAGCTTTGCCAAAGAGCAATGGAGCGTAGTACGCTCGGGGTGAAGTGGGCTGACCAGATTCGAAACACGCATTACCGATATGGGTGCACGCACAGGCTGCAAAGCTAAAGTTAGCTAGGGAGGCCACGCTAGCCAGTCCATGTTGGTGGGCTAAAGTAGCAGTGGTCTCGATACAAGATGGATGGCGGCGACGAAGTAGGCCCAGACGACGTTGGACGAGGATTTAGCATGCAAGTATTAATTTTAGGTAAAAAATAATTTTAGGATTTCAAATAACTCCCACGAGATAAGGAAAAACCGGCCAAGAGCGTGTCGGACACGCCCAAGATAGGGTTCCGTAGCAGGTACGAAATAATCTTTGCAAACTTAATTAATGTGGTTGTTTTGGTCCCAACTCCCACCGCGTGCTAGGGTTAACAGCGCGATGTACGATGGGCTGCAAAAGTGCATGGACATCTCGGGGCGAAAATCGCGTGAGCAGTGTTTGATTGTTTGATGTTATTAACATAACCGCGCGCGCGCGCTCACGCGATTATCGCCCCGAGGTGTCCATGCACTTTTGCAGCCCACCGTACCTAGAATTTCAACCTCGGCAGTACAGCGCCATCTATCAGCGAATTGGGTAACTAATCTAATGTGCAGTCTACTAGAACTAGTATGTATGTTGATGGTTTTTCAGATGTAATTCTTTATTATAAGAACCGATGTCAATTTTTTTTATTTGAAAGAAGATACTGTTAACATGATCTTATAGTACTCAAAGAAAATAAAATGCTTGCAGTGGCGGTTAAATTAAGTACAATCTTAGTTTAGAAATATTTTTTTTACAAAAACTTAAAAACTGCTCAACTGATTAAGTTGAAAATAATTTTCCTAGAAAGTTTTTATTAAGTTTAACTTACGTGATTTTTTCATATTTTTTAAACGTGCGGTCCAAAAGTTAGAGGGGAGACACATTATTTTGAACTTTCGGAGTGAATATCTCTGAAAGTATTCACTTTATCAAAAAATGGTCTTGGCAAACCCCTATTTATTTTCAAATACCTATCCAATGATACCCCACACTATAGGGTTAGTCGAGAAAAAAAACACCCCCACTTTACGTCTATGGGAGGTACCCTAAAAAAATTTTTTTAGTTTTTTTTTTATTTAACCTCTTTATCGGCGTGACTGATATATATATATTCATGCCAAATTACAGCTTTCTAGTAATAACAGTCTCTGAGCTTAGCCGCGGACGGACAGACAGACAGACAGACAGACCTACAGACATGGTGAAACTATAAGGGTTCCTAGTTGACTACGGAACCCTAAAAACGGGATTTATGTAATCACTAACTGATACCGATGCTGATGATGGGTTTTTGGATGTTATGTTGCTGGATTTTTGCTTTATTCAATGAAAGAGATGAAAAAACTTTACCAAACTCTGAATTCTGCGCGGACGAAGTCGCGGGCAAAAGCTAATAAAATATGAAGGCATGGCTATAATCCCAGTGAACATGAATAACGAGGTTGGTATTCTAAGTATTGCTCCTTTATTGAATTCGTCGAGCGTCCGGATCCGACCAGTAGATTTACATACTTCTGTGCGCGTGAAGACGGTGTCCCTACATTCTACTCGTAGTGCTAGTCTAAAAATGTTCGTAGAGGCATTCCAGTTTCCCTTTCATAGTTAGAGGTGAGTCGTAGACGTCGTGGTCGTCTAGTGGTTTGACCTCTACCCTCTCAAGCAGAGTCGTGGGTACATGCTCGGGCTTAATTACACTGATCATGATGACGAGTTAACCATGTTATTTGAATAAATAGATTAAATCGTTAACACTACTTAACCCTGAATTAGCACTACGCATTTGTAATATTAGTAGGATATATAAAAAAAACGTATAATAGCATATTTACAAAGTACCATAAATAACACCCGTTTTTGTGCAATAAGTACAAAAGTATCAGTCGATACTAAGTACGTAGCATCATTAGACTGGTCGTTTGTCTCCGGCGACACAACTTGCGCTGATGGCCGCAATAATATACGAGTCTACCGTCGCATGTGTGGCCAGCAAACTTGCACGCAGAACTTAAAAAGTTTCACAGCAGCCAAAGAAGTCAGAGCCAGACTTAGGGATTAATAGTTGCTGTAATAGGTGGTATTAATGTAGTAATGCTGTCTAGGTAACATGAACTTTAAAAATCGACGGTTCTTTTTTCGTCCGTAGATTGATAATGCGATCCCACTTGAAAAAAAAAAAAGGTTTAGAAGTTGTAACTAGACATTAGCAGTGAGTTAATGTTTCTCTTCCAAAAAAAATGCTATCCAGTTAAATCTATTTTGAAAAGACAGTAACGAAATTTATTTACACACATTAGGTATAAATACAAATACTTTAGCATAGGCTGAATCAGCAAAACGCTGCAAATACGCAGGGCTCTCAAGAGACTACGTATTTGCAGCTTTTGCTGTAGAAACCTTAGGTCCGTGGAGCCCAGAAGCTCACAAACTTTTTGGCCAAATAAAACATAAATTGTTCGAAATTACCCGTGACCATAAGCACAGAATTTATAATAGTACTAACGTACAGAATGGACACGCTCCACCCCGCACCGATTCGAGTTACCCCACCCCTCAAGGCGCAGATTGCCGGACCCCGCCGGAATCCAGAAGAGTGCGCGCGCGATGTATGTAGGCGTACGCGTGTACAGACGTCGTCGTGCTTATGTAGATTCAAGAACGCGTATAGGTAACGCCACCAGAGTTGAGGCCACGCACACAACCACATCTCATGTAATGACAGCGGGATTTTGACGTTGTGTTGTCGTTAAACGTCAACTCTGGTGGCGTTACCTCTATTTGTACGTCGTGTCCGCCGCGTGGCTGGTGCATTGCATTTCTCGCCCAACGTATTGGCATCACAATCCAGCGCGGAAATGCTGCCAGCCGTAAGGGCACTCTTCCGCAGGGACAGGACTTAGGCGAATTGTACATATCTATAGATAGGTTATTTTTAGGTTAGTTTTTTTTATTATTCATATCAATTGTACCTAATTATTCGAACCTTGATAAGTATAAAATACTTTACTTAAACACATTTACTTTAATTAAACGTTTCCTTCAGATCCCATTGTGTCCTCGATCTATAGTGGTTCGGTCATTTGGAAAAGCGCCAGATAGATAATTAGGCTCAGACCAGGATATCTTACCTGTAGTACTTAGTACGGTATTCTACTAAAAAACCGTCTTCATCTTCGTCATTTGGCTGCTATCGTGATTCTAGCCATCATACCAAATTAAGACTTAACTATAGGAATAAAAATAAGTTTTTAAATGGGCATTTTCAATAAAAAGTGTACCCATTACTTTTTCGAATGAGGAAATTTTGTGATTTTCTTACTCAGAATAGCTCAGAACCGAGAGCACTATTTTTTGTCTTTTTTTCATAATAAATTTTATATGCCTCATCACAAAAGTGACACAAAAAAATTGCATATACCATCATCATTCATCATAATTTTTTGCTGACTCCGGAACAAGTTTCAAATCGATAACGTAAGTACCTAGACAGTTGAAGAGTTCCCTCCTACAGAGACGATCTCAACAACAGAATTTCAATACCGTTTATTGTACTGCCACTGAACTTACACAACCTCAAAACTCTAACAAAAGCTCGTATCTAAAAATCAATAAACTGGCTAAGTGCGCTTTACAAAGTGTGTATCAAGGTTCAGTTTAGTTTGCATATTGATTGGAGATACGAGCTTTTTCAAAGTAGTAACCGTCGACATTGCGTTCATTATGATACTTCAGAACAAAACGAACTTATTGATGCATATTTTGCAGCACACTGAAGCGATAAGGCCCCCCCCCCCTCATTGTTTACCTTGTATTTTTTTTCTATGTACCTTGTCTTTTATTCATTGTATTATTTTGTATTGCACATTCCCATTCATCCCCTCTGATATTGTCTGGACACTATTAATAGCCAGATGTACTCGGAGACCCACAGAACTATAATAATTAGAGGAATATATAAAACCGATTCCTTCCTTCCTTCCAAACCCGATGACATCACTTTTTTCGACTCTCCTTCTATTAATGCGATAGATAGATTTTACTAAATGGTGGAAATTTCTTTCGAATAACATGTCGATTAAAATGTCCTCTGCCCGAAGGGCACTAATGTTTCGCAAATTATTTTTCCCAAACTGATTCATTTGGCAAATGTTTAATTTCCCAAATGTTTATTTTTCAGGATTGATATAAAACAAACCTAATCTAACCTAACCTAAAGAATAGTCCGGAAATATATCCTGAATAGTTTACAATATCAGAAAAAATAAAAATTTGGGAAATAAAACATTTGCCAAATGAATCAGTTTGGGAAAAACAATTTGCCAAACCTTTGATCAATTATAAGTGAAGATGCACATTGCCGAACAAAATCCCCTTCAAAGAATGTCCGAACTATTTTATTTGTTTGCGTAACAAATAAAATCATCACCTACACAGAAATTTGAACCTAGTCTTTACTTCATTACAGTCGAATTTCGGTAGCCGCAAAACTCCACTTGACAGCTAAACTTGACAATTTCACGCAACGTACTGAGAAAAAAGAAGGCCACTTTTATCAAAGTGGCGCTAATTTGGCTCGGACATTTTCGGGCGCGCGACTGTGGATCTACAGTTTTAATTGATCAAAGTGCCAAACGGAAGTACACCTATTCCTTCGCTGCACGGGCGAACAATTTTTTTGGTGTCGGAGGAACACGGTCCTAAAGTTTCTACCGCAAACATCCATTCGTTAAAAACGCGTATTTAGTGTTTTGTATGATATGAATATCGCAACTCCATAATAGAGAAGTCACCGCTAAGAAGTGCCACGAGAATCCCGGTCTCTGTCCGCGACATTGTCTGCTACATTTCAGTTCCGCCCTACTTCCAAATCAGCTGTAAAGGTCCTTCGGCGGTGCCGCGGAGTCTGGCCGGCGAGACAGAGCGGCGGCGGTGACGTATGCATCGGTAATGCGGGTGGATAAGGCTTACACGGACGAGTAACTTAGTTACTGGGTAAATTGTTGAGGAGCTTGAAAATTGTTCGGTGAAGTGTAAAATGATTGACGCGCTTACATGTTGTGTAGGTATCATTGAACGCTCTAGGACTTTGTTAGTGTATGTCTGTGGGTGTGTTAGGTTACGTAAATAGAGTTAATGGAGTCGTGGCAGAAGTCGTGGTAGCCAAGTGGATTGATCTTCGGCCTCTCAAGTACCAATAGTGGGTTCGATTTCGCGCTCGCACCTCTGAGTTTTTCAGAATTTATGTGCAAAATTACATTTGAAATTTACCTTGACCTTTACAGTGAAGCAAAACATCGTGAGACAATTTGCGTAAATCTGCGAAGAAATTCAATGGAGTGTCTGAAATTTCCAATCTGCAGTGATCCTGCATGGGAACAAAGCCCTCTCATTTTGAGAGGAGGCCCACCCCGCAGTAGGACGTATATAGACAAAGATAAAATAGAGGTAAAGTCAGTTCAATTCTTTAGGAAATGGTAGCTTTTTCGATGATTCGGACTCTATTTCTAATATCATATCAGTAAGGATACAATACTACACGCGGCACTAGCTACCTAGTCTATAGGTACCTTTATAAGTACATAAAGATATGACCCCGAACTGCAAATGACGCCTCGCCATCATAGGCCGTGAGATTGGGCTATTGTGTGGAGTTTATCTATAGCCGACGTCAGTGATAAAGAGCGGTCGATAATTCGATGGTAGATTATCGTAATGTGTACTCAGCTTTTTGCAAAGACCTAATAATAAGAGGGAGAATTGCGAGTGTTCGTTCACTAAACGGATCGCTCGCAACTAGTACAATCGTGCAAATGTACTAGTTTAGTCTTTTAGTTCTTATGGTATAGCTCGTCTAATTTAAAATGACGCGCTCTACCACAGAATTTACGCCCAAGATTTTTCATGTAATTTGACGATCGTGATGTTGCACACTGATTATAGTTCACGGAATAGTTGACGCTCCCAAGCAGATGAAGAGTCGTAATTAATACATGCACGGACACATCAAAATCAACTGATTCGGTAGAGGGGCGCGCGTCATTTTAGCTTAGACAAGCTCTACACAGTATGTATAGAGTCTTATGAATGTTGTGCTTCCGTTTTAGTATTTGTTCCGTTTTTAGGGTTCCGTACCCAAAGGGTGAAAACGGGACCCTATTACTGGCTCCGCTGTCCTTCCGTCTGTCCGTCCGTCCGTCTGTAACCAGGCTGTATCTCATGAACCGTGATAGCTAGACAGTTGAAATTTTCACAGATGATGTATTTCGGTTGCCGCTACAACAACAAATACTTACTAAAAACCAGAATAACATAAATATTTAAGGGGGCTCCCATACAACAAACGTGATTTTTTTGCTCGTTTTCGCTCGACATTGATAACGGCAACAAGTAGACGCTTTAAATATTCACAGAATATTTAAGTATTCGTATTAGGTATTTATAGGTATTCGCTTTAAAAATAAATAATTAAATTAAATTAAAACAAACATTTGGCTCCCATGCAAAAAAACATGATTTTGATGCCGTTTTCATAGATAATGGTGCGGAACCCTTCTTGCGCGAGTCCGACTCGCACTTGGTCGGTTTTTTTGCTATTATACTTTCACTAAATAAGTGTACCTATTTAAGAAATCGTTAACTAAGGCCTCTACGTTTAGATTCATTCGGTTGGTGCTTCAATCAATCGGAGTTATTTAGAGTACTTCGGAGCGATTCAGTTCAAATCCTCGCTCATAAGATATTCTACTACATGCCCCACCTACTAAGACAAAGAATAGAAAACGTTGTCGGTAGTACTTATACCTTGTAGAGTTGGTCTAATTGATTCTAAAACAGAATTTTTTATCGAACTTTAAAAGTTTACTTGGGTTAGGCCGAGCTGGAGTGAATTGAATAGGTACCTATTATCTATACATATAAAATCCTTTGTCCTGACTGACGGATCAACGCACAGCCTAAACCGCTGATCGTAGAGACCTGAAACTTGGAGGGTGTGTTCTTTGTATGACGTAGGCATCCGATAAGAAAGGATTTTCCGTAGTTCTACTTCTAAGGGGGTAAAAAAGGGGGGCAAAGTTTGTATGAGACATCGTGATCCTTGGTCCAATCTACTTCAAATTTTGCATAAACATTCTTTAACAAAATTGATGGAAGACGTGTTTCGTATTTTATTGAAATTCATCCCTTGACGGGGTCAAAATGTAGTAGAAAGTTATTTTGGGGGTGATTTGCTTCGAAGTTGATATCAATACTCCTTAGTGCTTTTGATTTAAATTACATTTTATTTTGACACATTGTAAACGAAACGAAACTTCAAATATTGCAAACCATTTTTGTCTACGTTTGTCAACCACGTCTTGATCTGATCTCTGATAATAGCTAATTATATGTATTAAGTATTTGCATTTCACCAAGCTTTTGCTTTTACAAGCGCAGCGTGGGACGTCCACCAACGAGATGGACGGACGTTTTGGTGAAGGCCGCAGGTTCAGGGTGGATGCAAGTCGCTTCCAACCGTAATGATTGGACGTCAATGAGGGAGGCCTATGTCCAGCAGTGGACGTCCTACGGCTGAAATGATGATGATGATGAAGCTTTTATGCGAGTTCAACCTTTTTCGAATAAAATCGAATTGAGTATTCAAATATCATTGTTGAACTCGCATAAAAGCTTGGTGCAATGCAAATACATATAAAATGCTTTGTCCTGAAGTCCTAAATGACTGACTGCCGGATTAACGCACAGCCTAAACCGCTGTATGTAGAGACCTAAAACGTGGAGGGTGTGTTCTTTGTAAGACGTAGGCATCCGATAAGAAAGGATTTTCCGGAATTTCCACGGGATAAGGAATAATCGGGATTTATATATTTCATCAAGAGTGACCCTATGCCCATAACGAAGATTACTAAACTGTACAAATTGGGCATGCAATTAGACTATTAGAATATAAAGCGAATATAAAGAATTTTGAAAATTTCCACGGGATAAAGTTAAGAGCGTACGAACAAAAAGTTGGTATTTTAGAAGATTTATAGATTTTTAAAAGACCGTAGTTTTGTTTAAATACTTACATTTTAAAAGTTAACTACTGTTTTGTATAGATAAACTCTTACACTAGACCATAGCGTTGCATTAATTCTATTTTTATAAGCGGTTACTTAAAACGAACAGGTTTCCGTCAGAATGATTTCCAAAAATACGCGTCAGAGCTATCTTTTAGGTAGAGTATTTCCATTTTAAATTTTCAAAAATGTTTTTACTTTTGCATTTTACAATAGGATATATAGTCTTTTAGTGCATAGCGATCGCACTTACTCTGAAATATTGGTTTTTACTATTAAAAAAGAATACTACAAAATGTCTTTTTCGGTGCGTTTAAACATTTTTTTTCTCACGTATTTGAATATATTTTACAAATAAAATATTTTACTACAAAACTACAGGAATTGCTTAATATTATATATTTTATTTAACGCTTGTGGATGACCCAATTAATTTAGTCAATTTTTTAAAAACTACTATATAACCGCGCGCGAAAACGTTGTCCGCTTCATTACGCGCCGGGCCTTCCCAAAGAACGGACGTATCGCTCTCGTCGCTGCCTGAAGGTCGGTGACCGAGCGTAGCCGACACGCGTTTCCTGACTGGCGCTCTAGTGCGTCCGCTACAGATTGATACTTGGTAAGTAATTTTACATGCTAAATTAGGTTTATTTATTTTATTTTTTCTCAAAGTTCACTTTACCTGATATGACTTTCTTTCAGAAATGGGCAATAAACGCAAATTGTTTAGGACGAAAAAATCCAACACTGCTACGGCCACATACGTTAAAAGGTTACCATAAATATTATTCATATTAATGTTTATACAGCAGTTACATAGGGGTTATATAATTATTGTATGGAATGTTTTCGAGTTAGTATCGATGTATTAAAAATCATTATCATCATCATCATCATCATTGTAGCCCGCTAGGTATACATACACATAGCCCACACCATTGGACCCAGAAAGCTGAAATTCGGCATAGAGGTATCTTTTATGATGCTTACTAGTGGATTATACTAAATTCTACCCCTGAGGGGGGGGGGGGGAGGTGGATGTTTGTATGGGAAAACTTTATTTTTAAAGTTACGATCATGAAACTTCGTGAATATCACATCTTCAAGATAAATAAAAAACAAGTTCTGAAACTTTGGAAATAAATTCTTTAAAACAAATAAAAGAATACGCCACGTTTCACTGTTTTTGAAAACTCCACACTAAAGGGCTGAAAAGGGAGGTTGAAGTTTTAATGCGAAAACGTTATTTTTATACTTATGTGTATGAAACTTAGTATAATAATTTTCAAGAGAAATACGTTTTTTTTTGTTCTCACTTTTTGAGGTTCTAAGATAAAATTTATTTTCAGACAAAAAAAAAACATGATGAAAAATCGTCGAATGTAATGGAGGGAGGATCAATTGATTATGATGATAATATGGCCCATGTATGTATATTAAATAAAACAGTTTCAAATCGCAAAAAAACACTACTATCAAAATCTCTGTACCTTACGAATTATGCTTAATTATTTATTTTAGGATTCTATAGGCGATACTGCAAAAATAAAGGATATTGCACAAGACAGTCAATGTTGTAATCAAGGAACTCCAAAAAGTCCTCTTTTGGAAAATATCATGCCAAATGTAATGCCAGTTCTAAGTATATTTTTAATTTATTGATTTTCGATGACATTCCAATTTTTTGGTTTTAATTATCTCGACGTTCCGGTGACATTGCAGCCGCCCTGGTTGCGAGTAGACTGAAGTGGAGGGCATCACAGCTGTTAAGCCGCGCGAGTTGTGCGAACTACCCGTACTCGATCTTGTTCAATTTGTACCGGCACCCTATCACACGAAAAAGAAGCAAGTATAGGCATAGAGATGAATTTTCGGATAAATCATCGGATGTTGTCAGTGTGATAATGATAAGGTGCCACTACAAATTGAACAAGATTAAGTGCGGGTAGTTCGCACAACTCGCGCGGCTAACCAGCTGTAATGGGCATCACTTCACCACCACTTCACCATCCACTTCACCGTCCACTTCAGTCTACTCGTGACCAAGGTGATTAAAACCAACTTAATGTGTGTATGATTAAGTCCTGCTGTTTTAGTAAATATGAATAGGAATCACGAAAGTTTAAAACAGTGCTTTATATACATTTCAACTTAATTTTTATGAACCTAATGAGATTATACCCTATTTCAGGATATTTATTCATCCTTAATAGGCGATCTCCAAACACGGAAGACTAATAAAATTCCTGGTACTGAAGATTTGGACACTGTAAGTTAAAATTCTAGTGATAGTATACATTAACTTATGAGTATGTTAACAAAAAAAAACATTACTATTCTAAATGTCGTTACCTTTTGGTTTTTATTTTATTTTAGGATGCAAAATGCGATACTGCAAAAACAGACAAAATGGCACAAGATGGTCAAGCGACACCTACTGAAGATTTGAACTTCGTAAGTTTAATTAGTTACTTTTATTTTATTTTATTGTTATTTTTATTCAACGGTGAGAATAAAACTATGATATTTTAACCATTTCTGTTTTAACCATTTTTCTTTCAGATCGTAGAACCTAACACGTCGACCAACCCACCGTTTTTAATTGAAGGTCGCAGAATTATCGAGTTCGATTATTTTTTGCAACAAATAAAGATCATGTCCGAACACAATCCAGGTTTAGGCTGCACCATGAGTAACATGGAAATAATAAAAGAAAAACTCATTGGCTTAGAATCCGTGACATACTTCCAATGTAATATGTGCAGTCAAAAATTTGCGATAAATTCATGCGCTAGTCTTCAGGATGTGACTGTAAGTCATGCTGCTGTGACTGGATCAATGCTTATTGGATGTGGACGAACAAATTTAAACGAACTGTTGACATCTCTTGACTTACCAACTTTAAACGGAAGAGTCTACGACAAGTGTCACAGTGATGTCTCTGATTGGTGGGCACTTGCTGCAGATAAAAGCATGAAAGAAGCTGCCAAGGAAGAAGCCAAACTAGCGGTTGAGAGTGGAGACATGATAGACGGAATTCCTGCGATTACAGTTGTGGCTGATGCGTGTTGGTCCAAAAGGTCTTACAGGACTAACTATTCTGCAGCATCAGGCGCAGCTGCGATTATAGGTTTTAAAACTGGGAATGTGCTTCACATGGGCGTAAAAAATAAATATTGCACAATATGCGCTAGATCGGTAGCCAAAAATCAATTGCCTCCCAGCCACCAATGCAATAGAAATCATACTGGGTCTTCCACCAGCATGGAACAGGTTAGCATAGTCGAGGGTTTTAAAACTTCAGTGGCTACCCATAACCTAATTTATGCAACCCTGATAGCAGATGGTGACGCTAGCACATATAAAAAAATTTTAGAAAGTCGGCCTTACTCCAACGTGCAAGTCCAAAAAATTGAGTGTTCCAACCACCTGCTGCGACATTACTGCAGTAAACTCATGCAGCTACAAAAAGACACGTCCATTCCACTTTCTGAAAGAAAGTTACTTTCAATGGAAAAAATAACTCGACTGCGTACAGCAGTTAGAGCTGCAGCTCGGTTTCGCAAAGCTCAGCACACAAATGAATCTGAAAAAATAATTCATCTCAAGAATGACATCATGAACAGCCCAAAACATGTTTTGGGTGACCACAGCGCTTGTGAAAACTATTACTGCACAGAGGAAAGGAAAAGTGAAGAGAACTTGTTACCGTTGGCTAAGACGTTATTTAGAAAGCTAACTGCCCTAACAACACAGATGGCACTTAATTCGAAAAGCTTGCTGTATGACGTCAATAATAATCGTGCCGAACAGTTTAATAGCATAGTAGCAAAACATGTAGGTGGCAAACGTATAAATTTTTCATTGAAAAAATCTTATACGGCTCGTTGTCACGCTGCTGTTGTAGCATTTAACACCGGTAAGCCTCAAATCAACTTATACAAGACGAACTTTGACAAAAGTCCAAAAAAGTCCATCAAAATTTTGGAACTGAAACGATGCGACCTTAACCGTAGACGTAATCGTCGATCAGGCCAAAAGAAAAAAATCGTGTTCCGAAATGATAAAAACGACTTCGGTGAAAGTTGCCAAAAACCAGATTTGACGCCAGAGCAATACGAGACTGCCAAAGATTTGTTTTTGCTAAACTTAAAGGACCTAATTGAAAAACGGCATGAAGTCGAACGCGATACCGTACTGCAAGCTGAAAGTACATTGTGGCTTGAGCTACGAAGAAGCCTGTTAACAGCCTCAGTTTTTAGCAAGGTTAGTTTTGTAAAGGTACTATTAATCACTGGTCTTTTGATTTTAACCTTATCACAAGGTTATAAGGTCGTAATAAGTATCATTACCTGTAGTAGGCTGGTCCGTGCCCAATGTAAGGTTTTTTTCTTTGTATAGGTTATTCTTTACGAAATATGATATTTTCTTCTAGGTTTGCAAAAGGAGACCTAACACCAGCTCTGCGCCACTCGTTAAGTCTCTCGTCTATTCGTACTCCTTAAACAAAGTGGCAGCTATCAATTATGGTAAGACGAATGAGCCAATAGCCATCAAGCAGCTGCAGGAGCAAGAAGGTGTCAATGTGCAGAAATGCGGGCTCTTTATTGACGCAGAGCATTTTTTTTTGGGAGCGTCTCCGGATGGTCTGTATGAAGAAGGAATCGTGGAGATTAAATGCCCCTATTCGGCACAAAACATGGACCCCGAACAGGCCATCTTGGAAAAAAAAATTAAATTTTGGAAAATAGACGGTACAGTCAATACCAACCATGACTGGTACTATCAAATCCAAGGTCAGCTTCATATCAGGTAATTGAAATTTGGAAATAAATTCACAGGGTACTTGCTGGTGTAAAACTACCCTTAGATTCAATCGTAGTGAAATAAATGGTTCACTCACGAAAAAAGTCGTATATAGCTCAACTTGTTTCGGACTAATTCGTAATCCTTTCTCTAGGATGTCTAGGAGCACCGCAGTAAAACTAACACTCGAACATGTCAGGCTCGGGCTATATTCGACTTTTTTAAGTGAGTGCTCCGTTTATTTTACTGTACTTAATACCTACAGTGATGTCAAGAAAAAAAGTGAACAAAAAAATATATTTTCAGCCAAAAAAACATATGTCTGTTTGCGGTGTGGACAGGAGCAGAGTTCCAGCTCAAGACTGTAAAAATATCAAAAGATGACAAGTTTTGGAAGGAAAAAATGGAGCCAAAACTAATATTTTTTTATCAAAAATGTCTTTTGCCAGAAATGATTGATGGAAGAAAAAGTAGGTCAATGCCAATTAGGGACATATATACAAGTACGTAGCACATACTTAATAAGTGCGTACGTTAATATTACGTACGCACATCAAATAAAAACATTTACGTGTATGTAAAACATTTACTTTAGATGTATGTAATTTAATAACAATGTAGATCTGATTGAAAAAAATATACCTTGTTGAGTTTCTTGCCGGTTTCTTCTCAACAGGGTTTTTTCCGAACCGGTGGTAGATTCTTCGACGTTCATAGGAGCATCAATTGATGCCTAAATTGAATAAAGAATTTTGACTTAGACTTTGACTTTGATTTAAAACGCATCGATTTTTTTTTTCCCAGCTCTATGATGTAAAAGTGTAACAATGATCAAGAAGTGTCGTTAGACCGTCAGCGCTCGAACCGCACGCACACAGTAAACTTGGTAGTGTGGGTTAAACATGGCCGCTCGCATCAGGCGATCGCGTCGCGACTATGACGAGTTGTAACGAAATGTTTGTACGCTCTTATCAGGATTTATATATGTATGTACTCAAATCAACTGGACCATATCTCCGTAACTACAATTACTAATCTTTTCAAATACAGTATTAACGAAAATGACCATAACAACAAAAAAACTTATTGCAGGATTTTTGGAAATTCCTGTGGAATAGATAATCTCTGAAACTTCCGAGCCGATTAAAAAAAAAAACTTTTACCAGTAAAAAGTTACACTATCCTTTATTGACATAGGCTACTTTTTTCCGGGGAAATGCAAAATTCCCAAGGGATAGAAAAAAGAAAATTCAACTTCGGAGCTCATTTTAAAATGTCTTACACCAATAGAAAAGATGCACTGTCCTTGGTTAACATAGGATGCTTTTTTCCGGATAAATGCAAAATTCCCGCGGTATAGAAAATAGTAAAATTAACTTCGGGGCTGAGTTTAAAAAAAAATCACCAATAGAAAGCTTCACTATCCTTTATTGGTATAGGCTACCTACTATTTATTCGGTAAAATGCAAAATTCCCCTGGGATATTAAGAAGTGAATTTCACTTCAGGGCTGATTTGAAAATTTCTTTCACCTATTAGTGAGTAGCTACACTAACCCTTACTTACATAGGCTACTTTTCTCGGGGAAAATGCAAAATACCCGCGGGATAAAAATAAGTGTAATTTTGCGAAGAATAAGTACAAATTTGTTGGAATTCCCGCGGGATAGGGAATAAACGGGATTTATAATATTCACTAACTGATACTCATGATGAAATGATAATAATGATGGATGTTGCCGGTGCCGGATTTTTGTTTTATACAATGAAAGAGATGAAGAAGCTTTACCACAAATTGGAATTCTACGCGGACGAAGTCGCGGGCAAAAGCTAGTAATTATATATGTAGGTACATAGAATGATTTCAAACGTGAACAACATTATAATTATTGAATCGATTTCTACAATATGGAACTAGGTATTCCTACAGAGTATGCTCTATCAAACAAACAAAATGCTATCCATTTCTCAAATTCTATTTAATTTAAGGCTGAGACTAAGCAGAGAGCGGATTTGAAGTAGCGATCTCAATATTTATATGGATATGGCTGGTATAATTTATTATTTTTTCTACACACAAAAATAAAAACAAAAACAATAAAAACCTTTTTGGAAGCTTTTGTAAATATTAGGCATAAATTAGGATGATAATAAATAAAAACATCGTTTGTTTGTTTTTTAAATAGTTTATTTTTTTAAAGTTCTTCTTCTTTAATATTTCTTCTGCACAATGCACAATAAAAAGCTTCCAAAAAGGTTTTACTTTTTTATTCCGATAATCTATACATATAAAATCCTTTGTCCTGACTGACGGATCAACGCACAGCCTAAACCGCTGATCGTAGAGACCTGAAACTTGGAGGGTGTGTTCTTTGTATGACGTAGGCATCCGATAAGAAAGGATTTTCCGTAGTTCTACTTCTAAGGGGGTAAAAAAGGGGGGCAAAGTTTGTATGAGACATCGTGATCCTTGGTCCAATCTACTTCAAATTTTGCATAAACATTCTTTAACAAAATTGATGGAAGACGTGTTTCGTATTTTATTGAAATTCATCCCTTGACGGGGTCAAAATGTAGTAGAAAGTTATTTTGGGGGTGATTTGCTTCGAAGTTGATATCAATACTCCTTAGTGCTTTTGATTTAAATTACATTTTATTTTGACACATTGTAAACGAAACGAAACTTCAAATATTGCAAACCATTTTTGTCTACGTTTGTCAACCACGTCTTGATCTGATCTCTGATAATAGCTAATTATATGTATTAAGTATTTGCATTTCACCAAGCTTTTGCTTTTACAAGCGCAGCGTGGGACGTCCACCAACGAGATGGACGGACGTTTTGGTGAAGGCCGCAGGTTCAGGGTGGATGCAAGTCGCTTCCAACCGTAATGATTGGACGTCAATGAGGGAGGCCTATGTCCAGCAGTGGACGTCCTACGGCTGAAATGATGATGATGATGAAGCTTTTATGCGAGTTCAACCTTTTTCGAATAAAATCGAATTGAGTATTCAAATATCATTGTTGAACTCGCATAAAAGCTTGGTGCAATGCAAATACATATAAAATGCTTTGTCCTGAAGTCCTAAATGACTGACTGCCGGATTAACGCACAGCCTAAACCGCTGTATGTAGAGACCTAAAACGTGGAGGGTGTGTTCTTTGTATGACGTAGGCATCCGATAAGAAAGGATTTTCCGGAATTTCCACGGGATAAGGAATAATCGGGATTTATATATTTCATCAAGAGTGACCCTATGCCCATAACGAAGATTACTAAACTGTACAAATTGGGCATGCAATTAGACTATTAGAATATAAAGCGAATATAAAGAATTTTGAAAATTTCCACGGGATAAAGTTAAATCAGGATTTATATATGTATGTACTCAAATCAACTGGACCATATCTCCGTAACTACAATTACTAATCTTTTCAAATACAGTATTAACGAAAATGACCATAACAACAAAAAAACTTATTGCAGGATTTTTGGAAATTCCTGTGGGATAGATAATCTCTGAAACTTCCGAGCCGATTAAAAAAAAAACTTTTACCAGTAAAAAGTTACACTATCCTTTATTGACATAGGCTACTTTTTTCCGGGGAAATGCAAAATTCCCAAGGGATAGAAAAAAGAAAATTCAACTTATCTTATCTAATACCCGCGACATTGAACACACTCCCAAAGGAATTGCTAATCAAAGTTGTAAACACTGCCACCAACCCCTTTGAATGTAAAAAAGTTCTCAAAAAATTCTACCTAGAGAGTGACAATAAAGTACCTACCTAGTGGTACTTTAGTTTAGTTAATTAAAACTTGTACTGTACCGCTTTAACTCGCCTACTATTACATAAACCTCTAGTGGGTTTTCCAATAGTGGCATAATAATTTCAACCTTATTTGTATGTGCTCTTGATTATATTAAATAAAAAAAAAAAAAAAAAAAAAAAAAACTTCGGAGCTCATTTTAAAATGTCTTACACCAATAGAAAAGATGCACTGTCCTTGGTTAACATAGGATGCTTTTTTCCGGATAAATGCAAAATTCCCGCGGTATAGAAAATAGTAAAATTAACTTCGGGGCTGAGTTTAAAAAAAAATCACCAATAGAAAGCTTCACTATCCTTTATTGGTATAGGCTACCTACTATTTATTCGGTAAAATGCAAAATTCCCCTGGGATATTAAGAAGTGAATTTCACTTCAGGGCTGATTTGAAAATTTCTTTCACCTATTAGTGAGTAGCTACACTAACCCTTACTTACATAGGCTACTTTTCTCGGGGAAAATGCAAAATACCCGCGGGATAAAAATAAGTGTAATTTTGCAAAGAATAAGTACAAATTTGTTGAAATTCCCGCGGGATAGGGAATAAACGGGATTTATAATATTCACTAACTGATACTCATGATGAAATGATAATAATGATGGATGTTGCCGGTGCCGGATTTTTGTTTTATACAATGAAAGAGATGAAGAAGCTTTACCACAAATTGGAATTCTACGCGGACGAAGTCGCGGGCAAAAGCTAGTAATTATATATGTAGGTACATAGAATGATTTCAAACGTGAACAACATTATAATTATTGAATCGATTTCTACAATATGGAACTAGGTATTCCTACAGAGTATGCTCTATCAAACAAACAAAATGCTATCCATTTCTCAAATTCTATTTAATTTAAGGCTGAGACTAAGCAGAGAGCGGATTTGAAGTAGCGATCTCAATATTTATATGGATATGGCTGGTATAATTTATTATTTTTTCTACACACAAAAATAAAAACAAAAACAATAAAAACCTTTTTGGAAGCTTTTGTAAATATTAGGCATAAATTAGGATGATAATAAATAAAAACATCGTTTGTTTGTTTTTTAAATAGTTTATTTTTTTAAAGTTCTTCTTCTTTAATATTTCTTCTGCACAATGCACAATAAAAAGCTTCCAAAAAGGTTTTACTTTTTTATTCCGATAAGTTACATTATTTTTGTATGTAGAGAAAATAATAAATTATACCAGTCATATCCATATTAATATTGAGATCGCTACTTCAAATCCGCTCTCTATTAATAAGTATCGAACGAACCCGTCATTCTATCATGCGTGCCTACCTACTTATAATGATCAATAAATTTTTCCATACGTATCGAAACTACTTAGTGAATAGTAAGGTAATCGTACCAATGCTCGACACCTCAACACCCAGTAGATGACACCCATCTGTCACCTCTCTTACTATGACATAAGATTGAAGGTGTCATGTATTGGGTCAGTATCGAGAACAGGGACGTTTACCTTACCGCAAGCGGTACCTGCAAATTTTTCTGTTATTTTCTTTGCATTTTTCAGTGTTCTCGTCACATTAAAATTTCAAAAATAAATTCTCACAAAATAACTATGTTAATTTATTTTTTTTTATGTATCTACCTACAATAAAGATTTTACACACATACATTATAACTATAAAAATAAATTTGTTACGCAGAGTATGAGCGGTTACGGCGGCGGCATGTCCGATGCGGACGCGCTGTCGCGACGGCTGCGCGACGCCGAGCGCGCGCGCGCAGACGCCGAGCGCGCCCACGCCGACGCGCTCGCGCAGCTACGGGCCGCGCAGCGCTCGCCGCTCGACGCGCATTCCGTCGACCAACTGCAGTCCCGGGCCAGGGAACTGGAGAAGAAGGTGAGAACTTGACCTTAGCTTCAGACACTGTCGTCTCGCCGATAGATGCACATTCCGTCGCCCAGCTGCAGTCCAGGGATAGAGAACTGGAGAAGAAGGTGAGAATGTGGCCTCAGCCCCAAGCGCTGTCGTCCCGCCGATCGACATGCATTCCGACGACCAGCTGCAGTCCCGGGCCAGGGGACTAGAGAAGAAGATGAGATTGTGGCCTTAGCCCCAAAAGTCGCTGTCATCTCGTCGAGAAAGCGCACCAATGCACTCGCGTAACTGCGGGCCGCGCAGTGCTCGCCGCTCGACGCGCACTCCGTTGTCCAGCTGCAGTCCAGGGCCAGGGAACTGGAGAAGAAGGTGAGAATGTGGCTTTAGTGCCAGATGTCGCTGCCGTCTCGCCGATCGACGCGCATTCCATTGACCAGCTGCAGTCGCAGGTCAGGGAACTAAACATGGTGAGAAGGCGGCTTTAAAATCACACGCCACTTTCGTCTCGCCGCTTGACGTCCATTGCGTCGACCAGCTGCAGCCTCAGGCTAAATAAAGAAGAGAAAGAGAAGATAACAGGAATGGTGCCTTTCATATCATCGAATAAACCCTTGTTGTTAATATAATTTTTGACTGAAATTCGTCGAAGTGGGTACTACATTGATATAGACTCACCGACATAACTCAACTCAAAGAATATGTTCTCGTATGTTGAAGTAGCAGGGCACATTGCTCAAAGAACAGTTGACCGTTGGCGGAGAACAACAACTACCTATTTATGAATCGTTTATTTTATAGCTTAGGTTGACTTAATTAGCACTGGTGGAAACGGATAACCATTGACTTCGATAATCTTATTTTCATTACCTTACACATCCTTGTGGACAAACAGCTTAATACTCGCATTTTTAAAGACTGGCGAAGTTTATCCAGAATTGAGGTTATCTGATGACAACGTGACTTGAAAATGAAAATGAAAAATGAAAATGAAAAATTGTTTATTTTCCTTTGTTACACAATACAATGCATGCTGTAAATTGGGACTTCCCTTTAGGTAGTAAACCTGTGTTAGGATGCCCCGCTCTTCCGTAACTGGTAAGTAGGTAGGAAATTCTAAATATAAAACTAGAGGTTTCTTACTAAACTTAGCTTACCTAATACAATTTTTAACAATGGTTTTACTTAATACTAAATTTATCGGTAGGTGTGGTGTGGTGTGTGTGTGTGTGTGTGTGTGTGTGTGTGTGTGTGTGTGTGTGTGTGTGTGTGTGTGTGTGTGTGTGTGTGTGTGTGTGTGTGTTTGTGTGTGTGTGCGTGTGTGTGTATTATAGGTGTATGTGTGTGTGTGCACATTTAGGTTCAGTTAATAATTCGCACGATACAGTAGCATTTCAGTGTCATCATAGCTTAGAAGTTTCAATCATGTAGTTAGTTCAATCTTACACTTGTTTAGTAATAGTTGATGGATACTGACTTTTCTGTGTATGTTATTGTAGATATGTGCCGATTGCGCCTTAAACTGCCTTTGAGCAAACATGGAGTTACAGCTAGGTTCAGGGGCAACAGGTTTGTTACGCCGTCGTGTTTCTGATGGAGGGGTAAAACACAGGGTTTTGTGTAGCCTAAGTGTCATACTCAAAACATACAGCTTCCTCATTGTTAGTTGGCCACTGATTTCATAAAGTTCCTTGGTAGGAAACCTGTATGGTTTTGAGTACATCACCTTGAACAGGCAAGGCAGTGTTGCCCACGCTCGACCTCCAAGAATTTAGTTTTGGCTGCTCCACCCCACACAGTGATACAATAACTCATGACAGGTTGAGCTAATGTTATATGTATAAAGTTGATTAATTAGTTCCTTAGTAGTAATACATCTAAACATTTTAAAAATCCTGTTAAGTTTTCTGATTCTGTTGTTCACGCTTTCAATCTGCTTATACCATGTTAGGCGCTGGTCCAGGAACACACCTAGGTATTTAGTGAATTTAACCTTTTCTAGTTATTTGCATTTACAAGGGGGAGGGTCATGTTGGTTGCAGGTATGTATTTTAAGCTTTAGGTTAGTACTGGGCTGCGTACTATCATATTTGGAAAAGCAGATATAATTAGTTTTGCTGACATTTAGCGTAAGCGTAAGGAGTTTATTCCTAAGGAGGGGATTTAAATTGGCAAGACCTACCATTTTTGATAGTTCCTACATCAGAATAAAAACAATAAGTTATTTAATAATTGATTTGTTTGTACGTGAAAATAGCCTTTAATGTTTTGAGCCGTACAGATGACACTGAACCTTAGGGTGGTAAAGGAATTTCTTGGTCTAAATGACTATTTTTGCACTTCATTAATCATCTATTACTTAAACTTTACTTTTATTTATCTTCTATTGGTTGTTATCAAAATAAAATCCTGAATTCTTTATCGTCTTGCCATAGGCTGCACTTGAAAATGTGCGTTGCGAGGAGTTACAACTGGAGCTGTCTGCACCGCTCCGCACGCGAGGCAACCCCAGCAGCGGCAACTGGTCGCAGCAGCCGAGCCAGCACCAGCAGCACCAGCCGGCCTCCGAGATCGAACGCATCATGGCCAAGATCGAGCAGGACAACCGCATCCTTGCCGAGCTGGAACACACCAGGTCAACCACCCACGGTAGGTTACACAGATGTAAGTATCGATAGCTTCTTTCTTTTTTAGACTTAAGGGTTAGAGGTGATGGTGAGCATCATCTTGTTGAAGTAGAATAGATTTCAATTTTGATAATTTGATTTTTTTTACTGTTTAACACATCCTCCCAGTACCTTGAAACATATAATATTTTATAATAATTCATACATTTTGAGAATTTCGTCCAGTGTCCCAATGCTACTGTACGTCCTTATAGTGTTACTGTATTGCCTACGAAGGAACCACTATGAACGTTTATATGCATTTGATGCACTGATTGCGGAAATTCGAATGCGTTAAGAAATATTTTAAAAATACAACTTAAGTAGCTACCTATGTTTCATTTTTGGTCTTATGAATATTTCTTTTGCCCTAGGTATGCAGACGAGTGGCTCCAACCAAGCGCTCGGTGATTTCCACTCGCCGGCGCCCTCGCCGCTGCCGCACTCGTACACGAGCGCCGGCCACCACCAAGTTGCCATCTGCCAGAGCAACACCATGCCCACGCTGTCGGCGCTCCACGCCACCGGCCAGTTCACGGCCCCCAGCTCCAACTCGGTCGCCTACTCTATGAGCGCGCACAATCCCACTTCCTACTCCAACCCCGTCTCTGCATACTCCACCAATTCTTACGGCTTACCGAACACCCACCAAGTCACCTTCACGAACCCAGTTACGGCTCCCCTCGTCAACAATATCGGTCAAATCTCCAGCACCCTGGCAGGCTTGCAGAGTAATTTACAAAACATAACTGGAAATGTATCAGGTATCAGTTTGGGAGGCGGCCTGTCCGGCCCGACGCTGACCGGGACGATGGCAGGTACTGGATTGACGAGTTGCTTGAATAACGTACAGACCAGTCTGTCCGGGGGCTTGACTAGTACGCTCGGAGGATTACAATCAACGTTGACCGGAGGGCTAGGAAATGCTCTATCCAACCTGACCACTGCCACTCAATTGGGAGGTTTGAATACGAGTTTGTCGGGAACGAATGTTTACGGTGGTGGAACTGGTACCTACACGAATCCACTGCTTTCTAGCGGATTAGGAACTAACACTATGAACATTAAGCTGAAGCCTCTAGAAGAAATTGACCTCGGAATGGGAAGATACGGGACTAACACGTCGGGCGTGGGGAGAGTGGCGACCCCGGTCACGCCGCACCAACCCTCATGGGCCTTAGGATTAGATAGCCAATTTGGAACTGATAGATTAGGTGCATTAGACTCGGGATTCAGCCACGACCGAAACCAAAGAGCTTTGTCTAGAATCATGCCCAATTCTGGATTGGAAATGGATAGTAAGTTTTTGTTGCATCAAAAATTGTCCTATTGCATGTTTATACATGGAAATGTGTTTATTGTTATAATTTTTTTGTTTCAGTTCGAAATACGCATTACATGAATGGAACTGCCCAGACCCAAGAAGGTCAAGTCGACATGCTGGACATCCCTGGAAAAGGTCGTTGTTGTGTTTACATCGCCCGGTTTTCGTACGACCCACCAGAGTAAGTTCATTTTCACAAATTCAACAGCGTAATACAAAGTTTCTCTTCTTAGCGTATTCTCAATACCAAGGATAAACCTATGGCTGACCGTACGACTATAGTTAATCCAAACTACTATTTGGGGTCTCGACTTACGAGACAGACTAATATAAATTTTCTGTCACCCCTTATCAGAAACATATTCATATCATAAAAAGCTCGCAGTTTTAAGCTTCCTCCGATGTTTGTTTTATATTAATTGTAGGTATATTTCAGCAAATGGTCAAGTTAGTAAAGCCCGACCAGGAAAATAAAAACCCTGCTCTGGGGGGCGTTATATTAGCAATAATTATAGCAACACTGTACCAGGTACCTATCAGTCATGTTGACAACAAGGTCGGTGATGTTATTTAGAGGAATTGACACCAATCCTTCAGACTTTCTCTCCGACAAATACTTCGTCATATTGAATATAACTTTTTGTAAATGTCTTTTAATAGTTTTCGGCATTTTAACGCACAAATAATCCACAATATCCAAGAAACGCATCACACTTAGACAGCAATTGGCAGATGACATTAATGATGTCTTCGAAGTAACTGTTGCCAGTTGAAGAAATTAGTTCCAGTAGTTTTCCGCAATATGGCGAGGGTTTTTATTTTCCTGGTCGGGTTTTACGTCTGAACACCCCTATAGAGGTTTTTCATAGAAATTTTGATTTAAGATGTAGTCACGCCTGAAACATCCGTGAACCACAATTGAAAAATTCTGACATACAATTTCAAGGGTGTTCAGTCAAACATGACCAACCAACTGCTAAAATAACCCTGATTAATTTTAATGGTCAATAAAATTTCTGTCTCCCTTCATCACAAAAAGCTCGCAGACACGTTTTGTGGCTTTGAGGTAGAGCCAGTTATAGTAAATTATTGTCGTGGCCTGGAAGTAGGCAATTGCTGGCTGAGTATGAGTATTAAACGGACGAGCTTGCGAGTCCGTTTAACTAATACGAAGCCAGCAATTGCTATTCCAGCCAAGACTAATATAAAGTTTTTCTCAAAAATGGCGAAGGAAAATAAATTAGAATAAACTTTTATTAACTTAAATACGCGCAAATCACTTAAAATTAAATGTCATTTAACCCTTTCCCGCCTTTTTTCATTAAAAATAAACTGCAAGTATTTGAGTAGGCTATATACGAATAGTACCAACTTATTACCATGGCCGATTTAACTTTTTAAAAAGTTTGAGACTCGACAATAATGGAATTTGTATGCAACATTGTTGTCGAGTTTATCGAGCCTGCAATGTTTTTAACTTTTTAATTTTTTACTGACCATAAACTATGCACTTCGCGTTCTGATATGTAAAGAATAATGTCAACTTTTACGGACATTTTTGAGAAAAATATGTTTTATGTATGTCATTGAATAGCATCGAGAGTGCGGAAGGGGAGCTGTCAGTGTGCGCAGGCGACTACCTCCTGGTGTGGGGTCCGCCGGACTCTAACGCGGCCATGTTGGACGCTGAGCTCTTAGATGGACGCCGCGGCCTCGTGCCCGCCAACTTTGTGCAGCGGCTCGTTGGCGATGACTTGCTGGAGTTCCATCAGGTGAGTCTTTTACCAGTAATACCATAGAGCTTATGCTACGACGATTTTCGAACTACGTATCGCGCCGTTCCATTCACGCTAATATTATTAGCACACAAGAGCTAGCTTAGCTGCTAGCTAGCTTAGAGCTTAGCTGCACAGAAGAGTGAAAGGGATGGCACGATACGATGTTTGAATTATGAGCCCCCTAATTATACACCGTGGTTACAGCAAATGCGAAAGGGTCATAAGACAGATTTCTGAGCCGCTCAGAAGTAAAAAAACTTTAAATAAACCTGGCGTCTAATCAGCAATTAACTTTTTTTTTTTTCAAACAAAAAATAATAATAATTTTGAATTTCAAGATAACAAGGCCTTAGAACTAGCTCGCAACGCTTTTTTTTTTACTAAGTACTTAAGACGTTATCTGTTTTGTGAACCCACGACCCTCTTCTTGAGATGCCATAGGCCAAACCACTAGACCACCACGGCATCACCATTATTTTTGATACTAGGTTTGATAAAATTGATTTATGGCTATCCCGCGGAAACTATGCCATTTTCCGGGATATATAGTATTCTACGCGTTAATCCAGTTTAAAAACTATCTGTGTGCCAAATTTCATCCGAACCATTCTAACCATTTTAGCGTGAAAGATTAACAAACATCAACACATCTATTCATAAATCCATATAAACTTTCATGTTTATAATATTAGTGGGATGGGATTTTCTCAGAAAGATGTCAAAAATTGCTAACCGAATCTGTTCGCAGGCGGTGGTGGCCACACTACGGGACGCAGACGAGTCTGCCACGACAGCGATTAGCGATCTCTCGTTGAGCCGCGACGTGGCTCGTCTAAGCGAGGTAGCGGACTTGAGCGAGGGCTCAGAAGACGACGACAACGGTAAGCATCATCGAATGTTCTAGCCTTATAAAACGAAATTCAAAATTCTAAATTCGTGTCATGTCATCTAGCTCACGCTAATAGTATTCCATTCGGCAGTGAGCAAGACAGTACGATACAAACTTCGATTTTCGAATTTCGGAGTGCCTAACACTCTGGACCATTGGTTCTCAACATGAGTGATAGATAACGCTCCCTTGAAGGCAATGAAGGTTTCTTAGTGGGCAGTGTCAATATGTAGAACGCTTAGAGAAAATTAGGGGGCATACTTAATAAGTAAGAGAAAAGAACTTTAGAAACAAAAATCTCAAATGGGCGGTGGACAAAATAAGGTCGAAAACCTATGTTATAAACTAGACCGTGGAATTGCAAAGGAAAAGATTAAAATTTAAATATAAATAGAGTAAATCGGAGTCTGATTCGCATGCGAAGGATTCCATACTACCGTACCAAAAAAAACATTATGTGAAAAATACATTTTTCTTCTCATTGTCATTGTTTGCATTTTTTAAGTTCGATACTACGGATATTAAGTAGATACGGATAAACGGACGGACAGCAGAGGCTTAGTAATAGAATCCCGTTGGGTATACTTTCGGACATGTAACCCTAAAAACTAACTTACACAAACCATCCATCATAATTATTTGACAAAAAGCACTATCAACATCTCCGTCAACTTTTTTCACATTCAAAGCACGTTCAGCCTTATAAATTAATACACTTGTACAAGTAGGTACTTTAATATTTTGTAGAGCTTAGCTTTAAATACATAATACAAAAGGTAAACGTTCCTGTGCTCGAGACTGACCCAATACATGGCACCTTCAATCTTATGTCGTAGTAAGAGAGGTGACAGTTGTGTGTCATCTACTGGGCCTAGAGGTATCGAGCATTGGTACGTTTGCCTTATATGCTTTAGGGCTAAGAGGGGCTTAATAGGAAAGACTTACCTATTAATATTATTTGGGGGTAAATTTAACAACGCTGCCCTTCAATGGCAGAACGCTGTAAGTCAAAAACCCTAGTTTCGAGAAAAACGCGTTTAAAGGTTTTTAACTTTGACGCTAGAAACAACCTATTATTTATTGCCTCAGAAGGTTGCGATTTTTTGTAATTTATGAGTAATTGTTTCTGCTGTATGGCTGAATAGTCCAGTAACTATTATTTAATACTATTAAAATAATATGGACGATAAAGTGTTTTGCCACAAGATATATTATAAAAAAATGCAGAAATCGGCTTGGCAAAACGCTATATGTTGTAAATTAAAGCGTTATGCCGTGTTTTTTACCATACGATGTTTTGCAATTTTCACTTCTTGCTTGTTTCTTTTAAACAACAATGTAAAACCTGAATAAAGGGACAATCCTGAAGTCCGGTAACTTAAGATTGACCAAACGATCATTGTTGATCATACAGGTTTACGCTCCAACTTCTATAGCTATATATGAGGATATCTCCAGAGGTATGCATAGCTTCGGAATTCAGTTCGAATTCAGTTCACAGTTGTTATGGGGATCTTCAACGCAAAACTGGGCAAACGGTATGGTGAAAAGCTGGGAATGGGGAAAATTTGGAGTAGGGCGTAGGAATCACTGGGACTACCTGGCCGGCTTCATGGAGAAGGAAGGACTCTATATGATGTGATGAACCTTTGTTTTCGAAGCGAGTACAGGAAGTAGACTCGGATGAGCTCTGACAGTGTAACGAGGAAAGAAATAGACTTTATCACATCGACAAAGAAGCAAACATTCAATGATGTCTTCGTGGCCAGTGTGGTTAAAACTGGGAGCGATCGCCATATGGTACGAGACACATTGAATATTCGGGCCAAGCTTGAAAGATCTTGACTGATGAATCCATCCAATTCTAAAATCCGGAAACGCTCCAGCTCGAACATCAAAACCATTTCGAATACATAGGAGGCGATGTGGAAGATTACAATGACGGGTTTGTGGAAGCTGTCCATAGGGGGGTTAGGTCTAAGTTCTTTAAGACCCACCGTACAAACTGAACTAAATTAAAGAGATCACATACTCTACTCTAAAGCCTATGGAAAAGCGACGTGACAATCTCACAGACATCTGGTGACGCTTGTCTTTACCGGCGGCGCAACAGACAGATCTCGAAGTCTCTGAGACGCGATATATGCCAATTCACTACTAGTAGTGTTGAAGAGGCAATAGAGCACAACAAAAGCTCTATAAAGTTTTTGCGAAGAATCTGTTTGTTGGGCAAAGCCAATCGGCAAAGCTGATGAAGCAAGACCGGTGACAGTATGATCGTGACCTCGTAAAATTATAGGCCGATGGGGCCAAAAGGTTCTCGAATGGCGTCCATGGAGCGGAAAACTCAGTGTATGTAGGCCTCCAACAACATGGAGTGACGACCTATTTAAGATTGCGGGAACTCCCTGATCTTTTTGGTGAACCAAGACCGACTATGTTCAGCAGTAGTGCTGCAGCAGTGGACGTCTTTCGGCTGAAATGAATTATCATATCACTCTATATTATAACTAGCTGTTACCCGCGACACCGTCCGCGAAGAATAGGGGTATAAAAAAAAGCCTACGACCTATTCTCAGGCCTACCGAGTATAGAGAAAAAAGTTTCATAAAAATCGGTGAAGCCGTTTCGGAGGAGTTCGGTAACAAACACCGTGACACGAGATTTTTATATATTAGATTAAATATTCTGAAACTTTTACATTGTTCTAGTATATATCATTGTAATATATTTAATTTTTAACCCACAAACATTGTTTGTTTGTTTGTTGAACGACTAAATACCCCAGACTAATTTTAAAACAAGTGCAAGTTTCACTCTGTTGCCGCGTTTTGACTTGACGGTGACGCAGGCGGCGTAGCCCGTAAATCAGGCAAAACGCTGCCATTTAGTACTTACAGCGTTCTGTTGTGACAAGTCGGCATTAAAGGTCTTGATATAAAACATCATAATTGCAGTTATGATGTTTTGGCTAGTTTTATGCAGAGTTACCGCGTCTTGCCAGTTTTCTACAGCCTAAACTAAAACATATTTTGAAAAAGTCTTTTGTAGGTATGATAGAAGCACTCATGAGGAATCGTTTGACGCAAGGCAACCCAAAACGCTGTAACTCGAGTTGCAGCGTTTTGCCATTGAAGGGCAGAACGATGGTAGTTTAATTCCTCGCGGGCCATCTACACTTTTGAATACTTTTGAGGTACAATGTTGGAAGAAATTATATCCTGATCACCTTTCTTAGTCCACACGCTCCACGCTAATTTGGAAAAGGCTCGTCTCTCAAATCAATAATATGTAAACCAAACTGGACCGGGACTGGGATTATCGATTTTGAGTTGAGAGCTTTTTCCAAATTAGTGTCGATGTACTCGACTCGTAGCTAAGCTATTATGCTATACAAGGTGTAAATCAATACACTGAAATCCTCAGACACCCTAAATATTATTTTTATTTGAAATTAGTTTATCGCGAATTTACATATACCATAATTATTTAAAAAGATATTCGTATGCTTTGCTAACAATAAGTCAGAAATTTTTCTGAACTTTTTTTGTTATTATGAGAAGGAGATTATAGATATATTATATATTGAATTTGTATTTCTAATTAGCCAGCATTAATTATCTTAATGTGCTGTCACAAAACAAGACTGTAGAGCCACTTATATACCACTGCTCGTGATTTGGCCGTGTATTACTACGGATTTATTAGTTAATGACAGTATGTATTATTCGGCTAAATTATGAACAATAATGGGCCGTATTGCTACGTACAACCTCACCAAGGCACGTGTGTTTCATTTGTTAATTTTAGACTAGGCACAACCAAAAACTGTTTTAAAAACATAATCTGCTCCAGACCTCAAACTCAAAACGTACATTATAAATATAGAATCAAACCCTGTAAAGGCACTGCAAAAGTATAAGTATTTAATTTGATATAGACTAGCTTAGTATAGCGTAGTTAGTTTTTTCATCGTGTGAGATGCAGGTTAGTAGCTCTCTAGTAATGTTTATCACACACTGGTCAAAAGTCTTTAACTAGTGTGTGTTGCCAGTGACACTGAGATATTGCCGCTAACGATAGGTCTCATAAGAAAGTTAAAGGTCATTTAGAGGAAAATGGAAAGGACTATGCTCGTAGTTTCTATGTGGGGTGAAAATAGAAAAGATGAAATCCGCGCAAGAACTAAAGTTACCGACACAGCTCAAAGAATCGCCAGACTCAAGTCGCAATGGACAGGGCACATCGTTCGCAGAACTGATGGCCGATGGGGCCAAAATGTTCTCAATTGGCGTCCACGGACCGGTAAATGCAGTGTAGGTAGGCCTCCAACAAGATGGATCTGGTTAAGGAGAACGTGTTGGATGCGGATGTCGCAGGAACGGTCTGTTTGGCGAACCTTAGGGGAGGCCTATGTTCAGCAGTGGACGACTTTCGGCTAAAATGATGATAATGATGATGAATGTTCATTAAAAAACAAAATTTTGTAAGTTTCACTTAAATACTGTAGTAAGACTGTAGTGAATGACTTGTATACTTTTACTGAGTTGTGTAGGGTTGATCCCGATAACGTATCCAGAATCCCCGAATTTTCAGCTATTTAATTAACACCTTGTAGTTATAGCGTTTAGAATAGCGATCTGCAGCGGTACATTTATCTTCCCTTCCCGGCTGCACGCTTCGCATATTGCACCCGCTCGTTTGCGATTCACGACAGCCGAGCTGTTTTTCTCGTCGCTAGTGCCAGCGCCGCGGCAGCTGACGCTCGAGCGGCAGCTAAACAAGTCGGTGCTCATCGGCTGGACGGCGCCTGAGGGTGTCCAACAAGCCAACATCGAAAGCTATCACGTCTACGTGGATGGGGTGCTTAAAACCACCGTCAAAGCTTCGGAACGGACGCGAGCTCTCGTCGAAGGCGTTGACTCTAATCGGGTGAGTTTTACCTAAGCATCAGTGGTCATGGGTACAGTAGGTACCAACATTTTCAGACATATTTTCTTATGGCTTAAAACTTTAAAGACTATTTTCACTTAGACAATCTTTTTTTTGTCCGATGTATGTACAAAATCTCATTAAAATGTGGTAGATCACTCTCTTGTTCAACGATATCTACTTACTTACATTAATTACTTAAGTACATACCTGTATTTGAAAATGAATAAATTTAAAGCTAAGAAATTTAGTTCTCATGATCATGAATCAATTGTTCGAACATAATCTTTCTGCCGATGTTGGCAAGGGACGAGCTTTCAAAGGCTACTACATTTTTATTACTCCTAGAGCTGCAATGGCTGAATTTGACGCCTATCCTTCACGGAATATGGAGCAAATATTTTCACAGTTTTCTCTACAGCCGCACCGCATCAGCGTTCGATCTGTGACGGTGACGCGGCGCACGTCTCGCGACGCTGCCTGCACCATGGTCATTGGGAGAGACACCGCCAACATGGGCCCGACCTGCGTGCGAGCCAGCGGCGTCACCTGCTCCCAGGCCGTCATCTCCTGGCTGCCCGCCAACTCCAACCATCAGCACGTCGTCTGCGTCAACAATGTTGAAGTTAGTATATCCATTATGTTATTAAGAGGTAGAGGTAGAGGCAGTAATGGATTATTTTCCGCAACTCGCCGACTCTTTGCGCCTATTTTTCGTGATCGGCCGTAGACTTGCTCCTGGAGACTCTTCACGTTATCGACGAGTTCCAGGAGCAACTACCATATCAAAGATGTCGTCTTGAGACCGTATTTAATATTACTAATTACCTATTACTAGCTTTTGCCCGCGGCTTCACTGGCGAGAATCATTACATCTATAGGTTCATCCAAATCCATTCCACTGTTTTATGGTGAAAGAATAACAAACACACGCACTAACAAAATTCCGCATTTATTATACTAGAAGAATGACATTTGGAATGTTTTGAATAGGTCCGAACTGTGAAGCCAGGAGTATACCGCCACACAATCACAGGCTTGTCACCCAGTACTCAGTATCGGGTGACGGTACGCGCAAAGCATTTAAGAGCTGGCCCTCCCTCCGGAATAGCGATAGAAGAAGCTCCCGGTGCTTACACGGACTTCCGGACGCTGCCTAAAGGCCTCCCCGACCCACCAAACGAAATCATGGTATGTGCTCACCCCACGCTTATCACATGGCATGAAGTGTACCAAGCATGCTTTGACCCAAATATTTGTACACACACATTTCCCGCTCGCTGGTTATTGTAATTTATCTGTATCGTATGTACGTATACATACATTTCCAATATCCAAACCAACATTATGTGGACAATGGACAACAGAACATTATGAGGACAACAATACAAACTCAAGGAAAAGCACACGCACTTAAATCTAGCTTCCAACGCTCCACAAAGTGTGAGATGGACGAATTTTAAACTTTAACACAGAAACTAACACAACCCTATTTCTTTCAAATAATAACACAACCTCAAAGCACACAGCACGTCCGACCGTTTCGAGGATGTCGCGTCAATCGCAACCATAAATCCAGCTCCACAACAAAATTGTATTGATGGTTCCATCGCTTCCCTGTGTCGTTAGCCTCCCCGCCTGTGTCATACTTCCGTCGATGTGGCTTGTTGATTTGTGTTGAAGCTGGTGCGATTAAACCCAATTGGCTAGCATGAGGAATATTCGGCTGGATTGTTGGTGGTGATTGGTGCGGTGTCGCAGGTGGAAGCGGGCCCGCAGGACGGCACGCTGCTGGTGACGTGGCAGCCGGTCCTGCGCCCGCCGGCCTCCGGGCCCGTCACAGGGTACGCGGTGTACGCGGACGGCAAGAAGGTCACGGACGTGGACTCTCCCACCGGGGACCATGCGCTCATCGACATCGGAAAGTTGATCGGACTCAATCCCAAGTGTGTCACAGTGAGTACGGTTCGATGTAGCTTTATTGGCTTACCGGACGCTACGTTTTGGCAATATTTTATGTAATCTATTTACTTGATTATTTCTTTTGACTCTGACGTCATGTTGACGTGTCCCTGTTGTTTCCAGGTTCGTACAAAGTCGCGTGATAGTCAGTCGGGGGACAGCGCGCCGACGCCGATTCCGCCGGCGGTGTTGCGCGGAGTGGTGGCGCGCGGGCCGCGCGGGCCCATGCCGCCGGGGCAGCCGGGCCAGCCGGGGCAGGGCTTCCGGCAGCAACAGCGCCCGCAGCCCTACCAGCAGCACCAACAAGTGCTGGAACACGACGAGAACCTCTCAGACAAAGAGATATTCCCCATGGCCAACCGGCACGACCCGCACGCCGCTCAGGTGACCTTTTTAATTAATTCGATATGATCATTAATAACTGAATTCGATTCCTTACAATGAAATTCTTAATCTAACTATACACATTTAAACATAACCCTCGAGGGTCCGTTGCCTCGTGGGGAATCAGAACCTACCAAACTGACTCAGATTGGTGGACACTCAGATGGCTTCTACAGGAAGTATAAGACACGTGTCAAACGAAGGTCAAAGTAACATAACCCTCGGCAAATGATACTCATAATTGAATACTATGAAAATGTCCTTTAGTATATTACTGTATACCTAACATATATCGCTAAGTGTTCATTAAATTTCTAACTAAATGTTCGTTGTCACGGCACCTTGTCTACATTGGTTTGCAAATTAGTGTTGTATATTTTGTGTGTACCTTCATATTTGAGTTCGCCAGTACATTTATTTTACATGATCTTGATCAAGTATGTAAATGAGCTTCATATTTTGATTTTATCTCTGAAGATCTTCTTCGTCTGTGTCTTTAGCTATCATTATAATTATCAGTGTCATTGCTCTCTTCTAACGCGAGAAACAGTTTCGGATCGCCCACTCCCATTGAGAGGTACAGAATTCACGCCCGGCGTGTGCGCGGGTGGCGACCGGCGAGAGTGTTTGTCGCGTACATCAGTGTTGCAAACTGCACTCTTTATACTATCTCCTGTGGTTCTGTCGCCGGCATCTCCGCAGCCAGACCGTAGTCTCCGACGCGCGCGACGCGACACCACCACGTGCGACATCGATAGCTATGCACTCGGCTCGAACGTTCAAAATTAAATGCATACCTACTGCTTGCGACTAGATCAGTAGTAGTCCTAGTGCTATTGGCCGATACCCGATACAACGCACGACACCTACAATTATACCTATACCTAGAACAGATAAAGAGCTTGTACTTTGTGACACAGACAGACCATCCATGAAGCTCATGATAGAACCATGCCACCTAGCGTCTAACCTTACCTCGCTCTCTCACATAACTGTTACACCTTTCCATAGCCCGCGAGCGGATTCGGCACAGGCCTCCTAAAGAGTATATTCGACAAAATAACCCCTTCGGTAAGGAATTTTAACACGTCTTTTCAAATATCTTCTTTTGTTTCTTTCTAACGTTCTTATATCACCTGTTTGATTTATTTAGAATGAGTTTGAGAGTGCCTTTTGTTTGTTCTTAGTTACGTAATGAGTTTTATATGATTTTTTTATCAACTTACACAGTGTGCCCGTTTTCTAATAGTATCGTAATATACATACTAAAGTAGTCATATAATCAGCATATGAAATAAATATTAACCCGCTTCTATATTATATTCACATTAAAGTAGAGGAGACAAGATTGTAGAAAACAGTTACATAATTATAATTTACGCCTATATTTTAGTTAATTTCATATTGAAAACTATAACTTTCTACTCTAGAGAATTAACTATTTCAGTGAATGGTTTACTGTTAGAAGTTCTATAGATTTATAGAGGGAATAAATAAAATATAACTACCGAATGTAGACGACGATGCCGACCATTGTATGATTAGATTATATGACTGTCATGAAATGATCGAGAATCGGTAGAGTTTTTCTACATGAAGTTTACTAGATAACTGAAAACATTTAGACCATACTGTCCTGACTCATCAACACATTAACCTTCACCCGCTCAGAACCAACGTCGTCCGACACCAGAGAAATTCAGGAAATTTATATTAAAATATGATCAATGTAACTGTAGCTACTCACAAGTATATTGAAGAAGTCAAACGCTTCCACAGCAGGAATTTCCTCCTTCCCACTTCGCTTCCTAACGGCTTCACTTGCTCTACTCGTAGTGTCTGTGACCAACCACTATGTAGACACGCGTCAGTTAAACTGCTTCATATTGTACTACCTTAATTTATATATATCTATACTATCAAAAGTATCAAATATGTTGATGCAACAAGTTCAATGTCAACATCACAAGCGACGCAGCCATCACATTGTTATTTTACATCCAACATCAACATCGACCATCTCGTCAGTCAGCACATCCATACAAAATTTAATTTAATGTTCTTTTATCCTATTTGAGAGTAAATTTGTTCTATGTTAAATACTGAATGACCGTGTGGTATCAGCAATCGGGGATACCGGCCATCGAAATCACTAAAGAGGGAGCCGCGGAGCAGGGTAGCGAGGACGAGGAGCGCCGCCGCCCGCAGGTCTGGGACTCTCCTAGCTGTCATCGATGTGCTCACCTTTCACATGCTCTCTCTCAATTTCAACTTTTTGCGGAATCTATCGCAATCACGAGTTTCCACTTTTCGGTGTATCTGTGTTGTCATCTTCACTTGTTGTAATGTACGTCCTCGATGCCCGCCGCCACACGCCCGGCCGCCGCGGCCGCACAGCACTCGAGGCTCCCGTCCCGACAGTTAGACGTCCACTCGGCCACACAGCACTCGATACAGATCACTCACTCGAGCATGCGCGCCGTCTTGTATGGTTGTTCCTGCATGCTGTCTTGGCTTCGACGCAACACTCGACCCACACCTCCCGTCACACACCACAACATTCGATCTCTAAATGTTTAACGTAAGACCTTAGCCGGGGTGCGAATTTATACATGACAAAACTCGAAAGAATTCTGGACGAGGGTGTATATGTTTCAATTCAAATTGTTGATACGCATTTATGTCAAGCACTGAATTAAGATCGACTAATGTTATTCTATCTGCTATGAATGATATGGTTTCAAGTGTAAGCGCTGCACGCTAGCTTTCGTTGTGCATGGGGGTTGACTAGAGCTACGACGGAATGTTTTACTCTTTATCGGCCGAGGAGAAGGTAACGTTTCTATCGCTTGAACGCAACGCCAATGAAGGATTACTGTGGCTATGAGCTTGAACTATTGCTATTGGCTTTGTAATGGAAAATCTAACCTTATTAATGTGTTGGTTCGTACGGACGTCAGCAGCAACCGTCCCAACCAGCGCAAGCGTCGCAGCAGCCATCGGGTCAGCCGTACCCGAATACACAAGCCTACCATGGCACGCAGCAACCCCCCTATCAACCAGCCGGCCAGTTCCAAAGTAGCCAGCAGCCCCCGTACCCCGGCGCCCCGGCGACGGCCGCGCAGCCGCCCTACCAGCCCGCGCCGAGGACGCACCACGAGCGGGGCCGCCCTCCTAACCCCCATCAGGTTCTTTGACCTTCCTTATCACTTACTTCATCTTTGCCCCCGTTCAGCTTTTGACTTTGACTCTTTTCTTCCTGATATTGGAGCATGATGTAGTTAACGACTTCAATTCTTTAATTTTCTAATGCAATGGGTCTTTTTTGGGCAATCTGCTTGCATTTGCAATGTTTGATGCTTGTCTTTCAGGGAATATTTGGTCACTCTCGCAGAAGCGAGCGATGAAGTGGGCAATCCGAATAGATACCTACAGATTAATCAGAGTTGATTGTGGCAAAGAGGCAAAGTTCAAGAGCTATTAAGTTTCGCTGCCCACTTCATCGCTGACCGCCTCTAAGATGTTCACGTCAAGCTAGATTTAAATATGCAGCAGCAGCAGCAACAAGGGCAGGCGGCCCCGTACGGGCCGCGCGGCGGGGCGGCGCCGGGCCCGCGAGGCGCCGCGCCGCGCCACCCGCAGCACCCGCAGTCCAAGACCCGGGGCCGCTACTTCATGGCGCTCTTCGATTACGACCCAGCCACAATGAGCCCTAACCCGGAGAGCTGCGATGAAGAACTGCCGTTTAGTGATGGGGATATTATTAAGGTATGTATGGGTATATTTGTCTTAGATTTTAAGTACCTAAGTAAGTACTTTAAAAAGAATGTTAGGTCAACCATAATTAAAGTCACAGTCTTCAAGTACCTAATAAAATTGAAGCGATAGCTTTGATAAGTTTATCCTTTGATGCTTTAATTCTTTTATGGTCTATAGTAGTCACGAAAACACACGATTATCTGGGAGGAACCTCTTCCGCAAGAAAACCCACTTTTAAATCTAAATTCTATACTAATTTGCTATTGGAACCATACAAGAAGCTAATTTTAGTTTGTATCCTTCGTGTTTTTAATAATAATTGTATTACTCAGGTGTGGGGGGACAAAGATACGGACGGTTTCTACTGGGGCGAGTGCCGCGGGCGGCGCGGCTACGTACCCCATAACATGGTTGCGGAAGTTTCGGAGCAAGATGCGGGACAGGCGGCGGCCAAGCCGCGTGATCGTTGGACTGACTCGTACGCCAATCAGCCTGTCAGGCGGATGGTGGCACTGTTCGACTACGACCCGCAGGAGCTGAGCCCTAACGTTGACGCTGATGTAAGTGTTGTGAGTTAATATTGATATATGGCTAGCTCTAGACTTTGTCTCTTTACAATACGACAGAAGCGTGGGAGCAGGAGGCGATCAAGCATCGCAACCACTGCACTACCAACAACTGCACTACAACCAGAACTACCAACTACTATCAATGTAAGTAAGTGTTGTGCGTAGATCTCGACACACGGTTCATTCGGCGAGCAGCAAACTCTGTCTTTTCACAGCATAAGGTGCTTTTCCACCAAAGATGTACTATGCTACGTTGTTACGCTATGTGGTTTCGTTTGATATCCACCATACATATCATTGGTCCACATAGCATCGCACTAAAGCGACTTCAACAAAGCTATGTTTTTTACATGAAAAGATGCGTGTTCTAGATCTTTCTCGAGCGGCTACATAGCTTAGCATTATTGGAAACGGTTACATAGTTTCACATCCTGGAAGCATAGCTGCATAGGACATCTCTGGTGGTAAGGTACCCTAGAGGTTTTACTTGGATTTATCCAATACTTTTCTAATAGCCACTGTGGATGAAGACATGATATGAAAAGTAGAATTCTCCACATTAAATTCTATTGAATCTCAATGTGATTTCAGGCGGAGCTGAGTTTCCACACGGGGCAGATAATCCACGTTTACGGGGAGATGGATGACGACGGGTTCTTCATGGCTGAGATAGACGGCGTACGTGGCCTCGTGCCCAGCAACTTCCTGACTGAGGCCAATGATCAGTACGCCGGACCAGGGCAGCCTAGCCAAGGTAAGTCAAGTCAAGGTCACCTTTAAGCAACCGAAATCTTGAGCAAATGCGACTGCAGCGTTTTCGCAAACGGAACGGTCCAAGAGTATGTTCAGCTCACCATACCTAACAGATCTTAAGCAACATGTCGCTTTCGCGAATTGTGAGCAAGTGTCGTAGCATGGATGTGGTTGTGGGAAGGTTGTAACTTAATATCTTTATACAGGATATCCAGGTCTCACAAAAACAAATACTACTTACTTAGGTACTATTAATCTATGAAAATCACAATTTATTAATTTAAATAACCTAACATAATTTCTTAATTAAACGTCGCTTAAGCCCGAATGACTCATTTGCTTTTTGAAATGAAATGATAATTTATTTGCTGAACATGCGAGTATAGTATAGTATCTGTATAGGTACAGATGGAAAATTACAATTTTTCACTTATTTGGTAGGTGGTACAAGATATATGTATACATGAACATATTCAACCGGAATTCCGACGTGCAAATTTTACAAATACATATGTTTATTAAACATTACTTAGGAAAATAATAAATAAAATTTTTAATAATTATTTTATCAATTTACTCATTTGTTACAAACTGGAACTATCAGTATAATGTCATAAATCTACAGGAGCCCTTTTGCAAGACTTCCTGAACTGAATAAAAACATTGTTCATTCAACCACAGTCGCAAGGTTTTGCAGAATGAATATGGGAATAATAAATGGTGTATAGGAAGCCGACCACCTTCTACCAGTAAGAGGGTAAAAGAAGCTGTGAACTATGAAATTAATGACATTAATCATGGACAGGGATGTTTGGAAATAATTCCGATCCCCATTGGCGATCCCTAGTCTCAAATAGCGTATCTACTGTGTTAAAAAATTTTAATTGTATTAAATACTATAGATAATATGTAATTTAATAACAATGTAGATCTGATTGAAAAAATATACCTTGTTGAGTTTCTTGCTGGTTTCTTCTCAACAGGGATTTTCCGAACCGGTGGTAGATTCTTCGACGTTCATAGGAGCATCAATTGATGCCTAAATTGAATAAAGAATTTTGACTTTGACTTTGACTTTGTGTGGAGATGTGAGTTGTGTGTTGTGCAGGCGGCGTGGGCGTGGGCGGCAGCCGCGGCGCGGCGGGGCGCGGGCGCGGCGCGGCGCCGGGCCCGGGCGCGCGCGGCCCGCCGCCGCCGCCGCGCGACAACGTTCAGCCCACACCGCGCACCCTCCACAGAAAAGGTACACACCACATCACGCTCTCTGTGTACTGTGTAGAGCCGCGACTAGGGTTACCGACGCCTCCAGCGAACACCACAGGTGATATGGTACCCCCAAGGCTCGCATCGTAACACGGTGGTATAGGATCCTCCGACCCCTTCTTGACACCTATCCTCACTCGAACTCCTGACGGTAACCCTAGCCGCGACCAGCTTTTCAATATTCGCTGTCCTAGTTATTCTCCCTGTTAGCTGTATAAAAATAATTAAAGAAATTTTGGTAAGTTCAGTGATGACGATTAGGTTCGGTTCCGATCACTGAGAGCTTTGAGTGTTTCATGTTTGCACCTTGGACTTGCTATGTGACTACTGAGAGACGCTAGCTATTTCGCTCTGGTACCCTCTATCATTTTTCCTGTACACGGTGTTGCGATTGCGACGGGACTCGCCTCGGCGAGTTCGACTTCCAAGTCTCGAACGACGCGTTCCGTTTTGCATCCCTCAACTTTCGCGGTTCTACATAGGAATAACTATCTGCCCAATAACATCTAGGTTTTTTTTTATAATTTTAGAACTGTGTAATTGATTCTGGAACAAATCATAAACAAGGACGGCTAATTATACCTATGTTTAACATAACTTGATAAAAATTTTAAGTGAAACGGGATGATTTTGTACAACGCGAGTCCGGTTGCAATCTACGGAGCACAAAGACTCTTGGTGTACACTTTGCTAATGAACACTATCTTGGATTACACAGTCACAAACATCGTTCAGAGAACGTTCTGGATTCACGCGGATTTACCATAACTGCCATAACCCAGTGATAAGCCGGTACGATCCCTTCTCGAACACACGTACCTACGGGAGCGAGTTATGATGTTATACGCAGTGTTCTGGCCACTGTACGTTTAAGGACACCTTATATTATTTTTGTCTACGTTATCTATCCAACTCTCTGTCCTGTTTTTATTTTGTTTTCACGTGTTTTCCCGATGTCATGCCGTCAGTCGGATACGTTAGTTCCACGAGAGCGGGTAGGCTAATCTGTACAAATACACGCAACATACTCAGCACAAAAGTCACGATGTGCGTGAGGTGTGATCCAAGATTCAAGTGGTTGTCTGTGGTCACTATATATGTTGTGTGTATTGTCTGTTTGCTAGATGCCTGCCCTCTTCCCCCTTCTCAGTTAGACCACAACACATGCGCCAGTAATCCAGAACAGGTGAATTCTCAGGTAAAAATAATACCGTATATAATCGACCCACAAGAATACTGTTTCAAATATACTATGCAACGATACTAGTCGTTTTTGTTGAACTGTCACTTCATCTCTCTACATTTATTTTCTCACTATTTTCTTGTTTCTTCATTATTTTGTTTGTTTATCTATGTTTACCTTGCGATTCATTGTTACGCTCAGTGTATCCTCGGGGCGTTTGGTATTGTAAGTCAGCCCGATGCTCAGTTGGTCCATTGTAACATTGCGGACATACCTAGTCGTGGAGAGCATTATTACATCACTAGCATCATGTCATGATACTGGACCAGACCATACAGCGCTAGGACAAACTAACACTGGCGTATACTTCACTCACATCAGATATACCATAGACCATCCACCATGTTGTATGATAATCTCTGAGAGGCCTGTAAATGTGATCCTTTGAAGTACTGTGCGATTACATATGCGAATACCGAATGATCAACGGCAGAGACCAGTCCAGGTGTTTTGCAATCACTTGTACGCCGTCATGTTATACCTAACAATTGTTTTGTATAGGTGTTACCTGCCCCCGCCAACAACACTAATACCGAAGTGAGCCAGGTGATACCTCATTCACTTTGAGTCTCTACTTTACACTACAAACGACATACTGGCAGCTTCCAATTCGTTATGTCATCGCATAGTGCATATTTTTCTTTCTTTAAATGCTTTATGTTGTAGTTACTTAAAGCATGGTGTACTGAGAATCTACAGTGTTTTGTCTGATACATCTACTTTCATGTAAATGATCCTCTGGTAAACATTAAAAACTTATTGTATCTTGCAAGTGTTTAAAACTCACTTCAAGTATTTATTTTTATGTATCCACACAGGCTTTGTTGAATGGCATGCATGTTTCAAGTTATTGCACATTTTATATTTCTTTTTATTATACGTATCTTGTAAAAAATGTACTTTTTAGCCAATTGAAATTTTAGCCTTGACAACTTTAACTTAATTGATCGAGCCACTTAATTCAGCACGAATATTGAAATTAAGATTAGACATTATCAACTTTAATGCAAATTCACTAATTTTTAATGAATCACTACTAACTTAAGTATACATAGATTTTATACGAATACATAAGTACCTACCTAGTAATTATAGCTTCAACGAGACAATTATTTAAAGAGACATGAATAGTTGCCAGTGTAGCAGTGAATTATGTCGAACAAGACAATATTTGCTCCAATGCAATAAGTGCACGTTTCGGCACGCCAAATAACCCATATTTTTATAAAGTGCACTCAAAATTCCATCTTAGCGCTTTCGGAATTCGACCAAATGCACTGCGATGCTTAAAACGGAGTCTCTTGTTTGTAATTAATAAAGTTTGATGCAGCAGGCGAGGGCGAGAGGCGTGGCGACCGCTCAGCAGCCGGCGAGCACGATCGCGCGCACGAGCGCTGGTAACGTCGGCACGCCCGTGCAGTCTCCCGCCGCCGGCGGCGCGCTGGGCGCGCTGGGCGGGCTGGGCGGGCTGGGCGCCAGCCCCGCGGCGCCGCCGCCCGCCGCCGCGTCCCCCGCGCGCCGCGCCGGCCCCGCCGTCGTCCCCGCACCCACCGCACAACCGCTCCAGACCCCCGCACAGCAGCAGCCCCCCACCACTCAGCCCAACCTCATGCAGAAATTCACCGAGATGACGGCCCCAGGCGGCGACATCCTCAGCAAAGGGAAAGAGTTGATCTTCATGAAGTTCGGGCTGGGTGGCAAATAATGGCGGCGCACCGGGTCCCGCGACCCCGTGCCGCCCCGCGCCCGCGCCGCCGGCGCGTGAGGCCCCCGCAGCCCCGGCGCGTGAGACCCCCGCAGCCCCGGCGTGTGAGCACCGCAGCCCCGGTGGCACTCCGCCGCGGCTGCGCCTGTCGGCCACCGCCTGAGCCGGTATCGTGTTTGGAATTATCCCGCTCTGGCCGCATGGTTCATAATGTACCTACGAGAGTACTGTAAGAAATGTATATATTAAATGAATTCAATAAACGCACAGTCTAGTGAATATTCAATATTAGTGCTGTCTCGATAGTTACCTCTCCACGGTCGGGGTGGCGAGTCCGCCTCGAGTAGTCGTGTACGTTTTCTATCCCTCGGACTTCTTGCCCGTCTGTTAGATTATATAAATTGTTTACACATTATAGCATTGTAACTGCATATTGTCGTATGTATAGATATGAAATTATAATGAAGTTATTGTCTAGTTGTTACTTTACAGTCCTCGTGGCATAGTTGTTGTGATTTTCTACGTTACGTTTACGATCGCTAGCTGTGAGTTTTCCTTACTTACCAAACAGGAATTTCGAACTTAATGTTTCTCTCTTTTTTATATATTTTATTTAATAACTGTGTTAAAAAAAGTAAATTACAAAGTCCTGTTGCAACCGTCCTTCTGACCAAGAACTGTATTCAAAAGACTTTGATGATTCTGCGAATTGGCAGGCTGACACGGGCGTGCGAATTTCGATATACAATGAGAGGTCTCTCTTACGGAACAGTTCTAGGAACTAGGAACAACGCTTCCCCGTACTTAGATGACTCGTATGCCGTTAATGATGAATGGCATTCCTAACCTTTCTTTGATATCTGTGTTCAAGGATCAAGGATCATTTGTAACCGGGTATTATAGGTGATATCCTGAGTAAAAAATATCATAATTAGTCCGTCAGTTAGATAAAAATATTCAACACATATTTTTTCTTTGGTCAATGATACAAAAAAGTCAAAGATAAAGAGTCTCAAAGTTCGAGAGTGGGGGTTCGTCATGTCAATTCTACGTAAAAGGGGAACCAAGGCGTGACGTCACATGAAACTTTAACCGTCTTTATCTTCATCATTTTTTGTTTAAGTAACAAAAGAAATTAAAACTGTCGGACTAATTATATTTTTTTAGGAAACTAGCCTACAGCCAGAAAATAATTATTGGCATAAGCATTAATATCAAAATAATATTATAAAAACAATTCCTGCATATAAGGTAAACGTCCCTGTGCTCGACACTGACCCAATACATGGCACCTTCAATATTATGTCATAGAAACAGAGGTGACAGATGGGTGTCATCTAATGGGCGTTGAGGTATCGAGCATTGGTAAGTTTACCTGAATTGATGTTAGTTACATAGTAACACGTTGAACCGTTTCACTTACCTATCTATTTGGAGTAGACAACTTGTACGAGCGTACGCCGAACCCCTGATATTCTCGAAATAATAATATTCTGTGATAGTAGACGTGATACCATCTTTATCATTCTAATAATAATAATTGTACTACATAATAATTCTGCGTCATTTATCACTAAGAAATTTCGATGAGTTCAATCTTCAAATATTCGCTTTATTTTGTAAACTTATTGTAGGAAACCTACTTTTGTAATCAGATGCGTCACCAGAAATTGACAAAGGTCATATCTAGAAAAAAATGGTACTTACCAGAATTTACAAACAGTGCTGTATACCGTAACCCGAAAAAAAATCATTTTTGAAATAATGCCGCCGATAAAAACTCCAGTTAGTCTAAATCGTTTCGCAAGTTTTAATAAAATTGCATTTGTATATTCCTAATTAGTAAGGGTTTACGAACAAATAATAATGGATGAAATAAATAAAAAAATCATAAACCGTTACTCAACTCTTTATAATTCCTCAAAGTATTTGACGACTCGGTATCTAAACTGTACCTAGGTCGTAAAGATGTATTTTTTATGTTACGACCTAACTAATTAACATTTTTTGTAAGAAATACCCAAACACCCAATAATAATTAAAATTACTTACACAAATTTCAATATACCAAATTATGATAACGAACACAATCATACCAAATTATGATAACGAACTTTTAAAGGCGACTTATCACCTAACATTATGAATAGAATCATTTTACCGGCCGTTATAAAGTTAATCCAACACATTGCACAGCTGTGAAGTTTCTGAATATGAACTCTGTGAACCATAGGAAAATAATATGCTACACTTAGGTACCTACTTATTTGCAGTGTCAAAAGTTAAAAACTTTATAGTAGTGAAATGTACCAGGATTTAATTCATAATGGTCGTTGATTGTAAAAAATATGATCCCTGTGATACTTGTAATGATAGCTCTTACAGAGTTATGTCAAAAATCAATGTTTGGGTTTACAAAGTAGGCCATTATTCGAGCGTTTCAGTCGCCTCACTCTCGTAGTCACATTTTCCACCAATTGGCTGACAATTTTGATGGCTTTTTCGGTTATTTCTTCGATCAACAGTTATTATTTATTAGAAGACTTGTACTTCTGCCAGATAACTGGAAGCTGTATCAGAATCTTCTGCCATTTCTACAAAAATGTGTCCACGAAAGTGATCCGGAACCCTCAAAAATAACAAACCAAGTATGTCAGGTATCACCGTAAAATTACCCTTATTCTCTGTCATGAAAAGAGTTTGAATAGCACATCTATGACATGTCATAGTCTATCTGCACAGTGCGTTCACTTGTATAACTTCTTAATAATGTATCTGTATAGGTACTGTGCACCCTACCTCGTAATTGTGTATGCACAACCATTTACTGTGCACAGGTAATTTTCACTGGTTATAATGCACACAAGACTAACCTGAGAATGGTTTAACACATTCTCATACATCGTACCACCACTACCTACACGAACATAGATAATATTGTGCAATGTGCAGTGTCATAGTATACAGAATTTGTGTTATTTTGAAATGGATTGGTGAATTGATGTTAAATAAATCGGTGGATTTTGGATAATTTATCTTGTATTTCCATACTAAAATAAACCTTCCCTATGTAGGTGTATTATTAGTGTACACTAAAGGCTAGCTCGTTCTATAACCGACAAGACTGCTTCCATGGGAGTTTCATCAAAACATGACTTAATCCTTTTGAGTCGTTCATTTCCGCGTTTTTATGATAAGTACCTACCCCTTATTGTGCTAAGCAAGAAAAGACTTTACGAAACGATATCCTAGAATATTGACTAAGATTGTTTATCATGTGTTGGCGATTTATTAATAAAAAATAAACTCTAACTTTACATTGTAACATGGTTAACAATTAAAGTGGCTGTTGAGAGCAAAAAAAAAGTTTGGCAAAATATTTTGTCTCAGCTAAAGGTAAGTTGCTTCAGGGTCCGGTTTGAGGGGCCGTTTTCTTCGTATTAAATTGTTGTCCCTATCCCTTTAGTTTTCCAGCATTGCCAAACTTTTTTTTTAAGTCTAACGGGTGCTTTCGTGGTTGGTTAAGAAGCAGCGCGGCTGCGCCGACGCGGCGCCGCGGGCGCGCGCTTCGGGTAGGCTATTTCGAGATTGCTCACTTCGTACAAGGGATTCTTATTAAGTCCTTTAAATAATCGCTTCGGTATACCCAGTCATGTTTAAACATTTTCACATATAAATCCAGAATTAGCTTGCGATTCCTAAATAATAACCATTCGTATATAAAACATGTATTTCCACTGATTAGTCCACGTTAATGTATGTATAACTATGTATGTATAATTCGGTTGTTGTACATATTGCGTGCGCCTGAGGTAATGTTTTAGCTAAGCACTACGCTACATATCTATATAATATATGTACCTATAACCTGTACTATTTGAACATTTTCTATCATTAATAAAATACCTAGCGTTATTTCTAACACCGTTCAAAGTTGTTCACTTGTTTATACATTGTTATAAATCTGTAACCATATCTTTTATCACGACTTGTACCGTGTATGGTTATTTATACGAAACAATATAAATTATGTATATTAATCGTACATTCATGTGTGCAGATTTTAAAATAAAGAGTTGTATATTATATTTAATGATGAATTATGGCGAACACTATAATGGATAAATCTTTAACAATGTACCAATGAAATATGCTGAGACAAAATAAATAATACAAATGCCGCTTCTTTATTTATTGTATTTCTGCGCTGATATTACACATCTCTCCAATCTACGTAGATCCTTATTTCCTTGACTGATTCAGCACAGAAGACTATAGAATTTATAAAATATATAAAATAAAAATTAAACGACTCCAAACAACCTCGACAATAAAGTTCAACAGATCTGTTGGAAGTCGGTGCCTCAACACAAACCAGCAGAAGTGATAGAAGCACAATAGATAGTGCTTATGTAAATAAGGTAGATGACTATATGGGTCCATTCCTGCTGGCTCGTGCTGAGGCATCGACTTCAAACCGATCGGTAGAAACTATAAAGTTATTTTATTGGTTTTTGGATTCGGTTCTTCCATTACCTAATATATAAAAATCTCGTGTCACGGTGTTTGTTACCGAACTCCTCCGAAACGAACGAACGAACCTAGACCCAAAGTAAGCTATAGGCAAGCTTGTGTTATGGGTACTAGACAACGGATAAACATACTTATATAGATAGATACATACTTAAATACATATTAAACACCCAAGACCCGAAAACAAACATTCGTATTTCTCATACAAATATCTGCCCCGACACGGGAATCGAACCCGGGACCTCAAGCTTCATAGTCAGGTTTTCTAGCCACTAGGCCATCTGGTTTGGTCGTCTTGGTAGTATTGAGTAAGTAGTTCCGATGACCAACTGTAATCTTCCCCATTAGGTTTACTTTATCAAATTATGATTTTCAAGAGCAAATTCATGAGTACTACAATATAGTCGAGCAGTTCATCACTGTAAAACGATCCACTCATCATTGTCTAACTTTCATAAGAATGGGACCTAGTTGAAAACATTTCCTTTCCAACAAAAAAATATAATTTCATATTAGTTTATAAATATCGATGTTCTGAAGTATAGTCGGGGTAAGAAAAGGTTCGTCACTTTTCGACTCTATGTCAACGAGTTAAGGTCGAAAAGTGACGAACCTTTTCTTACCCCGACTATACCTAACAAACATTAAAAAGAAAAAAAAACACAATCGAACAATTGGCACCCAATGAACCAAAAGGAGACCTGTGACTAATCAAACGGAGTACCTAAGTAGCAATTGGAATACAATAGGAAGAATTACCGCCTAGGCTGGTATTTCCCAAATTAGATAGGCCTTTTTATCGCACTTAAAAAATCCGTGAAGGGTCTAAAAATAATCATGAGCTCAGATACTAATACCCCACCTATCCTACGGGACTATATAACCCAAATCACTTACCGACTTAATTCATTCCTCAAAGTGTTGTGCTCTAGGTTTAACTACTAACATTTCTGATAGTCGAATTTAAACTTGGTTATATTGAGTGCCAATTATCTTGAATAACAGTTATTTGGCTGCGAATAAAACATAGACAATTTGCGAAAACTTGGAAAAGAAGAAGCAAAGGCAACAAAAACAACATCAACTAGTAAGTAAACTCATTCTCCTTTTAGTTTAATTTTATTAGGGTTCCGCACCTCGAAAGGAAAAAGCGGAACCCTTATAGGATCACTTTGTTATCCGTCCGTCCGTCTGTCAAGACCTTTTTCTCAGAAACGCGTGGAGGTATCAAACTGAAATTTATATCAAATACTCAGGTCTACTGTCATTTTGTAACAAAATAGTAACGAAATTGTTAGTGTATCTGAATAGTATTGACCCGCACCGTGCTTAGTAAGTAGGTATTTTTCTTAACATGAATACCTACTTAAATCACAAAATAAAATCTTGCCTGAGAATTAAGTTAAGTGATAGCGAAAACCGCATTAAAATCGGTTAGGAATGTTGACCAAGTGGGATTGTGGACGAAATGGGAATATGGACGAAATGGGAATGTTGACTAAGTGGGAATGTGGACGAAGTGGGAATCATTCGATTTCAGAGCGTTTTGACCGCCGCGTTTTTTTCATTAGTGTCGACGTAAATATTGCAGAGGGGGATGATGATCAGAGTTAACTTTTTATATAAATGTGTGGCGGTACCGAGGGTTAGTCTGATTTTATCTCAAGTTGTCGCGATTTATCATTATTTTACAGCAATAATCGAGTGACACTAATGAAATTTAAAAAATGCTGGCAAAACGCTCTGAAATCGACCCGAATGTGGACGAAGTGGGAAAAGGACGAAATGGGAATACGGATGAAATGGGAATGTTGACGAAGTGGGATTGTGGACGAAGTAGGAATGTGAACGAAATGGGAATGTGGAGGAAGTGAACCTAAACGAATTGTGAACGTGAAAGGAACGGCTCGACACGAAGTTCGAAAATCGAATTTTGTAGTAGGTATTATAAGGGGTCTGTTTGGAGAGCCTTGGGGGAGGCCTATGTTCAGCAGTGGACGTCTTTCGGCTGAAATGATGATGATGATGATGATGATTATAAGGCCTGAGGCCGTATTGTCTAATAACGCGTCGACGCTTACATTCGCTTTCACCATCTCTTTCTGTCATCGTCTTATACCGTTTGACAGAAAGAAATAGAGTTGTTGTATGTATGTAGTAGTAAAGTAACGTGTCCGTATAAACAAATTGATGTTCCAAATTTGAACAATTACAACTCAATCAACTAACTATTTATTTGTTTTAAATAAAAAAAATCTAATTTTGCAGATTTAGATCAGATATCTAATTTTGTACTCGTATTGTATTTTAGGCAATATGAACACGATGAAGTTGATTCTCATTGTGATGGCGGCATTCTTGCTGGAGTCCACGACCTGTGCCCAATCGGCTAGATGCAGACCCGACTGCGATGTCAACGATATGTTCGACCCAAGCTGCAGGCGGGACCGAGAAGCTTGTCATCCCAAAGGTTTGGTTGCGAAGATTGCTGCTGCCGTAGTGTACCCGGCTTGTATGGCCACTGGGTTTTTAACATTGGGCTGCTCTGCCTTGATGTGGAGCACGTATGTTGGCAACACGGGGCCGGAATACGCGTATAAACTTGGCGAAATGATTGTGGAGGATAACAAAAAGCAAGGGTAAAGACAAAATAGAAAGAAAAGTAAATGTCACTATGGACCTACGGCAAATTTTGTTTATTTTATTTGGCTTTAACGAGTAAGCAATTATTATTTGTGTAGTTAATTTTATTGTATTTGAAAATAAAGGCTGCTTGCACAAGGTAAAAATAAATCGTTAACCCTGGGTGAGGGATGACAGTTTCACGCATATTTTTAGCCAGAAGAAAGTGTCTTTTGTTGCCTGCTAATCTAAAGTCTCTTATTTTTGGTGAGCTCCTTAGATTAATTCCTTGCTATGTTCAATAGTTTAGATTTCTGTGGTACCAACCTTCACACCTGAGAAGTAGATATTTCGTATCAAGTAAATAAATCATTAATATGTTATTGACCTTCAATGTATTTATTGATTCCTTACTACTTGCTACCATTTCAACTTTACATTACTTACCGAAAATGCTTACGGATAAATACAGCATAACAACGGAAATCTAAAAAAAATCTAAAAAATTTTAGTTCATTGATTAAGTTTTTGATAAACCTAATTTATTTTATAAGTACACTAGCTTTTGCCCGCGACTTCGTCCGCGTAGAATTCCAATTTGTGGTAAAGCTTGTTCATCTCTTTCATTGTATAAAACAAAAATCCGGCACCGGCAACATCCATCATTATTATCATTTCATCATGAGTATCAGTTAGTGAATATTATAAATCCCGTTTATTCCCTATCCTGCGGGAATTTCAACAAATTTGTCCTTATTCTTTGCAAAATTACACTTATTTTTATCCCGCGGGTATTTTGCATTTTCCCCGAGAAAAGTAGCCTATGTCCTTAAAGCTTTCTACCGATAAAAGAACTTTTAAAATCAGCCGCGTAGTTGAGTTCACTTATTTTTTTCCCGTGGGAATTTTGATTTTTCACGGAGAAAATAGTCTATGTAAGTAAGGGTTAGTGTAGCTACTCACTAATAGGTGAAAGAAATTTTCAAATCAGCCCTGAAGTGAAATTCACTTCTTAATATCCCAGGGGAATTTTGCATTTTACCGAATAAATAGTAGGTAGCCTATACCAATAAAGGATAGTGAAGCTTTCTATTGGTGATTTTTTTTTAAACTCAGCCCCGAAGTTAATTTTACTATTTTCTATACCGCGGGAATTTTGCATTTATCCGGAAAAAAGCATCCTATGTTAACCAAGGACAGTGCATCTTTTTATTGGTGTAAGACATTTTAAAATGAGCTCCGAAGTTGAATTTTCTTTTTTCTATCCCTTGGGAATTTTGCATTTCCCCGGAAAAAAGTAGCCTATGTCAATAAAGGATAGTGTAACTTTTTACTGGTAAAAGTTTTTTTTTTAATCGGCTCGGAAGTTTCAGAGATTATCTATCCCACAGGAATTTCCAAAAATCCTGCAATAAGTTTTTTTGTTGTTATGGTCATTTTCGTTAATACTGTATTTGAAAAGATTAGTAATTGTAGTTACGGAGATATGGTCCAGTTGATTTGAGTACCTACATATATAAATCCTGATTTAACTTTATCCCGTGGAAATTTTCAAAATTCTTTATATTCGCTTTATATTCTAATAGTCTAATTGCATGCCCAATTTGTACAGTTTAGTAATCTTCGTTATGGGCATAGGGTCACTCTTGATGAAATATATAAATCCCGATTATTCCTTATCCCGTGGAAATTCCGGAAAATCCTTTCTTATCGGATGCCTACGTCATACAAAGAACACACCCTCCACGTTTTAGGTCTCTACATACAGCGGTTTAGGCTGTGCGTTAATCCGGCAGTCAGTCATTTAGGACTTCAGGACAAAGCATTTTATATGTATTTGCATTGCACCAAGCTTTTATGCGAGTTCAACAATGATATTTGAATACTCAATTCGATTTTATTCGAAAAAGGTTGAACTCGCATAAAAGCTTCATCATCATCATCATTTCAGCCGTAGGACGTCCACTGCTGGACATAGGCCTCCCTCATTGACGTCCAATCATTACGGTTGGAAGCGACTTGCATCCACCCTGAACCTGCGGCCTTCACCAAAACGTCCCACGCTGCGCTTGTAAAAGCAAAAGCTTGGTGAAATGCAAATACTTAATACATATAATTAGCTATTATCAGAGATCAGATCAAGACGTGGTTGACAAACGTAGACAAAAATGGTTTGCAATATTTGAAGTTTCGTTTCGTTTACAATGTGTCAAAATAAAATGTAATTTAAATCAAAAGCACTAAGGAGTATTGATATCAACTTCGAAGCAAATCACCCCCAAAATAACTTTCTACTACTTTTTGACCCCGTCAAGGGATGAATTTCAATAAAATACGAAACACGTCTTCCATCAATTTTGTTAAAGAATGTTTATGCAAAATTTGAAGTAGATTGGACCAAGGAATCACGATGTCTCATACAAACTTTGGCCCCCTTTTTTACCCCCTTAGAAGTAGAACTACGGAAAATCCTTTCTTATCGGATGCCTACGTCATACAAAGAACACACCCTCCAAGTTTCAGGTCTCTACGATAAGCGGTTTAGGCTGTGCGTTGATCCGTCAGTCAGGACAAAGGATTTTATATGTATAGATGAAAGGATTAGTTATACAAAAAAGTTACTCTTTGTATTGAAAGACATTACGGGACAAAATGTAGAGTTTATAGCCAGTTATTAGTACTTAGGTAAGGTAAATACCCCAGTGCCCGACGGTGCCCCAATAGCCGACACTTTCAATCTTAATCCGTAGCAATAAAAGCGACAAGCAGAGTGTCGATTATTGGAATTAAAGTGTCGAAAACTGGGGTATTTACCTTACATGTCCTCTTGATACCATAAACGCAATGTTTTTGCTTTATCGACAACGAAGTTACAGGGGTTCAAAAAAGCCATGAGTCGAGAAAAAGATGTTACGGCCGTGCACGACTTAAGCGTGTCACACACAGCGCAGATGCGGTAAGATTTTATCTGCGTATAAAAACTTATCCGTCTGCAGGTATCACACACAGCGCAGATGCGAGGTGATACCTTCACTCTAAAATTTCGGAGCTGAGTAGACGTGTTTTGTGGTGCGGATTGATTATACAGGGTGTTTTTTTTATATAAAAGTGGGTAAACGAGCATGCGGGTCACCTGATGGGGAGCAATCACCGCCGCCCATGGACACCCGCAAGATTAAGGGTGTCACAGGTGCGTTGCCGGCCCTTTGAGAGATAGATAGGCTACAATGAATTTTGAATAAAAGCGCGTTACACTTTCTTTATTTCTCTTCGCGTCAAAATGTAAAAAAATGTGAAAATGCATTTCTACGCAAGGATGACTTGTTGTTTGCTTAAGTAGTACGTAATTTTTATATTTATTTTATTATACACTGAAGTTCCCAATTCGCACTGGGCCCGCGTGGGAACTACGACCCAAACCCTCTTAATCTGAGAGGAAGCCTGTGCCTGCAGTGGGACGTATATAGACTGGGATGATGATGATGATGATGAAAGTGTGCCTCTGCGCAACCACCTGTATTTATCAGCAGATAAATAAAGTCTTTACATCTGTCGATATATGTCGGTGCTCACAGATACGCAGATAAAAATCTTACCGCATCTGCGCTGTGTGTGGTCCTCCATTGAATTGTATAGGGAGCGATATTGACAGATATCCGTTCAGATACAGATATCTTACCGCATCTGCGCTGTGTGATACGCTTTAGCTGGGGCACGGCCATGCCCCTAGAAGATACGATAAGGAAAAAACTAGGAAAAAATATGGACATATAATTTAAATAGGTAAAACATTAATTAAGTATTTAATACGAAATATTTATCTACTTAACACCTATCGCATAGCTCTAAACTGTTAGCAATCTGAACATAACAAGGAATTCATTTAAGTTATCCACTCAGGAAAAATGAGAAAAAATCACTTTAGAATTATCAAATTCTATCTCTACTACACTGCATGTAGCTAGATTAGCTACATGCACTATATTTAACCACGCACATAAACTATGATCAAAATAAAGCTTACTTTTATAATGTTTTTTTTTTTCAATTCCTACTAATAAAGGCATGAACGCATATTTAATCAAATTCCAATGAAAATCACTACAGGCGTGTTCAGTCAAGCTAACCCAATCAAATAGCCTGGATTTATTTTAAAACATCTGGGTATGCAATATAAATAGGTATATTGATGCGTTTATGGATAAACGTGAATAACGATTGAAAGGATCTCAATCGTTTTTATAATAAAACTAGCTTTTGCCCGCGGCTTCACTCGCGTGTACCATGAGAATTCCAAAGAACCAAGATATCAAGCAAGCAAGCATACAGGCAAGCAAGCAAGCATGCAAGCAAGATGCAAGCAAGCGTGCACGCTTGCTTGCTTGCATGACAATGGGACCATCTCAGGAGTATATTATATTCTTACGAATAAAAAAAAATTTTAAAATCGGTCCACAATTGACCGAGAAATCGGTGAACATACCTACATAAAAAAATACACAAAGTGGAATGCATAACCTCCTCCTTTTTTTGAAGTCTTTTAAAGAGCCCTTTGCGGCGGCCTAGTTACAGTATAAACTTATGAAATTTGAAATTTTAGCTTACCACCAGTAAAACGCAAAATCCCGTTTTTTCCCGTTCCCGTAAGAATTTCGGGAAATACCTTCTTAATACTCCCCTACACTCCCCAAGGAACCCCCTTGCCAAATTTCAGCTTTCTACGACCAGTAAAACGAAAAATCCCGTTTTTTCCCGTTCCCGTGGGAATTTTGGAAAGTCTTCTCTCAATGCTCCTCTACACTCTCCAAGCAAACTCATGCCGAATTTCAGCATTCTACGACCAGTAAAACGCAAAATCCCGTTTTTTCCCGTTCCCGTAAGAATTTCGGGAAATTCTTAATACTCCCCTACACTCCCCAAGGAACCCACTTGCCGAATTTCAGCTTTCTACGACCAGTAAAACGAAAAATCCCGTTTTTTCCCGTTCCCGTGGGAATTTTGGAGAGTCCTCTCTCAATGCTCCTCTACACTCCCCAAGCAACCTATATGCCGAATTTCAGCTTTCTACGACCAGTAAAACGATAAATCCCGTTTTTTCTTTATCCCGTGGGAATTTCTGAAAATCCTTAAAACTGTTTTTTACTATTATAATTACCTACTTCTATGCTAAATTTCAAGTGTCTAGTAATTATAGTTAATAGGATCCCGTTGAACTGAATATATAAATCCCGTTTTTTCCTTATCCCATGGGAATTTTAAAAAATCCTGAAATTAATGTTTTAATTATTGTAATACCTACTTGTGTATCAAATTTGAAGAGTCTAGTTCTTATAGTTACTGAGATACGGTCACTTGGAATCGAATCTATAAATCCCGATTTTTCCCGTTCCCGTGGGAATTTTGGATAGTCCTCTCTCAATGCTCCTCTACACTCCCCAAGCAACCTATATGCCGAATTTCAGTTTTCTACGACCAGTAAAACGATAAATCCCGTTTTTTCTTTATCCCGTGGGAATTTCTGAAAATCCTTAAAACTGTTTTTCACTATTATAATTACCTACTTCTATGCCAAATTTGAAGAGTCTAGTAATTATAGTTCATAGGATTCCGTTGAACTGAATATATAAATCCCGTTTATTCCTTATCCCGTGGGAATTTTGAAAAATCCTGAAATTAATGTTTTAATTATTGTAATACCTACTTGTGTATCAAATTTGAAGAGTCTAGTTATTATAGTTACTGAGATACGGTCACTCGGAATCGAATCTATAAATCCCGTTTTTTCCCGTCCCCGTGGGAATTCCCAAAAATCCTTCCTTAGTGGATGCCTACATTGTATAAGGTATCTATGTGCAAAATTTCAAGTCTCTAGGTCCAGTGGTTTGGGCTGTGCGTTGATATATCAACAGTCAGTCAGTCAGTTTAGAATTTTATATATATAGAAGATAGATAGATAGAAGATAGATAGAAGAAGATTCACAAAAACTATAACCGACCAAACACAGATAAATAAAATAAATATCACGGGACAATTCACACCAATTGACCTAGTCCCAAAGTAAGCTAAGGAAAGCTTGTGTTATGGGTACTATATAGGCAACGGATAAACATACTTATATAGATAGTTACATACTTAAATAAATAATTACGAGTAAACACCCAAGACCCGAGAACAAACATTCGTATTTTTCATACAAATATCTGCCCCGACACGGGAATCAAACCCGGGACCTCAATCTTCATAGTCAGGTTCTCTAACCACTAGGCCATCTGGTCGTCTATAGAGATGTAGTGCAAAATGATTTTCCTTCGTTCCTACTTTATCGGAAAAGTTCGTACCTACAGTCGAAAAAACTGAATCGCGTAGAGATAATCTACGACAACATGCGCCCCTCCACAATCCAAGAAGTCTTCAATGTATTGTGAAAGTATTTATAAAGCACACCAAAACTTACAACGCATGTGTGCGTGTTGAGACAGCCGTCAAACAAAAGCAGATACTACTAAATAAAAATTATTTCGTAAATATGTGACTAAACACATTGAAATAGTAATGTGGAGGGGCGGGCCATGTTATCGTAGTTTATCTCTACCAAAGAAATCATCGTGAAATTGGTTGTGAAAAGGTTCCACCCTGATACGCGATTCAGTTTCCTTGACTATACTTGTATAAAAATAAATAAACAGACACAATTAACAAACGTTGATATACCTTTAAGGGATCGCTACCAATCAACCTTTGAGCCGATGAGAGGAGAATTTATTTAGGAACCGACAAAAAAGTGACTTTTACCCCCTGTTTCAAATTCATTTGACGGATAAATGTGATGCCGTCTCTGTTTGTTTTGTTCGAATAGACGGAGACGGCAGTTAAAATTAATCAATGGGCGGTGAAACAGCCCCTAAATTTCAAAAGTAGTTAAAGCTACGTAGGTACAGTCGCCATCACAAACACGCGATTGACAATGCGGTCATGTTCTGATATTTTTGACCACCTTGGAATTCTCCGATGTTTAACCTCTATGATGGTGACTGTATGTACAATACAATCCTATAAATAACAATACAATACAAAAACACATAAATAAAAATGAAACCTGATTATATACCACTCACAACAAAATAGGGGCCACCTATATATTTCTGCTTAATCGTTATTTATTGGACACGAACTATTGGTAAGTATGATAATAAAGAAGGGAGTGTGTGAGGTGAGCCTCATCTTCTTCAAGCCTTCCCTTAATGACACCACGGAAGAGATTTCCTGATGGATATTGGTAAATGATTTCACAGCCTTCTAGGTCTAATGTGTAACTTGCAGTAAGTATATATTGGAATGTAACCCTTAATTAAAGCCAAAATATAGTATGTAAATATTATTATTACGTATCTAATTTCCCTATGTTGATTTAATCGCTTAAGACTATACAATAAATAATTTCATACATATGAGAGATAATGAAAACGAATGTACCTAGAGGTACTAATAATTAGGCACATCAAACCATTGGTATGCGCGGGCGCCGCTCGTATCAAACTCGGGCTCCAAGCACTTGCGGTTCAACCACCTGGCAAAAAAAGTTTTTTTTTAATGTAAATAATACAACCTAGCCGTGATGGCCTAGTGTTTTGACCTGTGGTCTTTCAAGCAGAGGGTCGTGGGTTCGAGTCCGGGCTCGCACCTCTGAGTTTTTCTGAATTTATGTGCGAAATTACATTTGTAATTTACCATGAGCTTTACGGTGTAGGAAAACATCGTGAGGGAACCTGCATACACCTGAGAAGAAATTCAATGGTCCCAAGTAGCAAAATTCCCTTATAATATCAAGCTTACCTGGCATATAAAAGATTGTTTATTGCAAAATACCTTTTAATGGCATATTATAAGTGAGTTTTGGCTATATGTCTCCAGTTCTTAAAACTTTGTCGTATAAGCGTTAATAAAGCTGAATAATATGGCTTTTATAAAACGTCAGATGAAGATTCTTCTTATAACAGCCAATTATACTGCCTTTTAGCCATATAATATTGAAAGCTATGTAAAGGTTTTGTAACATACTTTTAAACTTATTTCGGTCATACTCAGGATAGTTACAAAGTTTTTTTTTTCTTATAAAACTCTGTAATATGATGAAGTATTTCTAGTCATTTATAAAGTCTTTATAAGAGTTAAATTTTTTGCTAGCCATTTATACGGCCATTAAAATTATACTTCTCTTCATATTGTCATATAAGTTTTTAATACAACCAATGTGGCCATTTAACTGACGATTATATGGTATCTATTGACTCCAAAGTCCAACGGAAAATGCCAGTGGTTCCGTACAAAATAAAAATTAGAGTTGTGATTTGATGCCAAGTGAAAATACTGATAACCAAAATAGTGATAGTAGTGACGAATACGAATGCGTAAATTTAATAACTAGCCAAATAGAGATAACTTACGAGTTAATATCAGAAACTGGGCTGTGAAGTTTAACATTCCACATGTAGCTATAAATGAATTACTTATCTAAAATTATAAATGACTCAATGCCGTATACTCTACTTTTAGATTCATGAACGTTACTTCCTTTTTTTAATATTTATTTATCTTTAGTGTAAATATTGCAATGTAATGTGTATTTTCTTTAAACACACATTTGTTCATAAATGTTGATTTATAAGTTAATATAAATGTTTGTATAGTTATATTTACACGTTAGAAAAGAAAACAAGAAAAGATTGTTTACAGTTTGAGTACCTATTTTTGATTGAAGTGGACTTTACCGCAACCAGTATTGCAAGCAAAATTTTAGCGATTCTGCTAACGTGGATAGTGAACGAATTCCGTCTAAACTCGTGAGACATATTTTTTTAAGCACTACGAAATTCTATTAAAATATCCGACTTTCAAAAATTTTTTTTTACAACAAAAACTTAACTGTATGTATGTATTAAGTACATAATTGTCTTTGCATATTGCCTTATCTTACCTTCTTGAAGTTAGGTTTAAAGACATTTATTCTCAAAAAAGACACAAGTCACTTACATGAGAACAATAATTAAAAGTATAAATAAACATAATCGTTCGCTTCGTAACAAGTTACATTCACTAAATGCATTTCTTTAAAATATGTCGGTAGTTAAATACTAGTTAGTAATAGTTATTGCGAATATACAGTGATAAATTTGTTTTGAATGCATTAAATGAACTCAAACGCTTTAAAGCAGACGGCAATTTATTATAAATCTGTGCACCCTCAAAGGTAAACATTTTTTTCCCTAACTGGGTTCTTGTCTTCGGTAATACCAAAAAGCTTGCGCGGCGGGTAGGTCGTTTAGTTATTTGTTTCAACTTAGTAAAGGATAGGTTAGTATGGAGTGAGAAGTTAAGAGGGACAAGATTCACATTCATCATCCGGAAAATGATCGTACATCATGAAATCTTCACAGTTTTGACACCATATAAATGGTAAATAAAATAAAGACTTGACTTGTTCATGATTAATTTATTAAATGTAATGATATGCCGGTCAAACTTGGATAATTGCAATTGTAACTACATCTTTTCCTTTGCCTTGTTCCCTTTATTTGGGGTCGGCCCTCCTGGTTCTCTTGCGCCAGGACAGGATAATTGCAATCGTAACATTTATCTCTTATTATAAGACGTGTGATTTGCCATGGCCAATTGGCCAGAGCGCTGTTTGTACTCGTACATAATACAAGTCCTCTCTGCATAAAAACTTGTCCACATCCAATAAATCAATCATTTTCTTGTTTTCGACAGATCTAGGAAAAGAGGTTCGCTTGGTCATTAAAGAACCCTAAAAACAGTCAATATGGAGGAAGTATGGCACATTATATAACCTTTATAAGGTATTTGGTTTTGTAGATATCTTATATATGTTTTATAACTTGCTATAAGACTTATACTAGCAATTATCACAGGCGCGACTATTAATTAATTAATTTTTATAATAAAAAAAGCCATTATTAAACCAATTTTTGTTACATGGGTTGTATGTGAAGTTTCCAATTCGCACTGGGCCCGCGTGGGAACTACGGCCCAAGCCCTCTCATTCTGAGAGGAGGCCTGTGCCCTGCAGTGGGACGTGTATAGGCTGGGATGATGATGATGATGATGATACAACCTTAGTCCTTACACTTTTTGTGACTGCCAACATGTTACTACCCAGTGTTGGCATCAATCTGAACTATATCAATCCGGATTGATCAATCGAATTGGCGCGTCAATTCGAATTGATCAATCCGAATTAATCAATTCGAATTGATTCAATTCTGATTGACGCGTCAATCCGATTGAATCAATTGGAATTAACGCATCAATCCTCAATTCGGATTAAATCAATTCTCAATCTAGATTAACCATTCCCTAAGATTACTTTTCAAAGGTGTCCTTAATTTCAGTAATTTCTAGAAATGTCCCAAAAAAGGACATCTCTCAATATTTCCCTCGAAAACAAGTTTCGAAACCTTTGGGCACCTCAGATATCGATTTTGAACGCTATCGGTTAATTTCAAGGAAAGTCCCGAAAATGTTCCAAAAAGGATATCCTTCATATTGCCGTCGGAAACATGTTTCGGATCCTTTGGTAAACTCAGACACCGCTTTTGAACGCATTTGGTCAGTTTCGAAAAATGGCCTAAATAAAAAGAACATTAGGTAGGTACCTAGGTACATACAAAGTAATCGTCAATCCGAATTGACGATTGAGGATTGAGGATTGACCGATCAATTCGAATTAACGATTAGTAATCGTCAAACTTCAATCAGTAGATTTAGAATTAGTTTCGTCAATCGTCAATTCGAATTGATCGGTCAATCCTCAACCGTCCATCGTCAATTGCCTTAGGTTAGAAAAAAAAATGTATTTTTTTATATTTTTTTCTTACAGATTAGGCCAATTTAAGAAACTAATTTGAATATTTTAAAATTTGGTCGCGTATTTTTTTTTAAATTTAATTTGTTAATTACCGGATATGGTTGACCGGATATACGTCATCCAGTAGCTCGAAACTCTTGATTTCCTTTGCCCATCTGCTTAGAGAAAAAATACTGTTATCTGTCATTCGTACGTCGTCATGTCGTCAATAAGTTTCTAACCTTCGTCCGACTACAGAAAATGGTTGTATAACATTATTTCTCAATGATAAAAATATAAAAAAAATACAAAAAAATTTTTAACCAAAGGGAATTCGAATTGATTTTTTGCCAACACTGTACCACCTAATATTATAAACGCGAAAGTTTCTATGAATGGATACCTATACGTATAGATGTTTGTTACTCTACGGTTTGACGGATTCTGATGAAATTTGATAAGTACAAGTACCTACACAGATAGTTTATAACCTGGATTATCATACAGGACAATTTTATCCCGGAAAATTGCATAGTTTCCGCGGGATGGCGATAAAAAATTCTTCGCAGACGGAGTCGCGGGCAACAGCTAGTAATTACTAAAATAAGAAAACTCGATTATAAAAACGGTTGGATTTCCGTTCAGACCTCGAAAAAAAACCATATATAGTTTAATGTAATTTATTTATAAACAATACCTTTTAATCCAGTTTTTTTTTTACTGGAACCCAAAATCGCCTAAATCCAGTGAATGAACGGGGGTGCATTCACTGGGACTGCAGGATTTTCTATTTGTGTAATAGGTATCTTTTCTTCTAGTAGTCATATTAAGATTTCGTTTTTAGTGACATTGATCCAAATATATTATCTACCGAAAGGCCAGTATTGGAACAAACGTAAAATATAGGTTCATTAACTGGTTCAAGTTTTCCAATGAATGAACTGATGATGTGGTCCGACCGATTTCGGTCACGGCGACCGCTTCGAGAGTTTTAGACTCGCTCGTGTGCTCGCATGTGGCTTGTGTAGCCTATCTTATTTGTGAAGGTCCTCGCACATTGCGGGCATGTGAGCACACTGTTAACATAATTATATTGAGTTAGCGCAGGTGGTCGGGCTTTTAACTCATCGCGCTTGGTGTCGAGTTCGGCGCGCCGGTGGAGCTCAAACTCACGGACTTTGGTTTTAACCAAAGCCCTCCACTCGGGTCTTAGGGCGGCATGCTTTTCCCACTGGGAAAACTCTATGCCACATCTCTTCATGTGTCGCTTCAGCACATCTTTATACCTGAGGAGTTGTCCTCCATGCTTGCGCTTGCCCTCCTCAAGTTCTGAGTAGAAGATGTGCTTTGCGACCCTCTGCTCTGCCATCCTTGACACGTGTCCGCACCACCGAAGCTGTCGCCGCATGAGGTAAGCCTCAATGCCATCTACATTGGCTCGTCGCAGCACCTCGGTATTCCGCACGCGATCAGACCATCTGACGTTCATAATCTTACGCAGACATCTTAGGTGGAATCGGTCTAGCATGCGGATGTGACGACGGTACACAGTCCAAGTTTCCACAGCATACAGGATGTTAGGCAGAACGACCGCCATGTATACTGAGATCTTCGTACTTAGCTTTATGTCGTGTGAGCAGAAGACCTTGGTATCCAGCTTGCCGAATGCTGCAGCTGCAGCTCCGATCCTGCTGTTGATCTCTGCGTCAAGGTTGCACCCGGATGTTAGAGTGCTCCCCAGGTAGCGAAACTTATCGACCTGTTTCAGCTCGTCCTCGCCAAGTTTGATTTTGAGCGCCTCGTGACCGTCAATGTCTAAAGACATCACCTCCGTCTTTTTGACGCTGATTTTTAGGCCGAATTTACGGCAAGACTTGTCTAAATCGGACATGAGCTGTTGCAGGCTGTCTGGGGATTCTGTCACGAAGCATAGGTCATCTGCGTAGATGATCTCAGTAACCATCGCGTGTGAGACTTTTGTGCGGGCTTTTAGCCTCGCCAGATTAAACACGCTGCCATCGGTGCGAAAACGGATGCGGATACCTTTTGGAGAGGCCCGTAAGACCTCCCGGACTACGACCGCAAAATACAGCGCGAACAATGTAGGCGCGAGAACGCAGCCTTGTTTGACCCCACAGGTCACGGGGAAAAACTGTGATTGTTCGTCGTCGACAGCGACGCAGCACTGCATGCCATCGTGGAGGAGTCTGAGAAGTCTCACAAACCTCTCCGTGCACCCTATCTTCTTCAGCACCATCCAGAGGGCTTCTCTAGGCACGCTGTCAAAAGCCTTCTCAAGGTCAACAAAGCACAGATACATGTGACGGCCCTGCTCTCTGCTTTTCTCTTGCAGTTGACGCACTGAGAAGATAGCCTCAGCTGTGCCTCGGTCAGGTCGGAAGCCAAACTGGGTTTCAGGCAACAATGTTTCTGATAGTCTCATCAGGCGGTTTAGGAGTACTCTGGCAAAGACTTTTCCAGGGACTGATAAAAGCGAAATACCGCGATAGGAACCACAATCAGAGCGGTCACCCTTGTTCTTATATAGAGCCCTTATGCGCGAAACTGTAAAGGTTGATGGGACCTGTTCTTTATTCCACATAACATTAAAAAGCTTCCATATTTCCAAATGTAGTTCCTCACCGCCGTATTTAAGCAGTTCTCCTGGTATAAAATCAACGCCAACCGCGCGCTTGTTCTGCTGTTGTTTTATTGCGAGGACAATCTCGCCTTGTGACAACGGCTCATCCAGCTCACTAGATACGGGGAGTTGAGGGATCGAGTTTATGTGTTCCAGATCTGCAGACCGGTCCACATTTAGCAGAGAGTTGAAATATTCCGCCCAACGTTTGAGTATTTCTTCCTTGCTTTTGAGAAGGCCATTGCCACTAGCAGGTTTAAGCGGCACTTTTGCAAGTGAAGTCGTACCAATCAACTTTCGAACCTCAGCGTAGAATTCCCCTAGCTGGTTATTGTCCGCGAGCCATTGCATTTGACGAGCTTTGTCCTGCCACCACTTGTTCTTTGTTTCCCGAGTTAGTCTGCGCAGCTCCAGGTCACTCTCTCTGATCTCCGCAATACCACGTGGGCTCGTTCTATGCTGCCTGAGGAGACGCTGGTGTTTGTCAATTGCCTCCCTCAGAACTCCATCATTCTCATCGAACCAGTCCTCATTCTTACGGACTTTTAGACCCAAAGTATTCAAGGCGGTGTCTAATATGTGAGAAGATAGAGTCCCCCAGTCAGCATCAACATCACCGACCTCCGTGTCGGTGTGCGGCAGCACGGTTGCCAACGCTTCTACGTATTTTACCCTCGTCCCGAGATGCTTTAGCCCATCCAAGTTTAGACTTGGCGGCTTTGACTTGGCAGCCCTACAAGGACGACGGAGGCGAAGACGCAGTTTAGTGACTACAAGCCGATGATCCGTCCAACAGTGTGCTCCACGCATGACGCGGGTGATTTGGACTTGGGAAACATCTGTTTGCCTCACTATAGCGTAGTCTATGAGATGCCAGTGTTTGGATCTTGGGTGCATCCACGTATTTTTGTGCTTGGCGGGAAGTCTGAACATAGTGTTCGTGATCGCAAGGTCGAGTTGTGCACAAAGATTGAGTAGCAAGTGTCCGTTTTCGTTCATGTTGCCTACTCCGTGTCTGCCCAGGACCTTAGGCCAGGCTGCAAAATCCTGACCTACTCTGGCATTAAAGTCCCCTAGTAAGAGGATCTGTTCCCTAGGACGTACGTGTTCAATACAGTGAGTCAACTCCTCGTAAAATTGTTCCTTAATGTCATCAGATTTGTCTAGCGTAGGTGCATAGACACTAATGACATTAAGGTGGTTATTGTTGTCGAGTTGCAGGCGCAAAGTTGTAATTCGGTCTGAGATGTGCACCGGGAACTCTTGCAGCTGATTAACAAGCCGATTCCTGATCGCAAAACCCACGCCTGACCGTCGCGCTTCGGAGGCTGCGAGTCCTTTCCAGAAGAAAGTGTATCCGCCACCGTGCTCCACCAGCTCTCCTTCGTCAGCGAGATGTGTTTCGCTGATAGCAGCCACATCTACGTCATAGCGCGAGAGCTCACGAGCTACAATGGCGGTCTTTCGCTCAGGACAGATGTTCTCTTTGCGGTCAAGGAGTGTTCTTACATTCCATGCGCCAAAGGTCAAATCCAGTTTTATGGGTGTTTTAGTCGTATTTATTTTATTCTTATTGTGACTTCGACCGCGAAATTAAGGATGCGGAGGCAGCCGCGGTTACTACCATCCTTATAGGCTGGGGTGAGCAATTTTTAGGGCACCTTTTCTAGCCCCCTCCAAGGCTGAGCAAGGAGAGCAGTGCTACCCTAAATAGGGCTGCTCTGTCACCCCGGGTGCTGCCGAACCCACTCTGTCCCCCCAGTTCAGAGCGGAAGCGACCACGGTGATCTGAGACCACCCCCGGAGCCGCCTATGTGCAGGCCTCAGACAAAGCCCAGTCTGCATCAAACCGAACCTCTCTACTTCAGCCCATCGCCACAGGACTTTACGTCCTCGGAGTCCAATTTGTGAAGCAGTCATCTGCGCAGGAACATTTTAAGTGCATAAGCGGTCGCGCAGTCGCAGATGCCCTCTCTCGTCCTCATCCCCCGTAGCCCAGTGGAACGGAAACCGCTACGACTGGCGGAGGGTTCGGATGCAGTCTCTAGCCGGCAGTCACTTCTGACCTCAACTGCCGCCCTAGGCCATCAACATTGCCTTGCTAACTCGCCGGGTCCGCCAGGACTCGGTGCTTATCAGCATGAGCTGCCTTCCCCGCCGAGTTAGACTTGTGCACATGCGGGAGGTATCCGCGTAGAAACCTGTCTGCCGAAGCCTACCAGGCCCCCTCACCGGGTTTAGCCCACGAGCCGACGTGGTGTACCGGGGTGTGGCCGTCGTGTGCACAACGACTACTTGGAGCCACCGGTGAGAGTTTGTAGAATGCCTACCAGTACGATTTGCCTACCCTACGGGTCGGCTGCAAACCCTGGAGCACCCTACTACACCCCATGAACTATGTCACTTATAGCTAGTTCATTTACTAGTTTCTAAGATCTAGTGAATGAACAATACTCTTATTTTTGTATTTTAATTGTTTTAGAACACGGAATCGACCAATTAAGTATATTGAATGTAGTTGTGTTAATATAACTTCGCTTTTGTATATTTATAGTATAACAAAACATCATATTCAAAGTTGTTTATTCACTGGTTTCATTTGTCCATTCACTAGAATTTTGCGTACATTCACTGGTGATTATCCATTTTTTCACTTGAATAGTGATATATCTTCAAACTGTGCAGTAATACTGTTGAATAATGATGATGTTAGCCAACTAGAGTAGTTGGTTGTGCTGTACAAATAGTAATATTTTAAATAAGCTATGCCCAACTGTCAATCCCTGCAATCCCTGGATTGACCAGGATCCATCCAGATCCAGGATCCAGGATCTTTGATTGATCCAGGGATTGACGGCTTACCTTCCGAACTGTGGAAATATGGTGGCGAGGCTCTACAGTTACGAATATTCTTGTTGCTGAGTAAGATCTGGGAAGCAGGAAGACAACCAAGGGAGTGGAATATGGGCGTTGTCTGTCCAGTTCATAAAAAGGGATGCAAAAAGAAATGTACACTACCGAGGTATAGCTCTTCTTCCTACTGCTTATATGATTCTGTCATACGTACTCCAGAAAAGATTAGAACCGTACACGGAAAAAATCCTCAGTGATTATCAGTGTGGCTTCAGATCTAATCGCAGTACAGTAGACCAAATCTTCACTTTGAAGTAGCTGATGGAAAAAAAGTGGGAATACGCTCAAAACATCCATTCGCTTTTCGTAGATTTCGCCAGGGCTTATGACAGCATCGACCGCAATGCCCTGTTTACTATCCTGAGGAATTTTAATATTCCTATGAAACTGGTGGATATGGTAGAGGTAGCCACGAGAGAGAGTAGGATGGGGGTTCGGGTCGGGGGCCAGTTAACGGACGAATTTGATGTGATGACGGGACTGAAACAGGGGGATGCCTTATCGCCTATGATCTTCAATTTGGTTCTAGAGCATGCCCTTAGAAGAGTTCTAGCTCTAGACTTTGGACTGCAACTAAATGGAAGGCACAAGGTTATAGGCTATGCGGATGATTTGGCCTTGCTGGGTCAAACGAGCGTTGAAGTCGAGACAGCCACCGCAACCCTTGAAACAGAAGCAATGAAGGTGGGCCTAAGGATAAACCACAGTAAGACTGAGTATCTCCACATGAAACGCTATAAAGACAGACTGATTCCGCGAAAAGACCTACATGTAGGAGATGTCACGTACAAAGGGGTTTCGAAATTTAAGTACCTAGGCTGCTCCGTCACAGATGCAAATACCCGTGAGGAAGAAATTGATATCCGAGTGCAGAACTCCTTGCGATGTGGTGCTGCCCTGCATAAGGTGTTGGCGTCTAAGCTTTTAAGCAGAAGCACCAAACTCCGCATTTACAAAACGGTGATACGACCAATACTTATGTATGGATGTGAGGCCTGGACCCTGACCCTCAGAACAAGCTGTTGGTTGCCGAAAGAAAGATCCTCAGAAAGATGTTTGGCCCTCGGCAAAGACCAGATGGAAGCTGGAGAGCCCTGAAAAACTCTGAACTCGAAGAGCTCATGGCCGAACCTAATATCATTGGAGAGAGCAAAGCTCATAGACTTCGTTGGCTCGGCCATTTGGAAAGAATGGGTGAAGATCGTGGCGCGAAGAGAGCATATGAGGGTCGTATGACTGGCCGTCGTCCGGTGGGCCGCCCTAGGTATCGCTGGAGTGACGCCGTGGAGTCTGACCTGGATGGACTGCAAGCCGCAAATTGGCGGAATACTGTGCAAGATCGACAGATGTGGCGCTGTCTCGTATCGGAGGCCAAGATTCACTTTGGGTCGCTGCGCCAACGGAGTAAGTAAGTAAGTATGCCCAACTGTCTTAAATTAATTTTCAAAGTCGAAAATTTCCTTAAGTGTTCATTCACTGGTACACTTACCCTAGCTGCATTGCCCCGATGAACCGCGATGGACAACCTTTGTACCAGAAACGACCCAGAGCGATGGTCAAGACCTCTCTCAAAAAAATTAATCCCTCAATTGAGTATTTTTTAAAAACGACTCAGTTAGCAAAAGCACAGACTTAAGTAAGTTAGTAAGTTAAGTAAGCCGTACCCGCCGTTTTTGTTGCAGCCCACCACGGGGTAGTCTTCTCGGAAGCACTGCGTCCCCAGAGCGTTGAAATAGATGGTGCCGATATGCTTTGCAGTTTTGGTGTCAGCTGTGCGCAGGCAGCGGCGGAATTCCTCGTCGCACTCGCAGCTTAGTCTGGCGATCACAAACACGGTCCATGGTAGGTTAACAGTCATACACAGCGTAAAAAACAAAAGTTGCCTCTCCCGTGGGTATAAGATTAGCGACTCCGAGTCAGCAAACTTGACATTTATTTGTATGGGCCGAAAGTTGGCCAGGCGTCCTTCATAACGATGTAGACTTGAATAAAAAATATTGGCTATAGACGCGTAACTTTTGCCATGTCCACAAGAGAGAGGCGAACAAAAAAATGTATAATTCGACGGTTAAAAGGCAAAACGCATGAAGCGACAGTTTTTGAACTTTACAGGAAACCCGGCTCTAACGACGGAGAAAAATTCGCTGATTTCAAATATGTATAGAACTCATTTTGACAAAAAGTGTCGCTTCATGCGTTTTGCCTTTTAACCGTATGAACTGTAAAGACGGACACTAACTAGGTATTAGATATGCAACGGATATCCGGCCAGTATTCGGTATCCGGCCTATCCGGCCACAATTTTACTATTCGGCCGAATACCGGATACGGATAGTTGCGTACTATCCGGCCGGATACCGGATAATGAAATAACTTATAGTTATGATTAAAAATGGGTACTTTTTTGTATATTTGTCTTTCATTAAAATCAGTTTAATAATTCAAAATTAAAATTTAATTATTAATTTTTAAACATTTTTTTTGTAGTAGATTAACTATACTGAAGATAAACACGGCTTGCCGCGCGCGCGCTCGAATTAGCTCAATTTTATTTTAGGTAAAACTTGGCCAAATATCCGGCTATCCGGTCATAGGTTTCGCCAGATATTCGGTATCAGGTATCCGGCCAAACAACTATCCGTTGCATATCGAAAATCAAACCTAGCCTATCGAAAATCGTGTGTGAGCATGTGTTTGTTAAGCTTTCACGGTAAAACAGCTGCACAAATTTGAATCGACAGCACTGTTGATTCTCAGGTCCAACCCTAACCACCTCTGTTAGAACCACTAGTGTAGAGTAATTACGATGTATGCCAAACCCACCTGTGTTGTTAGTGAGTCCATATTTGGTCAAAGCATATTTACGCGACAGCACTTGTCGGTCTCCAGGGACCATAGCGCTCTTATAAATCACTAGTGTAGCTTACATTGTTCAGCAGACTCACCGCGAATAGAACGCGCTGTTAGTGAGTCCATATTTGGTCTCACCAGCGGAGATCACATCGGGGCAAAGGTCGTGTGCACGACAGCACTTGTCGGTTTCCCGGGAAGAGCCCAAGTCATCGTAGTCATCCGCCACGTTGCCAGCGCCACACCACTTCGTGCCTAAAATGTATTAAGATTAGAACAATCAGCAGCAGAAGAGGATGAGTGGTTCTGGTACTCAAAATGACTCTACCGCCATGGAAATAAAATCTCAGAGTATATCGCTTTCTGAACACCACAATCGATCTACTTCTGTTGCTGGCTATACCAGAGCAGACACGTTTACTACGGCTATGGTCGTTATAAACATTATTAGTATTAGTTACTAGCTGACCCTGCAAACGTTGTTTTGCCTTATATCACCTAGGGGTATAAAACATAGCCTACGACCTATTCTCAGACCTACCGAATACAGAGAAGAAAGTTTCATAAAGATTGGTCAAGCCATTTCGGAGGAGTTCGGTAACAAACACCGTGACACGAGATTTTTATATATTAGAAGATTAACTGTTCTGTGTGTGATATTATTAAGTGTGTTAGATTCCATCACAGAATTTAGATATTCATTTCAACTCGACACGTAGTGGTGACAGATGCACACACGCATAGGCGGATAACGAACTGATCCGGGTTCCTTATACAACCATTTTGGTGAAAGTGTCTCTTACTACACGGCGACCAAATGGAGTATGGGTCCATTTTATGCATTTGAGGATATGACACCGTAAAAAAAATCATTTCCACATCCTTTTTTTGAAGTCTGTTAAAAATATATTTAAGTCCAGAAGTACTCCGTCTGCAAAGAATTCTATCCCACGGAAATTATGCAATTTTCCGCGATAAAAACTTGTGTCCTTCCCAAGGTCTCAAACTATCTCCATACCAAATTTCATCTATATCGGTTGAGCGGTAAAAGCGTAAAAAGGTAACAAACACATAGACAGAGAGTTGCTTTCGCAATTACAATTAATAAGTAAGCTATTAAATTTTTACCTTACTTCTCCTATTTGACAGCGGGGATAAAAATTGTATTTATACCTAGTTAATTTAATTTTTGGAGCTCTGTAAAGCCTGAATCAATCAGTTAAATATTTTTTGAATAATACAAATGTTTGTTCTCGGGTCTTGGGTGTTTGTTATGTATTTAAGTATGTATCTATCTATAGATTTAAGTATGTTTATCCGTTGCCTAGTACCCACAACACAAGCTTTGCTTAGCTTACTTTGGGACTAGGTCAATTGGTGTGAATTTTCCCGTGATATTTATTTATTTATTTAGTAAGAATTATGAAATAATCTACTAACCTGGATAAATCAAACTGAATCTTAGTTCATTGTAATCTTCCACTTCATTTCCATCTTCCAGGTCCAGTCCTTTACCTCTAAGACTCGGAAGATCAACCTCGTTGATCACCCACCCACCACTGAAAACAAAAACATTTACGACCAAAACAAAAACAGATTTGACGAAACCCATTATAATTTTAAAAAGATTTGAAGTTTAATATTTGTAAATTAGTTCAATTGCTTGCGCAAGTGATACTGAATGAGAACTGAAGGTACGCTTACCTTTTTATATGTTTTGCACTTCATTTTTATCACTGAATTTCATTAACTAACATAAGTCCCGGCAACCTTAGCGAATGCCTCCTGCAGGGCTTTATCTGTCCTTATCGTTTCCGTGTGACAGAAGAGTGTCTACCTACTTAAATATAATAGTTTTCTGGTGGCATTGAGACGTTCAAAGTTCTGAAAACTACTGGCATTTTATCAGTGCCATAGTCCGTATTGTCTAGCGCGCGGGCGTCTACCATCTCTCTCTGTTACCATCTTAAAATACCGTTTGACAGAATGAAATAGCGAATGCGAAAGCAAGCGCCCGTATAGATATAAGCGTACAGGTCTGAACGAACAGTGGCGTAGCGTGCCTTGGCGGGGCCCCGTATAAAAATTTGTTTGGAGCCCCTTATGAAGGGTAAAGTTTTCTCACAAAAGAAAAAAAATGTTTGCATAAAATTAAAAGAAATAGTTATTCATCATAATTATCTATCTGTCACTTTTGCTTTTTTGACTTTTGTTATTTCTGAAATAAAAAAACATTTGGGAAGTTTTTATTAATTTTTGCTTACGCACGCGGGGGCCCCCGTGGCTCGGGGCCCCGTATAATTGATACGACATATATGGCGGTAGCTACGCCCCTGGATCTGAACATCGCGAGCGAAATCCTACTCTACACTTACGCGTAAATCCTTCTCGACAGAGAATGTCTGGATCAGAATTTGAAACAGATGACATCTCCCTAACCAGCGCCATTAATTACTAGCAGCTGCAGATCTACGATTGTTGTTTAGGAGAGCTTACCCGCACTAAGGGTAGATTTTAGCTAAGCAACTAGAAAAAGACACAATAACACAGAAGAATTCAGATGTTTCTGGGGGGGAGGGGCTTGTGCCATTAGCCTTCCCCCTCCCCACCGATCCGCCACTGATTACCAGGTACTTTTAACTTACTTAAGCTTTAGTATAAGTAGTACCGTCTTTCTCATATATATAGAATAGACAAACGGGAGCCGTTGGGCCCCCGCGTAAATACATTAAATAAGGGTTCCTAGTTGACTATACGGAACCCTAAAAAGCGGCCAAGTGCGAGTCGGACTACCCTACTTTTAAGTAAAATGTACGCAGTGTGGGATCATTGAAGGACAGTTGAAGGATCATTTGGTCCCGAAGTATAGTCGGGGTAAGAAAAGGTTCGTCACTTTTCGACTCTATGTCAACGAATTAAGGTCGAAAAGTGACGAACTTTTCTTTACCCCGACTATACTTCGGGACCCCCTTACAAAATAATACTGTAAAGTTTTTATATTTTTCCTCGTCTATTCCTCAAGGGACCCCGACGGAAAATCTGTGTACTTACCTAGTCGTGAACAGGTTACAGACATAGGTACGGAAAGAGATACTTTATTTGTTTATTGTGCCCCAGCACGGAAGCGTCTACGTACTTCGGTATATATAATGGCACAAATTATACTAAGAATAAATTCATTTTATACCTATGTGGAACACTTCAAATCGTGATGTTGCAACAAAGTGTGAGTTTCTCACGATTACCGCATTCATCCCGAGGATAATGATAAAGTTATATAAGATTGGGTAAACAACTATTCAAAGTCAATGAAAATATTCATACCTACCTACCTTTCGAGTATCGTGATTCAGAAAACTTTCTTACTGGGCCCATAACCTATTGATAGATCAGAGTGTTACATGATGCATGAAGCATGACTACCTATCACTGTGAACGTCATTCATGTTGTCGATTGACATGGCGCCATCGAAGTTTCGCAACTTGAATGCATAAATACAACTTCCAACTCTCTTCCTTAGGACTCTGGTTCCCACCCAGGCATAACATCTGTCTATACTGGAAATGTTTAGTACTTCGTCGGGTGAACCAGCCAAATGCAATTTGTATTTGTAAACTGTCAGTCAATTGAAATTGCAAACAATGTAAACAAACCTTTTATTTAAAATGTCTTTAATTTCCATTTTCCCTCTTCAAATACTGCTAAATCAGTGTGTTATTTAGTATTTAATCAATACTGCAGCGAAAACGCTCCATGTAGGTTGATATGTACAATTAAGATTTTCGAACTTTATGGTGAAAATGGCCACTGGTAACAGGCCGCTTGTTTTGTCAAATTTTGAAATTTTGTCGTCTGGTTCTAGATGGAAAAAAGTGAAGCTTGACATTCATTCTTTGGCTTGATGTCATACGAGGAGCAAGACTCTAAAATTGTGCCTTTTTTCCATTAGAAGACGTTGGTTTTGCCCGTCTTCCAGTTGTGTTTTTTTTAAAAAAGTTTGCGCCCGAGTTGTGGGCTTAGTGCGGAACTGTGCAGTACCAGCGTTCGACACAGTCGAACAAGTTGAAGGGTTGAACAGTCCTTCCAGTTTCTAGCCGGAAGTTGTGGTGTCCCGCTACGCCTTATAATCAAGAAGCCAGCTGCGTCTTACGCCTGGGTAAGTGTACCGCTACGCTCTCGATCCCGTTGTGATATCTCCTCGACTTAATCTTGGCTATTTCCCAATAGTGTTCTTATAGTGGGTAATCTTGTTGTAGCTTCCCGGGAGAGGGACCTGTCCTCGTCACCAGCGCGACGCGTCGGACCGAACCGCTACCGCGGAGAGGATGGGACGGAAATGGCACGAAGCGCGAGTCCACGTATTTAATCGATTTTCCCCAATAACCAACGTATAACCCCGGAACCGGTACACTGTAATATTTCTTATATCACTAGGGTGCCTGTTTAATCTACTTTTATCCTAAGGCCACAAACGGCGCGCAGTCCGCCTAGGGCATTACTTCCGGACTGACTGCATGGCGAATAGTATTTCTTTTTAAATCCTTTTTCAAAATTCTGAAATGCGCACTGCCCGCCCACGTATCGCTCCATAGCGAGTTTTTTCGGCTCCTTTTATTGATAGTCAAGTAGATCATAACGCCTTGCGACCTTGCATAGTTTGTGAACTTGTAAATTTAGTGTGCTTGCCAGGCGAATTACTACTAGGCGACGACCATTCACCCCATCATATTCACGCCCATTACATCATTCACTGTTGCTTGGGAGATTCCTCTCCGTACGGCAGCCACGATTGGCTCCTTTACATGCGTGTTTGCTCGGCGTTTAACCTGTTTGTATTTTAAAAATGTTACCTCTCCCCGTAACCGAGGGTTTTTACTGTATAAACTCCGATAGCCCTACGACATCTAGCATCCGGTTCTTGTTAAACGGTTGTAATTTAATCCTTTGTATGACGTGCATTATTGTATATTCGTTCGGCCTATAGTTTTGAAATAAAATTACCATCGTGTGTTGCGAAAATGATGTTGTTTTAATTATTCGTAGCAATACTTGCCACAACACTATCCTAAACCACTACAACAATAAACAAGTGCTAGAACATGGTTTATTTACATTGTTCGCAATTTCAATTGACATTGATTTTAATTGACTTTCACGCATCGCATTGTAGACGTAGGTACTCTTTGGTTTATTCGCATGATAAATTATTATACGACTAAACTAAAGAGTGCGTCGATAATGCGACGCGTGAATGAAAGTCAATTACAAATATGTATTGCATTTAGCTGGTTAACCCGATGCCATAACTATTGGTTGTTCATAATTGTTTACCTACATTTTAAGTACTTAAGTATCTAAACATGTCTAGTATAGTGGCAGATCTCTCCATGGTGGTGCCCATATTGGTGACCCCGACGTGGTATGAAGAAGCAACCTTCTGATCTTCGGACTTCGGTTACCTGTAGAGACATCGCTCTATTGTGACCTCCTTCCCCGTAATAGTATGTATGCATGTAATGTATGTACAAAGGCACTTTAGGAACGAAAGGAACCTTAAAGGGATCTCTTTCAGTTAACCTTTAAACACTTTGATAGTAATATTATTATATTTACTTAGTTACATCCTAACGACTAAACGGGCCTAACAACAGCTCATATTCTCAAGCGAAATTAAATATTAGCAATAAGATCTTTAGCGATTTTCCATTGCTTGTGTAAAATAAATATTATTATCATGAGCCTCCAAACTTGCTAACCTTGTACTGGTCTGTTAACAATTAAACATAAAATGAGAAGATAAATGATAGTCTCAGGGATAGCCCGCATACTTGTCGGATATTAAGTCCAAATTTATTATTGCACGGCTGTTTAAATTTATTTCAACTACAATCTATATTTATTTACCTACCTATTTGTAAATATGCGTCATGCGTAGTGAAGGTGTTTGTCAGGGTAAAGTGTAAACGTAAACGTACTTTATTTTATTTGCAAGTACAGTGCATGGTGTATGAGAAATAAGAGTACATTTTAATGATCCCATTGGGTGCAGAGCCCTTCAACCAGAGGCCGTATTTGGCTAACACGCGGGCGCTTGCCATTGCTTTCACCATCTCTTTCTGTCACCATCTTTTACCTGTATTAGACGCGGGTTTGGGAGATTAAGATACTAATTGGATGGACACACAATGAAACAACCTTTTGTCTTGCGGTAGTTAGCAAATGAATAACGTTTATTTTCAAACAGTTATATTTATATCGAACGCAGCCAACCACAGATAACACAACATGCCCTTTCTTTAATAAAAAAAACAACAGACTGACAGTTGTGACATCTAACGTTTGACTTGACTGACTGACAGACAATGACATTTAATTATTAACAATAACATGCAAGATTTTTAAAATACATTAGACAATTAATTAGAATATAATATTAACAATACAATTATAATTATAAGACATTATTTGACTAGACTATATATATCGATAATTCTATCTTATATAAATTATGTACAATAATTTTACAATTTGCAATTAAATGTTTACAAATCCAACCTGTTAGTTTTCTTTAGCAATCTGCCTCTAGAACTGTATCTTATTTCAGGAGTATTGCTACTAATTGCCATATCTAACATTTCTGGTAAGTTTTGAACATTATTGCTTGATTCTGACTGACTTTCTGACTGTGACATGACTATTTCATTTTCATTCAAGAACTCTGTATCTTGATTTCTTTAATTTATTTCCACAAACAATGGCGACAATATTGTATATTCATCATTACTTATTTCTGACAAAGGACTTACAATATTAGACATATTTGACATTTCATTTTCAATATTAATATGACTTGATACATTGTTATCATTTGATGGACTAATTACATTCGACTGACTTGACTCCATCGACATAAAACTTTCATTTATGGAGTTTGTTTTAGAGCTACTTTGACTATCATTTGTACCATTCATCAAATCGTTTTGAGCTTTAAGAATGTACTCTGGAATGTAATAATATTTCACATTATCATTCTCCTTTATTTTTTCACATTGACTTGGACTTTGACCTTTCGACCTGACATTGAAATCCGACTTATTTTTATTGTTTGTATGTGTTTGGCTAGACTGATTAAAATGTGACTTCGACAATATTTGATCTTTGTTAATTTGACTATGACAACTTGACTGCAATGATATGCTTGACTTAAACAATTTTATATGCTGAGAATTTCTTCTATATGTTACACCATTTTCATCTTTCACTAGATATGATCTAGGAAATTTAGACTTTGACAAAATATAACCTTTAGACCATGTTAGATCTTTGGGGTTTTTCTTAAAATATACTTGATCATTAAGCTGAAAATCCTGAGATTCTATAGCATTTCTATCATAGTATGACTTTCTTTTTTCTATCATTTCAGACTTATTTTTGAAATGATTAGAAAATTTGACAATTTTAGGCTTTAATTGACTAGTTTTAATGGGTATTTTTGTTCTTAATCTTCTTGACATTAATAATTCTGACGGTGACTTCAAATTACCTCTAGGTGTTGACCTATATTGTAACAAACCTATATAAATATCTGTGCCTGACTTTTCACATTTTCTTAATATGTTTTTAATTATTTTTACAGATATTTCTGCGAGACCATTCGACCTTGACAAATAAGGACTAGACATAATGTGTTCAATATCCCAATCTTTCATAAAATTAAAAAATTCATGGGAATTGTACGGCGGACCCCCGTCACTCACCAACTGCACTGGAATTCCGTGACGGGCAAAAATAGACTTTAATTTTTTTATTATAGTTTGACTTCGACTATCAGTATTTAACTCAGCTATTTCGATATAATTAGAGTAATAATCAACAACTAGTAAATATTTTTTGTTATTGTACTCAAATAAATCTGTTGCAACTTTTTGCCATGGCAAAATTGGCTGTTCATGAGTTAATAAAGATTCTTTTGTTTTATTTGCACTGTATGTCATACAAGTCTCACATTGTCTAATTTTTATTTCTATGTCATGATAAATGTTTGGCCAAAATACAATACCACGGGCTAAATTTTTAGTTTTTTCCATGCCCATGTGACCCTCATGCAACTGCTGGAGTATTTCTGATCTCATTGACTTTGGAATAATTACCGATTGATTTTTGAATACTATTTCATCAATTACATGAATTTCATCTCTAATATTCCAATATGGTAAGGTTAATGGATCACATTGTTGTTTATTATTGGGCCAACCCATTTTATGATATTCTATTAGCTTTTGTAAGATTTCGTCCGACTTTGTATGAGATACAATTTGTTTTAATCTACCCTCACTTATTGATAAATTTGAAGTTAATAATTTGACTTGACAAATAATATTGTTTTCAAATTCATCCAAATCCAATTTTTCTACCTCAGTATTTAAGACAGGTGCTCTAGACAAAGTATCTGAGATATACATTTCAGAACCTTTTGTGTATGACACAATTAAGTCGTATGATTGTAACGTGATCATCATCCTTTGAAGCCGTGCTGGAACATCTGATAATGGCTTTTTAAATAACGTGATAAGAGGTTGATGATCAGTTTCGACATGTGTTGTTTTGCCATAGATGTATTGATGAAACTTTTTACACCCGAAAACAATTGCATACAATTCTTTTTCAATTTGAGCATAACTTTCTTGAGTTTTTGTTAAAGATTTGGACGAGTAAGCTATGGGGTTTTTTCCATGAAATATGACTGCCCCGACTGCTTTTTGACTCGCATCGACTGACATTCTAACTGGTTTATTTACATCATAATGTACTAAGACTGGTGACTGACAAATTAGTTCTTTTAAATTTATGAATTCCTTATCATGGTTGATTGTCCATTGCCAAATATTTTCTTTTTTAAGTAAATCTCGAAGTAGACTTGTTTCATGAGCTAGATTAGGAATATATGAACCCAGGTAATTCACCATACCTAGAAATCGCTGGAGGTCTTTGACATTCTCCGGCTTTGGCATTTTCATTATAGCTTCTACTTTTGAACAATCTGCCGATATACCATTTTTGTTAAAGATATGCCCTACATAAGCTATTTCAGTCTTATTAAATTGACATTTTGACTTATTGAATTTTAAATTGACTTCTCTAGCCTTCCTTAAAACATTTTCTAACCTTTTGTTATGTTCTACTTCGTCTGAGCCATATACTAAAATATCATCGACAAATATTAAAACACCAGGCAATTCACCAAATAAATCCGTCATAACACGATGAAAAATTTCACCACTTGAATTTATGCCATAAGGTAAACGAAGGAATTTATATCTACCAAATTGTGTATTGAATGTACAGAGGTCACTACTTTCTGCATCGAGTTTAATCATCCAATAGCCTGAATTTGCATCTAATTTTGAAAATATAGCAGCACCAGCCATTTTTGAGCGTAAATCATCTAAAGTTGGATATGGAAAATGAGGTCTTTTAATAGCTTTATTGAGATTTCTTGGATCTAGACAAATTCGTAATGAACCATTGGGTTTTTCAACAGGGACTATAGCGTTAACCCAATTAGTTGGTTTAGTTACCTTTTGAATGACTTGCATTTTTACCATTCTGTCTAACTCTGACTTAAGTTTAGGGTGCAATGCATAAGGAATTCTACGAACCGGACAGACTTTAGGAGTAATAGTAGTGTCTACGTCTAAATGAGCTTCAAATGGCAAACATCCTAACCCTTCGAATGTATCTTTGTAGTTGTCAAGAATAAATTGTACTGACCTTTGATTCTCACTAGTGATTGGACTATTTGTTAATTTAAACATTCTTTTGACAATGCCACATTCCTCACAAGTCTTCCAACCTAGTATTGTTGCACATTTACAATTTACTACCATGAAATCAATGTTCAACTTTTGACCGTTATCGAAAATACATGTCAATGTAACACTACCCACATTTTCTATAAGTTGACCTGAAAATGAGAATATTTTATTGTTTGTTCTTTTTATAGGGATTTTAATGCTACAAACATTTTCTAAATGGTACAACGTATTCAAAGAAATTACATTTATGTCAGCTCCTGTGTCAATTTGACAGTTAACTATCTGTTCAAAAATTTTTACATTTATTTTCCAATTATTAGACGAATTACAATTATTATCATTTTGGCTATTATTTAATGAATTAATTACAAAATTATTAGAATAATTATTAGTCTCCTCCATGTCAGTTTCATTTACATTTAAATTACTGGAATTAATAGAACTTACATTTTTATTGTTTTTATTTCGGTCGCTGAAGTAACAATATGCTGCAAAGTGGTTTGGTTTCTTACAGTTGGAGCATATTTTTCCTTGAGCTGGACATCTTATTCTGTGCTGTTGACCACATCTTTTACAGATTGAATTATTGCCTCTGGAATTACTTTTTGACCTGCAATTGCTAGAAAACAAATTATTAGTTCTTCTTTCTTGACTTTGACTATTATTTCTATTTTTCCGCTGGCTGTCGAACTTAGGTCTTGATTTCTGTCTCGTCGGTGTTGAACTTCTGCTTACATGACTTCTTTTTACAATGGCTTGTACTTGAAGATCGCTTTCCTTATTTCCCAACTTTTTTGATCTCTGGCATGATAATTCTATTGTCTTGGCTGCTTCAACTGCTTCATTGACATCTTTTAATTCTTTTTGAAGAAGTTTTTCTTTTATTTGACTATCTTTAATTCCAATTATGAACATATCTTTGACTAGAGATTCTTTTAGTGTCTCGAATTTGCAACTTGAGGATAAATTATTTAAATAAGTCACATACTCATCTAGACTCTCATTTTGTTCTTGATAACGGGTAAAGAAATTATATCTTTCAACCGTTACATTTTTATGTTCGTTAAATTTTAAATCAAATTTTTGAATAATGGACGTTAACGTTTCCGTTTTTGAATCGACATTAAAAGAATTATATATTTGCAGACCTTCATCGCCTATTGCATTTAAGAATATAGCGATTTGCTTTGGCTCTGGTACTTTTTCCAAATCATTGGCTTCGAAATAAATAAGGAATTTTTGTCTCCACAACTTCCATTTTTCGGAATTAGGACAGTCTTTTGTTAAGCATAAAGGTTTTAAATTATTAGCTAGTATGACATTATGTACCTTTTCTCCCATTTTACTGTTGGTTTCTTGACTTCTTTAAAATTCTTCAGACTTCTTTGACTTTTTCCAGATTTCTTCGACTTTTTCAGAATTTGGACTTTTTTAGACTTCGACTTTTTTTTCAGACTTATTTCTTCTTTTCCGACTTGTCTTCCACACTCTGACACCATGTATTAGACGCGGGTTTGGGAGATTAAGATACTAATTGGATGGACACACAATGAAACAACCTTTTGTCTTGCGGTAGTTAGCAAATGAATAACGTTTATTTTCAAACAGTTATATTTATATCGAACGCAGCCAACCACAGATAACACAACATTACCGTTAGACAGAAAAAAATAGTGAATGCGATAGCATAAACGTCCGCACGTTAGACAATACGGCCTCGGGTCAACGCAATGCAACTTTCACTACTTTAGCTACAATGTGGCGAACACTTTACTGAGGTTGATCGTAACTCATAAGCAGTACTCATAAACACACCTACTTAGTGCTAAAAATTTAGCGTGATGGTGATGTGACACAAACAAAACTGAAGAGGTTATTAAATAGAGGGATGATGAAAATGAAAGGCAAAGAAGTTCCCAAGACTGACGTTTCAAATTGTGCAAGAAAGACGACTATCGACCTTGTCATTAACTGTTGCTAATAATCACTAAGAAACATCTTATTACTTCAACTCATTGTTACCGAGCTAAAGTTAGAGCAGATCAAACTGATTTAAGTAAGTCCAATGCTACTTTATCCAACCCACTGTTTAATATAAAACTCTTGGCACAAGACAATCAGTCGGAAGCACATCAAAGACATGCATGAATATTTAGCTAAATCTGAAATCTTATCCCGAAGATCTTGAGCTGAAGATGAGTGGAAGAATACTACAAAATAGAATGTTCTTCTGCGAACATAGCAAAATTGTAATTTTCGCCTTTTGTTTCATTTAAAGGCCACCACAAACCGCACCGCGAGGCATGCGCGTGACGTCGACGGAGCGTCCTTTGCGCGGTCTATAACACTGAATCATATATACGGTGACACAATCTAGCTGCGCGGCACAGAGTATTATGATTTAGTGTTATGCAACCCGCTCTGGGCACGCTCCGTTGGCCGTTCGCACGCAGGCCCCGGCTGTGGTCTGTGGATGGTGGGCTTAAATCAACAAAGCTAACTAACTCTGTAAACGTTTTCAGAACGTCAAATCATATCTGTCAAAAGCCGTTTTGTTTACGTTTTCTATTTAACTAACTTCCGCGTTAAATTTCCGTTACACCTTGACGCACAAAAGATAAACTGATGAAACAAATCCCAGGCGAGAGCTTAAACAAATATTGACTATGGAAAACCTTAAAAATATTTGGAAACCTGAGTGTAAGTGTTTGATGTTCATATCGATCTTAACGTGAAAGTTGCTTTGTAGCTATGCAATTACTCATTACATACACAATTATTTCACAGTATACCGTATCCAATTAGAAGCCCCGAAGCCGCACCGTATAATTTGCGAGAACTGTTCGGATAAACCTGAGTTTTACGGGAAGGAATACCATGGCGTCATGGGTCACAAAGAAGCTATTTTGCGCTTAGAAAATGAACCGAACGGGGCATTTCTTATTAGAAAAGGGAATGAATTTAATGAATTTTATACTTTAACGTGGAGGTAAGCCACTTTTCATTAATAAAAACAAAACATACAGTGTCAAAAAGCAAATTATCCCAACTTTTTTTGCTCTCGTAGGTTTAATGATAAAGTCCACCATTACAAGTTATATTACGATGGCACCCACTATATCAAAGACAAGAGATATGACAGTATCTATGACTTGGTGGCTGATGGGCTCATCACAACACATATGGAGCTGCGGGCTCGGCACATCCTGGAGATGATCAACTCCCGGACCAGTTACACTGAAAGCCCTTATGTCACATTGAATAGAAGGAAACTAAACACTTTGTCACGAAAGCAGCAGTAAGTAGTAAAAAAAAACTTAAACTTACTACTTTTTTTCTTATTTTTGTCAGCTTTGATTGAATAGGTAATCAATTCAGCATGATATGAAATATAACCATACCAATGTTTTTTTATGGTACCTCTAATGGGTTCTGAATATTATCTTGGGCTTGTTATATTTAATATGTATTTAAATGAAAAAATATATCTGTATGTATTTATCTATCTATTTTTGAACAACTAATAATAAGAATAAGAATAAGAAATTTATTTGAATTCTCCACCACCAAGTACAATGTAGGAACTTAAATATTACAGTAAAATTGTAATTGGGAGACTTGAGTGGGGGAGACTGGTGCCCGAACTAGGGAGATCATGTGTGTCAAGTCACCAAGTTTCCTGCCCTCAGATGTCTGCAACTACTGAGTTACAAATAATGAGTACTAAATAATAAACTGAAAGTACATAAAAAATTAAAACTAAAACATGTTATTAAAATGTTGTTAGCAGCATTCCTTCTTGGAATAGCTATGCTAATTTGACTTTAGAAAAAATAATGTCACTCCACTGCTGTATTAAAGAAGGAATTAATTACTTTCACATCGAGAATATCAGTGGAGTAAGATCGGAATTAGAGATTCACCAAACATTCTATAATTATTTAGTGGTAAGATTTTTTGCTCAATATTTACCATACAACAAACCTGTATCTTAGTAATATTATTGTTTATTTACTGTTTAATTTATGCCTAGAATAAATACAAAGATACACACTTTTATGCAAGAAGTTTGTAGGCTTACTTCAAATTTATATGCAACTAGCTGTTGCCGCGAATCCGTCTGCGAAGAATAGGGGTATAAAAAATAACCTAGGTTGTTCTCAGACCTACAAAATATGGGCAAAAATTTCATAAAAATCGGTCAAGTTGTTTCGGAGGAGTTTGATAACAAACATTGTGACGCAAGATTTTTATGTATTAGAAGATAGAACATTTGGCATAAAAATATTTGCACTTTAACATCTACATTTTGTTAAAAAACAGTTGACAATTATAATACTATGAAGCCAGACAAACCTGTGCCAAACTAGCTGATATGAGCAGTAGGTATATGAATCCAGATTATTTGTCCAAATATTAGATCCAGCAGTACATTCAGGCAAACATTTGTACTCATTAGAATCTATATTAGACACATCTGTATTTTTAATCCCCAACACAAAAAGAGTGGTATTCTAATTTTGAACGCTATGTGTGTGTTTGGGTGTGTGTGTGCTCTTGAACAGGTGAACCGTCTTAGGTGTGGTTTTTTTTTATTGGAAATCCGGTTTCTTGGCAATGGTTCTTAGACACATTTCATCAAAATTGGTTCAGCCGTTTCAAAGTTATCAGCTCTTAGAAGCATAATGGGCATTTACTTTATTTAAAAAAAAGCATTATGTGTGACCTAATTGTGTTGGGGATTTTAAAAATTTTCATTTATAGTTTTCACTTCCATTTTTGCACTTCTGTAGCTTCTATATGTTCTTTTTTCAGAGTCACCAAATCAACTCCAATAGTCAAGACTGAAGACTCCAACACCTTAGAGTTAGACAAGAGACCAACCTTCGACCTCACTCCATCCTTCGAAGACAATCCTCTACTCATCAAGTACACTAAATCCCATAGCTTTAAGGTTCACACGTTCAAAGGGCTGAACTGGTGTGAACTGTGTGCAAACTTCTTATGGGGTTTTACAGCCCAAGGGGTGAAGTGTGAAGGTAGGTCTTAGTATCCATTTGTTAGTACTTTACCTTAAAAGCATAAATTCCTTGAAGCGTTTCACCAAATCGCATTTCACCTTGAATGAACAAAATCTCAATTGAATTTTTTACTTGAAGTAATATTTCATGTGAAATTTTACATTAGTATAAGTTATTTGTAGCATTTCATTTTCTATGTAATATTTTAGCCTAGACGCATGTCGCCGCGATCGATATTTGTTTGAGACTTCATTTAAATAACGCGTTTATATAAGTTTGCATTAAAAGTCTGAAAACTTTTTTTAAACGAGTTTTGTAGCTGTAGTTTCATGTCTTAAGTACTATCAAACTCATTGAAATATTATCTTGGTGACTAATAACTAATGAATAACAAAGGAATTTTTTTATATACGATCGAGGTGAAACGCGACTAAAACCACACGGCAGCCACGACGTATAAAATACGCGTTCTTGAATCACGACGTAAGCACACATAAGCACGACGACGTCTGTACACGCGTCAATGTGTGCGTATGATACACAGGGCTGACCATCGCAAAAACCTAGTACTATAAGTTAAGTACTACCAACGACATATATACTTAGGTACTTATAATATATGTAGGTATGGCTTACCCGTTTGGTTTCCTGCGGTTTTCCTGCAATCTGAGCTTGAGGGGTGGGGTAACTCGAATCGGGGCGGGGCGGAGCGTGGCCATTCTGTACGTTAGTACTATTATAGATGTTTGTTCTTGGGTCTTGGGTGTTTAATATGTATTTAAGTATATATCTATCTATATGTATATGTATTTTAAGTATGTTTATCCGTTACCTTACTTTGGGACAAGGTCAATTGGTGTGAATTGTCCCGTGATATTTATTTAATTTTATTTTATAGATATATTGTGTGCTAAAACTAAGAGCGACTAGAAAAATAGACGATTGACACACAACGCGACAGTTAAATGCACGGTCGAGATGAAATGCGACTAAAACTGACAGCGACAAAGAAGATTGACGATTGAGTTGCAAAGCGATAATTAAATACATGATCGAGGTGAAATGCGATTCGGTGAAACGCTACAAGGAATTTATGCTTTTAAGCATTTTTTTTCCAAGCATAGTGCATATAGCGACCAGCTAAATCTACGCAAACATTCAACCTTGCTCCCTTTACAATATGGTAGAAAATAAATCGAAGTTTAAAATATGCTTTGTCTTTAAATTGATCCTGCATAGGTAAACAATATATAATGAATGATTATTGATTTTGTAGTAGCATATCTAAATAGACGGAGCCAAGAAAAGGGTTAACTGAAAAAGTTCCTGTGAGTGGAGTGTTGTTACATGACTTCATACAAACGTGTTAAACTTGTTCAATCAAACAAAAGTAACCACTTAGTCTCATTCAATAAAACAAAAAAAGAAAGGTAAATACCCCAGTGTTCGACACTTTAATTCCAATAATCGACACTCTGCTTGTCGCCTTTATTGCCTCGAATTAAGATTAAAAGTGTCGGCTATTGGGGCACAGTCAGGCACTGGGTATTTACGAACTGAAACAATTAATTTGCTCACCCGCGACCTTACGATAGTTACGTTTATGTAAGAAATGCGTGTTCATGCAGTGCCTCCACCTCCACACGCACTGTACAAACACACACAAATCATGAAATCACACAAACCCAACTATCACCACCACCAAACTACACTGACGCGTTTCGAACTCAACCAGAGCTCATCTTCGGAGCTGGTACCACAACCGTTCGCTATGCCACCTAGTGTTAATAGTTGTGTGTGTGTCAACATTCCCATGATATTTATTTATTTATTAACATTCTTCATTATTTTCAGACTGCGGCTTTATAGCTCATTCGAAATGCTCCGAGCGTGTGCCAAACCACTGCGTGCCAGATTTGAAGAAGCTCCGAGGTGTATTCGGCATAGACCTCACGACCTTGCTCAATGCGCACTTCAGCACGCTCCCGTTCGTCGTACGGAAGTGCGTGAACGAAATAGAGGCAAGAGGGATGGACTCCGAAGGCATTTACAGAGTGTCTGGGTTCGCTGATGAGATAGAGGCTTTGAAAATGGCTTTTGATAAAGGTAAGTGAAACTTTATAGGATCACTTGTGTGTCTTCCTGTCTGTCTGTTGGTCTGTCATAAGCAATTTGCTTCGGATGAACTGTATTACGTAAGAAGACGATTTAGGGGGGGAGGGGGGTCGACCATGTCTTATTTTTCTTGCTAGGGGGTGGGAGGGGGTCTTGATAGTTCTTACGTAAGATCACAAAAAAGCGCAAAGTTAAGATTATACTTTGAAAAAGCGCGCGCTCGGATAATATGCGTATAGGTAAATTTCCATGGCAAGAAAAATTCGAAAATAAAACAAAAGTTGATTATTACCAAAAAATAAAAGAATGTAACTACAATAAAAGAGACGTTCCTAAAAATTGTCTCTTTGAAAAATAAAAATTAAAACAATCCAAACGTGTATTCATTTTTTCCTTTAGATTCTTACGTAATAAATATTACACAGGGGAGGAGGGGGTCGGCCGATTCTTATTTTTTCTTACGTAGGGGGGCGAGGGAGTCAAAAACTGGCAAAAATCGTCTTACGTAATAAATGAATGGCCCCTTTGGAGAGATCACTTTTAGGAGGCAAATGAGAAATTTTTACAAATTGTACCCTGTAAAATTTCAAATAAGATATGCATTTTGTATTTCTGGTGCAAAGGTTGTCCAATGTCCAAATTGTCCATCGCGGTTCAGCTCGGTTGCTGGTCGCTGGTTCGGTGCGGTGTTGGGGGCACCTTTGCGACTTTTCATTTTTATTTTATTGTGTTTTGTGTGTAAATGACTCTGTGCATTAGTTACATTAATAAATAGTACCTGGGCGACCGAGCTCTGCTCGGGCAGAAACTCGGTACCAAGCGTTTTCCCAGAGATAAGACCAAGCTAGATCAATTTTTCATCCCCGAAAACCCCCAAATACCAAATTTCATCGAAATCGTTGGAGCCGTTTCCGAGATCAAAACACCGGAGGGGTGGGGGGGGGAGAGGGGGGAGGAGATGCGGGGGAGGGAGCGCGGGGGTATTAAAGGGGGGATGAAAATTTCATTGATTTTGCCGTAGGATGCACCGTTTTCAAGATATTTGACAAAAACACCGGAGGGGGTGGGGGGGGGTGAGTCACGTCAAACTATCATCCGTAAACCGACTTTACAGACAACCGGCTTTTCCTGTTCTGTGTTCCCAATAGGGAACGTGCACATAGACGGTGCTGCCAACTGGTGCCATAAGGGTGCCATCAATTTGAATGTTTTACCTCGATAAGTTTGTTTTACTGTCCGCATAGTGTCTCTTCTGTCGCATTAGTGCTGCCACCTATAGTTACTGCACGTTCCCTATAATACTTTTTCTAACAAAAAAGTAACTTTTTCTCACAAAAAAGTAGCTTTTTCTCACAAAAGAAGAAACTTGACGTTTTCTCATGAAAAATAAACTTAAAAAAAAAAACAAAAATCTTGAAAAAAAACGTGGAATCGAACCGAGGTCGGCTGGATCCGCGACCACCCGACTTCTAATGTGCCATTATGATCTGCTCGAAGTCGGCGAAATTTAGCTTCATATTCTAATGCAAACAAAAATAGCCGGAAAACACGAGTAAAAGCGATTTTCTGAAAATGAAACATAGCTAGATCAGTTTTTCATCCCCGAAAACCCCCACATACCAAATTTCATCGAAATCGTTGGAGCCGTTTCCGAGATCCTGATTATATATATATATATATACATATATACAAGAATTGCTCGTTTAAAGGTATTAGATAGATATAAAATGATCAGGAAAAGTGTTCGGTATATTTTGAAAATAGGTCAGTAAGTAAAGTCATTAAAAAAATAAAAAGTTTCCATTCCTGCACCTTATCTCTGAAACTATTCAGCTGTTGACAAGGTTGCGTTTGCTTTATGATTCACTAAGTCATTTGAAAGAACTGATTCAAGAGCAGATAATAAAAAAAATAGGAAGTGATCCGTCATTTTTTAACAGTTTATGTATCGCTCATCTTGTTGGAAAGCGCATCAACTCAAAATCAATACCATCGTCATCATCATCAGTTCAGCCGTAGAACGTCCTCTAATGGCCATAGGCCTCCCTACTTGATACCCAACCAGTAGGTGGCTGAATTATCTTTTTCTTGCCACCCGTTGCTATGGTTTCAAATTTTGTCTCCTGGACAACCTAAGCATTTTTCTAAGAAACAGTATGACGTTGTCACTTGGACAACTGGGGACTATACTCCATTTAATTTAGAATTATAAACCACAACAACATTATATTGCGGCTCGTGAACTGTAATTAATCTCTTTACAATTTGTATTAGAGTAACGATTGACGACACGCAAATAAAGTGATATTAAAACAGTTTTATTTTGCGGCTCCCAGACTATTGTACTGTACTATTTGCTAGGTAAGAAATAGTTGGGGGTGCGATGTCGGAAACCTCCTCGAGTGCCCGGGCGTTACCACTCCCTTCTATCCGAGGCGTAGGCCTCATGGGGTGGGGAAGGGTAACGCTTGGGACGGTGCACCCTGGGCAACAACGGTAAGCTCATGATTATCACATGATCTTACCGGTGGCTAATATCCGACTGGGGGGGAGGGGTGGTGAGGTGAACCCGCAACTAGTTGCGGGGGATCCGAGCCAGCGGGCCCATCCGTGGGTCCGCAGTGAGGGCGGCGTCTCGCCATTGGGCGGGCGCCTTTGACGTCGGCGAACCCGAGCTGAGTACCTGCTCTGCCACGGCGGACAGGGAAAGGCGAGGGGGAGCCTGGTGGCGGAGGCGACCGTGCCCTCGATTCCGCTCTGCTTTCAGAGCGGGACATGAGGGCGCGGAAGCTAACGTGAGGGCACGTAACCCCGGCTTGCCGGGAACGTGGGCATCTGCGGAAGCCACGAGGAGTAAACCTCTTTAAACAATCCTTCACCAGCGGGGGAGGCCGGGGAGTGCCGAGCCCGCATTGCACGGTGTCGACAGAGGAGCCCCATCCCGGGGCGGCCAGTGGGCGTTGCGGTGACTCCTTATGCTCCCGTGGCGTTCACAATGGCAAACGAGGGAATCCGTGTGGTTTTTAGTGGGTATGCCTGGTGAGAGGAGAGCCCCACATACCTCCGTTTCCCCGAACGGTGACGATGCATAAGGTGCATTTTCCACACCAAAAAAAAAAAAAAAAAAAAAAAAAAAAAAAAAAAAGGTAAGAAATAGTTGACGAGCCGCAATATAATGATTAAGGCTCGGAATTTTGCGTGCGGCTGATGGCAGACCGTAGGGAGAGAGCACCGCTTTTTATCGATGTTATCGACAAAACGACAGGTTTTTTTTGATTTATATTTTTATTAAACAAAACCTTCTAACTTTCCGATGATAAGTACTTTTTTCAGCAGTCAATGATGAAAAAAGCTCGAAATATCGGAAAGTTTAATCCGTTTAGATTGCTTTATTGAAATCACTATAATTACGAATACCTTTATATTTTACTTGAGAAAAGATCCCTCTGAGACCACTTAACGTTAGGTAGCTTGTTTGCCTACCCTTTGATAAAATAAAAGAGAAAATATTATTTTGTATTCCTTCAGTTCTTACCATAGCCAATATAAATTATTTTGTAATAATATTCCAACCAAAAATATATTTACAATTATAAGTATGTATTAAAGTTACAACTTAATTAACAGTTTGTCGATTTGTCGATAACATCGATAAAAAGCGGTGCTTTCTCCCTATGATCTGTCAACAGCCGCACGCAAAATTCCGAGCCTTAATAATGATGTTGTGGTTTTCAATTCTAAATTAAATGAAGTATAAGTAACCAACACGTAAAAGTTGGTTCACCCAGGTACGGTTGGCTTGCATCCACCGTGAACCTGCGGTTTTTGCTAAATCATCCTTCCATCTCGTTGGTGGGCGTCCCACGCTGCGCTTATCACGGCCGGATTAACCCTTTCAAAGCCACGCCTCGACTAAACGTAAACCTGCTTTGAATCTTATGTCATTGTGTCCAGTACGCTTAGTATAAGTTTTCCTTCACTTCAATACTTCTCGATCGCGTTTACGTAAAAAATTCAATTACTAGGGAAACATGTACAGCGCCTCCGCGCGCGCGCGTCTATGTTTCCATAGAATTTAAATTTTTGAAGTGAAGGAAAACTTATACTAAGCATACAGTATGCTTAGTATAAGTTTTACTTCACCAAAATACTTCTCGATCGCGTTTACGTAAAAATTTCAATTCTATGGAAACATGGACGCGCGCGCGCGGAGGCGCTGTCCATGTTTCCATAGTAATTGATGCGCTTACCAGTCCGTGGTCTCCATTCGAGAGCCCTTCGGCCCCAACACCCATCTGTTCTGATAAAATTTATAATCAAACCGCAATCAGAATGGGACTGTCAGAACTGTCATTTCATACATATTTTGATGTAAGCATATAGAATTACTGTCAACTCCAATCCCTTTCTAATCGCGGGCGAATAATAACTCGAATTCAGTTTCTGGAAAACCTAAATTACAATGGTTTATTACTTTTAGTTTCGAACGCTTTCGAACAAAAGTGCGTAAGTGACCCATTTATTTCATTCGGCTCATTGCGGCTGTATCTGGGCCAATCAACTTTTAAACCGACACTAATCTGTCCGCGACATTTTTCAAACAATTGCAGATTTTTGTAAGTAAACATGTTTTTTCTGTAATTTAATAGATCAATAGCATGAATACATGCCATCCTACGTAAGTTTAACCTATTAAACCGTGAAATATCTTGTTGGAAGTACGATTTTTTAGTAACGCCAGAGACAATTTTGGTAACGCAGGAGTCGCCAAAAACGTCGGTTTAAAAGTTGATTGGCCCATCTACACGATGATTTTTAATCGGTGATCAGAAACCAATTTTTCTAGATCAGTATTCGGTGGCGACCACGTTGTAAGTCGCAGTTACATGAAACAAAACATCTTTTTTTTAAATAATGATCATTTGGAAAAATCACATTTTAATTAAAATCGTTGTCACCCTACGCGTGGTTTAGTCTATGAGCTTAAAACCTCTTTGAAAAGTCGGTTTCTTAAACAAACTTCGACGCGAGACCCGTCAAATTCCCCGCCAAAGCGATGACACTTGACGAAACTATAAGTTTAGGGTGACCATGTATTCGCTGGGTGGAGGAAGTTTTAAGAATAAAGTTTTTTTTAATGAAACAGAGACCTTGTCTATTAAATTCCATTTTGGCTTCAAAATAAAACAAATTGTCAATACACACAAAATACAATAAAATAAAAGTCAAAATATAAAGTCAGTCAAATAAACCGCCCCGGATCGCACCAGGCGCAAATGTGCCCAACACACTAGCCGCATTGCCTCTCTGAACTGCGATGGACAACCAATATTGGCTTGGGATCAATATTTTTCAACTCCTGATCACCGATTAAAAACCACCGTGTATAGTCGCGGTGTAATCTATAGTTCGTCACTTTTCGACTCTATGTCAACGAGTTAAGATCGAAAAGTAACGAACCTTTTCATTCCGTGACTGTACATGGCAGACGGGGAAGCAGCCGACCTGAGTCAGTTCAGCAACATCAACGTCGTGGCGGGTACCCTCAAGCTTTACCTGCGGCTGCTGCCCGTGCCTCTCGTCACCTACGAAGTGCACCCCAAGTTCGTGCAAGCCTCGCGTAAGTAATGCTTCTTCTTTTTATTACAAGCTTCTTTTTACCTTCACCTGTCTCGTTCTCTGTGCGTCATCAAATCTTGCAAGTTAAATTTGACCAACTTTTTGATGTCCGATTGAGCTAAAATTTTGCGTGCATATGTAAATCAGGTGACAATGCAATATTATTATGACATGGAGCTGATCTGATGATGGAGCTGGAAGGTGGCCATAGGAACTCTGTAATAAAACGACACGACCCTGTCGAGTTTGGTCTTGTTTGATTCGTCTTGAAGAGTAGTATCCTAGATGGTAATCAGGGACAAAATTACCATCATTTAACTCGAAATAAATCCTTCTGCAATAGAAATAAATTGGTTCTATTTATCGACTAGATGGTTTGTTCCGTGTCGTACAGAGCACGTCACTTCGTTTGATTTGTGGCAGTCAAGGGGTTAATAGACTTCAAAAAGGAGTTTCTCAATTTTCTTGTATCTGTATTTCTGTAATGGGAAGCACAAAACCCTTATAGTTTCACCATGTCTATCTGTCTGTCCACAGCTTAGCTTTCAAAATGTTAGTGCTAGAAAGCTGTAATTATGGCGACAAAGTGCTAATATAATTTATAAAAAAAAAAAATTGTAGGGTACCTCCTTTGATCAATTATAACTGAAGATACACATTGCCGAACAAAATCCCCTTCAAAGAATGTCCGAACTTTTTTTATTTGTTTGCGTAACAATTAAAATCATCACCTACACAGAAATTTGAACCTAGTCTTTACTTCATTACAGTCGAATTTCGGTTGACACTTGACAGCTAAACTTGACAATTTCACGTAACGTACTGAGAAAAAAGAAGGCCACTTTTATCAAAGTGGCGCTCATTTGGCTTGGACATTTTCGGGCGCGCGACTGTGGATCTACAGTTATAATTGATCAAAGGGTAGCTCCCATAATCTAAAGTGCAACTTTTCGCGTCTAACCTTATTGCTACCGCATTCACTATTTGATTCTGTCACCATCTTATACCGTTTGACAGAAATAAATAGTCAATCCGATAGTAAGCGCCCGTGCGTTAGACGATAAGCGTAGCGTAGGTGTAAATTGTCCAATCATATTTATTTATTTAAAATATTTCAGAGCTTAAGACACCCTCTGACCAGGTGTCTCTACTGCGGGAATGCCTGGAGCTACTTCCCAAGGCGCATTTCAACTGCCTGCAATATATGGTGCAACATCTGTACAGGTACGAAACAGTGGCGGTTCAGATAAAAAAAAGATAAGTTACTTAGCTAATTTTATGTAAAAATGGATAGAATGGATTTTTTTAATAAGTGTTCTAATTGTCAGGGTGTCCCAAATGGCGGACGTGAACAAGATGGGCGCGCACAACCTCAGCACAGTGTTCGCGCCGACCCTGGTGGCCACGCCGCCGGCGGTGACCGACCTCGCCTGCGAGATCCGAGCTCTCCAGGCGCTCATAGAGTATTGCCCGCTCATTTACTACGGCACCCAGTAACGGGGTGGGAGGTTTCTTGAAAAGCCGGCAACACACCTGCACTCTGCAGCCATAATGCCGCTGTATTCAGATATTTTATCTGATCGTGCTCCCACACGCGTTGTACAATATTATATAACATCAGTGTGTACTGACTAAGGAAAACCGTGAGACATATTTGACTGATTTAGACCTTTTATTAGGGGCAGTGAATATTATTTTGAGTTGTCCTGTATCGGAAGATGCAGTACGAATATACAGGTTCATCAAACATTCCTTTGCAGCCAGAGAGTCAGGACATAGCGGGAGAAGTGTTTGATGAATTTGGCCATTGAGTCTCCCAATGAGGCTGGCATAGTCGCACAAGTGCACTCAAGCCTCGGAAAACAAAAAATTAAAAAAAAACACCAGTGTGTGAGAACCGTGAGAAATATCTGTGATGCCGTGTTTACTCAAACAATACAAAGACTGCGTCACGGACATTTGTCACTTAAAGTATCAGGGGCTTATCAGAGGTCGGTGATACAGCTGCGCGAAACCAAATGTGGACGTCGGCGATATTAGCTTTGTGAGTCCTCAAATCTGGGGGAGGAGGGATACTAGTAAGGCAACAGTACCTAGTATTATCCCGGTTCTAAAACCCTCTATCGCCGCCACTGGATAAAAGTGCATTTAAAAAAAATGTTAATGTTTATAATTTTACATGTACACACATATTTAGTGGAAATAGATGCATATTTTAAGCTTCGATTAATGATAGAAGGTCGGGGCTCCAAAGTCATCTCGGGAAATAAATAAATCTCATTTTACGATACTCCAGGGAAGAGTTGGGTCCGTCCTATTCTAAAACCGGGCGCTCAGTCCTAGTTACGGCACTGATCCGGTTACGTGGATGATGGCACCACAAATGAGCTTACGCACTTTTTATGAGCTGTCAAAACGCGATTCTCCCGTAGATTTTGTATAGCAATTGCTAGTTATAAATTATAACACTTATTGAAATTCAAATATTTTTTTATTTTGGACTTTAAATTCATAGGGTTAGGTACTACAATTACAATTATGTAATTAGACGAAACAAGACATTAAAAACTTTTGCTGTAGTACAGCGACAGAAGCGTGTAGTTGCACGTACCGCTCGAGCAGAGTCCCAAGTCCCAACGTTGGGCCAGCGTACTTAGGATGTTGTTCGGACTGCCTCGGCTGCATCGCTTCCTCATGATGGCGAAAAAGCAATTTGTTCGGGCCTCAGAAAACATCACTGAGGCGCAACAATACCGCGGCAACCTAAACAGCATCTTAAACGCCTTTTTTCGCCTTTAACTGAAAATTAATCAAGAAGCCAAGATTGGTTTTTTGGAGTATTTTTTTTGTATTTTTTATTTTTTCAACTCCAAATTTGTTATTACTTTTACGGTCATCCCGAGAAATCCATATATTTCACACGAAATACAAACTGAAACATGGATGCACAGAAAAACTCAGAAAAAGCGACATCTCTTGGTCCGGGTGAGCGGTTAGTTCCGAAGGAGTGTTGAGGTCTCTCGATGAGAGCTAACATAGATGTCGCTATTGTCGCTGCTTAAGTGACTAAAAGCTGAGATGGATGTATAGAAGAAATTTGTGTCTAAACTCCTGACCAGTGGTGGTGTAGGGGTTTAGCACGCAGCACCGTATGCTGAGGACCTGGGTTGGATTCCCAGCGCTGGTCTCTTTTTCTGAGTTTTTCTGTGCATCTATGTTTCAGTTTGTATTTCGTGTGAAATATAATCAGAGGCCGTTATGTTTAAAGTGCGGGTTCTTCTCTTTCTATCACCATCTTATACCGTTTGACAAAAAGAAATAGTGAATACGACAACAAACGCCCGCGCGTTAGACAATACGACCTCAGGTTTTCGTGGCTTAAACAGTTTTTTTTTTTACTTGAGTCGCGTCTTAAATTGTTTTTTAGTGTCATCAATATCATAAATACCCACTGAATACTTTATTAAAACGTGCAATTTTAAATTTTAATTCGATTATTATTGTAAAAATCTCTTAGAAATTAGGCTAATAATCATTGGCTTTTGTGATACTATATAATTGGTCTTTCTAAAAGATGTTTTATAACCATTCCAGGTTGTGTTATACTAAGTTATAATTCGATACGGACTGTTTTATATTTATTTATAGCTGAAAAGGCAAGAAAAGTAATGTTGACGTTTTGCAAGAACTGAATCAGGCATATGCCAACCAGTGGTTGGGTAGGTTCAACTTAACACCGATGTAAAAGTTTTTAATTGAAGTCGACAACAGTACATTTGGGTTGTTGTTTGAAATATAACACGTCCAAGACATGGCGTCATCTTGAATGAAGTTTTAATGTGAAAAATATTTGCAGGGATGTTAATTCGAACTTGTCCAATCACTGGCTGTACAGTCGGAAGAATCGAGTGAAACATTTTCGCTGCAAATGTCTTGTTGACATTCCATAAAAAGCCGAAAGATATTATTATGTAATTGATCGTGAAAAGGTTCTTCCCTGGTACGGTCAGCATTAAAAGTAGCTGGTCGCTTTTGTACTTTGTCGTAATAACACAACTGTCAATCATGTATGAAATTTACACCTGACTGTAAAGCGACAAGGTATTAAAGTGACCAGCTACTTTTGATGTTGATTGTACTTGATTCAGTTTCTTCGACTGTACGTCACGGAAATCAATTGTTGAACCACTGTGGAGTGGAGCGCTGTCATATTATTTAACACTAGCTTATACCCGTTGAAATTAATTCCGGGATCTGAATAAATTCCCAAAAATTACATGATCTTCATTTACATTGTATGAAAAAGACCCGTGCAAAATTTCATGCCTGTAGATCACGTGGTCGGGATGTAAAATCCCATCCAGTGGGAGTATCGGGATTAGGGCATGCTCCCGGTACTGAGTTTGTATGGCGAGAACCGGAAATTCCCGGATCCGGTGCAGTATTTGTGTGGAAATCCAGTACCGGGAGCGTGCTCTAATCGGGCTTAAAATGAGCCTATGTGTCATTCTAACTATCCAGCGATCTACACCTACCAAATTTCATCCAGATCATTCTATGAAGAAAAGGTTAATCACACACGCACGCTAATTTTCGCATTTATAATTCTAGTAGGATTGGAAATCCCTCGTAATAAGTTTATAACGCGCACTATGAGGATATGTTACAATAGAGAGATCTCTCTCCAGGCAGATGTTACGCCTGGGGACCGAAGTACAAAGGAGTAAAGTTGGAAGTTGTATTTATGCAACCGAGTTGAGAAACTTCGATAGAACGTAGCGGTTTCTCTAATTGACGATTAGATGGCGCTAGAGGTCGCTACTATCATCTCACTATGACAACGTTCCATGTAACTTAAGCAATTGAAGTCCGTAATAGTATAGATAAATTATCGAGAGCGTGTAATTGCATATGTAGTGGTAATGTGTGTTTATAGGCATTGGAGAGAGAGAGATCTCTATATTGTAAACACTCTCACTAAAGTGGAATACCTATCTATAAACACAATACCACTACATATGAAATTCCACGCTCTCGGTAATTTAACTATACGACAGTTGAGCGCTGAAGTTAAGACAAGATATTTTGTTTAAGAAAATTATAACAATTTAAAATATAAAATTAACTTTTTATACTTTTGTACCATTTTTATATAAGTAATCACAAATAGTATAAAGTATTTAATAAAAGTATTAATATCATTATACCTAGTTGTTTCATTAAATATCATACATTCAAAATCGTCCGACACGTTATACGGTCGTTAACCTTTAGTATGCAGAAACTATAACATCTCGAGAGATTAGTGTTCAAATTTAGAGGAAAATTTAGACATTTTACATAGTGTTCTTAGCTATTTAAGTACCTAATTCTATTTAATGTGGAATAACAACGTAGCTACGACAAAATGCGCGAATGGCTGATTGAGTGATTGCACACGAACTCAGTTCCGTAGCCAGTTTCTGCATAAAACGAAACTAAATCAAAACTCGCAATTTAACGCCAAAACGGAAAGTTCGGCTCGGTTCGCACATGAGTTCAAATTTTCGCGCCTAAAGCCGTTCAGTAACGACAGAGAGGAGAAACTTCTCAGTTCCTCCATCAGATGGCGTTTATTTACACTTCTGTATCACTGAAGCTCACTCCTTCAAATATTAAATCATTGTAACTTTTGAATCCGAACTCATAGTCATCTCTGAACCTGATGCCGGTTGGCACGAACGCTAATATTTCCAAAAGTGTTTTGATTTTTGCTGGACTTGTGCCTGGGCCAATCGAACCGTAAGTAGAATCCTTTGACTATTGATCCCAGCAGGGCTACTACGAGATTCGAAATTCGAAGTTCGTATCGTACGGTCGTTTCTACTATCTATTTTCGTGAACGGGACGAAACGGGGGTGAACGGGGGTTTATTTATTTATTAGTAGCAAAATTTCCATTCGCATTTTTTCTCACTATGGTTTGTTACTGAAGCTTATTTTCACAATCGCGTTTTTTCCCAATTTTTTTAATCGATACAGAAACATACGTAGGTATATACGTATGTTAAGTTTGCATCGGTCCGAAGGGCCTAAACCACATAGAACACGTCGACACTGTTTCTTTGCCGATTCAAAATGGGAAAAAACGCTACTGTGAAAATAAGCTTCAATAAAAAGCCATAGTGAGAAAAATAGCATCTGAGAAAAAATGCGAATGAAAATTTTGCTAATCCTAATTAATATTATAAATGCGAAATTAATTCTGTCTGTCTGTCTGTGTCTCGCTTTCACGCTAAAACTACTGAACCGATTTAAATGAAATTTGGTACACAGATAGTATAGAGCCTGAGAAAGGACATAGGCTATATCATCACGCTAACACCGATAGGAGCGGAGCGGAGCGGAAGAATGTTTCAAAAATCGGGGGTTTTTGAAGTAAAACTTCTATAGGCGCTAATCTCAGGAACTACTTACTGCTCTGATTTGAGAAATTCTTTCAGTGTTAGATAGCCCATTTATCGAGGAAGGCTATATAACATCACGCTAACACTAATAGGAGCGGAGCGGAGGAATGTTTCAAAATCAGGGGTTTTTGAAGTAATACTTCTATAGGCACGCTTGACTTGGGAGTACGGTTGTGAAGGGTTGTGAATGTGAACGCGGGTGTGCGGGGGGGGAGCGGATCGGAGCGTTGGAGGGGGTGGAGGGGTGAGGGTGCGGGGGGGTAATTTTTTTATATCGAGGAACTAAGGAGAGCCATAATTGAAAAAAGCAAATTGGATAAAAAAAAAAGCTGCCCAAATTACTAATTCCACCCGGACGGAGTCGCGGGCAAAAGCTAGTAGGAAATAATGATTCTGGCAAATTGATCTAACCATGACTCGCTACTTTGAAATTCGGAGTTTGTCTAGTACCGTCTCGTTCTTTCGTATCTACTTAAGTTACCGTGAGAGTCCCATGATACGAAGTTCGAATTTTGAACATTGCAGCAGATACTAAGGGCTGGCCCTATACCTACTACGAAATTCGATTTTCGAACATCATAACGTACTATTCCGTTCACGCTAATAGTACTTATACAGAAGAGGGAAAGGGACGATACGATACGAACTTCGAATTTCGTAGTAGCCCCACTGGTTTGATCTCACGAAGATAATTCGAGCACTCTCTATTACTTTTTATGCGAGTTCAAAGTGCAACAAACAAGTTGATACCTACTTGATATTAAGATATAACGACGGGATGAACCTATTATTTGGGCAACGATAACCGCTTGTTATCTCGGCATGTAGGTATGTAGATATAGACCTAGAGGTCACCACAACACAAAAAAACCAATCACGATGTGCCAAATCCTCTGACGACAATGATTGCATCTCATTGATAGAAGTTGCTAGGTAGATTCAAAAGCCTAGTTTAGAGTTGTGAGATAAATCATGCAAGTTTTATTACATTGCGGCGCTCGATTGAATAAAAATCGGTAAAAAAAACCTTAGGTAGGTATAGTGTAAATCTTCCCAGGTGAATTTTTCGCTTCGAGCCAATACATTAAATTTGAACCTTAATACTATGACGATACCGTTTGTTTTGAAAGATAAGGGCTCGAAGCGAAAAATTCACCTGGGAAGATTTATACTATAAGTATAAGGTGTCTAAAGAATTTCTTAGTCAACTAAGAATACGAAAGCACACACTCACAAACTTCCAGAATTAGGTATATTATAGGTAACGCCACCAGAGTTGAGGCCACGCACACAACCACATCTCATGTAATGACAGCGGGACTTTGACGTTGTGTTGACGTTTAACGACAACACAACGTCAAAATCCCGCTGTCATTACATGAGATGTGGTTGTGTGCGTGACCTCAACTCTGGTGGCGTTACCTCTAGTAGGATTCACTTTGCATTATTAGTTTGTCATTGTCATTATGTTCACAAATAATACAGACAGATTAGTGATATTTTTCTTTTTATTATAGGACGGCGAAATGGTTAGCGGCAAGAAAGTGGCAGGCGCTTATAAAAGCAAAACATCAAGACGTATTCTCGCTATAGCCCTAGCATGTTTTGTAATACCAATATGCAGCGCTGTACCGCCAACAACCGGTATAAATAACTTTAAAACAGCTTCCTGGAACACCAATGGTGGCAGGTGGCCTCTGCGTGATAACTACATAAGCGTGCAACTGTTATTGACAAACTATGGCATAGACATCCTAGCTATTCAAGAAGCCGGAAGTCTCAACAGAGCCAACTTGCAACTAACTAACCCTCCTACTGCCATGAATATATTATTTCTAGCAGGAGCGCAAGGAGAATTAGAATACCCGAACGTTAATCCTGGCGTCACTGAACATGTTTGGAGGATAGGACAACAAGCGTACTACATATATTACTACGATAGAAACATTGCCGATGCTGATCTTGCTCCGGACGTCGCAAGCCGCCCACCGAAAGAGACCAGCAAACAAAACATAGCTGTAGTTTCCAAATATAGAGCAAGTCAGGTCATTGTCATTGAGCCTACAGTATCAAATGACGAGCGTTTGAACGTCAATAGACCAGTTTTGGGTATACACGTTAGTGATGCTTTCATCTTCAGCGTGCATCCCGAACCAACTAATACTAACAATGAATCTCCTTTGATGTTGAACGCTGTACAAAACTTTATGGCCACTGATCACCCCACTCTAACATGGATGGTTATGGGAGATTTTAATAGGACTCCGCGAGATCTTATGAGTGCACGGAATCTTATCGCACCTCCTCGTAATTTCTTTCGACAGGCTATCGCTTCGGGGCAAGCGACTCGAACGAGAGAGCTTGATTATGCTGTAGTAGGCGGACCTACGACTTATTTTGTTCGTAACATAGGAACGGTTGTCCATACCGCTGAACAATTCCAATTGGCAAATCCTAACATAAATAATCCTTCAGACCATTCTCCAGTCATTTTCAAAAAACCTTAGATATGTTTTAATGAAATTGGTAACCAATGGGCGGCCGATGGATGGAATATTTCAACGAAAGAATAAGATGGATAAGATTTTCGTTAAATTTTGAGTATGTATAAAATATATGCAGTTTTTGTTATATATATACATATATCAGTAAGCAAATACATATTTTATATATTAAGAAAGAAAACCTCTTCAATCTATAATGGTGAATATAATGATCACGAATACGCGCCCTTTACATCTGTAGATGTAGACAGTTAATTTTCCCTGTATAAGTGGATAGTGAACTATAAAAAATATATGATTAATTACTTCAACAATAAAAATCTACAACTATGCAATTCTGTTATCTATTTTTAGATCAATTGTAGTCATATCCATACTACGGTATTACGTTTATCGTTCGACGTTATTTAGACGTATTTAATTTGCATCTGTCAACCTGGTAACTAATAATGTCCTACAGCAAGATGTGTATTAGATAAGGTAATAAAATAAATCATAATTTAATCCTGTTTTTTTTTACTACTGCCCAATAATTCAGTTTATCATCATCATCATCCAGCCTATATACGTCCCACTGCAGGGCACAGGCCTCCTCTTAGAATGAGAGGGCTTGGGCCGTAGTACCCACACGGGCCCAGTGCAGATTGGGAACTTCACACACACCATTGAATTTCTTCGCAGGTGTATGCAGGTTTCCTTACGATGTTTTCCTTCACTGTAAAGCTCATGGTAAATTTTAAATGTAGCATTTCGCACATAAATTCCGAAAAACTCAGAGGTGCGAGCCGGGATTTGAACCCACAAACATCTGCTTGAGGGGGCATAAGTCAAATCACTAGGCGATCGTCAAAATAAGAAGACACATTCGCGAATAATACTAGTGTATTTCATTAATGATTAATAATTATACCTAAACATAATTATCACAGATCACTTTTTCCTCTTTTTCGGTTTGACACTATCGTCTTCTTCCTTTCCATTTTGTTGAAACTTCTTGAGGTCTGCACAAAATAGAACCTGAAATCAAAAAGTTATTTTTTTGAAGTCTTCCTAAATTACAAATACATATAAATAACTAAATATAATCACGCAAAATTTTAAAGTAATTTCAGTTTATTTTGATTAATTTGTTAAGCATTTTTAAACGGTAAACAGACTTGGCAAGTTTAAAACAATACGGTTTTTAACTTACAGTATGCGCCCAGCCCGCCATGTCCCCATATAGCTTCCGGAAATGATCACCAATCTCCACATACATCTTGTCAGTGACATTCTTCTTGCCGCGAAGGTGGGGCAGGTAATTTTGGGCAGCAATCTGATATACGTGAGTGTCTACGGGCAGGGCTTCCATATGATTCAGGGACATCAGACAAATGCAGTCTGCAACCTGATGTGAAATCACAAGTTAACATTTGCACTCATCATAAATTCAGTAATATTTTTTTCCTGTTAGGACAAAAACTTAAACTACCGTTGATCATGTGTTTAACCCTTTCGGCGCGCATGATGCCCATGTGCATCATGAGATTGCAGGCTCTCGCGCGCGCATGATGACCATGCGCATCATGGGATTGCAGTCTCTTGTGCGCGCATGATGCGCATGAGCATCATTACAAATCTTGATCTAAACATACTATTTTGTTCAAAATTTATGTAGTTTTTGGTTGATCAGGATTACTGGATCTATAATTCATTTAGTGTCATTTTTTTATTATTGTGCCACGGTATTTGCAGAGAAAAAATACTTCGAAATTCGACTGTCATTTATTATCTGTATTTGGTTAAAAAGTTTTCATCTTTATTTGATAAACCAGAAATTTGGACTTTGATATCCATATTCAGTTAAAAAAATTAACTTTATATTCATATTTTAACTTTGAAAAGGCCATGATAACACGGTGCATCATTGCGCCGTAGCGTACTGCCAATCATAGTGGATGGTATTCTACAGCATAGAACCATCTGTTTTTATATTTTTAAAATAATTCATAGGTATTAGCATTGAATAGCGAAAAGTGTTGATGAATAGCAGAAGGAAATAGGATTGTTGACTAGTTGTTGGCCGCGACTCCGTCTGCGAATAATTCGTTCATCGCTATCCCGCCTAAACTACGCATTTTTCCGGGATAAAAAGTATAAACTATTTATGTGCCAAGTTTCATCATAATCTGTGAAAGAGTAACAAACATCTAGGTACACATCCATCCATGCAAACTTTCATGTTTATAATACTAGTAAGATTAACCAAATAAAGATTTTTTAAAGTAGTAGCGGTACACTAAGTAGGGATATTATGCGGTGCAGTATAAATTTTACTAAAGTTTTCAATCTCATCATGTTGCGTATTATTATTCAAGTCCGTGTTAAACCTATTCGGCTACCTGGATTTACCGTGTCCCGTGACCCTGGTATACCGTTAGACTCCTAAGTGCGAGCGAGAGGTCCGATAAAAGGGTTTTACCCACTGACCCACTCGGCTGATGTCTGTGTGTCTTGTGATACTACGCTCATCCATATGACTCCCTAAGTGCGAGCGAGAGGTCCGAGTAAAATTTTTATGCCCCTTGTGGCTACTTACAATAGTTGCACAAATGCGTTAATTATTGTTAAAGGCTTTCAGACGAAAATCGACCAATCACGAGCATCGCTGACCTGAGCCTGATAGATAAAGGGCGGGTTATCTTAGTGTCTTTACATTTATTTTGTTCCTGGTTACAGTCTTAGTTTGTGCCTGTGACTGAGCGTTTTGTCTCGTTGCGTAGCGTTGTAATCGTGAATCTTTACTGACCCAGCTATCTTTATGGAATCGAATACTGCACTTGGTACAATCGACCCGGCTAAACACCCAGTCTTTCGCCAATAATCAACAATAATGTACATATTGACCGGATTATCTTAATTTTTTGTACTTATATATATTATGTAGGTATTCTAATCCGTACAATTTTATATTTAAACAAGTTGTTACCCGCGACTCCGTCTGCGAAGAATAGGGGTATAAAAAATAGCTTACGACCTATTCTCAGACCTACCGAATATAGAGAAAAAAAATATATAAAAATCGGTCAAGCCGTTTCGAAGGAGTTCGATATACTTATATTGAAGTATGTTAAAATATTGTTTTTTTATTTCACCCGCAAATAAACATTTGGTGTTTGGTTATTATAAATAGCGCATTACGCCATCCATTCCCTTGCCGTTCGAGGCGTGAAAATGCGTGCGGTCCCACCGCGCGCAATGATGCACAGGGTGCATCATGGGTATTTAGTACGGGAAAAAATGTACTGCGCGCGGGCGCATTGCATCGCTTCGTCGAGCCTGCGCGCAGGACCATTGCAGCGCGCTAGAAGGCGCTCGCGCCGAAAGGGTTAACATATGTCAGTTCATAGAAAACTTAAGTTTTAGGCATGTTTGACACATAATTAATACCACATCCTCGAACCACAAATCGGAACTCCGGAAATTCGGAACTCGAATCACAAATGATACATGTATAGCTAAAGTTATTATTTAATTTAGTATAATAGATATTCACATGGAATGTATTTAGATTAGTTTATTTTAATAAGTGAATAAAAAACCCTTACCGCTAAAGTTAAGTTTACATTATCCTTGTTAGGCCCAGCATACTAAATTTAGTTCATAATGTCAAAGAATAGGTCAACTTTTCCTGACTGACAATGAAGTTTTAAATTACAATAGTCAAAGGTAAAGCTAATGCTGTAAATTGAAAAAAACATGGAAAAAATAATTTGGGAACAGACTTAAATAGACTTAAATATTTCCTTACTTCAAGTATAAATATCTAAACATGAACCCTATATTACGGTAATAAGGACACATAATTATGTACAGATACTTATGAACAGTTATTTACTTATGAACATGCCCTAATACTGACATAAATTAATGGTACATGTTTTAATACAAAAGGTTAATTTTTTTCCCACAAGAACATACTAGTTAAAGTTAAACAAACATTATACCTTAGGCCCAATCCCATGCAACTTCATCAGCTCGTGCTTAGCATCCTTATACTTCATGTCCTGAAGAGTCTTGAACCAGTCCTCTCCACCACACTCCACTATTTGCTCTGCTGACTTTTTTATGAACTTGGCCCGGTACCCAAAACCTAACTCCCTTAGCTTTGCTTCTACCTGAATATGTAAAGGAAAAAAGAGTCAGAAAAAAAAGAAGCAGCCAGTTAGTCTAATGGAACACAGGTAACTATAAAGAAAATGTACAGTTTGATAATCACATTTAAGAACAAGTGCAGTAGGCTAAACAACAAAATAAGGAAGAGGTGGCCTCTAAGTAACAAGTTTTGTCACTATGCGGCCTCTGCCAGCCAAAGTTGTAGGAATAGATTCATTTTTTAAAATTTAAGTACCTACTATTTCTCAATTCAGGATTCAGGATCCACATAATATCAGCGTCGAGCCACCTTTAGTGACCCGACGAGTGCTGAGTGGACTCCTTTTTCGTATAAGTAGCTTATCTCTATTTTCAATTATTATTTTTATTTTTTCTTTTTAACATGTACCGTTACTTATGCGAAATAAAGATTTCTTATTCTTATTCTTATTTATTCAATTCTAGTTTTATAAAAGTACTAGCTGTTGCCCGCGACTCCGTCTACGAAGAATAGGGGTAGGTATACAAAAAATAGCCTACATCCTATTCTCAGACATACCGAATATAGAGAAAAATGTTTCATAAAAATCTGTCAAGCCGTTTTGGAGGAGTTCAATAACAAACACTGTGACACAAGATTTTTATATATTAGAAGATAAACCAAATGAAAAACTCTTATACAGTGAGTCAAATAATGAAATAGAGATAATACAACTTCATTTTGTTTTTTTTCTTAAATTAGATAGTTAGAAAAATAACTTACCTTTGGTTCACACAACTTTTCAACTTCAGGAAATGAGTAATAGGTGGTTCCTTCATGAGTACAAATTTCTTCACCATAATGCGCACACAATTTCTCTACCATGCTTGATATTCTGAAATAAATATTACAATTTCTAATAGTAGCAAAAGCATTGTTTATAAAAACACTAGCAATTGCATGCAGTGGCGAAGGGTCCTAACAACCCGATTCTCCCCGGGTTGACTAAACTTTCGAAGTTACCAAACGCATCTCTTCCATTACTGCACTTTCAAGAAAAGGATAAATGGGGTTTTTAGGTTTTTTTTGCTCCGGCTTTACTTGTAAAAATTTACACGCCCCACCACTGATTGCTTGAGACTTTGTCTGTGAATAATTACTTTATTGCTATCCAGCGGTAACTATGCAATTTACCAGGGTAAAAAATATTCTTTGTTCAATCCCAAAACTATGTATCTCCACACCAAATATCATTTAAATTGTTCTGAAATTATTGCATGATTGAGTAACAAACATCTATACAAACTTACTCGTTTATAATTTTACGATGCTGTGACTTTCCAGTAATGGCTCCAGCTAGTTAACCCTTCAAAACCCACAAGTCAATTTAATAATTACAATTTTGAATTTTATAAACTGATGTCTTAAATATGTCCTGTCAAATTTTGATGGATGACTATTATCCGTGGATTCCGATGGGTTAAGCAGCACTATTTCAAAAAAAATCTGCACGGAACCACTGACACCATACATATACTGAATTCAAACTTAAAATATAGTAGGTACCTGGATATGTGGTTGTTCTGACTACATATGAATGAGAACAGATTCTCCACAGGCTCTTGTGCGAGCATCCTGATGCCGTAGAATTGCTGACCAGCAGATTTAAACAACTCATCTGCCTCTGACCATTCCTTGTAGTAACTAACCAAATCAACATCTAAACGAAAGTATTTCTCGAGCAAACTCGTAAAAAATGACTCGGTATTCACATCTTTTGCAGCACTAGCTTTCTTTGACTTGTTTTTATTTGATTTACTTAGTAATGAACCAATAACTTGATACCGCAAACCATCGTTATTTTGGCTTAATTTCCACACCGTTTTCGAAAATATGCCAATCCATTCATCGTTATCTTTGTTGTGTGTCCATCTATAAAGTTGGAATTAGTTATATTACAATAATATTAATGAAAAAGCGTTTTTACTTGAAGCGACATATTCACCTGAAACTTTGTCCTCCATTTAAAGTTCCAATCAATTGAACTTCTCGATGACTACACAGCAATTTGTTCCAAGACATAGCTATTTAATAGAGTGCAGTATGTAATGCTCATTAATCCTATAGTTAATTTAAAAATAGTAAATAAACACCTCCACAATAAAAAGAGCGCTCATTTTCTGGGGCGGCAGTCAGTCTGACGTTGACTTGACATGACTGACATTGACATTAGGCATCTGGATGTTGGTAGCATTGAGCAACGTTCAGAAAATAACTTTAGGCTGGCAATACCTTTAAGAAGTGTATACACGAATTCGTTCAAGTTTATTACCAACTTTCGAACAACTGCACTAAACGGGGCTCCTGAATAAATTTCGCCGAAACAGTCATTACTTATTAGTTTTGTAAATAGGTATGTTATTATGAGATTTAGGTGCGTCTAAGAGATTTAAATTAAACCATGAAATCGTTTCTCGGTAGAAATAATTTATTTCTATGTAGTTAAACTTAATGTAACTAAGTAAATTATATTAAGTTTCAGTTTCTCATTATATTTTTGATCCATTGCAAATATTTAGCTGTGTCCGTGAAAATAATGTATTCGTTAAGATTACAAGAGTTGTCACCGTTTTCTGGTTGAAGTGACAGGGAGACGACGCCGCGGACTCGCCAGCGCCCGCCTTCAAGTAAGTAAAAACCTCCTCCAGAATCACCATTGCAGGGACCTGCTCCATTACGATCACCTGAAAATTGTAAAAAAAAATAGCAGGTATCAATAATTCAGTAATATCCCATGTTAGTCATAAATAAAAGTGATTTGTGGTAATATAATGTAAATAACCCGTGAGTAGTATGCAAGTAGCAGACCTGAGGCCTTATTTTCTAACCCACTCGGAATCACAATTTACCACTTCGTTCTGTCACAAATAGGATGAAGATAGAAAGAGACAGGGAATGCCATCGCAAACGTCAGTACGTTAGACATACTGAACTCTGAACTCGGATTGCATCTTGGATTGCATTATGGAATTTTAACTGTCAAAATTGCTTAAAAATTATAGGTAATGTATTGAAACTTTGAAACTTAGTTTCTGAGTTAACTTGACAGGGTCTAACATAAGAAAATATTGTATTGTATGTATGTATTATATAATATAATAATATTATAAAGAGGAAAGATTTGATTGTTTGTTGTATGTTTGTTTGCATTGAATAGGCTCCGAAACTACCGGACCGATTTCAAAAAATCTTTTGCCGTTAGAAAGCTACATTATCACAGAGTGACATAGGCTACTTTTTACCGCGGGAAAATACCTTTTCCTACGGGAAAATTAATTTTATCGCAGGCGAAGCTGCGGATGGAAGGCTAGTGTATAATATATAAAGCGGTGTCTTTATTGTATTGTAATGCGTAATAATTATTATTGTGATGGGATGTAGCACACTACATAGTGTAGGTAGTAAGCACATCACAGCAACAGTACACATAATGTAATAATTTGTATTTAATTATAAGGGATTAAATTAATTTTAATATTAGTACGTAAAACTTTTAATAAGAATATTATTAACGCTTTCATAATACGACAATACCTGCACAAAATGTGTTACTGCTTGTCAGCGAGTGGAAGTCAGTTTTGCTGGCGCGGCACACAGCGTTGCTAACAACTGGTATCCGCACCATTCGTGGATCGCCCCTGCTGCCAGGACCAAGCTCGCTCTTACCCCAACCAGCTACCTAAATTAATAAAATCCATACAAATATTGTTAATAAATGCGAAAGTGTATTTGTTTGTTTTTCTGTATGTCTGTCTGTTCGTTACCTATTTAGATGAAATTTGGTATAGATAGAGATAGTTTGAGCCCCGGGTAAGGATATATCCCGGAAAATTGCGTAGTTCTCGCTAGATAGCGATAAACGAATTCTTCGCAGATGGTTGACATACGTCCATTTACGCATATTACGGTACGCATATTTTTTTAAATAGCTATGTTATGCACAAGGTAGAACTTATGTAGAAAGCAACAAGGCTGATATCATAATTCATAATAGTAATAAGGTAAATACCCCAATGTTTGACACTTTAATTCCAATAATCGACACGCTATTTGTCGCCTTTATTGCTACTAGGTAATTAAGATTGAAAGTGTCGGCTAAACGGAGCAGCGTCGGGCACTGGGGTATTTACGTGAGTGCTATTTACCTACACTACTTTTTTACAAAATTAAATACCGTGAAAGTGATATTCTGATTTCAAGGCACTTACATTTAATACAAACATTTTTTTACGTTATTCTCGTAAATATCTTGTAATATTTGACTGCCATAGATTATTAAAAAAATTACTTGTTTTTATACGTGTTCACATCGTATAATAAAATAACGTTTCTACGAATGTGGTTTTGAACGTGTTTTTGCTAACAGCATGTAATTACTTACTTGAAATGACTCTTCAAATATTAATAATACCTAGATGCGGGATTACCTACCCCTTACCATGCCCAGCTACCGACAGTCGTTTTCGTTTTGTTCTTGGTTTAACCTTTTCTGTTTTGTAGTTTAACCACTTTAGTCTTTATTTTGTAATTACAGTAATTACAGGGAAGTGTGTAGGGATCTATTTTAACTACTTAACGTTACTTTTGATAACTATATATAATATAGGATGATTTACAAGAAATTTAATTAAGGCAATTAACACTATGGTGGGATTTGGTGGTTTATGTAAACTTACCACTCCGGTATCTCCAACTATATTACTGAGATCGATGTTCCCACTCCAGAGGCAAGCTGGCCTGATGTTGTTGTTGAATTCAACCGACCTCTCAAATGTAAATACTGAGAGGTCATCTTTAAAAAAATAAAAATGCACAAGATTAAAAAAAACTGAAGCAATGCCATTAATTTAGCACATTTTCATAAAAGAACCAGAAATAAATCAAAGATCTTGAAATGGTAAAAGGATCATACACAGCGAAAAAAACAAAAGTCGTCTCTCCTGTGGACATAAAATTAGTGACTCCAAATCAGCACACTTAAGACTTTTTTAATGAGCCGAAAGTTGGGCAGGCGTCCCACACGCCGATGTAGCCTTATCCAAGTTACTTTATTTTTATTTATTTATTTGGAGAACAAACAGAAATAAGTGTACAGAAGATAATACAGATAAATAACTACTAATTAACATGCACTTACTCCCTTAGCAGGTCTCACTAAGACACATGTAAGATAATTTTAACCACATTACGTGACACTAAAAAAAATAAACTAAACCGGTCATAGTTCCCGGCAAGCAACCCAGACGATGCGAAACAGAGTAGCAAAAAAAGAGGTATCCGCCCACTCACAACAACAACTCACCTATTGAGCACATTAGTACCTCTGTTATACCTAAACATTAATATCTATTCATATATCCAATAATATCGCTTCAACAAGCAGCTATTCCTAAATAAGTAGGTAGACACATTTCTTCCACATACATATTACAACATATAACCGTTCCAAATCTACTTGTATAAGTAACTACATAAGTCATATCAACTCACCTAGTGTTACAAAACTAGTCGACAAAGCACTTTAACGTTTTACATTTAAATTGGGACCTTGACTCATTAAAAATATCAACCGAAACACAAGCCTGGTTATACAAGGTGCATATTCGTCGCAAGGGTGCGCGAACGCCGGCGTTGGTACGCGAGAGCGGGACAGCAAAAGAGGCGCGGGAGCGCGAACATACCCGGGGGACCCTGTATCGAATGCTCTCAAGGAGCTCTGCACTGTTGTAGTGACCCCTGCAGATGTTATACAGGGTCATAATATCAAAGCTCTTACGTCTAGTTTCTAACGATGGAATTTTATATCGCTTAAGCAGACTCCTGTAGGATTCTTTTGACCTTGAAAGCCGCCAGTGCATTGCCCTTAAGAACTTTTTTTGGACCATTTCAATTGATTTTGAATATTTTTCGTAAAGTGGATTCCAAATCACCGTTACATATTCTAAATGCGGTCTCACAAGGGCTTTGTATAGTAGCAAGTACGTCGCACTCCTTTTAAAAACCTTAGCAGTACGCAAGACAAACCCCGACATTTGATATGCTTTGGAGATAATACGGTCAACATGGGCTGTAAAATGTAATTTATCGTCATAAAGAATCCCCAAATCACGTACCTTTAATACTTTTTTGATTGGTGATGTACCGATTCTATATAATGAATTTATCATTTTTGTTTTATTTTTTGTAAAGGAAATTTGCATACATTTATCACCTGCAAGTTGCAGCTTATTTATTGAACAATAGTCCAAAAACAAGTTAATATCATCTTGAACATTTTTGCAGTCCTCCTCAGAGGTGATCGTTTTAAATATTTTTAAATCGTCCGCGAACAAAAGAAAGTTACAATTTCTGAAGCATGATTTGATATCATTGATATACAATGTATACAATAATGGACCCAAAATGGATCCCTGAATTACACCAGATGTGACATTAGTAGGGATAGATTTGAACCCATTGATAACAACGGTTTGTGTCCTATTAGTAAGGTACGATGAGAACCAGCGGAGCAGATTGCCACGAATGCCGTTAAAAGCCAATTTCTTTAAAAGCATTACATGGTCCACCTTATCAAAGGCCTTTCTAAAATCGGTAAATATTACGTCTACTTGTTCTTTTTTGTCCATTGCTTCAAATAAATAATTGGTATAGGATAATAAATTAGTTAAAGTGGATCTACTTTTCATAAACCCATGCTGCTCCGGCAATATTGAGGATTCAAGTGCTGGGTAGATAAGATCGTGAATCAAACTCTCAAAAACTTTAGGAATGCAAGATTGCACTGAAATTGGTCGGTAATTTACGACTTGTGCACGTGGCCCAGATTTGTGTATTGGAGTGACATGTGATATTTTCCACTGCAACGGAAAGGTGCCCTCCAACAGACATTTATCGAAAATAATGTGAAGTGAACAGCACAATGCCTCGGCAGTATTTCTAACAAAAATAATGTGAAGTGGACAGCACAATGCCTGGCAGTATTTCTAACAAAAATAATGTGAAGTGGACAGCACAATGCCTCGGCAGTATTTCTAACAAAAATAATGTGAAGTGGACAGCACAATGCCTCGGCAGTATTTCTAACAAAAATAATGTGAAGTGGACAGCACAATGCCTCGGCAGTATTTCTAACAAAAATAATGTGAAGTGGACAGCACAATGCCTCGGCAGTATTTCTAACAAAAATAATGTGAAGTGGACAGCACAATGCCTCGGCAGTATTTCTAACAAAAATAATGTGAAGTGGACAGCACAATGCCTCGGCAGTATTTCTAACAAAAATAATGTGAAGTGGACAGCACAATGCCTCGGCAGTATTTCTAACAAAAATAATGTGAAGTGGACAGCACAATGCCTCGGCAGTATTTCTAACAAAAATAATGTGAAGTGGACAGCACAATGCCTCGGCAGTATTTCTAACAAAAATAATGTGAAGTGGACAGCACAATGCCTCGGCAGTATTTCTAACAAAAATAATGTGAAGTGGACAGCACAATGCCTCGGCAGTATTTCTAACAAAAATAATGTGAAGTGGACAGCACAATGCCTCGGCAGTATTTCTAACAAAAATAATGTGAAGTGGACATCACAATGCCTCGGCAGTATTTCTAACAAAAATAATGTGAAGTGGACAGCACAATGCCTCGGCAGTATTTCTAACAAAAATCGGGCCAATTCCATCCGGTCCCGTTCCTTTATTAATATCAATAGATAGATTTAAGTTTGACTTGACTTGGCTAAAAATATTGGCTATAGACCCGTAACTTTTGCCATGTCCAGTGTCCACCGGAGAGACGCAAACAAAAAATGTGTATGACCCAAAAAGATCTATCATAATTTTATACTCGTAGTCAAAGTTACTATAGCTATCACAATCTCGAAATAGGTACCGTTTCAAGTACCTTTACCATGAGTTACACTAGTTTACAGTGACCGTACTCGCTAGCGACGGCGTAAATGATTTGTATGGAGAATTGTACTTCCGTAAGTGACCGCTAGAGACGCTGTACACAATTCTCCATACAAATCATTTACGTCGTCGCTAGCGAGTACGGTCACTGTAAACTAGTGTAACTCATGGTAGAGGTAAAGATTAAAACTTATATTGGTATTTTTACTGTTTCTGAATTTTTGTTTTGCATAACAATATATTTTTATTGGCTTTAGCTTAATTATTAACTTACTTGCATAAGTAGAAGAGTTGTAGGACTCATGAATAGTGGCAGAGGCTAACGTTCTGATGACTGCTACACCGTTCCCCCAATCAAATTCCAGGTTGTAAACACCAACCCTTACCACGATATCTTTGATTGAAGTGATAGTGCTTCTTTGCTTTATGCAGTGAGCAGCTGTAACATGAAACAAATCGTACATCATAATTATTGGAATTTGTATGCATGAAACACTGCGGTTTGACAACTGTCAATATGACAGTGGCCCTTTATTTTCTTCCTTCCATCTCAATGGCTGCGAGCACCTTGTACTCTTATCCTATATTGTTAGAGATTAATCCTACTGTACTAGTGTAATCATTAAGGCAGGTTGCCATCGTTATTCATGAGTAATAAAAGGTGGTAATTATAAAACATTTGTTGTATTTATTTGTCGAGGGAAAACAATCCACAACACCTGCGCTGACATTGCCTGCGTGGTGATTCAGTCCTCTTAATAATAATAATAATTAATAACTTTAATAACTCATGTGAAATAGCTAAAATACTGCTTAGTGATTATAATTACATAATGTGTCTCACATGGAGAAATCCAATGACTCATTCATCCAGTGGCGATGTTAAGTTACTAGATCAAATACTGCTAGGTACTCACCAGTAACAACATGGCGATCAGAAACTAGGGTCCCAGCGCAAGCAAAGTTTAAACCGCCATCTGTTCTCTTGTAGATGGCTACAAGCCACGGCCAGTCACCACGTGCGTAGCTCTGCCCATTGAAGATGAGGGGCACTCGCTCGTTGCCACCTGACACAATACCACATTCGAAGTTCGATGACAAGGATGGAAGAGGAGACGGCGTGGGTGGGCTGAAAAGAAGAGTTTCATTATGCAACGATGAAACGCTTCAATGTCGCTAAGATGTTGTTCTCAGACAAGCTTAACGAAGGAACCGGTTTGAAAAAAAGATGCTGCAGACTTGATTATAATGCATGAAGTGGCAGTTAAACCTTGTATTGATACTTGTATGGCAGATGCGACGTCAGAAATTGTATTTTTTAGCATTCTGTATGAAAAAAACCGGCCAAGTGCGAGTCGGACTCACGCACGAAGGGTTCCATGCAATTATCTATAAAAATCACGTTTGTTGTATGGGAGCCCCCCTTAAATATTATTTTTATTTTAATTTAATGATTTCTTTTTAAAGTCAATATATAATTAAATATTCTGTGAATATTTCAAGCGTCTACCTGTTGCCGTTATCAATATCGAGCAAAACGAGCAAAAAAATCACGTTTGTTGTATGGGAGCCCCCTTAAATACTTATTTTATTCCATTTTTTAGTATTTGTTGTTATAGCGGCAACCGAAATACATCATGTGTGAAAATTTCAACTCTCTTGCTATCACGGTTCCTGAGATACAGCCGGGTGACGGACAGACGGACGGACAGCGGAGCTTCAGTAATAGGGTCCCGTTTTTACCCTCTGGGTACGGAACCCTAAAAAGTGCTTATATGTGAGAAACTTCTTTAAGTTCCTTTTGCGATAACAAGAGAGTAAAACTCATACTTGTATGTTTGAGGCCGTGGAGGTGGTGTTGGTCTTCTTGTAGAAGTGGTGTACTCGTAGTATTCCGGTGGCAATTGTGGTTCCGGCCTTCTAGTAGAAGTGGTATATTCATAGTACTCTGATGGTGATTGTGGTTTTGGTCGCTGAGGCTGTTGCCACGTTGGAACTACAACAATAAACAATAACTGTAACTTGCCCCCTTACATTTGGGAGCTAACATAAGCGTAACTCAACTAATTCTGATTGTATGTAGGTATGTATCGAACACTCGTGCCTAAAATACCATGTTCCATTAACCTATTTACCACATTTATAGCTTACCATATTCTCATTGCACCCAATCACAAAATCGAAGATTACTCAAAGAAGCTTTTTTTTTGATGCAATGTTATTATTCTTATGGCAATGTATTATATTGGTATCTGTGGTACATAATGGGAATGTAATAAATAGGTAATGTAGTATTTTGAAAAAATGTGGTATTTTAGGAACGTGGTATTTTTGCACGTGCGCTACTTAGTCAAATTTAGAATTTTTCAAATTATTACCTTCATTCCAAGTGCCTGACCGGTCGTTGTCAGCATTAAAAGTGAAAACTTGCGTGTTGGAGTTAGGAGACGACCCTATCATGTTAAAAGATGGGTCTTGAGGCTTGGGCACCGCGGGCTTGAACTGGTTGACGTTGTTGTTGAAGCCCGGCCTTACGCCTGGTAGTAACAACATATGTTGCAAACTTATGGTGGTCACGTACAAATTAGGCTGTAGTACATCTGAAATACAAAAAAAATTAAACTAACGTCGGTGATGGGCCTTGCTTCTTTAATACTATAGTTTAAAAATGATGATAAGTAATCAATACGTCAAATAACATACCATACAATTACTTTCTATTGATCACCTTAAAGACCACAAAAACCTAGGTGTGTAAAGAGGGGGTGCGATGTCGGAAACCTCCTCGAGTGCCCGGGCGTTACCTCTCCCTTCTATCTGAGGCGTAGGCCTCAAGGGGTGGGGAAGGGTAACGCCTGGGACGGTGCACCCTGGGCAACAATGGTTAATTAATTCCTTCGGGGATTTAGTTAACCGTTGGCTAATATCCGATGGGGGGGGGGGGGTCAGCAATCTCCACATGTGTCCGGGCGGTGGTTAAGGGGGAGAAGAGAAGCGGTTGGGCCCATGGCCTGTGGGGGTTGACTGACTGACTGGGGGGGAGGGGGTCGGCAATTTGCACATGTGCCCGGCGGTGATAAACGTATGGACTGCACGACCGTTACGGTTCTCCCCTGTTAACCCTGGTGGTTAAGGAGGAGAAGAGTAGCGGATGAGTCCATGACCTGTGGCAATTGACTGACATACTGGGGGGTACGGGTGGTGAGGTGAACCCGCAACTAGTTGCGGGGGATCCGAGCCAGCGGGCCCATTCGTGGGTCCGCAGAGAGGACGGCGTCTCGCCCTTGGGCGGACTGTTGAGGTGAAAATTTAATTTGACAATAAACAAACATGACAACAAATCAGATAGACAGAGATACAGCCAGTATTGATATAGAGCCGAAGAGTTTGCTTGAAACCTCTTCTAACATCCTCCCTTTTTGGCAAACTCTATCTACAGCGTTAGACCAATTAACCCACTAATAAATGCCAATCTAGGCTTAAAAACAGCTTTTGTGAGAATATCTGCACATTGGTATTCTGTGGGAACATATTTAACTTGCAGCTCTTTGTCAGTTACAAGTTCTCTGACATAAAAATGCCTTATCGCAATGTGCTTCGTTCTTCTATGCATTTCTGGGTTTTGTGCAAGCTTTATAACTGCATCATTGTCAATTTGTAGAGTTGGGATATCTTTCAGTGTGGCAATCTCATTGAAAAGTCTTCTCAGCCAAACTATTTCACGTCCTGCTTCACTAGCCGCAACTAATTCAGCTTCTGTGCTCGAGATCGCTACAGATGTTTGTCTGCGACTTGCCCAAGAGATTACTCCTCCCGAATAGATGCACAAAATTCCAGATGTAGAACGTCCTGTATTTGTGTCTCCGCCGTGATCGGAGTCGCTATAACATTCCAACACTCCGGGTGTGTGTCCTTTTTTGTAAACAATCCCTGAATCGATAGTTCCTTTCAGGTAACGAAAAATTCGTTTAACTTTGAGAACGTCTTCATTTGATGGACTGTCTAGTGTTCTGGATACGACGCTTACGGCGTACGATATGTCTGGTCTGGTTCCTGTCTGAAGGTATGCCAGTGCACCGACAGCTTCGCGGTAGGGGAACTTTACTTCCTTCTCCGTTTCCGTATCTGATTGTGCTTCTTTAATTATTGGTGTACTGATAGCCTTGCAGTCACTCATTTTAAATCTCTCTAGAAGCTTGTTTGTATAGTGTTTTTGAGACACTTTTATAGAACCATCTTTACCGTTAAAGATTTCTAGTCCAAGAAAGTAGGAAGCTGGCTTTGTGGTTATCTTGAACCTTCTTTTCAATTCAGCCAAAAACTTTTCAGATTCCTTTGGATTCGTTGAGGCTATTAAACCGTCATCAACGTAAAGTCCGATTATGATTTTTTCCATTCGTTTGTCGAATAAATAAGCATGGATCTGTGTCACATTGTTTAAATCCGATTGATTTTAAATAGTCAACAATACATTTATTCCAGCATCGTGGAGCTTGTTTGAGACCATAAAGACTCCTCTTCAATTTGCAGACTTTGTTTGTGCCATCACTGAACCCTTCTGGTTGATTCATGTAAACGTCTTCGTTTATCGAGCCATTAAGGAAGGCAGTGGCTACATCAAATTGCATGAGAGATAAGTAGTCCTTCGTTAGCTGCAATACTTAGGATTGATCTTATTGTAGCCATTTTAGCAACGGGGCTGAATGTTTCGTCATAATCAATTCCTTTTTCTTGCGTGTAACCTCTCGCTACGAGTCGAGCTTTGTATTTATCGAGACTTCCATCGGCATTAACTTTTTTTTTGTAAACCCACTTACAAGAAATTATTTTTCTGTCTGTTGGGCGATCTACCAAGATCCAAGTCTTGTTGTCATTTAATGATTTAATTTCGCACTTCATTGCTTTCATCCAATCAGTTTTATGCTGACTTTTCATGGCATCTTTATATGTTGTGGGTTCATGCTCGTTAACGTCATCAGCTGACATCATAACATAGTCTTCAAAACGATCAGGTTGTCGAATCTGACTTCTGTCCCGTAAAGTCATTCTTGTAGCTATCTCAGCTATATCATCTATATTATTTCTTGGAGCCTCAGTATCATCATTGTCATCATCATCTAAAGCATCTTCATAAAAAGGTGACCCCGGCAGTGATGCTTCTGAAGACGGTTGAAATGATTCTATACATCTGCCTTGGATTCCTACTTCCTGACTCTCAACATGATCCGTCGATGTGGAAGGCACAACTGAATTAGGCTCATCAGTGCTACTTGCAGTGCGATCCGAGCTGTTTTCAGTGCGATCATCCCCCCTTGCATCACACATCGGTGGTTCTGAAAGTGGAAAATAGATTTCAGCTGAGTGCTGTTCTTCCGAATTATCTGGGCCATAAGAGGTAAGTACTGACTCATTAAATATAACGTCTCTTGACCTTATGAGTTTCCCACTCTTACTCAGTAAGCGGTAGCCTTCATCGCCATCATATCCAATTAGGATGCATTTTTCAGCCTTTTTAGATAGCTTCGCTCTCTTTTGTTGAGGAATATGAGCGTAACATTCACATCCAATTATTTTTAGGTGACTGATTGCTGGCTTTTTCTTAAACCACAATTCAAATGGTGATTTACCATTTTCTGGAGTTGGGCCGCTTCTGTTTAAAACGTACGCAGCAGTATTTATCAACTCTGCCCATGTAGCCAGAGGTAATTCTTCATGAGTATGCATCATTGTGCGGGCGGCTTCGACTAATGTTCTGTTTTCACGTTCGCTAAGGCCATTTTGTTGCGGCGTGTAGGGCATCGTGAGCCTTTGCCTTATTCCAGCTTCTCGTAAAATGCACCTTACGTTCTCATTGTCGAATTCACCTCCGTTGTCACTCAGAAATTCTTTTACAGAGTGTCCCGCCACTTTACATTCCTGCAACATCTGTCGGAGCTTTAGGTGAACTTCTGATTTCTGTCGCAAGAAATAAACGTGACGATACTTGCTGTAGTCGTCTTTAAACAGAACGAAGTAACGGAATTTATTGAAGGAAGGCTGCAATGGACCACACACATCAGCGTGAATAATTTCCGCAGGTTCTTTAGCTCGTTCTCTTGTTCCAAACGTTTGCCGGTGAGTCTTTCCGTAAATACATCCGGTACATAGTTCAGAATCTAGACGAACTTTAATTCCGAGTTCCCGTTCAATAACTCCTTTGACGTGTTTCTTATTCTGGTGAGCTAACCGTTCGTGATAAAGTTGTAGTATGTTATCTGTTGACAAGGCGTTCAGATCAGGAGTTGTCTTTGTAATAGTCTCTACATTAAGCTTGTATAAGCCTCCGTTCTTCGTTCTTTTGCCAGTCAATATTACATGTCCATCAACTTTCAGCGAGCAGTGTTCCCTTTCAGACATGAAAACACTATTGTTTAGTCTGTCTTGAGTGGCCAGCACAGAGAATAGGTTTCGCATAATATCAGGTACGTACCAGACATCACAGAGTCTTAGCCTGGACTCCTTGCCTTTAATAACAGTTTTCAAGTCAACAGTACCTTTGCCAATAGCTTTGACAGTAGCTCCATTAGCAGTCGTCACTGTACGAGTATCCTTAAAATGCTCGAAACTAGAGAAAAAGTCTTTCCGGCAAGTGACGTGACTAGTTGCTCCGTTGTCAACAAACCAACTTGCTGCATCATAGTTTATAAGCATTGTGTTTACATCCGTAGTAACTGGCATTAAGTTCAAATTGCTTGGTGTCTGTTTATTTTCTGGCTTGGCTGGTTTCCCGTCAGCTTTCCATTTACGACATTGTCTGACCTTATGACCGACTTTTCCGCAGTATCCACATTTCTTTGTTTTATGACTGAAGTTCTGTACTACTAGCGCTTCAGCATCAGGTTCCTCTTTATTCGCCAATGATCTTTCGTAACTGCAAATTTGGGCAGTCAAATTATCAATGTTACGATCCTTTTTAGACATGAGCATCCAACTTGATTTGAACGGGAAGTAACTATCATCGGGTAGCGTTTCTAAAATCTTGCATATGATTAAAATCTCTGGAAGATCATATTTAGCTTCATCCTTTTGTAGCTCAACCTTTAATTCATGCCATATATTTTTCAATTTGGATATGTGCATGGACATATCATGTAGGGGATCTTTGCGATAACTGAAGAAGCTGTAGCAAAGGTTATAGCTTTTATCCTCAGATGTGCCGTCGAACAGAGTGTGTAATTCATCCCACATCTGTTTCGCACTTGTTAGCCTCATTACTTTTTGTAGAGTAACATCTGACATATTAGCCATTAAGATAAGCATGGCGGCGCTATCTTTTTCGTTATAGTCTTGTAGAGCTTGTTTATAAGAAGCCATGGCTGCCGGGTTCGCTGCTGCATCTGGGTGCGTAGGTGGCTTTAGATTGCCGTTGATAGCGTCTAATCCTCCAGACGTTCCTCTTAGCAATAACAGTACCTTGCAGCGCCATGTAGACCAATTTTCTTTTCCTTCTAAACGACCGATATCAATTTTGCAGCTTGTTGATGAAGTTGACATTTTGACAGGCCTTGTTAGAAAAACTTGTGAAAACTGTTACTAATTATTCTTGGATAAATAGTTACGTTTCGCTCGTTACAAATATAACATTACGAATATTTTATTTTAAAATACTTTTCGATACGCTTCTGCTACCATGTTGAGGTAAAAATTTAATTTGACAATAAACAAACATGACAACAAATCAGATAGACAGAGATACAGCCAGTATTGATATAGAGCCGAAGAGTTTGCTTGAAACCTCTTCTAACACGGACCCCTTTGACGGAGGCGAACCCGAACTAAGTACCTGCTCTGCCTCGGCGGACAGGGAAAGGCGAGGGAGAGCCTAGTGGGCGGAAGCGACCGTGCCCTCGGTACCGCTCTGCTTTCAGTACCTCTACCATGAGTTACACTAGTTTACAGTGACCGTACTCGCTAGCGACGGCGTAATTGATTTGTATGGAGAATTGTGTACAGCGCCTCTAGTGGTCACTTACGGAAATACAATTCTCCATACAAATCATTTACGCCGTCGCTAGCGAGTACGGTCACTGTAAACTAGTGTAACTCATGGTAGAGGTACAGAGCAGGACATGAGGGCGCGGGAGCTAACGTGAGGACACGTAAACCCGGCTTGCTGGGAACGTGGGCATCTGCGGAAGCCACGAGGAGTAAACCTCTTTAAACAATCCTTCACCAGCGGGGGAGGCCGGGGAGTGCCGAGCCCGCATTGCACGGTGTCGATAGAGGAGCCCCATCCCGGGGCGGCCAGTGGGCGTTGCGGTGACACATTTTGCTCCCGTGGCGTTCACAATGGCAACGAGGGAATCTGTGTGGTTTTTTGTGGGTAGGCCCCTTGGGGAGAGCCCTACATACCCTCTGTTTCCCCGAACGGAGACGATGCATAAGGTGCATTTTCCACACCAAAAAAAAAAAAAAGGTGCGTAAAGAAAAAATTACAACGTAAGCACTAGCCTTATCACTTCAATGCCATCTCTCCCTCGCAACCTTTTACAACAGAAAAATAAAAAGTGAAGAAATAAACAGGTTCTAAGTTAGAACCTCACTGGTGGTTATTACTTGTGCAAGTTTGTTTGTTTGAGTGATGAATGAACCATGAATCATAATACATATAGACAAGACTTTAGGCTACGGCACAGAATTATATAATACTACTAACGTACAGAATGGACACGCTCCGCCCCGCACCGATTCGAGTTACCCCACCCCCCAAGGCGCCGATTGCTTGACGCCGCAGTTCACCAGTCGGGTGCGCAACGCGATGCATGTCGGCCGCACGGCACTAAACTTTTGCAAAATGGTAATATATTGTGCATTATATAGGTGTTTGGCAAGGAATTTTTTTCCGATTTCCGAAGGACGAAAGAAGGTAGATAACTAACTTTAATTAGCAACATGAACAGTGTAGGTAACTAGGTTTAAAAGTTTGTTACCTATAATGTATAAATAGACGTCTTATATTAGTAGGTATTTGTAAAACTAATTTGTTAATTATTTCCTATCAATAGATCAATATCTACAATTACATTCTTTACAAAATGAATTAGGTATACACTCATTCACTTATTTTTAAACACTTAATTTAGACAAACGATAAGTTTAATTATAAGTACTACGATAATTAGATTACCTACTCATTTTATTTTACATTACAACGTTGCTTGCGCTCAACGAACGACGCGGCATTCACTTTCCGCAGCTATCTCTTTCTATCCCTTTTTGCGTTAGTCAGCCCTGTGCATCTTACGCACACATTGACGCGTGTACAGACGTCGTCGTGCTTGTGTGGATTCAGGAACGCGTGTTTTGTGCGTCGTGTCCGCCGTGTGGCTACGGGTAAGATTGGCTTACATAATAAATCCTGGCTTGCGGTTTTGAAATTTTAGTTGGAATTAGTATCAAAGTACACTGGCTTGAAGGAGCCAATTGAATTAGTCTTACCCGCTGGTCCGTAGCAAAGTACATTGTTGTTGACGATGAGGTAAGTCAGCCGCGGCAAAGGAGAAGTGACGGGGAAGTGTACTCGATAATCAATCGGTGTGTCCTGAGAGAACTGCTGCAGCTGCAGTGCCGATGTGCTGATGCGTTCTAAACGACCCGCATAATTCTGGATAGCAGAGAGTAACTAACTTAGCAATAGAAATATTTTAAACAATCTCACGTCTGAAGCCAGGTTGACTTCAAACTCACCAAGTTAACACCATATGTATATATTTATTTAATTCAATTTTGAAACAAACGGTTACATTGCAATGCAGCAATGTACATTATATATTTTTAAGAAATATTTAAATTCTCAATTAAGAAGTCGCTTCAACTACCGTACATTGAACTAAAAAAGTTTTGGTCATACAAAAGACTGGTTTGCTGTTAAAATGATTTGTAGCTTGCGAGGCAGACGAATTATTTTTTGTTGGCATCCATAAATAAGGAAAACTCAAAGAAAGCCAGTTTAGCAACATTCAGGCTCAAGATACAGCAACATAATAGTAGAGGAGGCCAAGATGCTAAATGAAGATTTACTCTAATTTGGGGAACTTATTGGGTTGCGAAGCTTAGATGATAAAAAGAATATATATATATATATCATCGGTGGGGGGAGCGGCTATAGATTTTCAAAAATGTAAAAAAAAATTGCTGGTTGGTCATACTCGAGCGCGTCAGATATTGATAGCATCCATGTCCTACGGTACGTATTTTTAATAATGTACGTATGTTAATCTGATCGTTTGCATGATGGGGGTGGTCGTACGTAAGGGTTGAACATGAAAAAAAATATTTAGTCGAGCGCGTCAGATTTTCTAAGGGGATGTTAAGTGAACCTAAATAAAACTCTCATTCAATAATCTGACGATTTTTATATAACGCAAACTCGCGGTCATTATTAGAATGTGCAAAAAAATCGCCATTTTGAAATACTCAAGCGTGTCATATTAAGATATAAATGGTTCATCTTATTGTGCTAGACGTGCTGTCTCATAATCCGACAATTATCTGGAGGGATTCGCCTAATCTGACAATGAAAAATTTTTTTTTTCATATTTGAACTTAATTAATTGTAAAGCTCAGGAAATAGCATGCAATCAAAATCGCTTCTTCGTGATCAGGGCATAACAACTCGTATAATTAATGATACGTATTACTTTATTATCAGTAACAGAATATTCATAACATAAATCATGTATTATGTAAATTACCTTACCTACTACCAATAATCGCGGTATTTTTACTGTTGCAAATTATTTATAGCACTGTTTGTGATGTATTTCATTTAATGAAGATTCTATCGAAAGTTAAAGATTATCGTATGTTGTTCGGGATTTTTGGAGAACCAGTTTGCTTCGACGATATTCTAAAATATTTATACATTTTTGTAATGTGTCTAATGTAAATTTAATTGTTTTTTGCAAAGTAGTTTCACCACAAAATACACACTATATATTAATATCACTCATAGTAAATATTTATAAACTTTAATTCCCATAACTTATATTAAAACAACAAAATAAATAAGCCAAAACGTTGGAAATACGTTGTAAATAATATCATGCTACGAACGAATCTGTGTGATCTGGGGCCAAATTTAGGAACGGCCATCACGTTTTGCGAGCGGTAATTCAATCTTTCGGAGAGGATAGTAGTTCCTTCAAGAAACGCCATTGAGACCGGGTTTAATATTTGTTTATTTAAATGAGTAAACTCTTCTGCATGCTTCTGTAATTTGCAATGCAAGGCTAAATATTTCTCAGGAAATACTGTAGGTATGCAAGTAACAAGTATCTAATAATTTTCTAATGAACAAAAGTTATACATAATTAATTATACCCGATCTTACCCCCGTCACTTGAAACATTAGTCATTGTTTGCAGTGCTTTACAATAAGTATACTAACTACAATAATTTTAAAGTTTCGTCTCAGTTTATTGCATACACCAATAGTACATTATGTATGTATATTTAGTATGTGACTAGAATACACCATGATCTCATGTGCTGATTTGTTGTGACTGATGATTCCCGTAGTACTTTGGAAGTCTTATAAATTAATAATAGTGAGACATCATTAGTCATTAGTATACCTGGCCAGCAAACTCAGATTATAACATCTAAATTATTTTTATTTTGCTTTTTTCTCAATGCCATTGTGTTGAATTTGACTATTGTCCATTTATTAATTCCATAACTGGTTTATGTACATCAAATATGGAAAACACAATTGAAAAAAATAGATACTTAGGTAGTGTAACATATAAAATAATGTCCTTGTTATTTATGCTGCCTATTTTTGCGATGTTGGTATGTAAATTTTTGTATTAAAATGAACATCAAAGCTGTTTTCTGAATTTGAATGAATTCTGCTGGCGTCACTCTTAAAAAACGTTAGGTAACTATTTATACTAATAAAACAATAATAATTTTATTATTTTTTAATAATGTCCTATTTTTATTAACTGTAGTCCTATGCAACCTATGTTACAAACAACTATGGACGTATTCGGAAATAAATTATTACTATGCAGGATTTTCATTCTAAATTATAGCTATGTTTATATTATACGCTATTTACATATATATGCGTTTTAATTAATAAATTAAAACCAAAATCGAATGAAATGGAATCGAATTTGTATCGAATAAATATATATATATCTCTCTCTCTCTTCAATATCCATATCCACAAGGAACTTTGTACGTTAGGCTTAGGGTGGACCTAGTCTTACGACTAAGGGTAGTATTTATATCTTCTTCGACAAGAATATATAATAATCTTAATGATTCTCACTTACTGAAAAAAGTCTAGCCGCTATGGTAAAATTAGCGATAATGTGCACGGACGATATGGGTCCATTTGGCTGCAGATGAATTAATCCGTACACTCCAGAACCGTCACTTTTGTACTCAAATGTCTCTGGGCACGGGGACTCCACATGTTGGCTAGTCACTGGCAAGCAATTTAAATAACCTAAGACTAATAAAACACTATAAAATAGACTGCAATGACTCATTTTTGACTAAATGCTAAGACGTGGCGTGTGGTCATTGCTGCTGGGAGGCACAAACTGACCACAACCTGTCGACCGTCGATGTTGTGAGTTGCTCGAGTGATGAACGGAATCGCTACAAAGAAACACTTCTAGCATTTGCGTATACGCATCAGCATCACGTTTGGATCGTTAAGTTGATCGGGTGAATTCCAACTGTGACGAATTCGAAAACATTTAAGTACTCATGGCCCGGGGATTCCTTTTTTGTGGAATAAAATAACTAGGTACTTTTGATTTCAATACAATTTCCTTACATTTGTATGGAAAAACCTTTAGTCGCAACAATTATATTTAACATTTTTATATACCTACTTACGCCGGGTACTGCCGTTTCAGCGATAATTATTTCGTAAAATGATTGAAACGCTTAGAAGCATTTGAAATGTGGGCGTATAGACGTATGCTTGCTATCAGCTGGACTCAGAGGATTACGAATGAGGAGGTCTTGCGGCGTGTTGGTAGGAAACGCGAACTTTTGCAGACTGTCAAGACGAGAAAAGTTGCATACTTAGGCCATGTGTTTCGGCATGATAGGTATGGGCTGTTGCAACTCATAATGATGGGCAAAGTCGCTGGAAAGAGGAAAGTTGGGCGAAGAAAGAAATCCTGGCTCCGTAACATCAGGGAGTGGACGGGGATCGCGAGCGCTGCCGAGCTTTTCCGCCTCGCTAAGGACAAGAAAAAGTACACGGAGCTAACGGCCAACCTTCACTAGTTGGAGTGGCACTGAAAGAAGAAGAAGAAAATGATTCATTTGGCAAACGTGTTATTTAGCAACTGTTTATTTTTTCTGAAACTGTATACTATTCAGGATATATTTCAGGACTAGCTTGTAGGTTAGGTCAGGTTTGTTTTTATTACAATCCTCAAACCCTGAAACCCTGAAAGGTTAACAGTTTCAGAAAAAATAAACGGTGGTCCAATGAAACATTTGCCAAATGAATCATTTTGCAAAACATTTTTCGCCGATACATTAGTAAACAGCATACTATGTATTGACCATAGTCAATTCTGTCTAAAAAAAACGATTTCCTATCTGTCTGATAAAAGTTCCTCCTCGTAATATTGTTTCTTTGCTCACAATGAAATAAATAAACATAAATCGGTAAAGTTTATTGAACAAATCGCACAAGGAAAACTAATGACACAACTTCAAGAAACCAGTTAGCGCGTCTTTAAAGAATCATACCTACCTAATTCTAAATATGGCCCGAAAAAAATGCTCAAAAAAGTTTGTTAACGCGAACTTTTTTAGACCTTCATATGAATTTCATATGAATGCCAAAGTGAATGCCTTTGGTTTTTATAGTAAACTAGCTGTTGCCCGCGACTCCGTCTGCAAAGAATAGGAGTAGGTATACAATACGAAAAATAGCCTACGACCTATTTTCACTATTTTCAGACCTACCGAGTATAGAGAAAAAAGTTTCATAAAAAAACCGGCCAAGAGCGTGTCGGATAGGGTATTTTTTTACAATAACTTAAAAACTTCTCAACTGATTTATTGAATCAGGCGTTACTTTGCGGAGGTCCATATTAATGAACTAAAACAATTACTTTGCTCACCCGCGACCTTAAAACCTTTAAGGTAAAGGGTGAGCAAAGTAATTGTTTTAGTTCACTTCTCAACTGATTAAGTTGAAAATAATTTTCCTAGAAAGTTTTTATTAAGTTTAACTTACGTGATTTTTTTCATATTTTTTAGACTTGCGGTTCAAAAGTTAGAGGGGGGACACATTATTTTGAACTTTCGGAGTGAATATCTCCGAAAATATTCACTTTATCAAAAAATGGTTATAGAAAACCTCTATTTATTTTCAAATACCTATCCAATAATACCCCACACTATAGGGTTGGTCGAGAAAAAAAAATCACCCCCACTTTACGTCTATGGGAGGTACCCTAAAAAAATTTTTTATAGGGTACCTTTTCTTTTATTTAACCACTTTGTCGGCATGACTGATATATATATTCATGCCAAATTACAGCCTTCTAGTACTGGGCCAATCAACTTTTAAACCGACGTTTTTGGCGTCTCCTGCGTTACCAAAATTGTCTCTGGCGTTACCAAAAAATCGTACTTCCAACAAGATATTTCACGGTTTAATAGGTTAAACTTACGTAGGACGGCATGTATTCATGCTATTCATCTATTAAATTACAGAAAAAACATGTTTACTTACAAAAATCTGCAATTGTTTGAAAAATGTCGCGGACAGATTATAGTCGGTTTAAAAGTTGATTGGCCCTACTAACAGTCTCTGAGAATAGCCGCGGACAGACAGACAGACGGACAGACATGGCAAAACTATAAGGGTTTCTAGTTGACTACGGAACCCTAAAAATCGGTCAAGACGTCTCGGAGGAATGCGATAACAAACACCGTGACACGAGATTTTTATATATTAAATAGATCTAATTTAAAAATAAACAGTTTACCTCGTTTTTAGGGTTCTGTAGTTTTGCTGCAATGTGTTCGTGTTGCTGACCGCGGCTTAGCTTAGAGACTGCAAGTGCTAAAAGGTGTAGGTAATTTTTTATGAGTAGGTATACCTATACAATGCTGAAAATGTGGTGAAACAAAATTGTTGAAATATCCCTTACTAGTGGGGATGTTTAATACTTCTCTTTACTCTTAGTGTGGCATATCGTTAATTAGGTTGCAAAAATATTTTAGGTTTGATAAGATCAATTCAGGGACCCGTTTGGAAAATATTAACGTGCTAATTTCAACAAGAAAATATTTTACTTTTAAATAATTGTATATATTAATTAATATAGTGTGTTAATAAAATCTATTAAGTATTATGTATTATTAAACTCAAATGTATTGCCCCCCACCCCATCTACAAACAGAACCGTTGTAGGTATTGAAAAGTCTGAAAAAAATCGTAATCATAGTATTTGAATATTACGGAACCTGGCCCTATACCACGAAGCGCGAAATTCGAACTTCGTTTCATGCCGTTCCGCTCACGCTAATGATATTTATTACGAGAGTGAGAGGGACCGCACGATCCGAACTTCGAACTTCGAATTTCGTAGTAACCCCCCTGCGCGTGACCCAATGGCCAATACGCACGCTTAGCCGACTTTATCATTACTTAAACAGCCACTTGTTGTTCGTACTCGTACGCATATTACTTATTTTAAAATTGTAAAATACATATATTATACTTAAGTATACTTAATTAGTCACGTCAATATTCACATGGGTTATTTAAAATAAGTAATATGCGTAGTCTATATCTTATATAGACCGTGGCACTTTCCCCATACTTGTTAAGGTGTGTTGCTGTCCAACATTGCGCTTTCGAACAGGACCGGGGAATTACCCGCGCGCGGTGTTTCTTGACCTCGTAAAGTAAGCACGGCATGGCATTTTATTACTATCAAGTTATTTTGAATCTTACTTCAATGAGTTTAGAATTCATGTTACTTTATTTCGATACCACGATGCCACGACGTGCCGAGGGATGACGCAACGCATAACCAATAAAGTAACATGAATACTAAACTCATTGGAATAAGATTCAAAATAACTTGATAGTAATAAAATACCATGCCGTGCCATACCGTCAGTGAGCGCCGGCCCTAACGCACACGGTTTGCTTTTTCCGTCAGGTAGGGTTGTTCATTATTTATTAGTACACTTAGGTATCACAAAATATTTGAAGGGTGATCTTGTTGTAAATATTATAAGGTTTGTATATGAAAAGTAGGGAAGGTCATTGTATGAAAATCTTGCACCGCGATCGTATTTTATTGTTTATATTATGTGGTCGTATGGTGTCTGCAAAATCTCCAATCACTTCAAGACAAACAGGAACTAAAATTAAAAGGACCAGTACGATTTATTTTCGCAACCCAGCCGCAGCAGTAGGCACGTGAATGATATTACTATCCGGAGAAAAAATTTACAAATTTGCCCTAACTATCGTTTAGCGGCAGATAAGTAAACAGACATAAAATAATAATATAGTACGTAAAATAATTAAGTTTCAGACTTTTCTTTTGATTTTTTCCACAGCTTCATGAAATAGCAAACTAGGGTATTTGATATTGGTAGGTATATGGTACAGATGGACAGGCGGGCGGACAGACGGGCAACAAAGTGATCCTATAAATAAAAAAAAAAAAAATATCACGGGACAATTCACACCAATTGACCTAGTCCCAAAGTAAGCTTAGCAAAGCTTGTGTTATGGGTACCAGGCAACGGATAAACATACTTATATAGATAGATACATACTTAAATACATATTAAACACCCAAGACCCGAGAAAAAACATTCGTATTTTTCATACAAATATCTGCCCCGACACGGGAATCGAACCCGGAACCTCAAGCTTCATAGTCAGGGTCTCTAACCACTAGGCCATCTGGTTGTCTTAAATAAAGTTTTTGCTTTTCCATTTGAGCTACGGAACCCTAAAAATATTTAAAGTAAAATGAAACAGTCATGTAAAAGATAGGCCTTCCATTTCTGAACATAATTAGTACAGACAGCGTAAATAAGAGATGACTTCAATTGATCAGCTATTCATAAAAGTATAATTACTTCTAACCTCGCAAGTTATTAATCCAAGAAAGTTTACTTTAGAAGAATATAATATAATTAACTTTGCTTTGAATGCCATCCTGGAATGTGAAAGCTTTTAGATACCGCTAAGGCTTTTTGCGATTGATAAATCTGCAAAGCCTGTGTTGTTGTGTGATGGAGAATAAACAGAATAGGGTTGACACTATCTTGTTACTGCAGTACTTGTTTACTTATTTAGAAAGAAAATGGGTGTATTGCAGGGGTAGCCAACCTTTCGATCGCGATCGACCGGTCGTTCGCGGCTATTCGTCCAGTCAATCGTGGAAAGCCAAAAAAATATAAATACATAGAAAAAACTGTCCAACGTATTTAATCACCAACTGCTGCGTATATCTCATTAGTAGATCACCCAAGGTTTCGTCAGTAAACATACATCTTGGGTCTAATCAAGTTGGCCATCCCTAGTGTATTGTTTCGAAATTGAACAGATCGCACATGATAAATCAATGGTTTTCATAATAAATAACGAAAAGTTTTTCGTAATTTAAAAAAAAACTTGCCAAGTGCGTTTCGGATTCGCGCACGAAGGGTTCCGTACCATTAAATATCTATAAAAACGGCAAATAATCAGGTTAAATATTTGTTTTATTTTAATTTAATTATTTATTTTTAAAGTGAATATATAACTTAATATTCTGTGAATATTTCAAGCATCTAACTGTTGCCGTTATCAATATCAAGCAAAAATGAGCAAAAAAAATCACATTTGTTGTATGAGAGCCTCCTTAAATATTTATTTTATTCTGGTTTTTAGTATTTATTGTTATAGCGGCAACCGAAATACATCATCTGTGAAAATTTCAACTGTCTAGCTATCTTTTTTTGGTGAAAAGGGCAAAGGGAACATATCTATTCTGTGGTAGTATTGGTAAATTCAGATATATTTTTTAATTTCTCGTATTTTCTTAAATATGGAGAAATAAATTATAATAAATATTTTTCCGTGTTTTGGAGGCAAAACTCTTTTAATTCTTGCAGTAATTTTCAGATTTAAAAAAAATTAAATCTCGTCAATTGTTTATTCATATTAAAAATAACAAAAGATTGTTTTGTTTTTTACAAAATGCGCAATCTGATTTTAATACTCTGTTGTGACAGGTCAAATTTTTACGGAATGACGTCAAGTAGTAGACAGCATTATGTCGTCTAAGGATGTTATGTTGGGACAGCCTAAACCAGTTCAGTAAGTATGAACAGTGATGCTGACGCCTTATTATGTCGCGTATTCTCTTATCTCCAGCTCTGGTCTTTTTCTGAGTTTTTCTGTGCATCCATGTTTCAGTTTGTATTTAGTAAGTATAAAATATAATGGGTTTCACGGGATGAGCGTAAAAGTAAAAAAATTGGAGTTGACAAATAAAAAATACAAAAAGACTCCATAAAACCAATCTTAATATAAGTACTTAATATAAGTAATACTTAATGTAGCAAGTATTTTAAAGAACAACCCGAAAACGAGCTTCGAAATAGTGATGTGAAGTGATGCACTATCCGAAATGTATATTAATGACAAACTATATATATGACTAAATTCTGTCTAACCTACTTTCTTAAAATCAAAACTTAATATTTAGGTATACGTCTCCCTGGTGTCACGAGTATCCGCTCAGAATGAAAAGGTTTAGACAGAGAGAGCTTCATATACACTATAGAATTGCTGAACAGGTGTGTGCAGTTTTCTTCACGATGTTTTTCTGTAATATAAAGCTCGTGATAAATTTCAGAAAAACTCAAAGGTGCGGGTCCACATATTTGATCCTGTGATCCTCTGCTTTGAAAGGCCATTGGTTAAACCACTGGACAGGATTACCGTGGTTACGGTCTTATTTGTAAAATATATATTAGAGACGCCTCGGAAAAATTAAAATCAAGCAAATTTTGTATTTTTTGTTCACTAAAGCAGTGTTTCCCAACCTGGGGTCCGTGGACCCCGGGGGTCCGCGAGTATATGTATGGACGTCCGCGGTAAACAGTTATAAGTTATAAGTACTTACCTATTTTGTATCTGTAATATTAACTAAAATAAATACCTAATCCGATTTTTTTTTGCCGTTTATTTTATTAAGGTGGTCCGTGAAAACTGTGCTTGATTTCCTAGGGGTCACTGGCTGAAAAAGGTTGGGAAACGCTGCACTAAAGCATAAAACCAAATTAAGGGACAATATTTGAAAAGATGTAGATTATCAAATTAGCTAGACTATTTACGAACTAGTAGCATAGTACAAAGTTATTATTTAAATAATAGTACCGCAGACCGAGCGAATTCACTCAGTCAGTACCTATCTTTCAACAAAGCTAAGCTAAATTCCCACATTCGTTAAAAAATGACACCACATATTGTAACAATAATACTTGCTTAAAACGCGTTTTCCCAAATGTTGAAGCAAAGAAGAAAATATTTTTGTCCCAAAAAATCCCCATTTACTTTTCATTGAAGTATATACCTACCTTATCTGTCTTTACGTGAAACATATAGGTAAATAAGGTGCATATAAGTAAGTAATTAATTCCAAGTAAATTTTGAAATTATGCAAAACACATGAACGAGATATTTGTCTTTTACTAAATACTTCTTATTTTCATATGTTTTGTTTGTTATCACTGATAAATTTAGACTGACATAATAAAGCCGTAGAATAAATCACATTTTGATTTTTTTATGAAATAACCTACTTAACTGTTAAGTAGCAGGGTTGTCTAAAGGCGCCTCGAGAACAAAACAAGTCCACCATTCGCCGCGAGTATAACACGCTTTAATAGAAAAAAAAAAAAAAACTTTTTTGTCGCTGGCAACACAGGTCAATCAATCATGGACGTCGTTTCTTAAGTTGCGGCGTTTTGTATATTACAAAAATGTTATATTAAATTAAATATCTTAAGTTTATTAAGTTGTGGCATTATAGAAAATGGTAACAATTGCTGACGACTTAGATTCTTTATCTTTGCAAGAGCCAATTTTCAAGGATGTCAAGTATTACCTCTCTGGCGATGTGTCTGACAGGGTTTGTTTTTGTGTATTTACAATTCATTAGCGTTTTAATTATGTTTAATGTGAAATGCGGGTTAATGAAATCGTTTGTTGTCAATTGCAGGTTTTGTTGCTTCTCCAGTCTGGCGGGGCAGAAAATACGAAGTATTTCTCTGACTATGTCACACATTTAATCTGTGGTCATAATGCTGCTGATACTGACCTCGACGACGCCCAGGACATATACCAGATCCCTGCAGTGACTGAGTACTGGGTGCTGGCCAGCATCAGGCTTCGGCGCCTCGCCAACCCAAAGCCTTACAGCCCTAACAGAAACAAGTTATTTTCTAATGTGACTGCGTGTGTGTGCCAAGTGAGCCCTACCGATTTGAAGGTAGTCTATGCGCTAATCACGTACCATGGTGGTCGGGTAAAGCTTAATCTGGACTCTCAGTGCTCACATCTTATCTGTGGTGCTGCAACAGGTAGGAAATACAGTGCTGCTCTTTCTTTGCCCACTAATAGGCTAAAAATAGTTACCCCCGATTGGGTAACAGAAAGCTTAAGGGGCAGAATACAGGCTCCGACAGAAGCATTTCATCCAAAGCTAGTTATAGTGCCTCAGCCTCCCCAGAAGTCAATGGATCGAATTAGTGCAATCACAGGTTTTGATTTTGAGGAAGGCATTGCAAAGAATGAGGTGCCAACCCACAACATGGCAGAAAATAAAGATGAAAGTACTCAGGCTCTACTAGATAAGTTGAAGCAGAGGATGCCTTGGAATCACCCCCCGTCTTCCGTGAACACTTCTACTGTGCCAACATCAGCTGTAAGCTCTATGGGGTACTCTACAACCATGCAGTCTGGCAACATCATGAATAAATCAATTCCACAAGGTATTGTGACCCAAAACCTCCAAATACAGGGCAGTCAAGCGAATACACAACTCATGCAGAAGTTTGGGCAAACTATTGCTTCACAGGGAAATATGAATGTTGGCCAAGTGGGCTTACAACAACAGGTTTATGGTCAGCAGCAACAAAATCAGCAGCAGCAACAACAACAGCAACAACATCAGCAACAACAGATGCAGCAACAACAACAGCACCAGCAACAACAACATCAGCAGCAACAACATCAGCAACAGCAACATCAACAACAACAGCAGCAACAACAACAACAGCAGCAGCAGCAGCAGCAACAACAGCAGCAACAACAGCAAGCTCCCCATGGCCTAACAGCTATACAAATCCAACAGCAGAAGTTGCTTCAGCAGCACCAACTAAGAATGCAAATGTTGCAACAGAAGAATGTGAATCAACAGAACCAGCAGGGCTTCAGCCAGTCTAATGTCTCTGTGTCACAAATGAATCAAAATATGCCTGGCATGCAGCAGCATCTCCAGAGTAACCAACATCTTATACAACAAAACCAAAACTTAAACCAATCCACCAACTCTAACATGACATCTGCTCAGCAACAGATAGAAAATATAAGCCAGATGTTGAGTCAGAGTGCCAATAATCTACAGCAGCAACAGCTCAACCAACAGAACTTGGCCATGAAGCAAAGTCTAAGTCTGAGCCAGCAGACCGCTTCACAGGCCGTGCAGAATATTGCTCAGCAACTAGCCCAGTCCACACAGAACTTGCAGCAGAAACTGAACCAAAACATGAACCAGGGGCAAGTACTCAACCAGCAACTCATGGGTTCCGCCCAACAGATGTCTTCCCAAAATCAGAATCTGATTCAACAGCAAACTGTCCAGTCCCTGACTAACCAGCAGCAGAATTTGAATATGGGTGTAGTCAACCAACAGGGAATGGTCTCCTCTTCCCAAAATCAAGGCGGCCAGGGAGTGCAACTCAACCAACTTGTGGGAAACAGCGGCCAGACAGTTTTGAGCCAGCAAATACAATCTGTTCAGCAAAGTATCCAGAACCAACAGGGCGGCAATGTCCCCGTGCAGGGTGCTTGGCGCCAGCAAAATATACAAATGGTACAAAATGTTCAGGGTCAGCACCAGATAATAAGGAGTCCGCTAGTTCAGCGCAACCCACAAAGCCAAGTGATACTGCAGCAGCAAATAATGCAGACCCAGCAGCAGGCTTTGATAAATAACCAGCAACAGGCTCAGTCAAGTCCCCAGCACACCATTCAGCAAACTAACCAGCAGATATTACAGCAAACGATAGGCTCCCAGGCACAGAGCATTGGCCAAACTCACCACCAAATATTAGTACAAAAACAGCAGCTTTTAAATGGATCCAACCAACAACAAATAGTTCAAGCTCCTCAGCAAGTGCTGATCAACCAGCACACAGGACAGCAACAGATACTGGTGCACGGGAACCAACAAGTAACTCTGCAGAGCGGCCAGCAGATAGTGTCACAAAGTCAAATAGTGCATCAGGGGGGCCAAATAGTGAATCAGGGTCAACAGATAATCACTCAAGGCACTCAGCAAGTGTTATCCCAGGGCGGCCAACATGTTATTACTCAGCAAGGCCAACAGCACCAAGTTGTGATAGCTCAGTCGTCTCAGCAGATCGTGACTCAGTCGGGGCAGCAGATAATAGGGGGTCAGAATCAACAGGTGTTGTCGCAAGTGCCTCAGTCGCCGCAGGGTGGGGCGCAACTGTCGGCGGGCGGGATCCAGCAGATCATCACGCACAGTGGCGGGCAGCAGATCGTGGCGCCGGGCGGGCAGCAGCTCGTGCAGGGCGGGCAGGGTGTGTCGTGGCAGCAGCAGCAGCAGTATTTACAACAACGGCAACAGTTGGGCCAGCCGGGGACTGTTGTCGGTCCTAGGGTGAGTTCACATTCAACTTGTTTGTTTATGGCAGCAGTAAAGTGTATGTTGTGTTTGAAAAGTTCTTAGGGCCAGTTCTCTTGTTTGACGCTATTCAAAGTAAAAGTTAAAATATCTTTATTCAATTTAGGCTATAAAAAGTACTCATGGGAATTCGAAAAATCAATGGATTCTACCTGGTACGAAAAAACCTCTGTTGAAAGGAAAGTGGCAAGGAACTCTATGAGATTTTTTCTTCAAAACATATGTACAATGTTAATTAATTACATTCAAAGGAATTAACACAATAAATACACTATTTAAAGCCAGGGATTGGCAATGCGGGTTGGAATTATTTCCAAACATCCACATACATGATATAATCATTGATTTTATAAAACACCTTTGATATTAATGTCTTCTTGAATAAATTTTATAAGTATCTGTTTGATCAGTAGTATTTTTTTTTACTTTGTTTTCAGATTGATCAGGACTGACTTTTTGATTTTAGCCTGTCAGATGGAACTTAAAGCTTTCCTGTATTTCTAGCCGTTGTCTTATCGCCGTTAATGGGAAAATACATTAAGCAACAGCAGGGTTAGACCTGTTACTTTAAAAAAAGATTTTAAAGCCTAATGCTTACAGAACCTGACTATGAAGCTTGAGGTCCCAGGTTCCATCACCGGTCATGGCAGATATTTGTATGAAAAATATGATTATTTCATTTCATACTAAATACAAACTGAAACATGGATAAAACCCAGAAAAGAGACCAGCGCTGGGAATCGAACCCAGGTCCTCAGCATTCCGTGCTGCATGCTAAACCCCTACACCACCACTGGTCAGGAGTTTAGACACAAATTTTTCCCATGTATCGACATTTTTCAGTTTGTTTTTTTTTTTTCAAACAGGAAAATGTCAATGTATCGGAAAAATTTGTGTCTAAACTCCTGACCAGTGGTGGTGCAGGGGTTTAGCACGCAGCACGGAATGCTGAGGATCTGGGCTTGATTCCCAGCGATGGTCTTTTTTTCTGGTTTTTTTCTGTGTATCCATTTTTCAGTTTATATTTATTTAGTATGAAATATTTGGATTTCACGGGATGACCGTAAAAGTAAAAATTTGGAGTTGAAAAATAAATAGTAGATTGTTCAACAAGGGACTAAAACAAGCCATAATGACACAAGATATTTAGCCACCCGAGCAGAGCGAGGGTGGCTATAATTCGCGTGTCATTATGGCAGTTTAGTCTCGCGTTAAACACTCTACTTTTCACTTTGAATGCGAGGAAAAAAACGATGTTTGAGGTATACTAATCTACAATATTACTTTTATACGACGTACGCTCAATACGAGCAATGGACGTTTGTTCAGAATTCAAATAACAGTTTAAATTTGTTCCGCGGTTTTTTTTTGTTGAGTGACGCTTTAAATGTTTGCATATTTAGCCAACAGATTAAAACTTGAAAATTATTTCTTAGCTAATTGGACTAAGTATGCATAATAAAATGAATTCATCTTTAATATAATTAAATAGATTAATATTCGTAATTATTCATGGTGTTTCACTAAATTATTATTTTTTTAAATATTTTTTATACAGTTGTCATTTTGAGGTTATTTCCACGCCCTAAAGGCTTCCTCAGACCGAAGCGCAGGACGCTACAGAGCGCTACGGAGTGCTTCGGAGCGTCCGCAGCGCGCTGCGGCCTGTGGAAAGCTTTAGAAATTGTCTATGCCCAGTCACTGAAAATGGCAATAATCCTCCATCCACAAACACAGTGATTGGCAGTTTAGGGGTTTCCAAAGTAAATTAAAAAAAAATTACTTTAATCCCTAGAGATCAAAAAAGAGCTTTAGTCCCGATATGCAGAGACTAAAGTAACATTTTAAGAGCATGAGAAGTGAAAAAATACAAAAAGACTCCTTAAAACCAATCTTGAAAAAATATGATTGTCTGTGCTAGATGGAGCCTTGGATGTACAATATTTTATTATTTTATTTTAAGTATGTAGTTGTCTATATGAGTATGTTTATCCATTGGCTAGTATCCATAGTACAAGCTTTGCTTAGTTTGGGATTGGTGTCAATCGTCCCATGATTTATTTATTCATCTGGAAATGGTTGTGCACAATTTTGTCACGTTTTTTTTACCGTGCCAGGTTTCCTGGACGGCGGGCGGCGGCGGCCGGCAGCTGATCCACCTGGACGCGCAGACGCACGCGCAGCTGCAACAGATGGACCCCACGCAGCGCGCCATGTTCGTGGCGCAGCTGCAGAAGCGGCGCCAGCAGTTATCGCTGCAGCGCGCTGCCGCCTTGCAGCATCAACAGGTACCGCCGACACTGGCGCCCCACCCTTTAAGCCTACACGTAACAGTGATGACAGATGACAGAGCGTGTTTTCCCACTGCCAAAAATTTCACAGGCGATGGGAAATGTTTTTAGTTTTGATTTCTTAATTTTTTGCAAACCGGAAAACATTTGGTAAACGATTAAATGCTACGCTAATTTGCGTCAGCTGGTAGATGACGGTTTACATTTGTGTGCGAGTAAAGTGTACCTTTGTGTGTACGTCGCGCCTTTGCGAATTGTGTTAGAAAAAAAAAATTAAAGCATAGATACCGGTAACATCTATTTTTCTCGGAATTTATATGCGAAATTACATTAGAAGAAATATACCATGAGCTTTACGGTGAAAGAAAACCTCGTGAGGAAACCTTTACACACCTGTGAAGAAATTCAATAGTGTGTATGAAGTTCCCAATCCGCACTGGGCCCGCGTGGGAACTACGGCCCAAGCCCTCTCATTCTGTGAGGAGGTCTGTGCCCTGCAGTGGGACATAATTATATAGGCTGAAATGATGATAATTATTATTAGTATATCAACATATTCCTTGAATTTTAGAGTTAACTCCAATGGTCATGGGAGATTGAAAAATAACTTGCTGCCAAGTTTCTTGCGGCGCATTCTTCTTGCTAATGATGGTCTTTAAGAAAGCGCTAGTAGTATAAAGAAACTGATGTGTGAAAGAGCCCTTTCCAGCCTACTTACAGAATAAACAGTTTGATTTTGAGATCAGTGACCAAAAGTGCAGAATTTTGTTTTATACTTTTTATGGCCTTATTGAAATGCCACACATCATAACAAATGTTCCTTCCACGGATATGAAAAAAAAGAAAACTAAATAGTAATTAATATAATTTTTTGTTGTTAGCCTCCTGGTGTGGTGGCGGGGTCACCGGGGGCGCCGCCGCCGTCCGGGGCTCCTCAGAGCGTCACCTTCATCCAGAGGCAGCTACCGCCTGGTCTTACGCAACAGCAGCAGGTAATTGGGGTTGTCTATTTTTTTGTTACGTATAGTAAATCGAAAACCATTTCGAGATAAATGCTTTTAAAATCGATTTCTATTTAATTTTAATATGATGTACTGCATTTATTACATATCAAATAAGCGACCTTCATTTGACATTGAAGTAAATTTCGTAGACGGTCCAAGTTGCACTTTAATCGGTGTGGAATACCATTATTTAGAATTATTCACAATTAACGCGTGAATTAAACTACGGAGTTTGATTTGGACCCGCTGTCTGATATCTGGCACTTTGACAGCGCCAGTAAAGTGACACTAGTTACAATGTACCACTCCACAAAAAATAAATAAAAGGGTTGCCTTATCGTACGCATTTAGATAGATTTAGAAATTTGGCTGTATGGGAGCCCTCGTTTATAATCTGACGTCATCAACCAAATTAGTTTCAATAATTAATTATGAAAAAAGTAGTCAACTTAATGAAAAAATATTGAAATTAGTTTCTTATTATTGGCTTTTCTTTAGAAAAAAAAAAAAATAATTTGCTCACTTCTGGTGGGAACGCAATCAATCAAATAGTTTATTTGCAAGAATGTTAATAAATATATTTTGTCGTAAAGTGTATTCCGCCCTTTAGAGGTCAAGAAAATATTATCTTATAATAACTATACATATCTTATATCTAGTACGATATAATACCAAATATAATGAATATGCGGCTTATAATCTAAATATTCTTTTACGGAATAGAATGCATTTTTTGTTAGAAAATGTATCACGTTTTTTTAAGATTAGATGAAGAGTGCAAAAAGGTGCATTCGGCATAGAACCCAAATTGTTTAGTAAGTTACCAGACTTTATAAGAGAATCTGAAATGCCTCATTTTAATAATATTTGGAACGCATGTTATCTGAGTGCATCTTTTCCCCGTGAAGGTGCAGTGGTTGCAGAGCCAAGGGGCGCGCGCGACGGCCATGCCGGCCGCGGCGCCCGCGCAGCCGCCGCAGTCGCCCGGTAAGATCAATCTTGCAAGTTTTCTGATAAATGGCCATTTTCAAAAGAAAGTTTACCCATTTCTTATTTTTAAAGAAATGGGTAAACTTCATAATTTCAATGAGCCGTGGTGACCTAGTGGTTTGACCTATGGCCTCTCAAGCAGTGAGTTGTGGGTTCGAGTCCGGGCTCGCTCATCTGAGTTTTTCGGAATTTATGTGTGTAATTATATTTGTAATTTACCATGAGCTTTACGGTGAAGGAAAACATCGTGAGGAAACCTGCATATTTTGAGAAGGAATTCAATGGTGTTTGTGAAGTTCCCAATCCGCACTGGGCCCGCGTGGGAACTACGGCCCAAGCCCTCTCATTCTGAGAAAAGGCCTGTGCCCTGCAGTGGGATTTATGTAGGCTGGGATGATGATGATGATTGCATGACTTTTATATACACACACTAAAAGTGCATTACAACCATACATCGTTATCGCGGGAGCTAAAACGATTTGACAGTACTAAAAGATTATGACAATTAGCAATAACAGAAGCGACAATGTTATCGAGGAACATTTATGCCTAAGAGTTCTAATTTATCAACTTTCTTTTCTTTTAACGACCGCTTTAGCCTATGCTTTAGACCTTTAGGTATTTAAAAGAATGTAAACAAACCATTAAAGAGGTTATTTCTAAGACAATGTTTGGATCCTGCTCAATATTTATTATTTTAAAATAATTGAGCAACCGACTTCAGTCCGTTCAATTCTAATAACGTATAATTACGCTAAATTTTACTGAATATGTACACATTTACGAATACAAAAATATTTTTATCATGTTAAATGAATATTTAATTTTTTTATTGTAAATTGTCACTAAAAAATACCCAATCTTGCAGAGGTTTAAAACGCAAGGTTTGATCTAATGAGAATGTAATGCGACTAAAATAGAAAGTGTCGTATTTAATGTAGCAACACCTACCTTACGTGATTTTTAACTTTGTCGGTTTGACATTTGCCATTGCTTGTTGTCATCTGATGCGAGTGCGATATTTGTGGTGTTTTCATTATTTCATTTATTGTTATTCTTTGTTAAGTTTGTTGTTTTCTGTTAATTATTTGTTGAACTGGTTTGTTTTGTTGTTTTGTTACGGAGTTGTGTATTTTACGAAGACATGGGTGATGGCGAGCCGGGAACTAGCCGGGCTAGTTCCTTGCTTACATTTCCTTCTCCGAAGAAGAAGCGGACTAAGACAGGACATCTTACATCATCGGAAAAGAACGTGCTTGTGAACATATTTAAATATGTTGAAGAAACGTGGCCAAAAGATAGATATCCATCCAAAACCGACATAACCCAAAAAACGGCAGAAATCATGGGTGTCTCGATTCCTACTGTGTACAGTGTTCTCAAAGAATACAAAACCCATGGTCGTGTTCTATCTCCACCACCACCTGCGACAAAACCAAGCTTAGTGAATAGCCTTGATGATATTGACTTGGGTGGTATTCGAAGAAAAGTGCATCAATTTTATTTTGCAAATGAATTGCCAACTGTAAGCAAGATGCTTGATGCTGTGAACAACGATGACAGTCTACCAAATTTGTCAAGGACCACATTTTTTAAAGTGTTAAAAAAACTGGGGTTCAAGTATTCTAAAAGAAACCGAAAAAGTATGTTGATTGATAGAAATGATATAGTTGACTGGCGTATTAAGTATTTAGACCAAATAGATAAAGAACGAAAGGCAGGGAAGAAGATTTATTACCTGGATGAGACTTGGGTTAATGAAGGTAATTCATTGAATTGTTTTACTTATTGTTTTTATAGGTTTCCATACCCAAAGGGTAAAAATGGGAACCCTACCCGTCCTTCTGTCTGTCCGTCTGCCACCAGGCTGTGTCTCATGAACAGTGATAGTAAGACAGTTGAAATTTTCGCAGATTATGTATAACTGTGGCCACTATAACAAAAATACTAAAAACAGAACAAAATAAATATTTAAGGGGGGCTCCCATACAACAAAATTAAACCTGACTTTTTATTTAATTTTTGTATTGTATGAATAATATTGCAATTTATTGTTTGTATTACAGGGCACACTAAGGAAAAAGTATGGCAAGATACAACCATAAAGAGTACCAAAGAAGCTCATCGGCAAGGGCTTTCAACAGGACTCAAAAATCCATCTGGCAAAGGAAAACGCCTTATATTAGGACATATTGGTATGTAAAAATTGTATGCTACAATATACATTCTTTTATACATAAATAGTAATAAATAAATATTATTCGACAATCTTACACAAATCAACCTAGTCACACTGGAACTGCAACTGGAACAAATATATGTAATAAACATACAGTTGTGGCCATATAATTAAGAACGATTATTTATTGAGATGATTTTTTCAAAGTAACAAGTATAACTAAATGCCCGTATTTTTTTTATTTCTCTCGGTATTGCATAACTTTTCCGTACTACCGGTACATTCATTTATGCAACATTGTTGGCTAAAAAATTAATAGAGAAACTTTATACATTCGATCTGAACCTAGTATTAGTACTTACTGGCTGGTCACGTAATTAAGAACGCTGAATAGTTTATTATTTTTTCAAATTTAAATAGAGAACACTGTGTGGCTCTGTGGTTGTAGATTATTATTCGTATAATTTTGGCGCCATTTCGTGCTGTTAAAGTCTTAAAAGTGATTACTTCGTATAAAAACTATGGGGAAAAATAATAGTTGTGATAAATCTACAAGAGAAGTAATAATAAAACTTCGCGAGAAGAATTGGTCGTATAAAAAGATAGCCGACCATCTGCAATGTTCAAAAACAATGGTTTTCCATGCCGTAAAGCATTTTTCCATGTATCAAACTACTTCAAACGTTCCGCGTGGACCTAGACAGAGAAAGTCATCTCGTCGAGATGATCGAAATATCGTTCGTTTGGCAAAACAAAATCCTTTTAAAGGGTCTAATGAGTTGAGAAAAGAATATTTTGGCGAAAACAACCCTTCAGCAATCTCTGCACGCACTATTCGAAGGCGTTTGGTAGAAAATAAGTTGAACGGAAGGATAGCAAGGAAGGTGCCTATGTTGAAACGATGTCATAGGCAAGCCCGACTTGCATTTGCAAGAAGGTATGAAAACTGGACAGTCAGACAGTGGAAAAACGTTCTTTTTTCTGACGAGACAAAAATAAATAGGGTATGTTCTGATGGAAAACGATATGTACGACGCCCTCCGAATAAAGCATTCGACCCAAAGTACACAAAAGTGACATTAAAGCATGGCGGGGGAAATGTGAAAATTTGGGGGTGCTTTTCTGGACATGGCGTTGGACCTGTTAGGCTGATAGAAGGAAACATGGATCAATTCCAATACAAAAATATAATGCAAGAAACAATGTTACCATATGCCGAAGACGTGCTTCCGGTTATTTGGACATTCCAGCACGACAATGATCCAAAGCATACTGCACGCACCGTTAAGGAATTCCTCACATCACAATCAGTTTCAGTCTTAGATTGGCCAGCCAACAGCCCAGATCTTAACCCAATAGAGCATCTTTGGTGCGAAGTCAAGAAAAAGGTTTCAAATCGACAGTGTGGCAATTTGAGAGAGCTGTACGACGTTTTCTTAGAAGAATGGAACTCTATTTCTCTTGCGAAATGTCAAAAATTGATAGATTCAATGCCTCGCCGGTGTAAAGCCATAATTAGAAGCCGTGGACATGCTACTAACTATTAATTTTAGTTCAAATGTATTAAATTGCTTTTTTTTCTATACCAACTTCACATTAATATGATTTATTTAATCTAAGTTTCATATAAAACAACTCTCGGGCAGTTTAATAAATCGTTCTTAATTATTTGTCCAGCTTCATTACTATTTGAATTTATTAGTATAGAGAACAAATAAAATTTGTAAAAAAAAATGTTAGCAATTATACACTATTATTATTAATCCTGTTTGCTCTATCCATGTGGCTATTTTATAACATAACTTGTTACTTCTAAGAAGAAACACAACTAGACATATGACATGATTTAGATAAAAAAAAATCGGAAACTTCAAATCGTTCTTAATTGTATGACCACCACTGTATATACAAATGCCCATACCAGGAACAAACCCGGTACCTCATGTTTCATAAGCAGAGTCACTATCGGCTAGGCTAGGAGACTGTTAAGATTAACTGAATGCGCAAAAGCTGTATCTACTAATACTAAACGACTTGACTGTGCACTGAATAAACGATTAGGTAAACAATAAAAGAAATATAAAAAACTATTAGCAATAACATATTTGTTTACCTTTGTTGTAGGGTCATCAACTGGCTTCTTGAAGGAGGGCGAGCTGATATTTCTGGCAAGCAAGGGGGATGGTGACTACCATAGTGAAATGAATGCAGCAAATTTTGAGAAATGGTTTGATGTAATTTTAAACAATGTTGAGACAAATTCAGTGATTGTTATGGACAATGCACCGTACCATTCACGCAAAGAAGACAAAGCACCTACATTAAAAACAAAAAAGGCTGATATTCAGCATTGGTTACAATCTAAAAACATACCATTCGGACCTAAGGAGGTTAAGCCCCAACTGATGCAGAAAGTGCGACAAGTAAAACACAAATATGAAAAATTTGTAGCTGACGAAAAAGCGAAAAAAAGGGGCATCACACTAATAAGGCTCCCACCCTACCACTGCGAGCTCAACCCCATCGAGCTGGTATGGGCAAAGGTAAAGGGAGAAATAGCGACAAAAAATACGACTTTCAAGCTGAAAGATTTAAAAAAATTATTACCTGAGGCACTTGGAAATGTTACAGCCAAAGATTGGGAAAACTGTGAGAAACATGTGCTTAAAGAAGAAGAAAAAATGAGAGGGTTAGACAGTCATATTGACGAGTTGACAGACAGACTTGTAATAAATTTGGGGGAGTCATCATCGTCATCATCGAGTGATTCTGAATAGGGGTGAACGTTATTAGTGCGATAGCCGGGAAATAGTTCTTCAATTTATTAGCAAGTGAACGAGTACAATACTATTAACGACCCACACCTAATTCTGAATAAAATAATTAATAAAAGTATTGCGTTTTATTTAAAAAGTATTATAAGGTAATTGTTATGATTAGTAGATAGGATATAAATACCACACAAAAATTTAATGAAAGACTAGCAATGAGACTACTTTATTTACCAGTGATTAATTATTGATTATTCAACAATATTCAGATTTCATGCTTTTACATAAAATGGGATCATTATAAGAAGTCTAATAGCGTATTTAGTGCTAGCTACATTTTCAATTTTTATTCTCGTCATAATGGTTCACAACCTCTGAATCTGTCATTTTTGACAGCTCCCGTTTGTTTACATTCTTTTAAATACCTAAAAGTCTAAAGTATAGTTGGTAGTGACCCTGCCTACGAAGCAAGAGGTCCTGGGTTCAAATCCCGGTAAGGGCATTTATTTGTGTGATGAGCACGAATATTTGTTCCTGAGTTATGGATGTTTTCTATGTATTTAAGTATTTATTTATCAATATAAGTATGTTTATCGTCGTCTAGTACCCATAGTACAAGCTTTGTTTAGTTTGGGACTAGGTCGATTTGTGTAAGATTGTCCCCTAATATTTATTTATTTATTTTCTTTCTAATATTAGACCTCCATACTCGACTTGATTACTAATACATACTTAAAAAGATTAATTACGCAATCGCAGCCTCAAACTCTTCAGCCACATTTCTTGCTCGTCATTGTCATTTATTAATTTTTCGTAATAAAAACCTGTGTCCACAACATAATTTGTGTGTAATATTTGTGATTATTACGAAATCCAAATAAAATCCAAGTAAATATACGTTAGTAAAAATTACACACATTGCTGGCTTTATTCAAGTAGACACATTGACTTCTATGTAGGTAAACGTTAATACAGTAAGGCACTGGTCCCACCGCCGGCGAGTGAGATATGAACTATCGACTTTTTTCTAGCCCAAGAAACGAACAAAAGATAATCGCTTCCGTGTAAATAAAAGAGACGATTATCTTTTGTTCGTTTCTTGGGCTAGAAAAAAGTCGATAGTTCATATCTCACTCGCCGACGGTGGGACCAGCGCCTAAGTATATGACAAATTTGATTGACATTTTGCCAGCGAAAACATTGTGCTGCTAAAACTTCTTAGATGCTTAGATCCGTATACTATACATAAATTCTGTTATGTGTTCTTAACTGATTTGTTCTTGCTCCCACGATAACGATGTATGATTACAACGGTAAATAAGGCACAGTTTCGCAGTAAAGCCAGTCTACTGATCCTGCAAATGTATTCCTTCAATCCGCTATTGCCAAACACCGAATCTCGCATTCAGCTCATACATAGTAATGCTCTGACGGTGTACCCGCATTATAATTTCAATGCGTTATCTATCGCTCGCTCTAAGCCTTCTCTACAATATTAGTAATTTTTCTCCTCTCCTTTACGTGACATGTGCTTTCTGTAAAGTTGAAATAATGTGAAAGGTTGGCGGTGACTTGAGAAATTATGTCGGATAGTTTGGATTTACACGTTGAATGTAAGGGTTTAGTGAAATATATAAAAATACAGCTTATGTACTGTGACGTATACTGGATGCGAGCTTAGATAAACTCAAGAGTTATAGTTACACAAGAAATAACTGATCGGAGCCGTAAGGGCTGGCAACTCAGCAATGCTGAGGTGCGCGTACGCGTATATCACGCGTGATAGTGTGCTTAATTTGCATATATTTGTGGCACAACATCGTCTCGTCAAGTGGACGCCACGTTGCGCGCGACATTGTTGCAATATCGAAGTTGAATCTTACTAAGATACCCGAAACACAGGATTTCCTAGTTCGGACTCATGAGTTGCTTACTTAGATTTATAAGGAAACTTTGTACCTATTAAGTTATTCTGTAAAAATCAAATTTTCAATAACTTTATCTTTGTTTTATCTTTATAATTTTATTAACGCGAAAGTTTGTATGGATGTTTGGATGTTTGTTACTCTTTGACGCTAAAACGGTTTGACGGATTCTGATGTAATTTGGGTCACGGATAGTTTGTAACCTGGATTAATATAAGAGAATTTTTATTTCACAAAACTTCTTTGATTTTTTTATTGTCTCGGTGATTTCATTTCTCATTATTCAATTAAGTCCGCGCAGGGTTGTATACTTGGCAGGTGAGGTATAGTATTTACATATGTTTGAGTGATTATTCTTTGCTTTTTTATAATCTACAAATTATTTATTTACGCATGTAGTCTTATGTAGCTATTAGTGTGCAGTTTATTTATTTATTTATTTATTTATCTATCTATACTTACAGCGATCCGGGTGTCACCAACGGTGCTGGCTGAAAATCAGCGCTGGGGTGCTATAAACGCCTCAGCATTATGCTGAGCCAGTGTCCGATTTGCAACCGCAATGACACATTCTATCTTTAGCTTTCGTGTTGTCTTTTGTTTTGTAAAATATTGATGATGTGTCTTGTATTGTTGTAAATAAATGTATTTCTTTCTTTCTTTCTTTCTTTATATTTTAGAAACTTTTAATTAAATTGCAATGTTCGTTAGTATTTTTTAGTTTTAAATTGGACTGAATTGAATATGGGTACATTCATACAAGGTGTTCTAAATTAATGTAGAATATTTCAGCAGATGGTAGGGTTAGTGTGACTTTGAACTGACTTTTTCATTCAAAAACTTTTCATTCAAAACGTAGCCTCGTAGTTTGCGCCCTTCCCACCATCTTCTTCTTTGCTTTTTCGCACTTTTTTTTTTGTGTATTTTCTTTTTCCAATTTAATACATGGTGTTTTCTAACGAATCCGGAATATGTCGTCCAAAAATTTAAATTTGAAATTTTATTTGATTTAAATTTTATTTCACCGAAAATTTTAACATCAGCTGAATGTTTAAACAAGAAACTACCGTGAGACTCACTCAGTGAAAATAAACGGATCACTCACGTCTTCAGGTCACGTCAACTGAATGTACCCAAAATATATTAATCTCAATTAAAAATCTTTGAAAATATAAAGGGTAAGAGCATCGGTTGAAATTTATTCCGGCCTCATTTTGTGATATCTCGTATCGTACAATTGACTAAAATATGGTAAGATACCATAGTATAAGCCCGGACTTACACTAGTACGAAAAATTGTGTAAGTTGCAGTACATTTCCGCGCTCAGACGGCTACTTCCAACTTGTTCGAGTCACAGCCTCGCAATGTAATGCTACTTACGTAATTATTCTTACTAGTGTCGCTTACTAGTCTCTGGCTGGACAAAATGACGACAACCGGCTAGACATTGACATTGTTGTCACAACATATCGACAACGACCGCCTTAGCCTAGTTGGTAGTCTGCCTACGAAGCAAGAGGTCCTGGGTTCGAATCCCGGTAAGGGAATTTATTTGTGTGATGAGCACGAATATTTGTTCCTGAGTTATGGATGTTTTCTATGTATTTAAGTATTTATTTATCTATATAAGTATGTTTATCGTCGTCTAGTACCCATAATACAAGCTTTGCTTAGTTTGGGACTAGGTCGATTTGTGTAAGATTGTCCCCCTAATATTTATTTATTTATTTATATTAAGAAAAAAAAGAATAGAAGTTGTTTTCTGTGCACCTTTCGGTGACTGGACTTGCATTTTCAATCTATCAAGTCAATTCGCTTACTAGAGGATACATAAAATAAAGGATAGGATAGGTACATAAAAGATAAAAATACGCACGCGAATTCAACATTATTTTCCAATATGGCGGATGACATTTCGACGCTTTTGATCCTGGCAATCGTCCTGGGTGTCGTTTTAGACTACTTTGGCAGCGCTTAAGCTGTTGCGCGTCCGATGATTGCCGTCATTTGTTCCTTAACTTTTTGCGCTGGTAGTTCCGGCTCGAGGGAGAAAAATGGTGTCCATCGGATGCTCGACGGGTTAATGCTGCTTTGATTATTAATTTTTTTGATTGATAATGATAAAATGTCTCCAGTAGGCGGCGGCGGCGTCCCGAGCCCGGCGGGCGGCGGCCCCGAGCTGCAGCAGCTGCAGATGCAGCGCGCGCAGTACCAGCGGCTGCAGCAACTGCAGGCGCAGCGCGACCACCACGCGCACCACCACCCGCTGCCCAAGCAGGCAAGCCCCTAGCAGCTCCCTCACTAGCAGCCCCTAGCAGCTCCCTCAGATGCAGCGCGCGCAGTACCAGCGGCTGCAGCAACTGCAGGCGCAGCGCGACCACCACGCGCACCACCACCCGCTGCCCAAGCAGGCAAGCCCCTAGCAGCTCCCTCACTAGCAGCCCCTAGCAGCTCCCTCAGATGCAGCGCGCGCAGTACCAGCGGCTGCAGCAACTGCAGGCGCAGCGCGACCACCACGCGCACCACCACCCGCTGCCCAAGCAGGCAAGCCCCTAGCAGCTCCCTCACTAGCAGCCCCTAGCAGCTCCCTCAGATGCAGCGCGCGCAGTACCAGCGGCTGCAGCAACTGCAGGCGCAGCGCGACCACCACGCGCACCACCACCCGCTGCCCAAGCAGGCAAGCCCCTAGCAGCTCCCTCACTAGCAGCCCCTAGCAGCTCCCTCAGATGCAGCGCGCGCAGTACCAGCGGCTGCAGCAACTGCAGGCGCAGCGCGACCACCACGCGCACCACCACCCGCTGCCCAAGCAGGCAAGCCCCTAGCAGCTCCCTCACTAGCAGCCCCTAGCAGCTCCCTCAGATGCAGCGCGCGCAGTACCAGCGGCTGCAGCAACTGCAGGCGCAGCGCGACCACCACGCGCACCACCACCCGCTGCCCAAGCAGGCAAGCCCCTAGCAGCTCCCTCACTAGCAGCCCCTAGCAGCTCCCTCAGATGCAGCGCGCGCAGTACCAGCGGCTGCAGCAACTGCAGGCGCAGCGCGACCACCACGCGCACCACCACCCGCTGCCCAAGCAGGCAAGCCCCTAGCAGCTCCCTCACTAGCAGCCCCTAGCAGCTCCCTCAGATGCAGCGCGCGCAGTACCAGCGGCTGCAGCAACTGCAGGCGCAGCGCGACCACCACGCGCACCACCACCCGCTGCCCAAGCAGGCAAGCCCCTAGCAGCTCCCTCACTAGCAGCCCCTAGCAGCTCCCTCAGATGCAGCGCGCGCAGTACCAGCGGCTGCAGCAACTGCAGGCGCAGCGCGACCACCACGCGCACCACCACCCGCTGCCCAAGCAGGCAAGCCCCTAGCAGCTCCCTCACTAGCAGCCCCTAGCAGCTCCCTCAGATGCAGCGCGCGCAGTACCAGCGGCTGCAGCAACTGCAGGCGCAGCGCGACCACCACGCGCACCACCACCCGCTGCCCAAGCAGGCAAGCCCCTAGCAGCTCCCTCACTAGCAGCCCCTAGCAGCTCCCTCAGATGCAGCGCGCGCAGTACCAGCGGCTGCAGCAACTGCAGGCGCAGCGCGACCACCACGCGCACCACCACCCGCTGCCCAAGCAGGCAAGCCCCTAGCAGCTCCCTCACTAGCAGCCCCTTGCAGCTCCCTCAGATGCAGCGCGCGCAGTACCAGCGGCTGCAGCAACTGCAGGCGCAGCGCGACCACCACGCGCACCACCACCCGCTGCCCAAGCAGGCAAGCCCCTAGCAGCTCCCTCACTAGCAGCCCCTAGCAGCTCCCTCAGATGCAGCGCGCGCAGTACCAGCGGCTGCAGCAACTGCAGGCGCAGCGCGACCACCACGCGCACCACCACCCGCTGCCCAAGCAGGCAAGCCCCTAGCAGCTCCCTCACTAGCAGCCCCTAGCAGCTCCCTCAGATGCAGCGCGCGCAGTACCAGCGGCTGCAGCAACTGCAGGCGCAGCGCGACCACCACGCGCACCACCACCCGCTGCCCAAGCAGGCAAGCCCCTAGCAGCTCCCTCACTAGCAGCCCCTAGCAGCTCCCTCAGATGCAGCGCGCGCAGTACCAGCGGCTGCAGCAACTGCAGGCGCAGCGCGACCACCACGCGCACCACCACCCGCTGCCCAAGCAGGCAAGCCCCTAGCAGCTCCCTCACTAGCAGCCCCTAGCAGCTCCCTCAGATGCAGCGCGCGCAGTACCAGCGGCTGCAGCAACTGCAGGCGCAGCGCGACCACCACGCGCACCACCACCCGCTGCCCAAGCAGGCAAGCCCCTAGCAGCTCCCTCACTAGCAGCCCCTAGCAGCTCCCTCAGATGCAGCGCGCGCAGTACCAGCGGCTAAAGCAACTGCAGGCGCAGCGCGACCACCACGCGCACCACCACCCGCTGCCCAAGCAGGCAAGCCCCTAGCAGCTCCCTCACTAGCAGCCCCTAGCAGCTCCCTCAGATGCAGCGCGCGCAGTACCAGCGGCTGCAGCAACTGCAGGCGCAGCGCGACCACCACGCGCACCACCACCCGCTGCCCAAGCAGGCAAGCCCCTAGCAGCTCCCTCACTAGCAGCCCCTAGCAGCTCCCTCAGATGCAGCGCGCGCAGTACCAGCGGCTGCAGCAACTGCAGGCGCAGCGCGACCACCACGCGCACCACCACCCGCTGCCCAAGCAGGCAAGCCCCTAGCAGCTCCCTCACTAGCAGCCCCTAGCAGCTCCCTCAGATGCAGCGCGCGCAGTACCAGCGGCTGCAGCAACTGCAGGCGCAGCGCGACCACCACGCGCACCACCACCCGCTGCCCAAGCAGGCAAGCCCCTAGCAGCTCCCTCACTAGCAGCCCCTAGCAGCTCCCTCAGATGCAGCGCGCGCAGTACCAGCGGCTGCAGCAACTGCAGGCGCAGCGCGACCACCACGCGCACCACCACCCGCTGCCCAAGCAGGCAAGCCCCTAGCAGCTCCCTCACTAGCAGCCCCTAGCAGCTCCCTCAGATGCAGCGCGCGCAGTACCAGCGGCTGCAGCAACTGCAGGCGCAGCGCGACCACCACGCGCACCACCACCCGCTGCCCAAGCAGGCAAGCCCCTAGCAGCTCCCTCACTAGCAGCCCCTAGCAGCTCCCTCAGATGCAGCGCGCGCAGTACCAGCGGCTGCAGCAACTGCAGGCGCAGCGCGACCACCACGCGCACCACCACCCGCTGCCCAAGCAGGCAAGCCCCTAGCAGCTCCCTCACTAGCAGCCCCTAGCAGCTCCCTCAGATGCAGCGCGCGCAGTACCAGCGGCTGCAGCAACTGCAGGCGCAGCGCGACCACCACGCGCACCACCACCCGCTGCCCAAGCAGGCAAGCCCCTAGCAGCTCCCTCACTAGCAGCCCCTAGCAGCTCCCTCAGATGCAGCGCGCGCAGTACCAGCGGCTGCAGCAACTGCAGGCGCAGCGCGACCACCACGCGCACCACCACCCGCTGCCCAAGCAGGCAAGCCCCTAGCAGCTCCCTCACTAGCAGCCCCTAGCAGCTCCCTCAGATGCAGCGCGCGCAGTACCAGCGGCTGCAGCAACTGCAGGCGCAGCGCGACCACCACGCGCACCACCACCCGCTGCCCAAGCAGGCAAGCCCCTAGCAGCTCCCTCACTAGCAGCCCCTAGCAGCTCCCTCAGATGCAGCGCGCGCAGTACCAGCGGCTGCAGCAACTGCAGGCGCAGCGCGACCACCACGCGCACCACCACCCGCTGCCCAAGCAGGCAAGCCCCTAGCAGCTCCCTCACTAGCAGCCCCTAGCAGCTCCCTCAGATGCAGCGCGCGCAGTACCAGCGGCTGCAGCAACTGCAGGCGCAGCGCGACCACCACGCGCACCACCACCCGCTGCCCAAGCAGGCAAGCCCCTAGCAGCTCCCTCACTAGCAGCCCCTAGCAGCTCCCTCAGATGCAGCGCGCGCAGTACCAGCGGCTGCAGCAACTGCAGGCGCAGCGCGACCACCACGCGCACCACCACCCGCTGCCCAAGCAGGCAAGCCCCTAGCAGCTCCCTCACTAGCAGCCCCTAGCAGCTCCCTCAGATGCAGCGCGCGCAGTACCAGCGGCTGCAGCAACTGCAGGCGCAGCGCGACCACCACGCGCACCACCACCCGCTGCCCAAGCAGGCAAGCCCCTAGCAGCTCCCTCACTAGCAGCCCCTAGCAGCTCCCTCAGATGCAGCGCGCGCAGTACCAGCGGCTGCAGCAACTGCAGGCGCAGCGCGACCACCACGCGCACCACCACCCGCTGCCCAAGCAGGCAAGCCCCTAGCAGCTCCCTCACTAGCAGCCCCTAGCAGCTCCCTCAGATGCAGCGCGCGCAGTACCAGCGGCTGCAGCAACTGCAGGCGCAGCGCGACCACCACGCGCACCACCACCCGCTGCCCAAGCAGGCAAGCCCCTAGCAGCTCCCTCACTAGCAGCCCCTAGCAGCTCCCTCAGATGCAGCGCGCGCAGTACCAGCGGCTGCAGCAACTGCAGGCGCAGCGCGACCACCACGCGCACCACCACCCGCTGCCCAAGCAGGCAAGCCCCTAGCAGCTCCCTCACTAGCAGCCCCTAGCAGCTCCCTCAGATGCAGCGCGCGCAGTACCAGCGGCTGCAGCAACTGCAGGCGCAGCGCGACCACCACGCGCACCACCACCCGCTGCCCAAGCAGGCAAGCCCCTAGCAGCTCCCTCACTAGCAGCCCCTAGCAGCTCCCTCAGATGCAGCGCGCGCAGTACCAGCGGCTGCAGCAACTGCAGGCGCAGCGCGACCACCACGCGCACCACCACCCGCTGCCCAAGCAGGCAAGCCCCTAGCAGCTCCCTCACTAGCAGCCCCTAGCAGCTCCCTCAGATGCAGCGCGCGCAGTACCAGCGGCTGCAGCAACTGCAGGCGCAGCGCGACCACCACGCGCACCACCACCCGCTGCCCAAGCAGGCAAGCCCCTAGCAGCTCCCTCACTAGCAGCCCCTAGCAGCTCCCTCAGATGCAGCGCGCGCAGTACCAGCGGCTGCAGCAACTGCAGGCGCAGCGCGACCACCACGCGCACCACCACCCGCTGCCCAAGCAGGCAAGCCCCTAGCAGCTCCCTCACTAGCAGCCCCTAGCAGCTCCCTCAGATGCAGCGCGCGCAGTACCAGCGGCTGCAGCAACTGCAGGCGCAGCGCGACCACCACGCGCACCACCACCCGCTGCCCAAGCAGGCAAGCCCCTAGCAGCTCCCTCACTAGCAGCCCCTAGCAGCTCCCTCAGATGCAGCGCGCGCAGTACCAGCGGCTGCAGCAACTGCAGGCGCAGCGCGACCACCACGCGCACCACCACCCGCTGCCCAAGCAGGCAAGCCCCTAGCAGCTCCCTCACTAGCAGCCCCTAGCAGCTCCCTCAGATGCAGCGCGCGCAGTACCAGCGGCTGCAGCAACTGCAGGCGCAGCGCGACCACCACGCGCACCACCACCCGCTGCCCAAGCAGGCAAGCCCCTAGCAGCTCCCTCACTAGCAGCCCCTAGCAGCTCCCTCAGATGCAGCGCGCGCAGTACCAGCGGCTGCAGCAACTGCAGGCGCAGCGCGACCACCACGCGCACCACCACCCGCTGCCCAAGCAGGCAAGCCCCTAGCAGCTCCCTCACTAGCAGCCCCTAGCAGCTCCCTCAGATGCAGCGCGCGCAGTACCAGCGGCTGCAGCAACTGCAGGCGCAGCGCGACCACCACGCGCACCACCACCCGCTGCCCAAGCAGGCAAGCCCCTAGCAGCTCCCTCACTAGCAGCCCCTAGCAGCTCCCTCAGATGCAGCGCGCGCAGTACCAGCGGCTGCAGCAACTGCAGGCGCAGCGCGACCACCACGCGCACCACCACCCGCTGCCCAAGCAGGCAAGCCCCTAGCAGCTCCCTCACTAGCAGCCCCTAGCAGCTCCCTCAGATGCAGCGCGCGCAGTACCAGCGGCTGCAGCAACTGCAGGCGCAGCGCGACCACCACGCGCACCACCACCCGCTGCCCAAGCAGGCAAGCCCCTAGCAGCTCCCTCACTAGCAGCCCCTAGCAGCTCCCTCAGATGCAGCGCGCGCAGTACCAGCGGCTGCAGCAACTGCAGGCGCAGCGCGACCACCACGCGCACCACCACCCGCTGCCCAAGCAGGCAAGCCCCTAGCAGCTCCCTCACTAGCAGCCCCTAGCAGCTCCCTCAGATGCAGCGCGCGCAGTACCAGCGGCTGCAGCAACTGCAGGCGCAGCGCGACCACCACGCGCACCACCACCCGCTGCCCAAGCAGGCAAGCCCCTAGCAGCTCCCTCACTAGCAGCCCCTAGCAGCTCCCTCAGATGCAGCGCGCGCAGTACCAGCGGCTGCAGCAACTGCAGGCGCAGCGCGACCACCACGCGCACCACCACCCGCTGCCCAAGCAGGCAAGCCCCTAGCAGCTCCCTCACTAGCAGCCCCTTGCAGCTCCCTCAGATGCAGCGCGCGCAGTACCAGCGGCTGCAGCAACTGCAGGCGCAGCGCGACCACCACGCGCACCACCACCCGCTGCCCAAGCAGGCAAGCCCCTAGCAGCTCCCTCACTAGCAGCCCCTAGCAGCTCCCTCAGATGCAGCGCGCGCAGTACCAGCGGCTGCAGCAACTGCAGGCGCAGCGCGACCACCACGCGCACCACCACCCGCTGCCCAAGCAGGCAAGCCCCTAGCAGCTCCCTCACTAGCAGCCCCTAGCAGCTCCCTCAGATGCAGCGCGCGCAGTACCAGCGGCTGCAGCAACTGCAGGCGCAGCGCGACCACCACGCGCACCACCACCCGCTGCCCAAGCAGGCAAGCCCCTAGCAGCTCCCTCACTAGCAGCCCCTAGCAGCTCCCTCAGATGCAGCGCGCGCAGTACCAGCGGCTGCAGCAACTGCAGGCGCAGCGCGACCACCACGCGCACCACCACCCGCTGCCCAAGCAGGCAAGCCCCTAGCAGCTCCCTCACTAGCAGCCCCTAGCAGCTCCCTCAGATGCAGCGCGCGCAGTACCAGCGGCTGCAGCAACTGCAGGCGCAGCGCGACCACCACGCGCACCACCACCCGCTGCCCAAGCAGGCAAGCCCCTAGCAGCTCCCTCACTAGCAGCCCCTAGCAGCTCCCTCAGATGCAGCGCGCGCAGTACCAGCGGCTAAAGCAACTGCAGGCGCAGCGCGACCACCACGCGCACCACCACCCGCTGCCCAAGCAGGCAAGCCCCTAGCAGCTCCCTCACTAGCAGCCCCTAGCAGCTCCCTCAGATGCAGCGCGCGCAGTACCAGCGGCTGCAGCAACTGCAGGCGCAGCGCGACCACCACGCGCACCACCACCCGCTGCCCAAGCAGGCAAGCCCCTAGCAGCTCCCTCACTAGCAGCCCCTAGCAGCTCCCTCAGATGCAGCGCGCGCAGTACCAGCGGCTGCAGCAACTGCAGGCGCAGCGCGACCACCACGCGCACCACCACCCGCTGCCCAAGCAGGCAAGCCCCTAGCAGCTCCCTCACTAGCAGCCCCTAGCAGCTCCCTCAGATGCAGCGCGCGCAGTACCAGCGGCTGCAGCAACTGCAGGCGCAGCGCGACCACCACGCGCACCACCACCCGCTGCCCAAGCAGGCAAGCCCCTAGCAGCTCCCTCACTAGCAGCCCCTAGCAGCTCCCTCAGATGCAGCGCGCGCAGTACCAGCGGCTGCAGCAACTGCAGGCGCAGCGCGACCACCACGCGCACCACCACCCGCTGCCCAAGCAGGCAAGCCCCTAGCAGCTCCCTCACTAGCAGCCCCTAGCAGCTCCCTCAGATGCAGCGCGCGCAGTACCAGCGGCTGCAGCAACTGCAGGCGCAGCGCGACCACCACGCGCACCACCACCCGCTGCCCAAGCAGGCAAGCCCCTAGCAGCTCCCTCACTAGCAGCCCCTAGCAGCTCCCTCAGATGCAGCGCGCGCAGTACCAGCGGCTGCAGCAACTGCAGGCGCAGCGCGACCACCACGCGCACCACCACCCGCTGCCCAAGCAGGCAAGCCCCTAGCAGCTCCCTCACTAGCAGCCCCTAGCAGCTCCCTCAGATGCAGCGCGCGCAGTACCAGCGGCTGCAGCAACTGCAGGCGCAGCGCGACCACCACGCGCACCACCACCCGCTGCCCAAGCAGGCAAGCCCCTAGCAGCTCCCTCACTAGCAGCCCCTAGCAGCTCCCTCAGATGCAGCGCGCGCAGTACCAGCGGCTGCAGCAACTGCAGGCGCAGCGCGACCACCACGCGCACCACCACCCGCTGCCCAAGCAGGCAAGCCCCTAGCAGCTCCCTCACTAGCAGCCCCTAGCAGCTCCCTCAGATGCAGCGCGCGCAGTACCAGCGGCTGCAGCAACTGCAGGCGCAGCGCGACCACCACGCGCACCACCACCCGCTGCCCAAGCAGGCAAGCCCCTAGCAGCTCCCTCACTAGCAGCCCCTAGCAGCTCCCTCAGAAGGATTTTGAAAAACAATGACAACTACAATACACTATGCGCCACCTATAGTCATGAAGTAGATGAAGCGTTCCAACAATAAAGGGACCGTCCGGCCGGGAGGGTTTTACGATAATCACTGTGACGGTTTGTAAATCTACGTCATAAAACACTATTGACTTTCATTATCAAGTGCATAGGAATCAATGTTTATTGGTCTTCCATATTTTACATGACGAAGTTTCTAAACTGATGCATCTACAACTTCAAACTCTTTCGGTCAATCGTAACATCTGCTTGGAGAATTATCTATTGGGCCGAGGATACGAAGTCAGCGGGCAGCGGAGCGGCGAGCGTGTTCTCTGTTCATTGCGCGGCCGTGACGCTTGCCACACAGTGGTTAGCAGGCAGCACACGCAATGAACTCGCGACTTCGTGTCAGCGGCCTTATGCGTCCTACACTTTTAACACGTTTGGTTTGAAGTATCTTTTGGTATTTTTTATTTTTTCAGCTTCAATTTTTTTACTTTTACGGTCATCCCGTGAAATCCATATATTTCATACTAAATACAAACTGAAACATAGATGCACAGAAAAACCCCAGAAAAAAGACCAATGCTGGGAATCGAACCCAGGTCCTCGGCATTCCGTGCCGCGTGCTTCCCCTACACCTGTAACACTGCATAAGTGATGATGGCAGGCTGGAATGTATGATGCATAGGAATAATTTGCGTGTAAACTCCTGACCAGTGGTGGTGTAGGGGCAAGCACGCAGCACGGAATGCCGAGGACCTGGGTTCGATTCCCAGCATTGGCCTTTTTTCTGGGGTTTTTTTTTGTGCATCTATGTTTCAGTTTGTATTTAGTATCCTACACTTTTGTTACCATGTGTCTTTTCTTAGGTGGGGACGGGTGTGACTCAACATGTGGTGGGCACTCCTCTGGCGGAGCAACAAGTGGACGCCGCTCTCCTCGCGCCCGCCACTCCCGACCCACAAGGTAAGCTTTTTACAACACCCTAAACTGCGCACATAACGTCACACATTCAAGGGGGAGGGGGGTTATATTTTACTCCTACGCCTTTATATGCGCGTATATACTACTGTAGGGTACAAGCGGCTCTCAGAATGAGAGGATTAGGGCCGTAGTTCCCAAGCGGGTCCAGGGCGGATTGGGAACTTCACACACACCCACAATTGAATTACTTCACAGGTGTGCGTTTTTCTCGTAATGTTTTCCTTCATCGTAAAGCTTATAGTAAATTTCAAATGTAATTTCGAATATAAGTTCCGAAAAGCTTTTACCCACAACCCTCTGCTTAAGTGACCATCAAAACTAAACCTAACCACATTTTGATTTAAAATGACTGCCTGATAATTCGTGAAGCTCTCTGTTCTGCGTAGTTTAGGCCCTTCACTATGCAATTTTTCGGATTGAAAAGTATCCTAAATGTTAATCCAGGTTACAAATTATTTGTGTGTCAAATTTAATCAGAATTCGTCAAACCGTTTAGCGTGAAAGAATAACAAATATCCACACATCCATCCATCCGTCTAACCATCCATACAAACTTTTAAGTTTATAATATTAGTGGGATATAGCTTGTCTAATTTAAAATGACGCGCCCCACCACCGCTTTTGACATACAGGATTTGAAACCCTCATTTTAAATTAGACAAGCTCTACTGGGATAGTAAATTTGTTCCGTTAGAGCAGGGGTTCCCAACCTTTTCTTGGTCAGGGACCACTTTTACATTATTCTTGTTAGCAGGGACCACTATGTAAGTGTATACTTAATAAAAATAATAAACTGTAATAATCAAACTGAAACTTTAATAAAAAACTCAATGTGAAATTAAAATTTAAAATCATTGGCGGACCATATTTTGGCTTCTGCGGACCACTGGTTGGAAACCACTGCGTTAGAGAGTATCGTCACTACTTTGAAAAAACCTCGTATCTCAAAATTGATAATCTGGCCAAGTGAATTTACTAGGTGTGCATCAAGGTTCAATTTGGTTTACATATTGATTTGAGATACGAGCTTTTTTCAAAGTGATGACGATATGTATTGTTTATTTGTTGGCAGGCGCGAACAGCGCCCTGCTGGTGAACCCGAAGACTAAGACCGCGCTCGCCAACATGCTGAGTATCCGGCTGCAGGGCGCCGCGCCGCCGCCCGACCACGAGCCCTCCGCCGCCGGCACGCTCAGGTCAGTAAGACCAAGACCGCGCTCGCCAACATGCTGAGTATCCGGCTGCAGGGCGCCGCGCCGCCGCCCGACCACGAGCCCTCCGCCGCCGGCACGCTCAGGTCAGTAAGACCAAGACCGCGCTCGCCAACATGCTGAGTATCCGGCTGCAGGGCGCCGCGCCGCCGCCCGACCACGAGCCCTCCGCCGCCGGCACGCTCAGGTCAGTAAGACCAAGACCGCGCTCGCCAACATGCTGAGTATCCGGCTGCAGGGCGCCGCGCCGCCGCCCGACCACGAGCCCTCCGCCGCCGGCACGCTCAGGTCAGTAAGACCAAGACCGCGCTCGCCAACATGCTGAGTATCCGGCTGCAGGGCGCCGCGCCGCCGCCCGACCACGAGCCCTCCGCCGCCGGCACGCTCAGGTCAGTAAGACCAAGACCGCGCTCGCCAACATGCTGAGTATCCGGCTGCAGGGCGCCGCGCCGCCGCCCGACCACGAGCCCTCCGCCGCCGGCACGCTCAGGTCAGTAAGACCAAGACCGCGCTCGCCAACATGCTGAGTATCCGGCTGCAGGGCGCCGCGCCGCCGCCCGACCACGAGCCCTCCGCCGCCGGCACGCTCAGGTCAGTAAGACCAAGACCGCGCTCGCCAACATGCTGAGTATCCGGCTGCAGGGCGCCGCGCCGCCGCCCGACCACGAGCCCTCCGCCGCCGGCACGCTCAGGTCAGTAAGACCAAGACCGCGCTCGCCAACATGCTGAGTATCCGGCTGCAGGGCGCCGCGCCGCCGCCCGACCACGAGCCCTCCGCCGCCGGCACGCTCAGGTCAGTAAGACCAAGACCGCGCTCGCCAACATGCTGAGTATCCGGCTGCAGGGCGCCGCGCCGCCGCCCGACCACGAGCCCTCCGCCGCCGGCACGCTCAGGTCAGTAAGACCAAGACCGCGCTCGCCAACATGCTGAGTATCCGGCTGCAGGGCGCCGCGCCGCCGCCCGACCACGAGCCCTCCGCCGCCGGCACGCTCAGGTCAGTAAGACCAAGACCGCGCTACCTCACCCCCTTTATTTTAGTTATTTATTCATGTTCGCCAACAGGTACAACACTAAAATGAACAAAAGAACAAAGCGTTTATAATAATAAAAGAGTGATAACCCAATAACAGTCAAACACAGCAAGGATCTTAATACGTATACAATCGATGACAGTGAGTGAGTGAGTAGGTTCACTTTGTTCATATTCCCATTTTGTCAACATTCGTATTTCGTCCACATTCCCACCTCGTCTACAATCCCATCTCGTCTTCATTTCCAACTTGTCCACATTCCCAAATCGTCCACATGACGAGTCTTTTAATGCCTTGCTTTATTAGCATAGCCCTAAAACAGAAACGATATGCTTAAATTTAGGGCTAAAATAGCCTATAGTCCTCGGGAACACTATTCGAGAACGATTACTTATTGGAAACTTAATATGACTTAATTGGCCGTGTTCTTGTGTTCTTTGTTCATTCGGCTTAGTATTAAAATTAAAGCGGCAAGGGTGCCGCGCAGGTGACTCATGAATAAATACGAAATCTCGCACGCTCTGACAACTTGTTTGTCTCCCTTCGTCAATCGACAGCTATCACTATTAAAATTTTATTCTACATTTTCCTGTTCAGAAATTCCGTTATAAATGTTTTAATTGACCGTTCTGTGGCTGGTTTTACCATATAACGCGTACATCGATGGGGAAGATAGATGTGAATAATGATAAATCGGTATAATATGACTTATTGGGTATTTCTGGGTGAATCAACTTTTTTGTTTTGTTTACTCTGTCCCCGGTTGTCCAAGTGACACTTCATACTGTTTCACAGAAAAATTGCTTAGAGGCCTGATGCATAACAAAGTACAACTTATATTACAAGCGGAACTCCCTTTCTAGTTAATATAACTGAAGCGAGAATTCCGCTTGTAAAACTAATATTACTTTGTTATGCAACAGGCCCCAGGTCTAACTTGCCTTGTACCTTGTACCAGGTTATCGTCAGATTGGGTCACTGTATACATTTTATTTATTTATTTAGACATGCCAACAGTACATAAACAAAACATTTCAAATCAAGAATTACAAGTTTTGGCTCCCGTTCATGCACCAATAAAAGGCATGCGACAGCATTAATCATGTTCCGGGACGTACACTACAAATAAAAATACAATAGATTATACAATATAAACATAACAACATTAATTAAAATACACAAGAAAAGTAAAAAAAACGCTAATTATCAGAGGTGTGCAATGGATCCAGCATCCTACGCCTAATTGAACGTACAGAGTCCTGAAAGATGTCAAATTTGAAGTGATTTGCTAAGTCTAAGTCGTTGAAAGATTTTTGAATACGATAAAGTGGAAGGGATCTACCAAGCTTCGTCCTGGTGCCTCCCGGGCGAAATGTAGTTCGACGACAAGTCCGCGTGTTGGTTTTAGGCACTGTGAAATTAATTCGTCGCAACAAGTGGGTATCAGTCACTGTCCTATTAATTATTTTATTTAAAAATGCAATGTCAAGAAAGGATCGTCTGTCAAGAAGAGAGTTCATTTTAAAGAACAAACATGTGATGTTGTGTAGGTTGATGACGGCTGCGCACGCGGCCGGCGGCGCGGTGCGGGCGCCCGCGCGGCTGCTGCTCGGCCCCTCGCACCACGTCCACCAGGTAACACCTAAGGCTGGTTTTAGTGTCGCGCGGACCGTCCGTACGGATTGCTACGCACGGACCAATATGTATTAAAACTCCGTAACGATCTTCCGTACGGAGCCGCCCGCATTACTCTAAAACGCTCCCTAAGCTTAATACATATTGGTCCGTGCGTAGCAATCCGTACGGACTGTCCGCGTGACACTAAAACCAGCCTAATTCACTGTCATTAATTGAGACCGGATGACATGCAAGTTAAATTTAATGAATTATTGTTTTAAATTTAAAGAATTATTGTTTTCTCAAAGATGCAATGAAATGTTAACCTTACGTTCCAAATAATAGGTCGGGACGTTTCCCGTTGCGGGCGCGGTTAGACGAGTGCTATGGCTATGTAATGGATTTTCATACAGAATTGCAGGCCTAGATCGGGAAAGCGATCGTCTATTGTTTCATATGACAGAGCATCATGACGTTTATAGGTCTATGGCATCATGGTATTCAGCCCTAAAAAATATAATTATAAAGCATTGGCTACAAGGCCATCAGCTTTTTTTTTATGGCCCGCACGGTTTGTGTTGTGCACTGGTTGGCCAAGGGTAAAAACGGGGAAACGGGAAAATATTTTAAAATATACGGAAGGAATGGAATTTAGGAAATAAAAATGTAATAGTTGCCTTACGAATAAAATACTGTTTTCTTGAAGTTATATTTATTTCATTGCATGTTTGAGAAAATCACTATACAAGCCTCGGCCGGAACAGGGGTTGCCGGCCTCGTATTAAACCTACTCGGCCGGCAACCCCTTACTTCCCGGCCTCTGTAGTAATGTAGTCTCCGTTACTGCGGAAGTTTCGCAAGAAATCGTATCTTCGCTTCCGCCTTCGCCTCCGTACAACTTTTGCGGAGTTGTAACATAGGTTTATTTACGACGAATCATAGAACAATAACGCGCGTGCAGCGACGCTCAACGGCGACTCAGCCGTGCGGCCGCGTGTTGCGCGTGAAATGGTCAAGAATCAACGAGTGCGCGGCGGGAACGCGGTTGGGGTGGGGGCGGACGTACGTCATTTGCAGTGATCGGAACTCTGGGTGCAAAACTTTAACAAAACTTGTAAAGCTGACATTAAGGAGAATTTACAACCAAGAAAAATAAGAATATTATTGGCAGATTAGTGTTCAATTTAACTCTATATCGAAATCTCAGATTTTCAGTAGTTTATTAATATTTTCATGTCTGTAAGAACTGTTTCTTGCCCGCTTGGCAAGTTTTGTTAAAGTTTTGCACCCAGAGTTCCGATCACTGGTCATTTGTCAAATGATACACGACAGGAATCACAAATTACTATTTTTTTCTACATCCACTTTCACCTCCGCCTCCGCCTCCGTTAACCCCCGCATCCGCGGAGATGAAACTCATCGCCTCCGCATCCGCCTCCGCCTCCGCTAAGAAGGCCTCCGTTACAACCCTATAATGTAGTGTCGTCGTCAGGGCGGCGGCGTGGGCGGCGTGGGGGGCGTGGGGGGCGTGGTGGGCGCGGCGGGCGCGGGCGGCGTGGTGGTGGGCGGCAGCAAGGTGTACGCGGGCGCGGCGCGCCCCGCCCCGCCGCGCGCGCAGTTCTACGGACACAACCCCAACCTCAAGCTGCCGCCGGACCTGTTCCTGCTGGGGTGCGTCTTCCACATCGTGAGTACCCGTCTACCCGTACCCGGAGACCTCTGTGCCCAGCAGCGAGGCTTGTCCACGAAAAGTAGCCATCGAAAACTAAGTCTCCACTGTCTCCCAGTAGGTCTACGTAGTTCACAACTGAGTTGTACGGTCTCACCACCGTACATTTTGACGTGATAACGTCTAATAAATCGATGAACGCCGACTGCACGCACGAAAATTACTCAGTGTAACGTACATAACGCATCGATCCGTTACGCGTCCCGTTACCCTCGAGCCGATGAACGATCGGAGCGAGAGCGCGGCACGAGCGAGCGAAAGGCACAATCGGCAAAAGTATGCAATCATTTCATCAATGTTTTTATTATGCTTACTCGCGACCTACTTTGGGTCACGCGGCAACAAATAGTACGACGTAAATACTGCACGGCGAGAAGGAATTTTTGAATGTTAATAAAACGAGATGTTTTCTACTCGTGCGGTTTTTATTCGGTGGGCCCTTAAAAGTGGGAGAGCCCGAAAGATCCCCCTGCTTCCTCGAGCAGGGGACATGCATAAGGAGCATTTTCCACACGTAAAAAAAAAGGGCGTTGTGTTGCTACATTTTTTAAATATGTATTTGTTTTAGTAATACGATGAAAATACCTAAATACACGCGCAGTCTAACGAACCTATCTTGAGCCATCGTGCTTCCCCCATGTCCGATAGTCAGTAGCGTTAGTTCTCCTTCGGTCATCGGACGGGGAACTCGTGTCGCTTGCGTTTGGGCATTTCTATTTTTCGTTGTACCCAATTAAGAAATTGTTAACAGGGAGTTAAAATTAGTCCGTTTGGTTACGCACTTTTTCAAGCCTTTACATTAAAATAAACGTAACAAATCGGACAAGTTAAACAATGTTTAACAGGAAGTGAAGAATGGTCCGGTCTGTTATGTTTTTTTTTATTGTAAAGGCTTGAAAATGTGCGTAACCAAACGGACTAATTTTAACTCCGTGTTAACAATTTCTTAATTGGGTACAACGAAAAATAGAAATGCCCGTTTACGTACGGCTTTGATTCTAGCCGCTCTCACGCCCACGAGTGCATAGAATACCTAAAATCGATTAGCGCCAAAAGCTCGGTAGGGCCTTAAGTGTGAGCTTACATGCTTTGTGTGATGGAATCGTATGTCTGTTCATGTGTCAGGTGGAGTACCAACAGTCGTGGGGTGGGGAGCGGGTGGCTCGCTGGGCGGAGTGCATCCAGCGGCGCGGCGGCGAGGTGGAGGCGGGGTACTGCGCGCGCGTCACGCACCTGCTGTGCGAGACCCAACGACACGGCGTCGTCATGCAGGTACACAAACTTTGCTATTGCCGCAACTACGAAATGTTGCATTTGTTTTCAGTGCGACCCTACACGTGCGGAATGTGGACCATATCGAATACGAGCCAGCTTTAAAATCTCGCTTCGCTCGCGCTTTAAGGTCATCAGCACTCGTTTAGCATTGGCTACGCTCTGTTGTCTTTTTTTATATCTATACACATAATAAATCTGTAACAAGTTGGTGTCTGTACATTGAAGATATTTGAGAAAAACTGTCACTAGGGCGTATTAGCGTAATAGGACCCAAAAGAATGATTTTTAGTAATATTTTCTGTATATCTGTGCGCGCTAATTTCAGAAACAGCTTAAACTATACCCTGTCTATTTAACCCCTCGAGCGTCCTAGGCACACACGGCGGTGCCTAAACTAACTGTCAAAATTTGCTATTTTTTTCTTCTAGTTTCGATCACCTTTTAACATAGGGTACTTAGAAAAAATTACCCAAAATAGTCCCCGATCGCGCGACGGGTCAGAGTTAGCAAAGCGTTCTCTCTGTTGCACTTTTGTATGCAAATGAAAGGGACAAGAAACTGTCAGTGGGCGTCAACAATCGCACGTCGATGGCGGGCTCGGCTTACATGCCGTTTGTTGGAATTTTTTCATCTGTCTCTCGTACCGCCTGACATTGAATTTTCTCAAGTAACGAAAGCTAAACGAGACATGGAACCGGAAGCTTCAAACTTATTGTCGTAAACCTTTGACAGAATTAAATAAGTTCTATTTACTAACAGTAAAGAGTATTTGCATTGTAATTGCCTATTCTATTATGGGCTGAAGAAGAAGAAGAAGAATAGTGGTCCTAAGAAAACAAAAACCTGTGCGTGAAAGCAAATTTGGGTCTTATTTTTTGAGAGCAAACTATAACTATTTTACGCGGATGAAGTCGCGGGCAAAAGCTAGATGTATAAATAAGTATCGTGTGGTCGTCAGGCGCTGCGGGACGCGAAGCGGTGCGTGACGGCGTACTGGCTGTCGGACGCCATGGTGCGGCGCGGCGTGGCGCCCCCCTGGCAGGCGCTGCACCTGCCCGCCATGTACGCGCCGCGCGACCGCCCCGCGCGCCACCACCGCGTCGCCGTCTCCGGCTGGCGCGGCGACGAGCGCGACCGCGTCGCCATCGCCGTGGAGCACACCGGCGCCAAGGTACGTGGACCGGTGGTACGTGGCGCGGAACTAAACACCCACCGGTATTCTCTCTCTTGCCATTTGCGGTTGCCATGAGAGCATAGAGACACCACGGCATTCGCTGGCCGCCCCAGCCTATACTGGGACTCCCGCGCCAAGAGAGGGGGATCGGAAATACTTGGTTCCCCAGGACGTCGCTCCTCCTACACAACGTCTTCTGGTCCGAGGACGCCATTCGAGGACCTTTTGACCCCATCGGCTATCAGTTCTACGAGCGATGCGCCTTGCCCTTCTTCTTTATTACATTGTTTTGCCATGGCACGGCAGCACTGGTCAGACTTGAGTAGGGACCCTGCGGTACATTGGATGACAAGATATACGTGTTGGCTACAAATATTAATCGTTGTTGACAGCTGACGCCGTACATGACTCGTGACAACACGGTGCTGATTTGCAAACGGGCGGAGGGCACCAAGTACCGGCGCGCGCGCGAATGGGGCATCCCGTGCGTCACGCCCGCCTGGCTCACTGACCTGCTGCTGGGCAACATGAGCGCGCTGGCGCAGGTGACACACACACACAAACACACACACGCGGACTGGTCGCCGGGTTGATATCAGTTGATCAAGGCACCGGCCTCTCAGAATGAGAAAGGTTGGGCCGTAGTTCCCACAGGGCCCCAGTGCGGATTGGAGACACACACACCATTCAATTTCTTTTCACACCTGGTGTGCAGGTTTCCTCACGATGTTTTCCTTCACCTTAAAGCTCGTGGTAAATTTCAAATGTAATTTCGCATGTATATTCCGAAAAACTCCGAGCATGTAGCGTTCAAAAATACAATCTACAAACAGCAATTATTTTATCATGCAAACTGGAGTCATTTTATGTAGTCTATGGGGGGCGGACAGAGCTGCGTAGAAGTTACTTTCGGACGGCTCGTCTTAATTATCATGTCGGTTTTTGCAGATTGAAAACTCTAAATACCAGCAGTTCAACTTAGCGAGCCCTTTCCGGATGGACTACAGTCTAGTCGCGCACTTGATGAACGCGTGGAAAATGCCCATTAACATAACGCAAGAGTCGCACGAGCGCGCGAAACGCAGCGCGGCCGCGTTGCCGCGCCGGGCCAAGCGGCCGCGGCTGGAGTCCCCGCCGCCGCCGCCGCAGCCCGCGCAGCCCCCGCCGCTACACCTCGCGCCGAGGGTGCTGTTCTCTGCGGTACCGCAGCCCGAACAGAACAAATATGCTGCCATTGTCAGGTGAGCAGGTTTTCAGATACATGAAAAGCTGAAAAGTTGAAATTTGTTGATTACTACTTAGCGATGATACAAATACATCATATATCATTTTTGCACTCTAAAACTAAACAATAAGGCATATTTCCTCAACTTTTCTCTATAATCAAAATGTCGTTTTATTCTGCACAACCGTCCGGCACAAGGGTTGCGCAGTACTCCGCTTAATTGTGCCACACTCGACATGACTGCATAACACTTCTATTGTTTTTTCTGTTCTGTATTGGTGCTAATTGGGTTGTGATATAGTTTTGTACCATAACTGGATCATACACATTTTTTCTTTACGTCTCTCCTTTGGATATGCAAAAGTTAAGGGTCTATAGACAATATTCTTTAGTCAAGTTCACATCGGCGTGTGGGACGCCTGGCCAAATTTCAGCCCGTTTAAATAAATCTTAAGTTTGCTGACTCGGAGTCGCTAATTGTGTACCACAGCAATTTGTCCAGAGGAGAGGCAACTTTTGTTTCTTACACTGTGCATGACCTTATAACGCATTAAATCGCAATATTATTTCGCAAATATTTTGTGAAATATCTATTTTAAATACAAGCATTTTTTTACTGACTGTACTTGCAATGTCATCGAAGCTAGATCCGTACCAAATTTCAAGTCGATCCGATGACTAGAAGTGGATGAAATTAGGCTAGCACAAAATTTTACCTGAACATACGTTGTAAGTAAAAAAACCCCTGTGTTCCACCCTGATAACCAAGTTTGATAACTGATGATGGAACATTTCTTCCGCAAAGAAAATCAGTTCTGTGGATGGAATTCTAATTCCATATCCTTAACCGACTTGGATCCACTTGGATACTAGTTATCCAAGAGGAATGTATCTTCCGCGTAGAAAATGAGTTATCTGAGTGGAACAGTCCTTTCATATTCGTAACCAAACGTATTTTCCGCCTAAAAAAAATTGGTTAACAATTTGCACTTTTTTTTTGAGGTTATTTAGTCATTTATTACGGAATAATTTACAAGTTGTCAATACACACAAAATACAATAAAATAAAAATAAAAATATAAAGTCACGTTTTGCACACACATTGCACACAATTTGCACTAGAATTTCCTTGACACAAACGACGAACAAAAATCTAAAGCGTTAGCTATGCTAGTGCGGTATTTGGAAAAGACACATCTAGCATAGTAGGAACTTTTGGTTACGCATATGGAAGGACAATTCCACTCGGGTAACTAGTTTTCTACGCAGAAAATATATTCCTTCTGGATAACTAGTTGGATCGGTTAAAAATATGGAATTATATAGTTCCACCAACACAACTGGTTTTCTTCGTAGAATAAATGTTCCACCTAGTTATCCAGTTATCAAACTTAGTTATATGGGTGGAATAAAGGTAACAAAAAACCTTTGTAATGCCTTTGAGTTGCCACCAACTATTAAAACACATTGCCTCAATCAAAAGGGTCATAACAAAAACTTCTATTGCAGCGATAATAACGACTCGGACGAAAGTGAAGATGATTATCGGCCCCATAGTGTATAGCAGTCGTTATTTTATAAGTGCAAGGTTTCTGTCATTTCTATTCTCAGTAGAGGTTACGGGTACAAGTAATAGGGGGATGTTACTAAGTAGTAACTTAAATACAACGTCAAATATAAGAGAAATTGCTGATAAAGTATTATTACGACCACGACTAGACTAGTTTTATTTAGAAAAATAAAAATTTAAAAATTATTATACTTCTATTTGGTGCTGTATGGTAACCGCATATTTTTATGTTAATTTGGATAAGTATTAGTACTGTGTCGTCCGTAGTTTGTAATTGTGTGTAATGTTTATCATTTGGTTCACTAATATCACCAAGACTGCTAGCATGATTTCGTTTTCTTGTTTGTCACCGTGTTCTGCATAAGCGACTAGTGACCTAACTAGCTACAGGAACTTATACAAGCCTTGAGTTAGCTGTATACAATATAAACCGCAGGACCATGTCAGGAGATCGTAGTGGACCAAAGTAAAGTTTATTCTTTTGCTCAACTTTTTTTGTCGTTTTAATTTGCAGGTTACTCGGCGGCCTAGTGGTAACGACGGCGGCAGGAGCGACCCACCTCATAATGGATAAGCTAGTCCGCACAAACAAACTAGTGAGCTGCCTCGTCACAGTAAAACATCTCCTGTCAACGGAGTGGGTCTTGGAAAGCCAGCGGCAGAACAAATTCGCGGACGAGGCGCAATACGGCCTGCGAGACGATGCGTTCAATAAAATGTTCAAGTGCGACATCTCAGAAGTATTACTCAGCGGGGAACAGAGACGGCGACTGTTCGAAGGCGTCACCTTCTTCCTTACACCTTGCATCAAGCCTTCGCGCGCTTCGCTCACAGAGATCATTGAACTCTGCGGAGGAAAGGTCGAGAAAAATCGCCGTTCGTATGTCTCCATTCAGGAAATGCACACCATGAGGCCTTACAGCTATTTAGTGCTCACGGTACCCAATGATTTGCACCTCGTGTATTACCTGCTCCAATCGGAGAAGACGCTTAACGTAGTCTGCAGCGCCGAGGTCGTACTGTCCGCGATCATGCGGCAGAAGCTCGAAGTTGAAGAATTCCTTGTCAAAGTAGATTAAGTCCAATTAATTTTTACCTCAATGTGAGACTTTTGTTTTTCATGATTTTACCTCGAATTCGTAAATTCGTAATTTTCTACGTCGAAGCAACTATCTATTTATATTCAGACCACATATTCGCATTTTTGGTTTAAAGATAATTTTAGTTTTGATTTCATTTGTTTTTAGAATCTTTAGTATTTTTAAACGAGGCTCTTACAATTTTGTATATAAATGTATTTGAAAGTTCTGTTTCTTGAAATGCGAAAGTTTTATAAATGTTATGAAAAGCACGATGCGGATGCGTTGCCTTAGTAATAGTAAGTAAAGGATATATTTGACTGTCCATACGGGAGCAGAGGTTGGTCTGGACCATTTTGCACATTATTAATACAAATGAAATATAAATTATTTTTTCTACGGAACACTTGGTTTATTTTATCGTAGTTTAAAACCTTCACAGTCCAGCCCAGTGTCCCATATAAGGGTCACAGCGACTGAGCTTCACAGTTCTGTGCCCACATATGCGGCACTAAGAATCATACAGACTTGCATCCAGATTAGTACAATATCTTGTTTACACACTGAGCAAGGCTGTACAGTACAATGATTAAATTAATTTGCTGGACTTACCAGGAATTTGAAATTTGTATGGGACTGTGAACGTGTAAAAGTGTGTCACAAACACGCAATTAATACTTAGTCCCATAATCCCAAATTGCTCTTTCCCATCTTTTAACATTTGGTATCGAGATGGGTCTTAAGGCATAAGAATAAATAATAACAGAGTAGAAGGGAATCTGTTTTGACCGCGTCCAAAACGCCGCCATTTGTATACCTACTTCCCCCCTCACGTTGTTACACCCCTCTGTCGTCCAGGCGTGTTGCTAGGGTTGCTTACTGTTACTTAAGTACGTCTAAAGATAATATCGCTAAAATATAAGGTTTCATTTACTTTGATATCATTATTTTATTCTAGTTTTACAAAATATGAGAATTATAAATCATTCGGTACAGTCAAGGATTTTAATTGTTAGGCCACTTGCCACTGTTCGTATTTTAGCCGTGTAATGCAAATCGGGTGAAGCCGCTTATACTCGTATATACTGATTTGCATTACACGGCTAAAATACGAACAGTGGCAAGTGGCCTAACAATTAAAATCCTTGACTGTACGTACCTACATATTATAGATAGGTATTTCTAAGTAAGAAGTTATTACAAGTGCCACACCAAATGAAGCAAATTCATACATCAGTGTTCATACCCCCAATTACACCACAATAACTTGACGCCATTGTCATTTGTTTCCAATTAAACGAACGCGCAAACAGTATAACAGCCAATATGCCAAACGTGCGTGCGGCGACGCCGGCCGTGACACCCTGACTGAGCAAAGGCTTAGCCTTTACTCTAATATCGTGACCTTGAGTCCGGCCGGAGCGAGTTTCCCTTCTACTCTGTTATTATTTATTCTTATGTTTAAGGAAATCTATTTGCACAAAAATGTGCACAGGGATTTGTAACTCTGACGTCTACTCTAAATAACGTCTCATAAATAAATTAAACAAAAGCATCATGTAACATAATTATTTATTTATAGCCATACGCGGCAAAATCTCTTGTCTCGCTGTAACACACAGCACAAACCGCGCAACAATAATGGAACAGTATACATCTCGCGTACAACTCCGTTAAACATTCATACACTAACCATAATGGAATTTACAGTCGTACAAAGTCTTCTATAACTTACATAAGAATACTATAAATAACGATACGTCTTAGACCAAAATATACATATGAACATAGCGAGATTACGATTTGATTATGACTTCGTAGGCCTGGAATACGCAGGAAGCGACCTCTACAGTGCGGGACTTGAGACTGAGGGTCGCCTCGGGGTTGCCAGGTTGGAGCTTCAGTTCTAGAAGGACCCAAATGTTGTTGGTGAGCTTCAGTGATTGGTATAGCATGTCTTGACCTTCGACGTTGCGTTTGGCGATGGTGAAGATGTTGTTGAGGGTCATTTTCTGGGCGATGGTGTCTGCGTTGCCGAGGACGTTGGATATGGTGTGTTGGACCTCGTTCGCGGCCGGGATCTCCTTCCAGGTGGTGAGGAACACTCGCTTGTCGAGCTGCCCGTCTTCGGTGAACAGGATGTGCGCCGGCATCAGACACGCGAAGTAAAACACGTCCACGTTGTTTTTGATCGCCACCTGAAATAAGATTTTTTTAATAATGTGTTTTTGTGACTACTCTTTGTTGATTGTGCTTCCATTGTTATCCAATCTACATATTTACACCAACTGTCCAAACGGTCGATCTGACCACTGGAAGTAGGTTAAGTTGCTACAAGTAAAACACGTAATTTGGTAGCTAACTTCGAAATGAGAAATGTGTCTTTCCCGTCTATTAGCCAGCTTCAAATTGGGACTATTTTTCCTTTTTAAAATCTGGCTATGATATGGGACTAAAGGGATATTTATTATTCTTTGAGGGTAATAACAACTGTAGCGTACGTACATGGTTTCTGGTTTATTCTATATTGCAAGTATAGACAAGCTGTAGTGGCCTAGTGGTTTGATCTATGGTCTCAAGCAGAGGGTAGCTCAGGCCCGCAAGTCTTAAGTTTTTCGGAATTTACAGTGAAGGAAAACATCGTTAGGAAGACAGTGAGCTATAAAGTAATTCAATGGTGTGTGTGCAGTTCCCAATCTGCATTGGGCCCGTGTGAGAACAACGGCCCGCGACCGTTCTGAGAGGCGGCCTATGCCCTGCAGTCGGACGTATTTAAACAGGCTGGCATGAAGTATAGCCGTTATAGTTATGGTGTGTGGAAAGCTAGCTAGCACTGGGTACCTGCAGGTTGTTGAGCGGCTCCATGCGTTGCACGGGCCCGGTGGTGGCGAGCGGGAGCGGCGCGTCCGCCGTCGCGCCCGCCGCCAGCACGCCCACGGATAAACTGCCCACGGGGAACACGCCGAAACTGCGCACAACATAAGGGTGTTAACAAGAATGGTATGAAGTATCTTTTAATATTTTTATTTTAGACGACCGGACCTAGTTGTTAGAGAACCTGACTACGAAGCTTGAGGTCCCGGGTTCGGTTCCCGGTCGGGGCAGACATTTGTGTGAATAATACGAATGTTTGTGCTCTAGTCTTGGGTGTTTAATATGTATTTAAGTATGTATCTATCTATATAAGTATGTTTATCCGTTGTCTACTACCCATAGTACAAGCTTTGCTTAGTTTGGGACTAGGTCAATTGGTGTGAATTGTCCCGTGATAGGTATTTATTTATTTATTTTTCAACTTAACTTTTTTACTTATACGGTCATCCCGTGAATTCCATAGTATATTTCATACTAAATACAAACTAAAACATAGATGCACAGAAAAAAGACCATTCCCAGCGCTGGTTTTTTTTCTGGTTTTTTTTCTCTGCCTGTTTCAGTTTGTATTTATAGTTACTTACAGGTAGGGAGGCCAATTTCAGTGCACAGATGATTTGCGGTACATTTGCCCGGTACACCCGGTCTAACTTGGTTAAGTATACTAGCTGTCAAAGTGTTATCTCTTTGATTTGACTATTAAATATTGAGATTTTTAAACTAAAAACTGTTTTGTATCAAAGTAAAATAAAGCATACCTAATTACGCAGAGATAGTTTAACTTTCATTCAGTGATTTTTTTTAGAATCGGTACAGTAGTTCCCAAGCGAAACGACGGAGGCTAGAGATTTGAAATTTGGCATAGACTAAAAAGGGATTTTTCAAAATTCTTATGGGATAACCTATTTTTTATTCTACCACAGATGCGGAGCTGAAGGCTTAAAACACTAATCAATTACATTTTTTTTTTCACTTATAGCTCCATCGATACTATCGATGATTCTGCCAAAGTCGAGTTTGATAAAGACACTATCGGTTGGCCGTTGTTCGGTAGCTTCTGTTTGTGGTCCAGCACCAATAAACTGACGTACTTTTTATGAGCTGTCAAAACAAGACTCCCATAGATTTTGTATGGCAATAGCTAGTCATGGCGTTACTTCTATGCCAACTCAATCGACTAAGTATTTATTTGTTTTAAAGCAGCTAAAAATCTAATTTAGCAGTTAATTGAAAATTATCTGGTTTTCGGGGCTTTATTTTAACAGGTTCCCTGTCCTATGAGGCACATGCGCCTCATGTGTGACTTTACTGCTACGTCCATGAGGCACATGTGCCTCATGACTCTATGAGCGTTTAATGTCATTGTTACTACGGGGACGTGTCGAAAGAACGCCGCACATTGCTTCGTGACAGGGAATCTGTTAATATAGTACATTACTGCAGCGGCCGCGAAATAGGGGATTGCCGGCCGAGTAGTTATAGATGGCCGAGTGTTAACGAGGCCATCTAGAAATACGAGGCCGGCAATCCCTGTTCGTGGCCAAGGCTTGTATAGAGTTTTTCTCAAACATGCATCACCATCACCACCATCATCATCATCACCATCATGATCATCATCAACATCATCATCAACATCATCGTCATCACCATCACCATCATCATCATAATCACCATCACTATCATCATCATCATCATCATCAACATCATCATCATCTCATCATCACCATCATCATCATCATCAACATCATTATCACCATCTCATCATCACCATCATCATCATCATCATCTCATCATCACCATCATCATCATCATCATCGCCATCATCATCATCATCATCACTATCATCATCATCACCATCATCATCATCATCATCACCATCATCATCACACTATCATCATCATCATCATCTTACCTTACCATAAATAAGCGTAGTGGCAGAATGTCTTAATGAACCAAAACGCAAATATTGCTTATAGTTTTTTTTTAATGGCTAAATGCTATGATGCCATAGACCTATAAACGTCATGGTATGAAACAATAGACGATCACTTTGCTGGCCTTGTCCAGCAAAGTTGTATGAAATTCCATTATTGACCTCTCGTCTAGGCGGTCCCCCACCACCGGCTGCACCTGCACCTGCAACGTGACACTTCGTGGCGTATTATAAGGAAAATAACGTCAATATTTCATAGCATGTTTGAGAAATAGTACATTACTGCAGAGGCCGGGACTTAAGGGGTTGCCGGCCGAGTATCTAAGTTGACGGCCGAGTGGTACACGAGGCCAGCATGATACGAGGCCGGCAACCCCTGTTCCGGCCGAGGCTTGTATAGTGCTTTTCTCAAACATGCACCATCACCATCACCATCATCATCATCATCATCATCATCGTCGTCGTCATCATGATGGCGATGGTGATGATGAAGTTGATGATGGCGGTGATGATGATGATGGTGGTGACGATGATGATGGTGATGATGATGATGATTATGATGGTGGTGATGATGATGGTGATGAATGATGATGATGGTGATGATGATGATAATGGTGATGATGATGATGATGATGATGAATGATGATGATGGTGATGATGATGGTGATGAATGATGATGATGGTGATGAATGATGATGATGATGGTGATGATGGTGATGAATTATGATGATGGTGATGATGATGATGGTGATGGATGATGATGATGGTGGTGATGATGATGATGATGATAATGATGATGATGGTGAAGATGGTGAATGATGATGATGGTGATGAATGATGCTGATGATGATGATGATGATGATGGTAGTGGTGATGAATGATGATGATGATGGTGATGATGATGATGATGAACGATGATGATGATGATGATGGTGATGAATGATGATGATGATGATGATGATGATGATGATAATGGTGATGATAGAGATGATGATATTGATGGTGAAATATTTCTCTAGGCAGATCACCATTACCATCACCATCTTACCTTACCTTAAAAGCGTACTGGCAGAATGTCATAATGAACCAAAACGCAAATATTGCCTATAGTTTTTTTTTAAATGGCTGAATGCTATGATGCCATAGACCTATAAACATCATGGTGCTGTGTGACATGAAACAATAGACGATCGCATTGCCGGCCTAGGCCTGCAACGGTGTATTTTGAAGCCTGTTTTAACGAACACAACGTAAACATTACATAGCATGTTTGAGAAAAAGTGTTTTTCACTAGCGTCACATCTTAGTTATTGTTTTATTTTCATCCCTATTGTACCATGCCTCGTGCCTTCTCTTTCCTTCTCGCAGTTTAAAACCAAAATTAGTACAGTAAAATTACATAAAGTTTACCAAAGTTTGCCTTCATTTCATATTGAACTTTAACGACCTACAAATAAAGCCAATTTTAGAATACTGTTACCCACGTTTGCAGATTTTGTAATAGCTACTTTATTTGTATGGTGTTAAAGTTGGAAATAAAATGAAGGCAAGCCATCTGTCAGTGGTAAATAGTGGTAAAGTAAACGTATTGTAATTAGGCGCAATAGTTAATGCAGTCGTTACCTGTTCTTGTTGAGTTGTATGGCGAACCCGCTCATGGCTTGCATGGCCTTGTTGGTGAATGTCATCTCGAGCCGCGGCTGCCCGCCTTGCCGACTGAACGTGCCCCATATCTCCAGACCTGCACAATACCACATGTTAGAGAGCATCCCGGAATCACGTCATGTTTTAACCATTATTTATACTCTATCTTTCTTGGTGTTACTGCGCGAGATTCTTCGCTACCCTTTGTGACAATATTACGTGAGGTATTCGAAGCTGACTGGATACCAAATTTCTTCACGGGTTGCTAGAGGGGGTTTTAGTAATGTAAGTGTGAGTACAGGCCACAATAGAGAGATCTCTCTCCAGACACATGTTATGCCTGGGAACCGAAGTGGATAAAAATTTTAATCCTTGAATATTTTTATATCGGTAGGAATAACGTTCCTTATTAACAGGAAAAATTACAGATTTTTTGGTTGTGACATATAATTATAAAAAATAAACACAGGATTAATATGAATACGAATCTTAGTCCGTCACATATTGAAAAAAAAAAGTCGAATGTGCTATTTACGGCTTGTCATAAACAAACGTACATGACCTTAGCTTGTGATTTTGCATCCGCGTCTTTAAGTTTTCGGTATTTTCTCTGGATTTCCTTTAATTTTTCGACTGTCTACCTGCACCGGACTTTTGATATTGCCTGCATCGACGATAACTCTTACTTTGTTTATGATAAGATAAGCTAAGGATATAAATTTTCACGTGTTACCTGTTTTTATTTTTTGTAATTATATGACTCAAATAGTAAATCTGTAAAGCTCCTAACGCACAGACAGCAGAGGCGTGGCGGTGCGGTGGCGGTGACGGTTGTAATATTCTAACTTGTATGAACGGTTGCGCGGTACCGTACCGCGAACTCGTTCATACAAGTTAGAATACAACCGTCACCGCCACGCCTCCGTTGTCTGTGCGTTTGGAGCTTAATTTATTTCTGTTAATAAACAACGTTATTCCTACCGATATAAAAATATTCAAGCTCTTTTAACCTTTTCAACGCCAACGACACATATATAGGTCACAAAGTACAGTGTCAAAGTGACCTTGACACAATGACATAAGATTCAAAGCAGGTTTACGTTTTGTCGAGGCGCGGCGGTGAAAGGTTTAAAATTTTCATTAATTGGTAATTGAGGACTAGATGGCGCTGCAGGTCGCTACACAAGTGTCTCGGCTCACCTTTGCCCTTGTCGGCGGGCAGCCAGCACTGCTTGGGCGGCGCGTAGCCGGCGGGCGCGGCGCTGGCCCCGAAGATGTCCCCGAGCAGCCCCGAGCTGCCGCCCGCCGAGCCCGCGTCCGGCGCGCCGCCGCCTAACTGCGCACACCACATCAACACACACACGTCAAACGGATGGTAAGACAAGAAGAAAGCTAGGAAGAAAAGTAACTTCGTCGTAGAAAACCGAACAAAATAACAGTTTTCCACGAGGAAAAAAAACAATCCCCTTTGATAACCGAGTTAACTAGAAGGAACTAAAACAATTACTTTGCTCACCCGCAACCTTCGCGAAAGGTCGCGGGTGAGCAAAGTAATTGTTTTAGTTCATTAATATGGACCTCCGCAAAGTAACGCCTGATTCAATAAATTAACTAGAAGGAATTATTTTTCCTAGTAGAATTCAGTTATCAAACTTGGTTATCTACGAGGAACAAGGGGATGATGGGGGGGATTTATTTTGGTCACCGACTTGGATGTTCGATAGCCGGTGTCCGGGTGTCAGTGTGTAGAATTACTCACGAGCACGTCCAAGCACGCGGGCGTTTGTCATCGCTTTCACCATCTTTTACCGTTTGACGGAAAGAAAGTTTCCGCGAGTTAGACAATACGGCTTCTGTTCGGGGATGACGGTGGCCCCCGGCGCTTCCGCAGCCCCTTCGCCGCCGCGCCGCGCGCCGGCGGGGACTTACGGACGCCTGCGCCGCGACTAGTAGCCGGTGTGGTTTTCCGTGTAGACTCTAGTGTCTGATAAACCGCGTACTGACTGGCGAGCAGCTTCGGCGAGGCAGCCTCGGGCGTTTGCCTCAAAGCAGATGCTCGGGCAGTCAGGACGTGCCTCGCCCGAGGCAAACGCATGCTGGGCCTCGGGCGAGCGTGCCGCGGCTCGAGCCGAGCGTTGTCGGTTTTTGCCCATGCTCAAAGGCGCCTCGGTACGTTTGCCTCGCTCACTCAAGACGGTTGTGTTTTGCCTCGCTTGTTAAATTAATATAAGATTTTAACAGTTTTATTCAAAAATGTTTAGGTTTCTATTTTCTTTTTTTTACAATAATTATTAGAAAGGCAGTGATGGCCATATCTTTCCGAACGTGCGGCCTCATGGCGATCTTGAGCAAAACTGGCTCGGCCTTTCCTCGCGCGGCAAATGTTATACGTCTTTTTACTACCCGAGGCTGCCTCGCCGAGGCAAACGGGGCGAGGCAAACGCCCGGGGCTGCTCGCCAGTCAATACGCGGCTATCGCCAGTGTCAGTCCGGGTGTCGTTTAAGGTGTAGCGTTACTCACGAGCGCGTCGAGCCCGCCGGCGAGCAGGTCGAGCGCGGGCGCGGGCGCGGGCGCGGCGGCGGGCGGCGCGCCGATGTCCATGGACAGCAGGTCCCCGATGAGCGACTCCTGGTTGGGGATGACGGCGGCCGGCGCGCCCGCGCCCGCGCCCGCCCCCGCCCCCGCGCCCGCCTCCTCCGCCGCGCCGCGCGCCGGCAGCGACTTGCGCACGCCTGCGCCGCGACCTATACCACAAACATTACAGTAATAGTACATTATTGTCGAGGCCTGGAAGTAGGCAACTGCTGGCTGAGTATGAGTATTAAGTCCGTTTAACTAATACGAAGCCAGCAATTGCTATTCCAGCCGAGACTAATATAAAGCTTTTCTCAAAAATGGTGAAGGAAAAAAAATAGAATAAACTTATAAAGCTTTTCTCAAAAATGGTGAAGGAAAAAAAAATAGAATAAACTTTTATTAACTTAAATAGGTACAAAGAATTGCAAATCACTAAAAAATAAATGTCATTAAACCCTTTCACGCCTTTTTCCATTAAAACAAAAAAATCAGGTGTATTTTTCTACCGAAAACACCACAAGCTGTTTCAAACACAATAAAAAAAGTCTGGAATTCCAACAAAACAACTGATACCGGTCATTTGAATTAACTGTATACAAATAGTGGCAACTTATTACCATGACCGTTTTAAGAGTGTTTATACCAGCTGAGCTGGCAATGTAGCATTTTTGTTAGTTTTTCTCGATTATTCCATAAAAATTGAATGAAAATTAAAAATGTTTTGTATACAAATTGTTCTAATATATAAGTTAATGTGTCTACTGCAATAATAATTCGTGATAAGACTTTTATTTTCTTTAAAAACCGTTAGGTAATAATTTGTTCGTTTTTAAAGAAAATAAAAGTCTATCACGAATTATTATTGCAGTAGACACATTAACTTATATATTAGAACAACTTGTATACAAAACATTTTTGACTTTCATTCAATTTTTATGGAATAATCGAGAAAAACTAACAAAAATGCAACGTTGCCAGCTCAGCAGGTATAAACCCTCTTAACTTTTTAAAAAATTTGAGACTCGACAATAATGGAATTTGTATGCGACATTGTTGTCGAGTTTATCGAGCCTGCAATGTTTTTAACTTTTTAATTTTTTTACTGACCATAAACTATGCACTTCACGTTCTGATATGTAAAGAATAATGTCAACTTTTACGGATATTTTTGAGAAAAATTACATAAAGTTTACCACTGACAGATGGTTTGCCTTCATTTCATATTCAACTTTAACGACCTACAAATAAAGCCAATTTTAGAATACTGTTACCCACGTTTGCAGATTTTGTAATAGCTACTTTATTTGTATCTTATTAAAGTTGGAAAAGAAATGAAGGCAAGCCATTTGTCAGTGGTAAACTAAAAGTAAACGTATTGTAATAGGGATGATGACGTCATTCAAAAATAATCTATCGATAGTTAAGATAAAACCAATAGTATCGATAGTCTATCGATAGTATGACCACGTGTCAATACTATCAATAGTATCGATAGTAATTTATAAGCAATACTATTGATAATGGCAATACTATCGATAGTTTTATGTCCAATACAATCGATACTATCGATAGTATCGTAGTTTTTTACTATCGATTGTACAAAAATATCGACAGTATCGATTATTTTCGGTCATTATTGCAATACTTTCGATAGTTTTATGTCCAATACAATCGATACTATCGTTAGTATCGTAGTTTTTTACTATCGATTGTACAAAACTATCGACAGTATCGATTATTTTCGGTCATTATTGCAATACTATCGATACTATGGATTGTATTGGACATAAAACTATCGATAGTATTGCCATTATCAATAGTATTGCTTATAAACTACGATAGTATTGACATGTGCGATACTATCGATAGTAATATCGATATCCTGAATAGTTTGCGAGATCAACGATCGATAGTCAAACTATCGATAGTTCTGCAACACTGCAAGACACGACTTCAGTAAAAAAATCTTTATTTTAACTCTAAAAACCAGATTAATTTTCAGTTAACTGTAAAATTAGACTAGAACAAGTGAAGTCATAAGTTACTATTGCTATTCAAAGTCTATGGAAGAATGTTTTGACAGCACATAAAAAGTACGTCAGTTGATTGGCGGTGGCAACATTCCTATAGTCCGGCCGGGTCTCTATGGTTTCGCATAATTTAACAAGTCATACGTAGTGTATTATTCTTCATAATCAACGTTAGCAGGCTTATTGTCTAACGCTTCTGACGCTTCCCTTCGCAATCACTATTTCTTTCTGTCGAATGGTATAAGATGATCACAAAAAGAGATGGTAAAAGCGAAGGCAAGCGTCAGAAGCGTTAGAAAATACGGCTGTTATACTTCATTCCTGGTTACCTTCGACAAAGGCGGTGGGCGGCTTGTGGTAGACGGAGGCGAGCGAAGAGATGTGGCAGATGAGCTCGTCCAAAAGCGTGGGCTCGAGTAAGTCCGTCTCCTCGGAGATGAGCGGCTTGTCAGCCAACACCACTTCCTTGGCAGCTGCCGGGTCCGTCGACAACAGGCGCCAGTAGATGAAGCCGCGGTCTCTGTAAGTATAAGGTTAATATTCAGGTGAGGTCAGGGTCGGTTGTCACCTAAGGTCGTGTTGGCTGTCATTTGGATTCAGGGTTACGTTGGGTGTAGTTTAATCATTTGTATTCAGGTAAGGTAAGGCTAGTTGTCACCTAAGGAGGACGTCCATAAATTGCATGAGGCATTTAGGCGGGGTCCAAGCCGAGGTCGGTGTTAGCTGTCCCAGAAGTCGGAGTTGGTTATCATTTGAGGTTTTGAGTTTGCTGTCCTTGAAGTTTATTAACCCTTTCAACGCCAACGACACATAGGTGTCACAAAGTACAGTGTCAAAGTGATCTTGACACAATGACATAAGATTCAAAGCAGGTTTACGTTTTGTCGAGGCGTGGCGTTGAAAGGGTTAAATGAGGTCGGGGTTGGTTGTCATCTGAAGTAGAGGTTGCCTCCCCCTAAGGTCGGGGTTAACTATTAACTGAAGTCAGGGTCGGTTGTCACCTGAGATCGTGTTGACTGTCATCTGATATCAGAGTTGGTTGCCCCTGAAGTTACGGTTGGCTAACGCCTGAATTCAGGGTTGGTTGTCATCTAAGGTCGTGATAGCTGTCATCTGATCTGAGGTCAGGGTTACCTGAAGTCAGGGTCGGTAGTTACCTGCGGTCATGTGGCAGTCATCTGCAGTCGAGGTTGGCTGCCCTTGAGGTCGGGGTGACTATCACCTGAAGTCAGGCTTGGTTGCCATCTGAGATCTTGTTGGTTGTCATCTGATACCAGGGTTGGTAGCCCCTAAAGTCGCGATTGATTATCACATGAAGTCAGGGTCGGTTGTTATCTGAGATCGTGTTGGTTGTCATCTGATATATTATCAGGCTTGGTTGCCCCTGAAGTTGCGATTGACTATCACCATGAAGTCAGGGTCGGTTGTCACCTGAGATCGTGTTGGTTGTGATCTGATATCAGAGTTGGTCGCCCCTGAAGTCGCGATTGACTATCACATGAAGTCAGGGCCGGTTGTCGCGTGAGGTGGTGTGGGCTGTCGCGTGAGGTGGTGTGGGCTGTCGCGTGAGGTGGTGTGGGCTGTCGCGTGAGGTGGTGTGGGCCTGAGGTCCGGGTTGTCGCCTGAAGTCAGGGTCGGTTTTTACCTCAGATCGTGTTAGTTGTCATCTAAAGTCAGGGTCGTTTGTCACCCGAGGTGGTGTGGGCTGTCACCTGAGGTCGGGGTTGTCGGAGTCCTGCGTGGCCAGGCTGAGCACGTGCTGCACCAGCTCCTGGGTATCGGCGGGCCGCTTCAAGAACAGCTTCACCACGGCCGTCAACAGCTGCAGTTGCACCTGCACGCAAATGTGGCTAATTAGTGAGATCGCATTAGCCACTTACATGCTTTAACCAAGGTTCTTTGCCTTTTCCCAACTGATCCATTTGCCAACTGTTTCATTAGCCAATTGTTCATTTTTTTTAAACTGTAAACGTTTCAGGATTTTTATATAATAAACCTAGCCTAACCAACCTAAACTAAATAGTTTACAGTTTCAGACGGTGAATGCAGTCCAGTATAGGCATTTAGCAGTGTTTTTAGACCGATTAAGATATCTGCTGCGCTGCTAACGCTATAATGTGAAAGCGGCCTTATTTGATCAGTCTATCTGGCAGGAGATCGGTCTCGGATTTGTGTTTCCAACTAGGATCAATTTTTCTTACCCAATAGCCGTCAATTAACAACAACAATCTTAAGTTAACCCATGAGTATTTTTACGTCGAATTGTCGTTGTACATACAAATGGGCGTGTCATTGTGTTACCTGTGCATTTTCATCGTGGAAGCCTTCGAGGAAGGAGTCCAGGAGTTCATCAGCGTTATCGATACGTTCCGCATACTCGCCCACGATCCATACCTGTGGACGAAATGTGTGCCATTACCATGGTATTAAAAATCAACGTCTAAAATCTAATTCAAGACCAACATGGGTTGCCACGAAAACAATAGCAGATTGTACAACAAGAGCATAAAACGAGCCATTTTACCCGAGATGTTCTTATAGCCACGTCGAGGGGAAAATTGGTTTAATGCTCGAGTTTTACTCTGTTTTTCACTTCGATTGCAAGGAAACAGGAAAATTGGTAATAAAAATGTTCATTTACAAGCTATTATTTTTCGTGTATTGCAATTTTTATGATATTGTACTAGGTTTGTAGGTACAGTTTTGTCAATTTCGTAATATAAAAAATCGATTATAAAAAAAAAAAACAAGAAACTTTTATTTTATAAAATTCTATTGTTCGTGGCTGTTTGCGCCCGACTACCTTGGTCTTAGACGAAGATTTTACTTTATGCACTAGAGCAAAAAAGCCGGTTTATGCAGCATTCTCTCGACATAAAGAACAACTTTACGTGCATGAAGAGCACGAGAAGTGAAAAATAATATTCCGTTAGTATATTTCCACTTTTTAAAACACAACATTAAGAATATTTATTTATTGGTTATTTTAGAGACGGTGAAGTGTACATTTCATATACGTGGCCCCAGGGTAGGCCTTATCGAGTTATTCCTTATTAGGAAGCTGACGATAATATTATATTTTAGACTTTTGATTCAAAAAACAAGTTAATTCAAGTTACACAAAACTTGCAATACGAATATTTTAATGTTTTTGAATATCGCGGGTAGATAAAACATTGAATGCATATTCCCTACACTACAACTTCGGGTGCCGTCGTATTCCGATTGAGACCCGACATTTCGCGATGGAAATCTAATATGCATTGTATCTGTAGCATAGCACATTTCTGGTGAAAAAGCATCCTTATACATATTGACTGAAGATGGAATATTTCTTACCATTGAAGCCCTGGCTTCGGGCTCGTCCAGTGTATCGAGGTTTTCGCAGAGCGTGGATATGATGCTCTCGTACTTGTTGGGGTACTTGCGGAAGATGTCCTTGATGACCACCACCGCCTCTTGCACCACGTAGTTCACTTTGGTCTGGATCAGCTCCAGAAGTGTGGCCACACAGCGCTCCGCTGACGGCTCTACCTGTATATGCCAATGTCAAGGGCTGGTTATTCCAGCGCAAAAATTTTCAAGGGAGGAATATCTGGTTGAATTAGTAAGGACAAAATAAATTTCAAAATAGCGTAAGGATCGTTTTCAAAAAAATTGTAAGACCATAGTTAACGGCTTAATCAAAACAAAAATCACGATAGCTATTTTTGTGTAACGAAAGTTAGTCATACAAAGTATATGGGTTACTCCGTTACACAAAAATAATTAATTAAATTTTGTTTTTAATTTTTCCCTTAATTGTGTACAATTTTTATGAAAAACATCAATAAATCAATAATAAATATTTTATCACGCTTTTTTATCAACGCTGAATCACATATCAAAACGTAGTTGACTAAAAATAACCTTGTATTATGTACCCTTCCAAACACATAACGTCTCTATATTGAAGATTACGTTTGCGCCAAGCCAAATAAACTGTAAAGCGTTACCTCTTAGTCCTTGGTTACCGTGTTTTTTCTCTGTGGTCCAGCAGGTGCACGCGCGCTCTTTGCCAAAGACGAGCTGTCACTTTTGACGTCTGACATAGCGTTTGTGTTTTTTTACCGCGAAAAGATCGCGGAGCCGAAAAAACGTGAAAAAAACTGATAAAAAAGTGATTAATTTCGCCATGAGTCGCGAGGAGGAGTCGGACTCCGACGTACGACGTGAAATTGGCACATTATCTGCGGAACGGCGCCGTTCGGTTTCGAAGTCGGGTTCCGATAGACGAGCGCCGTCGGCCGGCAGCTCGTCATCGTCTTCCTCGGAGGAAGAAACCACTTCACCACCAAACAAGCGTCCTCGCAAGGCTCACGGCGAGTCTTACCCGCAGTTCGCCTATGATCCACATGTCGATACCCTCATGTCACAGGTAGGTTACTTGACGAACTTTATCATGCAAGCAAGTGGCAATGGGGGTTGCTCGATGTCCAAACAGCCAGACTGTGAGCAAGAGGAATTTGTAGTTCGACCAAAGCAAAAACCCAAGACAGTAGATCTAGGTGAAGTAAATACTGAAATTAAGAGCAATGATCTTTTAGCTCAGGCGGATCCAGGCAGGTTGACTGCCTTAAACAAATTACACCAATTCAACTCGCCAGCTTGGCAGGCTGTTAGATACAAGAAATCATTAAAGTCTGTCCTAGCAACCCCGGGATTTACTGAATTGAAAATTAATGGGGAATTAATGCATTTCAAAAAAGGCAAGGATTATTTAGCCTCAACAGAACAAGTAATGGCGGGTCTTACTAATGCAGTGCTTATGCAAAGAGAGATTTTAAAAGAAAGCCTCCAACAATTAGTTGATTGGAGCAGTGAGAATGAAGTGAATGCAGTTTCCTTGTGCGATAAAGTTACTTCATTGTTTGGCTCTGGCTCTGCCAGCCACAAGAACTCTGAGTTGACATTGCAAATTTTAGCAGGCAAAAGAATTGAATGTGTAGAAATTCGGAGAAACTATATACTTAGTGAGATAACTAATGTTAATATAAAGGAAAGCCTGAGAGGTATTCCCCCAAGTAATGAATATTTATTCAGTAGGGAGGCCTTGGCTCCATTAATCCAGTCCCTCGGCGGGACTCAGATGTGGTTGAATACACCTACTTATTTGAAGGAAAAGAGAGCTCCTGCAGGCCAACATTCTAATAAGCAACCGGAGAGACAGGTAACCCAGTATGATAAAAACAGAAAATCACAAATAGTCTCCAATGATTTTAATGCAAGACTTGATAGGAAATTCACTAACAAGAAACGAGGGACTAAGCCCCAGAAAACATTTCGGCCAAACAATGCCTCTAATAAGAAGTGACAATCAAAGACAAGTGATCCAAGGGGGGTGTCTGCGTTTTTAGCAAAAGAAATGGAAGCAGATGGGTGCAAACCAATTTATATTGAAAACCATAACTGGATCACGAATCCCATTCAAGACCAGACCCCCTCTTACATACCCATCAATGACCCAACAAAGAAGATACATGACAAAAGTTTCACCAGAGATGTCAGAAATTATAGAGAAATTAAAAGATCAAGGGATATTCGAAAGACCATTAAAAAGGGATCCAGGTTTCATATCCAAAATGTTTTTGGTGAAAAAGTCAGATGGTGGCACACGCCCTATTTTCGACCTCCGTGGTCTCAATTTACATGTTTCAACAAAACACTTCAAGCTGGTGTCTCACAATACCGTTCCGGAATTCTTACAGCCACAAGATTGGATGATAAAGATAGACTTATCTCAAGCCTACTTCCATGTTCCGATGGCCAAATCACACAGAAGGTTTCTAAGAATAGTGTACAATGGAGAGACACTACAGCTAACTGCACTGCCATTTGGCCTGGCATCTGCCCCACGAACCTTTGCAGCTCTTTCAAACTGGACCGCGGAGGTCCTTCGTTCCAAAGGTTTTCGAGTGCTAGTTTACTTAGACGACTTCCTTCTGGGAAACCAGGACAATTCCAAGTTAAGGATTCAGGTTGCGGAAACCGTGAGCCTTTTGGAAAAAATGGGGTGGCAGATAAACTATGCCAAATCAATCCTGGAACCTACACAGGATTTGGAGTATTTGGGCCTATGTTGGAACACTCTAGTCAACAGGAGGTATTTGCCAAAACAAACGGTAAAAAGAATAGAAAAGAAGCTCATTCAACTCGAATCTCAAAGCCAGTGCTCCCTGGTGCAAATTCAAACTATACTAGGTCATATGAACTTTGCCAACTCAGTAGTCCGCAGAGGACAACTACATTGCCGGAAAATACAAATATTCCTGAAACAATTCAGTCAGGAGAGCCGTTGGGAAAAGAAATTGATACCACGAGAAGTCCTAACCGAAATTCGCTGGTGGAAGGGTGCTCTTCACCACGCATCATCACCTCTATTCAAACCGAACATTACACATTTCCTGACAACAGACGCATCGGATGCGGGATGGGGAGCCCACTTGAACGGACTCCATTTGTCAGGAAAATGGACCAGAACTCAGAGGACATGGCACTCCAACATGAAGGAGATGTATGCAGTTTATGCCACAATGAAGAACCAGAAGAGAGATCTCGGCGATGCTCACATTCTGGTTCAGACAGACAACCGCACCTTGGTGGCCTACATCAACAAGGAGGGGGGCACCAGGTCCTTACAACTGCTGAATCTCACAACCAGGCTGCTGAGGCTCTCCGACCAGCTGACTGTGTCACTGTCGGCTTGCTACCTCCCGGGGAGGTACAACGGCATAGCAGACCGGCTATCACGCGACAACCCGCTTCCGGAATGGCACTTACTCCCAGAGGCCACGGAGGCCGTATTCGCAAGATGGGGAGTGCCAAAGGTCGACTTGTTCGCATCTGCAAACGCAAGAGTAGTTCAAAGGTATGTAACTCTAGACTCGAGAGATGGCTTAGCCGAGTTTTGCAAAGCATTCAGTCGACCTTGGGAGTTCGAGCTGGGATGGATTTTCCCACCTCCCAATTTGTTACCCCAAGTACTCTGTCACCTGAACGAGTCGAGGGGAACATACATACTGATTGCCCCAGTGTGGAGTCAGTGTTATTGGACACCAGATCTTCAGGCACGTGCCATAGAGAAACCCATTCCAATAATGAACCTGCGGAAGGTACTCATAGATATGACAACGGGCTACCATCCCCCTCAAGTGGAATTACTAGAGCTACAAGCCTGGAGAATTGGGGGTGGAGTAATCAAGTAGTTGACTGGAATGACAGGGAAAAGGAATTGTTAAAGAGTAGCTGGAGGCCATCTACCCTAAGCACTTACATACCTGCAATAAAAAGATGGATTGCATGGTGTAGACAAAATAAAGTAGATGACAAGTCTCCATGTGCACGGGATGTTGCTAAGTTCTTAGCAAGTTTACATTTAGATCAAAACTTGGCCTATAGTACAATCTTAGTGCATAAATCAGCAGTCTCAACCTATTGTGCTAATTCCATCAATATAGGTAACAATTTCCTTATAAAACAAATTTTAAAGGCTATTGGAAATGCTAAACCAATGTCTCAGAAACCTCCAATATGGGATACTAAGGTGCTGTATGATTGGCTAGTGACAACTCCATTAAATAATACTTTGTTTGACACTGCAAGGAGAACAGCTGTTATTTTACTACTGGCCTCGGGCCGAAGGATACATGATCTGACTTTACTTGATGTTTCTGAAGACAGCCTTATAGAATCAGATAATAAGTTAATTCTTTGGCCAACTTTTGGCTCTAAGACTGACTCTACTTCCAGAAGACAGTCAGGATGGTGTCTGACACCTCACCCAGAGAAGACAATATGCCCACGCGCGTGCACCTGCTGGACCACAGAGAAAAAACACGGTAACCAAGGACTAAGAGGTAACGCTTTACAGTTTATTTGGCTTGGCGCAAACGTAATCTTCAATATCTAATACCTTTAAACGAGCAATTCTTGTATATATGTATATATATATATATATATATATATATATATATAATCAGGATCTCGGAAACGGCTCCAACGATTTCGATGAAATTTGGTATGTGGGAGTTTTCGGGGATGAAAAGCTGATCTAGCTATGTTTCATTTTCAGAAAATCGCTTTTACTCGTGTTTTCCGGCTATTTTTGTTTGCATTAGAATATAAAGCTAAATTTCGCCGACTTCGAGCAGATCATAATGGCACATTAGAAATCGGGTGGTCGCGGATCCAGCCGACCTCGGTTCGATTCCACGTTTTTTTTCAAGATTTTTAGTTTTTTTTTTTAAGTTTATTTTTTATGAGAAAACGTCAAGTTTCTTCTTTTGTGAGAAAAAGTTACTTTTTTGTGAGAAAAAGTTACTTTTTTGTTAGAAAAAGTATTATAGGGAACGTGCAGTAACTATAGGCGGCAGCACTAATGCGACAGAAGAGACACTATGCGGACAGTAAAACAAACTTATCAAGGTAAAACATTCAAATTGATGGCACCCTTATGGCACCAGTTGGCAGCACCGTCTATGTGCACGTTCCCTATTGGGAGCACAGAACAGGAAAAGCCGGTTGTCTGTAAAGTCGGTTTACGGACGATAGTTTAACGTGACTCACCCAACCTCCGGTGTTTTTGTCAAATATCTTGAAAACGGTGCATCCTACGGCAAAATCAATGAAATTTTCATCCCCCCTTTAATGCCCCCGCGCTCCCTCCCCCGCATCCCCCCCCTCTCACCCCCCCCCCCCCCCCCCCCACCCCTCCGGTATATATAATCAGGATCTCGGAAACGGTTCCAACGATTTCGATGAAATTTGGTATTTGGGGGTTTTCGGGGATGAAAAATTGATCTAGCTTGGTCTTATCTCTGGGAAAACGCTTGGTACCGAGTTTCTGCCCGAGCAGAGCTCGGTCGCCCAGGTACTAGAGACGTTATGTATTTGTTCAGTACATAATACATGTTTTGTTGGAATGCAAAACATCTTTATTAGCATACCCGATAGATACGGATATAGTTACAGAGCTCCATAACAACCAAGGCGCAATTGCATAACAAAGTACACCTAATATTACAAGCGGAACTCTCGCTTCAGTTATATTAACTATACTTCATTTAATTTAGAATTTAAAACCACAACATCATTATATTGCGGCTCGTCAACTATTTCTTACCTAGCAAATAGTACAGTACAATAGTCTGGGAGCCGCAAAATAAAATTGTTTTAATGTCACTTTATTTGCGTGTCGTCAATTGTTACTCTAGTACAAATTGTAAAGAGATTACAGTTCACGAGCCGCAATATAATGTTGTTGTGGTTTATAATTCTAAATTAAATGGAGTATAGAAAGGGAGTTCCGCTTGTAATATAAGTTGTACTTTGTTATGCAACAGGCCCCAGGTCGAGAGGTTTAAGTTTTTGGCAAGTCACCACATAACTTAAACTCAGTTTAGACCTGCAAGAAAAACCGTAAGATGCATACATTGCGGCGCTCGATTGACCACTTGAAACTCTTTCGCTTTGCAGCCTCGCAATGTAATGTAGCTTTCATGATATTTCTTGTAGATTAAATTTTTTTATTATACTAGCTGTAGCACGCGACTCGTTTGCGAAGAATAGGGGTATAAAAAATAGCCTACGACCTATTCTCAGACCTACCAAATATAGAGAAAGTATCATAAAAATAGGTCAAGCCGTTTCTGAGAAGTTCGATAGCAAACACCGTGCGTGACACGAGATTTTTATATATTGGAAAGAAGATTACTTTTGTCTGCACGTACCTTGATGGCGCACCGGCCGATAGCGCGTACAGCTTTGCGTACAAAATCCACGTCAACTTCAGTCGCGTATTCCTTAAGTTCGCCCAGTACTTGAGAGATGTTGGCTTGCGAGGCGAGACGGATCATAATGTCCAGCTTCTCCAGTTTCACGTAGATCGGATCATTGTACTTAACGAAGAACACCTGAAATAAAAGTAATATAATAATATAATACAGTAGTAGTAGTGTAGTAGTATAAGTTTATTGTAGGCAACATAGATTAAAGTTTGAGTGTCAGTGAAGTTAGTACTTGGCGTATTCGTCGATACATATGTATACTGGCGTGGGCAAAAGAATTACGACCAGATAGCGTAGTGATTAGTGACCTTGACGATGAAGCTAGAAGTCCCGGATCCGAATCCCGGAAGGAGCAGATATTTGTGTGATGAATGTTTGTACTCGAGTCATGGATGTTATGCGGTTCACTATATTAGTGGAGTTAGTCGTAAGTAACCACGTTACGATTCACACCTTTTTAATAAATTTCTATCAATTACGAGCGCGTAAAATAATTTTAGCGAAGAGACATCATCATCGTAAGGTGAATTGAGTATAGCAAGGTTCATACAGCAAAAATAAAACAAAACCTGAAAACATCAATATTCCGGATTAATTTTAGTACACAGTACATGTGCTAATTCTTTGCCTAGCAAAAACTACAAGCTTTTCCTAGTTCAGCTAGGTTTTTTTATGGCACTCCTGGCACATTTAGCCACGTGGCTAGATGAATTACTGTAAATTATCCCTCTTTATTTTTTAACTCACCTTCATCTCGTGCTTCAATATGTCGGGGCGCTTCTGCACGACGAGGTTGATGTTCCTCAGCGCCACGTACTGCACCTCGGGCTCCGCGCTCAGCAGGGTGACCAGCGGGGGCGCCAGCTTGCGGGACAGCGTGCTCACGAGTTCCGTGTCCGACGCCACCATCTCCATTAGCTTCATCAGCACCTGGAATAAGAAATAAAGGTGAAAAAGTTAAAGTCAAGGACCTTTTGTATCCGGCTCGAAGGACCACGTGTACAAGTTTGTACTGGAGCTCTCAAGGAACACTGTAGAATCACACACACACAGTCCGCAACTGCGCTCCGCATTACCCCCTCGCTCCATTTCGCTGCCTCGTTCCGATTCAGTGGACAGGCAGCCTTATTATTGGAAGGTGGATACTTAAGGGATATTGAACGGCAATTTGCCACGAGGGTCTTCTTCATCGCCGACGCCTACGCCGATTATCTGAGATACAAGAGCTCTAGCGTGCAGGGCAATAGTAAGAAACCGAGTTACGCGGCTCAGGCTCGTTCAGGCCGTTTCCTAAAATGTCTGCTTCTTAAAATGGCCTTCTTCCCACATTATCAGTTTCCTATGATGTCTACTTCTGAAAGTGTCTGTTTCCTAAAATGCCTGGACCTCAAAATGGCCTTCTTCCCACATTGTCAGTTTCCTATGATGTCTACTTCGGAAAGTGTCCGTTTCTCAATTCGGATCTTTTTATTTATGTATAAATATGTTCAATGTGAACCTATTTTATTCGAAACATTGTAGAAGCAGACATTGTAGGAAACGGGTTCGTAGAACACAAATAGTGGGCATTATAGGAAACATACATCGTAGGAGTTAGACATCATAATAAGCGGACATTATTGGAAGCAGGAAAACTTTCGAAACGGACATAATAGGAAACGATCATTCTAGGACAGTGACATCATAGGAAACTATTTGCTGACATTACAGGAAAGAGTCATTTCTTGGAAGCACACCTGTTTGAGCAGCAGACATGTTAGGAAACGGAATGAACGAGCCTGAGCCAATTACGCGACCGTAATTCGAGTCCCGTCCATTTCGGCACCGCGTGCTGTAAGCTGCGCACCTTGACGGCGGACAGCACGACGGCCGCGTTGGCGTGCGCGAGGCGCGGCGTGATGCGCTCGCAGATGGAGTGCGCCTCGCGCGCGTCCCGCGGCGAGTAGTTGCTGAGCGCGTCCAGGATGAACACCTGGCCCCACTCCGTGCACTCGTTCAGCGCCGTCAGCAGCTTGTTGATCGTCGGCGCGTTCATCTCTGCGCAGATTAGCCGCCTTTATATAGTCACTCTATCGCGCGTGAAACAACAATAGTGTGCGAAAGAATGCGCGTGTAAAGATGTCGGAAGGGGAAGGGATAGACCACGCGTAAAACTATGTAAATTGCACAAGCGCCAGTTCCACGCGGTCTATCGCGCACGATTAGCCTTTACACGTTCGCTCTTTCCATTCTCAAAAACGTATACTTGTAATCGCGCGCGAATGAACGTTAAGTTTAAAAAACTAACAAAACATAATCGCGCCCGATTGCGTGCACAGGCTTTCCGGCACGCAATCCTGTACGCTCTTAAGAATGCGCGATAGAGCGACTGTATAAAGGCAGCTATTGAGGTGGGGTTACATTTATACCATTTAACCAGTCGAGCGTCCTGTGCGCACGGGTGTGCGCACAACGATTTTAGGAACCTGAGCGCCCCGTGCGCACACCTGTGCACATAACGCTTTGGCGCTGATTGGTGAACGAATATCTTAAGCGTATTCTACCTCCGTAGACCAAAATCAGAAAGGCTATAAAGGAGCCAGATGTCACTCCTAAAGGCTACCACAAACCGAAGCGCGGGGCGTGCGCGGGACGCCGACGGAGCATGCGCAGCACGTTGTGTACAATACGTTTACTTTTAGTTTACCACTGACAGATGGCTTGCCTTTATTTCATTTCCAACTTTAACAACATACAAATAAAGTAGCTATCACAAAATCTGCAAACGTGGGTAACAGTATTCTAAAATTGGCTTTATTTGTAGGTCGTTAAAGTTGAATATGAAATGAAGGCAAACCATCTGTCAGTGGTAAACTTTATGTAATTTTACTGTAACACTGAATCATAATACGCTGACACACAGCGGTAGCGCGGCGTAGCGGCTTCGGTATGTGGAAAATGACTTAAATGGCGATGGACAGGTCATGTGATAAGGTCAGCGAGGGACATGTGGACCAGGGATATCACATTTTGGTACCCCAATGATGGCAAAAGAGCTTGAGGAAGGCAATGCAAGACATGGGAGGTTGACCTGCCCAAAGTATTTCGTAGAACTGTGAGGGACAGAAAGAAATGGCAAATACTGGAGGAGGCCTATGTCCAGAATGGATAACTTGATGCAAAGAATTGTCAATTAACTTTATATACCATGATCATCAGTTTGGGCGCGTAAGTGTACATGATCATGCAACAGTAATAAGTAATAATGTCTTACCAACAAGAGGATGTCCCGACACGCTAGCTTCGTTGATCTCCGAAAGAGCAGCAACCGCGTTTGCTACCACCATTGGGTTTGAGTCACTCAACAGGTCTTTCAACTGATCTAAGAAGCCCTGTCAAGAGAAACCATTTTTTATCAGCAAATATGACAACACTTTTGCAAGGTGCAGTTAAGACTTCTTGACTATCAAACACATTGTGCAAAGTCTATAAAAGTTTCATACTATGTGATTAAGTATACAATCTAATGAAATTTAATCATCTAATTTGAAAAGATGACTTCCTGCCAAGTTTCTTGCGGCGCATTCTTCTTGGCAATGATGGTCCTTACGAAAGCGCTGGTAGTTTTAAAAAAAAGTGACATGTAAAAGAGCCCTTTGCGGCCTACTTGCAGAATAAACGTTTTGATTTTGATTTTTTGAATAAAACTTTGGTCTGCCAAATAAATATCAAAAATACAAAAGTTGATTTTCCAATCCACCAAGTCTCATTGGTTTATTTTAACTACTAAGTAAGCATATGGTAATCTTCAACCAAATGGTATTCTTCAAATCTGTTCAATTACCTGATCTTCAACCATGCTAGACGATATATCATACAGTTTAGCCACGCACACAGCGGCTGTCTTCCTCACGTAAGGATCTTCATCTTTCAAGCATTTCCGTAGTGGTTCGCACAGATACTCTGTGATCTTGTCTACACGAATGCACCCCATTGTCCGTACGGCCAGCGCCCTTATCAGGGGGTTTGAGTCTTCGCAGTCCTGGAGGCGTTTCAACGTTGTTTGCATTCGGTATTGTGTATAAAAGAGAGAAAGCAATACATCAATCATACGGAAGCCATTGACTATAAGCTTACAGTAGAAACCTGCTATGCTGCTAGCTAGTCTACATTTACATATCTGCCATTAAGAAACTTTAGCTCCAATTGTACTTAATTAAATTTGTCAGAAAATAGTTGAAAATTAGGCAAGCCAATTTACTTAAGTTTCGTAAAATATTGATTAGATAAACAATGAATAAACATCATACGACAATTGACACCAATTGACTTATACCCAAACATAATTATAAAACCGGCCAAGTGCGAGTCGGACTCGCGCACAAAGGGTTCCGTACCATTATCTATAAAAACAGCAAGAAAAACATGTTTGTTGTATGGGAGCCCGCCTTATATATTTGTTTTATTTTAATTTAATTATTTATTTCTAAAGTGAATATATAACTAAATATTCCGTGAATATTTCAAGTGTCTACCAGTTGCCGTTATCCATATCGAGCAAAAAAATCATGTTTGTTGTATGGGAGCCCCCTTGAATATTTATTTCATTCTGTTTTTTTTAGTATTTTTTGTTATAGCGGCAACCAAAATACATCATCTGTGAAAATTTCAACTGTCTAGCTATCACGGATCATGAGATACAGCCTGGTTGGTGACAGACGGACGGACAGCGAAGTCTCAGTAATAGGGTCCCGTTTTTACTCTTTAACTCTTTCGGCGCGAGCGCCTTCAAGCGCGCTGCAATGGTCCTGCGCGCAGGCCCGACGAAGCGATGCAATGCGCCCACGCGCAGTACATTTTTTCCCGTACTAAATACCCATGATGCACCCTGTGCATCATTGCGCGCGGTGGGACTGCACGCACTTTCACGCCTCGAACGGCAAGGGAATGGATGGCGTAATGCGCTATTTATAATAACCAAACACCGAATGTTTATTTACTGGTGAAATAAAAAACAATATTTTAACATACCTACTTCAATATAAGTATATCGAACTCCTCCGAAACGGCTTAACCGATTTTTATATATTTTTTTCTCTATATTCGATTGGTCTGAGAATAGGTCGTAGGCTATTTTTCATACCCCTATTCTTCGCAGACGGAGTCGTGCGTAACAACTAGTTTAAATATAAAATTGTACAGATTTGAATACCTACATAAAATATATAAGTACAAAAAATAACGATAATCCGGTAAATATGCACAGGAGTATGATTTTTGGCGAAAGACTGGGCGTTTAGCCGGATCGATTGTATGCAGTATTCGATTCCATAAAGATAGTCGGGTCAGTAAAGATTATCGAGAGATTATCGTCTGAAAGTCTTAACAATAATTATCGCATTTGTGCTACTATTGTAAGTAGCCACAAGGGGCATAAAAATTTTACTCGGACCTCTCGCTCGCACTTAGGGAGTCATATGGATGAGCGTAGTGTCACAAGACACACAGACATCAGCCGAGTGGGTCCGTGGGTAAAACCCATTTATCGGACCTCTCGCTCACACTTAGGAGTCTAACGGTATACCAGGGTCACGAGACACGGTAAAGCCAGGTAGCCGAATAGGTTTAACACGGACTTGAATAATAATACGCAACATGATGAGATTGAAAAGTTTAGTAAAATTTATACTGCACCGCATAATATCCCTACTTAGTGTACCCCTACTACTTTAAAAAATCTTTATTTGGTTAATCTTACTAATATTATAAACGTGAAAGTATGTATGTATGGAGGTGTACCTAGATGTTTGTTACTTTTTCACGGATTATGATGAAACTTGGCACATAAATAGTTTATAACCTGGTTTAACAAATATAGTTTAGGCGGGATAGCGATAAACGAATTCTTCGCAGACGGAGTCGCAGCCAACAGCTACTCAAGAACCCTATTTCCTTCTGCTATTTATCTACACTTTTCGCTAAAATACATATTCAATGATTATACCTATGAATTATTTTAAAAATATAAAAACAGAGATGGTTCTATGCCATAGAATACCATCCACTGTGATTGGCAGTACGCTACGGCGCAATGATGCACCGTGTTATCATGGCATTTTCAAAGTTAAAATATGAATATAAAGTTGATTTATTTAACTGAATATGGATATCAAAGTCCAAATTTCTGGTTTATCATTTAAAAATGAAAACTTTTTAACCAAATACAGATAATAATGCCAGTCGAATTTCAAAGTATTTTTTCTCTGTAAATTCCATGGAACAATAATAATAACAAAATACACTAAATTAATTATAGATCCAGTAATCCTGATCAAACAAAATCTACATAAATTTTGGGCAAAATAGTATGTTTAGATCAAGATTTGTAATGATGCTCATGCGCATCATGCGCGCACAAGAGACTGCAATCCCATGATGCGCATGGTCATCATGCGCGCGCGAGAGCCTGCAATCTCATGATGCACATGGGCATCATGCGCGCCGAAAGGGTTAATAAATAGACACATAAAAATCATCCAAGACTGGAGCACAAAAAATATGCTATATCTGCCCCAAATGGAAATTGGACCCGGAACCTCAAGCTCCATCGTCAGGTTCTCTAACCACTAGGTTATCAACAAACACAGAATAAAAAGGTTAAAAATTGTCTTGTTAAGTTCTGAAATACTAATTGGATTGCCTAATTCCAATACAAAACACTGAGTTGTTGAACAATATTTTATGTAATACATATAATGATTAAATTGTGTCTGCAAGCAGGATCAATGACACATAACCAGTATGATATCCATTGACATAAAATGGAAGTAGATAAGGAGACAAGTAACAGTATAGAGGGTTCTACTGTAGGAGTGGTATAGGATTAGTTTAGCCAATGTGCATCTAGATTGATGAGGCATGGATTTTACATTTTCTCAAATATTAGCATTTCATATTCTTTGTATCTTACTGCATTTTATACTGGTAATGTAGATTTACACATCTGCTGATGATGGATTATTAGATAGTAAAAATCATAAAAATCTATTACCTATTGCATGCAGGGTAAATTTAAAATGGATACAACAAAAATAAATTTTAAAAATGCTGTTATTTACGTCTGTTATTAGTGCAAAACTTTTGTTGGTTTAGTTTGTTAGTTGAGGAAGATTGAATGTGTAAATCTACAAGTTGATGAGTTGATTGGTTCTTGGATCATTTGTTTACCTTAACAAGCTGGTATGTTGGTAGATCCTTCCACCCATCATAATATGGTACAGTAGACATTAAAACGATAAAAAAGACAAGTCACACACACACAAATAACTACACTATGAGTAGTTATTCATTAATGAAAATTGTCTCAATATAATAATAAATATCTTCCATTTCAAAAAGCCCAACACTGAAACTCCCATGCTCCAATATTATAGAAAGATTATTTTTTACTAGTACTAGAAAATGTTCTCAGAAAAATATTAATAATTTTCAACCATGCAAATCAAATTGAAAGTTAGAAAAAGCAGAATTATTTACGGGACTTCCAATTAACTCATTACAGAACTTCAAATTAGAAAAAAATACGTGAAAATACCAACATACCTTGACAAAAGTATTGACTGCCATGATTGCCATATCAGGCTGTGACTTGGCATAGTTCATCAAGTAAAGGTACACAAGTTTTTTTAACTCCAAATTGTCTGTTTGCATACAGTTGACAACATCAGGGAACAGTGCAGACACATCTTTGCCCACTGTCATAGAGGCTATCACCTAAAACAGCATAGTCATGAGTCACCTATTTCGTTAGAAATAACTTTTAGAAGGTAGCATGCAATGTACCTGCTATTGTTAGTAAACTTTTTCTTGGTAATGTAAAGATACTTTACGGTAATTACACGTACCTTTTTGACTGCCTCTTTCTTTTTCTCCTTTTTATCACTGTTTAGTTCTGACTTTAGCTCGAATATCTCTCCCTTCTTAGTTGTAGTGAAATATTTAGAATCCGTCATTTTGCTTGATTAATTATTGTAGTAAGAAACAGCCCCGTTTGATGATGAAACCAATTATTTACTGGCCTGAACCTGAAAATCAATAGTTTGTAAGTAGTATTTGACAGGTACCCATAATACGTAAATATCCCGAAAGTATACAAATAACGACTATACTAAAGTACGGTAATAAAGCTTAATTGTTTTGTGAAGAAATTCGTATCCAATTTACTATTAAAACAGAAATATTGGGCAAAATACCCGGAATAATACGAAAACCTACGTTTGACACGACGAGACGAGGGGCGTATCCACAGATTAAAAAGCTTTGCACTGGAAGTGAAGTGAGTGAGTGAGAGTATAGTGACGTTCCGCCGTCATTACGCGGCTAAGACGAAGAATGGCTAGACGCGTCATATTTAAGACGAAATATAACCATCGGTATTCTCTCTCGTTCTAAAAGAAAACATCATCTGCAAATAGAGACAGATATACGTTTGTCTGTATTGGCTTTCAATTCAATGAAGCCAGTTTACTATAGTGTATTTATAAATCGATATATATATATCCTAGAGATGTGCTACTTTTATATCGATAAACTTTAGCTGTCAAAAATAATTATCGTGTCATAATTTGAAGGACCAAATTGGATTCGAAAAATTACTCACAAGCATACTATTCAGCATTTTAATGATTCATTTTATACTCTTTTCCTTTAGTTCTAAAATTACGAAAAGCAGTTTGATATTGGAATGAGTAGTAGTAGTTGTAAGTTGTAAAATAAGAGTCTGCGAGTTTAAAAATAAGCATACAGAGGCGCTCTTGGCTGGTGGCGGGGCGGTATGGACTAGTCAAATCTAATAACGACAAACTCAAAAAACGATACAGAATTATTAACAAAAACAACAACAAAAACAAAACGCAAATTAACCTCCCCGAGCCTTACCGCCAGCCATCTGCCGATCGCCTAAAATGACCCAAATAATACGTGCAACGTACAATTTTTTTAACGAGACCATACTTAGGTCCCGATAAAGCGTATCAATCTTCAATCTAATATATAAAAATCTCGTGTCACGGTGTTTGTTATCGAACTCCTCCGAAACGGCTTGACCGATCTTTATGAAACTTTTGCTCTATATTTGGCAGGTCTGAGAATAGGTCGCAGGCTATTTTTTATACCCCTATTGTCCGCAGACGGAGTCGCGGGCAACAGCTAGTTATTTATATTTATTTGTATATTTATGTACGAGTAGTATAATGGATATAAGGGGAAAAGTAAAACGACAATTATGAAATAATAATTATGATTTTATTTTACGTAGTATAGAAATAATTACGATAAATTGTTTCAGCACTGCAGAATTTTGAATGTATTTGATAAAGTCAAATTAGCCATGGCTTTAGAATATAAGGATAGGCTGGGAGAATTAGTTAGATATAACAGATCTAAAAGACTCCGAAACCTAGATAATATTAATCATTTCTTTGTTCCAAAATGTCAAAATATTTATGGCAAAAGGATCTGGTTCCTCAAATGCTAAATAATTTTCCCAGGACTACAATTAATAAAATAACTAGTAATCCTAAGAACATTAAAAACATTATTAAGAATTTATTTATTAAGGGCAACTCATAGCCTAGCAATTAGAAATCTTTAAAAATAAAGATTGGCTAGGTATGTCATTGGTGTATAATTGTTATGAAATAAACAGATATAATTTTTTTTTTTTTTTTTTTTTTTTTTTTATTTAGTGACCACTAAATAAAACCATTTTTTTTATTTCTCAAAAAAACAGAACACATTTTTGATTATTTTTCTGCCAAACTTTCATAAATCAGGATCTTTAGGTAACCTGAGAACAATACACATCAACAATTAGCATTATATTAGCCATAATACAACTTAATTAGTTTTTCTTGTAGTGCTTCTCAGAGCCTATAAAAAGTTTTACCAAAATATATATTAATTTTAAATAAAAGTGACAAAAGCTGAACCTGAAATACAATGATGATGACATACACTATCGATTTATTTAACCACATCCCTATTATCAAATTTTACGTACATGAACTGTCATAACGGCCTGAACAGATGTTTTGTTGTTCATTATTTTAATAAATCTTTGGCCTGACGTGATCTTTATGACTTCACAATATTTAGAACGGCAATTTATTTATTGAGAACAGATCATATAATCTAAACATTGCGCAATAAGTTAATAATGATAGTCGATAACTTACCGATGGAAAGATATTCTTTGGTCACTTTCTGTTAATACACCCATTCTACTCTTGCAACCGATAGCCACACAATCCATGGTTATAGTGATATGAAATTAACTAAATTTCACTCTTCAAAATGGCATAAAACACATAAAAACAAGGGAAAACTGATAACAACGTTTGGTATCCAGCTGGCTACCACGACGACTCAGAATTTGACACACTGACGTTTAAGATGGCGGTGTTTGTCTATGCTTCACTCTTTTTTTCACAGTGAGATTTTGCATGTGCTAGAAAGAGACACATGACGGTTTTTTGTTCGTCTTAAATAGAACTGGTCTAGCCATATTCTTAGTCTAAGTTACGCGGTGCCAAAGTTACATCGCGTTCATAATTATTTATGAATATGTACGAAAAGATAATAAAGTGAAATAAACAGATATAGCGTTATTTGATTCATATTTTGAATGAAATTTGAAAGGTTCATTTATTTTGACTTTATTTTGAAACTTCACGTTTTTAAATCTAGCAGTTAAGAGAACGCATCTTTAGGCTGGAAAACCTACGGGCCCGGCAGCTGCGGGGCTACTCCGAAATTCGAAAATCGAACTTCGTATCGTAGCGTCTTGCTCACTCCGTATTAAGGTGGTTCGACTTCCATACAAATCTCTGACCGTTTGCATTGCTTCCACAGACTTGATTTCAACGCGATTTTTTGGGGATAGTTAGTTGAGGACATATTAGGTGGGCAAATTACAAAATGGAGATGATCTATCATACCTAAATTGCAGTAAAATGCAGTAAATTTCGATGCATTTTACAATAGTGTGAGTAGCTAATGTCAAATAAAACGAATTGTAAAAAGATATTGACTATTTCGAGCAGTCACGTGACCACCTAGTTTGGCTCACTGGTTACGATTCAAACTAGTGTCCAAGTTCAAATCTCACTGTCGCGTATAATTTTCTTTTTCCATTTTTATTATTATTTACAAGGGCTGACAACAGTATTTTAATTTTGAGTAAAAATCTTAAAATTTTATAATTTTAAAGTCAAACAAACTAAAGAAAAAGAGGTTTTTTTTATAGGTCTCTTATTTGGACTTGCTTGAATACTTAACTACAAAATACGAGTATGCATTTCCTAACTTCTCTACTATGTTATGTTCCTTACATATTAATCCTCAAAACGATGAAAAAAAACGTAAGATGTAACCAAGTACATAAGTCCAGGAATTATTTCAAAATAACTTGAGACAGACTCATAGTTTCGTAAAAGGCCTGCGTTTATTATAAAGTAATAATAATGTTTAACAGGAGATTCATATTATGCAATGCTTTTCAAATGTATCGTATAACCTTTTCGTAGTTAAGCCGTCGTCATATTTGTAAAATAATTCACAGTGTCGTTTATTGTGAGAAGGTCACATAGCGAATCAAAATTTTGCTGTCATGGTTTGGAAACAATACCTACCTGGCTTGGAGCATTCATAGTCGGGAGGGAAGGTTAGAAATGAAACTAAATATTTTGCATACAATCTCATTACATTCGCGTAGATGCTAGCGCCATGCAGTCATGTACCTAATATTTACGTATCTATAATTTGTTTTGAGTCCCATGTTGAGAAGGGGTACTTTACTACAAAAAAACACATACTGAAATAAAAATAAACTTATATCTTTGTTCATAATATTACGAAAGTCTATCACAGGGACTCGAACCCTAAACCTCTATATTCAAAGTCAATGTAATAATAACAATAACCATTGTAAAATTCAGTTAGCGGTCATACCAAAATAGGCCGTTTAGAAATAGTTTTTAGCCATTGAAGAATGTTTAAAAAACTTGAAATGACATACTGGTTAGCTAGCTAAATAATTAAAAAAAAATAATGCCACGGAATTGTCATTGTGTCAATTTGTCAAACAAAAAATTCTTATAGTTTTTTTTCAACTCATTTGATGTATTTAATAAATTGTAACATTTAGCAACACTTTATATGCTGTGAAATCCGACAAGACAATAATAATCTAGGTAAGTACGTTTTTGTAGCTACATAGTTTGTTAATAACCGGACGCTCTCTGACCGGCTATGAATTGTTCGGGTTGTTGCCGGCAGCCAAGTTATACAGCATACTACGCGTGTAATCGTCAATTTATTTCGCCCTCATCACCTTGATGGTCAACATAGTCTAGCACTGTCCGCACCAAAGGAACGCGCTAGCGGAGCGGCGCGGCGCGGTGTGGTGTCGGTTGTAATATTCCAACTTCTATGAAAGGGTTCGCATAGAACACCGCCCGGAAAAAGGCTTGGCAGTAGCGGCGTGAATGAAGCGGTACCGAACAACGGTTGTATTTATTTACAACTTTTTAGGGTTCCGTACCCAAAGAGTAAAAACGGGACCCTAATACTGAGACTTCGCTGTCCGTCCGTCCGTCCGTCCGTCTGTCCGTCCGTTCGTCTGTCCGTCCGTTCGTCTGTCCGTTTGTCCGTCTGTCTGTCCGTCTGTCCGTCCGTCCGTCCGTCCGTCTGTCCGTCTGTCCGTCCGTCTGTCCGTCTGTCCGTCCGTCCATCCGTGTGTCCGTCTGTCACCACTACCAGGCTGTATCTCACGAACCGTGATAGCTTGACAGTTGAAATTTTCACAGATGATACAGTACAATACAATACAATGACTCTTTATCGTACACCAGAAATAGTAAGCGATACAGAAAACAGGTACACAGAGAGAAAGTTACAAGGTAAGCAATAGGCGGCCTTATCGCTAAAGATGATGTATTTTGGTTGTCGCTATAACAACAAATACTAAAAAAGAGAATAAAATAAATATTCAAGGGGCTCTCAATACAACAAACGTGATTTTTTTGCTCGTTTTTGCTCGATATTGTTAACGGCAACAGGTAGACGCTTGAAATTCCACTAATATTTAGTTACTCCGCACCGCTTTCCCACGCAGTTTCCGTCCGGTTTTTTCAGTGCGACGTCCTCCGGACCGCCTTGCTTTCCGAAAAACCGGCGACGGCAACGCATATGTGACACTCTTAGTGTTGCGGGTGTGCTTGGGCGGCGGTGATTGCTTCCCATCAGGTGACCCGCATGCTCGGTTTCACCCTCCTATTCATATAACAAAACCTGTTTAAAACAAAACGTGATATTGTCGTTTAGGTATAGTGTATAGTCGACCAAGTAAGTGCTCTACACTTTTTTATGACAACTACATAAAATTAAAACAATAAGGCCGATTGGGACATTAAGTTATTAGTGAAAATAGCCTTTGATGCTTTAAACTATACCTACATGATCACATACATCTCAGGCTTTATACGTCCCACTGCAGGTCACAGGCGTTCTCTCAGAATGCGAGGGCTTGATCTGTAGTTTCTACGCGGGTCCACTGCGAAATTGGGAACTTCATACACACCACTGAATATCTTCGCAAGTGTGTGCGTGTTTCCTCACGATGTTTTCATTCACCGTAAAGCTCATGGTCAATTTTAAATGTAATCTCGCACATACATAAATTCCAACAAAGTCAGACGTGCGAACCCACGTTTGAACCAAAAAACCCACTAGACCACCACGGTTTACCGATAAACCACACAACTGACATTGAACTTTAATCTTTTTAAGATTCCGTACCCAATGGTTGCCATCATCATTTCAGCCGAAAGACGTCCACTGCTGAACATAGGCCTCCCCCAAGGCTCGCCAAACAGATCGGCCCTGCGCCATCCGCATCCAATGCGTTCCCGCTACCTTCACCAGGTCGTCGCTCCATCTTGTTGGAATGGTTGCCAATGGGACACTATTACTGAGACTGCGCTGTGTGTCTGTCTGTCTGTCCATCCGTCCGTCCGTCATCCGTCCGTCATCCGTCCGTCATCCGTCCGTCATCCGTCCGTCATCCGTCCGTCATCCGTCCGTCATCCGTCCGTCCGTCCGTACGTCCGTCGTCTGTCGCCTCTATCTCTTAAATTTTTACTCAACTGTTTTTAAAACATTCTAGGTACATAGGTACTGAACCCTCTTCATGTACGAGACCGACTCGCACTTTACCAGTTTATTTAGCGTGGTAAAGGAATTACTTCAAACACTAATACTTGGATTCGTAAATGTTGTAAGTATATAGCTTCTGTTTTAAACTTTCGTAATTTACACTCATAATTACTATACTAAACGGGACTTATCACACAATTTATATTTACCTCGACGTTTCAGCCACGTTGCAGCAGCCGTGGTCACGAGTTAACCGTAGTGTAGAGTGTCAAGTTCGTTTAACACCCTACCCTTCAGTTAACTCGTGACCACGGCTGCTGCAACGTGGCCGAAACGTCGAGGTAATAGTACATTACTGGAAAGACAAGTATGCCATTCTGGACGAGTAGAAGTTTGATGATACGAGGCCAGGATGGCATTACTGGTCGAAGCTTGTATAGTGCTTTTCTCAAAAATGATGATAATGGTGATAATGAAATGACAGTGATTGTGATGTGATGATGATAATGGTGAGAGAATGATGATGATAATGATAATGGTGATGATGATGATGATTGATGATGGTTGATGATGATGATGATGATGATTGTTAGTGATGGTGACGATGATGGTCATTGATGGTGGTGATGATGATGATGATAGTGATGGTGATGATGATGATTGATGATGGTTGATGGTGATGATGGTGATGATGATGATGATTGTTGGTGATGATGGTGATGATCACGATGATGGTCGTTGATGGTGGTGATGATGATGATTGATGATGGTTGATGGTGATGATGGTGATTGATGATGGTTGATAGTGATGATGATGATGGTAGTAGTGACGGTGATGATGATGAGATGACGATGATGATGATGATGATGATGATGATGATGGTGGTGGTGTTGGTGATGATGATGATGATGATGATGATGATGATGATGATGATGATGATGGTGGTGGTGTTGGTGATGGTGATGATGACGACGACGACGACGACGACGATGATGGTGATGGTGATGATGATGATGATGGTGATGGTGATGATGATGTTGATGATGATGATGGTGATGATGGTGATGGTGATAGTGGGTGATGGTGATAGTGGGTGATGATGATGATGGTGGTGATGGTGATGATGATGATGATGATGATGATGGTGATGATGATGCATGTTTGAGAAAAACTCTATACAAGCCTTGGCCACGAACAGTGATTGCCGGCCTCGTATCTCTAGATGGCCTTGTTAACACTCGGCCATCTATAACTACTCGGCCGGCAATCCCCTATTTCGCGGCCGCTGCAGTAATGTACTATTACAGGGCTGTTTGAATGACGTGTTTATTACTAGCTTATTAGTGCGGCCTTGCATTGGCCTTGCGAAAAAAAGTGTGTTTTAGTTTACCTCTCTATGACACTAATCAAGTATAATAATTGACTTCCAAAATTCAAGGGGTAAGGCTCGTAAAACACACTTTCCCGAAATGTGCACTTTCGGTGCACTTCTTTAGAAGGGTCATTTTCTCGGAAGGCACACAGTCTCTAAAAGTGCACTTCCCGATATGTGCACTTTGTCAATAGGTGCACTTTTCCAGAATGTGCACTTTCTCTAAAGGTGCACTACTTAAGAAGGGTAATTTTCTCGGAAGGTACAAAAAAAGTAAAAGTGCACATTTCGGGAAAGTGTGCGTTTTGGAAAAGTGCACTGTTTGAAAAAGTGCACATTTCGGGAAAGTTTCCAAATTGGGAAAGTGTACATTTTGGGAGTGCACATATTGCGGAAAGTGCACGTTTAGAGAAAGTGCACATTTCGGGAAAGTGTGTTTTACGAGCCTAACCCAATTCAAGTCTCTGGTTCGTGGAGTTGTGGTGCGTTTTGCATTAATCCGCGTATACTGCCGTGCAGGCCCTAAAACGCAGTAAGAGCAAAAAAGCGATTAGACCATTATGTTCCTTGCACTGCGCTTGTTATAGTTCAATATTCAACAAACGTAAAAACCCTCTTACTGCGTTTTAGAGTCTGCAGGGCAGTATAATGGGCGTTTCCGTGGGCGACCTCGGGTCTCCGGTGCTACTGACGCGACACCGGCTCTGCGGGTGTCCTGAGTGTTTGATGTGTGATGTTTAGTTTTATGTAGTTTTAAGTTTTAAATTTGATTATGTATGTTACTCTGTAAGGTATTTATCTATGGGCCTATGAAGCCTGAATTAAATGTTTATTATTATTATTATTAATCAATCACACACTCATTCAGTCATAATATTATGAAGTTTTAATAATTTATTTTTTTACTCATTCAGATTCATAACCAGTTCTTAGTAACTATAGTATTTATGTAAGTACTTATCGCTATTGTAGTACTATAAGTAAAATAAAATTAAGATAATAATCATCATCATCATCTCGGCCTCACTACTAGGCATAGGCCTCCTCTGAGAGTGAGAGGGCTTGAGCTGTAGTTCCCACGGGGACCAGTTCGGATTTGACACTTCACGCACAGCATTGAATTTCTTCGAAGATTTGTATGCAGTTTTCCTCACGCTGTTTTCTTTTGGCATGAAACTCATGGTAAATTTCAAATAAACCCACAATCCTCTTGAGAGGCTATAGGTAAATCACTGTAATACCCCGGCTGTAAACTGCAGGTAACAATAATATATAGAAATAATGCCTTGTCCTTTTGTGCATGTATGTGTATGTATGCATGTATGTTTATCTTATGGGTGAATTTTCATCCACTTCCAGTGGTAATTGGTTATTTTCAGTGCTGTCCTGAGACCGCAATTATGAAACTTGCGTGATAGTAAAGAAGTATAAATGAAAGCCTAAGTGTCATGGTTTTTAACCCCCGACACAAAAAGAGGGGTGTTATAAGTTTGACCGCTATGTGTGTGTGTATGTGCGTGTGTGTGTGTGTGTGTGTGTGTGTGTGTATGTGCGTGTGTGTGTGTATGTGTATGTGCGTGTGTGTGTGTGTGTGTGTGTGTGTGTGTGTGTGTGTGTGTGTGTGTGTGTGTGTGTGTGTGTGTGTGTGTGTGTGTCTGTCTGTCGGGTGCACCGATTTGGATGCGGTTTTTTTTATTTGAAAGCAGGTTTCTTGGCGATGGTTCTTAGACATGTTTCATCAAAATTAGTCTAGCTGTTTCAAAGTTATCTCTAGTTATACTATGATATTATTACCTGTAAAAAACGTAGTTTACCTGATGATCTCAATGGAGGCCTTATAGTTACTGTCTGTCGGTCCGTCCGTATGTCACAATCGCTTAACTCTAATATTATAAGAGCTAGTATATGTACAAAATCTTGGAAAGTTAAGTTTATTATTATTTTTTAGAGCATTTTCAAGATGTATGTAATTTGAGTTTAAGCTAAGGACACTTCCTAGATTAGTCTTTAGTTTAGTTCCTAGTTTCTTAAGTACTACCTAAGTCTAAAGTACTTTGTTTAGTATGACCCTAACCTTATATGAATTATTATTATTAAAAATTGCATGTCTTTGATCCTGTTCTACAATCAGATTGACTTTAAATTTGGTTTACACATCCATACTTCCCAGTCAACATAAACTAGAAGCAGTGAGTAAAACCTTCGATATTAATTTTTGGGTAAAGTTATATTAACTTTACGAGTATGTATGTGTGTTTGGGTCCAATCTTGCGAATAAATTTTGATTTACTTTAGTGGTCAGACTGACTCAAAATTTGGTAGAGGAGTATTAAAGGACAGTCTATCAATTAACTTTTCTTGTATGCGTGTTTGAATCAAACTTTGCTAATGGATTCAGTTATTTTCATGATTGAATCGACTAATAAGTTATTTCCTCAATATACGACAGAGTCAAATAGAGAAAGAGCATCTATTTATTTAGCTATATTTGTATGTATCTGCGTATGTTCCTATGCAGCCCAAATATTCCAAGAGGTGGCACCAATTTTTGGGTAGGTGTTTGAGGCAAGCTGATAACTTGACACATACTTTTCCTATTATACCCCAACACGAAACTGCAGACCTGCTGGTGAGTAGCGGGGCTAAATGAACCTATGAATTTTTATTTATTTTTTTGTTTCCAATAATATATTTGAGGCAATATGCAATTTTTATATGTTGTAGTTTTGAGTAGCGGGGCTAAATGAACTTATGAATTTTTTTTTTTTTTTTCCAGAAATATATTTCAGGCAATATGCAATTTTATATGTTGTAGTTTAATGTTTAAAGAATTAAAAAAATAAATAAGCCAGACGATTGCCAGGCGCGTGCAAACATATTTTTCAAAAAAAAAATGTATTTGAGGAGACTTGAAATTTTAATAGGGTATTATTTATAACTAAAAAATAAGATTCTCAAAAAGACAGGTCATTTTGGTGGGACTTTCTACCTGCCAGGTGATCTAACAAATGATGTATAGGTGCGAGTGAGTAGCGCTATTAGACAAGCTGTAGTGTAAAACTAATTACGAAAAACCGGCCAAGTGCGAGTTGGACTCGCGCACCGAGGGTTCCGTACAAATTTATATGTATCTATGAACATCCAGTCTTAGCAGATCCCTGCTCCTAAGCAAAATGTGCGCAGTGTGGGATCATTGTAGATTGGTTACTGATATAGACAGACAAAAAAATTACGCTTTTCGCAATTTTTCCTTTCCGTGCTATAAGACCTTGTTTCGTACCAAATTTCAAGATTCTGAGTTCACGGGAAGCACCCTGTAGGTTTTAATTCCCTTGCGAGTGTCGAAAATTTGCGGCATAAATGGTTGTATCTTTTGATTGCGTTGGCTTAGAAGTTTGATTTTTTCACAGCTCCAACGGACAGTTAATAGACCTGATAATTTGATATAGAAATAACTCTAAGGACTCGCAGAGAGCTTTCACCGTGATGTACATTTGAGATAGGGCAGCAAGAAAACTATCAGAAAGATCATTCCTAATCGATTAATTTTGTATTATAAAAATAAACTAAACTTTGTAACTAATTTCAGGGTTGAGTGGGACAAATTTTTAAAAAATTTGACAAGTTATACTAAAGTGGACCAGTGGATGGTGAGACATTTCTGTTTTTTTTTTTCCCATACACAAAAATAACAATCCCATCACACATCAGGAGTTCCCTCAGTGACACAGGTCTCTTCTCAGAATGTAAGAACCTGGGACAACAGTAATTCCTCCGCGGGTCCAGTGCGGATTGGAAACTTACACACACCGTCGAATTGTTTTGAAGGTGTAATTTCAAATGTTAATAGCACATATAAATTCAGAAACGCCCGTCCGTCCGTCCGTCCGCCCGTCCGCGGCTTAGCTCAGAGACTATTTTTTTTCTCGTCTAGCCTTAGGTATAGTGTGTGGTATCGTTGGATAGGTCTTTTAAAATCACAATCACTATCATCATTACTATACATAGTATAAAATAAAGTCGCTTCCTGCTGTCTGCTTAGATCTTATAACTACGCACCGACTTTTGATGCGGTTTTTTTTAATATATAGAGTGATTCAAGAGGAAGGTTTGTATGTATGATACATGCATCATATAGTTGCACCCGTGCGAAGCCGGGGCGGGTCGCTAGTCAACAAATATTTTATTTTTATTTTTTACTCTTTCCCCATTTGTTTTTCTGTGTTACTGTTTGTACTTACTAAAAATATTGAACTTTCAGATTCACAATGGACTCAAAATGTTAAAATGCGTTTGTATCCAGTAATGTCCATTAAACAAACTATTTTTCATATTGTAACAGAATTGTTGGGTGAATATTCAGCTTTTTTTTTTCATTACCTACCATTATTAAAAAGGATGATGGTTAGGGTTAACTTTTTTATGAAAACTTAAGACAGTACTGGTATTGAATCTAGTCTATGCGACTTGTCCTTCGGTTATAGTAATAATCAACGAATGGTTATGAGGTTTGACCGAGCCGTCAAAACGCTCGAATATTCACCCAGATGCGAAGAATCACTCAATCAATTGCTTGCTACTTATACTGAAATAAAAACTTTCATAATTAGGTTGCTTTGGGTTCGTAAACAGGTATTAATTTACTACCATTATTTAAAAAAAATGTTGGAGTTCAAGAAAATGTCCTGCAAGACTCTGAAAAACTGTCTTATTGCCGATAAAAATAGAAATAAATGAAAAAATTGTACTAAAACATTGTTGACTTTTCTGAAATATAATTTGTGTTAGAGTCATTCACCCTAGATAGATAACTGAGTGCCGAGATGGAAAGTTGGCACCCTGTCAATGCTGCTGCCGCGTGCTGGTGCCGAATGACAAAAAAATAATCCAGTTGCCAGATTGTTTTACATTTTGCTTTCCATGAGGCGTGATTGTTATCAAACGCAAGCCTATATTGTATAAATAAAAATGTTCACTTATTTAACATATTTCAAAATGTAAAAAAATGACGGATATCTGCCGCAAAAAACTACACTATCCAGCTACTTTTGATGCTGACTATACGACTTCGGCAAAAATAGTTTTACTTATATTAGAAATATCAAAGTTGTGTTTAAATATTTTTTATATTTTCCATTCCGTTATGGTCATATTATAAAGCTTATGAAAAATGGTAGGTGGGTCTTTATTTTATTTTTCGGCCAGTATTTTTTGTAATGTGCTCTTCAAATATTTTTTTTACAAGAACGGTAAACTGCTCGGTTTTATTATTAAACATTTAAATAGGTACATAATTAAGCTTACATTTAAAATTATCACTACGTATAAAAAGTAATCATTATTATCTATAAAGTAGGTAACGCAGTGGACATGCATGTCCCCGCCATTTGTATAGAAATTGGTGTATTCTCCGCTGAGTTACCAATTTTTTTCACAGAATTTCTTTAATTTTAAAGTTATTTTGCTTTAAAAGATTAAATTTAGTTATTTTAGTTTTTATATAAGTTATTTACACTTGAAAAAATCACCAGGTATGCCTTACATTGCACAAAAGATTAATGACTGAAAAATAAAATAATGGCCCAGGTAACGAAACCGGGAAAAAAATTTGGGCCATATTTTTTTTCTCCTAGTAGTATTGAGAAAACTCGTGATTCTCAGTATAAATCACATATAATTTTCCGAATTAATAAAAAGTCAAAGATACAACAAAATAAAAAATACAACATACAAAATAAGTGAAATCCCACTTCAAAAATTTCCATTTTAAATGTTGCCAAGATCTTTATATAGAGCCAAGCTTTCTAACTATACACGCCCTAACTTCACAAACTTTACACATTTTAGTCAAAATATGTGGCTTAGCCGTTTTGCTACTACAAGAACTATTGTATGATAGAAAAGTAATAAACAGCAATAAATTGATATAAATAAATAAGAATAAAATTTTCACTTTATTTACGTGTGACGGTAGCCAAACGGCCAAGCCTCATAAATTTTGACTAAGGTGCAAACTTTGTGAAGTTAGGGCGTGTAGAGTTAGAAAGCTTGGCTCTATATATAAGATCTGATAATGATAACTTATTGACAGTGCGAGGAATATGGTCTGGTCTTGGCAACATTTTTTTTGTGGGATATCGTTTGTCCTAAAATCAAATACCATACCACTTTTGCCCTACTTCAATACTTTTGACACATTTTTGTCATAATGATTATTTGCCATAATGATCGTATGATCTAACGATAAGTAGACCCTGGAATTTTGTCGTAATGACGTCACAATAAGTTAGTTTGGGGAGTAAATGGAATAGCGGAGCATAATATTATATTAAAATTAATCTTTACCAAGTTGTCAGTTTTAACCTATAAAACCTATGTATATTTTGACCTTAGATATAAAATGATTCCTTTATTTAGTATGTCACAGTGATTGTGATGCTGAATTAAAATATTTTTTACCAATAAATATCTTGTAAATATGGCTTTTTGAAAGTAATTTATCCATTTTGACGACCCAGTGGCCTAGTGGTAAGATAACCTGACTACGAAGCTTGTATAAAAAATAGGAGTGCATGTTTAGGGTCTCGGGTGTTCAATATGTATTTTTAGTATGTATCTGCCAATATAAGTATGGTTATCTGTTACCTTATACCCATAACACAAGCTATGCTTACTTTAGGACTGGGTCAATTGGTGTGAAGATCCCCTGATATTATTATTTATTAATTTACATGGTATGTATTATTGATCAACAATGTTAGTACATACACGATTATGACAACCAGTATTAGGATATGTGTCTATAAAGACATATTATGATCATTAGTAGTTAAGAAAATAGTGCAAGTAAGTATTAGGTACGATATTCAATATTAGGATAAACAATACTATAGCATTCACATTAGGGCAAACGTTATTATGGCAAAAGATCATTATGACCAAAGTTATTATGGAATTTACAATTAGGACAAAGGATATTATGGATTTCCACTCGTTCCCTAAATATCAGAATTGCATAATACTAGATTGCCGACTTACCCTATTTCTAAAATACCAAAGTCCCAGAATACCAGACTTTCGTGTCACCGTGTTTTTCTCTATGGTTACCTATCAAAATTTAGAAAAAAAAAAAATTCCGAAGGTTTATAATCCCGAATGCTTCATTTATCCGAATGCAATTTTTTCTGAAACTATAAATATTTCAGGATTTTTATAAAACAACCCTAACCTAACCTAAAAGGTTCTACACGATGGTCCTGAAATAAATCCTGAAATATTTACATTTTCGGAAAAAAATGCTTTCGGACAAATGAAGTTTTCAGGGATTCTAATCCTTCGGAAATAAAATTTTCTAAACATCGATAGGATCCCTTTCTCTATATCAGATTGCCACAAAAGCTTGTTTTCTATACACCATGTTCAATTCAAAACCGAATTCCCATAATAGCAGATAGTGAAATCACCAGGCTCGTCAGAGAGGTCGTGGTCGTCGTGGGGAGGCAAGGGGGTCGTGTTGAATGAATCGGAAACACAGTCTAAAGCGCAATTGCAATCAGCGTGGGACCATTCCTGCAGCGTCGTCTTGTATCCAAGCTGCAGTACCGTTGGTGGACATCTACCTGTCTCGGTTGGACTCGAAGACGACGACGGAGAAGGTCTTAGAACGTCCGCGAGGAGGCACGGGGTTGGTTAAAGGGATCCCAGCAGCTCGAGTTTCAAAGGGCTTTCAACTTTAGCTCATTTAGGCTCCAAGTGCCTGCCAAGCACCAGCAGATGTTCCTGGGCTTCGACTTCTGGTATTCCGTCGCGTCGTTTTAGGAAAGCGACGAAGACGCCTTTCAAAAATCCCTAAATAAAATAAATAAATAACAACTTGTATTATTTAAGTTTATAAAAACTTATTTGTATTTTTGAATTTTAGAGCGCATTGTTGTTATACTGTAATGTTGTAATTTTTAGAGATGAAGAAATAAATAAATATATTTTGATAGTACTTAATTTTTTTTTGATAGTGTTTTACGAGCCTGGTGATTTCACTATCTGGTATTATGGGAATTCGGTTTTGAATGAAACATGGTATATTGGAAACAAGCTTTTTTGGCAATCCGATGTAGAGAAAAACACGGTGACAAGAAAGTCTGGTATTCTGAGAATTTGGTATTTTCTTTGATCAATTATAACTGTAGATCCACAGTCGCGCGCCCGAAAATGTCCGAGCCAAATGAGCGCCACTTTGATAAAAGTGGCCTTCTTTTTTCTCAGTACGTTGCGTGAAATTGTCAAGTTTAGCTGTCAAGTGTCAACCGAAATTCGACTGTAATGAAGTAAAGACTAGGTTCAAATTTCTGTGTAGGTGATGATTTTAATTGTTATGCAAACAAATAAAAAAGTTCGGACATTTTTTGAAGGGGATTTTGTTCGGCAATGTGTATCTTCAGTTATAATTGATCAAAGGGTATTTTAGAAATAGGGTTAGTCGGAAATCTAGTATTTTGCAATTCTGATACTTAGGAAACAAGCGTGGATTTCAATATAAAACCCAAAATCTATGATAGAATACCTTCTTTCCTACCGTCCACCTCTCGAGACCACCTAGGTGAACCGTTGAAAAATATTTTTACTACCTTTCACCCTCAATTTATTCAATTTCGTATAATTTATATTATATTCTATGGATTTTTTATTTTGTTAATAATTAATAATAATTACTATCTAAACCAAAGCCAGCGAGCGATCAAAGCGAGCGAGCAAGACCTATCGGAGCGTTAGCGACTCGGTGTAGTTAGGTGCAAAGGCTTTGGTGTTAGTTATTTTTTTTTATGACCACCCGGAAAATCTAATTTGTATTACTCTGCCTAAACTTGAAACCTGAAGAGTTCTGATAATAGGAGGTACGCCGTATTGATAACAAGGTGTACGGTGGAAACGAAAAATTTTCCATCTAACACCCAGGTCGTCAAAGGTGAACGGTAGTAAAAAAAATTGTCAACGGTTCACCTAGGTGGTCTCGGGAGGTGAACAGTGGGAAAGAAGGGGATAGAATGTATGCACCGAAGGAGTCCCGCTTTATCCTGTCGTCGGTCAAGCTATTCATCGATTGAGTAAATAGGTAAGTATTTTGTGTAAGTATATTTATACAATACAGAAGGCTAAAGACTTGGTATATCGACCAATTCGGGGTGTATCCCACTATTTCCATGGAAATACAAAATATAAAAAGTGGGACAAGAGTTTTTTCCGAAATGAGTAGGTATCCCAATTTTCATTGCGGCAAAAATACCGCCGTCATTATATAGCAGTGATATACAGTGTTTTCTTTTGTCGCCACCGCCGCATGCAATAGAAATAGTGGGAGAATCAGTCCCAGTATTTCTATAAATAGAAATTCATAAATTATGAATTATAATAGAAATAGTCGGATCCACCCCCAATTCGCGGGAATCTCAACGATTCCTACCAATTGGTTGAAATGCAGAAAGAATACCGTTCAGATTATGATATCCGAATTTGTTTTGGAGTCGTGTTCCATATTCTATATAAGGAAGTAAGTGTATTACCAGTATTCCTACTATTTTATAAGAATTTGTATAGAAAAACTATACTTATACGAATACTGGGTACACCTAATTGGCTAGGTTCAAAGTTATGGGGGTGCGAAGTCGGAAACCTCCTCGAGTGCCCGGGCGTTACCACTCCCTTCTGTCCGAGGCGTAGGCCTCATGGGGTGGGGAAGGGTAACGCTTGGGACGGTGCACCCTGGGCAACAACGGTAAGCTAATGTATTCGTACATTATCTTACCGGTGGCTAATATCCGACTGGGGGGGAGGGGTGGTGAGGTGAACCCGCAACTAGTTGCGGGGGATCCGAGCCAGCGGGCCCATCCGTGGGTCCGCAGTGAGGGCGGCGTCTCGCCATTGGGCGGGCGCCTTTGACGTCGGCGAACCCGAGCTGAGTACCTGCTCTGCCACGGCGGACAGGGAAAGGCGAGGGGGAGCCTGGTGGCGGAGGCGACCGTGCCCTCGATTCCGCTCTGCTTTCAGAGCGGGACATGAGGGCGCGGAAGCTAACGTGAGGGCACGTAACCCCGGCTTGCCGGGAACGTGGGCATCTGCGGAAGCCACGAGGAGTAAACCTCTTTAAACAATCCTTCACCAGCGGGGGAGGCCGGGGAGTGCCGAGCCCGCATTGCACGGTGTCGACAGAGGAGCCCCATCCCGGGGCGGCCAGTGGGCGTTGCGGTGACTCCTTATGCTCCCGTGGCGTTCACAATGGCAAACGAGGGAATCCGTGTGGTTTTTAGTGGGTATGCCTGTTGAGAGGAGAGCCCCACATACCTCCGTTTCCCCGAACGGTGACGATGCATAAGGTGCATTTTCCACACCAAAAAAAAAAAAAAAAAAAAAAAAAAGGTTCAAAGTTATGACTGAACCATGTATAATATTAATTTTGATTACAAGACTGAACAAGTAAAGTCAAAACTCCAAAACAAATTTCACCGGATCCAAATGATATGAGAGGGAATAATAAGAAAGGCTAGCAAGCGTATTCACGGTGTGATGCAAGCATAGTTCTTTTCTTTGTCTTCATAGTATTTTGCTTACATCTAGCAGCAATACGCTTGAATACATTACTGGTATGAAACGGTACAGGCCAGACAGTTCAGCAATAAAGCATAATAATGTAGAAGTATTGTCTACGAATACAGCAGTACCAGTCTTGAGATACTCCGAGAAGAACCCGAAATTTATGAGGAAAATACGCCCTAAATCCGATACTCAATACATTTCATAACAATGATGATGATGTTAGGTACTCTCCGTCTGTGAGCACTCGTGCCATTTCCCGTAGGTTTCTACGTGCCGACAGTTTCAACGGTGCTGTTGCCCGTCCGACCTACTGGGTGCCACATGAACTGTGCTATGAAATGCACCATATTCCTGCTATCTTACCTTACCTTTTAAAGCTATGGATTGAAAGCATAGCAACCAAATAATCTGCACACCATGTTTGCACACTGGTAATTGCCTACACGCAGCATGGACCTTCCGTCCTTCTCAGCTTTGCACAGTGACCATGCAAAATATTACCGCATGCATCACCAAGCCAAGTCTTCGAAAGTTAACTTCCAGCACGGGAAGACTGGTAGATGTAACAAAATACGAAGAGGTTTAGTACCTATCTAAAATTCAAAGAGATAGTTGTGACACTCGCATGCAACGCAATAATTATCATGAAGTATGTAAACGAGAGCATCCGATATGGTTACCAACTTGAGCACGATATCATACTCGTGAGTTTCCAACTTCAAAGCCAAAAATCACATTAGACTAGTTTCCTTAGACTCTATCACGTTTCATCTATTTTATGCCATGTGATACACTTATGTTTACCTAGAAAATTGAAAATTTTAAGGCAAAAGTACAGTTGATACAAAATTTCGGGACCCGACAAAAAATGTGAATATTATGTTGTAGGTAACTCCAACAGCCTAGAAAAGTGTCGCAAAAGATTTTCGCTAGTTGGCGCTGTCCATTTGCATGTGTGTGTGAGGCTCTAGTGTCCGTATAAGGCTGTAAATGACGCCTAAAGTTGCACCAGATTTTCTCAGAATTGACACACTTTTGTCATTCGACTGTAGTCTCGAAAAATCGGCCGTTCAAAATTGATTTCGCAAATAATAAAATTAACCATTGGTATTGTAAGTATACTCTAAAAACTACAAAAAACCATGAACATTTCGACATTTTGATTACAACGCCATCTAACGGGACTTTTACAGAGAGCTAACGTGGCGTTCCACCTTAAATGCTATTTCGAATTATGATCTTCGTAGTATAAGGCCAGGGGGGCTACTCCGAAATTCGAAGTTCGCATCGCATCGTCTTGCTCGCTCTTGTATTAAATACTATTAGCGTGAGGGGAATGGCACAATACGAAGTTCGAATTTTGCACTTCGTAGTATAAGGCCTGTGCCGGCAGCAGTGACTGTAAATTCGGAATACAATTTTGATATCTTAGGCTAGGCGCGCACGGGTGACTTTTGTCGCCGTGACAGTATATCTCTCTTATTCTCATTTCCAACGTACAAAAGAGACAGACGTACTGTCACGCTGACAATAACCTTCCTTCGACAGTCGGTGAAAAGTCGCGTCTGCTCTAGCCTTACGGTATCGCGGTACAGTAAAATTACATAAAGTTTACCACTGACAGATGGTTTGCCTTCATTTCATATTCAACTTTAACAACCTACAAATAAAGCCAATTTTAGGATAGGTACTGTTACCCACGTTTGCAGATTTTGTAATAGCTACTTTATTTGTATGGTGTTAAAGTTGGAAATGAAATGAAGGCAAGCCATCTGTCAGTGGTAAACTAAAAGTAAACGTATTGTAGGCTATCATTATTTTTAATAGACTACAAAAAAGGAGGAGGTTATCAATTCGGTTGTATGATTTTTTACTATACTCGATGGGGAATTCATTGTGCCTTTTGCGTTCGCAGAAGTTTTGCTTTAACTGGTATTAACTTCACTTTATGTTATAGTACGAATTTTTTGAGGTGTCCCGATCTCTTTAACAGCCCACCTTTCAAACAAAGGCATTGTATTCTATCATGTCCTCAAGTGAATAAAGCTCAGTTTAAAATTAATGTAAATATAAGATAAAATAGTCCATTGAAATAACGACTTTATTATTTACAGTTGAGAGTTCATTTTAATTGAAACTTTAGTTTGTTTGTTTGTTTTGGTTGTTTTAGCTGCATGTCTACGACGCATTCAACGTTGAAAAATATTATCTGCCAACAAAGTTTCATTTAAAATGAACTCTCTACTGTAAATAATAAAGTCGTTATTTCAATGAGCTATTTTATCTTATATTTCCGTTCATTTTGAACTGAGGATTATGCACTTGAGGACATAATAACTGCTAACGAGATCGGGACACCTCAAAAAATTCGTACTATAATTAGAGATGGTGTAGCTTTTTATCTATTTATGTCCTAACTTTCAGTAGTTTCGGATTTCTAACGATTACCTGAACAACAAAGTTTACACTTTTATTAAATTAGCATATTTCTGTTTGAGTCATGGAGCCCCTTTTTTACAAGCTTCAATTTATATTGTAGTGATTAAGTAAGCCACCAGTTCCAAACGTTGCAAGTCAATTAAGATCCACTTCTAGTGATCGGTTTGATTCGAATTATAGTGATCCGATGACAATGCAATAACTAACTAGATACTGTCAGCGAAAAAGCTTGTATTAAAAATCAACTTTTTAGGAATACGTATTATAGTCAATAATTATTGGAACTTAAAATCACTGTCAATAGAAATTGCAAACAATGTAAACACACCTTGTATTTAAAATGTCTTTAATTTCCATTTTCCCTCATCAAATACTGCTAAATCCGTGTGTTATTTAATCAATACTTACCACAACATTATCCTAAACCATTAAAACAATAAACAAGTGCTAGAATATGGATATTTCATTCATTACATGGTTTATTTACATTGTTCGCAATTTCAATTGACAGCGACTTTAGATGCTTGTCTTATAGAGACTAATAAAAAAGTAATATAAATATCAGGGGACAAATATTAGGAAATACAGCAAATTGTTTTCATATAAAATATCGTACGTAGAGGAAAAAAAAACGTAATCATAATTTATAATTGTTACTTTATTTTAAATAGTTTCACTTTACAACCAGTATTGAATGCAGTAACATTTCATCACATTATCATCATACATTACACATATTATATTGTGGTTACAGACACATAGCTAAATAGGTATAAATAGATGAAGATTTTAGAATGGAGCTACATAGTTAAAATATAATTATCACTATTATGAAGAATATAACAGTTTATGATGAATACATTTACTAGATTTAATTAAAAATTATAAGTAAAACAAACCAGTCAAAAAGGGATAAATAAAAAAAATCTATTCACCTAACAGATATGTTTGATCGCCTACCATAAAGCAACAACTCACTTGTAACAAATAAATCATAGAGTAACAGTCTGATCACACAAATATTACGAATTAAATAATAAAATGTTTATGTAATCTAGTTATTTACAAAAGTTAGCTAACTAAATAACAAAGAACCTAACATTATTTTGTAAGATTTCTCGCCTCTAGGTCTCGTCTAAATACTGGCTGGTCGCTCGCAGCACAACAACATCTATCATAGACAAAAACATCTCTATAGAAAACGCTACGTCATATAATTACAAATGAGGTCGAAGTGAAGTACAGTGTTGCTACAGAATACAGGCAGAGTAGCGAGTGGAGCGAACCAAGAAGAACAAAGATAATAAATATTCTGGAATGCATTCATTTTTCAATTGTTTCATCTTCTCAGTTCCACAACACACGCCAACTGCACATACAGTGATTTAACTATCAATATCAAAGTGACTATCTCATAAAAAATTAGGCTGTCGTGTATGTATCAAAGCTCATATAAAAAGATTTTGAAAAAGTTTTACAAAGTTGAGCAGTCTAATCATAGGAATCGTCAGCGTACCTAATGCAATTCCAAGCACTGTCTTATATTATAACTCGACACTAGTACACGTTTAAATCAAAGTCTTTTCGCCGCACAAAACGAACGCGATGCCAGTCGAGCATGTTCAATAACCTACACAAAACCTCCGTAATTCCTTAGACAGAGGAACAGTACACCGATAGTAAAGCTTTTACTGTCACTCCGCTGTCATTACTCATTCAGCATATAATTAACTGGAGAATCTCAATGCTTTTCAAGGCACAAGGCGTCAGCTGCTGAATGTGTAAGCTTGAACTTCAGTCGATAATGAACTTAAGATCGATTGTCGCTCGCGTCTATCGTTCAGGCTATAACTCCGGGCATGTAGCCCTCTCAGCTATGACTGAGGCTGTATCATCATTCGACGAGCAGTCGCTCTCGCCGCGGGCCGCAGAAGACGCCACAGAAGACGGGCAGCGAGGCTAGGAGGCCGGCGGCGGCGGGCGGCTGTTATGCGAACGACTCCTTGGTCGGACTGAGCGGCTTGGAGCCCGAGCCGACGCTAGAGCGGCTCGCGCGACCCTCTGGCGTTTGAGATCTGAAAAGAGGGAACGTGTTGTAGAAAATTGTACCTATGTAACTTGGTTTGGTTGAACATCATTATAATCCCAACCTGTACAAGACCCATTGCAGGCCACAGGCCTCCTCTCCGAATGAGAGGGCTTGGGCGTAGTTCCTACGCAGGCCCAGTACGGATTGGGAACATCACCGACACCATTAAATTTTTTCTCAGGTGTGTGCAGGTTTCCTTCACCGTAAAGCTCATGGTAAATTTAAAATGTAATTTCGCACATAAATTCCGAAAAACGCAGAGGTGCAAGGCCAACAAACCATAATTCACACCAATTAATTGACTTAGCCCCAAAGTAAGCAAAGCTTGTGTTAGGGCACAATGCAACAGATAAAAATACTTAAATAGATATTAAACATCCAAGACTCGAGCACAAAGATTCGTATTTTTCACACCAATATCTGCCCCGACCGGGAATCGAACCCGGGACCACAAGCATCGTAGTCAGGTTCTCTAACAGGCCATCCGGTCGCTAAGGTTAAAAGTCATCATCATCAGCAAGAAATGTGAGGCAACTGTTTATGTCGACGATGTCTGTGTTACTCGTATGTTTGTCTTACTTCTGCGAGTCCAGCTGCATACTGTTTCGAGAGGGCGCGGACGGGCTGAGCTTGTGGTTGGCGAGGAACGTGCCAATCGACTCGTCAGAACTGTAGCTGTCGTTTTCGCTGTAACAACATAAACGCGTATTAACTTGATATGCAAATACGATCGTATAATAATAAGTTAGACTGGCGAGAAACAAGTGGCGATCTAGTGTGCCTACCGAATGCATGACAGGCACGAAACGCATTGGAGGCATTACTGTCGCTACACTACACTGCTACTATATTAAAAACGCTAAAGTTAGTGTGCGTTTAGGATCCATATACACGATGATTTTTATTCGGTGATCAGGAGTTGAAAAATATCAATCCCTAGCCAAAATGGAATTTAATAGATGAGGTCTCAAATACATAATATCGCTGTTTAATGAAATAAATAATGGCTGCGTCATCCACTGGACTGGACAGGTCCCCGGCGATGGTCTCCTGCAACGCCCCGCCGCCTCCACACGAGCATCACGCCTCGTTCAGCTTCGCGTTCAGGATTCGTATAGGTACCTATTTGTCGTGATAGCTGTATAGCCGACGGTACATAGTGTTGGTAGATCGTGTCACCTGTCAGAGGCCGCGTCGTCCCCGGGACTGGACAGGTCCCCGGCGATGGCCTCCTGCAGCGCGGCGGCGCGGCGCGCGGCGAGCCGGGCCTCGTCCCGCGCCGCCGCCGCGTCCCCCGCGGCCGCCGCCGCCGCCGCCTCCGCCGCGCACTTGGCGCGACACGCCTCGCTCAGCTTCGCGTTCAAACCGGAGTTCTCTTCCTTCAGGTCCCTGTAGATAAATAAATTAATATCACGGGACGATTCACACCAATTGACCTATAATCCTTTTCATATAGCTTGGGTTCGGTGACATTTGGTTTTTTTCCATTCCACGCCTTGAATGTTTCAGGCCAATACTTTACAAAAAAATATACTTGAATCCCGAAAGAATAAAAAAAATATATATCTCCACAGCTTAAAATATTTCGTAATAATAAACACATATCACTTCAAAATATATTATTATGTTATAAAACCAAAAAGATAAATTTTAATCTCGTCAACTTTCTTCGTGTAAAACGGAACTCAATTTCAATTCCGTTCTTCCGATCTGTCAAAGGTTTACGTCAATAAATTTGAAGCTTCCGGTTCCCTGTCTCGTTTAGCTTTTGTTACTTGAGAAAATTCAATGTCAAACGGTACGAGAGACAGATGAATAAATTCCAACAAACGGCATGTAAGCCGAGCCCGCCATCGACGTGCGTTTGTTGACGCCCACTGACAGTTTCTTGTCCCTTTCATTTGCATACAAAAGTGCAACAGAGAGAACGCTTTGCTAACTCTGTTAAATAGACAGGGTATAGATGGCGCTAGGAGTCGCTACAGCATGGTATGGCGTGTTACCTGAGTTGCCGTGCGAGTTTCCTTGCGTCGTCGGCGGCGGCGAGGTCGCGGGCGCGCGCAGCCGCGAGCTCGGCGGCGAGTTGTTCGTGGGCCTCGCGCAGCCGCGCCAGTTGGCCCTCCAGCCTCGCTCGCGACGTCGCCTCTAGTTCCAGGCTCGATTCTAACTCCTGAACAAAAACATTTCAGCATTAGCAACACAACGCAAGCGATACTTATTACCCAATGTTTCTGTATTTCTTTTTGACCTTTTAAGAGGCAAAAGTCTCCAGTTTACTCAGACACTGTTGTTTTTCTTTTATAGTTAAGGTATACTTTTGTATTGTATATTTTTAGGTTGGTGTATTGTTAATTGATAAATTTTAGCAAAACGGTCGTGACAATTCGACCGCGGCAATTAACATTGTCGTGTGTGAAAAATGATTCCTTTTCCTTTCGTTACAAATTTTCAGAGATGTACAACATTAAGTATTTCAAGCAAGACATTTTATGCAATTATATAATTGTAGTTTCGACAATGCTAAGTGCTGCGGTCACATAATTTATCTGTTTCCGGTCTTTAGGGTTCCGTACCCAAAGGGTAAAAACGGGACCCTATTATTGAGACTCCGCCTTCCGTCCGTCCGTCTGTCTGTCCGTCTGTCACCAGGCTGTATCTCATCAATCATGAACCGTGATAGCTCGACAGTTGAAATTTTCACAGATGATGTATTTCGGTTGTTGCTATAACAACAAATACTAAAAAACAGAATAAAATTAATATCTAAGGAGGCTCCCATATAACAAACGTGTTTTTTTGCCTATCGTGCGCGAGTCTGACTCGCACTTGTCTGGTTTTTTAATCATGTCCCAGATAAATGTTTGTCTTTCTTTCTTCCTCTTTTCATCTCTTTCTCACCTTGTTCTTGAGCAGCAGCCGCCGCTCGGCCTCGTGCTGCGTGTGCGAGTGGCCGGCCTCGGCGCTGGCGAGGCGGCTGGTCAGCTCGGCCAGCTTCTCTTTGGCGGCGCGCGCCTCCTCGGCCGCCGCCTCGCCCTTGGCCGCCGCTTCCCGCGTCTCGGCCTGCGCGGCGCAGAGGGCGCTCGTGCTTGTGCGGTACTTCTTCAATAGCTGTTGGGATAAAAGTGTGTTAGTTTTGTTCTGTTGATGCGGATATTCAGCCTCAAGTGGGTCCGAAGTTTGAATTGAGTCCGAGCTTGTACAATGTACATATAGTCGACTGTACAGAAAATGTATGTAGGAATGTAACTTGATTTATTGTTGGAGTTGTGTTGTAATCGTGAGAATTCAGTAGCTACAAGTGACCACAACATGGTCGCTCATGTAGAACGATACTGACACAATTGGGATGTACCAATTTTTGACAACGCATAATAAATCGAAAACCGTTTGGAGAAATAGGCTTTCTGAAGCGTTTTCAGAAATCAGATTCCAAAAATATGATAAACTGAATTAAATAAACAAAATTTAATTAATGACCTTCATTTGACCCCTGCAGTGAATCGTCACAAAGGCAATAAAGCAGGTCTACACTCTAAAGCAAATTGACAGTTTGAAATGTTGCTGTCTTGCTTATAATAATAAAGAGTGACAAAGATAGAACTTGAATCACATGATGCGCACCTGGCTTTAAACAGTTGTCATTTATCGTGAAGTCCGAAATGTATACGAGTATTTCCAATGTATTTTTACAAATTTAATTATTAAATTACTACGTTACAAGTAATTATAAATTAATTTAAATATCAGAATTTAATAAAAACTATCTATTTAGTATCACACCATTAAACAAACATAAATAATCGAAGCTAAAAGAAGAGAAATAAATAAAACTATTGTCATGGTTCATTTAGGACCCTAAGCCGTGCTTGTATTATTGACAGTGACAAGACAAATCAGTAGTGCCATAGATTATGTTAAATACGACCTGAATTCTTCTAGACAATGGAACGTGGCTCTCTCACTGTGACGTCATCCAGCGTATTTCTTAAAAAAATTATAAAAAATTAAATACTCAACCAAATTCAAGATCGATGAAAATGGTCGCCTCCTCCGCGTCGTCGAGGCTGGCCCGCGCGGCGGCGGCGTCCCTAATGGTTTGTCTTCATAGAGGTATGTACGTGTCTGTGTCTGTGTGTACCTCTGCGGCCTCCTCCTCTGCATCCCGCGCGACGGCGGCGCCCGGCCTGTCTCTATTTGTATGTGTCTGTGTCTGTCTATGTGAGTACCTCTGCCGCCTCCTCCTCTTCATCATCTAGGCTGGCCCTTGCGGCGGCGGCGTCCCTGGCGGGTTCATTGAAGGCCACCACAAACCGGGAGCGCGGGGCGCCGCCGGAGCGTGCCCAGCGCGGTCAATGACACTGAATCATATGCGCTGTGCCGCGCTGCCGGTGTGTGTTACCGTATATATGATTCATTGTTATTGACCGCGCTGGGCACGCTCCGTCGGCGCCCCGCGCTCCCGGTTTGTGGTGGCCCTGTGTGTGTACCTCTGCTGCCTCCTCTGCATCATCATGGCCGGCTCATGCGTCGGCCGCGTCCTTATTGAGCAGCCTTATCGCGCGCGCGATCTGTCTGTCTATATGTTTGTATCTGTCTGTTTGTGTATGCGTACCTTTACGGCCTTCTCGTCTGCATCATCGAGGCTGGCTCGTGTGGCGGCGGCGTTCCACGCGGCCTGTCTCTGTGTGTATGTATGTGTCTGAGTATGTGTGTACCTCTGCGGCGTCCGCCTCAGCATCATCAAGGCCGGCTCGTACGGCGGCGGCGTCCTTGTAGCGCGCGTGCGGTCTGTCTATCTGTTCGTTTGTACAGTCAATGTCAGAAATAAGTGATCACTTCTGTACCTTGTCGCTTTCAGTCGTTATGTTATGACGTTAAAATGTTAAGGTACAGAAATGATCACTTATTTATGTCGTTGACCCTACCTGTCTGTGTCTGTGTACCTCTGCGGGGTCCGCCTCTGCATCATCGAGGCTGGCGCGCGGTCTGTCTGTCTGTCTGTGTGCGTACCTCTGCCGCCTCCTCCTCCGCGTCGTCGAGGCTGGCCCTCGCGGCGGCGGCGTCCCTGGCGGCGGCGAGCGCGCGCTCGGCGGCCTCGTTACGCGCCCGCGCGGCCTCTTCTAGCGCGGCGGCGGCCTCGCGCGCCTCCGCCTCCGCCGTGGCGCGTCCTTTGGTCGCCGTCGCCACAGCCAATTCTAGATCCTCCACCTGAAAAGGTAAACACCATTTTCTCAAAAATGATACGTAAAGTCTACAGTACATCATTAAAAAGTCACCAGAAAGTTAATACAATACAATACAATGACTCTTTATTGCACACCACAAAGAAAACAATACAGAAAAACAAGTACATGGAAAAAATTTACTAAGTAGGCAATAGGCGGCCTAATAATACCGGATAATGATCAAGTCTCCAGTAAGTAGAATGAAAAAGAATTGAATTTGGAAAGAAAAAGTGTCCAGTAGGTACGATACAAATCTCATAACATCATGTAATCTGACTTAGAACTCCTTGTAAAAAATGTCATACATAGTTTTCAATAGTGCAAAAAGCCTCATCTTCATATACAGTTGTGGCCATATAATTAAGAACGATTATTTATTGAGATGATTTTTTCAAAGTAACAAGTATAACTAATTGCCCGTATTTTTTTTATTTCTCTCGGTATTGCAAAACTTTTCCGTACTACCGGTACATTCATTTATGCAACATTGTTGGCTAAAAAATTAATAGAGAAACTTTATACATTCGATCTGAACCTAGTATTAGTACTTACTGGCTGGTCACGTAATTAAGAACGCTGAATAGTTTATTATTTTTTCAAATTTAAATAGAGAACACTGTGTGGCTCTGTGGTTGTAGATTATTATTCGTATAATTTTGGCGCCATTTCGTGCTGTTAAAGTCTTAAAAGTGATTACTTCGTATAAAAACAATGGGGAAAAATAATAGTTGTGATAAATCTACAAGAGAAGTAATAATAAAACTTCGCGAGAAGAATTGGTCGTATAAAAAGATAGCCGACCATCTGCAATGTTCAAAAACAATGGTTTTCCATGCCGTAAAGCATTTTTCCACGTATCAAACTACTTCAAACGTTCCGCGTGGACCTAGGCAGAGAAAGTCATCTTGTCGAGATGATCGAAATATCGTTCGTTTGGCAAAACAAAATCCTTTTAAAGGGTCTAATGAGTTGAGAAAAGAATATTTTGGCGAAAACAACCCTTCAGCAATCTCTGCACGCACTATTCGAAGGCGTTTGGTAGAAAATAAGTTGAACGGAAGGATAGCAAGGAAGGTGCCTATGTTGAAACGATGTCATAGGCAAGCCCGACTTGCATTTGCAAGAAGGTATGAAAACTGGACAGTCAGACAGTGGAAAAACGTTCTTTTTTCTGACGAGACAAAAATAAATAGGGTATGTTCTGATGGAAAACGATATGTACGACGCCCTCCGAATAAATCATTCGACCCAAAGTACACAAAAGTGACATTAAAGCATGGCGGGGGAAATGTGAAAATTTGGGGGTGCTTTTCTGGACATGGCGTTGGACCTGTTAGGCTGATAGAAGGAAACATGGATCAATTCCAATACAAAAATATACTGCAAGAAACAATGTTACCATATGCCGAAGACGTGCTTCCGGTTATTTGGACATTCCAGCACGACAATGATCCAAAGCATACTGCACGCACCGTTAAGGAATTCCTCACATCACAATCAGTTTCAGTCTTAGATTGGCCAGCCAACAACCCAGATCTTAACCCAATAGATCATCTTTGGTGCGAAGTCAAGAAAAAGGTTTCAAATCGACAGTGTGGCAATTTGAGAGAGCTGTACGACGTTTTCTTAGAAGAATGGAACTCTATTTCTCTTGCGAAATGTCAAAAATTGATAGATTCAATGCCTCGCCGGTGTAAAGCCGTAATTAAAAGCCGTGGACATGCTACTAACTATTAATTTTAGTTCAAATGTATTAAATTGCTTTTTTTTCTATACCAACTTCACATTAATATGATTTATTTAATCTAAGTTTCATATAAAACAACTCTCGAGCAGTTTAATAAATCGTTCTTAATTATTTGTCCAGCTTCATTACTATTTGAATTTATTAGTATAGAGAACAAATAAAATTTGTAAAAAAAAATGTTAGCAATTATACACTATTATTATTAATCCTGTTTGCTCTATCCATGTGGCTATTTTTTATTTTTTATAACATAACTTGTTACTTCTAAGAAGGAACACAACTAGACATATGACATGATTTAGATAAAAAAAAATCGGAAACTTCAAATCGTTCTTAATTGTATGACCACCACTGTAGATATATATTATGTCAACCATTTACCTCATATCATGGAATTTTAATACCTAACCAGGACTGAGTACTAACTTTTATTAGTCAATCAAAAGTGACCCATATTACCAAGCCATACAGTTTAATAATGGCACCTAGAGACAGCGGTCCAAAAGATAACATACAAACTAGAGAAACTAGAGAATTGTGTCCCACTCGCACCAGTACTTGATCACCCTAATTAGAACGAGATGCAACTCTCTGGTTTTTTTTTCGGCCTCACTTTTTGTCGCAGTACTCAGTCCTGGTTAGGTATTAAGTGCATGCCTCATATTGACAATGTCGATTTAATAGCGATTTTAAAATGATCAAAGTGCCCCCAATTTGATCAAAGGCATCCCGGTTTACGGTATCGCCAGTGCGAGAGGCTAACTGCCGCAACAGTATCTAACTTACTTGATTCTTCAGCTGTCGGATCTGAGCTTTGGCGCCGCCCTCCTTTTCCTTTTGTTCCAACATGGTCTGCGCGTCGCGTAGCAACGCTCGGTATCTCTTCAGGTCCCTGTAAAATTAATTAAAATTTTTAAAACCCCCCCAACGCAATTATTTCACACATAAGTAGTTTGAAAATAAAGTTTCCTTCTGCAGCTAACAAAAGAGTTGATAACTTTGAAACGGCTGAACCATCGCCAAGAAACCCGCTTTCAAATAAATAAAAAAACGCATTCAAATTGGTCCACCCGTTTAAGAGCTATGATGCCACCGACAGACACACACATAGCGGTCAAACTTATGACTTATTCTGGTTATTAGTATTTTTTGTTGCAACCAAAATACACCATCTGTGAAAATTTCAACTGTCTAGCTATTACGGTTCATGAGATACAGCCTGGTGACAGACGGACGGACGGACGGACAGCGGAGCCTCAGTAATAGGGTCCCGTTTTTACCCTTAGGGTACGGAACCCTAAAAACCCCCAGTGTCAGCTGTAACTAATATACTCGTACTGACCGTTTGAGTCGCTGCACCAACTGCGTCTGCTCCTGGTTCTCTGCGCGGGCGCTCTCCTCCAGCGCCGCGAGCCGACGCTCGAGTTCGTGCCGCTCCCGAAGCAGCAAGCTTCGCTCGGAGTGCTCACTCTCCAATTGGGACTCCAGAACTGGTGGGTGAAACGAGGTGTTAAATATCCCTATCTATTTAACAGAGTTAGCAAAGCACGTTGCACTTTTGTATGCAAATGAAAGGGACAAGAAACTGTCAGTGGGCACAGAATAAAAACAACAGAAGTCAATCAAGTGTATGTACTTCACTTTTCATACCTACGCTCGGCGGTCGCTCTAGGGTTGTCAATTATGGCATATGCACATAAAGCTTATCGTGAAAGTGGCACTCGTTTCTAGTTGTTTGATTTATTGTTGATATTCAAACGGGAAGAATGGAAATATAAAATAATAATAATTAAAATACCTACCTACAAAATTTAGCGTTTGTCAATTTTCACTATCGAAAATCCCTAATAACTTCTAAACGGATTATCCTAGTTATACAATTTCCATTGTCCTATCGGTTTTAGACCTAAACCTATCTAATGACACTAAAAACAACACAATATCTATACAAACAAAAAAACATGTTTTCAACTTACGTAATATTAGTGGCATGAATTTACCTTACAAAAATGTAGTTAGGTATAAGTACCTAACCACATTTTTTGTAAGGTAACGTTTATTTATACTGATTCAAAATAGGAAACTATTATTTCTTTGGGAGTCGGGGCGAGGTGCTTACCTATCTTCCTAACTATTCTATATAACGTTAAAATGAACCATCGAAATACAAGCAGATACCTACTAAACTTACCTCTCCGAAACCACTGGTAGCTTAAAAAACGACCATTCACCGTTTAGGGTTGAATTTAAACAACCGTCCACTGAACAGTTACCTATAATAACCTTTTTTTTGTTGCTCCATTATTGCACTCGAAAAATTCCACAGACGCGCGACCACAGCGCGCGCCTCACGCGGATGGCAATCGCGCTCGGACTGATCCGAACTCATCCGAGATATCGTGTCTGTGAACAGTGTCTATGTGCTCGAGCGCACTTTGTATGTAGATTTATTTCTGTTGTTTTTATTCTGTGCAGTGGGCGTCAACAATCGCACGTCGTTGGCGGGCTCGGCTTACATGCCGTTTGTTGGAATTTTTTTCATCTGTCTCTCGTAGCGTCTGACATTGAATTTTCTCAAGTAACAAAAGCTAAACGAGACAGGGAAACGGAAGCTTCAAACTTATTGACGTAAACCTTTGACAGAATTAAATAAGTTCTACTTGCTAACAGTAGAGAGTACAAATGACGTTGAGGTGGTAAGGGACTTCCCCTAATGTAACCTTTGTTTAGGCACTGAAATCCGTTTTTAAGACTTTAGATGTATGTTGATTTCTGTCTGTGATTGCACAGTAATGAAAAGGCGATAGTTACAACTTTTGCTTTAAGTGTATTTCACCACTCTATGTTAACTATCTCTAATTTTAAGTGACAAATATCTGTGATCTCTGTTTAATTGAACAAAATAAACAAAAACAGCATCTTAGATTTCTGTCACACAAGATAACAGGACCTTACGAGAGAGTGGTGAATGAAGCAGGGGGTAAATGCTATGTAGACAGTTAAGCGGGTTGCGCGGACCTGGGTTAGCTGCTTAACTCCGAGTTAACTGCTAACCCAGGGTTAACAAGTGTCAAAATGTATGGAACTGTCATTCTTAACCCAGGGTTACCGATTTAATTTTTTAACCCCTGATCTGTGCAAGTGGCTCTTAGGAGAGTGGTGAAATTATGTGATAGTTACTCTTGAGTTTCTTGGCGGCGTTGGCGCGTGTCTCTTCCACCTCGTCGTCTCTCGCCGCGGCCTCGAGTCGCGCCTCCTTGCGTTGCTGCTCCAGTAACATCTCTAGACGCAGCTTTGAGCTCTCCAACAGCTGCAAATACAATTAAATTAATACGTGATACTTTCTATAACGGTCATAGAACACTAAACAGCTATCTATCTATAGCCATTTTCCGTCCACTGCTGGACGTAGGCCTCCTTCATATTGCGCCAAAACTCGCAATCCTAGGTTTCCCTCATCTACCCGCCTGCTAGCTGTCCTCCTAAGGTGTGACGCAGGGCACACAACATAAAACTTGCGCGCCCGATATTGTTCAACGAGCGAAGCGAGGTATTTATCTACGGGAGTTAACTGACTTTAGATGAACGATTATTTGCGATCATGTTTTGTCATGGTTACATTCGACCCCAAAATCAGAAGGACACAGTCATAAATAATGCAGCAAGAACATTGACTATGTATTAGTATAAAATGGTTCTAACTTCTTCAGAAGAAATATCAATTTCCTGCGTGCTGTTATAATATTTATAACCTCAGATTAAGTTTGCTGAAAGACTCTTTTTAGCTATAGCTCAGCAGCGAGCACAACCGAGGTTGAAGATGTAGCTCTCTCACCGTTTCAGTAACAGCTCATTCTCTCTGGCCTTGAATTTAAGGTTCGCAATTAAAGACGACGATGTAGATGTTGATATTGCTGATGATGATGATGCTGCTGGTAATGATCATGACGCTGGCGATAATGATGCTGCTGATGATAACGACGATGGTGATGCTACTGTAATGATGGTAACGATGGCAATGCTGACGATGGTGCTGGTTATGATGATGATGATGCTGCTAGACAAGACGATGCTGCTGCTACTGCTGTTGATGATGATAACGCAGTATCGCCTGTATCGCCTCAGCGCTGCCGCGCTCCTCCAACTCTGCTGCTGCTGCTGTTGATGGTAAAGACGTAGTGTCACCTGTATCTGTACAGCGAAGTCGTCGAGCTCCTCCTCTTGGTAACGAGCACGGCGCTCAAAAAAACGAAATTTTAGATGCTTATGATGCTGACGATGATGATGCTGCTGGTAGTGATGATGACGACGATAATGCTGCTAGTGATGATAATGAAGATGCTGCTGGAGATAAGAATGACGATGCTGCTGCTGCTGTTGATGGTAATGTCGTAGTGTCACCTGTATCTGTCCCGCGAGGTCGTCGAGCTCTTCCTCCTGGTCGCGCGCGCGGCGCTCGAGGTCGGCCCGCGCGCGCCTGAGCGCCGCCAGCTCGTCGCCGCCGCCGCCGCGCTCCTCTAACACTGCTGCTGCTGCTGTTGAAGGTAATGTCGTAGTGTCACCTGTATCTGTCCCGCGAGGTCGTCGAGCTCTTCCTCCTGGTCGCGCGCGCGGCGCTCGAGGTCGGCCCGCGCGCGCCTGAGCGCCGCCAGCTCGTCGCCGCCGCCGCCGCGCTCCTCTAACACTGCTGCTGCTGCTGTTGATGGTAATGTCGTAGTGTCACCTGTATCTGTCCCGCGAGGTCGTCGAGCTCTTCCTCCTGGTCGCGCGCGCGGCGCTCGAGGTCGGCCCGCGCGCGCCTGAGCGCCGCCAGCTCGTCGCCGCCGCCGCCGCGCTCCTCTAACACTGCTGCTGCTGCTGTTGATGGTAATGTCGTAGTGTCACCTGTATCTGTCCCGCGAGGTCGTCGAGCTCTTCCTCCTGGTCGCGCGCGCGGCGCTCGAGGTCGGCCCGCGCGCGCCTGAGCGCCGCCAGCTCGTCGCCGCCGCCGCCGCGCTCCTCTAACTCCCGCTGCGCCGCCGCCAGCCGCTCCTCTTTCAACTCGAGTTCCAGCCGAGCTTCCTGTTACACAACAAATAAGTCTTTGTTAAAAATTTCATTTTTAAAGCAAGCTTTTTAGCTGACTGTACTTTTTGTTGCTGTACTTGAATTGTCATCCAACCTACAAAAGTATACCAAATTTCAAGTGAATCCGACCACTGGAAGTGGGTCAAATTCGACTTCCAAGATTTGACCCGTACATACATACTTACTTAAATATGTATACATTGCAAGTTAATAAAAAGCTTGTAAAAAAAGTCTGTCTATAGCCGAGTTTAGACTTGTAAGAAAATTCGTGCATGTTACCTTACATTGCAGGGTCGTAAAGCGAACGAGTTTGCAGTGGTCAATCAATCGCCGTAATGTAATGCAACTTGCACCGTTTTTCTTGCAGATCTAAACTGAGCTTATAGGCCTATTTAGATGGTGCGAGTTTCTCGCCTCGACCATACGATTATCATAGCACGAGGAAAAATATAGTATCATGTAAACCACACGTACGATATCGCACGAGAAGGGGCGATAATCACCTCGCCTTTAATGATTGAAGAAAATTTGAATGCGAGAATCGTATTTCGAGATCATGAGCTTTTCAGTCGCCATCATATAGACCCATTTGGATGGTACGAGTGTCTCGCACGTTTTGGGGCGAGAAATCGTTTGGCATTATCGTATGCATTAATCGTCAGCCGAGTATCGCATGCTTAAAAAAGGTTTACATTCATGCGAGAAATAAAAACTCGCCTCGCTATTATGTCATTCGATACTCGTACGGAAATTATCGCCAGGCGAAATAGTTTACACGAGGACCTGCATTCTAGAGAGATATTTGCTTACGATTTCTCAGTAAGTACGTTAATTTTAAGATGATTTAAGTTGCACTTATTTTAATACTTTCTTATGCCTGCAACTTCGTACACGTAGACAATAACGTCAGTTCTTTGGATGAAATTTGGCACAAAAGTTGTTTATTACATGGATCAACACATAGGATAATTCCGGGAAAAGAGCATGCTAGTATAGATCTTGTTTGCAAATCTTCCTATTCTTTTTTTTCCTCTTTCTAGCTGAGAGAAGTTTTTAGATGCATTGCATCGCCAGCAAAAGGATAATTTTATTCAGCTTCATGCGGATGGCTGCTATTTTCCATGGTTTTGTTTGAACCGGCAGAGAGCACGCTATCAAATAGCATATGTATCGGAGTGATTGCTTTGAGCATGTTTATTCAGGAGCATACTTAAAACTAGCATGCTTATTGCTAGCAAATCGCACGCTTACCAACACCTTATTTTTTCTACATAAGGTTCATTTTTTAAATGAGAATAATTGGAATCGAGTCAGTTTCTTACTAAGCGTGCGAAATGTAAACAGTTCATAAGCATGCTCATATTAAGCACAATCATAGCGCGCTTTTTGCATGCTATTCTAAAGCATGTATGTATAACAGTAGGTTGAAGCTTGACATACAGAGAGGCTCTGCTCGAGCGCGTATTTGTCAGCACTGGCGAGGTCTCGCTCCCGAGACAAGCGCTCCTTGGCTTGTCTTTCACGTTTCAACTCTTCCTGGGCGCCGTGCAGTTCGCTGTCGAATTTACGCTGACGCTTCTCGAGCAGGTTGTTGCGGCATGTCTGAGGAAGAAAAAGAAAGTGATTGAAAGTGCCTGTTGCCTACACCACACACACACCGCGCACCGCGCACACCGCGCTCAACTGCCTTCTTCCTGCTTATCCCCCTAAATTCAAGTCTAGGGTGATTGAGCATTTACTAGGCAAGCGTGCTCCATCGTAGGCCTCATCTTCGCTTTCCATCAGGCGTGACTGTGGTCAAACGCAAGCCTATATTGTATAAAAAAAAGAAAACAATAAGACATTTTTGAACCTTTTATGGTGTTCCATTGCCGGGCGTTTTTCTTTTCACTAGCTTCTAGCTTCAGCGTGAAAAATCAAGCTAGACATTAAGAAAATCTAAATGTTTTGGCGATTCGTATTTAGTTACCTTAGTGTTCACATCTCTAACAATACAGATTATTTGGATTTTAAACACTCTCGAAACATCAAAGATGCTTAAGGCAGCAAATGGAATGTATGAAAAAATAAGTAGGTACCCAGTTTTTGTCAGATAAGGCATTATCGGATGCGATCCGATACCGCAGATATTTAGAAATGACCTTTCAAAAATTTGAAGTTACTTAAGTGATAGTGAAATAATACGGATTACTCACATCTCAAAACGAGTTTAACTCGGCACGTTTTGGGCTAATCCGTAGCCCTTCGTCTCGGAGCAACACGCCACGGGCACGGCTGCTACCAAACGCGCACTCACCTCGTTTTGAGACGTGAGTAATCCGCACTATTTCACTATGAGTAAACACCCCTCATGACCACTCAAGAGTGAACGACTAAGAAGAGAGAGAGAAGTCTCACGGTAGTTTCATGTTTAAAGTTACTTAAGTGACTTATAAAAATATCGTTTTATTATATGGTTGTATTACTTGTATTAGAAGAGAAATGTACCTGTTCGTCGAGCAGTGACCTTAGGTCGGCCATGTCGTTGGTCAACTTTTGCAGTTTGCGTTTCCACTGCGCGGCCACTGCCCTCTGCTCCTCCACTTCTTCGTACGCATCTTGGACCTACGACCAAATATAAATAGTTTAATGGCGAAAAACAAACAAATATTCATGCAGCAAATAAAATGATCACGATGAAAACTAATTTAAACGCGAGCCAATAAACGCATTTAAAAGTTTAGGCAAAAAGTCACAGAAGTCACATTCGCCGACTTGGCTGGATTAAGCCGTAAACAAAGTGGGATTTACACGATTTCGCTTAAGAAATGCTTATATATTTTCTAGAATGTTCACATAATAATGTTTCAAATTTCACTCACGCAACGTAAACATCGATAAAAATCTGTCGAAAGTCAACGTTTTTGGCTGAACGCCAAACGAGAGTTGTGGTCAAGGAGACAAAAACGTGTTGGTAATAAATTCACTTACTCATATAGAGTTGTTAAATTACATTATCAAAGTGCACTGACCTCTTCGTCGTCCATTGTTCGGAAATAATGGTTATTAAAATAACCAGCGATGCGCTCTTTGGATGATAAGTGTGGTTATATCAGAGATGGTATCGCTAGTGAGAACCATGTCGCTATCACACGAGCGCGGGCCAAGGATGATCTTGAGATAGGTTTTGGGCGAGATAAAAGCATTCGGCTTCGTGACCCAGTTACGATCGAACGCGTTTTCAACTAAAACTATTTATTATTATTTAAATTCAACACGCACTTGCATGAGTCAGAGGTAAAAGCGAGAGTGAACATAATTTATTGAGTTGCAATTAAAAAAAGTGATTAATAATCAGCTGTCGCGCCGACGATATCAGTTGCGTGACCTCGCTTCACACACAAACGCTGTGATTTGATTTATTTGAAGTATACGTTTCATTTAGGCCGTGTTCAAACCAAACGTATAGTCAGCCGCCGAATGTGAGCAGGCTCACTGAGCCCCAGTGTTTAATATGAAAAAACGTAATAGCGTATTGGGTTAGGTGTGAACGAAAAAATTATTATGTATGGAAATACAATAAACTGCTAACGCTCGCTCACTTTCGGCGGCTGACAGTCAGTTTGGTCTCGATGCCAAAGAGGCGGTTCAATTCATTTTTCGGAGGAGTTTTGGCTTCGATACATGGACGAAAGTGACATATTGTTAAGCGGCCGATTATAAGTAAATTTGACTTCTAAAGCACCTTAGTAATTTATATACATTTTCACTACAAATAGACACTAAAGAGGCGTACATTCATTTCGCGACAAGCGGTAAAAAGCGGAGGAAATGAGGAGTTAACACGGCACTTTCATTTTCGTAGATACTGTCGTGTTGCGGTTTGTACACAACTAGATACACGCATTTTAAACATTTTGAACAACAAAATACCACAATTACCTCATTAAAAAAAGTAATAGGGTACACTTTTTATTTATTGAAAATGCCCTAGGGCTCTGCCATTGTATCGAAGGACATTCCTACCTTCTTCTCCAACTGCTTCTTGACCGATACGAGCTGTTCCAAGTCGTCTTCATGCTGCCTGCGCAGCTGAGCCCGCAGTAACTGCAGTTCCCTGTGCGCCTGCTCATAGCGCCGCTTGTACTTGTCGCCGACGCCCGCGTCGCCTTCAGAACCCTCTGAATCGGAGGGCTCCGCTCCGCCGTTGTCGGCGGAGCGCCAGTGGAGGAGTTCGAGTTCCAGACGTTCGGATGCCTGTTGAATGAAGTTTAGAGCTTGATTCTTAACAATAGGCTAGACTACTAAATCAAACTGTTTAGTCCGTCAGTTAGATTATTAAAAAATATTGTACACGTATTTTTTCTTTTGTTTGACAAACAAAAAATTACGAGGATACAGTGCTTAGAAGTTTCGAGTGACGTCACTATATGGTATAATTTTTACCTAAGAGTGACGTCACAAGCCCCCACTCCAGAAGTTTGATGATCTATGCCTTTGTCGATTTTTAATAATTTGATAAACCACAAAATACGTGTCCCATATTTTTCCATTATCTAACTGACGGACTAAATAGAATGACATATTTATAACCCAGTCGTCATCCCTATTGAGATTTAAATGTTTATTTGTGCTAAAAAAGACTGAAGGAATGCCTTAATGTGATTAGTAATCAATTTCTTTATTCTTTTTAGGGTTCCGTATCCAAAGGGTGCCAGCGGGATCCTAGTACTGAGACTCCGCTGTCTGCCCGTCCGCCCGTCAGAGGGCTCTATCTACCCTAATTTCGTAGCTTCTAGACGCCTAAGTTTTGACTATGTGCATTAATTAATGAACGTATTAGAATACAAAAGATGTACCTACATTAGCAAAATACACAACAAAATTTAAAAAATATTGCGCACTCCTTTCGCAGGATCGCAATCCTTTTCAACAATTTAAAAGTATTAAGAAGTGACTAAGTTTTTCAGTCATTTGCGTTTTGCTCAAGTAGTTAATTAGGTGGGTGGTGGTAGGCAGGTGGATTCTTTATATATCCTTAAGAGGTGGACCTGAGTTAACTTATAACTCTGACTGAAGTGCTAATACAGGGTAAGCAGAGTCAAAATGTATGGAACTGTCATTCACAACACAACCCAAAGAAAAAACGATATTTATTTATTTATAATATATATAAGTTCATTCTGTAAAAATATATGCAATGTATTGTTGTAAACTATTGTTGGTGAACCTTAATAAAGAAAAAAAAAACTTTTTAACCCTAGCGGCCCTTAGTTTAGTCTTTTGTCGTTACCTGTTGCAGACGTTGGTTGTTTGCGAGGAGGTCGCGGTTGTCCCGCTCGATGCGCAAGCGCTCGGCCGCCTCTGCGTCGGCGCGTTCGGTGGCGAGCGCCGCCGCCGCGCGTTCCTCCGCGAAGTCACCGCCCACTTCTGACAGCTATAACAAACCAAACAGTTACAATTAAATATTATGAAATACTCATCATCATTATCTAACCCTAAATGGGTGAACCGGATTTTTCTTGCCACCCGTTGGTATGGTTAGGTACACAGATTTGGCCTCATGGAGAACCTAAGCATTATTCTACAAAACAGTATGAAGATGTCACTTGGACAACTGCATAAAACTGGATCCTGAACAACACATAACGACCGCTTTAGCCTAGTTGGTAGTGACCCTGCCTACGAAGCAAGAGGTCCTGGGTTCAAATCCCGGTAAGGGCATTTATTTGTGTGATGATCACGAATATTTGTTCCTGAGTTATGGATGTTTTCTATGTATTTAAGTATTTATTTATCTATATAAGTATGTCTATATCGTCGTCTAGTACCCATAGTACAAGCTTTGCTTAGTTTGGGACTAGGTCGATTTGTGTGAGATTTGTCCCCTAATATTATTACATTATTATTATTGTATTTATAATATAAGGAATCCACCTGCCTACCACCACCCACCTAATTAACTACTTGAGCAAAACGCAAATGACCGAAAAACTTAGTCACTTCTTAATACTTTTAAATTGTTGAAAAGGATCCCAATATTTTTTAAATTTTGTTGTGTATTTTGCTAATGTAGGTACATCTTTTGTATTCTAATACGTTCATAAATTAATGCACATAGATGTATTTAAGTATTTATTTATCTATATAAGTATGTTTATCGTCGTCTAGTACCCATAGTACAAGCTTTGCTTAGTTTGGGACTAGGTCGATTTGTGTAAGATTGTCCCCTAATATATATTTTTTTTTTTTACATTAAAGTTGATTCGCCCATGTACGTCCCACTGCATGAAAATGAGAGGGCTGCGGCTGTAGTTTCCACGCAGGCCAATTGCGGATTGGGAACATCATATACACCATTGAGTCTTCACAGGTGCTATCACGATGTTTTCCTCCACCGTAAAGCTCATGGTAAAGTTCAAACGTAATTAATTTCGCACATAAATTCGGTAAAACTAAAAGGTCAAATCACTAGGCCACCACGGCTTTTGTCTTGAAATAGGGTTTTTTTTAACGCGCTATGGTGACCACTTCATCGTTGGTTCATAAAAATATTTTAATATTTTAAGCATGATAATTTCTCAAAGCTACTAACATTAACATATAGTTACGTACAAATTGCACAATACTACTAATTTAATAGCATGTCGTTAATTAAAACGAGAGGTTATCTTTTCGAAACTATTTCCACGAACAAGATTCAACAACATAAGGAAGATTTAATAAAGAAGATTTACAGCTAGACAAGTCATTACATTCTACAACTTGTTTTTGATTTCCTTATAGCTGTTAATAAATTGTAAATATCTGTACAGACAAGTTATTAACTTATCTATTAGTAATTAATTATAACGTATGTAACAGTCATAACAATCATAAAGAGGCGCCTGTAATTAAAGTCCTAAACTAATAAATAACGTTATAAATACTGCAAGGTCGTCCAGTGTGCATTTGTCATTTTATTGAGATCATAGAAAACGCATCCATTAGTCAACAGAGCCGCTAACTACCTAGATTTAACAAGAGAGTGATATTTCAGACACAACAATCTAAAATTGGAGTTCACTGACGTACGATGGACGTCCGGTGCATAACAGTGCGATAGATCCAATGCAGTCACGTTTATTGCTTGTTTAACAGCAGAATGAGCTTTGATTTCAAAGCTGCGCAGAAAATTTAACGTTTCAACATGTGAAGCCGGATAAACAAGATGGGCGAAACTTCCGTCAAGCGCGATAAAAATTGAGTGACAATGTCGTGCCGCAACGGTGACGGACGGCTAAGAATCTCACGCATTTGTAAAACGATCGTAAGAAGTCAACAATGAACAAAAAAATTGGCAAGCTTCGCGGCTGCGCGGTAATAGCGGGCAGGCGACGGCGATACGCTACAAGCGCCACCGCGAGCGGCAAGCGAGCGCGCGTACTCATACAAACACCACATGATAATTTATTACGGCATATTACTTTGGAATCTGCCATGATTGTGAAACGCTTTTAAACGGTTGTAGAGCTGGAAATAAAATAATTGATATTGGATTAGTCACCAACCTCGTCCATTTCAGAGACGGTGGTGCGATCTTCTGATATTCCTCTGCACATGCTGCTGGCTCGACTCGTGCTACGGCTGAACAAAGTGAAACCTTTGATCATTATGTTCGTTGCTGATTTGGATCTTCCTACTTTTCTCTGCATATCTGGTTCATCTTTATGTCCCAATCGACGCCATTCGTCCATAATATGGTCTGTTTTCTTCAAAAAGTTATCGATCTTGGCACTTAAATAATTCGACGATGTACCTTCTTCTAAATGAGCAGCTATAGGCTTGAATCTTTGCCTTACAGGTTGCCTGTTACACCCGAGTACGAATTGTAAGTTGGCATCGAACACTACAGGAGCCTGTTCTCTAGCTCTCAGCTCTGTTAGGTCAACGCTATTTCTTCTATCGGAAGTTTGAGGGTACATTCTTCTAGGCGTCGGTGTTCGGCTGTATATGGATGAATTCATACTCGAGGAACGAGACAGCGGTACAAATGTGCCGTTGCTGCTGCATGTTGAATAATGGCTTACGTTGCTTCTTTGAGAGGTTGGACTTGGTGAACGAGAAGTGAGAAAGTTGCTTGGAACGTGGCGTTTCGCAAGTTCTGCAATCGAGCCAGTTTCTACGGAGGCTGATGATGTACTTCTTCTGTAAGATGGACTGGGAGACCGATTAACTAGAAGCCTACTGCTGTCTGGTGGATTTACTGGAACCGTATGGACTTCTTTCAAAGGTTTAGGAGAGAAAAACTTCTTCCCGTTGAGCAGAGTTGTTGGTGTTTTAGGTGGCACAGTTTCTTCAAAGTGTATAGGCAGCGTCTTCGATTTTTTCATCGGCAAGATGGGGCGGCTTGGTGGTGGTTTCGGCGGTTTGCGTGGCACCGAATCCGAAATAAGTGGTGGTGATAAGAGTCCATTAGAGTTTGGTGATAGTGGCCCATTGGAGTTTGGCGACAATAGCCCGTTAGAGCTTGGTGATGATAAACCGTTTGAATTCGGAGACATTACTCCATTTGAGGGATTGTGTGCACCATTGGTTGTTCCGTTGTGCTCCGGTATATGGATTTTGAGCTGGTTGGAGGCGGTCCCGCCGGCGGCGACGGGACCCGCATCGGGGGCGTGCGGCATGGTGGTTACGCGGTGCGCTTGCGTTTTCTGGAGTGGCGGAAGTAACTCCCGCGGCGAAAGTCCAGTGCCATTTCAGAGATGTCCCGAGTTGTATTATTGTCAGAGGCGATTCTGGATGCGTCGGCACATCGGTTGGAAATAGAACCGGCGCGAGAGGGATCCGCGGACACACTGCGCCGGCTAACTCGGTCGCCGGGCCGCCGCAACCGCTCGACTATTTTAGTTTACGTAGATGTCGAAGTGCATGCGCGATGGACACGTATTGGACCTTCACCAGACTCTGGTTGCAGTATCAATTTAACATCAACAATTTTTGTAACTAAGCTAAGCTACATTACACAACATAATAAACATTGTAGCAGTTTGTAGATACTTTGAAGAACAACACAATGCTATCAAGATGGGAATTGTGAAGAAATGCATTAGTGGGTCATTCGATCATCATGTCATGTGAATAGGTCGGGCGGCGCGAGCGCAGGCGGCGCAGGGCGGGTCGCGGCGCGCAAGAGCGCCCGACCGGAAACCGTGAAGGCCAAGCGGACAAGTTGCTGATATAATACTTTTACATAACCTAATGCGGATGTTTGCATAACAATAATAGTTTGTTTTGTTATTAAGAAATCAATCATTTTCTCGGAGTTATGACTAATCGCAGTTACTCAATAGCTAAGTATATAATCAATGATTAGCTGCTAATTTACTACGGACTGAGCTGCACTGAACAAGAAGTAGTAGGTCGGGTCGGTAAGTTTTTGCGAATTTACTATTGATTTTTATACAATTATTTTTAATTGCCCTTAAATTAATAATAAGTAGTTACAGTAAACGTGATGATACGGAACCGAAGCGACATGCAGACAAATGGAATTGGTTTGTTTTGACGCAAACAAGCATTTATTTCAGTCAACGACGTAAAAGCGTTAAGTTCTTGGCAAGCAGATTTCGCGTAATAACATTTTCACACCAAACACGAGTAAATTGTTGACTGTGAATTATAATATTTGGCATCGTTAGTTTATTGCCATAACGCTGGTAAAATATAGACTATAAATATAGATATAGCCAAGAAAAACTAGTTTTATGTGAAAATAACGTTCAAGTTTAATACATATGACCTAGTTTGTCGGTAAACACATTACCGATGGTACTGAACCATTGAAATTTTATACGTCAGTATAATTCCACACTAGCCTCAATGACGTGACCGGGTTTCCTTCAGAATTCTGATAAATTTCTGTTTACTTAGCTCATAAAGTTTAAAATATTTGCATCTTCATTTCAGTAAATACATCAACTTCAGTCCAGTTCTACTTTTATTACGTAAATAATATATAATTAGTATTTAACGAAAAATATGTATTCCTTTATGTTGTCTTTCTTTAGAGAAACGTTTCAGAAGAAGAGAGAGTTAGCAATATCATACTCGTATATCATCGCGTAGATAATTCCCGGAACGGAGAAAAAAACGGGCCAAGTGCGAGTCGGACTCGCGCACGAAGGGTTCCGTATCATTATCTATAAAAAAACAAGTTTGTTTTATGGGAGCCCCCCTTATATTATTATATTTGTTTTATTTTAATTAAATTATTTAATTTTAAATTGAATATAGAACTAAGTATTCTGTGAATATTTCAAGCGTCTACCTACATGTTGCCGTTATCAATATCGAGCAAAAACGAGCAAAAAAAATCACGTTTGCTGTATGGGAGCTCCCTTAAATATTTATTTTATACTGTTTTTTAGTACATACTTATTTGTTGTTATAGCGGCAACCGAAATACATGATCTGTGGAAATTTCAACTGTTTAGCTATCACGGTTCGTAAGATACAGCCTGGTGACAGACGGACAGACGGACGGACGGACGGACAGCAAAGTCTTAGTAATAGGTTCCCGTTTTTACCCTTTGGGTACGGAACCCTAAAAACTGGCAGTCGAAACTTAACATGTACCTACGATGCATCTCAAAAAGGTATAAAATTAATTTAGCATTTTATAGCTAAAATATTACGAATAAAGACATGTTTCACAATTCTTTGTCAGATTCTTAAAAAAATAACAATCTAATTTACTAATCCCTAATTGTAGGTTTTTTTAAGTTGAGGACCTACATTTTTTTTACCTCACTACTTACTACTATTACTGGTAATGCTATTGACACATGTCCGCATTCTCCTAATAAGTATTTTATATATTATACATATGCTGTAATGCCGTGACTGTTTATTCGAATAAAGTAAAATACTAACTAGGAACTTATTAGCGTTATGTTATGAAACAGGCCCTAAGTGTAAAAAAATCTATCTACGACTAAAGCACGTTAAGGGTTTATATATTTTAAATCCCCGCATCAAACATTCAAACTGCTACCATCTGGGCGCAGACGCAGCTGTGGTGTTCCAATAAGAAATAAATAGCCGCTGCGTCTGCCAATGCGTCCACTTGATGCAATACTGAATGCGCGGTCTTGAATCGATTGAATGTCTGTCTTTTTAGGGTTCTGAACCCAAAGGGTAAAAAACGGGACCCTATTACTGAGGCTCCGCTGTCCGTCTGTCACCAGGCTGTATCTCACGAACCGTGATAGCTAGACAGTTGAAATTTTCACAAATGATGTATTTCAGTTGCCGCTATAACAACAAATACTAAGAATCAGAATAAAATAAATATTTAAGGGGCTCCCATACAACAGACGTGATTTTTTTGCTCGTTTTTGCTCGATATTGATAACGGCAACAGGTAGACGCTTGAAATTTTCACAGAATATTTAGTTATATTAACTTTAAAAATAAATTATTTAATTAAAATAAAACAATTATTTAAGGGGGGCTCTCATACAACAAACGCGATTTTTTTGCTGTTTTTATAGATAATGGTACGGAACCCTTTCGTGCGCGAGTCCGCAATTGGCCGGTTTTTTATTGCACGTGCATTTATCACAAGTTTCTTGAACCGGTAACTTCTTGATATATTTGTATTAACTTCCAATTACTGTCGTACGTATTTCACTTGTACCGTCAAGATAAATAGAATTATTAATTTAATTGTACCTAAGTGGTTAAAATAGAAATCATTTTCTCACGGGTTCGTGTACCTACTTTATCTAGGTACCTCTCTACTCACGTAGCTTATGGAAAGTAGTGAAGTAGCTACATATGCAGCAATTCATTTAATAATTTAATTTATTGAATCAGGCGTTACTTTGCGGAGGTCCATATTAAATTAATAGTTATTCATTTAATAGTTAGAGTTTTTATATAGAATAGCTTTACAAATTGTGCCGTAAAAAAATTTTTGAATAAAAAATAAAACCGCCTTCAAGAAACACCCAAAAAAAACTTGGAAATAAAAATTGAACCGACCACAATAAGCATGAAAATATTTTTCTACTAATTTGTTTGAAGTCGGTGCCTCAGCTCGAGCCAGCAGGAGTGAACCTAGTAATTTAACTTACCTACATAGTAAGTACTATCTATAGGGCTTCTACCACTCCTGCTGACTCGTGCTGAGGCACCGACTTCAAACAGATTAGTAGAAAAATATTTTCATGCTTATTGTGGTTGGTTCAATTTTTATTTCCAAGTTTTTTTTGGGTGTTTTTTGAAGGCGGTTTTATTTTTTATTTAAATATTTTTATTATTTGCTTTTTATTTGTTTCTAAATGGTCTGGACTGGCACCCTTTACTGACTGTACTTTTTGCCTCTGGTTACCAAAGTACTCATCAAGACGAATCAAACGAGACAAAACTTGATGGGGCCATGTCGTTTTACTACGGAGCTCTTATGGACCATCCATCTTCATTGTCAGACCCTGGTTACCATCTAGGACCAAAGTACTCGTTGAGACGAGTCAAATGAGTCCGTAATCGATGGGGTAGTGCCGTTACATTATGGAGTACCTTTGGCCACCTTCCAGCTCCATCATCAGACCCTGTTTATCATCTGGAATCAAAGTACTCGTCTAGACCATTCAAATGAGCCCAAACTCGACGGGGTTGTGTCGTTTTATTACAGATTCCTATGGCCACCTTCCAACTCCATCAACAGATCAGCTCCATGTCACAATAATATTGCATTGTCACCTGATTTACACATGCATGTAAAATTTGAACTCAATCAGAAACCGGGAAGTGAGTCAAATTCAACTTGCAAGATTTGACCCGTTGAGGAGTTCTGTAGGCCAGCTGCGGTCATCTTCATCAGATCCAGTTTACCAAATGACACTTTCTGAATGCAAATGCTCGATTTGTCACCGAAAATACTAAAATCGCTTTACATTTCCCTTGAACTTTTGAAGAGTTCCTTCAATTTCTCATGGATACCATCATCAGAACTGGATTCTGGTAACAACGGGACCAACCTTGAAGCATATGCTTTCAAACAACGAAAGAATTCCTAATAAGAAATCCTATGTAAATGTAATTTAATATCTAGGAGGAATAATGAAGTATTACGTCACTAACAAAAGAAATTCGTATTGAAATTTAACCTTTTTTACCATCTAAACTACAAAAACAAAATAATTAAGGAAGAGACTTTTTTTGTGCACGTATAGCTACGTTTCAAGTCGAATATTTTTGGAAAAGTAAATCAAGGAAAATGGGCCGTGCACGCGTCAAGCAAGCATGGCGGTCTAGCGTAAGCGTTCAAAGCAAAAATGATTTAACATTAAACCTTACGATATTTTAAGCGTGTTATGACACGACCTAAATCTATTCCTAGGAAATATAAGAAACCGTGATACTGGTTTTAATTAACGATCATAATTCTTATTTTTAATTAGTACAAGCTGACGTCAGCAGTCTGCTCTTTAGACTTACACTTTAATTTAAAGTATTGTGTAAACAGTTGTCTGTTGTTCATCATGCTAATTTCTGTATATTAAGCGACGCGAACGTAAAATTACTTAAGAAATTTCAAGAGACACACGGTTGAAGATGCATAACTATGAGAACAAGAAGCTTTAAATTACTCTAAAACTAGTGAACACAAGAGTTAATAAATTTGCCTTTAAATTGGAGGGATCTTCTTCGACATAATCAAAATGTCATAAAACGAAAAGAACGTTATTTAAGTCTGCACTAGAAAGTTTTAAGCGAGGTTTTTATTCCTGGTTCTGATGGGAGAGCGTGACTCAGAGAATTCGTTGTTATTCTAATTCTTTCAGAATGCGTTGAAATAAGTCTTTCAGTGTTAGCGCTGGCGGTTATGTAAGCCCGTCATACTTCAGTATTTTCGTCTCGGTCAAGGAACCGGGCGATGTTGTGTTACACTTGAACAAATCGTTTTTAGTCTCCGAAAGTTCTAGGTTAATTGCATGTCTAATTACTAAACAACCTTGTATTTTTTCAGCAACGTTGAACTAAAGCGTAATTACATTGACGTTATTGATAACGTGATTGCTTAAGATTTGTTTTGATAAATTTATCGGATTTCTAAGTCAATGCAGTTTAGGTACTCACGTACATGCATTTTAGTTGATCATAACACGAGATTCGATTCATAAATCACATCATGTTTTCAAAAGGCAACGAAAACACCAGAACTTTGAACTCCAACTCACATTGTCACTTCTATCAAAATATAATCTCATGTAAGCTGTTGACATTTCAGAAAGGAACTGTTCCGCTGAGGAGGCACAAACCCACTGCGACAGGAGTGCAATTTGAGACCTAACGGCTCAAGGAGAGCAAGATCTGCGTACACCGAGGCGGCTGTAGGCGTTCCGTTCCTCATGAATGAATATTATGCTTGAGATAATTAGATAGCCCATTGTTTCGATTGTTTGTACTGATAGGCCAATCTTAGTATGCTGGAGATAAGGTTTTGAGAACATTACTTTTGAACTATGTATTGAGCGAATTCGTAACGAAGTGATCCGACAGAGAACCAAAGTTATCGACATAGCCCACCGCATTAGCACGCTGAAGTGACAATGGGCAGGCCATACAACCCGAAGAACCGATAACCGTTGGAGTAGACGAGTTCTTGAGTGGAGACCACGGAACGGCAAACGTAGCGTGGGACATCCTCAGACTCGGTGGAGCGATGATCTTCGCAAGGCGGCTGGCAAGAGCTGGATGAAAGTGGCCGAGGATCGTGCTCAGTGGTGTGCCATGGGAGAGGCCTATGTCCAGCAGTGGACAAACATAGGCTGATGATGATGATGATTGAGCAGAATTCACTTTCAATGATGTATGTGGTAGATCGAGGAGTAAACGTGCCTTGCTGAGCGGCTCCACTGCCAGCTCCAGTAGGCTGTAAAAGCCATAAGAGGCTAACAGTAACGTCCGTCCGAAAAAAAACACTAAACAAATAAACATACTATATAGGTATAGGTATATCTGGGTCACGTAGTAATGTTGTTATTCTGATAATGATGAAATATTACCCGAAAAAACTATTAACAAAGAAATATTAGAGACAGGTGCATTATTATTCACAGAGAAGATAAAAGAACCATAACTTCCAATTAGTAACTCAGTGAATCAATCATCCAATGCTAAATAAATTAAAAAATCTTACATTAAATTTAAGAACCTTGTAGCATTCGTCATGGCGTAAAAAACCTTGTTTCATCACCACGTCTCAGCAATTTCAGTGAAACATGAATGACATTTTTTACGTCGGCTCCTAAAAGTCGTTGACAGTTTGAAACAACCATGAAAGATGCTAATGATAGATTTACATTATACAATTTACTTTTTTCGTAATTTTACATCAAATAATTGGCACATTTTCGTTATGTTAGTGTCTATTTGTAAATAATCATGTCTAGCTCATGGTTTGAGTAAAAGTGTAGGAGCATCGATCGTGTTTATAACATTGTTTTGTTTGGTTTAGTGGTTCCAAAACACGATGTGTTATTATGATCTTTAGTTCCCTCATCCGGTTTGTCCAGTCATGCTTTGTCTTGCTGCACCGTGTGAGTGGCCCTGGATGCGGGTAATTAAAGGACCCGGTTTATTGTTGCAAGACCCACTTAGCCGCACAAAAACGTGGAGTCCTTAGTTAAATATAAAAATAATCAGTTTTTGCTTCTTCAAAAAAAAAAAACAAGTTGAAATTGACGTTGCGCTCCGATGAGAAAATTGATTCGCAGACGCGTTTCATGCTCGTTATTAACTTTGTCGTTTTATGATCAAAACGAAAGTGGTGACTTGGCTTACCTTTGTCTCGAGTCTTTCGTTTTCGTTCTTGTAATGTGTACGTTCGGTTTCCACTTTGTCCAATTTAGTCCGTAGGTTCTCCAGCTCTTCCTGCAACGATAGAGAATGAGGTTTAATTTAAGCTGTGTAAAGTTCAATTGCATCTTGACATTTGTTCGAAGTCTTATGAAATGTTCGAGAGAGTACTTTCAATTTCCCATGATGCGCGCCCGTCCGCACGTAATCGCTTGACCCGAGACCCCGAGGCGCGAAACGTAAGAGGATAGCAATCAATAACAGTTTATAATATAAATTCATTAAGTAACATTAGTGTGACTGATGTAATGATTTAAAAATTGCATTGTTTCTTGGGTACGAACAAAAATCTGTAATTTTTATTACAAAATTTTGACAAACTGAGCGTTTATTCAAAAGGTGTTGGAATATTCGAAAAAATCACAAAACTAAATTTATTTTCCTATCACAAATCTAAAATTACACTGCTCTAATTCTGCGAACAATTTCGACTTCAAATTTGACGCAACCGCAACGTCTCAACTCTCTTTTATGTTATGAAAAATTTTCGCTTTCTTTTTTTCAAAATAAACTGCATCATCTCGATGGATTAAATCACAATCATTGGAAAAGTTGTAGACATGTCGAGATGCGAAAGAAAGCCAGAGAGATACGCGAGGCGTTCGAAATGTCCGCCGAAGCGAAACGTCGCGTGCGCCGCTGAAATTCTGGGATGCTCATTGGATTGAGTAAGTTTGAATGTGATTTATGATATTACAGTAAAACAATGTGATTATGTAAAGAAGTTTACTACATAAAGAGTTTGCGGTTACGAATTGTAAATAGTGTAGTCTTATCCCCGTTATTATGGTACGTGTCTCATGAGTACATTCAAAGAGTGACATAATGAAAAATCTTCGTTCATGCGCCAACATTCTGAAGTAACCGCTCGTGAATCTTATCACAAACTATGTCACAACATAGCAAGGTATAGGTACTAATAGTCAGTTAAAAGTTCTAGCAACTGTACTGATGCCATACCATCAGAAAGTACATAATGCAATGCAATTAGTTTTAAAGAGAATTGCATTGCGTCGCTTTCGTTTATAGTCTTTCTATACGCACAAATACGAAGTACCTAAGTTTTTTCAAAAGCTTGATAACATTATTCCCAACCAAGAAAGTGCTTTATCATTTTTTATGACACTTCCTATATCGTCGTATTGACATATTGACTTGTAAGTGATAATATTGATAATAGACTTTAATGTTTAAAACCGTATGTATACATTGAACCTTAGGGTGGTATAGAGTTTCTTGGAAGACTAACTATACCTTGCACTATGAATCCTTCATTTATTATGATCCAGTGAGACAAATATACCATTTAGTCGAGACAGATGTATCATAACAGACATCGCGTTCGACATGTCGCATAACTTAATCAATCTGCGCTAATTAATGTGCTCACGTTACACAAATTGCCCGCATTGCATCCGCAGTGCGAGACGCGCGTAAAAACGCATTGCAAGGGTAATCACTACCGGTAATCTAAGAATTACGTGGCATGTATCACGTTTCTGCCAACGATTTAGTTCATTTGTACCAAAAGCCTGCCCTTCCATAGTTGCCTAAAGCCCAATTTAGACCTGCAAGAAAAAATGTGCAAGTTGCATTACATCGCGGCGTTCAATTGACCACTTTTAAACTCGTTCTCTTAATAATGGCTGCGCAATGTAACGCAACTTGCTACAGTTTGCTTGCAAATCTAAACTGAGCTTAAGAAAACGAAAATTTTAGTTTGCTGGCCAAAGCAACAGTTTTGGTGCCATAAATGTAATTTTAGCGATGAAAATTAAATTTCAGGTAACATTTTGTTTATAAGATTATTTAAAAGCGAAAAAGTTTTTCGGGTGCGCCGGTTTAAATAATCTTAGATTCGGTGAGCAGCCGTACTGCTAATAAAAAATAAATAATATTTTGTTTATACTTAAGAAGGTTGAAAATGACCTCAAATTTAGTGAAAAGTCTAATAAAACAAAATGATAAAAGCAATATAGATTTTACAGATCATTAAATTTACAGCTATCCATTTATGTTGTAAAAGTAAATACATAAATAAGCTTATGATAAAGTTAAGAAAATACTGCTTAGCAATTTGCGATTAATCTGAACGCGATAGTATCTCTGTAAAGGGAGGCCGATGCAGCCGCGAGGTGAAAAACTTGTATTAAAGAAAGCCGTCTCTAATCTCGTAGAAGATAGAACTTGCCCACAGGGTTGTCGGACGACGGCAACGTTATATAAGTCCAAGTACAAAATTATACAGACTTTTCAATTATTTAGAAAACTTTACAATATCGAAATTGGCTAATCTTATATTTATTTATTTCGGCGATCTCGGAAACGGCTCTAAGATTTCGACGGCATTCCCAAGTGGGGCTTTTCGGGGGCGAACAATCGCTCTAGTTTGGTATTATCTTTGGGAAAACACGTGTTTTAGAGTTTTAGGTAACTGGACTAACTGGTGGTTGGCACTCAGTCAATCCATATTCAGACTTCTGACTGGGTGTATTAGACAGACTAGGTATAGGTTTAGATGTAATTCTGCATAGGTACAGTGTTTTTTTTTATCATCAGGCGTCTTCAAGTTAATCGTAGCCAACAACACAATACTAAAAAATTCGACGTCTGATAACCTTTATTGTCGGTTTAGGGACCTGCTAAATCCATCTCTACAGTCATTAAATTTTCAATCTAGTTGGGTTCAATCTATTAGTTTCAAGGCGGTTGAAATGGATTTATAAGATTACTCCCAAAGCCTGTATTATGATATTTTTTATAGAAAGACTAGCTGTTGCCCGCGACTCCGTCCGCGAAGAATATGGATATAAAAAAATAGCCTACGACATACCAAATGTAGACAAAAAAATCATAAAAATCGGTCAAGCCGTTTCGGAGGAGTTCGATAACAAACACCGTGACACGAGATTTTTATATACAGGGTTATTTGTAATTCACTAGCATCCTTTTAACCCTAAACTCCTACCACTTAAACAAATGTTTTTTGTTTTACGGCTTTTGTCATAACTTAATATTTTTGGTGTAATAACGTTTTGAAAATTTGAGACTACCTCTTATTTTTACGATACTCTGTGCCGTGTAAGTCATTCATTCATTGCCCGCCACGACCGCGTAACGTAAAAATCATAGAGTACGAAGTTGTGTTAGAAGTATTTATTTATTATTATTTATTTGTATGGGAAAAAAAGTGCTTCATTTTAAAAAGTCGTAAAACAATAAACATTTGTTTGAGTGATAGGAATTCAGGGTTAAGAGGATGTCAGTGAATTACAAATAACCCTGTATTAGAAGACTAGGAGATGATCAGTAACTGACTCCTACTTCAACTCGACCATCAGTAGTTGTCACGATTCTCTCGTAATTACCCAGTAGTATGCTGAAGTTCTGATTGACACAAGAGAAAATAGTCTGCGTGTCTGCCTATGCTTGAAGTAGGTAGGTAATCATTCATAAACAAAAATAAATCCGTTATTTACTATTTATTTTTACTATAACCTTATGGGTAATTAATTAACTTGCAGTTTTCGTATGTATGTAAGAAAACAATGTTGTGTGTATGTTGCAGAACCTTTTTGATGAAACCTTTAACCTATTGTTATGATTTTATATAAATATTGGAACTTGACACTTGACATTAAAAATTATTGCTGAAAAGACTATCGAAGGATTTTGATTTGATACAGTGTAATTTGTCTTCAAATCTTGAATGTCTAATTTCACCCGCTTCTGGCGATGGGATAAACTTGAAATTTGGTACAGTCAGTAAAAAAAAATTTTTTTTTTTATAAACTTATATTCTTCCTTTCTTAAAAGAGAGCAGCCCTGGCAGGTGGGCCGGCAACCGGAAGGCGATCCCACTCGGCTTATCGCGTAGCCGCGGTCGCCGCTAACCGCACTCAGCCACAAATCATGTAACGATACATGCAACCGACTAGGAACTTGGCTCGCCGATGTTTGCAACACGCCAAGCGCCCGCGAAAATGATCGATCAGTTCCTTAGTCGATTTTGCTTCAATATATTGGTACGGGTACGTTTGAATGATGGTATGATGACGAGTAATTTGGAAAGAACCAAAACCATTGCTCCAGCATCAAATACATATAAAGAAGTATTCTGGAAGCCGTACCTACGTGAATTCGTGAATTTACGAGAGAAATTAATTTGAAATTTTCCATGAGCCTTACGGTGAAGGAAAACTTTGTGAGGAAACCTGCACACACGAGATAAAGAAATTCAATGGTGTGTGTGAAGTTCCCAATCCGCACTGGGCCTGCGTGGGAACTACGGCCCAAGCCCTCTTATTTTAGTAACGTAGAGTAGTAGTCTTATGTAGGCTGGGATGATGAATGACTGTAAGTAAGTTTTTATTTTGCATTTTTTTTTATTTTCTTAAGGGATGAGACGAGACTATAGTAACGTGTTACAATATATTATCTGATCACCTTTGGCCGCTCTTTTATATTTGACGCTAACTGGGGTGCAGCTAAAACACGACCCGGAATGAATGACATTACATTAATATACAACCTGATAATTCAAACCCATATGTTATTGCCATAAGGGATTGAATTATGAGACCGTTCATTCGGGTCGACAACATAACGATGTAGATCTGCAAAAGGTACTCGAGTGCTGATAGTACTCTACATTCAATTTGCATGGCCTAATTTTACAAAATCATTCTACACAGACAAGTGTCTTACAAAATTTAGAAATGTTTGCTAATAAAAAGCATGCAAACTAAATTGTACGAGTACACAATTTATTTCTCATTCAGAAGTCGTAGTATTCTTATCTCATGATCGTGCGTCTCGGTTATTTAGTTGCAGCCCATCAAGGAAGACATTTGCGTGGAAACGACTCATTTCTGAGGAACATAGCGTAATGTTCACACAGTATTTTTTTCATAATGGGTAGTAGATAAAACTGTCTTTGGAGTAGTATAAATATATATTTTTAGCAAAAAGTTTTACGTCGAAGTCTTGTTACGAGTTCATTGTCATCTCATCATCATCACAATCCCAGTCTATATGCGTCACAATGCCGGGCACAGGCCTCCTCTCAGAATGAGTGAGCTTGGGCCGTAGTTCCCACGCGGGCCCAGTACGGGTTGGGAACTTCACACACACCATTGTATTACTTCGCAGCGGTGTGCGTGCAGGTTTCCTCACGAAGTTTGCCTTGCTCATGGTAAATTTCAAATGTGATTTCGCACATAAATTTCGGAAAACTTCGGTTACGAGTCCGGGCACGGACCCACGACCCTCTGTTTGAGAGACCATATAGGACAAAATAATAGGCTATCACAATTTTGTTTCGATTTAAATAGTTAATTTTATTTATATATATTCATTGCTATTATCTTATCACAATGGGTAAAGTATGTATCTCAAAATAGCAAAGAAGTCAAACAATTGCATGCAGTATTGATCTGAGTACAATCACATGGCATGCTCTATTTACTTGCAACATAAATTAGCATTATAACTGAGCTATGTGTGCAGCGGAGCTCGCAAAGTTTTTCCCTGCACTATGTTATGGACAATAAATACAAATAACAAGCATTTAACTGAACTTTCTTTCATATACTGTGTTGTGAAACTATTGCGCGGAGCTAACAACGAAGGACATATTTTTCCGAAAGAATTGATTATTAATAAATGATTATTTTCCTATAAAAAATCCCACGGATTCAAAATAATTATGCTTATAAATTCATCATCACCATTTCAGCCGTAGGACGTCCACTGCTGGACATAGGCCTCCCTCATTGATACCCAATCATTACGGTTGGAAGCGACTTGCATCCACCCGAACCTGCGGCTTATAAATTATGAGCAAAAATATATCTGACAAACCCAAGATGTCACCCGTGGCGACCCTGTCGTCCATTAAGTAGTTAACTTAAAGGGAGAGACGAGAATCTATTGTCTTTCTTACCGAGACATGGAAAGTTTTTACCACCGCACCTCTCATACACCTTGACAGAGAACAATAGTATATTATTGTCTAGGCCTGGAACTATAGTCCGACAAGCTCGTGCGCGGCTCTCCGCGGAACCCTGTCGCAATCAGCATTTGCCGCACTTATCAAAAACAATCTCGTTAAGGACAGCAGAGACTCCCTGCGACAAGGTTCCGCCGAGCGCCGCGCAGAGCTTGTCAAGGTATAGTAGACAATTGCTGGATAAGTGTATTGGCACAGAATATATAATAGTACTGACGTACAGAATGGAAACGGTCCGCCCCGCACCGATTCGAATTACCCCACCCCTCAAGGCGCAGATAGCCGGAAACCGCCAGAAACCAGAAGAGTGCGCGCGCGATGTATGTAGGCGTACGCGTGTACAGACGTCGTCGTGCTTATGTACCTAGATTCAAGAACGCGTATTTGTACGTCGTGTCCGCCGCGTGGTATTGGTTTGAACGGGCGAGCTTGCGAGCTGTTGCAGACGCACATAAAAACGTTGTCGTACCAGGGGCGTAGCTACCGCCGTATCTGCCGTATCAATTATACGGGGCCCCCGGGCGACGGGGGCCCCCGACGTGCGTAAGCAAAAATTAACAAAAACTTCCCAAATTTTTTTTTATTTCTGAAATGACATAAGGCAAAAATAGCAAAAGTGACATAGATAATTATGATGAATAAATATTTCTTTGAATTTTATGCAAACATTTTTTTTCTTTTGTGAGAAATCTTTACCCTTCATAAGGGCCCCCAAACAAATTTTTATACGGGGCCCCGCCAAGGCACACTACGCCACTGTGTCGTACTCACTTTTTTAAGTTTGGTGTGGTTTGGTGGTGTTTTCAGTAAAGTCTCAACTAGATGACAATCGAATTTGCATACAACATTGCTGGAGAGTTTAGCACTCTAGCATTTTTTTAAATTTTTTATTGATCGTCAACAACTTAGCTTTTTGGTATGTACATAAAAAGGACGACTTGTAAGAACATTTTTGAAAAAAAGAATTAACAAATCCTGTATCCAAAATCAGATAGCGACGACAAGACGATCTGGTCGCGTACGTGGGAACTGTGTGATCCGCTATACACGCACGTCTTCGCTGCATACAGTACTGCCATCCGCTACCCAGCCGTTTTTGCTGCCAGTACAGTTACTCGACTCGATCCCGATTAAATGACCGGAATGTGTTGCAATCTCATTTAATATTCATTACCGTCTTGGAACTAAGTGTAAGTTGCACCAATTTATCGTAACGATAAAAAATTTCAAACCAGCTATTTTTTGTAGTGGTAGAGCCATGTTGTAGCTAGCCGCTGCATCACGAATGGGCCGGCTCGTCCGGGGCAGTACCACCCTCTCACAGAACACCGGCGTGAAGCAGCAGTACTCCCTGCTGCGTTTTGTACGGTCAGTGAGAGCGCCGGGGGCCCAATACCACTCCCCCTCCCCTATTCCCTCTCCTTTTTCCTTAGAGCTGACAACGCACTGGCATCGCGTAAAGCGCTGCGGGTGTCTATGAACAGTGGTGATCATTTAACATCAGGTGACCCACTAGTTCATTTGTCTGGCCTCTATAACATAAAAAAAAAGCTGTCAAATCGGGTAAGTAAATTTCTGCAAGCCCAAATTTACTACGTAAGTACTTACGTCTTACTAACGACGAAAGGTACCCAACTGTCCGGCTCTGACTTGATTTATTTTGATATACAGGGTGGTCATCCAAATGGGTCAGTATGGAGAAATCAGAAACTATGAGAGATGCGAAATGTGTTCTTAGGAACCATGGCTTCGTTTTTAGATTTTTATCAAAAATGGCATTCAAACATTTTTTTTAACTCTCATACATAACCGGGAATCGAACCTGATCAAAATTCTGTACCTAAATATTTACATGTGGTTTTGTTATTAGTTGATCCCTAGAATATAACGACCAACTTTTGCTATGAATTCTTGTGTAAAACATTAGACAGAAATTCCCACAATTTAAATAGTTTGCAAAATATCGTCATTAGTTCATAAATATGAATAATTTTATCTGAATAGGCTACCTTACCATTATCTTAAATAGTAATCCACTACAAATTGCGTTTATTTGAAATTAGAACACAATCGTTCAGAGAGTGTGCCAATTTACTTCAAATTTCAAAATTGAATGTTTTCTTGGGCTGAATATGCACCCCACAAAAATACGGAAAGCGATTGTGCATTAGCCAAGAGAATTAATCTTTGCATCCAGGAAAATGGCTAACATTTTGATCACCAGCTGGGTCCCCACTGAGCGAGCTGCCTCGCGAGGCTAGCGCATGAGGCATAATTTTGTTCGACACAAGGTTCAAAATCGCGCCGAAAATGGCTGCCTCGCGAGGGAGCTCGCTCAGTGGAGACCCAGCTAATTACTTAAATAAAGTTATTTTGTAATGTTTGAGTTTATTTTACAATTATTTAAACAAAATTCCATTAAAAATGTGTTTCTTGGGACTTGTAATTTCTAACTTCAACAATGTTAATTGATTACAGAAATTTTGACCAGGTTCGATTCCCGGTTATGTATGAGAGTTAAAAAAATGTTTGAATGCAATTTTTGTTAAATCTAAAATCGAAGCCATGGTTCCTAAGAACACATTTCGCTATCTCTCATAGTTTCTGATTTCTCCATACTGACCCATTTGGATTGATCACCCTGTATATCAGAGAGTAGTCTAAAATAACAGAACACGTTATTTTATTTTTAGATTAGTCTTGACCTACTATTTGGAGAAATTGTCCTCTAAAGTACTGAAAACTGACTAAGCCCTCTAACTGCTATAGAAAAAAAAGCACCGATGTGGAATATAAAACTTTGAAGGGTCATTTATTTATGAAAATATGAGTTTGTGCCAATATAACAAAACACGTGCTCATTATTTTTTCATTTTTTCAAACATACAATCAAATCAGTAATAACTAGCAAATTGCTTGAAAAAAAAAATCTACAGAAGTTAGAGGGTTAATAGTCACTTTTCGGTACTTTGAAGGACAATATTTCTCCAAATAGGTTGACGATATTCTTAGTAGATTTCGGTTTGATTTGACATTGGTTATCGTTAATTACAATGTAATTACAACTTAGCGGGAAGAAGGCTTAAGGGAAGTATCTTTGTATGAAGAAACGATTAATAAATCAAAGGGAATTCATATAATAAGGTATGGTTGTTTTGACGACCGGATAGCCTGGTTGTTAGAGAAGCTGACTACGAAGCTTGAGGTCCCGGGTTCGATTCCCGGTCGGGGCAGACATTTGTGCTTGAGTCTTGGGTGTTTAATATGTATTTAAGTATGTATCTATCTATATAAGTATGTTTATCCGTTGTCTAGTTCCCATAGTACAAGCATTGCTTAGTTTGGGACTAGATCAATTGGTGTGAATTGTCCCGTGATATTTATTTATTTACTTTTCCGATTTTTAATCGTGTGAAGCGTTCGTTAAGTATAAAGTTACTAATGTTAGAAAGCAGTAACAGTTAATGAAACCCATTACCGTCCTGTCAAAAACAAACCATAAACTACCACTTTCACGTTTACCCTCATAGCCATAAAACGTTATCGCCCATTACACTCGAGAGCCGGGTGTTCTCATAAAATCATTGCGGATTCTAACGCAACAATTTAAATTATAAACACGATATCGCGATCGCAAACAGGAAGCTATAAACTACCAATTTCGTAAATACAAATTCTAGCAGCTAGTTGAGTGCACCATAAAATCCTGAACCGTTTAACTCTTTAACTAGACCAGTTCCTGGTTAAACCGAGTCGTCCATTGGCAAGCCTGCGCGATAAAGATACTGCTCATTTAATAGCCGACGAGCAAATCAAGGGTTGGCTGGATTCACGCTTGCAATAGCTGAGCTACCGAAATGTCAATGAACTCTGCACACTGTATTATTTTCAATCTTTATATTTGTCATCGTTCCTTCAATTATACTGCACTATAGCTCTGCTATTGCCATTCACAAATAGGCGTGAATTTGTCAAAATTAGACATTAATGACATCACAATAAGATAAGAAACGCGGCACGCGTCATCCGTCATAGAAAGAAAGAAAGAAAGAAAAAACATTTATCATGATCATGAATGGCTCGATCTATAGCCTTTAACCGAGGTTTCGTTCGCTTAAACCATTGGGTCCAGCAGTTGCATTGAAACTCCGGGATTTTATTGAGTTCCCAAATATTACAGCGAAGAGCACTAGTGCAAATTTTCATGTCCTTAAACAAAACTGTAGAGATTTCAGGATTTAGCGTAGATCTTGATCCCATGGGAATATCGGATTAAAAAGTAGCCAGCGCTATTGCCGATATCCAGCTGTCAACAATATAAAAATTTAGTTCAAATCCGTCTAGCCATTTTAGCGTAAGAGTAGTAACACAAAACACACACGCGCACACACGCTTACAAATTTTCACGTCCTACTAATATTATAAATGCGAAAGTCTGTGATTATGCGTGCGTGCGTGCGTGTGTGCGTGCGTGCGTGTGTGTGTTACCTACTCCTTCCCGCTAAAACAGCTGAACGGAATTGAATGAAATTTGGTATGTAGATACTGCTTAAATATCCTGATATTCCTTCGGGATCGTGATAAAATCCCAAAATCTGTACAACTAGGTGTAAAGGCATTCAATTTAGCATGGTTTTTTTATGCAACGGCAATGAAGAGCACGATGTGTTTTTGGGGGATTCCCAATGAAATTTTTTGGTGAAACCCGGAATTTCGATTTGACTGCCAAGCTAAGGCCTGTTTATAGTATTAGGAGGACTAAGTACAGTTAAAAAAAGTAGAATGTGTGACTACAGCTGGAGTCTGTGCAGAGGCGGCGCTAGGCTTCGCGGTCTGAGGAGCATCGTGCCTCATAAGTTAATAATCTAATGTGTGGTGCGCCATCATAGGGCCTGGCTTTATCTTGTCCACTCCACACTAAATTTAG